>OV884059.1:99032142-100286717 GCA_930367215.1 Pollenia angustigena | reverse complement strand
CAGCCATCGCATATTTTGCGTGTTTTTCGATCAGATTTTGGATCAGTAGTCACGCAAAGGTAGCAGCGACCCTTTATTGGCAACCGTCCAGTTTTATCTCGTTTGGTTGTATCTGATGGGACCGCAGCATCCTGGAAAACTTCTTTAGGGATGGTTTTATTTGTCGTAAGCTCTAGAGCTGCCCGGACGTTATAGTGTCGTGTTATTTGATTATCATTAGCTCTTTTGTTCATATTTTAGTTGCCAACTCCACGCCAAGTGATGTTAAAAATCCTCGACGAGAGCTTTGTTTTACTTTTGCGCTTGGATCGAGGCTGGAGTATACACAAAATGCACCCAATGCACCCAATGCAGCCACGTCAATCATATTGAAAAAAACTGCCAATGGCCATCTATTTTTTATGCATTTGGTGGTATATTTAGACACCATCTGGTCCATAACATCTACTCCGCCTTTTGTTTTGTTCTAGAAGTCATTAATCTCCTCTTTTCCATTAACAGTTGGCTCCCCTCGAGTATAATGCATTGTTGACAGAGGGAAACACACTTCTTCTTTTTGGTCACAACAGACAAAAGTGTTCCGTTTTTGTTGAAACCATATTGGGGTGTACCTATATCGTCCGTTGGGTTTGGATGAAGCTCTTTTGGTATATTTGTAGGCTTTGTTTTGTCGAAGGGTACCGACGAGACTTATTCCTCTAACTTGTAGCCGATTGGCCAAAGGAAGTGAAGTAAAAAACTTGTCGGTTGTTACATTTATTCCAGATTGCTTGTAGAAATCCACCAGATCTAGAACGATGTTTTCTCCTACATTTACCTGTCGTTGACCACCAGGTGGCTTGCCTGTGTAAATGACTCCATTCAAAGGATAGCTATTGGCTGTGTTACACAAACAAAATATTTTTATTCGGTATTTAGCTGGCTTTAAGGGAATATATTAAGTGAAACTGGTTCTACCTCTAAATGGAAATAACTGTTCGTCTACTGTCACATTTTCATCTGGAAAATAATTTACACGAAAACTGCAGCAACATATTCCATATATCGGAGATAGCAGCAGCTTTGTCTGTTTGTTTGCATTGTCAAACGTATTACGCGTAGTATTTGTTGAAATCTATCGCGACTTAACGATGCTTTGTATAAAGGTTGACTGAAATTCCCCCATAGAATTGAAGGAGGATCATCGTTGTCACCATTTATACCCATGATCAGTAAAATTCCAATAAAAGGATCAAGTTCTTCCATTGAAATCAACCGAAATTGGCGAGGTTTCAATGTTAAAACTGCAATATCCGCAGCATTTTTCTGATTGAAATCCAGTGCTATTTCATTGCCTTTTTCTGTTGCTGCACAGAAAAAAATAAATATTGATATCAATTAAAAAATGTGTGATATTAATTAAAAAATTAATTATATTTCCACCAGTAAACAAATTAATAGTATCAATTAAACCAGTTAATAGTATTAACTAAACGTTTAATTTACTTGATTAAACGTTTAATTCACTTGATTAAATTTTTAATTAAAACTGATTTTATTTTTGATTAATGCTTTAATTGGTGAAAAATTTTGGAGAATTTTTTCTGTGTGTGTCTCAGGATCTCATTTTTTGTATTTTCTGACAAAAATTCATCAAATATTTTGCGATTAGGTCCACCTATGTACACAAACAATAAAATATATTATAACATATGGTGTTTATAGAATAAAACCAACATTTTTTGCGTATAATATTTTGGGATGGAGTTTTAGCATTTGGTATCTCTTGGGAATACCATTCAGTCTGATCACTTGCTATATATTTTGAAGCAGTATCTGAAACTTCGCCACGCAATTCTAATTCCTCGTTGTCTTCTTCCTCTGGAGTCTCAACTACACCTTCCATTTCTATATCCGAGGCTTCATCTGCATCAGGAAACCATTCATGTTCTGTGGGATTCATCATGTCGTCGTCCTCTAATTCCATTTCACATAAGATATCAATATTATCTGCAGTTTATCTAATACAAATGCGTAAAATAAATGAATGTAGTTAAAAATAAAAAAAAATATAAAGAAAACTTACGCGGGGATGTTAAGATATCCATTTCGCGATGGTAAATGATCTAAAGACTTCGATGATGATATATTTGCCCTTATTTTGGGGGCACCTACCTTAGATGATGGTCCCGCATCAGAAGATATTGGTTCAGACACATTCATTTCCATAACAAGTGCATTACGTTTACGCGATATCGAAAAAATGTATAAAACAAAAAAAGCAAGGACACGCAACCGTACGCATCAACACCAAAACCGAGAATGCAAAATATAATCGAAACGATGCATACCCACAGTATAATTGTGTATAACATATAAATACAAACAGGGGATTCCCCGTTTTAAAATACATAGCATAAATAATAACGAACAAATAAACACAAACGGGTACCCGGGTACCTTTGTCAGGAGCCAACGTATGTAAATGCTGTCAGTACGGTTAGGCTTAAGCAAGCAAAAAGTATTGTCGGTCAAGCCTGAGTATATGATACCCTAGACCATGGTTTTAGCATACACATTTTTGCGTTTTCCACATTTTGGACTCATGTGCAGTAATGGACCAACCAGAAATTTGTTATCTTATGAGGTTAAAATTGATATAAGAGTTATTTGTGCTAAATATTCACCCTTATCATAGAATCGTGGTTAGCAAAAACAACAACAAATGCTACACTTTTTACAAATCTATTACAAAAAAGATTTTCTTGCAAAAACTGTCGTTAAGTTTTTTAATCACGACAGCGTATTTGTAAAAAATTTCTCTTAAATATGCCTATGCTAACCACGATCTAAAGATATCTTAGCCTGTAAAAGGTTTTTTCGTCTAAAAGCAATTTATTGACTTGGTTTTCATTGGTCAACTCTGGGGCCTAGTTCTGGCAGTCGTGATCGAGTACTTTCTCGATACTGAGCGAATCGAAATTATTTTTTCAGTATTGTGAAACTCAAATTTATGCCTTGCAACAATGAAAAAATAATTCTGATTCGTTCAGATATTAAATTGCTTTCGAATCGAGAAAGTCCTCTATCACGAATGCCAGAATCAGGCCCCTCGACCAGCCATTTTAAAATTTTGCATGCCATAGTTCAACATAGATCAATTTTTATAATATAACCATTTTAAGATGGTTAATTGTCTATGTGCCTATTCTTTCGGATATAGATTTTTATGGAAACAGATTTACACCATTTTAGTTTGGCTTCGTCCTAATGACAAATTAAAGGTTTGTAGCCAATTTTGTGAAATTATCTTAAACTTTGACCTGTGCCTTGTGCATAAGGTTACATCAACAGATAAGCAGCCTGACGGAAATCGGTAGATCGATTCAGAAAGTGATTATAAGAATATCGACTTACTAAAAGGTGTAACATAAAACTCTATTAACCAAAATTTATAACAATAAAAAGCTCTGAAACGAATACATATTTTGCTTTTGCATCCTTTGGTCGTACCAGGAAACCCTTTCAACTGCATATTTACGGTTTCCCTGATCAAAATATATTTTATCTCGTTATTAACCCATTAAGGCTCGAGCCATGATCCCATTGAGCTATAATGATGAAACTTTTAAAATGTTATTGTTTATACCTAAATATGAAAGAAAACAAATTTTGGGCAAATCGGATACGTGGGAGCCCAGATAACCCCCGTTGCGAAAACGCAACGTTGGGCCTTAACGATATAAAAATTAAGCGCATTTGCAAACATTTTTAATTATTATTTTTTATTCACGTCTTTAGGAAAAAGATATTCATATACAATTCATTTTTAATTCAATTATGATATGCACCAAAGCGCTTTGGGTGCACTGCTACGTCACATTTCTCATATTTGTAATTGATCGGTCCATAAGTAACACGTATGTACGCCTAAAACCATAACAAATAATTCTATTGTAATAAATTTTGTATATATATGACTAGAAATCACACTGTCAACTTTCGTAAAGATCGGTTCATAATATACCACAGGTGCAATATAATGCTCACTCTTGAAATATCCTAGCTGTCAGTGGATGGTATCAAATATTTGGCATAGCCGAATATAGCAGTCTTACTGGTTTTTCTTTAATATCCTGGGAGAGGATAATTTCACATTACTTGTTCGATTTTCTCTTACTGTACCTATTGAAGTAGGGACTAAAGTTGCATGTTCAGAAGGACGGCCTTAGTGGTATACCTTCAACATGCAACAAAAGCCTATGTATTACCTCCTCGTGGTGGTTCCTGTCAACATCTCTTTGAGATGGCTGAAATACAAGGCTCTAGCCGAGGCTGGCTAGGAAATGGCGGAGCGAATTCCAAAAGTCTAGCGTCCTCGAATTTATCCAATGGCGTGAAGTATTAACCATAGTACTTACGGTTTATGGCATCCTCGGGGATCAGTGCCCGCAGGTGTCCCTTACCACCTGTCTGATCATTGGTTGAGGTATCGGTTTACCTTACCACTTGCAGTGGTGGCTCTTGTAAGTCAAGGGATTTGGATTAGAAAGCCAAAATTTTTGTGAAGTAACACTTTTTGTGGAGGAAAAGGACGTTTGCGTTGTAGCGTTGTAGACACGTGGTATGTGAGTAGGTATGTGATGGAGGTATGTGAGAAGGATGAGAAGGAGTGATAACAAGAAGTGTTGGAAGAGGTGCAGTGTACGAGGTGGCTGATGGTGTTACCCAAACTAACGCGGGTAGATGTTTTCCAAATTGCAATTGGAACTAGTGGAGTGGTTCGGTTGCGAGGAGGAGACATCTGTGTCCTGTTACTATTTAACAGGAGCTGTTGACAGAAAACACGCAGCAAGAGATTAGATAGCTCGAACTTCCTAGCAAGGAGTTTGAATGTTTTCAGTTCAGCCGACTGTTAACATATTGCAAGATATGCGCGAATTTGTCAAGCTTTGTACATCGACATTTAGAGAAAAATGTAAAAAAACTGAGTCGCTAAAACCCACCATGCAATTAAGTCATAGTGCAGATATGCATGTAAATCTTGGACATATGTACCTATTGAAGTAACCCTGGGGGAAATTTGTGTCAATTGTTCCAACAGACTCGTCCTGGGATTTGTGAAAATAGAACAAGTTCAAAAAGATAGCTCGAGTTGTACCTATACCCAAATCTGGATCAATTAGGAGTTTGGATGACTTAAGGCCCATTTCTATTTTACCTGCTATATCTAAAGTTGTTGAACATATTATTAAACATCAGGTTTTGTCTCATGTTCATAGTAGCCTGTCTTCTTCGCAATTTGCTTTTCGTTGTGGACACAATACTACTTCTTTGTTATTGAATTTAACTGATGCCATACGTGAGAATGTCAATAGGGACTATATAGTGTCATTAATTTCGCTTGACCTTACGAAAGCTTTCAATTCGGTTTGCTTTCGCACATTGATTAGAAAATTGAGTGAGTTATTTAATTTCTCTAAAACGGCATGTATGCTAATTTATTCTTATTTATCTGGAAGATATCAATTTGTTGATACTGGTGGGATTTTTTCTGAAACTCTTCCTTTAGTTTCTGGTGTACCCCAGGGATCTGTGTTAGGGCCTCTTCTTTTCATAATGTACGTTAATGACCTACCGATGCAGATGGAGATGAGTTTTTGTAGACCTTTTCTATTTGCTGATGATGTTTTTTTATTGCATAGTAGTCATAGGGATAATGTTGATGTTCTTGAATCCAATATGAATCATAGTTTAGGACGCTTTTCGTTATGGGCATCTCTTAACTCTTTGATTGTTAACCACAGTAAGACTAAGGCTATTATTTTTGGGCAAACACAGAATGATTTGCATGTCTATATTGATGGTCAGAGAATTGCTTTTGTTGATAGTCTCAAGTGCTTAGGAGTATTTCTGGATGCTGGCCTTACCTTTCGGGGTCAGGTTGATCGTATTTATTCCAATGTGTTAGGTACATTGCGAAGAGTTTACTCTAACAACATTTTTTTGCCTTTCCGAATAAGATATAAATTGGCGTATTCACTCTTGATGCCACATGTTTTTTACGGACTAGAGGTTGTGTCTGGTACTTTTGCTTGCATTTTGAATAAATTGAAGCGTGTGGTTAATATTATAACGCGTTATGTTTATAATATTTCTAGGAGGGTTCATGTTTCTGATTATGTGAGAACTTTTCTGGGATGTAATTTTGGTAATTTTGTCAGGATTCGTTGTTTATTACTTTTTTATAGGGTTATTAAAAGTGGTGTTCCTTGTCTTCTTTGTTCTGAATTTAAATTTTCGTCTTCTAGTAGGAATCCTCAGATCTTTATCCCTAGAATAAGATATGGTTTATTTGAGAGGTCTTTCGTTGTGAGGGTGGCAAGGAACTGGAATTATTTGCCTCTTGTTCTCCGTACTTTTTCTCACTCTAATAATTCATTTCGTTTGAAACTTTCGCTTCACTTTTCTGCTCAGTAAATCAATACTTATTTATTTTTATTTATTTTTTTTTATATGCTTATTTTGCATCTTGCTTAGCGTCTTTTGGGATTGCGCTACTAACATTTGTTTAAGCTCATGAATTCATAAGCTAATGAATATGCTTACTTTACACTCATATGTTGAATGTGATAAGGGATGATTTTATTGCCAGTGTTGGCTTAGTTTGTTTGGCCTACTACTTTGGGACATTTTTTATTGTTGTGTTGGACTTGTCATTTACTGGCTGGGGAGCCAAAAGTGGATTATATGGTATTTGTATTTTGTAAACAGATATTTATTTTTTTTTTTTGGAATTTAATGGAATATCTTATCAGGTGTATATATACTTTGTAATATAAAATTGTTTTTGGCCTATGAGGCTTATTATATTACTTGTGAATAAATAAATAAATAAATAAATAAATTCATGACCAGTGAAAGGAGAACTTATCATTTAACTGGTATATTAAGAACAAAAAGTTTCAAAATGTAATGAATTACAGTACAGTCTTTACCGATGGTGTGACACTTATTTGGGACTTTCTAAAATTTGGTTCTTAAATTTAGTTCTGGGGACTTGTTTTATTGAAATATGACAACCCGATGTTAAAGTGATAGGTCTCATTCATATACAGTATTAGAACTGGAGTCAATCTCTATCACTAAAGACCTATCACGGGACTACTTTGGTGTAAGTTCGCTTCCCTCTAGGAAAATAACACACTTTGGGCATAAGAAAAAAAAAAGAAATTGTCATAGAGAATTGGCCATTAGTTTGAAAAAGGTGAAAAAATTATCGAAAATTTCAAAACACATACTAAATAACCACATAAATAACAACATATATACAAGTTTTTATATTGTTGTTTTAAATAGCAAGTGATTGTATAATTATATTTTATTTGTTAATTTTGTGTAATTTGTATATGGTATAGGCCCAGTGTTGCGTTTTCGCATCACGGATATATCCAATCATAAAAAAGTCTCAAATGTCTACGATGATTGGATTTTTTTTCAGTTGAAATAATAATGTTCGCATGTTAGCTACCTCCTTCAGAAGTTTCAGATAGGTATATTATATATTACTTTATTTTTTTAACTTTTTTCAAAAGTACCCAAAAACAGGAAAAATTCAAAATTTAAATTAAAAATGTTTATAAAAAAAACTTATGTATGATACAAATCCAAAAACAGGTCGATTAGATATTTAGTTTAGTTTTATTTTACTGTGCTTTATAACAATATCACGTAACAACAAAATGCCTGAGGGAAGGTTTAAGTGAACGTTGCGAAAACGCAACGCAGGGCCTTAATGGCTACCCACAGTTTTTACAGAGATATTTTTGCGTGTTCCCTATTTGGGACTCATGGGCAGTAGTGGACCCACCAGAACTATATTAAGTTATCAGTTTAAATTTTATATAAGAGTTGTTTGTGCTAAATATTCACCCATATCGTGGTGTGCGTTTTTGTGGCGAAGGTTAATTGTTTTTAAAAAATGGTATCTTGGTTAGAAAAAATGACCACAATTACGACACTGTTTACAAATCTATTGCAAATCTGTCGTTAAGTTTTTTTAATAAAGACAGCGTATTTGAAAAAGTTTTCATCTCAATATACGTATTCCAACTACGATCAGGATGATTATCTACCGATGTATTCACCTATAAGAGATTGTTTCGTCTAAAAGGGAAGTGTGGACCTAACATTTTGAAATTTTGCATTTCATAATTCTATATACAAAGATCGATTTTCTAAAATTTGGCGAGGTTATTTAGGTGGAAATATTATATTTCTACACCGAATTTATTTAAAATATCAACATTTGTAGATGGCTAATTGCCTATGTTCCTATTCTTCAGGAAAAAAACTTGTATGCAGCCATCTGAAGTGTTAACAGATTTTCAACATTTTCATTTGACTCTTAGGCTTCCTTAGGGCAATTTAGAGGTATGTAGCGAATTTCATGAAATTATCTCTAAAATTTCGACCTGTGATTTGCGCATACGGTTACACTAACAGACAAGCAGTCAGGCAGAAATAGTAGGGTCGAGTCAGAAAGTGATTATGATGCCCTCCCAACCGATGATTGTGTGGGTAATAGCAAAATCAATTAACTAAAATTTAAATTAATTTTATGAAAATATGCTTTAACAATATGGTCTTTTGAATAAAATATCCAAAAAATGTCTGCAAAGGGTTTAGTTTGCAAAAATATGTGCGTATAAATACATGCCAAAATTTAGAAAAAGCTTTAAACGGATAAATATTTTGCTTTTACATCTATTGGTCGCACCAGGTAAAACTTACCATTGCATATTTACCATTCTAAAACTGAGCGTCATCTTTCGATCAACATACACTCAAAGCAAAAAGCAGCTTCCAATTAAAGATGCCCTAACATCGGAATTGTGACATTAATGTTATCCCAGATAGCATTAACAAGGCATAAAGTCATATTAATTCATTGACGCACGTCATCATAAAATTTTGACATAATTTCTGCGTAATCTATGCTATGACTACAGTTGCATAAATTCTCTGACACATTTTGTGTATTATTAACATTATTTTCATGTTAAAAAAGAGAACTAAGAAACAAAAATTCCCTTATTCTATTTGTATAAATTATTTAGTTAAATACATAAAATTTCTAAAGTAAAATGATAACGTTCTTCTGTAAACAAAGGGCGGAAGTAAATAATAATATTCTCTTACTTTGACCTACGTCAATCCCAATGAGTCATTTCTCTGATGTTACTGAGTCATAGCACTGATGACATTTTTTATTAAACTGACTCCGATTCATTAAATTCTATGATGAAGATTTGTCATCCCATTGTTGATACAATTTTACCAAGTGAAGTAAGGCTGACATCACAATGGGCAAAAGTGCCACGGGGTCAAAAAATAAAATCAATTTCATAGTTCTGATGTTAAAATACATCAGCTTTATCAGTGTACAAAACACAAAAAACTGCATTAGACACGCTTTAGAATCAATTTTATATCCATGAAGTCTCTAGGACTGTAAAAAATACGTCTGAAATTGTTTTGAACTTATCTTTAATCCAGTAGGTGACAAGCTTTACTTTAGGCTACAGACTATCATCACAAAAAATGATGGGCATAAAATATACTTTCGTTTTTCCTTATGATGTTTCAAAAATTGTTGTAAAAATAAAAAGTATCTGCTAAAATATTGCATATTCCTTCTAGTGTACCGTACTAATTAAAATTATCTTTAAGAAGAGGTGTGTTTTGTGTTTTCTTTTTAATATTTTTAATAAGTTCCAAAACGGAGAATAATATTTTTCTTATAAAAATAGCATGTCACAATTAATGTTTATATTTAAACATCTCAGTTGTGATCATTGGTGGTGATCATTTCTTCTATATATGTTCCTTAATTAAATTAAAGCTTCGCGAGCTTATGACAACAAGGTTCTATCTCAAATCTAGTTTAGGTGCAAATAGAACCTTGTTGCCCTTGGGTCACGTTTTGAATGTTATTTGGCAATTTCCCCACAGATAAAATTTAATTCTTTTTTTGGTATACTTGATTCTATTTCTGCAGTGATTGTATTCATAAATTTTGGGTGTACTTAATTAATACTTCCGTAAAGTTTGGTTGAACAAGAAGTTTTGATTCATGTATCAAGAGCATTTAGTCCAATTTGCTTTATTAAAGTTATGTATATTTATCGGTTTTAAAGAAAATATTATTTGTAGGTTATTTATTTTAAATAAAAATACTGTTGACAGGCACCTTCTTGCGTCAGCTTGTATAAACGTACTTTAATAGGGAACGACGATTTCAAGGTGATTTGGTTACATTTTTTTACAAAGAATATTTCCACACCAATTATTTTTGTGGCAGCAAATCATCAATAAAAATCACCTCTTTAAATATACTTGCTGCTTAAAATTGTAATTGTTTACTGTTTGAGTTAACGTTTAAACCACCAGGGAAATAACATGAATATAAATGTAAGAATTCATTTCCAGTTGTAACCTTATTCCCTATGTGCTCAATTAGTTTCGTGTTCTTATGTGGTAATAACTCTTGTGTAATATTTTTCCTTATTATCAGTCATATCTGTAACAGTAAAAGTTGTTTTGTATAATAAACATTTTATATCCTCCACAACTTGTTGTAAAAAGGGTATACTTAGTTTGTTATTCCTTAAGGAACTTTTTAATTTCGAGCGATTTTCAAATAAGAACAATACTGGTCTCAAATTGTTTCTAGCTTTCCTAAGCAGCTTTGGATTGAAATCCATTCAGTAGGAAAAGAGTTATAAATCAAAATGTGGAACAACCACCCAAAAACTAATAATAATTTTATTACAAACACTGGCATATATGGTGGCGGAATGGACATATTGATATAAGATTTTGCACAAAGGGTTCCTTTAGAGCCTTCGTGGAGATAACCATAAAACCTACTCTCGAAAAACACTAAACAACGCTTAAATAAAATATAGAAATTTTGGAATGCTTAATATGACTAATTTTTAACTGCCAAATTTAGTGAATATCAGTCTAAATTTTTCATATTTCCCATATAACTATCGGTGGAGGGTATCAAAGATTCGGCACAAACGAATATAGCACTCTAAATTGTTTTCATTAACCAAGTCTCACTAAGAAGGCGGGCATAAATTTTATTTATGTTTATAAACTAAAAAAAATTCATATCGTAGTAAGAGGACTTTTAATGCGAGACTGGTCATAATCTGAAATTGGTGAAGTGAATTTGTTACTTTAACATGGCGCTCTCATAGGAGGGGGTTAGTTGGTACCTTTTTGACAATATCGGTTTAACCAATCCCTGTAGCAGACATTGTCCGGAGTTAACCATTTTAATATGAAAGATCCCCTTCGTATATATTAAAAGAGCCAGATAAAAGCAGCCAATACCCGCAGACCGTTTTGACTGTTGGCTATTTTATTAGAATCAGTTTTACGTTAATTATCTTTCCTCTGGAGTAACAATACGTACAAGCACATAATCACCAGGTAAGTCACATGTCATGTTTTCACCTACATTGCACAATTACTTCCTTGATATCATAATATTGTATTTACAGACCACGGGATAAGTGCTTTAAGAACAATTGTTTAAATTATTATTTTATTTATTTAATTGTTTTCCAATACAACAACATTTATAATCTCATAATTACAGTATAGGATTTTTACATATAAGAATTTCATTTAAACATACATACATATAATAAAAATAAAAACAATAATAGGTGTGTTCATTTACAGACAATTATGGCTTATTTTCAATGCAAAGAGAGAGTAAAAAAAAAACAATCAAATTTTAGAAACAAAAAATTTAATGAAAACTTCTGATACTTGAATTCGCAATATTCCAAAATCAACTTTTAAAGAAAAATCACTTTTTAATTGCTGAAAACGGTTCTTTAGGACTTCAGCGGCAACTTTTTCATAAGTCCGTTATTTACAAAATTACCGTTATTTTTAGGTTATTGAAGAAAATCTAAATTTTGATCTTTAAATTTCAAGAATTCGACCAAATGATGCCGTGATGGCTTTATCTGCCATTCAAATAAAAAAAGGCTTTATCTCCCTACTGAATGAGAGATAAAGCCATCATGGCTTTATCTCACATGGTATTGAAGCACCCCCCTAAAAATTCAGCTAACATTAGCAATATTAGAAATGGCTTTATCTCTCATTTCAGTTCCGGAGACACTAAAGTTAAGTATTGAAATCTGGCTTCGCATACTAAAGTTTTTGCGCGTGGCGGCCTGCGGCCGTGCTTAGGGATTTTTTCCTCCAGTAGACGCGGCAGGTGGCTTCGCTGAATAAAGTGTTCCTGTGTGCGTCACAAGAATAACCAAATGTTTTTCAATGAAAACTAAGCATTTTCCCTTTTACAGAATGTATACACCATGCATAACAATATTCTGGAAAAACATGGCTTTATCTCTCATTTGCGAAAAATAATATGGCTATATCTCTCATTTTGCAAAATTGTAAATATGACCTTACCTAGACCCAATCGACTGCAATCTAGAAATAATGACTTTGTTTGGTGTATGCCAGCCAGCCAAACGGACTTAATCGATTAGTACACTAAAAGGGGGTGCATAGGAACCAATATTTTTATCTGTTACATACTTCAGTACGATAGCAAAATATCCTCTCTATCTATGGTTTTGTGGGTATTAAAACAGATAGATTGTAATAATTTTTAATTTTCTTTTTGGAAAATTTGTTTTTCTACCCACACCACCAAAGGCAGAAAGTATAAGCATAATAGCGTTTGTGCTGAACGAAAATAGTGCTTATTATAAATTGTAAGAATTGGTCCAAAATTACACATTACCCTCATACAAAAATCTTTCCGGAATATAAGTTTGTGCCCATTTATTATCAATTTATATTGGTATTTACATTAAATTTGACCCAAAATATTACCAAATCTTATTGGAATCGATCCATATATCCCATACAAATACCACAAATGATATAACTTCCTTAGAAATTTTGGTATTTATATAAAATTTGGCAACGATAACTTTTAAGACAGCTACTATGTGAACTTCTTATTGGTACGTTTATTTAAACCATCGGTCCCATATAAACCTCCTCCCTAAAATCACTTTAACCCGAAAAATCTCATATACATAGATTTAGATATCTAGACAAATTCGTCACAGATAAAATTTATTTCAATCTTAACCTCATTACAGAAATTCGTGATTGGCAATGATCCATAGTTTTATTTATTACACACATCAGTACAATCGAATAATTGTAAATAGGTATTAAGTTTTCTTTTTAGCAGAGTGGTTTTTGTACAGGATGTTTTTCGTTAATGCTGAATTTTGCCTATTTCAAATGGTGAAAATCGGACCACAATTCCACATAACCCTCATACAAAATTCTCTCCAGAATAAAGTTTTGTACCTTCTAATTATGTTGTTATTAAGATTGAACTCAACCCACATTTATTGTATTGCAAATCAATTTATCTTACCAGATTTTCTTGAAATCGGCCCATATTTGCCATAGCTCCCATATAAAAACCACTTCCGAAAATAGCTTTTAATGCAGTCAAAATGTCGAAAATTACGTTGGATTGAATTTAAGCCATTAAAAGAAACATCTAAGATGTCAGTATCATCATTCGATTTGTTGAGGACTGCATTGCATATTTGGTAATATTGTGGAATGTTTTCTTCGATGGCTATCAACCCCATTCGTCTAGTAACCACGGCGAGGTATTTTCTATAAAACACTGTCACTTTAAATTTCAAATTATATTTTTTGATACAATTATAAATTTAGTTAATAAATACTTACTAAAATCAAGTCTAAACTAATTAACACCAAACACCAATTAATTTAAAGTAATACCAAAAAATATAATATAATGCACCTATTCTTTACATTATTACCAACTAATAATTGAAATTATACAAATTAAAATTATTCATATACACAAAATTCTAGAAATCAACGGTAACATTTAAAGCAGTGATGCTCATTCAAGCAAACAATTGTTTAGAAGCACTACCACTTTGTTTTTTACGCTCATTAATTTAGTTGCACATGTACGGAAGATGAGTTGATGTTGTTTCAAATACAGTGTGTAGAATAAGTAATAAAATTAAAAAAAATTTTAATGCTTTTACAAAACTGTCATAAAAGCATAAATGTACAAGAATTTAGTGCAGTTTTTTTTAGATATAATTCTTACTTTGAAAATACAAACATGCTCGCAGTTCCCACTGAATTTTTTTTTATAGTAAAATTGGAAAACTTCCAATTCTTACAGTTTTTTAAAATTTTAAAAGCCAAAAACAAAATAAAAAATTTTGTTTTGACTGTATTATTATAAATGTTTAACAACCAAAACAATTTCTTTCTATAAAATTTAAATAAAACTGGTGCGCATAGTTTTGCGTATCTCTGTATTTTAAAATGCTCTCTCAATACATATGCAAACCATTTTTGAGCACCAATGATTTAAAGTTATTCATATGCAAAAATCAACGGCAACATTTTAAAATAACAACTCTTACAAAAAGAAAACAAAACATTTAAAATTGTCTGTCTCTTTTTTCTTATTTTCTACTGATCTCCAATTAAAGGCAGAGGAGAGAAATCGTATGTTGTTGTTCTTTTTACTATGTATAAACACACAAAAGAAGCATAAAACTGTGTTTCTGTTATTTGTTTAAATTGTTTTGCTCACACGTATGTGAATATTTTCTATGTATTTATAACACTTTCTAACGCCTATAACTCCTAAAATACTGAATTTTAATAAAATGTACATTGTGCACTTCTACCAAAAAATATCTTTCGAATGATGTATAATTTGTTAATGTCCAATGAATAGTATAGTCGTTAAAGGGAACAAAAGAAATAAACTTGCCTACTTATATACACATGTATATGATGATGATGATGATCTCTTACCTCTTTATGTGTTGATTCTGTGATTAAATTTAATTTTCAGTGTGTTGAAGTTGAGGCTTTTTATACTGTGAAATCGAATTCCATCGGCTTAGATGAAATTGACACCAGGTTTGTAAAATTTTTTTTTACCTCGGATAGTTTGTTTCGTTACACATATTTTTAACAACATAATTATGACCAATATACTACCAATAATTTGGAAGTATGCTAAAATTGTTCCAATACCAAAAACCAATAACGAACATCGTCCGATAGCTTTTATAACATATTCTAGTAAAGTATTCGAACGTTTATTATATAAACGTGTGAACGACAACCGACTGTTTGCTGATCGCCAATCTGCTTTCAGACCAACGCGTAGTTACATAACCGCACTTACAGATGGTCTAGAAGAAATTCGTGCCAATTTAGACGGCAGCAAAATTTCTATATTGGTTCTATTAGGCTATTCTAATGTATTCAACAGCGTTCATCATTCCATTCTTTGCATGAAACAGATGAAATTTTTTGGGTTTTCGGCACTTACAGGTAGTTTGATTCAGTCCTATTTATCTGATAGAAGTCAATCTGTGGTGAATAATGAATTAACAGTAAATAGAGGGGTTCCACAGGGATCAATTCTTGGGGCCTTGTTATACTTAATGCATGCCAAAGATCTCCCGCAGCAACTGCGATACTCTTGTGTACAAATGTATGCTGACGATGTTCACTTATACCTTAGTTGCACAAGGGACGTATTACTAACAGGCTTATATCACATAAATTTTGACTTAAATCAAATATTTTCCAGGGCATCTGCTTACGGATTGCGAATCAACCCGAGTTAATCAAAATGTTTTGTCCAAGAAAAGTATAAGAGTTGAGACAGATATGAATGTTGTTACTGGTGGCTAAAGAATTGAGATTGTGAATACAGTTTGATATCTTGGCGTTACGCTTAATAGCACCTTAACTTCATGTGGCCAACACAGCACTTAAAAAATCGTGATATAAGAGTTCGTCTGACTATGGCATGGTGCCTGTAATTCCCTCGATGTAAGAAAAATTAACCCACTTGGCTCAACCGTCCTTTTAAAATTTCTATATTGGTTCTATTAGGCTATTCTAATGTATTCAACAGCGTTCATCATTCCATTCTTTGCATGAAACTGATGAAACTTTTTGGGTTTTCGGCACTTACAGGTAGTTGGATTCAGTCCTATTTATCTGATAGAAGTCAATCTGTGGTGGATAATGAATTAACAGTAAATAGAGGGGTCCACAGGGATAAATTCTTGGGGCCTTGTTATACTTAATGCATGCCAAAATCTCCCGCAGCAACTGCGATACTCTTGTGTACAAATGTATGCTGATGATGTTCAGTTATACCTTAGTTGCACAAGGGACGTATTACTAACAGGCTTATATCACATAAATTTTGACTTAAATCAAATATTTTCCAAGGCATCTGCTTACGGATTGAGAATCAACCCGAGTAAATCAAAATGTTTTGTCCAAGAAAAGTATAAGAGTTGAGACAGATATGAATGTTGTTACTGGTGGCTCAAGAATTGAGATTGTGAATACAGTTTGATATCTTGGCGTTACGCTTAATAGCACCTTAACTTCATGTGGCCAACACAGCACTTAACAAATCGTAATATAAGAGTTCGTCTGGCTAAGGCATGGTGCCTGCAATTCCCTCGATGTAAGAAAAATTAACCCACTTGGCTCAACCGTCCTTTTAAAAGCACATACAAATTGAGAGAAAAGTTCCGCTATGCATGCCTATTTCTGTGCATTATTTTTATAATTTTTTTTGTTTATTCTTTGTTATGAAGCTTCTGAACTTGAAAACATCAGTTAATGAAAAAAGTTCATCTTGCTTTAATAGCATAGCGAGTGTTTTGTAAAAGGTGTTTTTGCTTTTAATATTGCGCAATGGAAAGAAACGTGTAAGTAAATCATATACGTCTAGTGATCTGTAATTTTTTTTTTAAATTATTAAGAGAAACATCGTAGTTGAACAACAAATAAATGTTAAGCGTGCGTAATGCTGTATTGCAGCGCTATGGTCGTTTTTGCCACTGCGTACTTTTAAAAGGACAGTGGCAATATATACTACCTATTTTATAATTTTCGTGTTTTTTATACAGTAAGTCATACCGAAAGGCATTGAAACCAAACGAAATTTTGGAAGAAATTGATCAATGGAGTGCTGATGAGGTTTTATTGTACATCGCTCCCCCCGACAACGCTAATGCTGATGTAACAGACGAAGACAGTGGCGATGAAGATAATTTGTTCCACAATAATTTGCCAGGTAAGCAGCTACGTGCCGAGGCAGAAATGGTGCATAAAGATGTACCTGAATACGAGAGCGATGGCGATGTGTGAAAGACTGGCAGCAAACGGATATGGTTCCTAGCCTACCAACATGTGAGGCATTTTCCGAATGCCAGCAAAGTCCAGATTGCATGGAAATATTTCTTAAACTTTTTGATGAAGTTATATTTAACTTGCTTGTTCAATACACAGTAAGAGGAAAAAAGTGGTATTTTGCGCTTATTTGTCATTGTATCGACATGGCGGAGCAAAATATCTGGTTATTATATCGTTCGTATGGCGGAAATATGAATCATTTAGCTTTTAGAAGAGTGATTGCAAACGGATTACAAGAATATTTTAAAAGAACCTCAAAGAGGGGTTCAAGCAAGTCCAGCGCCAACCTTCATATGTACTCGCGATTTGATGGACAGGGCACCTAGTACAACAGAAGGAAAAGAAAACTCGTTGCACATATTGCCATAAGAAGGCCAACTTTTTTGCAACAAGTATAATGTCGCTTTACATCCAAAGGATTGCTTCTGACGTATCACACTCCAACTTAAAACATAATCGTTTTTCCTTCTATTATTGAAAAAAAAAAACAGCAATTTCGTTATTTTCAAATAAAAACAAAGTACAAATTAAAAATAATTTAAGTAGGGTATTTAGCTACCGTCCTTTTAAAAGGACGCCAGATATCGGCTTAACTATAGATTTTAAGAAAAATAGTTATTTAATAAAAAATGTTTAAATAGCTATGAAGATTTGAAATTCGAAATAAAAGTTGAAAATTTCAAAAAAAAAATTATTTCCGGCGCTATCTGGGCTAACATTACTAACAAAAACATTGTCCGTTATACTGATAGCCTAAGGAAGTATGATAGAATATCATCATATTCTTGCCGGCTTACTAGCATTTCTTTTATCAACATTTAAAAGTTGAGAAGTTAAATTTTTCTTCACAAAATCATTGTAACTAAAGAACCAGTGTATCTGTATGGGTGTTTGCAAGATCGAGAATGGGGATATATATCATACAATTGCGATACCGCCTCATGTTTCAAAATGGGAATTCTTTATTTCGAGCATACGTCTCTTGAATCAACACCCAAATTATATGCAGTGCACCGACAACGCAATTCAAATTAAGAGATTGCTTATTTAGCATCTTAAATAAAACATTTTACTTATTAAACAAATACTTTTATATTTTATTTTTTTTTTTTGAAATAAATAAATAAAGAAAATAATAAATCTCTTTTATATTTGTTCTTCTCTTTGCTTCACTGTGTGTATACGTAGTAAAATAAATAAATATTGCGTATACGCGTCCACAACGACTGAATTGATGAGCCTGAAATTATGCAATACTTTATGCAAAAATGAAATAACGCGTAATCAATATAAAACTATACCATTAACTTATTATTAAGTATACGCCGATTTGTATATGAAAAATTTAAATAATAAGAGGTTGACAACCGAAACAAATTGGGTATAAGTATACCGACACAAAAACTTTTACATCGGTATATGTCGGTATTACGTTTAAATGAACCAAAAATACATATATATTTATAGTATAAATCTGTGGCATTTTGACAAACTTTCTTAAGTCAAATTTAAAAAGATGAAAACAATTCTATAATCATACGAATTTTTTTCACAAAACACATGAACTTCAGTCAGATCGCTCCATTTATGACGGAGATATAGGCAAAAAACCGTAATTTTACCCAAAAATCTCCTTGTTGTTGTTATTATTATTAATTATGATAACTTTCTAAACATATTATATTTCTCACAAACATATTATGATATTTAATAGCCATAACATGATAACTTTCTATACATTTATCATATTATGTTAAAGATGCAATCCAACTATTTTTACTCTAATCATATTATGTTAGCGCCATTTGTAAAATAATTTTGAAGAAGTTGTGTCGTTTTTTTATTTGTGAGCGGTTAAACAATTAAAAGATAAAATTCCCTAAAAAAAATAAGTGTAAAGTAATTAAAAAATTAAAATATTAGCGGAGTTCATTCAAGTATTAGTGATGTAATAGTGCAAATAAAAAATATCATAGTATTTTTGTAAAATCCAACAACAAAACACAAAGAGATTTCGTTATATTTTATAAAAGGGCTACGATATTTCTGTGGTTTTCATGGGCAACCGCGTATGTCTTAAAACAAACGCATTCTAGATCAAACTATGGGCTAGGAATTGAACATTTTAAACTTTGTCACTACGTAAAAAAATCGGAATTTATCCATCTTTTTCAAAAAAATGTAAAGAATGTTCAAAATAAGGCAATATGGCATCAACATCTTAAAATCGAAAAAATGGACACACGAGGTTGCCCATGAAAACCACAGATTTTTCATTTGCTCTTTTGCAAGCCTTATATTGAACTCCGCTATTTGATTGGCTGTAGGAAATATCGCCAAAAGAAAAATGGCCCAAAAAACAAAATGAAAAATCGCCCAAATGAAGAATCGCCCAAGCGAACATGAAAAATGACCCAAAAAGGTAAATATGAAATTTTGCCCAAAAAAACGAAAAAGGGCCCAAAAAGAAAATGAAAAATGACCCAAAAAGCAAAAACGAATTTTTTCCCAAAAAAAAAAAAAAAAAAAAAAAATTACTCAATTTGCAAAAAGTGTTTATTATTCATATAAATTTAGGTGACATGTCATAACGTCTAGTGTCGTAGTGTCCTTGGACTTTAAGACACTTTTTAAAGTGTCATAATGTCCATCGAAGAATTGTCATAACGTCCGCAACTTAACTTATAATCAAAAATGTGTAAATTTTTTTTTAAAATACCGTTAAAATTTCAAGTGATTTTTTTAAAGATACTAATTTAACCATAATATGGTTGTCGGTGTCAATGATTTGGTTAAATTAAACATAATAAGGATAAAATATTTGTATAGCTTTTACTCCGGGTGAATATATTAAATATATATATCCAAAATAAGGACTTCATCTTCTATGGTATAACAAATACTGGCTTCGCTAACTAAAGCTTCTCTGTATAGCCGGCCTTCGGCCGGGCGCAAGAATTTTCTCCTCTATGGTATAACAAAGACCGGCTTCGCTAACTAAAGCTTATCTGTATAGCCGGCCTTCGGCCGGGCGTAAGGATTTTCTCCTTTATGGTCTAACAAAAACCGGTTTCGCTAAGTAAAGCTTCGAAAAACTGCCTTGTTTCCGAAAAAGCCCGACTACGCAGAGAAGCTTTAGTTAGCGAAGCCGGTGTTTGTTATACCATAGAGGAGAAAAATCCTTGCGACCGGCCGAAGGCCGGCTATACAGCGAAGCTTTAGTTAGCGAGCCTGTCTTTGTTATACCATAGAGCAGAAAATCCTTGCGCCCGGCCGAAGGCCGTCTATACAGAGAAGCTTTAGTTAGCGAAGCCAGTATTTGTTATACCATAGAAAAGAAAATCCCTATTTTCGATAAATATATATTTAATATACATATACACCCAGAGAAAAAGCTACAAAACCATTTTTAAAAAAATTCTACCCATATTATGTTTAATTTAACCAAATAATTGTCTCCGACAACCATATTATTGTTAAATTAGTTTCTTGAAAAATAGTTTTGTTGTTTGCAACCATAATAAAACATGGTTTTCTAGCTATGTAAGATTATGGTAGAATTTTAAAAATCAATAATGGCCCAACAAAAATGGGCTATTTTTCATACAACATTTTTAAAAAACGAAAAATCACTCAACAATAACGAAAAATAGCCCAAAAATGTTGGGCCATTTTTCATATGAATTCAGGCCCAATTTTACATGCAATTTTTTTGGGCGATTTTTCATTTCTTTTTTTGGGCGATTTTTCTTTGGGCGATATTTCCTACAGCCATTTGATTAACATTAAGAAAAATTGTAAAAAGCCACTAAATAAAAAATCGATTCAAAAATATTTAAATTTATTTTGTATTTGTATGACAGCTATGAAAGGTGCTGTATCATAATATGATTGCTTCTAAATTTATTATGATTAACATGATGATAATATGATTACTTCTTAGCTTATTATGATTAACATGACAATAATATGATTAATTTCTTAGCTTATTATGATTAAAATGACAATAATTTGATTACTTCTTAACTTAGTATGATTAACAGAATAATAATATGATTAAGGAAAAAATATTATGATGTAATAGTACGAGTATATTTAGTAAAAATATGATTCAATAATAATCCTAATATGGTGACTACAATCCTAATTCTTATCATAATATGTTGCTCTTAGAATATGTTTACAACAACCATGTTTTTTCTTTGCGAATATTTTACCGTTAATACTGGAGCAATGTAGATAATTTTTTTCTTACAAATTTAAGGTTTTCAAAGTTGAGTTTTATACGTTAAAATAAAAGTAAGGACGTAATGTTTAAACCGTATTAGTGATAATTGTGATTTTGTGGGCGTTATTTTTTTTGAATAAGTGAAGAAATTGTGAGTTACTTTAAAAATAAATAAAACCTAAAGTAAGCTAAATTTAAAGAGACCATAACAGAAAAGGTGTGTCTAGGGGAGGTTAAGTGATAACTATGACTATTCCTTTTAAGTATCAAAAGTAAGTACTCTACATTTCAAATGCCAGCACCTGCCACCCCAGTAACCAGATCATTTTTCGTGACTTCATATATTTTTAATGCATTAGCGTGACTGACTGGGTGATCATTGTCCAGCCCAAACAACTTAAGCCAGACACTTGAAATATTGTGTGTAGACTCTCCTCCCAATGTGTAAGTAAAATAAGTAGAGACTTTTGGAAATTCAGTTCATAGGGGGTTAAAAAATCTGTAACAATATATCTCGTCATCTAACAGAGGTAGGCGTAAAATTGGAAAATATCGGCGGCACGAACTAAGTCTCCAATGAACTAACTCCCCAAACCCAAAATGAACTAAGTCCCCAAATTTTGGGACGTCGTTCATTTATGGAAAAAACCCGAAGATGCCAATATGAACTTAGCCCCCAAACAGGTGAACCAAGTCCCTAAACAGGAATGAACTAAGACCCCAATTTCACCAAATTTCCACAAGAGTGAAAAAAGTCCTCTAATGAAAGTGAACTAAGTCCCCAAATGAATAAAATATAGAAATTGTTTTGGGCCTCCATGGTATAACAAAGACCGGCTTCGCTAACTAAAGCTTCTCTGTATAGCCGGCCTGCGGCCGGGCGCAAGGATTTTCTCCTCTATGGTATAACAAAGACCGGCTTCGCTAACTAAAGCTTCTCTGTATAGCCGGCCTTCGGCCAGGTGCAAGGATTTTCTCCTCTATGGTATAACAAAGACCGGCTTCGCTAACTAAAGCTTCTCTGCATCCTTGCGCCCGGCCGAAGACCGGCTATACAGAGAAGCTTTAGTTAGCGAAGCCGGTCTTTGTTATACAATAGAGAAGAAAATCCTTGCGCACGCCCGAAGGCCGGCTATACAGAGAAGCTTTAGTTAGCGAAGCCGGTCTTTGTTATACCATAGAGGATATAATCTTTGCGCCCGGCCGAAGGCCGGCTGTTCAGAGAAGCTTTAGTTAGCGAAGCCGCAAGAGTGAAAAAAGTCGTCTAATGAAAGTGAACTAAGTCCTTAAAAAATAATTTAGGGGTTTAGTTCATTTTATTTTTTGGGGACTTCGTTCATATGTACTAACTCCCCAAAAAATAAAATGAACGATGTCCCCAAAAACGTGAACGAAGTCCCCAAATATCGTTGTTGTTTTTTCACATACAGTCGTTTGGGGACTTAGTTCATTTTGGGTTTGGGGAGTTAGTTCATTGGGGACTTAGTTCATACCGCCGAAAATATCATTATTGAACCAAAAATTTAATATTCATGTGTTTGGTGCTTTTATGAAATTTTGTTTACAAAAAAAAAGGCAAAAATATAATTTTGGTACTTTTTTTGTAAACCATTTATCTTTTTGAGTAATAAAGATAAACAATAAAATTTAAATTGTATTCTCTTTCTTTAAAAGCTCTCATACCTTTTAGAAATTCGAATATATAAACATCGTTGGTACTTTTATGAATACCTGGCCAACCGTTGTATGTAGGTGTCCATTTTACCTAGGGATCAAACACTCTATTCTTAAGTTGGATACTGAATTTCAGCAATTTACGTAAAGAAATAAAGACCGCAGCCAGTAGTAACAAGATGGTAACCTGGCGAGATGCTTTAGAATTGTATTGAAAAATCTTCGAGCAATTAGAAAAGTAAAAGAAATATTCCATTCAAAAAAACATCAGAAGTCAATTAGCATTTGTACTTTCCAATTACGGATATATTGGTTAAACAATAACTAATTAGAAGGGATTTAGTTCACTTAATATTCAAGTCAAATTAATTGATATTGCAGAAAGTAAAATTAACAATGTGGAATGAAGAATAGCCTGACAAATTCCAAAAAAAAAACCTTAAACGTTTTGCAAGAGAAATTAAGGATTTCAAAATATTAAATAAATTTCAAATATGTTTGATCTGTAATGCAATTCACTATGCTTTTCAAGCAAAAATTGTTTCGTTTAAAAATTGTGATATTGATTTTTATAAATTTATAAAATCGAATCGCAACAAGTTTAATGAAATAAAAAAGGAGTTTTCTGTTATTTCAAATAAACTTGTTGAATACGAAGAAATTTTTAAAAATTTTAAATCATTGGATAAACTTTGTAAATCACCTTCTGAATCGCCAAAGCCTAAGAGGGCATCTAAACGAATCGCTGCTAAATCTAACGAAACGCCAATACAACCCGAACCTAACAAACAAACTGCATCTAACAACCAAACCGCTAAACCTGATGATACTCCAACAATTCAACAAGCATTGAACAATCAAACCGAAATAAAAAATCAAGTTGATAGTCAAATTTTAAATTTAAACCAGTCTGAGTTATCCAATGAAATGGAAACTGAAACTGATTTAAACTCTGCTTCATCATCTGTTCAACACCAAAATACTTCACAACAACGTAACATTGCCGAACAAAGTACACAATTAAAAATCATTCCTCCAAAAAAATCTATATTTATTTCTCGATTTGCATACGATACGTCTGAAGCCCAGATCAATAGTTATATTACTAATAAACTGAAATGTGATTCAACAATTTTAATTAAAAAATTTAAGTATTCTCAACCTAGAGATATAACATCTTTTAAAATAACTGTTCCCGCTGATCTCTTCGAACAAATTTTGGATTCTAACTTCTGGCCCGATAACGCATTAGTTCGTAAGTATGAACTTAAAGAAAACCCTCGTAGAACTAGAAATAATATTGTTCAATTGCCGCTAAATAATCCAACAAATTCAAAAAACTAAGTAATTTACCTGATAACCAACTGTATATCATATATCAAAATGTTCGAGGTTTAAACACCAAACTATCCAAATTATATAAAGAAAGCTTCGATTTTAACTATCATATTATAGTATTTACCGAAACATGGTTAACAGACAACGTGTTTAACATGGAAATACTATGTAACGAATATCAAATCTATAGGCGCAACAGATCTGTTTTAAGTACTGAAGATGATGCTGAGGTTTCTACTGAAGGTACTATTCGTAAGGGCAGTGGGGTACTCATTGCAGTATCCAATCGTTTTCATTCAGAACTATTATTGTCTGATTCTACACCAGATTTGGAATTTATCAGTGTTTTAATAAAACTAAAAAATAAAAACGTCTTTATAACATGCTCATACATTCCACCTAGATCTATACCATCTGTCTATGATGATCACTTACATGCTATAAAAAATGTTGTACTTGCAGCCAATCATATTGATTCTATTTTTGTTTTTGGTGATTTTAACTTACCATCAGTATCTTGGAATCATTTACCTGACACACCAAACATGGTTCCAATTTATACAAATTTACATAGTGATAATTTCCTAAATGAGTTATCGGATCTCTGTCTATTTCAAATGAATTATATACAAAACAGTAAAGGCAAAATATTAGACTTAGTATTTGTCAATGATCCAACTGACTGTTCAATAAAAAGATCTAGCCCTGTAACAACTCCTGAAGATCCTTACCACCCGACTTTGGATTTAAGATGTTCTATACAGCTTGGCCCAGAGCCACAAAGTGACAATGACAAAGAGAGAATATTTTGTTTCAAAAAGTCAAACGATAATATGCTTAACAATCTTATTATTAATACAAACTGGCAAGACCTGCTATATTTGTCTAATACCAGCCATTTGGCTATTGATTTAATGATCGATACTTTTTATAAAACTCTTTTTGATATTATGGATAAATGTGTGCCAAAAAAAGTAACTCACAAACAATCTGGTCCCCCTTGGAGCTCCAAACAACTATCAAAACTTAAAAATAAGAAGAACAAACTCTATAAAAAACACAAACAATCTAATTCACTTATTGATTTTGGAAATTACTCAATCTGCCGTGCGGAATATAATTTGCTCAACACATCGCTGTACAATAACTATATAAATAATCTAAAAAACGATTTCAAACTTAATCCTAAATCTTTTTATAATTTTGTGAATTCCAAAAGAAGATGCCTAGAATTTCCACCTGCTATGAAATTTGAAGGTCAAGAATCTGATGTTGCTGCTACCATAAGCAACATGTTTGCTGATTTTTTTGCTAAAACCTATACTGATGTCAAATATAACCTATCTGATAATTATCCATATCCTCTGCGTTCAACAAATCAAATATGTTTTCCCTCCATTGAACATTCACTGATTTCTCAAAACTTAAAAAATTTAAAAATATCTTTTAATCATGGACCTGATGGAGTTCCAAGTTGCATATTAAATAAATGTGCCGAAAGTCTTACCACCCCTTTATCGTACATATTTAACATTTCAATCAAGCACGGTTATTTTCCTAAGCTTTGGAGAAAATCGTATATAATACCATTATTTAAATCTGGATCTAAGTCAAATGTGATAAATTATAGGGGCATTGCCAAACTTAGTGCTATTCCAAAAGTTTTCGAAAAAATTGTTACAGATTTTTTCTGTCATCAAGTAAAATCTACATTATCACCTTTTCAGCATGGCTTTCGTAAAGGTTGCTCAACAACTACTAACCTTTTGAATCTTACAACACATGTTAATCGAGGATTTGTTAAGGGACAACAAACGGATGCGGTCTACACTGACTTCAGTAAAGCTTTTGATAAAGTCAATCATAACCTTCTTCTCTGTAAACTGGACTCACTTGGTCTAAATTCGAATAGCCTTAATTGGATCAAAACATACCTTTGTGATCGAACACAGACTGTCCGATTTAAAAATAAATCTTCTAAGATCATACGTGTTATTTCTGGAGTACCTCAAGGAAGCCATCTTGGACCTATTCTTTTTAGCTTGTTTATTAATGATCTTCCAACAATAATAAAATACTGTAACATTTTATTGTACGCTGATGATGTCAAAATTTACTTTAGCTATAAAAACCCATACGAACATATTTTTCTACAAAACGATCTGGATAATTTTTATCAGTGGTGTAAAGCTAATCTTATGGATCTTAATCTAAAAAAGTGCAAATATGTGCGATTCTTTAGGAGGAACTGCGTTAACGTTCATTACGTTCTAGGAGAGCATAAACTGGATCTAGTTGATGTTTTTCTTGATCTTGGAGTTTAACTCGATCAAAAACTGAGTTTTGTTCCACATATTCATATGACCGTCAATAAAGCCAGAGGTGTTCTTGCCTTCATCAAACGATGGGCAAAGGAGTTTACCGATCCCGATATTACAAAACAGCTATATACCTCGCTTGTTAGACCGATCCTTGAATATGGATCCGTAATTTGGGACCCGCAATACAACGTACATAGTAACCATATCGAATCTGTTCAAAAACAATTTCTTCTGTTTTGTCTGCGAGGTTTACAATGGAATCCGTCTATAAATCTACCATCATATCCAAGTAGACTTAGTCTAATTAAACTACCAACTTTAAAAAGCCGAAGAATTATGCTAAATGTATCCTTTATGTTAAATATAATCAATGGCGATATTTCATCAGAGTTTCTTTTGGAAAATATTACTTTCAATGTCCCTCAAAGACCTACTCGTTACTTTTGCCCCATAGCATTACCATTTTTTCGCTGCAATTACGCTAATGCTGATCCATGGCAGAGAGTTGGAAAAGATTTAAATGACTTGTATAAATTAATTGATTTCTCATTAACTTCTACAATTGTAAAACGAAACATAATAATTTATTTAAACACTTAAAACAAAAAACTGTATATTTTTAATTATTCTACATATGTAAATTTTTTTTTTATGTCACATTGTATAGTCTGTAAGGATGTAATCCATAGACTTAATAAAAAAAAAAAAAAAAAAAAAAAATTAACACCACCATTTTTGGTGTGGTTATATCAGGGCATTTCCATTTTGACGTGCCGTGATATTTGTATCACAAAATTAAATGAAAAAGTCAAATTTGTAAAAAGGGTTTTTATATATACAAAGTAATGAAGTAGCACTATATTCAGAAAAAAAAAATAACAGCAATGGACGCTAAGGATAAGCAAAAATATGCGCTGGCGTGACGTTAAAAAAACGGACTTGTATTTTGACTTGCATTACAAAACTGCATAAGACTGCGAATTGAGCAAGACGTTTTGTATAAAACCTTTTTTAGTAAGATTTGGACTTATATAAATTTATTTTTCAAGCTACCAAATTTAAAAATCTTTGCTCGTTTAAAGGTACATTTGGGCATTTTCAGCGAAAAGTCAACTCTTTTTAATGTAACGCCAGAATGCAAAAAAGCTTGTATTTTATAACCATGTTTTTCAAATGATATCCCTTTTGCTTAAAAATGTAGTGCTAGTTGCGCTTTACACCAAAATATAAATATAAAATTGTTTGAGAAACAATTAAAATTACTTCTGGCGTTACGTGACAAAAAGTAGACTTTTCGCTGAAACTGCCCATATACAGTGGTTATAAATAAGTTAGTGAATCACTTAGTGGTAAGTGCAAACATCAAGATGTGTGGGTAAAGTTAACACTTTTTAAAGTGTTAAAAGTTAGTGAATTGCACTACTGATCTGGAATCAAAATGGGATCTGAAAATAAATTTTTAATTTTAAATTTTTTCTTTTTAGAAAATTGTTCTCATTTATTTTAAGAAACAAAAATTTATGTAAAATTGGGCCCGAATTCATATGAAAAGTGACCCAAAATTGTTGGGCTATTTTTCGTTACTATTGGGTGATTTTTCATTTTTGAAATTTGGTGATTTTTCATTATGAAAATCACCCAAAAATATTATATGAAAAATAGCCCATTTTTTCGGGCATACTATTTGTCTAAATCATTCATTATTACTATACGAGGAATACCTTAATGTTATTTATAAAAATAACGGGACATATTGCAAAAGGTGGCATGTCATAACGTCCAGTGTCATAGTGTCCGTGGACAAACTCGAAAGCATAGCTTACAAACTCGAAAGCATAGCCGGCCTATGGCCGGGCGCAAGGATTTTCTCCTCTTTGATAAAAACAAGTACCGGCTTTGCTAACTAAAGCTTCTCTGAACAGCCGGCCTTCGGCAGGGGCAAGGATTTTCTCCTCTATGGTATGACAAAAACCGGCTTCGCTAACTAAAGCTTCTCTGCCCAGCCGGCCTTCGGCCAGGCGCAAGGATTTTCTCCTCTATGGTATAACAAATACTGGCTTCGATAACTAAAGCTTATCTGCGAAGTCGGCCTTCGTTCGGAAACAAGGCAGATTTTAGAAGCTTTACTTAGCAAAACCGTTACTTGTTATACCATAAAGAAGAAAATCCTTGCGCCCGGCCGAAGGCCGGCTATGCAGAGAAGCTTAAGTTAGCGAAGCCGGTTTTTGTTATACCATAGAGTAGAAAATCCTTGCGCCCGGCCGAAGGCTGGCTATACCGAGACGCTTAAGTAAGAGCTGCATTTGTTACAACATAGGGGAGAAAATCCTTGCGCCCAAAAGTGTTTTCGTTATATGTTTAATAAATGCACCCAGAGAAAAAACAACAAAACCATTTTTAAAAAAATGTTGACCATATTATGTTTAATTTAACCAAATCATTGTCACCGACAACCACATTATGGAAAAATAAGTTTCTTTAAAAATAGTTTTGTTGGTTGTGACCATGATAAAACATGTTTTTCTCTTATATTTGTAAGTTACTAAATTTATATGAATAATAAACACTGTTTTGCAAATTGGGTAATTTTTAATTGTTTTTTTTTTTTTTTGGGAAAAAATTCGTTTTTTCTTTTTGGGTCATTTTTCA
Organism: Pollenia angustigena; assembly: GCA_930367215.1. Taxonomy (NCBI): domain Eukaryota; kingdom Metazoa; phylum Arthropoda; class Insecta; order Diptera; family Polleniidae; genus Pollenia; species Pollenia angustigena. The sequence continues at coordinate 100,257,158 of OV884059.1, read as the reverse complement.
TTTTTATTTTGGGCTCTTTTTCGTTTCTTTTGGGCAAAATTTCATATAAAACTTTTTGGGTAATTTTTCATGTTCTTTTGGGCGATTCTTCATTTGGGCGATTTTTAATTTTTTTTTTTTTTTGGGCCATTTTTCTCTGGGCGATATTTCCTACAGCCGCATTAAAATCTCATCCCAAGTAAAAATATTAAATTTAATAAATCCATTTCAGGGAGTCCACTCTCGTTCTGCGATAAATTGAAGTGAAAAAAACTTTCATTTTAGTTTTCGCAACTGCTTTTCACTTTATTTAAAAAAAAAACTCTTTTCTGATTCTCGTTGTAATTATAATTAAAGGGTTTCATTCCATATGTGGCTACGAAATTTTTGCCACTATGCTAAGAAAATTTGAAAACAAGTGTCAAACCAGAAAAAAGAATATGACTGCATTAACAATTTTATTTTATTTATTCCATAAAAATCGCTATGCTACTTTTTCCATGCTTTTCACCTAAAAATAATTTGTGTAGAAAAATCTTTTAAAAAATATAGTTTAACACCGTTTCACAAAAGAAGAATCGCTTGTGCTGTGAAATGATGAAACCATTTTGTATAATAATATTTTGATATTGGCTTTAATTTTTGCATTGAACGGGAATAAAAAGTATTATGAAAATCTAAAGAAACTTTTCATTTAAACGTTTCACAGAAATGGAGTAAATTTAAGAGTTGTTATGGAAAAGGTAAATGACAACTAAAATAAGAAATATATATAAGTGATTATAATTTATGAACTATAAAAACAGGAACGTCCCAATAAAAAATGGAGCTTCCAACGTAGCAGGTTTGTAAGGGAGAAACATAAAAGTTTCGCTTACCATTGCGCTTACGGAAGACATGAATTTTATATGGCGAGTTCCCACTTTGAAGCAATACATTTTTGACACAAAAAGCGCATTATTCAGCGCACATAAAAATTGTTGGATGTAACGATCAGCTTTACACACTGAATGTTTTGATACTGTTATTTTTTAGTATTCTCCCTTACAAACCTGCTTCGTGGTAAGGGAATGCCGTAGCACTTGAAATGTTATTTTGTTTAATAAAAGTTGTTGAGAGTTCTTTCACTTACTTTACTGCATTTCTGTATGTCTTATTGCGTAGCGCATATTTGTGCGCTTATTTTTTTAAATGTACCTTTAGTGCTTCGCAAAATGATAAAATTTTTTACTGGGGTTTGTAAAATTTGTTTTATTTAAATTTTACTCCAATTCAATTTAAAAACAAGGATTGATTTTCTTAACATATTTTGCATATAACAACTCCAGTATAAATACAATTAGAGAAACACACATACCGAATAAAAATAAAAGAAACAAAATCTTAAAATAATTAAAATCTAATAGCACATCGCTGCTTTCAGTTTCACTAAAGAAACGAATTTCTCCACTAAGAATGCCATCGAAGTTAGTATCTTCCATAAATTTAGCAAGAATACCAGATTCCATTATGTATTTCAAATAACGATTGAATAACTGGAGATAAGGCAAGTCTCGACGTGCGGTAAAATACTCCTGCATTATCAAGATGGCTTCATTGATTTTATACAAACGAGGAACTTTTAGATAACGCTGCTGAAAGAATATGAAATCCACTTTATTTTCTAAGCCCATCAGCATATATGAATTATTCAGCTCATTGTGGGCTTGAAACGCTTCGCTTACACCAACAATTTTTGTCTTTTTTACTACAAATTCTCGTATATCAAGTGTCTTGTCTATATAATTATAATTATCTTGAGTTGTTAGAAATTGGTGTGAAGTTTTGTTTAGATCCTCCAATTTTTCTATTTTCGCTTCATAAATATCTTGCACGAAAAGGGTGGATAATTTGGCCAAATACAAATTGGTCAAAATGAAACCATTAATAAACATCAGAAAATAAACCAACTTGTGCATAAAAGTTTTGACCTTACAATTTGAGTGATATTGACAGATGAACACGGCCAGAACATACAAAGCAGATTTGCTAAGATCTCTGTCAATCGTATAGTGTTGCCGGTAGTCAATAAAAGAAACTGCCAAAACACAAAATAACAGCAGCAGCAGAACACAGATCCTGGTCGCAACAGTGTAGGGATGTAGAAAATATTCAGTTCTGGACAGAGGTGCGGGATAAGGTACCATAACAATCATTTTCACATTCCACAAAACAACGCTACTACTACCAGCCAAACGATCGTAAAAAAACATTCCAAAAGGCACAATATCAAAAGATTTGTTATTCGCACCCTGTGTTAGTTTCTCATAATCAAAGCTCATATTATAGCCTTGAATATCAATTAATCGGAAATTATGCTGTTGTGCAAAAATTTTAATCATTTTATATAAATATCCAGTAGTTATTGTTTTTCCAGAACGGTCTCGAAAAGAATAGCAACGTGGAGGAACTGAAATAATGGGTACTTTTAAGGGATATTGTTGAAAATCTTGTACTTCTTTTCTATCGACATACTCTTTTAGATGTCTTATACGATAAATTGTTATGTTGGGCACTGGTTGGTAACTAAATAACCCCTCATCTGTGTAATACAAAACATTCGTATAAGCAGAAAACCAATTTTTGTCTGCTAATCTCAACAAGTCTGTCATGCTGGCTTCCGGCATTATCCATAAAATATGGGTAAATTGTGAATGTTTTAAAAGTTCTTCGACGATTTCATAAACATTATTTAAAGATGAAAATTGTAAATAAACTATAGTGAGAACATGGTCGCTATATACTGTCTTGATGTTTGTGTCTAATTTCTTAGTTATTAACAGTACTGGTAAACGCAATGATTTCAGCGCATCTTCCAATTCATGTCTATATTCTAGGCTGACCACAGCATTCCATTTTATGTCGAGTTTCTGATTTAGTTCATTAATGATGCGTAAAGGAAAGTAAGGTTCATTTCTATTTTCAGGTGGAGTTAATTTAGCAATGGAAATTCTTACAATTAGAAATAAAATAATGAATTTGTAAAATTGCTTTTTGATGTTCATACTTATTTTGGAATTCATTTCTTTTAAACCTCTTTTCTGTTTGCAAATAAAACTTTTTTATTACTTAAGCCTTTAAAAAATTAAAAGAACTTGATTTCACACCTTCTGCTTTGTTAAAGATGACAATTTTTAATTCAAAGTCGGTTTAATGCTCTGCTTTTTTTAGTTTTTGCTAGCGAATGCACCTTTTTTGAGTTACAGTTTCTGGTTTTGGGGTCACAATTTTATTTTGGTTTTTGTATTTAAATTTTGTTGAAATTGTTTTTTTTTTAATTTTTTTCTATTTTGTGCTTTGTGTAATTGTTGTTGACTTGTTTACTGTTTTGAATTGACTGTGTTAAAATTGTTATTTTTATTTACTTTTATAAGAGTCCTTTATGTTAAGGAAGTTTCGTAATGTTACAGTTTGGCAATTAAAACTAATACAATGTATTTACAACAATTAAACAGTATTTATATGTACAACAATTTCACTTAAATAATACAATGTTTACATATATAAACATGTTATTATTTTGCATTGTCGTCGTGAGTTGTAGTGGTCATGTGTAAATATTCCGGCCCCCAGACATCGTGAAATATTAAATTGAATTAGGCTCCCGAAAATAAAAATTCACCTTTAAAACGCAGTTGTCAGCAGGGTTGTTCGAAAAATATGTTGAGCCAATCGCCTATTGTGATTAAAGACTTAATGAAATCCCTTTTAGTTTTTTATTCATTGCGTCGCCGTTTGTAGTTTGATCATAGCCAAGAAAACCGAAAATAGGCACTAAAAAACAGTTTATACGCGTTTAGTATGCGTTAAGATTTTAAAAACATGCTCTAAAAATTGGAAAAGATATGCATTAGGAAAACCAATATGCCTCATTAGATAGCAAACATTCAATAATTAACAAGTTAGAGTGCTATATTCGGCTGTGCCGAATCTTTGATACCCTCCACCGACAGTTCGAATGTTTTAGGAGAAATATCTGTATGATGTCTATTTTATTATTATAATCTTTATAAAAACAGACATCTGCATTAAAATTGGTTGCAGTTTAAACCTATATTAAATTATTGACCGAAAATCAATAAGTTAAATGCTTTTTAGCAATTTTAAATAGCTTGAGTTAAATATCATGATTCGTAACAGTTTAAGCCGAACTTAAATGATTTTCAGGAGGGGAACTTATATTGGAGCCATGGTAACCAATCATCTCAAAATTCTGCAGAAAAAACATAAATTTCAATACAGCGGAGCAATTAGTTTTAGCGTTTTCAGTGAATTTCAGAAGGCTGCTAAACTGAGATCTAAGGTAAATTATAGACCGTATATCACAAAATTCCATATAATTTTTTCTGGCCACATAAATCTAAGCTGGAAAAAAGTTTACCGCAATATCTATATCTGCTACGGTTTTAGGCGTATTTAAATATTTTACCAGAGTGGGCGATATATGGAGCCTAGGGTAAATTATGGACCGTTCTTCACGAAACTTTACAGTATCATTTCTAGTTCTATTAAACTGTGACATGCCAAAATTTGTCATGATAGCATCGTAAATTACGGTTTTAGGCGTACTAAACTTTTTTCCGGCAGTAGGGTTTATATGGGGCCTATGGTAAATTATGGAACGTTCTTCACAAAATTTATTATATTATTATATATCTTATTTCTAGTTCAATAAAACTGTGATGTACCAAATTTTGTTATGGTAGCATTTTTTTTTACGTTTTTAGGTGTACTAAACCGTTATCCGGAAGTAGGTTTTATATGGGGCCTAGGATAAATTATGGACCAATCTTCACGAAATTTCACTGTCATTTCTTGTCCCATTAAACTGTGACGAGCCAAATTTTGTTATGAAAGCATTGTTAATTAGGGTTTTAGGCGTACTATACTATTTTCCGGGAGTAGGGCTTATATGTGGAAGTAGGGTTTATATGGGGCCTATTGTAAATTAGGACCCATCTTCACCAAATTTCACAGTCTTATTTCTAGTCCTATAAAACTTTGATGTACCAAATGTTGTTATGATACCGTTATTTTTTACGGTTTTAGGCGTAGTAAACCGTTTTCCGGAAGTAGGTTTTATATGGGGCCTAGGATAAATTATGGACCGATTTTCACGAAATTTCACCGTCATTTCTTGTCCCATTAAACTGTGACGAGCCAAATTTTGTTATGAAAGCATTGTTAATTACTCTTTTCCGGGAGTAGGGCTTATATGTGGATGTAGGGTTTATATGGGGCCTAGGATAAATTATGAACCGATCTTCACGAAATTTCACAGTCTTATTTCTATTCCACTTAAACTTTGATGTACCAAATTTTGTTATGATAGCATTATTTTTTGCGATTTTAGGCGTACTAAACTGTTTTCCGGGAGTAGTGTTTATATGGGGTTAGGGTAAATTATGTACGGATCTTCACGAAATTTTACAGCGTGATTTGCAGTCGAATAAAACGAATTTTTGCAAAATCTTATATCATTCTGTGCAATACTCTACCATTTATGTTAGTTTTTGTAACAAAATTAACAATTTTTTTTAGGTGTTGGTTCAACATTTTGATTCATAGATCCTACTGAACCGATTTTGATTTCAATTCCAAACTGCTTAGAATAACTTCAAGCAATTTGACACCAAGTTTTTTTATTTCTTTTGAGTTTTTCGAAAGTGGATCCCAATATTATCGATCCATATTCAAGAATAGGTCGAACTAGTGCCATGAATAATGTTTTACCAATATACGGATCATTAAACTCTTTATCCCAACGTTTTATATAACCCAGTTTTCCCCTTGATATATTTATTATAAATGTTATATGCAGAGTAAAACTCAATTTAGGGTCAAGATCTTGCAACCTGTCAACTTATTCCACTTTATAATCACACAGAAAATATCGGCAGCAATCGGGTTATTTCTAACAAAGCGCATTGATTCACATTTTTCTAAATTGCGCTTCATAAAGTTGATGTTTCACCATTCATAAAATAAGTTTAAATCCTTTTGAAGTCGATGGTGGTCTTAAAGTTGGTTAAAGGTTACATAAACTTTGACATCATCAGCATACATTAAAATATTCATTAATACCCACAGAAAACAAATTGGTTGGGAAACGGTTGCAGTAATAAAATATTGATCAAGAAATATAATTTATTATTGCAACTATTAAAAATTTATAGTTCTAACTGATTTTTAATTCTCTTGATGATTAAAACGTTATTCTAACTGAAATATGATTCCTTCAATTCTTTTATTAGTTATGATAACTATTCTAATTTAGTTCTAAAAGTTAGTACAAATTGTTAGAATCACAATCGAATTTAATACAGGGTACTTCTGAATATTGGTCTTTGTAATTGATAATTTCATTAAATTCAATTTCGTCAATAAATTTTGTAGTATAAATGTTAATTCATTTATTGCAGCTAATTATCGATTGTAAGTATAGTTTCAATTCGAGTGCAACAAATGAAAATATAATTATTTGGCATTCTATATTTCTGTCAGAACATTAAATATAATAAAATAATTTTAATTTTATATTAAAATAAATAAGTTTGCGCTCAAAAACGGAAAATGTGCAAAAACTTAATAAATAGGGGTAAGTAGTTTACGTATTTTTATAATTATGTACAAATGCAAGTAGATATGTGCATATGTATGTATTATATTTTCTATAAATACATCATAAATGTACCCAGCTAGCTTTTTCAATCGAAAGAATCTGTTGGGAATCTCATGAAGAGCATTAATCGACGACGAGCGCAATTTTTAATCGTAAAAAATTCTTCGCACGGGAGAAACTGTTACACAACTGATTCCTCTGCGAGATACTTCTACAGCGAAAGACGCTTATGGCTTAGTTCAAAAAAATTCGGGTCATTGCCGCCAGCCTCAACACTTGCAGCATTGTGTGTCGGTATTTGATACACGAACTCAAACTTTTATTAATTATTAATCATACGCATAAGTGTTTGTCTTTGAATCAGGAACTATCATTCATATTAAAAAATTAATCATACGCTCTGGTGGCTGTCTTTGTATTAGAAACTCTTTTTAATATTAATCACACCCTCTAGTCAGTGATGTTACATACTTTTTTGAAAAGTCCGTAGAAGGATACAAACTATATTTAGTTTTGTCACCTTTTTGAAAAGTCCCTAAATTTTTATGATTTTAAAAAATCTGCGTTTCTTTTCACTACGACCATTTATTTAGAAGACATTCTTCCGAATAGGGATTTTTCCTTACGTATAACATAACTGCCTCTATTGTATGTCTGTCTGTCTCTCCTTGAAACAGGAACTCTCTCTCCTACCTAATAGTGATCATACGCTCTTTTGTCTGTCTTTGAAACTGGAACTCTCTCTTTAAATTAATATTCATCTTACGTCCCAGTGTCTGCTTGTCTTAAAAACAGAAATGCAATCTTTAAATTTATATTAATCATACGCTCTAGTGTCTGTCTTTTAATTGGGAACGTGGTCTTAATTATTATTTATAGTACGCTATAGTATTTGCCTCTTAATAAACTGTTGTTAAAATAGAAAATTAAGCAGAAGAAAACAAAATGTATTCTGCTTTTCAACAAACATATTGAGAATATTTTCGATATTATTTACATTATTTAAAACCGATTAATAAATTAAACAGACGTTTATATTAACAAGAAAATTTATTTTGTAAGCTTTTTTTAACTTAAAAATATATTTATGAATACTGACAATAATTTTTAATGAGCTCATCATAAAAATTTTTTTCTGTTATCGTAATCATGATTTTATTAAGGTTCTGTTAATCGAAAAGTATCCTTATCATTTACTTTCTTAATTCCTTCCTACCTTAGAAGTAAGTCTAGGCCCTTTATTTATCCCGTTGATGTAACTTTTATTATTGCCTCAAAAATTGCTTTATAATTTTCACCCTTTTTTTTTGGTTTTTTTGATACAATTTGCCTATTTTTTTCTTATTTCAATTTTAAGCCTCTTCTGGTATTCATCTGGTTTTGCAGAAATCTCAAACGAATTCGCCTACGATCAATGCACTATGAAACAAAAAAAAAACCAGCCTCAATACTTGCAACGCGAAATGAAACTAGAATATTGGAAGAGCAAATCTGTCAAAGGGTTTTGAAAAGTTAGCTTGGGTTCCCGAAACATGGGCCTCTAAAGTTTTTGAATATATTTGAAGGCGTCATTTTTGTCCTTTTTTAAACTTCCAAACAAAAGTATTCTAAAACGGCAGTTTAAAGTGTTAAAATGTTCCACGAATATTTTTGTATCAAATTTTACTAGGGGTCTTCTAAGACCAAAAGTTCGTGCAATTTATGTAAAACGGGTTTTCAAGAAATTCAAAAATTTCAAGGCCAGGAATTTCGAAAATCCGTTTTACATACATTGCACGAACTTTTGGTGTCTAAAGACCCTTAGTAAAATTTGATGCAGAAAATATAGGTGGAACATTTTCACCCCCTAAAGTGCCGTTTTAAAATACTTTTGGTGGGAAGTTAAAAAAAGGACAAAAATGACCCCTTAAAATGAGTGTTAGAGGGTTAATATATCCTAAGAAGAGAACCGCCATACGATTTAACTGAAGACATCTGAAATTATTTTTTAGTTCAGAAGTACATTTAGTATATTTTTTTTGACTTATACCAAACGCCTTTTCATAAAATTCAAAAACTTTAGAGGCCCATGTTTCGGGAACCCAAGCTAACTTTTCAAAACCCTTTGACAGATTTGCTCTTCCAATATTCTAGTTTCATTTCGCGTTGCAAGTATTGAGGCTGGTTTTTTTTTTTTGTTGCACAGTACATTGATCGTAGGCGAATTCGTTTGAGATTTCTGCAAAGATTTTCTAATGAGGCTTTCAAAAAGCACATTAAGAATCGTATGAGAGTCTTGTAGGAATTCCCTTGCAATTTGTAGAATGCTAAACCACCTAAACAAGTTTCTTTTTCATACAATTTATACGAAACAAACATTTAGATCAGGAATTCCACAACAATCCTGTTGGAAAATCTTATTTGGCAGATCCTTACGTCGCACAGTGGCGCCATTTGAGTTTTTTCGTTGCAAAAATCATATCTTTTGAACCGAATAGGGTAATTGAACAGTTTAAACAGCATATGATAGATAACTGTTCAGCCTATGAAATGTGCATTTGAAAAGGGTGCTACGCTGTGTAGGGGCCTACTTATGGGTTATCAAAGTTAAAATTAGTAGAAAAATCAATTTTATGGTACCTAAAAAAAAATTATTTTTACATTTTTAGATTGTTTTTATTTTTTTTTTCTTTAGGGTTCTAAATTATTACCCAACAAATTAAAAAAAAAAATTTTTTTTTTTTAAATTTATTTTTTCAATTTTCTGTATTTTCGGTATATGGGTAATTCCATGTCACACATATATTCGCGTAACTCAAAAATGGGTTAGTTTATTGAAATAACTAAAAAAACCGAAATTCGGCAATAAATAATAAAGTGGGGTTGGTCATACATTTGACCCATCTAGGAGCATCCTACGCGCTGTAGGGGCCAAATTAAAGAATTTTATTAAACCGCAATATTAGTATGGCAACCATGTCTTTTTAACCTTTTTTACCTCTAGAAGCCAAACGGGCACGTACGGGCAGATAAAATTTTTGAATTATGTAAAGAAATAATCAAAGAACAGATTTTGCAAATATGGCAAATATAGAAAAATATAGATTTTTGTTATTTTCCGTCAAAGTTGAAAAATAGTGAAAAAACGGATAGTTTTTAAATAGTGATTTACCAGGAGAAACACAAAGCAAACAGTTCATTTTTTTTTATCATTACACATTTAATAAATGCATCAATCAATACAAACAAAAAATAAGGCGATTCGTTACCTATTTTTCGTGATATTACACCTGAAATCGCAACAAATTTACTAAAAATTGTGTGTTTTTTTGAAAACCGAAAGTCGGTCAACTTTGAACGGCTATATCTTCTAAACTAAAAATGTGATATTATTAAGAGTGGCAGATTTGAAATCGTTGAAAAGTTTCCTATAACATGAGTTTATTCAAAACTTCGTCGGTGCTCATGAAAATTTTGATTTTTGCAACCTCGTTTGCTCTACGGGCGCTACTGTGCGTCGGCTTGTTTAAATAACAACAAGTGAATTTTCATGTTTTAAAAACGCTCTTATTTAGGTAGCTCAGTAATTGTTATATGACTCATAAGGTTCATTCCAAGATTAAAAGACAAGCGTGTCAGAAAATTTATAAAAAACTAATAAATAAAAAATTTAGTTGTTTTTATTATTGTTACTCATCAGATAATCATCAGAAGATTCTTTGAGGAGTTAGATAATCGTCTAACAAACATCCGATGCTATCTGGGCAATATCTTAGACATATGTATGTGCAATCCATATACATGTACATATTGTTTATATTTTGCTCCGCGTGTACATTGGTCAAACAAATATGTTATAAGTACATAATATGAAAATAGCTCAGTTTTTTTGTGATTTTCATATTAATTTACAGCTTCAATCACTGTTCGTATTGTAAAAACCACATGTTAATTATTCTGTTTTACTTCAGACACTAGAATAAGATGACATTGATGAAAGAAATTGCATTGAGTTGAAGCCCAAGACTGTTTTTGTTGGTGCATTAAGGGATAAGCTGTACACCTTTGGAAATCCGTTGGATGATGTGGAAAGCTGCAAGTATGTGTTTATATAAAATTAAATAATTTGTCAACCATACATAAAAATATTTATAAATAAATATACTAACAAAACATGGAGTTTAATGGAATTATTTTGATTTTCTATCTTATAAAACGGGAAAATGGTTTATGTAATCGGCTAAAGAATTTATGTATAAAGACAATCAAATCTTTTGTTATGAACACCAATTATGTGTTTATTCAGTTGCATCTATCACATATTCGGGTGTTAGCATATTTTTGTTTTCTAAAAACCATACTAACAACTTACAATATCTGTTGTTATAACTGAAAGTGTACTAAAATTCAAATAATGCTATCAAAAATAGTATGCTAAGCATTGAAATTTTCAGTAATTATAACCGATTTGTGTGATAGTACATGCAACCGACGAAATTCGATTGGCGCCAAATTCGGTTGTGACCACGAATCTGTTTTCACTGTGTACGATCTTGAAAGTGGTATTGCGCATTTTTTATACGTTTTAAGCCATTCTGTTGTCAACGCATAGAGGCTAAACTTCTTTGTTGCAATAGAAAAAAACGTAAAACCTATGCCACAAAAAAAACTTTCGTGATACAGCAAAATAAATTTTGCTATGATCTAAACGATTGAAGAATTCTTCAGAATTGTTACATCTCAACTGACGGATAGCCGAGATTGCAAATACATTCCTACTGAACTGGAAGATGGAACAACTAGACTATGCAGATTAAAACCATTAGAAAGCCAATAAAAAGAATGTGAAAAAATGCAATGTATATTTACATCCAAAAAGTTTTGAAGCGTGACATAAAAAGTAGGTTTTTTATACAATACGAAAACTATAATTTTTATATTTTATGAAATCGAAAGAAACCTGTATTAATAATATATGTTTCATGCAATTAAAATAATTTTTTTTTTTTTTTTTTTTTTATCTATTTATTTATTTCCAATTCTATACACAAGACTTAAAGCCTCTTATTGCAGTATTGAAAATTGTTTTAGCAGAAACATTTATAATTATAATTTGTAAATGATAAAATTTAAAACAAAAGAAAAAATTTAAAAGAGAGAAAAAGAATTATTAAATTAATAAATTAAATTGAAAATTAACAAAATAATATTTAAAATTCATAAAAAAATTAACATGCAAAAATATTTAAAATGCTTTTTTAAAGCTCAGTGCGTTACTAGTTATTTGTATATTATGCGGGAGTAGATTCCCAAGACGGATTGCATTAAGGAAAAATTGCAAATCGGAAGTTAAACTTTGTTGTCTAAACAATAAAATTCTTTTACCTCTATTAGACCTAGATATGGTTAAGCGGTTATACAGATGTTGTGGTTGTTGAGTAAACACGATTTTGTGCATAAATATCAGTACTCTTGTTTTGAGAAGGTCATCAAACTGAATACCATATAATTTTACCGTAAAAGGAGAAACAGAATTAAACCTTTTCACGCCATATACGTATCGAACAATGCTTTTAAAGACTGAGTTTTATTTTCTTGTACTTGCCGCATCACATTTGGCAAATAATTCGCATCCATACATCAGAATTGGCAATAAATAGGTTTTGGCAAGAAGTATTCTTATTTTGATAGGTGTACAATACTGCGTTTGCCAGAGAGTTCTAAGCATGGAATATGTACGGCCACATGCATAATTAATATGGTTGCACCATGTCAGGTTCTTATTAAAAATAATACCTAAATTTGTGGCTGTATTTATCCTTTCAATACTTTCATCACCAAGAAAAATATCAGGTATATGATCGGTTATAGTAGTTCGTTTTTGGATAACAAGATATTTAGATTTTTTGGGTTGATACTAAGACCATTAGCAGTAGCCCATTCATATATATGTTTTAACTCAGTATTCAGAGTTAAGACGAATTGTTCAATTTCAGATGTATCACAGCTGATGTAAATCTGAACATCGTCAGCATACATTATGACTTTGCAGTGTGTAAGTTGACTCGGAAGGCCATCAGCGTAAAGCGGAAATAGAAGGGGCCCAATAATTGACACCCCTCGTCACAGGTAGACGTTTTGATTTATTGTTACCACTTTGAACACACTGATGCCTGTTGGTAATCTTCCGCAACATCTACAAGTGCAGTTATACAACTGTGGTTTTTCCGAAAGCCAGATTATCATTAAGCAGATTATGATCATTAACGTAAAGCGATATCTGATTGTGAATTAACCTATCAAATATTTTCGACATAGTTTTGGGTATTGGTATTATTTTGGACTTTTTCCAATTTGAGGGAAAATGACTGGTGGAAATAATGGTGTTAAATACATGTGTAACAAAGGGCAATATTCTTGGGAGAATTCATTTAAAAAATCTTGGGTGAATTTCGTCCACACCAACTGCATTTGATTAAATTGACATAAAGCTTCTTAAAACGTCAAACTAGTTTTAAATTTTTAAACTTACAAAGCAAAAAAAATTTATGTTGAATAGCGGCCAACGTTAGCGCTTGCGAAAACCGGGTTCCGACGGGCCCAGTAGGGCTAGCTGAATTTCGTGAACGGATTTGAAATCAGGAACCCTAAATTAGATAAGAACTCAAATTTAATTGAAATCGGACTACTTTTATGTTTCGCGGCCGGAAATGGGTTAAGGCAACGAACTGTAGCCAGAGCAAAAATGATTTAAAGTTTTCCTATACAAATACAAATATTCAGTTGATAGTTATATCGATAGTGAAATCCGAACTACCGTTAAATATCGATAGTAGAAAATATCGATAGTATCTAATCACAAGTAAGCACATTATTTTAGATGACAGTTTTTGAAAAATGGTTTCTTGTGTCAGTTAAAATTTTTTTTTTTTTTAATTATTTATTTTAATTTAATTATTTTTATAACAACTAAAATAAATTTCAATAGCTGAATAGAAAACGAAAAAAAGGTCGAATAACAACTTGATTATATTTGCAACAGACATATGTATCAAAAAATTCATAAAGACTTATATGAAAAGAAAACCATAAACATAATATTTTATAAAAAAAAGAAGTAAAGAAAAAGAAATACATTTAACGTTTAAACGAAAATATCATTTCTTTTTCATAATTTATAGTTATTATACTAACAATTTTTTTCGAATGTGCCTCTATAAAATTAATTTTATTTTTTAAGCATTTTTAGAATAATTTTATTCCCTCAATATTTCACATACTTTTTGCTTAACCTTTGGTTAACATTGATAATAATATAATGTTCTACATTGCAGAAAAGCTGTGATTTAAGCTGCTGTACCATGTTTTCATAGCTGCATTTTAAATAATTATAATATCGGTATTTTTCCTATCGATATTTTCGATATTTTAAGACTATCGATAGTTTCCCAGCACTAATTTCGTGACGTTAATTTTTGTTTTCTTAATTTCATAAACCACTTTTCAAAATTTACGCCGAGCCACTCTGCAATGATGAACATAAAATTTTTTTTAGGTTTTTCCTTTTTTTAATTTTGTTTTACGTTTTTTTTTTTTTGTCTTTTCTATTAAACACATCAACATACCGAGCTTTAAATTCTTATTACTTTTGATTTTTTTAGCTTCTTTACGAATAATTTGTTTCTTTTCTGGGTTTTATTTGTTTGTTAACTTTAAATTTAACTTTTATTTTGCTAATTAAATCTTCTTGCTTTGTCGAACACATTTACCATATTAATGAGGAGTTATTAAAATGAGATCGCTAATTAACTGAAAAAGTTTTGTTACTTCCAAGTGTCCATTGATTCCAATGTAATTAATCCTACTCTAGCAAATTCCATAGGGAGAAAATGTGACAAGACGATAATAGTTGGCGTTTTTTACCAAGCAGTTCTTCTCCCACCAAACTTTCGAAAGACTTTTAGATTTTTATCCAGCCCTCGACGTTAATGTAGATTTATAGGATTCAACAATGTTTTTTCTCCAAAATTATAGGGAAGTAGTTTGCAGAAAATAAAAAAGACTTTATTCTTCTTTTCATTGATGAAAAATACACTAAATGAAGCAAATTGTTTTCAGTATTAAAGCAACAAAATAAATCTATAATCTGAATTCGCTTTTTTTTAAGTTAAATAACGACGATTCAGAAGCTTGTTTAAAATATTTAATTCTTAATACATTTTTTTATGTAAATATACCTAGGTGGGTACCCCGGTACCCGGGTATTAACACAAGGGTTAATGCCATACTTCTATATAAATGTTAACATATATATACAATTTGACATCGATAACTTTTATAACAGCTCTAGAAGGAAGCGAACTGATACCGAAGTAGTCCCGTGATAGGTCTTTGTTTTTAGAGACCGGTTCTAGTTCTAACACTTTATATGAATCAGAGAACTGCAACGAGCACCCGTTTTTATGATTTATGATACTCGCCTTAAAACGAGTTGCGGTGTAGTTAATACAGCCTATTGCTTTTGTATGTGCTCGCCCAGCTCGTAAGAAATTGTGTTTGCAACATACGAGCCTTTAGTAAACGCAATGAAATTTATATGAGTTCTGTTTTGTATTGCTTCGTAAATTTATTTTTTCAACATTCGGCAATAGCATTCGTACTTCTGATAAATCAACTAATTTTCTCTCTTTTATTCAATGTTCTATATCTGCTCTTCGCTGACCTAGAGTTATAATTGCCTGAGTTCACAAGTGTTTACTCGCAGTAGTCGTCATTTGTAGTAATACTTAAAGCAGCGTTGCCAGATGGCTTAGGAAAATATCAATGATCGTATATTTAAGTAAACATGTAGGGCTAAATTCATTATGAAATAAAATGAATTTAAAAGTTATTATAAGAAAAGTTTTCGTGGAAAATTTTAATTAAAATATATAACGAATGCGGGAGGCTTATGAATCACAATTTTTTCATACGTCAATTTCATTTATATGTAAATATTTTTACAAAAATTTTGTCCAATGGCAACGCAGCGCAGTCCGTTATTTCATTGTGCGACGTAGACACAGAATTTACTTTTTATAATTAATACATTTTTGACAACAAATTTTCTGAAAAACACACAATTATATTCTATGATGCTTAAGATGCACATAAGAACATTTTTTTAAATGGCTGAGTGCGCTCTTTATTAACGGTAACATTCAAACTCATTCCAAGAATCCATAAATAATGAAGTAGAAAAAGATAGTAGAGAAGCAGTAATTATGACTGATGACTTTGATTTATTGCAGTGGTGGCGCAAAAATGAAAAATATTATCCTCAGTTATGCAAATTCGCTCAGCATGTACACTCAATACCGGCAAACAGTGTTGCATCGGAACGTGCCTTTTCATTAGCGGGTAATATTCTAACTGAAAAGCGAAGCAGGTTAAGGCCGAATTTATTGGATAGTTTATTGTTTTTAAATCCATTTTTTTAAAAATTTTCCACAAAATATTACCTTAAAAGATTTTTGTTATTTTATAACAAATAAGTTTGAATTAAATTTGGTTTCTTTTTTCATAAACTTGAAATGTAATTTTTAATTTAATGTATGTAAAAATGTAATCTTATAGATAATAATAAATAAAATACTTTAAAAAAGCATTACTAGTTTACATACATAAAATAAATAGCAAAACATACACTGAATCATTTAAACGCCTAAAGTCGTCTAACCTATGACAAATTATAAAATCTGGCAGCCATGTTTTCACTTAATGATGAATTTTAAATATACGAGCATATACTAAATGAATATGCCGTGAATGTTGTTGTTACGAGCTGGTCGTAACATCTAAGTCGTGTAAGTTAAATACAAAGAAGTTACCGAATATGAAAATAGAAAAAACACGAAACTTTGCTTTGAGTGGTTGTGATATTGTTCATACTTTTTTCTGGGCTCTTACTACTTTATGTAGTAAACACATGTACAAGTAAAAAGTAATTGTGTAATATTTCTTGCATGAAGCTCACTTTGTATGAAGAACGAGCCAACGAGCCAAAATATCAGTAAAAGCGAGTGCTTAGAAGTATTCGAGACTAAAAATGATTTAGTAAACAGCGAGTGCGCTCGCAAGTATTATGTATTGTTGCAGTTGTCTGATATGAATAAGACCTATAACTTTTACACGGGGTTGTCATTGGGGGTCAATTGACACCATGTGACCAGTCAGGCATCTATTCTCAATGAACGTGTTTAGTGCCAGTTACTACAATATAGTATTATGTATCTCAATACAATGTAGTATTATTTTAAAAAAACAAGTCCTAGAATTAGTCCCAAAAAAATATGTCACAGCGCCGGTGAAGACTGTACTGTAATTCATTACTTTCACTACCTTTTTTTTCATTAGGAACCAGTTAAATGATTGGATCTCCTTTCACTGGGCATGAGTTCTTTCTTTTTGTACTGGTTTTATTTTCACAAATCCCAGAACCAGTCTGTTGGAACAATTGACACAAATTTACCGCAAGGAGCTGTAATTTTGTAACAATTTTTTTTACTGGTAGCTCTAGCAATGACCATATATCCAGCGTTGCCTAGTGTACAGACTTATCTGTTATTTGCAGTGCAAACCAGTCTTGCAGATTATTCTTCAAAAACCATTTTTATTTAATTTTATTCGAATGATAGAAGGAAACATTTAATTACATATTGATTAGCAAACATTTATTCTAATAAAACAATGTTATAACTTGTACTCCCTTTTAAAAGCAACACGTGTATAACTTATTCGAATGCAACAAAAGATATGCTCCCTTATTCAAAAAATTATTTCCTTTGTATAAGAAGTTTATTAAACAAATTATATTAAATTCGATTTGAAACCATTTTAGATGCCTGTTTTATTTTTATAGATAACGTTAATGGAAATAAAAGTTATTCTTATGAAATGTATAACTAATATTTGCAGCATGTTATTAAATAATTTACTGTGATCTCTATGTGTGATGAATTAAATGAAATATTTAATGTAAAGTTTTTACTTTTAATTTTATATAGTACGTATGTTTATCTTTATATAACACAGGGACCGCAAAAGTTATAAGTGATATCAAAAAAGTTCCTTTATAAAAGTTATATTTTGTGAGTTAAAAACCAAAAATCCATATAAAAGAATTATTTTTCACCGTTAAAATAAAAGCAATGTGTGTGTACACCTACGAAATAAAAGAGAAAACGCAGAGCCCTGAATTTTCCCATCGCAGATTTAAAAGCTTAAAAAGAGAAATTTATTTAGCTGTTATAAAAAAAATAATATAAAATAAAAAAATTAATTGAATACACGAACTACTTGAAACAAAGACAACAAGAAAGCGCATTTCAATTTTAAAAACGTTCTTTTTCTGCGCAAGAACGTCATTGTAGTAAATGAGCACAAACACTACCACACAAACACTCTCTTAACCATCGTAAGGAAAGTTTAAATAAAATAATGCTTAAACTTTCATATTAAGAATTTTGTCGCTTTGCTTTTCTGGCATCAATATTGTTACGTTACTGACTTTCAATAACGTTTTGGTTTATTTCCTTTATAATAAACCGTTTCGAGTTCGTTGATTGCAATTTAAATAAAACTAAACAAACACAACAGTTTAATGTATAACACTTATTTATTAAGAACTTAGTCACTTTAACAACCGTTATTTATAGCTTTATTTACAAATCACTATTGTTATCAACACACTACAATGTTTTATAGTTTTCTCCGCGTGATGCGCTCTTAACTTGGCAAAGTCTGAACTAATACTGTTTTTTGATGCTAGCCGCCGCAAGTATTTATACTGTAATTCAGCCATCTAGAACATTCGAAATATTTCTCGAAGGTTCGAGGCTTTACTTATTCACCACTCTATAGTCAAATATGATTGGTGGCGGCACTTATGTTGACATAATTTCACCACTTATACTAAAGCTTTTTTAACGGTCATTTATAGTTCTTTCTTCACATTGGGATTGAAGTGTACTAAATTATAACAATTTTTAATAACAATGTAAAGTAATAAAATAACTAACAAATACTTAATAACAAAGACATACAAGATAAATAATAATTACAACTTATTCTTAAACAATAATTACAACTAACTAAAGTTACTTTCGTAACAATATATATGAATATTGTTTTATTTAAGTGAAATTGTTGTACATATTAATATTGTTAAATTGTTGTAAATACATTGTATTAGTTTTAATTGCCAAATTGTTCCATTAAAAAACTTCCTTTACATAAAGGACTCTAATAAAAGTAAATAAAAATAATAATTTGAACACAGTCAATTCAAAACAGTGAACAAGTGAACAACAATTACAGAAACAGAAAACATTAAAACAGAAAATATTGTTAAAAAAAAAAAATTGAAAAAAACCATTTCAACAATATTCAATTACAAGAACAAAATAAATTTGTAGATCCAAAAACAGAAGCTGTTACTCAAAAAAGGTGCAATCGCTTGCAAAAACTTAAAAAAGGAGAATTATTAAACCGACTTTTAATTTAAAATTTTGATTTTTAACAAAGCGTGACACCGTCAAGTCCTTTAATCTTTTTAAAGGCTCAAGTAATAAAAAAAACTACAAGTTTTATTTGCAAACTGCACAGAGGTTTAAAAGAAATAAATTCGAAAAAAAGAATGAACATTAAAATGCAATTTTACAAATTCATTATTTTATTTGTAATTGTAAGAATTTCCATTGCTAAATTAACTCCACCTGAAAATAGAAATGAACCTAATTTTCCTTTACGCATCATCAACGAATTAAATCAGAAACTCAATGTAAAATGGAATGCTGTGGTCACTCTAGACTTTAAAGAGGAAATTGAAGATGCGCTGAAATCATTGAGTTTGCCTGTACTATTAATAACTAAGAAATTTGACACAAACATCAAGACATTATATCGCGACCAGCTTCTCACTGTAGTGTATTTAAAATTTTCATCTTTAAATAAAGTCTATGAAATCGTCGAAGAACTGTTAAAACATTCTCAATATATCCATATTTTATGGATTATTCCGGATGCCAGCATGACAGACTTGTGGAGTTTAGCAGACAAAAACTGGTTTGCTGGCTATACGAATGTTTTGTATTACACAGATGGAGGATTATTTAGCTACCAACCAGTGCCCAACATAGCAATTTATCGTATCAACCATATAACAGAGTATGTCGATAGAAAAGAAGTACAAGATTTTCAACAATATCCCTTAAAAGTACCGATTATTTCAGTTCCTCCTCGTTGCTATTCTTTTCAAGACCGTTCTGAAAAAACAATAATTACTGGATATTTATATAAAATGATTAAAATGTTTGCACAATACCATAACTTCCGATTAATGCATGTTCAAGGTTATAATACAACCTTGGATTATGATAAACTTATACTAGGTGTGAATAACAAAACTTTTGATATAATACCTCTTGGATTGTATTTTTACGACCGTTTGGTTGGTAGCAGTACCGATGTTATGTTTAATATGAACGTTATTGTTGTGGCACCTTATCCCCCACCCCTGTCAAGAACTGAATATTTTCTACATCCCTTCACTGCTGCCACCTGGACTTGTATTCTGCTACTGCTGTTATATTGTGTTTTGGCAGTTTGTTTTATTCACTACCGACAACGCTATAAGAATGAAATGGATGCTAGCAAATCCGCTTTGTATGTTTTGGCCGTCTTCATCTGTCAATATCACGCAAATTTTAAAATCGAAGCTTTTGTGCACAAACTAGTTTATTTTCTAATGTTCATTATTGGTTTCATTTTGACCAATTTGTATTTGGCCAAATTATCCACCCTATTCGTGCAAGATGTTTATGAAGCGAAAATAGAAAAATTGGAGGATTTAAACAAATCATCATATAAATTTCTGATATCTGATGTTGATTATAATTTTGTAGATCAGTATAGTATACGAGAATTTATAATCAAAAATGCAAAAATTGTTGGTGTAAGAGAAATTTTACAAGCCCACCGTGACCTAAATAATTCATACCTTTTCTCGGCCTTGGAAAATAAAGTGGATTTTGTATTCTTTCAGCAGCGAAATCTAAAAGTTCCTCGTTTGTATAAAATCAATGAAGCAATAAAGATAATGCAGGAGTATTTTACCGCACGGCGAGACTTGCCTTATCTCCAGTTATTCAATCGTTATTTGAAATATATAATGGAATCAGGTATTGCAGCAAAATTAATAGAAGGTACTAACTTCGATGGCATGCTAAGTGGAGAAATTCGTATCTTTGAAGAATCTGAAAGCAGCGATGAGCTATTAGATTTTAATTATTTTAAGAATTTATTTTTTTTTTTTTTATTCGGTATGTGTTTATCTCTAACTGCATTTATACTGGAGTTGTTATATGCTAAATATGTTAAGAAAATCAGCCCTTGTGCAGGAAATCGAATTAGAGCCAACTTAAAATCAAACAAAGCTTGTAAGTGTTCATGTTTTAAAAGTTCATCAAAATAATTCGTTTTACTTAGCACTTGCCTTTACCATAACAACTATTTAAATCGAGGACAACTACGAGCATTTAAAAAAATTTAACTAAATATTTCAATCGATTTCTAAAACGTGGCCGATTATATGAGAAGTCTGAACGAAGGATTAAGAAGACCGATTAAAACTTCTAAGGGGCTGAAATGGATTCTTAAAAAATGTTATTATAACGTATGATTGAACAGAATGTGCTACCTATTATGTATGTAGTAATTTACATTTTCTTAACTTTATCTCAAGACTAGAAGTCTCTGTAGCGGCAACACATACATATGTATATGAAATAAATAAAATGATCATAATCAAAATAAAAAAATTCCTTGTAATATTTTAAGCTGTTATTATTTGTTTTTCCAAAGTTGTGAAATTTGTCGCTGGGCAGAATCTTTCATATCCGCTACAAAGAGTAAGTACAAGTACATTTGGATAGAGGGTTTTATGTGGGGTCTTTAAACACAAAATTATAGTTAATAAAAACAGATGTTTTTCTGTTAACTGATATTTTTAAAATGTTTTGTTATTTTGACCCATGGCAACATTATACAATATTATACCGGGGCTTTCATGGGTTGCTTTGTTAAGGACAACTTAAATAGAGTAAGAACTGCTAAGTGATGTCAATATATAAAATTTTATACAAGATGGTATTAGGGGAGGCGTAGTATATATTCTAAAGCATATTCTAAAGCAAATAACAAATATTTAGAAGACTTTGACAGTGGTATGGAAGGGCAATTTCAGAACAACTTCCAAATTTAGAACTTAAATGGAGTTGTGATGTAGACATTTTAAATATTGGATGTTGCTTATCTATCGCAAACGTCTCAAATTGGTTATATTTTTGATGTAGATTTAGAATATTCTGAATACTGACATGAAACACATAATGATTTTACATTTTTTCCGAAAAATTATATTATTTGTGAATATAAATATAGAAAGCTAATTAAAGACTTGACACCAACAACAAAATATAAAATGCATTATAGTGTTCTTAAACAGTGTTTGAAAAATATATTAACCATAGAACTTTATAAAAAAATTAGTTTGAAAAGGATTTTTTCAAACATCTTAACAATGCTGTTTATGGGAAAACCATGGAAGATACTTTTAATCGTACAGATGTTAAAATAGTTAGTGATTGGGAAACTACAAATCGTAATCATTTATTAACTTTCTAGAGTATTACACAGTTTTTCGGCAAGATGTTTGCAGTTCAATTAAAACTTATGCAAATAACTTTAAACAAACCAATTTATTAAGACTCTATAAATGGAAAATCTACGAAAATTATGAAACAATTTGTTTGACTACGAGCAAAATGTGTTCATTCAAAACAGTTCGTATGACTAAAAAAAATGTCTTAAGGTGTAAAGATCGCGCATAAAAAACCTTTCAATGGCAGTCTATAAAAAGTCATGATTTGAAGAAGTAATTCCTTCTGATGCAAAGAATTCGATTGGATCTAAGTTCCATCAGCTGTATACCCAGAAATAACATAGATTATCTTGCGTTATGCGGGTGACAAAAGAATTATCGCTTCGAACCAAATAAAAACTGGTCCCCGAGGACCCTTTAGACTTCAATTCAAAAAAAAAAAACTAAAACAGGATTTGAGATTTCAAAATCATTTAAAATTTTCTTGCTTCCCGACCAAGGAAAAGAATTTTACAACACATATTTCAAAACTCTTATGAAAGTGCTAAATATTAAATTTTTGTTCCTTTAAATTTGTATTCCCTTCGAAGGGAAAAATGCCATCATGAATCTCATGGGAAAAGTGAAAAGATTACGAAGGAAAAATTAATCACGATAGGGGGGATTATCATGCATATTAAAAGTTAAAAGCGTCAATAGTTGAACATTTAAATAGAAGTTTAAAAAATAAAATGGGAAACGATTTTGTATGCAAGGAAATTATAACTGGATAGATGTACTTGAAAAGCTGTTGGTAGAATAAAGTCCATCTAATATAAAAATTAACTTTAAAGTTTTAAAATATGAAAAATTGCATATAAACAAAACTGTTCGCATTCAGAAAATGGATACTTAAGTCGAATTAAACAAAAGCAAATTTGTTACCTCTTTAATTCTTCCTATAAACTTGATGCATTCCAATTACTCTGCCTGCAGTCTTGAGATTAAAAAGCGGAAAGCACGAGGAACTTGATTTCATAAGAATCACGAAAAGGAATTTTTCGAACTCTTCTGTTAAAAATAAAAACAAATCATAATTTTCGCTGTATTTAAATTATCATTTTATTAAAGAAACAAAGTCGTCAAATTAAAAGTAATATTATCAACTACTATTTAGAACATGACTATTCAGGTTACCCATGCACAAAAAAACATCTCAATTATTACCTTAAATTAAAAAAAAAACTGTTCTGATAATAATTGTACGTTACAAGTCTAAAAGGTACTGATGTTCAAACTGTCCCCATGGAAATGGAAAAAAGAGCTTAATCATCATTTGTATCTTGTATTTTGAGAGGAAATCTATCTTACTGAAAGAGACACAGTAACTTCACCGATTTTAACTAGCCCAGTGCTACAAATGTTATGTGAAATGTATGCAAATCGAATGTGATTTAAATGCAATGCTGCCAATAGGGCTATGTGACCACAATGTCCAAAGAGAACATCATAGCTGGAAATAAAACAGCGTTATCAGCCCAGAAGAGTTACTAGACCTGTTAACCCTGCTGTAAGGTTAAGCCCATTTGGTCCAATTTCTGCATTGTTTCCTTTGTAATTTTTGATATATACTGACTTAGTTTTATAGCTCACGTGGTCTTTTTATAAAACAATGGCTTTTACAAAAATTCAAGGTTCTGACTTAAAACAGGACTGAGAAAAATATGAATTTACTTATCTTAGGTTAAGGGACCATTTAGTCCATAGTATTTTTTTTCTTTGGTTTTCTTTGATTTGTTTACATTTATTTAAGAAAAAAAATAAGTATTTATTAGTTAAGTTTATAATAATTTTCATTGCATGATGAGCAAAATGTTTTTCGGTTAGTTTTGCAAATAAACTTGCTGCGAATAGAGCATTTTGTCTCAGACTTAGACTTAAAGCAACTACAAATTCCACGCTTTCGTGTCCCTGAGTTAGAAGTATTATTATTCGAAATATGCATGGTCATCGTATTTCAGTCATTTTCTTTGCTGAGAACTCTTGTTGAGCTAATCTTGTCCGTTTCATCATATACGCCTTAGCCATGAAAAGTGCTAGGTTCCGCAAAAATTCTGGTCTCCTACGATTCCGATCAGCTGGAGCCTATGAAACGTCTATTTTGGAAAGCGGACAAATCAAGTATGTTTTCAAATACAATGTTTGGCCATCGATTTGTTTTGCGTTTTGTTCTGTAGGAACCAACCATTTGATTAGCAGTATCTACGTCACCTTAAAACCCAACATATGTAAGTTTCCTTTCCTGATGTTTTTTACCAACTCAAAAGTGGCAAAAAATGTCGCCTGTTATATTTTGCCCTTACAAGCCTTCCGGCAAGTCCAATACAACGTGTTTCCCTTTTCAGGCTGTGCATTCCTAGACTTACCAAGGTATCATATTTTTGTGGTTTTGAAGTTGCTTATCAATGGTGACTTTTTCGTGACAATTGTAAGACATTGGAAGAAGTTATTGCCAACGGTCCCACAGTTCACGTTTGAGCTATTGAAAACAACACACAAACTGAACTGCAAATATTTGTGTTTCCTGACAACGAAAATCAAAAACGGAGCATCCCACAATTGTCTTTAACATATTTTATCTTTGTTGATAAAAAAACACAAAAGAGGGATATCCCATACTTGTTTTTTACATTACCTGTTTATATGGACCAAATGGTCCATTAACCTAGCATTCGTAAGTTTTTTCTAACCTAACATCAGGGTTAACACTTATGGGCGCGGCAAAAAAAAACACCTTATAATGAGCTGCAAGGTACTCGGGTACCTAAAAACGCTGAAAAATTTTAATACCGCAATCATACAACTGATACATATATTAAATATTTAAGCATTCCATAATTTAAAAAAAAATATACTTACAGAGGTCACATTTGAATATAAAAAAATGACAGATATCCGTGTACCTATTTGTGCATTTTAGGGTGTAAGGAATAAATAAGTCACGCAAGCAAATTACAAAAAAAAAATTGCCTTCGGGCTGCAAAACTACAATGCTTTTTAAAAGTTAGGATTTCTCAAGGAGTATCAGACATAAGGATTATCAATTAAAAAACTTTGTTGAAAACCCCAAAGCTACCCGGGTACCTTGGTATGCACATAAGGGTTAATGCAAATTATATGCCAGCTCTACGACCATATCTCTTAGTACTCAAAAAGACTCTATTGAGTTACAGTAACTAATTTGTTGAAAATAATAACATTGATCCTCTTACACAAAATCGTATACAGCCATGAACCACCATTCCTTTTCGAGAAAATTCAGTGTGCACGCTCTAGAAGATCAAATGAAATTATACCCAGAAGACATCGAAGTTTTATATCCGTGTGGCAGTTTTATGTTCATTCAGCCAGTCTTTTGAACACGCTCCCACCTTCCATTCAATTTATAAGCCACACTCTGCATTTTATAATTTTTGATTTTGATTATATTTGTTATTGTTATACTATTAGGTTGTTTATTTACTTTACTTGCAGCAAGAGAGTAGACTTGAAATTTACAAAGTTTTTCTTCAAATTACGCACGAATATTGTTCAAAATTTTTAGAAAAATAAATATTTTATGTTATTAAAAAACTTTTAATTTAACAATTATGAAAATTAGTTTTGTTTTCTAAACAAAAAACATGAACTAGGTGTGTTAAGATTTTGTATCACCCACAAGGTGTTAACAACTTTAAAAAAAAAACTTTCAAATATTTCAAAACAAAAATAATTTTAAAGCTAAAGTGAAATACATAAGAAAATACTGGTTTAAGCATAATTGTTGTTGCTGTTGTATTGCAGTTAAATAGTAAGTGGTGTGATTCAACCGTTAAACATTTTTGTCTTTTTTGATGTAAGAACGATTTGCATATGACATGTGAAAGTTAGTTATCAAAAATATACTGAAGTGTTAACAAGTAAAATTTGTTATTCGATTAATAAATTGCATAAATAAAACGAAATTGTACCAAAAACAAACCATATTTTTTTTTATTGAACTGTTCATTTCGGCACAAGTGGCTAAAAAACGCTTTAGCTTTACCAAGGAGGTTCAATTATTCTTGCTAGTTAAAATGTTATTATGTATTAGAAATTTTCAACAAATTTCTTGTTTCATAAATTTTAATGCTTTTTATTCACTTTCTCGTTGCATTGAAAATCAGACATAATTTTGGGTAAATGAACACACCTATTATTGTTTTTATTTTTACTTTTATTATATGTATGTTTTAATGAAACTCGTATATGTAAAAATCCTTTACTATAATTATAAGATTATATTGGAAAACAATTTAATAAATAAAATAAACATTTAAACAATCCGTGCGGGAAATTTATGTTAATTGTTCTTAACCCTAGAAAGATAACGTTATTTTTTTGTACTGAAAAGATAATAACAGACGAAAGACGTATGCTTGCTTCTATCCTTAAAAGTATATCACCGAAATAACATTGATTAATTTCATTGTTGAGAACATTTATTTATTCTATATCTTTAAAAAAAATATAATTTTTAAACAGAAAATTATAATAAAAATAAAATTCAATTAGCATTATCAAAAACTAAAGAGTTAATATAAAGGACTTCAGTTCGGTTATAAGAGCTTAATTAAATATTTTCTTTGTACTTTGTGTAGATAATGTTATCTGTATTAACTTATATAAACAAAAAAAAAATAATTTGAATAACATTATGTGCAAGATTTACAAATTAAGGTTTTGTGGTCGCCACATACAGGTATACCGCATTTGACATACACCATTTTGGACATAAGTTTAATTTCTGATGGACAGAAGCCACCGTATTAGCTCTTTTTTGATTCACGCTGTTATCCACTACAACCTCAATCATAGGTAAGTGCATCTGGTAAAATTTGTTCAATGTTGACGATCAAAGTTTTCGATAAAATAGGAATTTCCTGACTTAAAATTTAACAATTTATGTACATTTCGGCACTGGTCCATTGAACAATTTCCGAAATTATTTCGGTAGTAAAAAATATCGAAGCATAAAATTGGGTCGTACAGTGATTTGCATTCCCGAGTTGGTCCTCTTGCCCTACGAGTCATATTCATTGAAGAAACTCGGCCATCACTTTGACCCTTCGATGTAGCGCACTTACTTTTACTTCTTAAAGTGGGTGGAGATATCGTAATAACGCAGCTATCGGAGGAAGTAGCAAAATGTTCAGGTTCTTTAGGATTTTCCTGAATCGGTGGTATATTCTCGTCAGGCTCAAGGATATCAAAAGCATGTCTTCCACATCACTTTGAAGACTGTCCTCCAATAATTCATCTTCCGATTCACTCACATTTTCCAGTAAAGCCGAACCCTCCAACACGCTTTGTAAAATAGCATACAATACATTTTGAAAACAATACCTTAAAATTCAACCAAAACACCAAATTATTTTCGCTACCAAAGTAACACTAAAGATAACGATACTTCTCTTAATCATATGTTGTGTTTATTTCTCAAAAGATACATAACTTACAACATAAAAACTGCCACAACCAACTAGGTGCTGCTAACAACTGAGATAATTGAACGTGAGAAAATTGTATGTTAACAAATGTGAAAGTAAACCACAAAATTGAAAATGCGTACGTCTCTCAAACGAACCTTATCATTCTAGGGTTAAATCACTAATCCCGTGGTCAGTAAATACAATATTATGATAACAAGAAAGAAATTGTGATATGTAGGAAAACATGAAATTTAACTTAACTGGTAATTATGTGTGTGTAAGTTTTGTTACTCTAGAGGAAAGTTAATTGATGTAAAAATGATTCTTATTATCAATTATTATTAATTATCAATTTTTTTGGACGGTTGTTCCACATTTTGATTCATAACTCTTTCCTACTTAATAATACACAAGGACTCAATAACATATACTTTTCGGGATCTTTGATGGATATTAAAAATTTTTACAAGGAATAACAAACTAAGTGTAGCCTTTTCACAACTAGTTGTGGAGGATATAAAAATGTATATTATACACAACAACTTTTACTGTTACAGATATGGCTGATAATAAGGAAAAATATAACACACGAGTTATTACCACGTAAGAACATGGGGGATAAGGTTACAACTGGAAATGAATTCTTACATTTATATCCATGTTATTTCCCTGGTGGCTTAAGCGTAAACTCAAACATTAAACAAATGTTTATTTCTGACCTGCGAACGATTACAATTTAAAGCAGCAAATATATTTTAAGAAGTTATTTTAATTGCAGAGCCCGTTTTTTGGGCTGCCATAAAATAGTTGTTGGGGAAATATTCTTTGTTAAAAATTCAGCCAAATCACCTTGAAATTGTCTTTCCCTATTAAAGTACGTTTATACAAGCTGACCCAAGAAGGTGCCTGTCAACGGGATTCTTATTTATAATAAATAATAATAAAATAATAATTAATGTTTTTTGGGATTTCCAAACAGGCTTTCAAAGTCTAATTATTTCCTATATGAAAATAAAAGATTTATTTCATATTTTCCTCCGACGTTTCGTAGGCTGTTTTCCTACCTCTTCAGGGATTATTTTTATTGAAATCTGGCAACAACAAATTATAAAAGCCAATAATATTTAGGCCCGTTTTCACAACTTACCGATAGCTAAAAGTAGACTTTAACCTAAAATAAATAAAAAGTGTTCCGTTATTAAAAATTTAATTTAAACTAAAGTGAGCGATGAACTAGATTAAGGTTTATCCTACCTGGTAGGTTAAAGTAAAGTTGTAATAATGGAACACTTTTTATATGGCTGATAAAATCCTACCTTTAGCTATCGGTAAGTTGTGAAAATGGGCCTTAGTACATTAACATCAAAAAAAAAAAAATACAATAACATTTAAAGAACAATTTAACTTACATAAAATCTTGAATTTGTATTTACATTTCCATTTCTTATTTACTTAAAATTGGACTAAATGCGCTCGACAAATGAACAAGAACTTCACGCAAGTATTAAGAAATTGCCAAATAACTTAAAAACCCCAAGAGCAACAAGGTTCTATTTGCACCTAAACTAAATTTGAGATAGAACCTTGTTGTCATAAGCTCCCGAAACTTTTATTTAATTAAGAAACAAATTTAGAAGAAATGATCTCTACCAATGATCGCAATTGAAATTTATAAATATAAAAACAAATTGTGGAATAACAGACTACAGGTATTTACGTAAGAAAAATATTCTTCTCCGTTTTGGAACTTATCAAAAATATAAGAAAGACAACACATCTCTTAAAGATTATTTTAATTAGTACGGTACACTAAAAGGAATATTCAATATTTTAGCAGATACTTTTTTATTTTAACAACAATATTTGAAACATCATAAGGTAAAACGAAAGTATATTTTATGTAAATAATGCTGTGAACAAAACCCAAAAAAAGCGTTTAATATACTTCATACTTCTATATAAATGTTGGCATTTATATAAAATTTGACATCGATAACTTTTAAGGAAGTGAACTGACTCCAAAGTAGTCCTGTGATAGGTCTTTGGTGGTAGAGATCGGTTGTATCGGGTGATTTTTTTAGCTATTATCTTTTTGGCAAAACTGTTTTAAACAGCTGACGCACGTTTCGTGTTTTGTTTCACCGTCAAACATCTTCAGTTTGGTCTATAATTTAACCATGAATCGCCTTACAAACGAACAACGCTTGCAAATTATCGGATTTTATTATCAAAATGCTGTTAAGAAAGTTCATCGCGCGCTTCTTCCATTTTATGGTCAGTTTAATCGACCCACTGAAGCGGCTATTCGGTACGTTAATAAGCAGAATTGTCGGGGTTAACAACAATATCATGACAAATATTGAAAAATTATTAAATAAACAAATAGAACTAACAAATACACTCATGAATATGATGTCACTTCTTTTAAATAAATTATGCAAGTAAACCTAAGATTGGCAGTATGGAACGCGAATGGACTTGCGAATAAACTAAACGAAATTGATTATTTTATGCAAGAAAAACATATTGACATATTTCTTATTTCTGAAACCCACCTTACTTCGAAATCTCAAATAAAAATAAGAGGTTATGATTTTATTTATACTAATCACCCAGATGGGAAAGCCCACGCCGGTGCAGGACTATTTATAAAATCTTCTATTCGTTTTGAGCCTGAGAAAGGATTTCAAAAAGATTATTTTCAATCCGCGGGTGTAAAAATAACCTGTAACAATAGACCTATTAGTGTACACTCCATATATTTTCCTCCTAGACACGCAGTTAAATGTGAACAATACGAAAGCTTTTATAAATCTTTGGGACCACGTTTTATTGTTGCTGGTGATTATAATGCAAAATACCCATGGTGGGGCTCCAAACTCACTAACCCCAAAGGTAAAGAATTATACAAATGTATTTTAAAAGGCAATTATTCTACACTTTCTGGAGGAAATCCAACTGATGTAGCAAAGATACCAGATCTCCTTGATTTTGCTGTGTATTCTGGAATTTCTAGGCACTCGCTAGACATATTAGATGACGATAGTCTAAGCTCTGACCATACACCGTTTATAATTAATTATAATGCTAATGTGATAATATCATCTAAAAATGGGAAACTTATCAAACGGAATACTAACTTGGACTACTTTAAAGAATTTGTTGAAAATAATTTAAATCTAAATACCGAAATAAACACAGCAGATGATTTAGATGAGGCCATAGAATCTTTTAATTTATTAATACATGAAGCTGCGTCCTTATCAACCCCACCATCTTCCATTCGTTCTCAGGATTTAGGTCGAAAAGTGCATGCATCCGCTGCTACTCGAGATATGATAAGACAATCTAGACGTCTTAGGCCGAGGCCACGCAATGAGCGGCTAAGCGTCAAGCGGCTGAGCGATGAGCGTCAGAAAATTAAAACATATGAAATTCTATTGAAGTGGCCACGAAATGAGCGGCATGCGAGCGAAATTTTTGAGCGGCTAAGCGGCGTCGCTCAGGAATAAAACTTGTTCTAATTTTTAGTTGTTTTCTGAGCGTCAAAAAATAAACATGGCAAAAGTAAATATGGAGCTTATGATTTCATCCGTACAAAGCCGACCGAATTATGGCAAGACAGATTATCAAATTTTAAATATAAAAATATAACCGAGAAATTATTTTTTTGTTTTGTCAATTTGGTGTTAACTTTTAGCAACAGCAAATCAAAGCATTTCACAGACATACGGCAGTATTCTATTGGGTAGATTTATATATAAATGGCTTAATTCCCCTTGCTTCATAAATATGGACACATTAGCATGATATGTATATTAATACTGTGTTGTAATGTGCCATATGGTCGGGCTTGACCGACTATACTTTCTTACTTGTTCATAATTTGTTTTAAATGTAAGTTAAGCGAACGAAGTCTTCGATCGAAATCGACGAACAGTCTGCAATTTTTTTTTCTTAAAAAACGCATAACATTTTTATGAATACGATTTTCGCTTAATAACATTGAACAAGCCACTCTTTACAATGGCATTTTAACAACTAACCACTCAGAAGTGACGCTCAGTAATAAGCCACTTGCCGTTCAAACTTGACGCTTTGACGCTCATCGCTCAGCCGCTTGACGCTCAGCCGCTCATTGCGTGGCCTCGGCCTAAGAAGAGTGTGGCACCGAACCAGAAACCCAAGGGATAAGGCAAACTGGAATTTGGCCATTAAATTATACTCAGAAATGTTGAAGAAAGAGAGAAATGAAAATATAAATTCATATCTAATTCAACTAAAACCTCAAAACAAAAATAAAGATTATGAACTGTACAATGCTACTAAATATCTCAAGAGGCCTGCAAAAAGGAATATTCCTATCAAAAATTCTAATGATGAATGGCTCAGAACTGATAAAGAAAAATCTAATGCATTTGCTGGACATTTAGAATCTATTTTTAAGCCTCAACAAACGAGTAATTACGTCGACGATGTCGCACATTTCTTAGACATAGGTTGTCAAATGGAGTTGCCTATAAAGCATATTACACCTCAAGAAACAAAAATGGAGATATGCGCCCTTAATAACAAGAAATCTTCGGGATATGACAAAATAGATGCGGTTGCAATAAAGTCTTTACCTTTTAAAGGAATCTTATTCCTCACTTTAATATTAAATTCCATTTTACGTCTCCAACACTTTCCTTCTCAATGGAAGTGTGCTGAAATAATAATGGTTTTAAAACCAAGTAAGCCGGAAAATATAATGACGTCGTACAGACCTATTAGCCTATTGCCTATTTTATCAAAAATTTTTGAAAAATTATTTCTCAAACGTTTAAATCCTGCACCATTTTATTTATTGTTTTTATCATATTTGAAAAACAGATGTTTTTACGTCAAAATCAACAATGATTTTTCTCATATTTGTCAAATTAAAGCTGGAATCCCACAAGGAAGCGTCCTTGGACCAATTTTATATACTTTATACACAAGCGATATGCCGACAAGAGGCGATGTAACAGTCGCTACATATGCCGACGATACAGCATTCTTATGTTGTAGTGAATCCCATTCAGAGGCTTCTAGAATTTTACAGCTGCAGCTAAATTGTCTTTATGATTGGCTTACAAAATGGAACATTGTTGTTAACACCCAAAAGTCGAGTCACATCACTTTTTCAACAAGAAGAGAAACTTGCCCAGCTGTGTTTCTCAATGGCACTTTAATTCCTAGTGTTAATACTGTCAAATACCTAGGCTTAAATTTAGACAGAAGACTCACATGGAAGGCACATATTAGCGCGAAAGGAAAACAACTTGGCATAAAATTTAAGCAAATGTATTGGCTTCTAGGGCGAAAATCACAACTTACTATGGAAAATAATGTCCTACTTTATAAAACTGTGTTAAAACCTATATGGACTTATGGCTTAGAGCTATGGGGCACGGCTTGTAATTCCAACATAGAAATATTGCAAAGATTTCAGTCCAAAGCTTTGCGTTCTATAACAAACGCTCCCTTTCATATAACGAACAAAGCTCTACACAACGATCTGAAAATACCGTTTGTCAAATCCGAAATTAGAAGATTGAGCTTCAATTATTTGGAAAGGCTTAGTAATCATGTAAACATACTAGAAATTACACTTTTAGATGAGACTGATGAAGTAAGAAGGCTTAAACGAAATCATATCCTAGATCTCCCTTACTGTCGTTAGTAATGAAATAAAAATATATGTATTTATTGAAAATATTTTTTATTTTTAGTTATAGTTTCTAATCTATAGTTTATAATATTAAATATTTAATTTAGCTCTATATGTGTAAATATTATTTTCATATATAACTTAAATTTTTGTTTTCAATTGAAAGCAAACAGACATGTTATTCTTTTAAAAACTAACTCATTTGCTTATTATCGTAAGATATGTAGATTGCAAATAAATATGTAATACTAAAAAAAAAAAAAAAAAATTGTTTTAAGCATTTTTAGAATAATTTTATTCCCTCAATATTTCACATACTTTTTGCTTAACCTTTGGTTGACATTTTTTAAGACTATCGATAGTTTCCCAGCACTAATATCGTGACGTTAAGTTTTGTTTTCTTTATTTAATAAACAAATTTTCAAAATTTACGCCGAGCCACTCTGCAATGATGAACATACAATTTTTTTTAGGGGTTTTCCTTTTTTTAATTTTATTTTTACGTTTTTTTTTTGTCTTTTCTATTAAACACATCAACATACCGAGCTTTAAATTCTTATTACTTTTGATTTTTTTAGCTTCTTAACGAATAATTTGTTTCTTTTCTGGGTTTTATTTGTTTTTTTTTACTTTAAATTTAACTTTTATTTTTCTAATTAAATCTTCTTGCTTTGTCTAACAACTTTACTATATTAATGAGGAGTTATTAAAATGAGATCGCTAATTAACTGAAAACGTTTTGTTACTTAAAATTTTCCATTGATTCCAATGTAATTAATCATCCTCCAGAAAATTCCATAGGGAGAAAATGTGACAAGACGATAATAGTTCCCGTTTTTTACCAAGCAGTTCTACTCCCACCAAACATTCGAAAGACTTTTAGATTTTTATCCAGCCCTCGACGTTATTGTAGATTTATAGGATTCAACAATGTTTTATTTCCAAAATTTGATCATTTTGCATGCAGGAAATGTATGGGAGCCTTTCCGTATAGGGAAGTAGTTTGCAGAAAATAAAAAAGACTTTATTCTTCTTTTTATTGATGAAAAAATACACTAAATGAATAAAACTAATTAAGATTGGGATGAATGAGATACTAAGAACTATTTTCTTTTTTACTTCTTATCATAAAATTGATACTTTAGTCGAATTTAAAAAAACGGAAAGGACGAGGAATGAGGTATGTTTGTTCCAAATCATGTTACATTTGAATTTCATTTTACTAGCTCTGTTAAAAACGGAAATCTTGAATTTTATTAACTTTAAACTTTTTTTATTGATGTAAACTTAATGTACATATGTTAAACTGTAGTTACAGCTTGTTACATGAACATAGTGGTTAGCATAAGTAACAACATAATGATGTAATATTTACATTAAATCGTTAACATTAGCACGTACATTACAGCACTGAATTTACTGCTGGATGTAGGGGAAATTGCTGAAATGTTTAAATAATTGTACACTACTAGGCATATAGATTTACAAAATGGAAATAAATACTTACTGTTGAATTCATCTTTAAATCGACAAGACGTGTTTTATTTCTAGAAAAGTTTAATTTAGTTTCGGAAAAGATTCGTCCACCATTTTAACTTTAAAAACTCTTAAGGTTCAACATTTTGGCGCCCGAGCAGGGACTTATCTTTTTCATCTTGTGACTAAATTTAAAAATTAAAGTTAACTTGTTAATTTGTTACAAGTTTAACTTATTATTTTGTTAAGGTAATACAAAATAAATTACTTTGATTGGGCAAAGTTATTGCAAACAACTCAAAGGCGTCTTGTGAATTCATCTTGTGTGGAGTTCGTCATACAAACTAAAAGTGACCAGTTACTGGAGCAACTATCATCCTTGATGTCCTACTGTAGGTGTCGTTGTCGCAGCTGTAGAAGCAATCATCAGGAAAGTAACACTGATTCTGGACACTCGGACATAGAGGTAAAGTGCAAACAAGTTTTGTGCATTTGTTGCCTAAAACCTGTAAATTAATCAGGTTTTAGAGATAATTTATATTGTTTTAAAAAGGGAAAATTGTTCCTTCCACGTTAAGTACGAACATAAAGCACAAAATTATTTGCACTCCATTATAATTGTATTTAAATTTCCATAGCCTGGAAGAAAAAATAAACCATAGCCGATCGTCACACGAAATCTTTTACACATAGTAACCCGTTACTTAATACCAATTCGGTTTTTCACAATTGTAAATTCGATTTGACAATATTCTGTATACAAATTATTTATTTTATTATTTATTTAAATTTTACAAATTTCTCGCGTGTGTTTAAAAACAAATTGTCCACAAAATTTGTTTACATTTTTTGCTTTAGAGACATCGATTGTTTTTCAGCTGTCATTACAATCGGTTTTCTAACCGGTGTTGCCAACTAATTGACAAGCTGTTACACTTGGAAAATTTAAGAGTATATTCAAGCATATGGGTGTGTGTACATACATACATATATGGATGGACACTTACCATTTGTGAATTATTTCTAATTAAAATTGAATAACCAAATAGTTTAATACTGGCAATTCCCTAGTGATAAATTGAGACAGAAAACTTTCGGTGTTGTAAAGAAACAATACCATCCCTAAAACAAAGTAAACAAATGTGGCTGGTAAAATAAAGTTTACTAATTTATGGATAGAAAATAAAACTAAAGTTTGTTTAATTTAAATAAATGTATAAATCAATCAATTACAAAACCAGGAATTTATAAGATTACAAGTACGGTGGATAAGTGTGATTGCTATATTTAAATCAATTCTGTCCTATCACATGGTTTATAAGTAAAGAGTTCAGGAAAGCAGTTAAATATAATCAGGTACAAATGGAAAAAGATTTAATAGTTTATTGAACTTACTAATCATTTAAATACATTGATGCATATTACGATTTAACTAATATAATCTCAGTGAAACGTAATAATTTTCGTTTAACGAAATTTTAATATTTTGTACAATACCTTAAAAAAAGAAGAAAAATTTGGTAAATATATTTGAATCAATGTTCCTCTTAAATATACTTTAACGTAGGATCTAAAATAAATTATTGAATTTTATTACTTGTGCAAAGAAGTTTATAAGACCAAGTTGTTTTTGAGAGTGACAATATGGCTGGTGGTAGAAAACACCAACCGGTTCCCGAATCCGATGATTTGGGAAAATTATTGCAGCGAAAAGCCAAGGTGATTGAAAATATATCTAGAATTCGTAAATCTATAATTGAGAAAACAATATCTGTCAATCCCTTTGAGGTAGATTGTCGTTTAGAAATACTTAAAGATTATATTACTCAAGCTATGGATTATCAATCAGAGATAGATATTCTGGATCCATCAAACGATGAGAGATCCGACCTTGAGGATCTTTGTGTTACAACTAAGTCGCTCTTATTAAGTCTACTGGTCAAAAGTCGAAATTCACACCTTCCTGAGACTTCGTTTAGCATGTCCACCCATCATTCTAGATTACCAAATATGCGTCTTCCCAAGTTTAGTGGTAAATATTCTGAATATAAGAATTTTATATCTTTGTTTG
The DNA here is from genome assembly GCA_930367215.1 of Pollenia angustigena. Taxonomy (NCBI): domain Eukaryota; kingdom Metazoa; phylum Arthropoda; class Insecta; order Diptera; family Polleniidae; genus Pollenia; species Pollenia angustigena. Next base: position 100,220,111 of record OV884059.1, on the reverse strand, counting down.
AAAACTTAGTTAATCAGGATAATTCATTAACAGATATTGAGAAATTTAACCACTTAATTTCATGCCTAACCGATGAAGCTTTGGGCACAGTAAAAGCATTTCAGATTTCTGAGGAAAATTATCCAAAGGCACTGGCCAGTCTGAAAAAGGTTTATGACAACGACTGTTTAATATTTTTCGATAACATTTCAAAGCTTTTTGACCTCCCAGAAATCTCAAAACCTTCAGCTTCTGCTCTACGGTGTATGATAGACACAGTATCTGCAATTTATGATTCTCTGTTATCAATCGGTGATGACAAAAAGATCACAAATGCGATACTTATTCATTTGGTAATGTCGAAAGTCGATCCAGTCACCAAAACCAAATGGGAAGAACAATTAGATTTTGAACACCTTCCTTTATGGGCTGACTGTGAAGCCTTATTAAATAAAAGATATCAGCATATAGCGGCAGATGAAACTTCAAATTCAAGGCTTAAATCCTCAAAAAACAAAAATGAGTATACAAAAAAAACCTCAAAGACATCATTGTCCTGTGTTAAATCGAAGCAAACACCGGACAAATGTTTATTTTGTAAATCTACTAAGCATAGTATCTGCGATTGCCCTTCTTTTGCCGCTGAGGCTGTTCAGCAAAGATTTGATTACATAAAATCTCTTCCTGCATGCATTAATTGCCTTAAAAAAGGACATACTGTTTCGAGATGTAACTATCGGAAATGTGGTGTTTGTGGTGGATCTCACAATAATCTCTTGCATCGCTTTAACACTGAGTCTAATGGCTCCACTACTGTTCAAAATTCTTCCGCCACATCCGAACGTCCATCTACCTCTCAGGCCTCAATTAATGTCGCATCGTCGGATGAAAATGTTATTTTGGCAACAGCATTAGTAAAAGTGAGAAATAGTGCAGGAGATTTTATTTTGGCTAGAGCTTTATTGGACTCAGGTTCTCAGGCAAACTTGATTACGGAAGAGTTAGTTCAAAGATTGAGACTTAAAAGGGAAGGAGGTAGATTGAACTTGAGTGGCATTGGCAAGACTAGTTCATGTTCAAAGTCAAGCGTGGAAGTGACGATGAAATCAATAACCAATTGTACCCAATTTAATTCTAAATTTTGGATTTTAAGCTCAATAACCAGTTTTCAGCCAGATCGTCGAATAAACACAAATGATTGGGATATTCCTAAAAATATTCAGTTGGCCGATCCATATTTTTACAAACCACAAAGGGTGGATATTCTACTAGGGGGTGAATTATTTTTCGAGCTACTTTGTGTAGGTCAAATAAGGTCTGTTCCAAACCTTCCTATTCTACAGAAAACGTCGCTGGGGTGGATTGTAGCTGGAAAACACAGTCAATTAAAAAGTTATAATTCTAGTGCGTTACACACACATACTTTGATTGAAAATGAGGAATATTTGGACTCCGTTGTTCGCAAATTTTGGGAGTTAGAAGAACTGCCACGTGATTTTGTGCTTTATAATGAAGAACAACGAGAATGTGAGAAAAATTTTAAAGAATCAGTTAAGCGCTTAAATTCGGGGCAATTTATGGTTTCGTTGCCATTTAAAAAAGATCCATCAGCATTAGGATCTTCATTTGATGTTGCCAAAAGGCGATTTTTAGCCCTAGAGCGTAGACTTTCAAGGGATACGATAATGAGAAAAATGTATCACGACTTTATGAAGGAATACAATGATTTGGGCCATATGACACTTACTGACAGTCAGATGCCAAATAAATCTCACTATTTTATCCCCCACCAATGTGTTCTACGTCCTCAAAGCACTACTACGAAACTTCGTGTAGTGTTTGATGCATCTAGTAAAACTACTTCACACCTTTCTCTGAATGATTTATTAATGGTCGGGCCAACGATACAAGAGGAATTATATTCAATTTTACTTCGTTTTCGCTTTCACAGATTTGTAATCACTGCCGATATCGAAAAAATGTACCGCCAAGTGTTGATCGGCGAGTCTGATAGGAACTTTCAGTTAATACTTTATAGAGAAAATCCTTTAGAGGCCTTAAAAACATATCGCCTAAATACAGTTACCTATGGAACGTCGTCCGCACCATTTCTTGCAATTAGATGTCTGTGTTATTTAGGCGAATTGTATGAACAAACGTTGCCAATTGGTGCTAAAATAATAAGAAAAGATTTTTACGTAGATGATTTGCTTACTGGTGCTGACAATTTGGAAGATCTCTTAATAATTCGAGACCAAGTTATAGAGATTTTAAGTTCTGCGGGATTCAAATTAGCTAAGTGGTTTTCGAATTTTGAAAATACTGATCATTCTAAGAGGCTAATGCAAAATGAATCAGACACATCCAGAACTTTAGGAATACGTTGGGCTCCAAAGAATGATTCGTTTGCGTTCCATTTGGAGGACACATTTAGCAATTTAAAAGCGACGAAAAGAAATATTCTATCTGTATCTGCACGTTTATTTGATCCTCTCGGATTGCTATGTCCAATTGTAACAAAATCGAAAATGTTGCTTCAGGAGCTTTGGCTTCAGAAGTTAGATTGGGAAGAATCAATCCCCATGCGGCTAAATACGTCATGGGAGAGTTTTAAAATAAATTTGACAAAAATTGATTCGATTACCATACCAAGATTTGTCCAGACAACTTCTAAGTCGAAGGTCCAAATTCATGGGTTTTCTGACGCATCAATTAGGGCGTATGGATGCTGCATTTATGTAAGAAGCATTACTGATAACAACGTTTGTTGTAGACTTCTCACTGCAAAGTCCAAAGTAGCTCCACTTAAATCCAAGTCACTTCCAAGGCTTGAGCTATGTGCCGCGCACTTGTTGGCAAAATTGTGGACAAAAATAAAAGGCTTCATTGAATTTGATGTCGAAACAATAAATTTTTGGTCGGATTCTGAAATTGCGTTGCATTGGATAAAAACGCATCCAGCTTTACTTAATACGTTTGTTTCCAACAGAGTTGCTGAGATTCAAGAATGTTCAGACCGAGGTGTATGGAGGCAAGTTCCAACAAAACAGAATCCGGCTGACATCGTCTCAAGAGGGTGCGACGTGGATGAATTAAAAGACTCGATTTGGTTCGAAGGGCCGCCATTCCTTCTAAAAGAGAGTGGGTGTTGGCCAAATAGCAGTATTCCGACCCTATTACCTGAACAAGAATCGTTAGAAAAACGAAAATCGACAATAGTAATCTCCTCAAAAGAAGAAGTTATTAGCCGTAACGGAAATGATTTTTCAAACATATTCCTTATACTATTAGGAAAACATTCATCATATGTTACAGTTCTAAGGATAATGAGTTACGTTCTTCGATTTGTTGACACCATGAAAAAACTCAAGACTGTAAAGTGCAGCGTACCCACAGCAAAGGAATTAAATTTGGCTTTTTTAAAATTCGTCGAGATCATACAAAAAGAATATTACGCGGATGAAGTACAAAGGATTAAGAATTGTCAAAAGTTACCCTCAAATATTCAGCGATTGACACCTTTTATACACAATTTTAATGATGAAGGTCGCTCTTATTCTCTCGTAAGAGTTGGTGGTAGATTACTTAATGCACCATTGCCATACGACACAAAATTTCCCATTTTGTTACCAAAACGGTTATATTTCGTTGAACTTTATTTACGGCATTTACATATTGTTAACTGTCATGCTGGTGCTAAAGCCATGACATCAATTCTAAGGGAAAAAATTTGGTTAATAAATGCCAAGGAAGAATGTAGAAGAATTGTTCGGAAATGTGTTCATTGTTTTCGATACAAACCGAAATTAATGTCACAAGTTATGGGTGATTTACCCACTGATAGAGTGAGGGCTATGAGACCATTCTTGGTTGTCGGTGTTGATTTTTGTGGACCGGTTCACGTTTCGTTAAGAATTCGTGGAAAACCGCCAATTAAAATGTACATTGCCGTATTTGTGTGTTTTTCTTCCAAGGCTGTTCATTTAGAGTTAGTTTCAGATTTGTCTTCTAATGCTTTCATTCTTTGTATTAAAAGGTTTGCTGCCAGGAGAGGGCTTCCCAAGAGAATCCACTGCGACAACGCAACGAACTTCGTAGGAGCCAGCAGAGAGCTGAAGGATCTGCAGAAAGCATTCGACAACCAACGAGACGATCTGGTATCGTACGCAGCGTCAACAGGAGTGGAATTCAGCTTTATACCACTCGCGCTCCACATTTCGGGGGTCTGTGGGAGGCAGCTGTCAAGCAAGCCAAGTTCCTGCTTCTGCGGGCAGTAGGCAGCTCATCACTAAACGCCGAGGAAATGGCAACCATGCTGGCAGAAGTGGAGGCGGTGCTGAACAGTCGGCCCATAGCACCGCTGTCACCAGATCCGAACGACACGGAAGCAATAACTCCAGCACATTTATTAATAGGAGGGGGTCTGCATTCGCTGCCGCCAGGATCCGAAGAAGGCGTGAAAGGCAACGTGCTGAAGTCCTGGAGGCGATGGCGTCTGCTCTCAGGACTCAAGGAGAGGTTCTGGCAAGCCTGGTCGAAAGAATACGTGTTGGGGCTACAGGACAAGGGCAAATGGCTTCAAGACGCTCCCAATTTGCAAATAGGCAGATTAGTGCTGATTCACGAGGACAACCTGCCCCCTCAAGAATGGCTGACCGGGAGAGTCGTAGCCGTAACCGAGGGCAGAGACGGCAAGGTCAGAGTGGCAGAGATACGAACAAAAAACGCCGTATTTAAACGTCCTATTCAAAAGCTTGCTCTCATACCTATGGATTGAAGACCGGAGGTCCTTCAATGGGGCCGGCATGTTTGTTCCAAATCATGTTACATTTGAATTTCATTTTACTAGCTCTGTTAAAAACGGAAATCTTGAATTTTATTAACTTTAAACTTTTTTTATTGATGTAAACTTAATGTACATATGTTAAACTGTAGTTACAGCTTGTTACATGAACATAGTGGTTAGCATAAGTAACAACATAACGATGTAATATTTACATTAAATCGTTAACATTAGCACGTACATTACAGCACTGAATTTACTGCTGGATTTAGGGGAAATTGCTGAAATGTTTAAATAATTGTACACTACTAGGCATATAGATTTACAAAATGGAAATAAATACTTACTGTTGAATTCATCTTTAAATCGACAAGACGTGTTTTATTTCTAGAAAAGTTTAATTTAGTTTCGGAAAAGATTCGTCCACCATTTTAACTTTAAAAACTCTTAAGGTTCAACAAGGTACTTGATTTCATTAGAATCACGAGTAGGAATTTTTCGAACACTACTTACAAAAAACTCCTAATTTTAGCTGTTGGTAAATTATCGTGTTATCATAGAAACAGAGTTGTCAAGTTATTGTTTTTATTTTTACTTTTATTATACATATTTATGTTTTAATGACATTCGTATATGCTATAATCCTTTACTGTAATTATAAGATTATAAATGTTGTTGTATTGGAAAACAATTAAATAAATAAAATAATCATTTAAACAATCCCTGCGGGAAATTTATGTTAATTGTTCTTAAAGCACTTATCCCGTGGACAGTAAATACAATATTATCATAATAACAAAGTAATTGTGCAATGCAGGTGAAAACATGACATGTATCTTAACTGGTGATTATGTGTTAGTAAGTGTTGTTACCCCAGAGGAAAGGTAATTGACGTAAAACTTATTCTTATTATCAATTATTATTAATTATCAATTTTTTTGGGCGGTTGTTCCACATTTTATTCATAACACTTTTGTACTTAATAATACACAAGAACTCAAATATTTATTCTTTTCGGGATCTTTGATGGATATTAAAAAATGTTCACAAGGAATAACAAACTAAGTATACCCTTTTCACAACTATTTGTGGAGGATATAAAATGAATATTATACACAACAACTTTTACTGTTACAGATATGACTGATAATAAGGTAAAATATTACACACGAGTTATTACCACGTAAGAACACGAAACTAATTGAGCACATGGGGGGTAAGGTTACAACTGGAAATGAATTCTTACATTTATATTCATGTTATTTCCCTGGTGGCTTAAGCGTAAACTCAAACAGTAAACAATTACAATTTAAAGCAGCAAGTATATTTTAAGAGGTGATTTAAATTGCAGAGCCCGTTTTTGGGGCTGCCATAAAATAGTTGTTGGGGAAATATTCTTTGTAAAACATTTAACTAAATCACCTTGAAATCGTCTTTCCCTATTAAAGAACGTTTATACAAGCTGACCCAAGAAGGTGCCTGTCAACGGGATTCTTATTTATAATAAATAACCTACAAATAATATATTCTATAAAACCGATAAATATACATGAATTAAAACTTCTTGTTCAATCAAACTTTACGGAAGTATTAAGTACACCCAAAATTGATGAATACAATCACTACAGTAATAGAATATAGTTAACCAAAAAAGAAATAAAATGTAACTGTGGAGAAATTGCGAAATAACTTACAAAACATGACTCAAGGGCAACAAGGTTCTATTAGCACCTAAACTAAATTTGAGATAGAACCTTGTTGTCATAAGCTCCCGAAGCTTTTATTTAATTAAGAAACAAATTTAGAACAAATGATCACTACCAATGATCGCAATTGAAATTTATAAATATAAAAACAAATTGTGGAATAACAGACTACAGGTATTTACGTTAGAAAAATATTCTTCTCCGTTTGGGAACTCATCAAAAACATTAAAATGAAAAAACACCTTTTCTTAAAGATTATTTTAATTAGTACGATGAATGTACGAGAAATGCAATATTTTAGCAGATACTTTTTTATTTTAACAACAATGTTTGGAACATCATAAGGAAAAACGAAAGTATATTTTATGTAAATAATGCTGTAAATAGTATAGAACATACTGAGCAAAACCGAAAAAAGCGTTTAATGCCATACTTCTATATAAATGTAGGCATTTATATAAAATTTGGCATCGATAACTTTTATAATAGCTCTAGAAGGAAGCGAACTGACTCCAAAGTAGTCTTGTGATAGGTCTTTGGTGGTAGAGATCGGTTGTATCGGGTAATTTTTTCGCTATTATCTTTTTGGCAACACTGGTTTTAACAGCTGACGCACGTTTCGAGTTTTTTACTTGGTACGTTAATAAGCAGAATTGTCGAATTTGGAGTGAAGATCAGCCAGAAGCATTGCAAGAGCTACCAATGCATCCAGAAAAAGTCACAGTTTGGTGCGGTTTATGGGCTAGTGGCCTCATTGCACCGTACTTCTTCAAAGATGATGCGAATCGTAACGTAACTGTGCATGGTGAGCGCTACCGTGAGATGATATCCAACTTTTTTTTGCCAAAAATGCAAGAGCTTGACAAAACATGTGGTTCCAACAAGACGTGCCACATGCCACACAGCACGCTTTACAATGTTCTTATTGAGAGGCGAGTTCGGTGAACATTTTTTTTCACGTTCGGGACCGGTCAATTGGCTGCCTAGATCGTGCGATTTAAATCCTTTAGACTATTTTTTGTGGGGCTATGTTAAAGCTCATGTCTATGCACACATGCCCGCTTCAATAGACGCATTGGAAGACAACATTGAAGCATTTATTCATGAGATACCGGCCGAAATGTTGGAAAGAGTATGCCAAAATTGGACCAAGCGTATGGACCATTTGAGACGCAGTCACGGTCAACATTTGCATGAGATAATCTTCAAACATTAAATAATATGGACCGTACTATCGATTCAAATAAAGATTACATGAATTTTTCTGAGTTTTAGGTTTTTTTTTTACTTTTCTATAGCTCTTAAAAAATCACCCATTACTTTTAACACTTTATATAAATAAGATCTATCACTAAGCCCAATGAACGTGTTTAGTGCCAGTTATTACAATATAGTATTATGTATCTCAATTTAATGTAGTATTATTTTAATAAAACAAGTCCTAGAATTAGTCCCAAAAAAATATCTTATCTTATCTGTTATTTGCAGTGCAAACTAGTCTTGCAGACTATTCTTCAAAAACCATTTTTATTAAATTTTATTCGAATGATAGAATGAAACATTTAATTACATATTGATAATATATATATTCCTCTAACTCCCACTGGAGCATAGGGCGCCAATAACAGCTGTTCTCCATTTGACCCGGTTTTGAGCGATATACCTAAGTTCATTCCAAGATATACCCAGTTGGTTCATTTCGGATTCCGTTGAACATCTCCATGTTGTGCGTGGCCTGCCGCTTTCTCTGCCATCTTGTTGAAATGGGTTCCATCTAAGAGCTTGTTTAGTTACATTAGTGTCATTTCGACGGAGGGTGTGTCCTATCCACTGCCACTTTCGTTCACGTATCTCGGTTGCTACTTGTATTTGGTTTGTCTTTGATAGCAACTCGGCATTTGATATTGTCCTAGGCCAAAAGATGCGTAGTATTATTCTTGGGCAGCGGTTAATAAACGTTTGAAGTCGTCTGGTAATGTCACTTGTGACCTTCCAGGTTGGACACCCATATAGGAGAACCGATTTAACATTCGCCTCGAAAATTCTCAGCTTTGTGGTTTGGCTGATTTTATTACTTTGCCTTGTTTATTCTAGAGACTACATCGAGTTCGGTTCCTCCATTTGCAGTAATCTCGCATCCTAGATAGCAGAATTGGTCACTTGTCTCAAATCTCTGGTTGTTGATGGTCATGGGAACTGTTGTTGCCCCGATACTTAGCGTTTTTGTTTTGGCTGCATTTATTTTTAGCCCTGTGTATTGCAGCTTTTCCTGAAGCTTTATAGCTGTTTGTCTAAGATCAATAATTTTGTGTGAGAGTAAACAAATATCGTCTGCAAATATTATGATGACATATAACGATATTATGATGACATATTACGAGTATAATAATCGTAATATGGTCACTACAATCATAATTCTTATCATTATTTGTTGCTCTTAGAATATGTTTACCACAACCATGTTTTTTCTTTGCGTGTGCCCATGAGTCCCAAATAGGAAACACGCAAAAATGTCTCTGTAAAATCTACGGTTACGCTGCCGTTACTAAAGTATCAATTTGGTTTTTTTTTAAACGGTATTGGTACCCTTTCTAACTATTTTTTGCCACTATTTGACATTTTGTTTTTTGTTAACACTGCTGAACGGTAGTGCATCAGCTAAATATATATTTTCAAAATTAGCATTGCTAAAAAAATACTTTGGAACAGACTCAAAATAGAAACTTACAATTCCATGTTTTGTTCTGTTTATTTGTTCGAAGAGGAGATGGTTAAATGGACTTCAAGTGAACATTTAATAAAAAAATACAGAATGAACATTTTTTACGACTTCAAAAATTAGATTTTCGATTTTATTTAAAAAATGCAATTTATTGTTAGTTTCTTACAAATGTTTTGCACTCCAAAGGTGTAGCCCTTACTAATGGCATAAAACAATGAACTTTTCGCCCCGTAGAAATCGACAGTGCAGATAGTGTTCTGTAAAATAGCTGACTTCGGTTAATATATGGGGCTAATTTAAAACGTCGACGATTTTCTCAAAGAGGAACAAAGTCAAACATTTAAAAATTTGGAAAAGTTTGCTAAAATAGCAAAAATTAGCGAAAAATTTTAATATTTCAAACAAGCCTATAAATTGATTAAATGTCCCTAACACTAAAAGGAATGGCAAAAATTCGGTATAAATTGCTAAATTAGTGGAAATTTCCATAACATTTGTAAAACATTTCATAAAAAATAAAGTTTTTTTCTGAAATTAATATTTATAGTTTGTTTATAAGAAACTTTGTCTTTTTATTTTCTTTAAAATGGGAAATACTGCTTTTTTGACCCCTTTTTCTGGAAAATCACCTTTTTGTGACTTTTCTGAAAATTTTCAACGGCAATCCTGACTGTGGGTATCATAAGCTCGGGCTAACACGACAATACATTTTTACTTGCTTATTTTAAGCAAATATGTTCTATTAAATAGTTGAATATTTGCTATCTAATAAGACACCTTTGTTTTTCCTAATACATATTTTTACTTATTTTAAAAGCATGTTTTCAAAATCTTACCGCATATTAAACGCGTATAAAACAGTTTTAAGTGCATATGTATTTCTGGTTCCCTGGCAATGATCCAACTACAAATGGCAACGTAATGTAAAAAAACTTAAAGGGGTTTCATCTAATCTTTAATCACAACAGGGGATTGGCTTACAATTATTTTCGAGCCACCCTGTTGACAAATTTGTTTTAAGGTAAATTTTCGGGTCGCCTGGAAGAGCCTTAACGCAGTTTAATATTTCACGATGTCATGGGAGACGGAATATTTATACATGACCGCTAACAAGGACGACGACCCTGCAAAATAATAACTTGTTTATATATGTGAATATTGTATTATTTAAGTGAAATTGTTGTTTATATAAATATTGTTATATTGTTGTAAATACATTATATTAGTTTTAATTTCCAAATTGTTCCATTAACCCTCCGACGAGCGGTAACTTTTTATTCAGTCGTTGAGCGGCAAGGTCCGTAGGGACCTTATATGAAAATGCATTGAATTTTGCTAAAATTTATATATATTTTAATTAATTTTGATGTTATTATTTTGAATATGCATTTTAAACATTTGTTTTAAAAAATTTAATACATTTTTTAGTCATTCATATGAAAATTCAAACAAGGTCCCTACCGTCCTTACTGCTCAACGGCGTACTAAAAGTCTTTAAAATAAAAAATAAAATACTCTGCAAATAAGAAATCTACTGGAATTAGTATTGAAACACTAATAACACTCGTATAAAAGAAGTCATGACATATTTAGCCATTCTACCCATTCGTTTTTAAATGACACTTGTTTAAAATGTAAAAGGTCCACAGGGACCTTACCGCGCGTCGGAGGGTTAAAAAAAATTCCTTAACATAAAGGACTCTTATAAAAGTAAATAAAAATAATAATTTGAACACAGTCAATTCAAAACAGTGAACAAGTGAACAACAATTACAGAAACAGAAAACATTAAAACAATTTACAAGCACAAAATAGAAAAAATTTAATAAAAATAGAAAAAAAAACAATTACAATAAAATTTAAACACAAGAGCAAAATAAATTTGTAAACCCAAAAATAGAACCTGTAACTCGAAAAAGGTGCTTTCGCTAGTAAAAACTTAAAAAAGGAGAGTTATAAAACCGACTTTTAATTTAAAATCAAGGCCTTTAAATCAAGTAATAAAAAAACCATAAGTTTTATTTGCAAACAGAAAAGAGGTTTAAGAGAAATAAATTCTAAAAAAGGATGAACATAAAAATGCAATTTTACAAATTCATTATTTTATTTCTAATTGTAAGAATTTCCATTGCTAAATTAACTCCACCTGGAAATAGAAATGAACCTAATTTCCCATTACGCATCATCAACGAATTAAATCACAAACTCGATATAAGATGGAATGCTGTGGTCACTCTAGACTTTAAACAGGAAATTGAAGATGCGCTGAAATCATTGAGTTTGCCAGTACTGTTAATAACTAAGAGATTAGACACAAACATCACGACATTATATAGCGAACAGTTTCTCACTATAGTGTATTTACCATTTTCATCTATAAATAATGTCTATGAAATCGTCGAAGAACTTTTAAAACATTCAAAATTTACCCATATTTTATGGATAATGCCGGAAGCCAGCATGACAGACTTGTTGAGCTTAGCAGACAAAAATTGGTTTTCTGGCTATACGAATGTTTTGTATGATACAGATGGAGGATTATTTAGTTACCAACCAGTGCCCAACATAACAATTTATCGTATCAGAAATCTAACAGAGTATGTCGACAGAAAAGAAGTACAAGATTTTCAACAATATCCCTTAAAAGTACCAATTGTTGCAATTCCTCCCCGTTGTTATTCTTTTCAAGACAGTTCTGGACAAACAACAACTACTGGATATTTATATAAAATTATTAAAATTTTTGCTCAATACTATAACTTCCGGTTGATGAATATTCAAGGCTATAATATCACCTTTGATTATGAGAAACTAGCACAGGGTGCGAATAACAACACTTTTGATATTGTGCCTATAGGATTGTTTGCTTACGATCGTATGGCTGGTAGCAGTAGTGATGTTATGTGGAATGTAAAATTGCTTGCTGTGGTACCTTATCCCCCACCCCTTTCAAGAACCGAATATTTTCTACATCCCTACACTGTTGCCACAAGGACTTGTATTCTGCTATTGCTGTTATTTTGTGTTTTGGCAGTTTCTTTTCTTTATTACCGGCAACACTATACGAATGAAATAGATTTTGGCAAATATGCTCTGTATGTTCTGGCCGTGTTCATCTGCCAATATCACTCAAATTGTAAAGTCAAAACTTTTATGCATAAGCTGATTTATTTTCTGATGTTTATTAATGGTTTCATTTTGACCAATTTGTATTTGGCCAAATTATCCACTCTTTTCGTGCAAGATGTTTATGAAGCGAAAATTGAAAAATTGGAGGACTTAAACAAAACTTCACATCAAATTTTAATAACTGAAACGAATTATAATTTTGTAGAAAAGTTACCTGTTCTACAAGAGTTTGTACTTAAAAAAGCAAAACTTGTTGGTGTAAGCGAAATGTTACAAGTCCACCGTGACCTGAATAAGTCACATATATTCATGGCCCTGGAAAATAAAGTGGATTTCGTATTCTTTCAGCAGCGTAATCTAAAAGTTCCTCGTTTGTATAAAATCAATGAAGCAATAATGATAATGCAGGAGTATTTTACCGCACGGCGAAACTTGCCTTATCTCCAGTTATACAATCGTTACTTGAAATATATAATGGAATCAGGTATTGCAATCAAATTTATGGAAGATAATAACCTCGATGGCATTCATAGTGGAGAAATTCGTTTCTTTAGTGAACCTGAAAGCAGCGATGTGCTATTAGATTTTAGTTATTTTAAGACAATATTTCTTTTTTTCTTATTCGGTATGTGTGTTTCTCTAATTGTATTTATACTGGAGTTGTTATATGCTAAATATGTTAAGAAAATCAGCAATTGTTTTGGAAATCGAATTGGAGTCAAATTGAAATCAAAAAAAATTTGTAAACGTTCCTGTTTTCAAAGTTCATAAAAAAGCGTTTTAAGAAGCACTGGCTTTAAAATAAGAACTATTCAAATCGAGAGCAACTACGATCAAGTAAAAAAAATAAACTGAAAATATCTATCGATTAAATTTCACTCGATTTCTAAAACATGGCCGAGTATATGGGTAGTCCGAATGATGGATTAAGAAAACCGATTAAAACTTTTAGTAGTAGAATGGAATTTTCTAAAAAAATTAGTAAATAGAGCGGCTTCTCATATATGAAATAAATACTATAAATAAAAATTGCCTATTATAATTTTAGCTGCTATTTATTTTTCTAAAACTCGTGAACCAACTGTGGACTTGGCCGAGAGTAAGTATATTTCGGCAGCTCAATTGCAAAACATGCCAAGTCGAAAAAGTGAGTTTTGCGGGAGAACTTGTTTTTGCTTAACTTTGTCTTGGATAAGCCGATCAGCACCAACATTTTACAAAATTAAAGTTGAACAATACTAAATTCAAAGATTAAAAAATTTTAAAACATTCTTAGTTAAATTAAACATTTTTTCATTTTTCGAATTTATTCTATGAAAAATTAAAAAGAATAGAACTATTACAAAAAAAGCTTTATAAAATACAGACCTGAAATTTAACTCATAGAATAAATTCGAAAAATGAAAAAAATGTTTAATATAATATAAAGTAACCTTCACAAGGAAATAATTCCCAGTTTCTCATTCTTGGTTAACTTAGGATGTTTTGGAATCGAGCTGTCGATTAAATATTAGCGCTTTATATGGGTTTTATAAATTAAAAATCAATCTTTTAAAAAAACTGACATCACAGTTCTTTAATTCGATGCGGCTTTACATGCGACATATGGCAAATTGTGAGTCTTAATTTGACCATAGCTCACTCACAAATGTCACCACTAAATAAAACTTTAAATTTTGTTATTGGCTTACAAATGTTAATATTGGCATGAAATTTGACGACGATAGTTTTTGGGAAAAATATTTGATAAGATAAGATACGTATGACCTTGACACGCTGATGCCATACTAAAAATTTCTGAAAAACTATGGACTAATTCCGATTTTTTATCGTATTGACCAATTTCAAAAAGTTCAATACTTAGTCCATAGATTGATCTGAATTGATTTTTCGACTCTCCTGGAAAATTTGCCGTTATACCTTCCACTGTTAATGAAAATGCCTTATATCGGTTTTTTCATGAAAATATCTCGTTTTTGCAATCGTATCGTTCTCTGGCTTATTGAGTACATCCTTAATGGAGGGTAGGCAAATTTTGCAATAGAAAGTAAATTAAATTAGAAACTCAATTTGCTTGACAATTTGTAACCGAACGAAGTCATGACGTATTTAATCCCTATTTGTAAGCGAGGGCGGTAAGTATTTGCTTCCAATAACATCACCGTGTTAAAATGAAAATGTTTAATAAGTGAAGAGTAGTCAAATATACATCAACTTTTTAACTCATTACTTTGCAATGTAAGTTTGAACTAATTTTAATAATAAAACAATATTTCACATTTTTTTATTTATAAATAACCTTTTTTACATTTTATACTATTTTATACCCACTTATTCATAAAATATTTTTTATTTATTTCGTGTAAATGTACTTTGGTGCGTACCCCGGAACCCGGATATTAACGCAAGGGTTAAAATAGCTTTAAATGGGATTATTGTCTTACAAATGTTGACATTGGCATAACATTTGACGACAACAACTTTTTGGGAGTAGATTTCTGCTCGAAGGAAAATTTTTATGAAATTGCTTGTTAAGCTTTGAAACAAATTATGATTTTGATATTTCACTTATGCTACTAAAAATGAGAAACCTTTCAAAGCTGTACTTTTGGGATTAAACATATCGACTCCTTTGCGCGAAATTATCGTATACGCCAATTTTTTTGAAATTGAGTTTTTGATGCAGTCTTGTTCTACATTCAAAGAGACGTCACCTTACAAAATATTGCAGGCGAATTCCACTTCGTTGCTCCAAAAATTGAATGTATATTTTCATTTTGATATTGCAAGCGAAAGCATAGAAAAGTAGAAAAATGGCTGTCCTGTAAAATTTGGTTTTTGTAACATACGATCATTTCGCGCAAAGGGGTCGATATGCGACCCAGTTTTAATTACAAATAATCTTTTGGCTAAAGGCTGTAATTTGAGATATGGTTATTGAAATTTTAGAAATTTAATTTCCCGGTGCAATAAATGTATACTGAGAATTTTAGAAAGGTGGTGGTCGGCGGGACCCATTTACTATGCTAGATCTCCTCGGCCGGGGTTGGTTCTTGACCACACCAATCTAAACCAATCTAATCCCTAAATTAATTTCAAATTAAAATTAATAATCACAACCCCGACAAACACGTTAACTAGCCTATGGAAATAGCAAAAAATTTAAAAACAAAAGTATGCTGAAATATAAATATTTTTCCAACGTTCATCGGAGAGCCCATCACCCTCCCAACCATGTTCCACACAGCACAAAAGGATTTTCGTGGAACCCTGTATTTAGAAAACTGTTAACTTTTTAGCTTGCCATAATACAATTTATTACTTTCACTTTTCAATAATTCATATAAATTTTTAATTACAAGATTAAAGTTAATTTAGTATTTTGTTCTTAAAAATTTAATCCTCTATATTTTAACATGAAATAATAATATTAATCTATAACAAAGTTAACCATTTTCTTTCTTTTTTAAAATATATCCATAGTTTCGTTATTATATTTATAACAAGAGCAATTTTAAATGTCAAAATTTATATATGTTTACATAGGGACTAAAATGTCAAATTTGTTTGTAAGATTGTGAAAAAAGTGCAAATGGAATTGCGTCCATAAGGCAGTACAATAAACGACCATAAGAGGACAAGTTTTCTTGGCCGATTACCTTTTGGGTGCAGAATCAAAGCTAACTTAGAACATTATCTAAACTTGCAATAAAACATCTCATAGTCCCTGATACTTTGGCTCCGTCAGAATGGTGCTTTCAGGTGCCGTTATATTATAAAATAACAAAAAAACCAAATAAGTTGGACAATTTCTATTCAAAAAGTTAATGCCTTTTTATTTTGAACGTAAAAAATTCAGTATATTCCAAATATTCCAAAGTGATGAACGTGACAGATAATGGCAAAAGAAGTAGCGGGTCGAACGTAAAAAAAACTGAAGTAGTTTTTCTGGCCATGTATAAAAAGGCGTAATTTAGCGAAACCTGTCACAATTTTTTAGTAAAACTACTTTCAGAATTTTACGTTGCAATGTAACATTGAAATGGCATGGTTTGATTCCAAAATCTTCAGTATTTTATTTTTTTTAAGCCAAAATCTGGGTCGATACATGACATTTCGAACGTGAAATTTTTCCGTAATAATTAAACTGAATAATGATTAAAATAAAATACAAATTTAGCGTTAATGCAAATAACATATTTCTCTTTGAACTCTTCCTTAGATTACAGACCATGTAAGAAAACTTTATGGAATAATTTTTATCAATTGTCACCTCTTTTCAGAAAGATAAATATTAAAGAAAACACAAAACATTCTCACATTTAAGAAATTACGTTTTCACACCTTTGCAGTCTGATTGTTCATCTATGTGAACAAATTTATGGGTAAATTTATAAAGTTAGTAACATCTAAATATTTCTCTATAACAATTTCGTAAAATAATCAGCTTTTAATAACTTTTAAATCTTCGGCCACGGTGGACCTTTTGACGGAGATGCCCATATACATAAATAAGTATGTATTTCTTCAGCAGTAATTGTTTTCTAACTACCATTTTTTGTAACTTTAAAAATTCTAATATGAATGTTATTTTTGTTGAAACGTTTAGCTTAGTTCTATTTACTTACTTATTGTTTTGTTTTGAATAAAATGTTATGTTTAAAGTATTCTTTCCAATAAATCTCTATTTGAACATACATACATGCTACATATGTATGTTTTTAATATAATCAAGCTCTTAATTGGACTTCATTTCGTTGTTTTATACAGTTATTGAAATAAGTTGTAGTTGTTATAAAAAAGAAATACATACTTTAAAGCAAAGAAACCAATATTTTTTACCTGACACCAGCAACATTTTTCAAAAACTGTCGTTTTAAGTATCGTACGTACATACATACGTCATATTTGAACTTTTAATAAAGTGATTAAAGCAACGAACTGTAGCCAGATAAAAAATGATTTAAAGTTTTCCTACACAAGTACAAACATTTAGTTGGTAGTTATATCGATAGTGAAATCCGAACTATCGTTAAATATCGATAGCACATTATTTTAGATGACAGTTTTTAAAAAATTGTTCCTAAAAAATAAATTTCAATAAAATAAAATAAAATTAACTTCAATAACTGAATAGAAAACGAAAAAAGGTCGAATAACAACTTGATTCTATTTGCAACAGACATATGTATCAAAAAATTCATAAAGATTTGTTTGAAAAGAAAACCATAAACATAATATTTTATTAAAAAAACAACAAGAAGTAAATAAATAGAACTAAACTTAACGTTTAAACGAAAATATCATTCCTTTTTCATAATATATAGTTAAGGTGTTATGATACTTGCTATTTTTTGTATTTTTTTTTTTTAGGATTGACTGAATGAAACATCAAATGCGAGAAAGAACAAGAAATACAATTTGATAAAATGTAAACAAAACAAACAATACTGCCCACGTTTTTTCCCCACAAAAAACCGTCATAAAAGCTAAAAATCGCAAAAAAAAAAGTTAAAAACCGTTTCTTTCGATCAAAAACTAAAAAAATTGGCAACAGTGCTAACAATTATTCTGGAAATGTCAATTTTAAGTTAAAAAATTGTATATTTTTTTTGACAGTCTTAGATTATTTATCGATAACACATGTATATTTGTTTGACATTTCAAGATTTTTTATGATATAATCATACTCTTTACACTTAGTCAGTTTTCCTATGCAAATATATTTGCACTGTTCTCCAATATAGAAAAAATACAAAAAATAGCAAGTATCATAACAGCTTAACCATTTTTTTCGAATGTGCCTCTATAAAATTAATTTTATTTTTTAAGCATTTTTAGAATAATTTTATTCCCTCAATATTTCACATACTTTTTGCTTAACCTTTGGTTAACATTGATAATAAAATAATGTTCTACATTGCAGAAAAGCTGTGATTATAGCTGCAGTACCATGTTTTCATAGCTGCATTTTAAATAATTATAATATCGATATCGGCATTTTTCCTATCGATATTTTAAGATTATCGATAGTTTCCCAGCACTAATTTCGAGACGTTAATTTTTGTTTTCTTTATTTCATAATTCACTTTTCAAAATTAACGCAGAGCCACTCTGCAATGATGAACATACAATATTTTTTAGGTTTTTCCTTTTTTTAATTTTATTTTTACGTTTTTTTTTGGTCTTTTCTATTAAACACATCAACATACCGAGCTTTAAATTCTTATTATTTTTGATTTTTTTAGCTTCTTAATATAATTTGTTTCTTTTCTGGGTTTTATTTGTTTTTTTTACTTTAAATTTAACTTTTATTTTGCTAATTAAATCTTCTTGCTTTGTCGAACAACTTTACCATATTAATGAGGAGTTATTAAAATGAGATCGCAAATTAACTGAAAAAGTTTTGTTACTTCCAAGTTTCCATTGATTCCAATGAAATTAATCATCCTCCAGCAAATTCCATAGGGAAAAAATGTGACAAGACGATAATAGTTCCCGTTTTTTACCAAGCAGTTCTACCCCACCAAACATTCGAAAGACTTTTAGATTTTTTCCAGCCCTCGACGTTATTGTAGATTTATAGGATTCAACAATGTTTTTTCTCCAAAATTTGATCATTTTGGATGCAGGAAATGTATGGGAGCCTTTCCGTATAGGGAAGTAGTTTGCAGAAAATAAAAAAGACTTTATTCTTCTTTTCATTGATGAAAAAATACATTAAATTAATAAAACTAATTAAGATTGGGATGAATGAGATAATAAAAATTATTTTCTTTTTTACTTTTTATCATAAAATTGATACTTTAGTCGAATTTAAAAAAACGGAAAGGACGAGGAATTTTCTTTTTTGAGGTACTTGATTTCATTAGAATCACGAGTAGGAATTTTTCGAACACTACTGACAAAAAACTCCTAATTTTAGCTGTTGGTAAATTATCGTTTTATCATAGAAACAGAGTTGTCAAGTTATTGTTTTTATTTTTACTTTTATTATACATATTTATGTTTTAATGAAATTCATATATGTTATAATCCTTTACTGTAATTATAAGATTATAAATGTTGTTGTATTGGAAAACAATTAAATAAATAAAATAATCATTTAAACAATCCCTGAGGGAAATTTATGTTAATTGTTTTTAAAGCACTTATCCCGTAGTCAGTAAATACAATATTATGATAACAAGGAAGAAATTGTGATATTAAGGTGAAAACATGACATGTAACTTAACTGGTGATTATGTGTTTGCAAGTTTTGTTACTCCAGAGGAAAGGTAATTGACGTAAAACAGATTCTTATTATCAATTATTATTAATTATCAATTTTTTTGGGCGGTTGTTCCACATTTTATTCATAACACTTTTGTACTTAATAATACACAAGGACTCAAATACATATACTGTTCGGGATCTTTGATGGATATTAAAAAAGTTTCACAAGGAATAACAAACTAAGTATACCCTTTTCACAACTAGTTGTGGAGGATATAAAATGTATATTTTACACAACAACTTTTACTGTTACAGTTATGGCTGATAATAAGGAAAAATATAACACACGAGTTATACCACGTAAGAACACGAAACTAATTGAGCACATAGGGGATAAGGTTACAACTGGAAATGAATTCTTACATTTATATCCATGTTAATTCTTTGTAAAAAAATTTTACCAAATCACCTTGAAATCGTCGTTCCCTATTAAAGTACGTTTATACAAGCTGACCCAAGAAGGTGCCTGTCAACGGGGTTGTTATTTATAATAAATAACCTACAAATAATATATTCTATAAAACCGATAAATATACATGAATAAAAACTTCTTGTTCAATCAAACTTTACGGAAGTATTAAGTACACCCAAAATTGATGAAATTTTTGAATCACTGCAGAAATAGAATATAGTATACCAAAAAAGAAATAAATTTTATCTGTGGAGAAATTGCCAAATAACATTCAAAACTTGACCCAAGGGCAAAAAGTTTCTATTAGCACCTAAACTAAATTTGAGATAGAACCTTGTTGTCATAAGCTCGCGAAGCTTTAATTTAATTAAGGAACATATATAGAAGAAATAATCACCACCAATGATCACAATTGAAATTTTTAAATATAAGAACAAATTGTGGAATAACAGGCTACAGGTATTTACGTAAGAAAAATATTCTTTTCCGTTTGGGAACTCATCAAAAACATTAAAATGAAAACACACCTTTTCTTAAAGATTATTTTAATTAGTGCGGTAGAAGAGAAATGCAATATTTTAGCAGATACTTTTATATTTTAACAACAATGTTTGAAACATCATAAGGAAAAACGAAAGTATATTTTATGTAAATAATGCTGTAAATAGTATAGATCATTTTGACCAAAACCGAAAAAAGCGTTTAATGCCATACTTCTATATAAATGTTGGCATTTATATAAAATTTGACATCGATAACTTTTATAATAGCTTTAGAAGGAAGGACTCAGTTCCTGTGATAGATCTTTGGTGGTAGAGATCGGTTGTATCGGGTGATTTTTTAGCTATTATCTTTTTGGCAACACTGGTTTAAACAGCTGACGCACGTTTCGTGTTTTGTTTCATTGTCAAACATCTTCAGTTGGGTCTATAATTAAATCGTCTTACAAGCGAACAACGCTTGCAAATTATCGAATTTTATTACAAAATGCTGTTAAGAAAGTTCTTCGCGCGCATTTTCTATTTGATGATCAGTTTAATCGACCCACTGAAGCGGCTATTCGGTACGTTAATAAGCATTGCAAGAGCTACTTTTCACTTTCGAGACCGGTCAATTGGCCGCCTATATCGTGCGGTTTAACGCCTTTAATCTATTTTGTGTAGGGCTATGTTAAAGCTCATATCTATGCACACATGCCCGCTTCAATAGACGCATTGAAAGACAACATTGAAGCATTTATTCATGAGATACCGGCCGAAATGTGGAAAGGGTATGCCAAAATTGCACTAAGCGGATGGACCATTTGAGGCGCAGACACGGTCAACATTTGCATGAAATAATCTTCAAACATTTAATTATATGGACCGTACTATCGATTCAATTAAAGATTTTATGCAGGAAAAGTCTGTTGGACCAATTGACACAAATGTACCGCAAGGAGCTGCAATTTTGTAACAATTTTTTTTACTGGTAGCTCTAGCAATGACCATATGTCCAGCATTGCCTAGTGTGCAGACTTACCTGTAATTTGCAGTGCAAACCAGTCTTTCAGATTATTCTTCAAAAACCATTGTTATTAAATTTTATTCGAATGATAGAAAGAAACATTTAATTACATATTGATTAGCAAATATTTATTCTAATAAAACAATGTTATGACTTTTACTCCCTTTTTAAAGCAACACGTGTATAACTTATTTGAATGCAACAAAGGATATGCTCCCTTTTTCAAAAAATTATTTCTATTGTGTAAAAAGTTTATTAAACAAATTATATTAAATTCGATTTGAAACCATTTTAGATACCTGTTTAATTTTTACAGATAACGTTAATGGAAATAAAAGTTATTCTTATGAAATGTATAACTAATATTTGCAGCATGTTATTAAATAATTTACTGTGATCTCTATGTGTGATGAATTAAATGAAATATTTAATGTAAAGTTTTTACTTTTAATTTTATATACGTATGTTTATCTTTATATAATACAGGGACCGTAACAGTTACAAGTGATATCAAAAAAGTTCCTTTATAAAAGTTATATTTTGTGAATTAAAAAAAAAAAAAATCCATCTAAAAGAATTATTTTTCACCGTTAAAATAAAAGCAATGTGTGTGTACACCTACGAAATAAAAGAGAAAACGCAGAGCCCTGAATTTTCCCATCGTAGATTTAAACGCTTAAAAAGAGAAATTTATTTAGCTGTTATAAAAAAAATAATATAAAATAAAAAAATTAATTGAATACACGCACTACTTGGAACAAAGACAACAAGAAAGCGCATTTAAATTTTAAAAACGTTATTTTTCTGCGCAAGAGCGTCATTGTAGTAAATAAGCACAAACACTTCCACCCAAACACTCTCTTACCAATGTAAGGAAAGTTTAAATAAAATAATGCTTAAACTTTCATATTAAGAATTTTGCCGCTTTGCTTTTCTGGCAGGTGCTTTTCAATTGCATCAATAACTTCTTTTGCAATACCAATATTTTCAGGTGCAGTATTAATATTTTCAGTTGACTGCAAAACATCGTTTTCGTGAGAACGCATTAAACCAGAATTTAGGTTTTTTATGAACAAAATAATATTTAAATTTTTCCGCCGTTCGACTCTTCCTACACGTTGTTCATTCAACTCATGCTTTTCGATGGCAGCCAAATAAATAAACTAAACAAAATTGTGTACTTATTTTGTGTTAATTTAAAATAAATCAGACTTTTTTATTATAATTGTAAAATATATAAATTATTCTGTTAAACAATCATTGCAAATATACGTTTTTGTCTCTCTGCCATGTTAAAACGAGTTTTAATCCGAGCCAGGGGTTCAATTTTGATTAATAGAAGGGTAGTTCCACCTTTAAGTAGACCGATCACCTCATAATCACTTTCTGAATGGATCTAGTTCTTTCCGCCAGGCTGCTTGTCTGTTAATGTTTTTAAAGGTTATTTTATGAAATTCGCTACATACCTCTAAATTGTCATAAGGATGCCTAAGGACCAAATGAAAATTGTGAAGATCTGTAAATACTTTCAGATGGCTCCATACAAAGCTTTTCCTGAAGAATAGGCACATAGACTACAAATAGTCTACAAATGTTAATATTTAAAATAAATTCGGTGCAGAAATATAATATATCCACCTAAATAACCTCACAAAATTTTAAAAAATCGATCTATGAACATAGAATTACGAAATGCAAAATTTTAAAATGGCATGTCGAGAGTTCCCTTTTAGACGAAAAAATCTCATACCCTGATCGTGGTTGGAGTAGGCATATTAAGATGACAATTTTTTTTATTTTTTTTTTTTTTGCTAAAAACGATACCATGTTTTTAAAAACGCTTAACTTTTGCCATAATATG
Organism: Pollenia angustigena; assembly: GCA_930367215.1. Taxonomy (NCBI): domain Eukaryota; kingdom Metazoa; phylum Arthropoda; class Insecta; order Diptera; family Polleniidae; genus Pollenia; species Pollenia angustigena. The sequence goes on along the minus strand of OV884059.1, from coordinate 100,196,738 downwards.
GGTGCACATTTAGCACAAATAACTCTTATATAATTTTAAACTGATAACATAATATTGTTCTGGTGGGTCCATTACTGCCCATGAGTCCCAAATAGGAAACACGCAAAAATGTCTCTGTAAGAACTCTGTGCCGCGTTACCGTTACAAAAGTATCAATTTGACTCTTTAAAGACGGAATTGGTACCCTATATGACCCTTTTTTTAGTAACACTTTTGTATATTTTTTAACTATTTTGTGCCACTTTTTGACCCTTTTTTGGAAATAGCACTCACATTTGTAAGCACTGCTGAATGGTAGTGCTTCAGCTAAATATATGTATTCGAAATTAGTATTGCTTAAAATTAAACTTTGGAACAGACTCAAAGAAGAACCTTAAAATTCCATGTTTTGTTCTCTTTATTTGTTCGAAGAGGAGATGGTGAAATGGACTTCAAGTAAAGATTTAATAACAAAATACAGAACGAACATTTCTAAAAAGTAGTTAGTTTACGTAAAAACATTTTATTAAAACATTTTTTACGAAATCAAAAATTAGATTTTATTTAAGAAATTCAATTTGGTGTTCGTTTCTTAAAAATGTTTTGCACTCCAAAGAAGTAGCCCTTACTAATGGCATAAAGCAATGACCTTTTCGCCCCGTATACATCGACAGTGTTGATAGTGGCCTGTAAAATAGCTGACTTCGGTTAATATATGGGGCTATTTTTTAAACGGCGACGATTTCCTCAAAGATCAATAAAGCTACGCAAAAATTTAAAAATTCGGAAAAGTTTGCGAATATAGCAAAAATTTTGGGAAATTTTTAATATTTCAAAAAAGCCATAAATTTATTAAAAGTCCTTAACACTAAAAGGAATGGCAAAAATTCGGTACAAATTGCTTAATTAGCGGAAATTTCCAAAACATTTTTAAAACATTTCATAAAAAATAAAGTTTTTTTCTGAAATTAATATTTATTGTTTGTTTATAAGAAACTTGGTCTTTTTTTTTCTTTAAAATGGGAAATACTGCTTATAAAACACTTGATCCTTTTTTAATGTAATACCCTTTTTTGACCCCTTTTTCTGGAAAATCTCATTTTTGTGACGTTTTTCGAAAATTTTTAACGGTAACCCTGACTGTGGGTATCATTCCTGCAAATAATAGGACCAGTCCAAACACGCGTGTAAAGAGTAGTCCACAAGGGACCAGGACTAGTCCAAAAGTAACCCAAACGTATGGAAAAAACCTGGTCTATTTAACATTGCGATATCCTCGGAGAGGACCATATAACCCATCTTTGGACCAATAAGGAGTAGTTTTAAAACTACTCCATGTTATACTGAAGAGGATTAGTTTTGAAGTCGTTTAAAAACGAATGCTTGTCGTTAAAAAACGAAGACATGTCGTCTCACAACAAACACTTTTTAACAATGACATGGTCCATGCTTGCATTACATCGGACCAGTCCATGGAGTAGTCCATTTTATCAAAATGGATCAGGTGGTCCAATTTTATTTGCAGGGGTATGCTCGGGCTTAAACGACAATACATTTTTACTTGCTTATTTTATGCAAATGTGTTCTATTAAATAGTTGAATACTTGCTATCTAATAAGACACCTTTGTTTTTCGTAATACATATTTTTACTTATATTTATAATATTTTTAATTAGGCTTAAGCCTAATTAAAAATATTAAAAATTTGGATTAAAAACCATAAATAGTTCAACAAAATAACCACAATACTAATTATTGTTAAAGCTAAGGCACGAGCTCTATATGTACATTTGTCCTTCAAGTTGTGCTGAAAAAGGTCAACAGAAAAGAGAAAGACAAAGTGAAAAAAACAAAAAAAAATGTACTTGGACTTCAAGAAAAATTCTTGACGAAAGTACGAAAAAACAGAAGTAAAGGAAAAAACGTGTAAAATCAATTAAAATGGATAATCATTCAGGAAAGCAAATTTCGATCTACCAAATGTTAAAATACAATTTGGTTTAAGGATTGATGTTTGACTAGTGACGTCAGCAGTCGTCGATGGCTGCGAGTGTAAGACGGCAAATCCACCTGAGGAGATCGAGTGGTTGCGATCGAAACATGTCATGGTAACCTGCCGGCCAGGGTTCGACCCCGAGCCACGTCAAGAATGAAAGATTATCAATAACAATTTTAATTAATTTTCATGTTGTAAAATTCCTTTCTTCATAAAAAATAATTTAATAAAAATTAAATTTCATGAACTTAAGCCTAATTAAGAATATTAAAAATTTGGATTAAAAACCATAAATAGTTCAACAAAATAACCACAATACTAATTATTTTTACTTATTTTAAAAGCATGTTTCCAAATTTTACCGCATATTAAACGCGTATAAAACAGGCAATGATCCAACTACAAATAGCAACGTAACGTATACAAAACTATTTGGGTTTCATCTTTAATAACAACAGGGGATTGGCTTACAATTTTTTTCGAACCACCCTGTTGACAACTTTGTTTTAAAGTAAATTTTCGGGACGCATGGAAGAGCCTTAACGCAGTTTAATATTTCACGATGTCATGGGAGCCGAAATATTTAAAGATGACCGCTACCAAACACGACGACCCTGCAAAATAATAACTTGTTTGTATGTGTGAATATTGTATTATTTAAGTGAAATTGTTGTACATATAAATACTGTTTAATTGTTGTAAATACATTATATTAGTTTTAATTGCCAATATGTTCCATTAAAAACGTCCTTAACATAAAGGACTCTTTTAAAAGTAAATAAAAATAATAATTTAAACACAGTCAATGTAAAACAGTGAACAAGTGAACAGCAATTACAGAAACAGAAAACATTAAAAAAGAAAATATTGTTAAAAAAAAATTGAAAAAAACCATTTCAACAAATTTAATTACAAGAACAAAATAAATTTGTAGATCCAAAAACAGAAACTGTTACTCAAAAAAGGTGCAATCTCATGCAAAAACTGAAAAAAGGAGAATTATTAAACCGACTTTTAATTTAAAATTTTGATTTTTAACAAAGCGTGACACCGTCAAGTCCTTTAAACTTTTTAAAGGCTCAAGTAATAAAAAAACTACAAGTTTTATTTGCAAACTGCACAGAGGTTTAAAAGAAATAAATTCGAAAAAAAGAATGAACATTAAAATGCAATTTTATAAATTCATTATTTTATTTGTAATTGTAAGAATTTCCATTGCTAAATTAACTCCACCTGAAAATAGGAATGAACCTAATTTTCCTTTACGCATCATCAACGATTTAAATCAGAAACTCAATGTAAAATGGAATGCTGTGGTCACTCTAGACTTTAAACAGGAAATTGAAGATGCGATTAAATCATTGTGTTTGCCCGCACTGTTAATAAATAAGAAATTTCACACAAACATCAAGACATTATATCGCGACCAGCTTCTCACTGTAGTGTATTTAAAAGTTTCATCTTTAATTAAAGTCTATGAAATCGTCGAAGAACTTTTAAAACATTCGCAATATACCCATATTTTATGGATTATACCCGAAGCTAGCATGACAGATTTGTGGAGTTTAGCAGACAAAAACTGGTTTTCTGGCTATACGAATGTTTTGTATTACACAGATGGAAAATTATTTAGTTACCAACCAGTGCCCAACGTAACAGTTTATCGTATAAGACATCTAACAGCCAATGTGTATTTAAGCCCACTTCAGCTTTAGTTCTACGCAAGGGGATGTTTATATGTCGTATTTTTATATACGATATAAATAGCTTAGTTAAGAAATTCTGCGTAACAATTGTTTAAGAGCTTTGAGTCGTAAATGAGTAATAAACTAAATTTTGAGACAAGAAACTGACTTTTTAGTACTAGATCAGGGTAATCGAGTATCACATGTAAATGTTATATAAATCACAGATTCTTCTATCTATATTGTTTATGGGGATAAGGGATATAGCACTAGATATGGGTTATCTAGCATCAATGTAAAGAAAAAAATATAGATTATAGTATAAACTCAATTCTATTTGGGAATGGCTGCAATATATTATAAAATCTGGATTCAAAGGTAAACTAAGCTCTAAGTTACGCTAAGAGTTAAATTGCAAATATAGTATTATTATCAACAATTTTGCTTAATTAAACTAAGGTTCAAAGTTTCCTAAGAGTTATTGCCTACTTTTGTTAAAGTTATCGTTTGTTTTGAAAAAAGCGTGTAAAAAGTAAAGAATTAAATGAACAAAATATGTTATATTTGATTGAAACCAATTTGTGTATTTTAGGAAAGTATTTATCTATATGGGATTTAATTATTTTAAAATAAATAAATAATTGTAATAAATGTTAATAAATTTTTATATCAAATTTAAATTAAATAATTGTTCCCAAATAAAATACGGTGATTAGGTCAGTAAACGTATGGGAACCACTGGATGATGGTTTTAACTATGTTTTGCGTTACAGTAGTTCTTTTGCCTTTTTCCTTGAACTCTCTTGTTCGTTTTAAAATTTTGCTCCAATAGTAAAGATATTGTGTCTTCTGTCGTTTCCTTTTGCTCCCTTCTATCAACCTTTGTTATTATTCTCCGTTTTGTTTTCAAGTCTCTTTCAGTTTTTATCTTTAATTTAAGTTTTGTTAAAAATGGGCTGTATCAATGTTTTCGTTATAATGTATGTGCAACTCTACTATTCCTGATCTTCGATATTTTAACTTAAGAGCACAACTTTGAAAACAGAAGAAAGAGAATGCAAAAAAAAATTTTATAAGAAATAGCAACGCAATACAAACCTTTTTTATTTAAAAGTGAACTTCAAAAAGGATGAGTTTTTTTTTATATACATATGTATAAAGAGCCCAGCTCAAACGAATTTTTTTACTAATAAAGAGCACAACTTTGAAGGCAACTACACAGAAAAAATTATTGCCGAATTATTTTCAAACAAACGCTTGTTTGAAAATTTTTTCAATTTCTACAAATTTTTTTACTGATTCAATTAAAATTTTTGTTTGATTTTGAAGAAAGATGAAGAGGTTTGAAGTAAAAAAAAAAAAAACAAAAAAATAGCAGGTAAAAAAACGTTTCACTCTTTTTAAACAACAGAAACAACAACAACATTATAAGAAACAAAATAAATTTTTTGTTGGTTTCAAAGTTGGTTAAAACAAAACAAAATCCCGTATTCAATTTTTTTCAAACTGTTTACTTAAATACATCAAATACAAAAATATAATGATGACGAAAAACATATCGAGTCGGTCTGTCGCCGTTTTTGGGTTACATTTCTTCTTCATTAGCAAAGGAAAGGATACAGCAACAGTGAGTGATGACGAAAAACATTGTGTGTATAAAAAAAGACTTCGTTCAAAAATTATTTCAACAAAAAAATGTGTCTCAAAGCCAGCCGGCCGCTCTACTCTCTCTCTCTCTCTGCCATCATCTTCTAATACAGTGTCTGCTTGTGTGCGCATCATTGCTTGTGCAAAAACTTTTTTTTTTTTGATTTTGAAATTTAGTATATGAATTTCAGTAAACTTTTTGTTTGATTCAGTTAAATTATTTGTTTGAAAAAATCTGTGTTTTTTTTTCAATAAACGAAATGCAAATTAATTGTTTGAATATGCGCATTTGTTTATAGGACCGATTTCAGACAAAAAAATTTTTGATTCTACAAAGTTTTTGTTTGAATTGGAAAAATAATTTGTTCTGTGTACACAACTAAATATTTAAGATCCAATTTCAGAGCTCTCTGTGCTCATATAAATTTCAATTTAACCGAAAGTTCTCAACCCGTACAACGCATGTATTTTAATCGTTTAAGAAGTAAAGATTATATTTGAATTTCTCTTTTTGCCTTATATGGGTACTTAAGAGTGCATTTATTTTATAATTTTAATCAATATCTTAAACGCAATTTTATTACTTCAGTTTTATTTACAAAATTACAGTTTGTCTTGCATAAAGTAATTTCTTAAATGTGTACCTGTTTATTCTCCTTCCATTGACATTGTTGTTATTTTTCCCTTGATAACTGGCTCTTTAGACTACACTGTTTTCACTTCGTTTTGGCGTACTTATGCAAAAGAGGGGAAATAAAGCTTTGTGTACTTTTTTTTTGTATTATGATCATTTTATTATTTGTTCTTAATTTGTATCTCTCGTTCTCCTTATTATTCACTTCTTTAGATGCTAAAGATTTTGAGGTATAAAATTTGAAAACAAACGAAACTGCATAACAAGAGAATTTTTACAGGTCAAGTCGTAAATGGGAATATAACTGCTAATTTTATCTTATTTTATAGCAAAAATGTCTTTTTCTCCGCTTTTACACGATTCATAAATGTAAATAATAAGTAAGAATATGAGTATATATATAATCATTTAACGGGATTTTTTCCTATTATTTCTTATTGCAATATTTTCCCTCGTTTTTATTTTTTAGCACTTAATAATTTTGCACTATTTATGTACATACAGTGCCTCACATAAATATTGGCACAACCAGCTTTTTTCATTCCACGGTTATTTTAGCAGCATTCTAAATATCATATTGTTGGAAAAATATTTAATATTAATTAGTTCATATTATTATTTAAACATTAAAAAAAATTTCATCCAAAAATCTGCATAAAATAAATTATTGGAAGGAATTTACCAAAAAAAAATGCACAATTATGCAGTACAAAAATATTGGCACACTCAAACTATTGTTTGATTTATTTCTAATTTTGTTTATGGTTTGGCAATTTGGTTAAGAAAATACCTGTTTAATTTAGCCAGTAACCATAATCTAGCAGCTTTTGCAGTTAATGTGACAGTTTGGTAAGAACATTTTAAAAATTAGTCTAAAAAACTATAAAATGAGTCCAAAACAAAAAGAAACTAGCACATCTCAGCGCAAAATAATACTGAACCTGCACAATCAAGGCAAATCGTATGCTGAGATTGGTAAAATAACGGACAGAAGCCGTTACACCATTCGGTGTTTTGTAAATCGTTTTAAAGGGCAGTCAAACTTGGAAAATGTTAAAAGGACAGGCCGTCCCAGAATAGTAAGTGATCGCGAGCGTAACCAAATAGTGCGGAAAATTAAAATAAACCCCAAAAAAACATCCACAGAGATTGCCGCTGAAGTTAAGGAAGACTTTGGGAATGACATTCACCCCATGACGGTCAGAAGAGTGCTGTACGAGGCAAATAACAATGCTCGAGTTGCTAGACGTAAGCCACTTATTTCTGATATTAACCAAAAGAAACGTTTAGCCTACGCAAAGCGGTGCATTAGCAAGCCTACCAGCTGCTGGATCAAGTACTCTTCTCGGATGAGAGTAAATTTAATATTTTCCGCTCTGATGGACGAACAACCGTATGGAGAAAACTTTATACGTCATATGAAAAATCAAATCTTGCGCCAACTGTAAAACATGGTGGGGGAGGAGTTATGGTGTGGGCCTGCATGTCTACTTCGGGTGTTGGAGAGTTGGTTTTCATAGATGGCATTATGGAAAAAACGGTTTATTTAAATATTTTAAAGGAAAATGCAAAAAAAAGCGCTGAAGAGTTGAAACTACCAAGCAAATTTACATTTCAACAAGATAACGACCCGAAGCATTCAGCCAATGACGTTCGTATGTGGCTTATATATAACATCGCACATGTCCTACCCCATCCCCGACAATCTCCAGACCTCAATCCGATAGAGCATCTGTGGGAAGAACACGATAGACGTGTGAAAAAGAGGCCAATTTCTAATAAATCTGACCTAAAGAAGGCATTGACAAATGAATGGAGAAAAATTGGCGAGGAAACAACGAACAAGTTGGTGCATTCCATGCCAAAACGTTTAGATGCAGTTATAAAGCAAAAAGGTTTGCCAACAAAGTATTAAATGTGGTATACTATATGATTATTTTTTCGTTTTGCGTGGTATAGAATAAGGTGTGCCAATAGTTTTGTGCAGTAGAATTGCTATTATTTTTTGTTAAATGTGTTGCAAATACTTAATAAAATTAAATTTTAATTAATGAAATAATTGCATTACTTAATAAACTGAAAAATAATTATGGGAAACCATTTTTTCACTTGTATAATGTTCCAATTCGCCGTGCAGCTGGCATAAACATAAAAATTCTTGTTGTGCCAATATTTATGTGAGGCACTGTATGTACATATGTACCATATATTATTTAAAATTGTATTTATACACACTTTAGCACTTTGTACCTTCATTCGTTTTATGGGCTATGTACAAATAAATGGGAAATGTAGGTATACTTTAGAAATCTCTTTTTTATTCTTGTTGAACCATTAATTATTTAAAAATTAGAAAGAAGTACCATATTTCGATTTATACACAAACTTTATACATCTGTACTTATCATGTACCTATGCATATAGGTATTTGGGGAAATTATATGGACCGGTATTTTAACTTATGTACATATGTAGTATTTAAACACAGAACAAAATATATATGTATGTATGTATGTAGGTACCGTATATTTCAGCTATACATACTTAGGTACATCCAACTAAAAATTTGAGGTATTTTCCTGCTTTTTGATTTTTATGTTTTTGACATAAGAAATCCTTTTGTATTTAAGGTTGTAAATCTAATCTTCATAAATATGTACATATGTATGTATGTATGTATATTTTTTTATATAGGGTTTTCCCAGAAGCACTTTATACTGTTTTTCAAATATTTTTAAGACTTTTCTACACTTTTCTCTATCATTTCTAACGATTTAAATCTTAACACGTTTTATTATTATAAGTTTTTCTCTAGTTTTTTCATTAATTTTATTCTGATCGTCACTTACGCTGTCAAGTATTAATACTGACTGATGTATTTGATATTTGTGTTTTTTCATTTACCTCATTCTTGTTGTTTTTTGTTGAGTATACAAACTGTTCTCACTTGTTGCTTCTTTTTGTTCTCGATAGGACCAAAAATAAGTGTTTGTACAGATGACCACTTATACAAGGCTTGGGTTTGGAGTCGGAATTAACAAGTTTGCCAATCTTTGAGAAGGGTGACCAGTTACAATTGCTCGCGCATTATTGTAACCAGAGAAAATGTGTAAAAGAAAGAGGAGAGGGATAAAAACTTTCTTTTACGAGGGGGTTGAGTGACATATGCTTACCTTTTGAAGGAAACACTTAATAAAAGCAGCGCAGGGTATTTAGATTTAGATGATTTTTTATTTTCCATAGGTAGTTCTCAAGGAGATTGATGTATACTTAACTCTAGCAAGTTTGGTTCAAGTAACTTGGTAGTTAATTCAAATACGAGAGTTAGTATGACAAGAATTTGTTTTAATTTGTTAATGTAAAAGTGCAGAACAGATCGCTTCTGGCTAGGTTGAATTCTTACAAGCAAGTATTTAATTTTTGTATCTTTTTAAAAAATGCGCAACTTCATTTTTTGTGGTTTACTACATCTGGATAAAAGTGACATTTAGAATCTTCAACGAGTACAAAATAAATCCAGGGATGGAAACGTATGTAAAGTTTAAATAGCGTACCGACTACAATTATTGGCACTACAAAATATTGCCCTAATTATTGGCACGTTCTACTTGCATAGCATTTATGAGACATCGTTAAAGTCCCGTTGTTTCTAAGTTAATTTGTTCTCACTCTGTGCTCTCTTTCCATCATTTTTTCTCAACTGATGCAAATCATTAAAACGTTCAGTTGCTTGTAATCTTCCAAATAAGAAGGGTGTTTTTAAAGGGAGTTTTTCCGCGGTTTTTAGTGTGGATTTCGATAGAGAGCAGAAGTTTGGTAAGTATCATTATTTTTTTAATTATAGATTTTTTAATTAAGCCTTTTGATTCATTGACATACTGAAACGTTTAATAATCTAATTTTACCTTAATAAACACAATATTTCCAAAATATTGTAATAAAACATCAGTGCCAACAACAGGTTCCAAAAAACTATAATTTCTATTATTGGCAGGTGGTGCCAATAAATGAATTTGTAATTACTACAATAATTGGCACTGCCACTCATTGTACCTTTTTTGAGTGCCAATAACTGAATTTGGTGTATTTTCAGAATTTTTTAAATGCCTAAACAAAACAATTCATATGAAGAAAGTCTTCTGCAGAAAGCTCTGTCCGAAATTAAGGATGGCAAAATTTCAAAAAAGGCTGCATCAAAAACTTATGGGATACCACGGTCCACGCTACAATTTCGTTTAGGCCCTAAATTTTCTAAAATTCGACCAGGTCCACCAACCATTTTAACTGTAGCAGAAGAAGAAGCCATTGTCGATTGGGTGAAAGTCTCTCAGCGGAAAGGAAGACGTACTCCATGCCGTTAAAGACTTTCTCGATGTAAATACGCGGCAACACCCTTTTGGAGAAGTGTAATAACTGACATCTCTGAAATTGATATTGGTACTATAAATGAGTTTCTGTTCTTAGAAGATGAAACCTTAAACGTTATAAATTTGGAAAATGCAGATATTGTCGATGCCAGAATCTCTTGACAATGAAAATATTAATCCTTCCGAAAACTTTTCTCTTCCAAATGCTGTAATGAAATGTACGACGAACATACGACGAATGACATATTAGACTGGCCGGAAACACCAATACGAAAAGGCACTAAGGTTCAAAAAACTTAAAAGATTTATGTTCTCACCAATTCCATTTGGATAGAAGAAGAGACTAAACGTAAGGAAGCAAAAAGAAAAATTGAAACTAAAAAGGAATAAAAAAAGGAGAAAGATTAAAGAAACAAATGCTTAAGAACAATGAAAAAAAACTAAAACCTCTAAGAAAACCAAAAAGTAATATTAATAACAAAAAAAATCGAAAAATTTTACAAGCAACAACAAAAACACACACAACAACGTCAGGAATGCTACACAATCGTTCACTGGAAACAAGATTATTTGATAGTATTGATAATGAGGATATCAATAAAGTTACATTTAGTCATACACAACACGGAAATCACATCAGAAATCTTTTCACAGATGAAACTGCTACTGAAGATAATATCGGAGAAAATATTTTGTGTGCTGGACAAATGTGCTTCTCTTGCACTCTTGGTATGTCTGAAGACGTTAAATCAGAAAATTGTAGCATAAGATGTAGTAATTGCTTGAGAGAATATCACACTAAATGCATCAAAAAATATAATTATGTTTATTTACCAAAATTTATATGTAAAACATGCCAAGATAAAATCTAAACATTTGTGATAATAATGTATATTACTATAGAATAGGTACCTGTTTATTTTATTTCTTATTTTAAAATTAATTTTTTTATGTTCCTACTTGGTAATTGAATTTTATGCCTTATGTACCTTATATAATTATTTATTTTAATGCAACAGTTTAATATAAAATTAAACCAAATATAAACCTGTTAAAAAGCTGTTTTTTATATAATATGAATTAATGCGTAAATAAAATTTGTTTTCCTTATTTCTATTGTTAAAGAAAGAATTATCACAATCCTCTACCTAGCTAGCTAAGTTTTTTAAGTTACTATGGTGCCAATAATTCAACTTTAAGGGGTGTTAATAATTGTAGTAATGTGCCAATAATTATAATTTTTAAAGGGCCAATAATTGTAGTCAAGTGCCAATGACTATATAATTTTATGTGCCAATAGTTGTACTTAAATGCCAATAACTATATTTTTTTAAAGGTTATTTTTATTTTAATTACTAAAAATCGCAAAGAGTTTATATCATTATGTCAAAAACTGTATCTAATAGAAAACAAATCCAAAAATTAAACAAAAATAACACAAGATATTCTCTCATACAACCAGACGGTATATCCCATGAAACAAGTCGAAAATTCCTTATGGGTGCCAATAATTGTGGTCGGTACGCTAATAGAAAATCATAGTCTGCAATAATTAGGGTGTTTAATCTACATTAAACACTCTTTCTACTGATAATGCGTTTTTTTTACATGTTCACAATACTAATTTCTTCTAAAAAGCCTCGATCTTGTTCATCTAGGTTAAGTTCATCTTCCCTATCACTATAATCCGCCATTAGCAGCTGTACTATCTTATTTTCGCGTAAATGGAACTCCCTACACTTCTGCTTGTCATTGCTAAAATTTTAGCAGTAGCAGTGGTCCATAGGGAAAAATATTTTCCATAGAGTAAATAAACAAAATTGAACAACTATTGACAAGTTATAAATTTTTATTATTATTTATCATTTCTCTTAATCATTAATTTTATATTACTTATAAAACGTAAAAGCATAATAATATCCATGACAAAACAATCCAAATCGAAACGTCCTTACGGCAAAGAAAAATTGGATTTTTTTCCTTGATTATTCTATACACGTTTAAGTATCGCCATCTTTTTACTTTAATTTACAGTAAATCATCGCTGTTGTACGACATCTAAATGTCAAAATAAATATTCAAGAAAAATTCTTTAATACAATAATCAATTTAAATTTTGGGGGAAAGGGTTAAGCCTTACAAATAAAAACAAATGAATCAACTTTGAGATGGAATATTATGATTAAATTCCTCTTTTCCCAGTAAAAACTTCGCTTACTTTTTCGAAATAAAAAGCCTTCTTTCACACTATATTTAGTAGCTTTCTTATACAACTACTACTTCTATTTTGGATAAACTCCCACACTAACAGCAGTTGTACTACTTTACAAAACACTCATAGAATAAACCCCGAGAAGCCAATATCGTGTAAGTATTCAAGTTCTTAAATCCCGAGTGATAGTTACTTAATAAAATAAACTTAATGTTAATAACTAAATAAACAAATAAGTGAATAAAAAAGTTAAATAAAGTGAATTGAAATAACATTTATCATCGAAACAACCTTGAATAATTACCCTAGCATTTACGATAACAAGTGTATGTTTGTTGGTTACAGAGATTTATTAAATTACCTCTTCTTTTACATATGTATATACCCTTAACCCTTTGTGTAAAACCTAATTAAAAATAAAATCCCCCTAAACTAAAAACCACATATTTAATCCAAATTGAACATAAATAGCATCCTAACCTTAAACTAATCGTATTTAATGTACCCCTAATTCAAAGTGCTATATACATTTATATTTATATATAATTCTAATGAAGAAAAGTTCAATAAACACATAACCTTGTCTCGTTTTGATAATATACATATGTACATATAAAGAAGTATTTAATTTACGGTTCAGTAAAAGCTAGTTTCTATGCGCATTTTACTGGGTGCTGGGTGCCAGATCATCAGAAAATCTCTTTAAAAAGATTTAAGAAAAGCATAAGATAATTTAGATACATATAAAACTGTCTATTTCGGGAAATTCTCAATATTTTTCTTAACTGATAATCCAAAGTTACACGAAATGAGTTGTATAAATAAATAAGAGACAAAAAAACGAAGTTTTTAAATTAATGGCATTTTTATCATTGATACTTGGATTTGTCCGATTATGCGTTGGACACAAAAATGTGCCTTATTTTTTTTTCTTCATTCGGATTTTACAGTTAATATTGGAAAAATAAGCTGTTGTAGAAAAAGTAAAAAACAAGTAATTGATAACATTTTTTTTTTAATTTAGAGCACTTTCGGTCTTGCAAACGCTTGTGCAATTTTGGGATGCGTATACTTTTTGGGTAATTTTGCATACACCAGTAAAGGAGTAGGGTATACAAATTAATGTTATAGGGTGTCCATCAGTTTGACCCTATGTGCAATATTACGCACTTAAATCACTACAAATAATTAACAAACGGTACAAATCTTTGAAATTATAAAGCTTTTTTTTTTTTAATTAAAGGAATGCTCATCTAACTGTTTTGTTTAACTTAAAATCGTTCCATTAGTTAGAAAAATATATTTAACAAAAAAGTTTTTAATTTACAAATAGGATCTGAGAATTTAATTCTCATGGTGGGTAACATTTTTGTTATAAATTTTCATATTAATTCGAATGTGTATTCCAAGTAGGGAGATCGATTATTCGACTTTTCTCAATAACTGGTTTTCGAATATTCCGAATAGTTGCTATTTAAAAAAATGGCTTTCGGATAAGCGTTTTAAAAATCTGAACTTAGTATAAAGGAACAGGGGTAAAGCACCCCCCGTTATGTTACTACTTTGGGGTGATACGGGAAAAATTCCGTGATGACATTAACAGATCCTGGGGGAACAGAACGAATTGCAGGGTGTCAAGGGCACTATGGCCCATATTGGACGTGGGGGCAACCAGGGTTCTACTGGGATTGCACAGGGGTGGTCTTAAAACACTTATGCGGCTGTTTCTGTTGATGGGACTGTAGAGAGGGAAATAGTTCTACGTGGTACCTACTAACTTTCTTAATTCTATCCACCTCATACGTAAGGAAAATATATATATATATACCTTTTTTCATTGAAGGGATTCACAATGGACCGCATTGGTCCCCGAGTGGAAGTGTACCCTTGGGCACATAACCCTTCTTAACCTAACCTAACGCTTTTTCCCCTCATTAAGTATCTTACCTGGACCATCTCGGCTTTTGATGGTTAACCTTTACTCATCGTAAAATCTTTTGATAATGTCGCAGACTGTGTACTTACATTTTTCAATCAATTCGAATTTCTCTAGCAGTTTTACCTTCTTAATATAATATTTCTATTAGCTGCTCAATTTTAACAGATGATTGCATTCTATTTGGGACCATTTAAAATATTTTTCTTTACTAATAATGTAAAGTTATCACTGATTGATGAAGGCCAAATGTGTCTTGCTTTACAATTGCTGGGGGGCTGTAATATAAAACTTGTTCCATGATTTTATTGAAAATTGCTTCCAAACTCTTTCTATCCAAAATTTGACGGATGTTAAGCTTACAAAAATCGGCTTTTTTATTAAGCTATCGAAAAACATTTTTTTTATTCACATTAAACGAAAGAAAGCGCTTTACAAAGACACCAATAATTTTTGTTAAAGCTAATTTTGTACGGTGACTCAAGTATTAATATAATTAAATTTAACTTGTGTGTGGCCATTGCAGAAAACATCTTTTAATTATAGTAACCATTGTTTTCTATGCGTGCAAAATTTTGTTTTCAGCAAGGAAACATTTTACGTTACGTATAAGTAATATTCCTTATAAGGCTACTAAATATTACTTTTACGCATACAATTTTATTTTTTTATATTTTTTACATTATTTATTTATTGAATCATCAAATGTTTTGTTGACATTTATATATGTGTTTATCGCTCATCTAAATGGGTAAGTGCTGCAGTGTCTCTTCTCCTTAAGCGAGTGTTGCCGCTATTATTCAAAATATTTCGAGCCAGTGAACTCGGATGCAATTCGAGCCGTTTTAAGTATTTTACTGCATATTTCGAAATCATAGTTTGACCTAATGGGACATTGAGATCCTTGTGGATATTTGCGTACTTAACTTTCCAAGGGGCAGCTGTGATTATTCGAAGAAGTTTACTTTTTTCCGCCTTTGAATTTTTTCGATATTTGAGGCCGAGGCAGTTTAATACTGTGGCACCATATTGGCTTTAAAATAGAGTTGTAAAGTAGTAGTTTGCAATCAAGATTAAGAACAGAATTTCCTCCAATAAGCCAGTTAATTTGAATTGCTTTTAGTTTCATTTGAGTTAATTTTGCTTCTTTATGGCATTTCCATGTTAAACGCCGATCTATATGAATATCGAGATATTGATTGTTGAGGCACTAGTTGATTATTGATTTTAATAGGGTGAGTGTAATATGTACGCTATTTTGCTCAATGACCTTTATTCTCCATTGTTTAAAAAAGTGGGCCCAGGAAGCTTACCTGAGGGACTCCAGCTTCAATTGTAGAACTTAAAAAATCACCTTCTTCATTAATAAATTTTCGAACGACCAGATAGCTTCTAACAGCTTGTGTGTGTTAACCGGTAGGCTTAGCTTCAATTTATGTATCAAGCCTACATTCCAGACTTTATCAAAAGCTAGAGAAACATCGATAAAGAGAGCGGAGCAATATTTTCTTTCTTCAAAGGCTTTTCTTATGGCGCTTACTATCCGATGGGTTTGTTCAATTGTGCTATGTTCTCTACTAAAACTGAATTGATGTTTAGGTATACACCCATTGTTTTTTAAAATTGGGGTAAATTGTGACGCTAAGAGCTTCTCAAACAGCTTTGAAAAGCTCTTAGGCCTATATGACTCAACTTTTGTGTGGACCTTCCATTCTTTAGGGTTGTATTCACGGCGTAAAATAGCATTAAAAATTAAAAGAATAATTTTCTTTGCTATGCTGGGTAGCTCCAGAAGCATTTTGTTGCTGATCTTATCAAAAACAGGAGCCTTCTTGGGGCTTAAATCACAAATAGCCTTTTCGATTTCTCTTATCTCAAATCTGAGGGGAACAGCTGCTCTAGCAGCAACAGGTGGTAACTCGACCGCAATATCGTGAGATATATTTGGGGTAAATACGTTTTTTAAATGATTGACCAACAGATTTCCTTTTTCAACATCATTTCTTGCCCAACTTCCATTCAAGTTTCTTAATGGTGGTTTAGAGACAACTGGCCTTTGGAGATTTCTAGCTGCACGCCATAATGTAGTCTGATTGTGGGGTTGCATCTAGTTCCTTTAGATATTTTTCCAGAGAAGCCGTTTTCTTAGTCTGCAGTAACTTTCTTAGTTTTTTTGTACACTCTTTAAGTAAGTTCTTAAGTTGAGGGGATCTGTGCAATTGCCACTCTCTTCGAGCCCTCCTTTTTTCAGACAAAATATGCTCGACATCTGTGGAATATATTTTAATAGTTTTTGTTTTTTTTGGGGGCAATATTGGAATGTTGAACAGCTAGTTTCAGAAAACTGTCAAAATTGTCAATAGAGCGATCTACATAATCCGGTGTACTGAGCGGAATATTTTCTGTGCAATGGGTACTGAGATATTTTTTATATTTTAACCAATTAATTTGCGTAGATGTCGTCGGAGGTACAATTCTATTGGGGTTCATTATAGTAACAATTGTAGGTGTGTGGTCGGAAGATAAATCTAGGGAGGCTTCAACACGAATCGTTTCTATGGGAATGTTTTTAATCACGCCGAAATCGATGACATCTGGAATTTTTTGATGTTCAGTAGGCCAATATGTTGGTTGTCCGCTCGCTACCACATTTAAATCCATTTTAGCAATTGTGTTAAATAAAACACGACCCTTTGGTGTTATAAATCGCGACCCCCAGAAGGTATGTTTAGCGTTATAATCGCCAGCGGCTAGGAAACACGGTCCTAATGATTTAAAATATTTATAATATTGGTCCTCCGATAAACTTAAATGAAACTTAAATGCCTGCGTGGCATCTTTAAAATCTATTTTTCTTTCAAGGTAGCTTGTAAATTATAAATACATTTTACAAGTTTCAATATTTTCGCTAAACATCTCTTTCGTGAACTTTGTATACCCACTCCGCAGTAATGGAGAGAGAACTGTGCGTTTGTGCGGATGTGTGCAACACATAAATATATTGGTTCTATACCGATCGACCCAGAATCACTGGCTGAATTGTAGCAATTATGAAAATAATTTGCTTAAATTCTATAAATACGATATAAATGTCATATGAACGAAGTATTTTGAAAATGGTGCGAGTGGAATAAAATCATTGTGCCCATTTACTATGTTTTTGTGTTAGTTTTTGGATAAAATGTGGCCCAAAAATAATTTTGTTTTCAACCCTAATCTTCCTACTGTATTTGATTGAAAGAGGCCCATATTTGAACAAAGCTCCCATATTTTAATTTAATGCCATACTTCAACATAAATGTTGGCATTGAAATTAAATCAGCTCAAAATTTTGAACTGGCAGGGTAGCATTGACAATATGTCCAGCGTTTCCAAATATGCAAGCTTATCTGTTTTCTTTTGGAGTATTTGGAAGTCCAGAGAGTTCAGATTTTTGTTTCAAAAAACAGTTTTATTAAATCACTTCAGTTTTAAAATTTTATTCGAATAATACAAAAACGTATCTAATTACATATTGATTAGCAAACATTAATTCTAATGCAACAATCCTTCAACTTGTATTCCCTTTTAAAAGCAACACGTGTTATTATAATGCAACAAAAGACATGCTCCCTTATTCAAATAATTATTTCTATTGTATAAACGCTTATTAAAAGAATTATATAATATTCGATTTAAAAACATTTTAGATACCTGTTTTATTTTTTTACAGATAACGCTAATAAAAATTAAATTTATTCTTATAAAATGTATAACTTAATTGTGCAGCATGAAACTAAATAATTTATGTAAATTTTTTACTTTAATTTTATATACATATGGGGGATTTCATGGCAAGTGACCCAATTTTGAAATCGATGTCTACCGATTAGGATGAAATTTGCACCAAGGTCACCCTCGCTTACGAATAGGAAGTTAAAAAAGTCATAACCGCATTCGTCCTGTTGAATAGTAGTTTAGACCAGTGATAACCAAGCAACAAACAAAGTTGTTGTATACATATGTATTGCCGACCGTGTCTGTGTAAAAAATACGATTATTGACTGCCTCGCGAGGCTATGGAGTGGCCCGAACAAAGTTGTTGTATACATGTGAATTGCCGACCGTGTCTGTGAAAAATACAATTATTGACTGCTCGCGAGTCTATGGAGTGGTTATGGCTGGCTTAGACACAAATTTTCAACAAGATCGGTCTTAAAGTTTCTGAGTTAGTGGGGTTCAAAGTTTGACATTTTAGCCATACAGGTGTTCTTTCTTATCCATGTAACTTATTACCTATAGGTGTTAGCAAAATTTGTCACAAGTAGCTTCGATAGCTATTTGATCCATCTTTTGAATAAAATTTATTTTTTATTTTAAACATTTTTAAATTTTTTTTTTTTTAATTAAAATTTTTTTTATTTTTTTTTTTAGCGGGAATGTTTTTTTTTTTGCTCAAAAGAAAGCTTTTATCTTTTCCTTTAAGGTAGTTTTGGTCCTTTTTTGGGATACGAGCGGCTTATGTATAAAAAAAAATAATTTCTAACTCTAGACGAGGGTTTTTTTCATTCTTAGCATATGCACTATTTTGAATTTTTTCCTATTTGTGTTTAAGTGCTTCTAAAACCTTAAAAGTAAAACATATGCAAAGAAACTAGACAAATTAACCTTTCCGACGGTGTGTTACATACCCACCTACCATTTTATACCTTCGACACTGTAATGCCCACAATATGTTAATCCCATGAATAAAATCACTTTTTTCTGTAGAAATTTTGACAAATAATTCTTTTTTTTTATTTTTCCTACATAAAAAATATACAGTTTTAAGGCTCAGTTAGTCTTTACTTTCTGTTTCTGTTCTGTTACGAAATTGTTATAGTTACTTTTTCTGTAGCAACTTACCAGCAATTTTTGAAAAATTTATTAGTTTAGCACCGTCAATTGTTTTATTTCAATAACGTTTATGCACATAAATTTGAAGAAATTAAATTTTATGAATTCTTAAAAATCAGTTTATTTCAATATAAATATGTATGTAGTTTTAATTATTTATTTTGCTGTCACTTCAAATTACCCAGTAAAAACTTCGCCTACAAAATATTGTGTTGAATAATCAGAAAAACAAAAGAGTACTACTTAGAATTCTACTGAAAGAACCAATGAATTTTACAAGGAATGTCCCAAAATGAACGCGTTCGAAAGTAAGTCATTATATTTTTTACCTACATACATCCACACTCCCAAACAAAAAGAAGGGGAAAACTTTAGAGTGCGAAACTGATACTCTATTAACTCAGTTTTGTCAGCGAGATGATATGAGTCGCTTGATGCCAGGGATGAAAGACTGGATGTCCGTGCGAATCGATGGCAAGAAAATTCAAATGCAAAAGAGAATGGTTCTCTGCAACCTGAATTAGTTATTCGCAACATTTATTTAAATAAGTTTATATGTATTTATAGAAGTGTATGCTTATGGTCACTATCACACAGGTCGAACGGATATTGATCAAAATTAATCTCTGATCTAATTACACTGTGCCCGAATTTTAAACATTTTTTTCCAAGCTGGGCAACCAACCAGTTAACCTGATTTGAGAACTCTGATTTCTTTTTTAATGTCAGGGTTTTATCTTTTTTCCGTTAAACAGTCTTATAATTAAACAATTATTATTAGGAGGCTAATCTGCCCTCGTGATGGCATACTTTCTCTATTCGACAGAAATTCTTTTTAATTTTTCTTTTAGTTGATACTAAACGAATCGCAATTATTTTGTCAGTGTTCTAAGGCATTTTTTTGAGTTTGCACAACACTATTTGCCACACAGCTCATGCTACGTTAAACAATCTGCACGCGCAATTAAACGGTATGATAATCTTACGTACAGAGGATTTTAAGTGGTCACTGAGATCGTTCATTTTTTGGGTGTTATTAAGTCTCAGGTCTATGCGTACTAGAGCATCCAAATTCCTCGATTCGAAAACGAAAATGTTTAAACAACTTTTCGCTTTTTGAGTTGGTTTGATAGTGACAGTTTACATTTAGTGAATCAGAAGCAAAGGCAAAAATTTTTTTTTTTTTTTTTTGACTAATGACAAATAAAGAAGTGAAATAAACTACAGTTTTTCTACTTTGACTGCAGTTTTTTTACGCTGACTTTAAACGTCAAATGTACTGTCAGATTATGGGTTACCTGTTATTACCCGACCGTCAGTTTTTGTATTACCTTGTATCTTCTTATCGGCCGAATGTTGACATTTAAGATATCATTAGATCGGCCTTAAAAACCTAATTGTCCTTGTTTGAAAACGAAGTGTCATGAAATAGTTATACGTTAAAAACATTATCCAAACCTATAGAATAGAGTTTTTAAATAAAGGAAATTAAAAGGGGATTACAAAACAATAAATAAAAGTCGTCAGCCAAGTTCTGGAAACCGAACACATATGAGTGTAATTGGAATCAAAAGAATTTAAAAATGTCCTGTTTTAAGAGTTTATAAAAAAATCCTTTTATATAGTAATTCAATGTATACTTTATAAAAGGATTTTTTTATCTTTACCAGAACTTCTCTTAAAATCAGGAAAAACTGCGGTGATTTTTAAAAAAATTTAACGGAGAATCTACATCGATTCAAATTTCATTCGATTTTAAGAAATAAAAAATTGGTTTTAAATGTTTTTCAAAACTGGCTGGCACCTCTCACCTCACTTTTGCGGTTTATTAATAAAATAAAAGTATGAGTTCAAATAGAGATGTTTGTTTTTTGCCATTGGATAAACTTATTTTTATTCGATTAATTGAGCAATTTTTAAATCCAAAAATCTATTAATTCCTTACTCGGACTAACCGTAATTCAAATAATTGGATACTCTTATGCATACCACTCAACAATGCCGCGACGTCCTATGCAAAATGTTATATTTCAAACATCAAAAGGCGTTTCATACGATTACAAAAAGTAACAATGAAAGACGTAAGTATATTTTTTTAAATAACTGTTTTGCGAATGCTGGTAGAGAAATGCCAAATGCATCTTGCCTTAAAATTTCATGGGCTGTAGTATAAAACTTGTTGCATTATTTTATTAAAATTTCCATTAAAACTTTTCTATTCGAAATAATACGGATTGTAAGAAAAGATAAACTCACTGTTTATTGTTGTTGTTTAAGCTTTGATATTGTTACAAGTAAAATTTCTGCTTATAATTTTTATTCGCTTAACAATTTTGTTTGTATAATATCTTTAGTTTTTCTAAAATCGTACGATAAAGATTCCTGACGACCTGGCCTATGCAAGCAGTGAAATGCGCATAGGAATAGCTTATCCCATCAACATAAATTTCAGTCTATCAATAGTATGAAATGGGAATTTAGCACATTTAAACGAAGCCTTGTAAAAAATCTTCTTTATTTATATTAAGCTTGCAATACACAGAAAAAATTATTGCCGAAACGCTTGTTTGAACATTTTTTTAATTTCTCAATTTTTTTTTTTTACTGATTTAATTAATATTTTTGTTTGATTTTTATTTAACCAACAAAAATGTGGACAACTATTCAAAAATATAATAAACGCGTTATTGGTTTCAAGTTTTCATAATTTTGTATACAATTTTTAACGCTCCTTTATGTTGTCGTCTTTTTGCATTTTTTATTTGATCGTAAGCAACACTTCTTTATGTGAAATATAAGAACTACAACAAAAAACACACACAGTCTATTTTTGGACACTTTAAAAAGTACAACAATAAAAAAGATGATAAATGATAAAATAGTATGACGAGGTTTGTAGTAAAAAAAAAAAACAAAAAAATAGCAGGTAAAAAAACGTTTCACGCTTTTTAAACAACAGAAACAACAACAACATTATAAGAACAAAATACATATTTGGTTGGTTTCAAAGTTGGTAAAAAAAACCAAATCCCGTATTCAATTTTTTCAAACTGTTTACTTAAATACATCAAATACAGAAATATAATGATGACGAAAAATATATCGAGTCGGTCTGCCGCCGTTTTTGGTTACATTTGTTCTTCTTTAGCAAAGGAAAGGATATAGCAACAGTATGTAATAAAGAAAAACATTGTGTGTATAAATAAGACTTCGTTCAAAAATTATTCAACCAAAAAAATGTGTCTCAAAGCCAGCCGGCCGCTCTGCTCTGACTTCATCTTTTCATACAGTGCTTGCTTGTGTGCGCGTCATTGATTGTACAAAAACTTTTTTGTTTGATTCAGTTAAATTATTTGTTTGAAAAAATCTGTGTTTTTTTTCAATAAACAAAATACAAATAAATTGTTTGAATATGCGAATTTGTTTATAGGACCTATTTCAAACAAAAAATTGTTTGATTCTACAAATTTTTTGTTTAAATTGGAAAAATAATTTTTTCTGTGTATGTTGTCTTCAACAGGGAAATATTTTACATGACGTATAAGTAATGTTCGTTATAAAACTATTAAATAATAATACGTATATATGAGAGTTTTTGAATATGTATTTAATATGTCAATAACATTTATATTTTTGCGGTTCTTATAATTTTTTTTTTAAAGACAGTATTGGCAGTGTTTTTTGATAAGCATTGAAAAATTATATCCTAAAGGGGTGGCCTCTCTTTTTTAACTTTTAACTTTGAGAAGGTTGCTTGACTTGTAAACCCCTTCTTTCTAATATTCCAGAGAGAGCGTTTAGCTTTTCATTTAAAGCAGCAAAAGTCCTGCCTCCCATAACATGAAAAGCAGAAGTAGGTAAAAGCAGCAAAAAGTCTGCCACGACTGAGAATATATCTTCATCATTATTGTCATGGCTAATTTGAATACATTGCAAAATGGTAAGCTCCCACTACTGGATAACATTTTGAATATTAATTTGTTCTATAAATTGTTCTCACATGTATCAACAAATCATAAACAATGCCCAAGGTATTAAGCCAGAGTATATTAGAAAGGATGATAAACCTCAACTCCAATCTTTTAAAATTGAGAATTTTGAACACAATTTGGTCTAATGGCCATTGTAAATCAAAATGGCATTCCCCATAAACTTTAATAAATGATAACTTAATAAATGATAAAGTTGGACCTTAAACACAAGGACGTCAATTACCAAATGGACCTGCAGTATTCGATTTAAATCTTAAGCTCTGAGAAAAAATACTAACAATAAATAATAATTATTATAAAACAAAAACAAGATTTATTCATTTTGATTACAAAAATATACTTTAGTTATTGATATGAATTACAATATTTCTTAAAAATTCAAACTTTTTCTTATAAATCTACTATATTAAAATTAATGAGAAGGTCTTGGTCAAGTCGAATTCATTTTTCAGGTGGCGTTGAAAGCACAGTTGTTCTACTTTTTTTTAAATTAGAGAGGGGAATATCTAAAGTTACTTGTGTTTTTGACATATCGACTAACGAAAGCCGCAACAAAATTCATTGTTGTATTTTTGGTGTTGTTGCTTGTTGTAGTATCGACACCACCATTTACATGAATTCGCCTTGGGGTTGGTCTTTTGTCGTTTTATCTTTCTTTGTATTTTACATTTCCTACCTTCATCGCTTTATTAGTCAAAAT
The DNA here is from genome assembly GCA_930367215.1 of Pollenia angustigena. NCBI lineage: Eukaryota > Metazoa > Arthropoda > Insecta > Diptera > Polleniidae > Pollenia > Pollenia angustigena. The sequence goes on along the minus strand of OV884059.1, from coordinate 100,172,715 downwards.
ATTTTGACTTCTTAATTTTTGTAGCATTTTGACTGGTTTTTGCTTTTTTTTATAGGAATACACTTTTGTTTTAATAGATTTGAATTAACGTCGTTCAAAATGTTTTTTGACTTTTGTTTGGACATTTCTCATAAAAATTTGAGTTTTGCCCAATATCTCAATTAGAAAAATACCTTAATTACAAGAATATCTTATTATGTATATAAAAGAAAGTGGCGTTAGTTACAACGTTTATAACTAAAGAACGGCTGGACCTATTTCGATGATTCGTACCAATGCGGAATGGTCTCTGACCAAGTAAGAAAATCTAAAATTGAAAATTACTCAGTATGAATTAAATCATAAACTCTGCATTTCACGATGCTATGATCTTTAGCAAAGTTGTTGAGCATGAGCCGGCGAAGGTTTATAAGTTGATATGACCAATTTCAGACAGGTGGCGCCACTGAAAATGACTCGAAATGAGTTAAATCATAAACTGCGCATTTGATCATGCTATGATCTATAGCACAGCTGTTGAGCATTACCATACAAAGGTTTCTAGGTTGGTATGACCCATTTCCGAAAGGCGGCACCATGAAAATTACTCAAAATAAATTATATCATTTGGTCATGCTATGGCCTTTATTTAAGTTGTTGCGCATAAGCCGGCAAAGGTTTCTATGTTGCTATGAAAAATTTCCGACGAGAAGTGCCATTGAAAATGAATCAAATCGTAAGCTATGCAATTGATCATGCTTTGATCTGTTAGCAAAAAAATTTCTAAAATATTCCAGAAAAAAGAAATTATAAAGAAAATTCATTTTCTCATACATTTTGTATGGAGTGCTAAAAGGAAAGTTTAAAGGAGAGAAAGTTCTCATTCCGAGAAGTCCAATGATCCTCACCGATATGCCATTCGAGTTTAAACGAATCCAATTTCCAATTCGTCTCGCATTCGCCATGACAATCAACAAATCCCAAGGGCAATCATTGAGTGTTTGTGGCCTAAATTTGGAGATTGACTGTTTTTCACACGGTCAACTCTATGTCGCTAGTTCCCGTATTGGAAAGCCATCCTCTTTGTTCATTTTCGCACCTGACAACAAAACGAAAAACTTTGTTTATCACAATATGCTTCAATGATATTCTCTTAAGTTATTTAATAGTTTACTTATAATTCACATTTTCATATTCTTTTTTTTTTTTTTTTGTAAATAAAGATAAATCATCTGCACCGAATATTACCTGTACCTGATTCTGTATCTGTATTTTAAATATACACAAAAACTTTCTAGGCAAAACAACGTTTGCCGGGTCAGCTAGTTTATAATAAAAGTAAGGAAACCGTATATTAATTACACATTATTAAAATAACCGGTTTACTGCACCAAAATAACCGGCTTATTCGATATTCAAAAAATGGCTTGTGCAAAACTAATAATCAAGATATTCTATTTTGTCAACCATCTACCAACAAAGCCGTAATGAACAACCAAATCATAAATAATTAACAATGATCAAGAAAACAATTGGTTAAAGATTAATTTAATAGTAGTGCTAACACCGCCCCCCCCGTCATCGCTGAGCACTTTGGCGGACAGGATTTTATTTTTGATAGAATATTTGTATGACGACATGGAAAAAATGCTTTCAGAGGTCGTATGGGACGCAGAAAGCGCCATATAAGAAAACAACAATATATATTAAAGGAATGAGACTATTAAAGTATAAAAGCTTTTGAGGATTGTATTTGATGTGAAATATTAAAGGAATGAGACTATTAAAGTATAAAAGCTTTTGAGGATTGTATTTGACATAGAATACACATTCGAATAATATGAAAAATTTATAAAATTTTATTTCTTTATTAAATTCTTAAGAATTCCTAAAAATATACATAAATAAATTTATAACTAAAATATCACCATCATATAAATTCAAATATTTAAACTTGTTTCAAACTTATATTTTTACATCTTAAACTAATAAATAAACAACACATAGAATTGAATTCCTAGATTATTAAAGTTGAACAATTATTATTTCAAAGTAACCAAACACATTTATTTGGATGTTGATCAGCAGAACAAAGAACTCGGCAGGTTTTTTTTTAGAAAAATAAAAAGAAACCCAATTCTGCCAGGACTATATAATGGATCAGTGTTAGCAATGTAAAATTAGACTTTTATAACTGATTGTAATGGTAATATATCACATGCAAATACACCTTAAAATTAATATTCTTTTTTTATTATTGGACTGTAAAGTATTTTTAATATTTATTGAATTCAGAGTGTTTGAATAGTATAACGCGTTTTATCAATTTCTATAACACTACCAAATTCACAGTATACAAAGCCCGTTTTTGCTTCAACAATTGGTTTTCCAAAACGCCCTTCAATAGTTCCCCAGTTTATTAAATTGCCGCAATTGGAATAATTATTATGATCTGGTGTCTAATCGAAAGCAAGTAAAAAGTATCCGTTATCAAAAAGTTCTTTAGTTATTTAATGGCCTTTATCGAAATGATGAATTCCTTTAAATAGTGTTTGATAGCCTCGAGTACTTATTCACCCCTATCGTGAATAATTTTTCCCTCAAAAATTTTCCCCTTTTCACATATTTGCGATCCTGCAAAACTCCCATGAAGAAAGGTCATTCAAAGGAGAATAATAGCGTGAAAAGACGTTCGCGGGGAAAATTCCTCTTATCGTGAAAAGTATTTTTTCCTCGTAATTTTTTCACTCTTCCCTTAAATTTGCTCACTTTATTTTTGCTATGGAACAGAACATGTCTGTATGTTGTTACTCATATAAATCGAATATTACGGGCTAGATCCGTTAATAAGGCACAAACCGACATATTGGTCAACAAAATGCAATACAAATGGGCGATTGCCTGCTTTTTTGTGAAGCTTTGGGCAGACGTGGTGGCAGAATTTTGGAAAATATTTTATTAAATAAAATTAAAAAATTGCAGAAAATTAACGCTGTAATCAAACTATCCCTCCAAAACTAAATATTTTGCTTTATTATTTTAACCTTTCTTTAAAATATATACGTGTATATATTTGAATAAAAATTTCATTGATTTTAAATTGTTTTTAATCTTTCTTCTTTTTTACATTTACTGGAACTGATAGCGTGAAAAATTTTTCACATGAGATTCACGGTTGCTTTTTTCCCTTCGAAGGGAATGAAAATTTCATGGGAACAAAAATTCCACTTGTTATTCACGATAGTTAAGTTTACTTGGTTGTGAAGGAAATTGCATTCCATCTGCAACCAAATTGAATCTGTTTTAATTAAAATGTTGAAAGTTAAATGGATTTTCTTTTTTCTCTTTAGTAAATGCTTTATTAGATACCATTCAAAAAATTATTTGCAGTTGTGCTAGTAACGTAATCTATAACGTATTTTGTATTGAGTTTTTTTGGTTATCGCAAAAACTCACTCAATTGAATTCCAAGTCTGGCTGGGACAACTTTTATTTTTATGGAGTTTATGGAGTCGGTATAGCAAGAATATTTTGAAAAAATACTGAAAAAAAACTTAATATTTTTCACAGTTACACAACTCTGTCGATTCCCTTTTGTGAACTAATGCCAAGATATTTTCATATGATAAAAAAGTTTTCATTGAAAATTTGTATGTGAAAAAGATGGATTAGTTACAATGAGTAAAGTGAGCTATTTAAAAGAATGTGGACATTTCAAATCAGTGTTCGAAAATAAACAGTACATTATTAAACGTTCGGCTCACATACCCAGGAACGACATATATTCGGTAATGTTCGGTTCTTCGTTAAAAAACAGAACAATTGTAGTGATACTGTAGACAAACATTATATTTTAATGTTCTATAATGTTTTTTTCGTGTGTGTATTTTGTTTTTGTAAACAATTTTTGGTTTTTTTTTTTACCAGCCAAAATGGACGAACATTAATGAGCCGAATCGAACACATCGAAGTTTGTGGTTTTTAAAAAAAAAAAAAAAAAACCGAACGGAATTAAATGTTCTCATCTTTTGTTGAGATTGATAAAAACAGTATTATTTTTCTGTTCGAAAATTGACTAACAGGGAAACGTTATTTTTTTTAATATTTTCTACACAAACACTATAAGCGTTTGTGTTTTCCACAAATCTACCGAACCGAACATTAAGAAACGATATTTAGTGTTTATTTTCGAACACTGTTTCAAATACATCTAACTAATCAACTATTTTTAGAATTGTTACATACTTCAGATGGTAACAAATTTAGAAGAGAAAATTGAAAAGAACTAGCGGCGGTGTAAAATTGCCTTGGTAAGGGCAGAGGAAATATTACTCACATATATTTAAAATGAATTCTTATTTTCGTTTTAATTACCATTTAGACATTATAAAGCAAACGCTTATTTTCTTGTTACTTGCATAGCTGATTTTGATGTTTTGTGTCAATTTTAAACTTCATACGCTCAATATCTCCTTTGATAGCAAATATGATTAAAGTAACGAGAATAGAGATTTAAACCCAATTTAGTCCCATCACAAAATACCAATAGCACTTCGTACAGCTGTGGACCACTGTGCTGGAAATTTTGACACTAGTAACACCAGGTGCTTTCATAGTTTACATGATTAAGAGCGAGGGCTTCATTAGATTAATTATTAAGGTTTCACAATCAAGGGTTGGGAATAACCTCTTCACCGGGTATATTATACCCACTGGCGCTATATATAAAAACAAGAACTAGAAGATGAAAAATAAAATCCTTGTTAGAAGTGGTATAAAAAGATTTGCTGAAATTAAAATAGCAAACCCCCAAAAACGCGAATAGATTTTAAAAGAGCAAACAAAAGATTTTTTAACACATACATAATATACATATGCATGTATGTTAGGGCGGGTTGATTTGTATGGATGAAAAAAAAAAATAAAAGATCGCATAGCAAAAACGTAATCTAAATAAAATTCTAAGAAAATTCTCCGAAGAAACCATCTAAAATTTAACCCTTATCCGCGCATCTCGACTTGAAAACACATTTACACATTATTGCGGATATTGAACAGTGTGTTCAGGCAATAGAGGACAATACGGATTGAGAAAAAGAAGTGGTCAGAACTTAGCTGGCGAATAGAATCTCGGAATTTAACAGAAAAATGGCAAACACACCTAGATAAAAACTGATTCTTCCAGTTTGTGAGAAGATGTCTGAAAAGGCACAGCGACATTATGATAATACAAGCAGTAAAGGGAAATAAAACGTTTGCGATGTATAGAACTGATTACGCAAATAGGATGCAAAAGTTATTAGAGGGCAAAAACACATACCGTGCATTAACAATCGACCCAATACCAAAATTACAAAGAGACAACAATAATATCATAACGGACCTACACAAGAATAAATGCATACCTCATGACAAAAACGGCGTCTTCTTTGTTCAGTGGCAACAGCCCCAAGAATCTACGAATTACCGAAAATCCACAAAACTGGAATCCCTCTGAGACCAATTGTTTCCTCAATGAAGGTTCCATGCTACCAACTTTCCAAATACCTACGACAAATTTTAAAAAACTTAATTTCGAGCAACTACAACATAAAAAATTCAGCACATTTAAAATTACAGTTAGAAAACATAAATATCAGCCCCGGAGAGATATTGGTATATTTTGACGTCATATAACTTTTCACAAACATCCTAGTTCATACTGCAATTAAGAACATAATGGCAAAATGGGAAATTTTAAAAGATTTCACTAGAATTCCCAGATCTAAGTTTTTAAATATACTAAAATTCTGTCTGACTTATAATAATTACTTCATATACGATAAAAAAAAGTGTCAATCAAATATTTGGAAAGCCGATGGGTAACCCACTTTCACTACACCACAACTACAACCACAACTATCGCTGATATAGTTCTAGATACTCTACTTGACGAAGCAATTAAGGAATTGCAAGATAAAAATATCCGCATAAAATACATAGCAAAATATGTAGGTGATATTTTGGCCATAGCAAAATTAGACGATAATGATGAAATCCTAAAGACCTTTAACAAATATCATGAGACAATTCAGTTCACTATTGAGATACAAACCCCGGTAGGCTAGCTGGTAGCGAGCCAGTCTATAAGCGCCGAGGCTGCGGGTTCGATTCCCGCCAGAGACTCTGGTTTCTTTCCTGCAGACAAGCATAGAGCTTCGCGGGATTAGCTTAGGAAATTAAAAAAAAAAAAAAAAAAAAAAAACACATGAATTGCATACCTTGATACGAATAAGAAGAAATTTCAAGAAGCCGATAATTGTGTATTAGGAATTTCAGTCAAAATCAAGATGGATTGTTTGTTATACTTTTAAAGATAGTGTAAATTTGTATTAATTTCTCTTTTTTTGTTTGTTTTCTTTTGTTGTTTTTTTTTAATGTGGTTTAATTTTAGCTTAAATATCTACTTAAATGTTGTTCAAGTTGTTTGGAGTTAATAATTGATTTTTGCATTGAAAGAAGCTGAAATGTACATTTCAACGTTCAAGCAAGTGTCTATGTAAGTTTTATTGAATTATTATTTTTATTTTTAAATGTAATTTTGTTTCATATTTTGATTTGAATTGGTAACAAGATTTGGTTTCTTGAAAAGAATATTTTTTTTTTATTATCTTGTTTACAAAAATTTTCTTTTTGTTTTGTACAATAAATGAGTTCATTGTGTTAACTTAATCATGAAAATGAATAACATGTGGTGCTAATTTTTTTTAGGTGTTGAGTTGTGGAATTATTAGGATAGATGAATTAGAATCACGCTAAAATATCTCATAGGGATTAATTATTAATAGTGACTTAAATTAATCAAAGGAGTTGCGTTGACATAAAGTGGGATGGGATATGGTCGAGGAACAAGAACAACTGTTCCCTGACAGATACTTAAATTCACGTTTAAACTCGTAACTTCGCTAATAGAACCCAAAGTGTTGTTGAACAATTAGTGACGTTACAATTGACAGAGAAAGTGAAGCACTATCTCCTCCTCCTCATCCTGACAACTTCTACAGTAGTCATTAAATTCCAGACCCATTCTTTCAGCATGAGTCCCCACCGGCCAGTGCCCAGTAACAACCGATACAACTGTCCTAATCTGGTCCCTTTTGAACCTAAGTAAAGAGCTTGTCCTCCGTTCATCATAACCAGGCCATAATAGCCTGGATATCAAGCAGGTGGACTCACTAGTCCACCGCATCTGCGCGACTCTATAAGACTCGCGCCTGATAAGTAATTTACAGTGAGCCATTGGAATACCAACAAACTGATCGATGAATATGTCATCCATGCGACCACCTTGTTTGGCCAGCCCATCTGCTACTAGATTACCCGGGCACTCTTTATAGAAACATCGTTAGGTTAAGGTTAGGTTCCATGGGCAGCTATAAACAGACAGCTCACTTGGGTTCTTTATTGGTCCTTTTGTGATACCCAGCGCCAATGCCCATCCTATAGAGCAGTTACTCAGATGGCGTCACTGCAGAATCCAGCCAGTTCGTCCTCCTAATGAAGCGAATCAGCGATCTTAGTTCTATCCTGAATAGATCCTCTAGGCAGGCAAATGTCGGTTTCCCCAGGCATTCCTCCCTAATACCCCGCAACCCAGGGCATTGACAGAGAAAGTGAAGCACAGTCTCCTCCTCCTCCTCATCCTGACAACTTCTACAGTAGTCATTAAATTCCAGACCCATTCTTTCAGCATGAGCCCCCACCGGCCAGTGCCCAGTAACAACCGATACAACTGTCCTAATCTGGTCCCTTTTGAACCTAAGTAGAGAGCTTGTCCTCCGTTCATCATAACCAGGCCATAATAGCCTGGATATCAAGCAGGTGGACTCACTAGTCCACCGCATCTGCGCGACTCTATAAGACTCGCGCCTGATAAGTAATTTACAGATATGCCATTGGAAGACCAACAAACTGATCGATGAATATGTCATCCATGCGACCACCTTGTTTGGCCAGCCCATCTGCCACTAGATTACCTGGGCACTCCATATTAGCGTTACCCTTGAATGTTTCGCAATCTCATTCAAAGACATCCGACATTCTACAGTTAACCTAGATGTCGTATAGACACCCGCTAGGGAAGCAAGGGTAGCCTTGCTGTCAGTTAATATACGTATATCTCCGATATGCGATGATACCTCAGCCAATTTGCCGCCCGCCTTATAGCCGAGATCTCCGCCTGCAGGACACTACATCCATCCGGCAGACGAAAGGAAACTCTCACATCCAGTTCCTCTATGTAGAAACCTCCGCCAGCTCTTACACCCTTCCTCGAACCATCAGTATAAACCCCTAGGCTCAGTTCGTGGAGAAACATCGTAGTTGAACAACAAATAAATGTTAAGCGTGCGTAATGCTGTATTGCAGCGCTATGGTCGTTTTTGCCACTGCGTACTTTTAAAAGGACAGTGGCAATATATACTACCTTTTTTTATAATTTTCGTGTTTTTTATACAGTAAGTCATACCGAAAGGCATTGAAGCCAAACGAAATTTTGGAAGAAATTGATCAATGGAGTGATGATGAGGTTTTATTGTACATCGCTCCCCCCGACAACGCTAATGCTGATGTAACAGACGAAGATAGTGGCGATGAAGATAATGTGTTCCACAATAATTTGCCAGGTGGGCACCTACGTGCCGAGGCAGAAATGGTGCATAAAGATGTACCTGAATACGAGAGCGATGGCGATGTGTGAAAGACTGGCAGCAAACGGATATGGTTCCTAGCCTACCAACATGTGAGGCATTTTCCGAATGCCAGCAAAGTCCAGATTCCATGGAAATATTTCTTAAACTTTTTGATGAAGTTATATTTAACTTGCTTGTTCAATACACAGTAGAGGAAAAAAGTGGTATTTTGCGCTTATTTGTCATTGTATCGACATGGCGGAGCAAAATAGCTGGTTATTATATCGTTCGTATGGCGGAAATATGAATCATTTAGCTTTTAGAAGAGTGATTGCAAACGGATTACAAGAATATTTTAAAAGAACCTCAAAGAGGGGTTCAAGCAAGTCCAGCGCCAACCTTCATATGTACTCGCGATTTGATGGACAGGGCACCTAGTACAACAGAAGGAAAAGAAAACTCGTTGCACATATTGCCATAAGAAGGCCAACTTTTTTGCAACAAGTATAATGTCGCTTTACATCCAAAGGATTGCTTCTGACGTATCACACTCCAAGTTACAACATAATCGTTTTTCCTTCTTTTATTGAAAAAAAAAACAGCAATTTCGTTATTTTCAAATAAAAACAAAGTACAAATTAAAAATAATTTAAGTAGGGTATTTAGCTACCGTCCTTTTAAAAGGACGCCAGATATCGGCTTAACCATAGATTTTAAGAAAAATAGTTATTTAATAAAAAATGTTTAAATAGCTATGAAGATTTGAAATTCGAAATAAAAGTTAAAAATTTCAAAAAAAAATTATTTCCGGCGCTATCTGGGTTAACATTACTAACAAAAACACTGTCCGTTATACTTATAGCCAAAGAGGTATGATAGAATATCATCATATTCTCGCCGGCTTACTAGCATTTCTTTTATCAGCATTAAAAAATTTTTCTTCTTTGTAACTAAGAACCAGTGTATCTGTATGGGTGTTTGCAAGATCGAGAATGGGGATATATATCATACAATTGCGATACCGCCTCATGTTTCAAAATGGGAATTCTTTATTTCGAGCATACGTCTCTCGAATCAACACCCAAATTATATGCAGTGCACCGACAACGCAATTCAAATAAAGAGATTGCTTATTTAGCACCTTAAATAAAACTTTTTACTTATTAAACAAATACTTTTATATTTTGTTTTTTTTTTAAATAAATAAATAATGAAAATAATAAATCTCTTTTATATTTGTTCTTCTCTTTGCTTCACTGTGTGTATACGTAGTAAAATAAATAAATATTGCGTATACGCGTCCACAACGACTGAATTGATGAACCTGAAATTATGCAATACTTTGTGCAAATATGAAATAACGCGTAATCAATATAAAATTATACCATTAACTTATTATTAAGTATACGCCGATTTTTATATGAAAAATTTAAATAATAAGAGGTTGACAACCGAAACAAATTGGGTATAAGTATACCGACACAAAAACTTTTACAACGGTATATGTCGGTATTACATTTAAATGAACCAAAAATATATATATTTATAGTATATATCTGTGGCATTTTGACAAACTTTCTTAAGTCAAATTTTAAAAGATGAAAACAATTCTATAATCATACGAATTTTTATTCACAAAACATTTGAACTTCAGTCAGATCGCTCCATTAATGACGGAATTTTTTTTTTCTTCATTATTTATTTATTGAATCTTCATATATATGAATGAATGAATTCATTTTGGGCTAATTTCTCCTTACTTTCCTTTAGAAATTTCGATTGCATCTCGGATATGAAATGGTGCGCCTTCAGTTCATTCAACTTGAATCCGAATTCCTCGATGAATTCCGGAATCTGCTTTGCTACGGTCTCAAGGGAACATCTGCCGCTGCTAATTATCCACTATTTGAAATGCACCTCCTGCATTAACAGCTGTTCAAACTTTTCCGCCAAATATTGCTCTAGCTCGTCAATCTTCGGACAATTGTCGCATGTGGACAGATGACAATTTTCCGTGGGGTATGCGCACAACGACTTCGACAGGAGGTCCCTATATGTTTCAATTTCACCGTGAAATACTTTCAATTTCTTGCATGGAAAGAAAATTAATTTGATGTTTTGATGAAACATGCAAACGCAGACTGAATGCGTTCCGTGCCTGTCTAATGCCAGCACGCATTCTTTTGGTCGTAGGATGGCAAACTTAGAAAATCCCACTTTTTCTGCTTGGTATTTCTCATTGAACTGATGGTATGCTTCGGATAGATTACATAATAATAATCTGCGCTGCTTGTGTACTTTTTCTCCATCTTCACGTGTGATAACATAGTCACGTGTACCTGGGCAGGCGCGGCTGTTGTCATCATTGCAGTAAAAATCTTGAATCAATTTCACCGTTGCTTCGCTGAGGCTCCTTGAGCCAAATTTCTTGGTGGGAGTCGCCAATATGCCCTTCTGTCGAACTAATTCTTTGCTTCTTCTCGCGATGTAAAAAGATGTTTGAAACTGTTCAGAAATCTTGCGTATAGACCATGATTGAGGCAGCACAGATAAAATGAGATATTTCTCCGGAAAAGTGGTCGCTAAATTGAATTTTCTTTTCAACTGCTCAATCATTTGTTTGCCGTCATCAACGTCATCTGCTTGACTGCATTCGTTATCAGAGCCTTCATCAAATATTGTCGCGATTGCACTCATAACCTTGCCTTTTTTCTCTTTCCTGTATGTTTCACTTCGCAACTTTCTTTTTCTAATAGGCGTTTCACCTAAAGTGGTAATAGCCTCATTCAAAGGACTCAAACACATATTGACCATCGGAATGTCTGCCTCACTATCAGATGAAACATTTTGTTCACTTGTCATTTCACTCTCGGATTGTGGCTGCATTTGCTTGTTGAGACAAATCGATTTTACACTTGGGGCAAATGAATTCTGCTTCTTCACCGTATTGTATATTTAATTCATTCATGTATCGCTTCGAAACACCAGTTAATTTTAATACTTTTATCTTTTTCGAACGATGTCCACTCTTGTTAAACGGATTGCAGCAAAATTTATTCATTTTACTTTAAATTGTCTTTACAGCTTAACTCTTTACTTTACAAAAAAAAAAAAAAAACACTTTAACACTTTCACGTTTAGTATTCAACTGAAATTTGACTCAGAGTGTGTGAAGTATTTATATTTATTTTTTGGTAAAAAATAGGTAAAAAAAAATAAGCGATATTTGCTTTTCTTTAATAGGAAAATTTGCGTGAACTACTGGTCATAAAATGTTTTTTAGAGAGGGACTTAATTGGTTACTGCCAATAAGCCGATCACAGGTCATAAAATGTTTTGCAATTTTTTTAAATTACCAGGTAATAAATATTTCGCCATATTTATGGAAAATCCGTGTTTTATGACTTGTTTCTGCACGTGTCATTTTAGGCGAAATATTTATTACCTGGTAATTTAAAAAATTTACAAAACATTTTATGACCTGTAGCCTCAGTCGGGTTTGGTGTGCCATTACATGCCACTGCAGCTATTATCCATGGATTTATGGCCGATCTTGTGAAGGCAGGCAGACCATATTCACTACACACTCAACTTGGGGCTCTTAAAAAAAAATTGATTTTTTCTTCATAAATGTATTTTTAACTGTAAAATAATTTTTAAAATGTATTTTTAACAAGGTGGTCTCTTAAATGCTCTTCTCCTGTCCAAACAAGGAGTCGGGGCCCATTTTTTTATTGCTGATTCTTAAAGCAAAAATTATGAGGAATCCAAAAAAAAAAAAATTAGCCGGAAAATTTAGGAGCTTCTGTGGAAAATCGGAAAATTTAATTTTCATGGGAAAATTTAAAGGTAAATTTCTAAGAAAAATTAGGAAAATTTTATTTTTCAATTAAAGCCTGATTCAATACCTTTCCAAAGAGCTATCACTCGTTGCGATCGCTTTAGTAGTTTTTTTCAACTTTCAATGAGGTCCCTTATGAAGAATTCTTCAGTTTTTCACATGACAGTGGTGTACACCACCACTAAACCAGTCACTATAAAAAAAAAAAAAAAATATGTAGGTACATTATTTTTTGCTGGGCAATCGATTGAGACTATTTATTTTAAAATCGGAGAGGGGTCGTCCAAAAGGTGATCGCTTTCATATGGAATTGCTCTATATTAAATATGAACTAACAATAATTAATCAAATCTTAACCTAACACGTTATTTTTTGTCCTGCCAGTGCCAGACAAAAATTTTCTTCATCGCGAGTTCTGTTCACTTTTATAGGTGTTTATCGGTCATCTAATTGGATAAGTGCTGCAGTGTCTCTTCTTCTTAACCGAGTGTGGCCGCTATCATTTAAAATATTTCGTGCTAGTGGGTTCGGGTGCAATTCGAGACTTTTTAAGTATTTTACTGCATATTTCGTAATCATAGTTTTAACTAATGAAACTTTAAGATCCTTGTGAATATTTGAGTTTTTAACATACCAAGGTGCAGCTGTGATTATTTGAAGCAGTTTATTTTGGCGCCTTTGAATTTTTTCGATATTAGAGGCCGAGGCAGTGCCCCATAACTGAATACCATAGCACCAGATTGGCTTTAAGATGGAGTTGTAAAGAAGAAGTTTGCAGTCTAGACTAAGGACAGAGTTTCTTCCAATAAGCCAATGAATTTGGATGGCTTTTAGTTTCATTTGAGTTAATTTTGCCTCTATATGGCTTTTCCACGTTAAACGGCGATCTAGATGAATACCGAGGTATTTTACATGTGAATTTTGAGGTATTATTTGATTATTGATTTTAATAGGGGGGCATGATTCCCGACGCAAGGTGAATGTTATATGTACGCATTTTTGCTCATTGACCTCTATCCTCCATTGCTTTAACCATAGGTCGAGTTGAAATATATGATCCTGTAGGTATCGAGATGCTTCTTGACGGTTTTCGTTCACGCTCAAAAAAGCTGTATCATCAGCAAATGTTGAAGTTTGTGTGTAGTTGTTTGTTGGCATATCCGAGGTATATATTAAGTATAAAAGTGGGCCCAGCGTCAATTTGCTGAGGAGAGCTTAAATAATCACCTTCTTTAATAATAAATTTTCGACCGACTAAGTAGCTTTCTAACAGCTTGTGTGTGTTTACTGGTAAGTTGAGCTTCAATTTATGTAATAAACCTTCATGCCAGACTTTATCAAAAGCTTGAGAAACATCGATGAAGAGAGCGGAACAATATTTTTTTTCTTCAAAGGCTTTTCTTATTGCGTTTACTATACGATGAGTTTGCTCAATTGTGCTGTGTTCTCTTCTAAAGCCGAATTGGTGGTTAGGAATACATCTATTTTCATTTAAAATTGGGGTTAATTTTGACGCTAACAGCTTCTCAAACAGCTTTGATATATTAGAAAGTAAGCTTATAGGCCTATATGACTCAACTTTTGTGTGATCCTTTCCAGGTTTAGGTATCATGGTGACTAAGGAGACCTTCCACTTTTGAGGATAGTATTGAAGGCGTAAAATAGCATTAAAAATTAAAAGAATAATTTTCTTTGCTATGCTGGGTAGCTCCAAAAGCATTTTGTTGCTGATCTTATCCAAACCAGGAGCCTTCTTGGGGTTTAAATCACAAATAGCCTTTTCGATTTCTCTTATCTCAAATCTTAGCGGAACAGCTGCTCTAGCAGCAACAGGTGGTAACTCGACCGCAATATCGTGACATATATTTGGGGTAAATACGTTTTTTAAATGATTGACAAACAGATTTTCTTTTTCAACATCATTTCTTGCCCAATTTCCATTCAAGTTTCTTAATGGTGGCTTAGAGACAACTGGCCTTTTGAGATTTCTAGCTGCACGCCATAATGAGTAGTCTGATTGTGGGGTTGCATCAAGTTCCTTAAGATATTTTTCCAGAGAAGCCGTTTTCTTAGTCTGCAGTAACTTTCTTAGTTTTTTTGTACACTCTTTAAGTAAGTTCTTAAGTTGAGGGGATCTGTGCAATTGCCACTCTCTTCGAGCCCTCCTTTTTTCAGACAAAAGATGCTCGACATCTATGGAATATATTTTAATAGTTTTTATTTTTTTGGGGGCAATATTGGAATGTTGAACAGCTAGTTTCAGAAAACTCTCAAAATTGTCAATAGAGCGATCTACATAATCCGGTGTACTGAGCGGAATATTTTCTGTGCAATGGGTACTGAGATATTTTTTATATTTGAACCAATTAATTTGCATAGATGTCGTCGGAGGTACAATTCTATTGGGGTTCATTATAGTAACAATTGTAGGTGTGTGGTCGGAAGATAAATCTAGGGAGGCTTCAACATGAATCGTTTCTATGGGAATGTTTTTAACCACGCCGAAATCTATGACATCTGTTATGTTTTGATGATCAGTAGGCCAATATGTTGGTTGTCCGCTCGCTACCACATTTAAATCCATTTTAGAAATTGTGTTACATAAAACACGACCCTTTGGTGTTATAAGTCGTGACCCCCAGAAGGTATGTTAAGCGTTATAATCGCCAGCGGCTAGGAAACACGGTCCTAATGATTTAAAGTATTTATAATATTGGTCCTCCGGTATTGAAAATCTAGGCGGGGAGTAAAACGATGAAATTACTAGGTTTCTATTTAATTCCTCAACGCAAATGTTCGTTGCTAGGAGATAATCTTCACGATGATCACACATTAGGTAGTGTTTGGCTCGGGTTTTTATTAAAATGGCAGAACCTCCACAAGCTCTATCTCGTGGGTCCTTGGTATCATATAGTATATAACCATTTATTTTAAACGTATTTCTTGAGGTCAAATGAGTTTCAGAAATCATCATGACATCAATTTGGTTATTTTTAAGAAAGTATTCTATTTCGTTTTTATGTTGGCGGATGCCGTTTACGTTCCAAAAACAAATTTTTAAACAGTTCATGGCCTGTTAAGTACAGCTTGCAATAACATCAATTGCATTCTTAGAGTTTTCTGTAACATATTACACATTATGTTTGTAAACTTATTTACTGTTTGCACTAATGTTTCCATGGTTGAAGAACATAAATATACCGTCTTTATTCTTTGCTTCGCTTAGTTTTGTAAACATTGTTTTCAGAAAATTTAATGCTGATTCATTTGTATTCAGATTTTAAACAAAGTTTTTTACAACACCAAGTTTGATATGCACTGGGGGTACGAGGATTTTTTTAGTTGCTATCAGTGCTTGATGAACGATTTTGTGCTCTCCTAATGTTCCCTTAGCTCTCAACTTCCATTTTTTTTTTTTTGGAATACTGGTCGCCATTTCATCTGCTATCCCAAGTGCATAAAAAGCATCCGTAGTTAACGTATCCAGCCTGCATACCTGAAAGGAAACTAACGACTTTTAAGTCGCAATAGATCCGCTTCCTATGGTCTTCATATTTTGCGGAGTCCAGTATTAATTTTATAGAAACATAGCTTTCTTTAGTACCCATTCCATTGGCAATTGATATAGGATTTTTGGTATTATCGTAATACAGAATAAACAGCTTTTAGACTCTTCTTGGATAAATCAATAAATATACGCCAGTCCTCGTGGATATACTCTAAATTCAGTGCATTCATTATTCCTTTAATATCGTTGCAATAAGCAAACGTGTTATCATCGTTTTCTGAAAAGAACGGCAGAAAGCTGTCTTGACGCTTACGAAAGCTGTAACATTGACACCAGGTTCAAGTAGATGAAGACTTTTTAAGTCTGCAGCTAAAACTTCTGACTTCTTTTTAGACAGATTTAGTCTCCGAGCCAATGCATTTAAATATATTGTGTAATCAATACGTTTCGTCGAGTGTGGACTGTATATATGGGTGGATTTGGGCTACAGCTCCAAAATACCAGCCAAGGATCCAAACACCTTGGTATATTCCCCGAGAGAACGCCGATTGCGTGGTCCGGGCGAAACGCCGATACGTTTCGTGGAGTGTATAGGGTGGCTTTTGGATTCAGCGCTAAAATATCCACCAAGTATCCAAGCAACTTGGTGATATTAAAAAGGCTGGAAAGAGAGCTAGAAAACGGCACAGATATTTAAAACGAAAGAAAAGCACTTCTAACAATATAAAAACACTTTCCTTGTTTTCCGAAACGTTATAAAGGTTCCATTTATTTAATGCAAAAATACAAAATTTATTATAATATATAAATCTTCTAAACGTTTTAAATAATTTAAGTTAAAAACGCGAGTATAAAAAAAAACAGCCGTCCAGTATGGCTTTTAAGCAACGATTCGACTTCAGTTACAAGAATAAAAAACTAACAATAAATACATACAAATTAAAAGAAAAATTTAAAAAATAATAGATGATGACAGTGCCGCCTCAAGTTGTCAATTCGTCTTAGGGCACATCATCATTCAAAATAGAAACCAGGGATGGGAAATCCGCTACCTTCGGTTCAGACGTGAACAAATTATAAATACATTTTACAAGTTTCAATATTTTCGCTAGACATCTCTTTCGTGAACTTTGTATACCCACTCCGCAGTAATGGAGAGAGAACTGTGCGTTTGTGCGGATGTGTGCAACACATAAATATATTGGTTCTATACCGATCGACCCAGAATCACTGGCTGAATTGTAGCAATTATGAAAATAATTTGCTTAAATTCTATAAATACGATATAAATGTCATATGAACGAAGTATTTTGAAAATGGTGCGAGTGGAATAAAATCATTGTGCCCATTTACTATGTTTTTGTGTTAGTTTTTGGATAAAATGTGGCCCAAAAATAATTTTGTTTTCAACCCTAATCTTCCTACTGTATTTGATTGAAAGAGGCCCATATTTGAACAAAGCTCCCATATTTTAATTTAATGCCATACTTCAACATAAATGTTGGCATTGAAATTAAATCAGCTCAAAATTTTGAACTGGCAGGGTAGCATTGACAATATGTCCAGCGTTTCCAAATATGCAAGCTTATCTGTTTTCTTTTGGAGTATTTGGAAGTCCAGAGAGTTCAGATTTTTGTTTCAAAAAACAGTTTTATTAAATCACTTCAGTTTTAAAATTTTATTCGAATAATACAAAAACGTATCTAATTACATATTGATTAGCAAACATTAATTCTAATGCAACAATCCTTCAACTTGTATTCCCTTTTAAAAGCAACACGTGTTATTATAATGCAACAAAAGACATGCTCCCTTATTCAAATAATTATTTCTATTGTATAAACGCTTATTAAAAGAATTATATAATATTCGATTTAAAAACATTTTAGATACCTGTTTTATTTTTTTACAGATAACGCTAATAGAAATTAAATTTATTCTTATAAAATGTATAACTTAATTGTGCAGCATGAAACTAAATAATTTATGTAAATTTTTTACTTTAATTTTATATACATATGGGGGATTTCATGGCAAGTGACCCAATTTTGAAATCGATGTCTACCGATTAGGACGAAATTTGCACCAAGGTCACCCTCGCTTACGAATAGGAAGTTAAAAAAGTCATAACCGCATTCGTCCTGTTGAATAGTAGTTTAGACCAGTGATAACCAAGCAACAAACAAAGTTGTTGTATACATATGTATTGCCGACCGTGTCTGTGTAAAAAATACGATTATTGACTGCCTCGCGAGGCTATGGAGTGGCCCGAACAAAGTTGTTGTATACATGTGAATTGCCGACCGTGTCTGTGAAAAATACAATTATTGACTGCTCGCGAGTCTATGGAGTGGTTATGACTGGTTTAGACACAAATTTTCAACAAGATCGGTCTTAAAGTTTCTGAGTTAGTGGGGTTCAAAGTTTGACATTTTGGCCATACAGGTGTTCTTTCTTATCCATGTAACTTATTACCTATAGGTGTTAGCAAAATTTGTCACAAGTAGCTTCGATAGCTATTTGATCCATCTTTTGAATAAAATTTATTTTTTATTTTAAACATTTTTAAATTTTTTTTTTTTAAATTAAAATTTTTTTTATTTTTTTTTTTAGCGGGAATGTTTTTTTTTTTGCTCAAAAGAAAGCTTTTATCTTTTCCTTTAAGGTAGTTTTGGTCCTTTTTTGGGATACGAGCGGCTTATGTATAAAAAAAAATAATTTCTAACTCTAGACGAGGGTTTTTTTCATTCTTAGCATATGCACTATTTTGAATTTTTTCCTATTTGTGTTTAAGTGCTTCTAAAACCTTAAAAGTAAAACATATGCAAAGAAACTAGACAAATTAACCTTTCCGACGGTGTGTTACATACCCACCTACCATTTTATACCTTCGACACTGTAATGCCCACAATATGTTAATCCCATGAATAAAATCACTTTTTTCTGTAGAAATTTTGACAAATAATTCTTTTTTTTTATTTTTCCTACATAAAAAATATACAGTTTTAAGGCTCAGTTAGTCTTTACTTTCTGTTTCTGTTCTGTTACGAAATTGTTATAGTTACTTTTTCTGTAGCAACTTACCAGCAATTTTTGAAAAATTTATTAGTTTAGCACCGTCAATTGTTTTATTTCAATAACGTTTATGCACATAAATTTGAAGAAATTAAATTTTATGAATTCTTAAAAATCAGTTTATTTCAATATAAATATGTATGTAGTTTTAATTATTTATTTTGCTGTCACTTCAAATTACCCAGTAAAAACTTCGCCTACAAAATATTGTGTTGAATAATCAGAAAAACAAAAGAGTACTACTTAGAATTCTACTGAAAGAACCAATGAATTTTACAAGGAATGTCCCAAAATGAACGCGTTCGAAAGTAAGTCATTATATTTTTTACCTACATACATCCACACTCCCAAACAAAAAGAAGGGGAAAACTTTAGAGTGCGAAACTGATACTCTATTAACTCAGTTTTGTCAGCGAGATGATATGAGTCGCTTGATGCCAGGGATGAAAGACTGGATGTCCGTGCGAATCGATGGCAAGAAAATTCAAATGCAAAAGAGAATGGTTCTCTGCAACCTGAATTAGTTATTCGCAACATTTATTTAAATAAGTTTATATGTATTTATAGAAGTGTATGCTTATGGTCACTATCACACAGGTCGAACGGATATTGATCAAAATTAATCTCTGATCTAATTACACTGTGCCCGAATTTTAAACATTTTTTTCCAAGCTGGGCAACCAACCAGTTAACCTGATTTGAGAACTCTGATTTCTTTTTTAATGTCAGGGTTTTATCTTTTTTCCGTTAAACAGTCTTATAATTAAACAATTATTATTAGGAGGCTAATCTGCCCTCGTGATGGCATACTTTCTCTATTCGACAGAAATTCTTTTTAATATTTCTTTTAGTTGATACTAAACGAATCGAAATTATTTTGTCAGTGTTCTAAGGCATTTATTTGAGTTTGCACAACACTATTTGCCACACAGCTCATGCTACGTTAAACAATCTGCACGCGCAATTAAACGGTATGATAATCTTACGTACAGAGGATTTTAAGTGGTCACTGAGATCGTTCATTTTTTGGGTGTTATTAAGTCTCAGGTCTATGCGTACTAGAGCATCCAAATTCCTCGATTCGAAAACGAAAATGTTTAAACAACTTTTCGCTTTTTGAGTTGGTTTGATAGTGACAGTTTACATTTAGTGAATCAGAAGCAAAGGCAAAAATTTTTTTTTTTTTTTTTTGACTAATGACAAATAAAGAAGTGAAATAAACTACAGTTTTTCTACTTTGACTGCAGTTTTTTTACGCTGACTTTAAACGTCAAATGTACTGTCAGATTATGGGTTACCTGTTATTACCCGACCGTCAGTTTTTGTATTACCTTGTATCTTCTTATCGGCCGAATGTTGACATTTAAGATATCATTAGATCGGCCTTAAAAACCTAATTGTCCTTGTTTGAAAACGAAGTGTCATGAAATAGTTATACGTTAAAAACATTATCCAAACCTATAGAATAGAGTTTTTAAATAAAGGAAATTAAAAGGGGATTACAAAACAATAAATAAAAGTCGTCAGCCAAGTTCTGGAAACCGAACACATATGAGTGTAATTGGAATCAAAAGAATTTAAAAATGTCCTGTTTTAAGAGTTTATAAAAAATCCTTTTATATAGTAATTCAATGTATACTTTATAAAAGGATTTTTTTATCTTTACCAGAACTTCTCTTAAAATCAGGAAAAACTGCGGTGATTTTTAAAAAAATTTAACGGAGAATCTACATCGATTCAAATTTCATTCGATTTTAAGAAATAAAAAATTGGTTTTAAATGTTTTTCAAAACTGGCTGGCACCTCTCACCTCACTTTTGCGGTTTATTAATAAAATAAAAGTATGAGTTCAAATAGAGATGTTTGTTTTTTGCCATTGGATAAACTTATTTTTATTCGATTAATTGAGCAATTTTTAAATCCAAAAATCTATTAATTCCTTACTCGGACTAACCGTAATTCAAATAATTGGATACTCTTATGCATACCACTCAACAATGCCGCGACGTCCTATGCAAAATGTTATATTTCAAACATCAAAAGGCGTTTCATACGATTACAAAAAGTAACAATGAAAGACGTAAGTATATTTTTTTAAATAACTGTTTTGCGAATGCTGGTAGAGAAATGCCAAATGCATCTTGCCTTAAAATTTCATGGGCTGTAGTATAAAACTTGTTGCATTATTTTATTAAAATTTCCATTAAAACTTTTCTATTCGAAATAATACGGATTGTAAGAAAAGATAAACTCACTGTTTATTGTTGTTGTTTAAGCTTTGATATTGTTACAAGTAAAATTTCTGCTTATAATTTTTATTCGCTTAACAATTTTGTTTGTATAATATCTTTAGTTTTTCTAAAATCGTACGATAAAGATTCCTGACGACCTGGCCTATGCAAGCAGTGAAATGCGCATAGGAATAGCTTATCCCATCAACATAAATTTCAGTCTATCAATAGTATGAAATGGGAATTTAGCACATTTAAACGAAGCCTTGTAAAAAATCTTCTTTATTTATATTAAGCTTGCAATACACAGAAAAAATTATTGCCGAAACGCTTGTTTGAACATTTTTTTAATTTCTCAATTTTTTTTTTTTTACTGATTTAATTAATATTTTTGTTTGATTTTTATTTAACCAACAAAAATGTGGACAACTATTCAAAAATATAATAAACGCGTTATTGGTTTCAAGTTTTCATAATTTTGTATACAATTTTTAACGCTCCTTTATGTTGTCGTCTTTTTGCATTTTTTATTTGCTCGTAAGCAACACTTCTTTATGTGAAATATAAGAACTACAACAAAAAACACACACAGTCTATTTTTGGACACTTTAAAAAGTACAACAATAAAAAAGATGATAAATGATAAAATAGTATGACGAGGTTTGTAGTAAAAAAAAAAAACAAAAAAATAGCAGGTAAAAAAACGTTTCACGCTTTTTAAACAACAGAAACAACAACAACATTATAAGAACAAAATACATATTTGGTTGGTTTCAAAGTTGGTAAAAAAAACCAAATCCCGTATTAAATTTTTTCAAACTGTTTACTTAAATACATCAAATACAGAAATAGAATGATGACGAAAAATATATCGAGTCGGTCTGCCGCTGTTTTTGGTTACATTTGTTCTTCTTTAGCAAACGAAAGGATATAGCAACAGTATGTCATAAAGAAAAACATTGTGTGAATAAATAAGACTTCGTTCAAAAATTATTCAACCAAAAAAATGTGTCTCAAAGCCAGCCGGCCGCTCTGCTGTGCCTTCATCTTTTCATACAGTGCTTGCTTGTGTGCCCGTCATTGATTGTACAAAAACTTTTTTGTTTGATTCAGTTAAATTATTTGTTTGAAAAAATCTGTGTTTTTTTTCAATAAACAAAATACAAATAAATTGTTTGAATATGCGAATTTGTTTATAGGACCTATTTCAAACAAAAAATTGTTTGATTCTACAAATTTTTTGTTTAAATTGGAAAAATAATTTTTTCTGTGTATGTTGTCTTCAACAGGGAAATATTTTACATGACGTATAAGTAATGTTCGTTATAAAACTATTAAATAATAATACGTATATATGAGAGTTTTTGAATATGTATTTAATATGTCAATAACATTTATATTTTTGCGGTTTTTTGATAAGCATTGACAAATTATATCCTAAAGGGGTGGCCTCTCTTTTTTAACTTTTAACTTTGTGAAGGTTGCTTGACTTGTAAACTCCATCTTTCTAATATTCCAGAGAGAGCGTTTAGCTTTTTATTTAAAGCAGCAAAAGTCCTGCCTCCCATTACATGAAAAGCAGAAGTAGGTTAAAGCAGCAAAAAGTCTACCACGACTGAGAATATATCTTCATCATTATTGTCAAGGCTAATTTAAAGAATACATTGCAAAATGGTAAGCTCCCACTACTGGATAACATTTTGAATATATATTTGTTTTATTAATTTTTCTCACATGTATCAACAAATCATAAACAATGCCCAAGGTATTAAGCCAGAGTATATTAGAATGGATGACATACCTCTACTCCAACCTTTTAAAATTGAGAATTTTGAACACAATTTGGTCTAATGGCCATTGCAAATCAAAATGGCATTCCCCATAGAATGATAAAGTTTCTACACAAGGAGAATGCATGCTTAACTTAAATAAATGATAAAGTTTGGAAAATTAAACAGAAGGACGTCAATTACCAAATGGACCTGCAGTATTCGATTTAAATCTTATCTAAGCTCTGAGAAAAAATCCAAACAATAAAAAATAATTATAATAAAACAAAAACAAGATTTATTCATTTTGATTACAAAAATATACTTTAGTTATTGATATGAATTACAATATTTCTTAAAAATTCAAACTTTTTCTTATAAATCTACTATATTAAAATTAAAGAGAAGGGTTGGTCAAGGCGAATTCATGTTTCAGGTGGCGTTGAAAGCACAGCTGTGCTACTTTTTTTAAATTAGGGAGAGGCATGCCAAAAGTTACTTGTGTTTTTAACATATCATCCAACGAAAGCAGCAACAAAATACATTGTTGTATTTTTGGTGTTGTTACTTTTTGTAGTATCGACACCACCATTTACATGAATTCGCCTTGGTCTTGGTCTTTTGTCGTTTTATCTTTCTTTGTATTTTACATTTCCTACCTTCATCGCTTTCTTAGTCAAAATATTTTGACTATTTAATTTTTGTAGCATTTTGACTGGTTTTTGTTTTTTTTTTTTTTTATAGGAATACACTTTTGTTTTAATAGATTTGAATTAACGTCGTTCAAAATGTTTTTTGAATTTTGTTTGGACATTTCTCATAAAAATTTGAGTTTTGCCCAATATCTCAATTAGAAAACTACCTAAATTACAGAATATCTTATTATGTATATAAAAGAAAGTGGCGTTAGTTACAACGTTTATAACTAAAGAACGGCTGGACCTATTTCGATGATTCGTACCAATGCGGAATGGTCTCTGACCAAGTAAGAAAATCTAAAATTGAAAATTACTCAGTATGAATTAAATCATAAACTCTGCATTTCACGATGCTATGATCTTTAGCAAAGCTGTTGAGCATGAGCCGGCGAGGGTTTATAAGTTGATATGACCAATTTCAGACAGGTGGGCCACTGAAAATGACTCGAAATGAGTTAAATCATAAACTGCGCATTTGATCATGCTATGATCTATAGCACAGCTGTTGAGCATTACCATACAAAGGTTTCTAGGTTGGTATGACCCATTTCCGAAAGGCGGCACCATGAAAATTACTCAAAATAAATTATATCATTTGGTCATGCTATGGCCTTTATTTAAGTTGTTGCGCATAAGCCGGCAAAGGTTTCTATGTTGCTATGAAAAATTTCCGACGAGAAGTGCCATTGAAAATGAATCAAATCGTAAGCTATGCAATTGATCATGCTTTGATCTGTTAGCAAAAAAATTTCTAAAATATTCCAGAAAAAAGAAATTATAAAGAAAATTCATTTTCTCATACATTTTGTATGGAGTGCTAAAAGGAAAGTTTAAAGGAGAGAAAGTTCTCATTCCGAGAAGTCCAATGATCCTCACCGATATGCCATTCGAGTTTAAACGAATCCAATTTCCAATTCGTCTCGCATTCGCCATGACAATCAACAAATCCCAAGGGCAATCATTGAGTGTTTGTGGCCTAAATTTGGAGATTGACTGTTTTTCACACGGTCAACTCTATGTCGCTAGTTCCCGTATTGGAAAGCCATCCTCTTTGTTCATTTTCGCACCTGACAACAAAACGAAAAACATTGTTTATCACAATATGCTTCAATGATATTCTCTTAAGTTATTTAATAGTTTACTTATAATTCACATTTTCATATTCTTTTTTTTTTTTTTTGTAAATAAAGATAAATCATCTGCACCGAATATTACCTGTACCTGATTCTGTATCTGTATTTTAAATATACACAAAAACTTTCTAGGCAAAACAACGTTTGCCGGGTCAGCTAGTTTATAATAAAAGTAAGGAAACCGTATATTAATTACACATTATTAAAATAACCGGTTTACTGCACCAAAATAACCGGCTTATTCGATATTCAAAAAATGGCTTGTGCAAAACTAATAATCAAGATATTCTATTTTGTCAACCATCTACCAACAAAGCCGTAATGAACAACCAAATCATAAATAATTAACAATGATCAAGAAAACAATTGGTTAAAGATTAATTTAATAGTAGTGCTAACACCGCCCCCCCCGTCATCGCTGAGCACTTTGGCGGACAGGATTTTATTTTTGATAGAATATTTGTATGACGACATGGACAAAATGCTTTCAGAGGTCGTATGGGACGCAGAAAGCGCCATATAAGAAAACAACAATATATCTTAAAATTTTATTTCTTTATTAAATTCTTAAGAATTCCTAAAAATATACATAAATAAACTTATAACTAAAATATCATCATCATATAAATTCAAATATTTAAACTTGTTTCAAACTTATATTTTTACATCTTAAACTAATAAATAAACAACACATAGAATTGAATTCCTAGATTATTAAAGTTGAACAATTATTATTTCAAAGTAACCAAACACATTTATTTGGATGTTGATCAGCAGAACAAAGAACTCGGCAGGTTTTTTTTTAGAAAAATAAAAAGAAACCCAATTCTGCCAGGACTATATAATGGATCAGTGTTAGCAATGTAAAATTAGACTTTTATAACTGATTGTAATGGTAATACATCACATGCAAATACACCTTAAAATTAATATTCTTTTTTTATTATTGGACTGTAAAGTATTTTTAATATTTATTGAATTCAGAGTGTTTGAATAGTATAACGCGTTTTATCAATTTCTATAACACTACCAAATTCACAGTATACAAAGCCCGTTTTTGCTTCAACAATTGGTTTTCCAAAACGCCCTTCAATAGTTCCCCAGTTTATTAAATTGCCGCAATTGGAATAATTATTATGATCTGGTGTCTAATCGAAAGCAAGTAAAAAGTATCCGTTATCAAAAAGTTCTTTAGTTATTTAATGGCCTTTATCGAAATGATGAATTCCTTTAAATAGTGTTTGATAGCCTCGAGTACTTATTCACCCCTATCGTGAATAATTTTTCCCTCAAAAATTTTCCCCTTTTCACATATTTGCGATCCTGCAAAACTCCCATGAAGAAAGTTCATTCAAAGGAGAATAATAGCGTGAAAAGACGTTCGCGGGGAAAATTCCTCTTATCGTGAAAAGTATTTTTCCCTCGTATTTTTTATACTCTTCCCTTAAATTTGCTCACTTTATTTTTGCTAGGGAACAGAACATGTCTGTATGTTGTTACTCATATAAATCGAATATTACGGGCTAGATCCGTTAATAAGGCACAAACCGACATATTGGTCAACAAAATGCAATACAAATGGGCGATTGCCTGCTTTTTTGTGAAGCTTTGGGCAGACGTGGTGGCAGAATTTTGGAAAATATTTTATTAAATAAAATTAAAAAATTGCAGAAAATTAACGCTGTAATCAAACTATCCCTCCAAAACTAAATATTTTGCTTTATTATTTTAACCTTTCTTTAAAATATATACGTGTATATATTTGAATAAAAATTTCATTGATTTTAAATTGTTTTTAATCTTTCTTCTTTTTTACATTTACTGGAACTGATAGCGTGAAAAATTTTTCACATGAGATTCACGGTTGCTTTTTTCCCTTCGAAGGGAATGAAAATTTCATGGGAACAAAAATTCCACTTGTTATTCACGATAGTTAAGTTTACTTGGTTGTGAAGGAAATTGCATTCCATCTGCAACCAAATTGAATCTGTTTTAATTAAAATGTTGAAAGTTAAATGGATTTTCTTTTTTCTCTTTAGTAAATGCTTTATTAGATACCATTCAAAAAATTATTTGCAGTTGTGCTAGTAACGTAATCTATAACGTATTTTGTATTGAGTTTTTTTGGTTATCGCAAAAACTCACTCAATTGAATTCCAAGTCTGGCTGGGACAACTTTTATTTTTATGGAGTTTATGGAGTCGGTATAGCAAGAATATTTTGAAAAAATACTGAAAAAAAACTTAATATTTTTCACAGTTACACAACTCTGTCGATTCCCTTTTGTGAACTAATGCCAAGATATTTTCATATGATAAAAAAGTTTTCATTGAAAATTTGTATGTGAAAAAGATGGATTAGTTACAATGAGTAAAGTGAGCTATTTAAAAGAATGTGGACATTTCAAATCAGTGTTCGAAAATAAACAGTACATTATTAAACGTTCGGCTCACATACCCAGGAACGACATATATTCGGTAATGTTCGGTTCTTCGTTAAAAAACAGAACAATTGTAGTGATACTGTAGACAAACATTATATTTTAATGTTCTATAATGTTTTTTTCGTGTGTGTATTTTGTTTTTGTAAACAATTTTTGGTTTTTTTTTTTTACCAGCCAAAATGGACGAACATTAATGAGCCGAATCGAACACATCGAAGTTTGTGGTTTTTTAAAAAAAAAAAAAAAAAAACCGAACGGAATTAAATGTTCTCATCTTTTGTTGAGATTGATAAAAACAGTATTATTTTTCTGTTCGAAAATTGACTAACAGGGAAACGTTATTTTTTTTAATATTTTCTACACAAACACTATAAGCGTTTGTGTTTTCCACAAATCTACCGAACCGAACATTAAGAAACGATATTTAGTGTTTATTTTCGAACACTGTTTCAAATACATCTAACTAATCAACTATTTTTAGAATTGTTACATACTTCAGATGGTAACAAATTTAGAAGAGAAAATTGAAAAGAACTAGCGGCGGTGTAAAATTGCCTTGGTAAGGGCAGAGGAAATATTACTCACATATATTTAAAATGAATTCTTATTTTCGTTTTAATTACCATTTAGACATTATAAAGCAAACGCTTATTTTCTTGTTACTTGCATAGCTGATTTTGATGTTTTGTGTCAATTTTAAACTTCATACGCTCAATATCTCCTTTGATAGCAAATATGATTAAAGTAACGAGAATAGAGATTTAAACCCAATTTAGTCCCATCACAAAATACCAATAGCACTTCGTACAGCTGTGGACCACTGTGCTGGAAATTTTGACACTAGTAACACCAGGTGCTTTCATAGTTTACATGATTAAGAGCGAGGGCTTCATTAGATTAATTATTAAGGTTTCACAATCAAGGGTTGGGAATAACCTCTTCACCGGGTATATTATACCCACTGGCGCTATATATAAAAACAAGAACTAGAAGATGAAAAATAAAATCCTTGTTAGAAGTGGTATAAAAAGATTTGCTGAAATTAAAATAGCAAACCCCCAAAAACGCGAATAGATTTTAAAAGAGCAAACAAAAGATTTTTTAACACATACATAATATACATATGCATGTATGTTAGGGCGGGTTGATTTGTATGGATGAAAAAAAAAAATAAAAGATCGCATAGCAAAAACGTAATCTAAATAAAATTCTAAGAAAATTCTCCGAAGAAACCATCTAAAATTTAACCCTTATCCGCGCATCTCGACTTGAAAACACATTTACACATTATTGCGGATATTGAACAGTGTGTTCAGGCAATAGAGGACAATACGGATTGAGAAAAAGAAGTGGTCAGAACTTAGCTGGCGAATAGAATCTCGGAATTTAACAGAAAAATGGCAAACACACCTAGATAAAAACTGATTCTTCCAGTTTGTGAGAAGATGTCTGAAAAGGCACAGCGACATTATGATAATACAAGCAGTAAAGGGAAATAAAACGTTTGCGATGTATAGAACTGATTACGCAAATAGGATGCAAAAGTTATTAGAGGGCAAAAACACATACCGTGCATTAACAATCGACCCAATACCAAAATTACAAAGAGACAACAATAATATCATAACGGACCTACACAAGAATAAATGCATACCTCATGACAAAAACGGCGTCTTCTTTGTTCAGTGGCAACAGCCCCAAGAATCTACGAATTACCGAAAATCCACAAAACTGGAATCCCTCTGAGACCAATTGTTTCCTCAATGAAGGTTCCATGCTACCAACTTTCCAAATACCTACGACAAATTTTAAAAAACTTAATTTCGAGCAACTACAACATAAAAAATTCAGCACATTTAAAATTACAGTTAGAAAACATAAATATCAGCCCCGGAGAGATATTGGTATATTTTGACGTCATATAACTTTTCACAAACATCCTAGTTCATACTGCAATTAAGAACATAATGGCAAAATGGGAAATTTTAAAAGATTTCACTAGAATTCCCAGATCTAAGTTTTTAAATATACTAAAATTCTGTCTGACTTATAATAATTACTTCATATACGATAAAAAAAAGTGTCAATCAAATATTTGGAAAGCCGATGGGTAACCCACTTTCACTACACCACAACTACAACCACAACTATCGCTGATATAGTTCTAGATACTCTACTTGACGAAGCAATTAAGGAATTGCAAGATAAAAATATCCGCATAAAATACATAGCAAAATATGTAGGTGATATATTGGCCATAGCAAAATTAGACGATAATGATGAAATCCTAAAGACCTTTAACAAATATCATGAGACAATTCAGTTCACTATTGAGATACAAACCCCGGTAGGCTAGCTGGTAGCGAGCCAGTCTATAAGCGCCGAGGCTGCGGGTTCGATTCCCGCCAGAGACTCTGGTTTCTTTCCTGCAGACAAGCATAGAGCTTCGCGGGATTAGCTTAGGAAATTAAAAAAAAAAAAAAAAAAAAAAACACATGAATTGCATACCTTGATACGAAACTACGCATAAGTGGAAATAAAAAAGTTTTCGACTGGTATGCAAAAGAAACATCATCGGGAAGAATCATGAATTTTCATGCAACACAACCACGGCACCAAATATTTAATACTGCCAGAAATTTTATTGACAGAGTACTAAACATTAGTGACAGACAATATCACGCAAAAAACATAAAAAAGATAAACAACATTCTTACAAACAATAGCTCTCCAAAAAATCTTATAAAAACTTAAATAACAAATACAGTGAGGAAAATGAATAAAAAAACATATGGTCACTCTAATGCCTCCAAGGAGAAAAAACAATTTTATAGTGTAAAATACATACCTGGACTTACGGATAAACAGAACATCAAAGACACAATAGAGAAGAAAAACATATGGTTTGCTTACAAACCTAACAAAACTTTAAGCACAATATTAACAAACACAAAAACACCAATAAATAAACAACAACAAAGCAATGTTGTTTACGAAATACCATGTAAGGGGAAAAAAGATCAAAGCTGCGATTTGATTTATATTGGTACTAAAAGAGAACATTGGAAACAAGAATAACAGAACATAAAATGGACATAAACAAATTGAAGGAAAGTACGGCTTTAGCCCAACACATAAAAAATACAAATCATACGGCAGATTTTGACAAAGTTCGAAGATTGGATAGAGAAAAAATCGAAAGGAAAAGATTCACAATGAGACGTTAAGGATACAACAGAAAATAAACAAGTAAGAGTGCTAAATTTGGCTGTGCCGAATCTTTGATACCCTCCACCGACACTTCGAATGTTTTAGGAGTAGTATCTGTATGATGTCTATTTATTATTATAATCTTTGTAAAAATAGACATCTGCATTAAAATTTGTTGCGGTTTAGACCTATATAAAATTATTGACCGACAATCAGAATCAATTTTAAAAAGCTTGAGTAGAATATCAGCTTAAGCTGAACTTTAATGATTTTCAGGAGAACAAATTATATAAAAGCCATGGTAAGCTATGAACCAATCATCTAAAATTCTGAACGATTTCTGGTATTAAAAAACATTAATTTCAATACAGCGGTGCAATTAGTTTAAGCGTTTGCAGTAAATTTCAGAAGGCTGCTAAAATGGAATCTAAGGAAAATTATGGACCGTATATCACAAAACTGCATAAAATTTTTTCTGGCCATATGAAGCTAAACTGGAAAAAAGTTTACCGCGTATT
Organism: Pollenia angustigena; assembly: GCA_930367215.1. Classification (NCBI taxonomy): domain Eukaryota; kingdom Metazoa; phylum Arthropoda; class Insecta; order Diptera; family Polleniidae; genus Pollenia; species Pollenia angustigena. Next base: position 100,141,641 of record OV884059.1, on the reverse strand, counting down.
TAATTATTTTACCAGAGTGGACTTTAAATGAGGCCTATGGTAACTTATGCACCGATCTTCACCAAATTTCACAGTGTTACTTCTAGTTCTATAAACTGTGATGTACCAAATTTTGTTATGATAGCATTATATTTTACGTTTTTAGGCGCACTAAGCTGTTTTCCGGGAGTAAGGTTTATATGGGGCCTAGGGTAAATTATGAACTGATCTTCACGAAATTTCACGGTCTTATTTTTAGTCCTATAAAACTGTTATGTTCCAAATTTTGTTATGATAGCATTATTTTTTACGGATTTAGGCGTACTAAACTGTTTTCCAGAAGTAGGGTATATATGGGGCCTAGGGTAATTTATGGACCGATCTTCACGAAACTTCACAGTGTCATTTCTAGTCCTATAAAACTGTAACGAGCCAACTTTTGTTATGACAACATTATTAATTATGGTCTTAGGCGTACTAAACTGTTTTCCGGGAGTAGGGTTTATATGGGGCCTAGGGTAATTTATGAACCGATCTTCACGAAATTTTACAGCTTGATTTCTATATGAATCAGACGAATTCTTGCAAAATCTTATGTTCTTGTGTGCATTATTCCACCATGTATGTTAGTTTTTGTAACAAAATTACCAATTTCTTTTAGGTGGTGGTTCCACATTTTGATTCATAGCTCTGATCCTACAAAACGGATTTTGCTGAATTTCAATTCTAAACTTCTTAGGATAACTACAAGCATTTTGACAGCCAGTTTGTTTAGTTCTTTTGGGTTTTTCGAAAGTGAGCGTGTTTTCAACAGAAGGACAGACAGACGGACATGGTTAAATCGACTTAGAATTACTCAAGGACCCAGAATATATATACTTTATGGGGTCTGAGATGAATGACAAAAAAGTTTCACACGGAATGACAAACTTAATATACCCTCTTCACAACTAATTGTAGTGGAGGGTATAAAAAGACAATGAACTTAAAAGAAGACACACAAAACATTAATGTCAGTTACTGTGTTGCAATATTTAACCTGTGATATAAATTTGTAAGTTTATGTTTAATTTAATTTTTCATGTTTAATGTCTTTATGTTTGTCAACAACAAATTATTTTCAATGCAATAAAAAATTAATTTCTATTTTTGTAAGTAATAATTAATTGTTGACAAATGTTTGTTGTAATAATATTGTTAAATATATTTTCTTTAATTTAAATAGACGAATCCCTTGATAAAGTGAACATAACATTCACAAAACGTTTGGAAATATGGATTAAATGCTTTTTTAATTACATATAAAACTTTAGGCCGTATTAGCTAAAATAAAATCTAATTTATTATACAGCTACATTGGCCAACCAACAAAAATAATATATAATATGTGTAGTTAACGTTTCTGCTATACGATTAAAAAAAATCGAACCGCCCTAATGCATGTATATAATGAATTTGTTTTTTATATTCCTTACGGCCGGAATTTAACACCAATTAAATAAGCGAAATTGAGTTTCTCTGTAAACAAAGTTTGAAAGTTTATTGTGTACATTATCTACATTTCTAATATTATCTTAAATTACTATTTACCTGTAAACAAAGAAACAACATTTAAAGTTTATTCTTTCAATGTTAATTCCTTTTTTACAATAATTTTTAATTATTTAGTTCTAACCAAATCTCTCACTTATTAATCAAACATGTGTTATTGCGTTTTCCTTCGTTCTTATACCGTGCATGTCAGAAGTTTAAATAAGGGAGTTATTAACATATATGTCAGAAGTTTAAATAAGGGAATTCAATTTCCTTACATCTCCCCCCTTTGACAAAGAAAATTTTTTTAATTTTCTTCCAAGTAATTTATTCATCCTCTTCTTTAAATCCAAACGCAGGAGCTGGAACCAATTTCGTAATGTGAAAAAGATTAGACTCAGATTTTTTATGACCAGTGTTTATCTTGTAGATAGAATTTGACAATTTTTCTATTATTTCATATGGTCCAATTCTTAATTCATCCATCTTCTTCCTGTTTAGTCTGTTACCATTTTCTACATATACCATGTCTCCTGCCTTTAATTCAAAGTTCTTCCTATTTTTATTAAACTTCTTTTTGTTATAGTTGTGTGATTTTATTGTGTTTTGAATGGCTTTTTCTCTGTTTTTAATCCAATTTTCATGTGAACTTTTTTGTTTCAATTCATCAGGCAACATTGTAATATCTGTACCTTCCAATAAATATTTTGGAGCGAACCCTGTGATTGTGTGTTCAGTTTCATTGTATTTTTTTACACATTCTTGTGCTATTGTTGTCCAAGCTTTTTTTTTTCCGTTTTCATTTATTTTGCATCTAATTTTATTTATAAGTGTCTGATTCAGTCTTTCATTTAGACCATTTGAAAATGGTGCATCTACTGCTGTAAAAATCATGGGTATTGATTTTTCTGTTAAAAAATTTTTGAATTCTTTTGAATTTATACCCGGATACTGATCGGATAAAACTTTACCAATTTCGTAACTATCTGTTACTTCCTTTACTAGTTTTATAAAATCATTCGCATTCTGTGTTCTTGATGTTAAAATAAATGCATATCTTGTAAAGTGGTCTACTAGCAGGTGTAGGTATTTTTTTTGTGGACCTCGAACCTCCAAACCCTCCGATTGTATCAATTGAAATTATTTCAAAGGGTGTTTTAGCTGGACCTAAGTGTGACAGCATACCAATCTTATCTCCACCTCTAGACTTATTTTTAATACATATCTCACAGTTTCTGCAAATTTTTTTTATATTTTTCGTTAGATTTTCTGCTGTATAAAAAGGGCTTATCTTGTTTTGTATTTGTTTTATCCCTATATGGCAGTAATTTTCATGGACTCTCTTAAGAAAATCTAAACTGAATTTTTCCGATAGAATGATCTTTTCTCTTTTCCTGACTTTTTTATAGTATACGTTTTGTTTTGATATTAGTTTTTTTTTGTTAGCTTGTAAATTTTCATTTTTCTCTTGATCTATTAATATTTCTTTCAATCCGATTAAATTTATTACTTTCAATTGTTCATCTTCATTTTCATGTGCTCCCAATACTGGATTTCTACTTAAGCAATCAGCTTCTAAGTTTTCTTTTCCTGGTGCATACTTAATGTTAAAATCATATTGAGACAAGTAATATGTTAGATCTCCTAATTCTTCATCTGTTCTAGCCCTTATATTCATGTTTTCTAGTGGTTTATGGTCACTGAAGACCGTAAATTTTTTTCCTATGAGTCTGTATTGCCAATATTTAATAGCCTCTTTTATTGCAAGGCATTCTAAATAGATAGCTTTTTTCTTTTTTTGACTTTGATTTAATTTTTTGGAAAAATACGCTACTGGCTTTTCTTCGTTATTTTGTTGTGGTTGCTTCAAAATTGCACCAACCCCTTCTATGCTTGCATCTGTGTAAATATATATTGGCAAATCCTTATCAAAAATTGCCAGAACAGGTTGAGAACAGAGTAATTGTTTTACATATTCGAACGATTCATTGCACTCTTTTGACCAAGAAAATTTGTTACCTTTTCTTAATAAGTTATGCAGTGGATCTAATATAATTGAACTTTTCTCTATGTATTTATTATAGAAATTTATTTTCCCTAAGAATTGCCGAATATTTTTTTGATTCTTCGGAATAGGAAAATTCCTTATTGAGATTAGGTTATCTTTTAACGGGCTGATCGAGTTATTTCCAATTATATGCCCTAAATATTTCACAGAGTCTGCCGCAAACTTACATTTTGATAGTTTTAGTCTGAAGCCTTCTTCCATTATTGCATTTAATAACTTTTCCAAGTGCGTAATATGTTCTTCAAAAGTTTTTGAAAAAATCAGAATATCATCTATGTAATTGACTGTGAAATTTGTGAGTTTATGTTTTCTTATTATATTACTCAATATTCTTTGAAAAATCGCTGGAGACGTTTTTAATCCAAATGGCAGGCATGTCCATTGGAAATGACCTTCTTGAGTAACAAAACCAGTTTTATGTCGATCTTGGATTCGTAAAGGGATCGCCCAAAAAGCTGAGTTTATATCCAGAGTGGAAAAAAAATTACAATTTCTTGTTTTGTCCACCAGATCTTCAATTAATGGAAAAGGTTGTGATTGAGGAATTACGATTTTGTTTAATTCCCTGAAGTCTATACACAGTCTTGATTTTTTATCTTCTTCTTTCTTGTAAGCTAATGTAACTGGAGCCCCAAATGGACTATATGACTCTTTAATTAGCTTCTCCTTAAGCAGTTTTGAGACTTGTTGCTCTATTTCTTTTCTGTCTTCTATAGAACATCTATATGGCCTCTTACTACAATATTTATCTATTTTTAGGTCAATACGAGCTTCATAATCTTTTACAGTGCCGGTATCGTACTTATCTTTAGCAAAGATTGATTTATACTTATCTATAAGTCGATTTATTTTCAATTGTTGTTGCATATTCAAGTGGTTTATCAAAATTTCAAAATTTTCCACTTCTATATGTTCATTAAAATTTATTTTATATTCTTCTGTTATATTCTCTTCTTCTAAATTTTCTTTTTTATTACAGTCTAAAAAATTTTGTTTTATTCGTAAATTCTCATCTTGATTTAATTTAAATTTTTTTATCATATTTAAACCAATCAAAATGTCATATTTAAAATTTTTTTCATCTATTACAAATAGATCTACCTCTTCCTCTATATCGAAAATTTTGATCTTAATTGTAATCATACCATTCGTTTTTTTCTCACCATTAATTGTCTGAAGATGTGTACTCTGTGCATTCAGTTTTTTGTTTTTTACCTTTAGTAATTTTGAGTTTATCAAAGAAACATTGGAGCCAGAATCATATATTCCAATCGTCTCTATTGAATTCTGCAACAGCAGTTTGACTTTTATTAATGGCGGAATTTCTAGTTTTTTGGATGAAGGTCTTTTAATTCAGCTTCTATCACCGAATTGTGAACATATTTTACTTCATTTCTCTTTTCTGTTTCACCTTTTTCATTAATTTTGAACCAGCATGATTGTTCAGAATGGTAACGATTTTTTTTCCCAAGTTTCTCACATATTTTGCATGGGATTTTCTCTTTGAAATTTACATTTATATTTTTCTTTTTTTCAAAAGTGTTCTTCTTTATTAGGTGCTCCAGACTTCTTAGTTCATTAAAGAGGTCTTTGGTTTGTTCTAAATCTCCTCTATTAATTCTGTCTGTTACAAAGTCTGGTAACCCTGTTGCAATTAAATCAATTAAAGTGCTTGTGTCTATTGATTTATTCATTTCCAATAAAATTCTTTCTTTTTTTAGAGCATAGTCTAATAGGGATCCATTTATGTATTTAAAAGATATTGCATATTTTACAGGAGTCCACCCTTTATCTGCATAAGTTTGACAAAAATTATCTTTCCAGTCTATCCACTCTGAATCTAATGTAAGCTTTATGAGCATTGAGCTATACCAGTCCAAGCAAGATCCTTCTAAAAATAGTCTCAGCAGTTCTATCTTCTCTTCATCTTCTTTTACTTCCATACGATCACATTCACTTTCAAACAGGCCTATCCATTGAATAACGTTTGAACTTTTATTTGAAAATTTTTCTAAAACAAATTTGCCTGACAGTTTGTTTAGATTTTTCCCATTGGTATTCTGTATATCTTCTTTTTTTGTAGAGAATTTTTCCAATATATTTGTTAACATTTCCTCTGTAATACCACCTGTAGCACCAACTTTTCTTTCAGGTTTTGATTGTGTACTCTCTTCTAAAAAAAAATCTTTAAATTGTACATTATCACCTTCATCTATATAAGTTTTTGACAATTCCTCGTTTAGGTTTATCCAGACTCTTCTTGTCTGATGTCTCTGTTTCAAGGAATTTTTTATTTTTTTAAAGGCTGCTGTATTCATCAATTCTGTGTGATGGGATATTTCTTGATATTCTTCTGGCATACAAAAAGTTTTTTCTTCAGTTGTAGTAATTGAGATTAGAGCCAGGGAATTCGATTTCCCATCGCCTGCAGATTTTAGCGTAAACTCAAATTTCAATCTATCCATCTTGATAATAAACCAAAAAATGTTGTTTTATAATGAATTTGTTTTTTATATTCCTTACGGCCGGAATTTAACACCAATTAAATAAGCGAAATTGAGTTTCTCTGTAAACAAAGTTTGAAAGTTTATTGTGTACATTATCTACATTTCTAATATTATCTTAAATTACTATTTACCTGTAAACAAAGAAACAACATTTAAAGTTTATTCTTTCAATGTTAATTCCTTTTTTACAATAATTTTTAATTATTTAGTTCTAACCAAATCTCTCACTTATTAATCAAACATGTGTTATTGCGTTTTCCTTCGTTCTTATACCGTGCATGTCAGAAGTTTAAATAAGGGAGTTATTAACATATATGTCAGAAGTTTAAATAAGGGAATTCAATTTCCTTACATGTATTTGGATTTATTGTTTGCAAGTTTTTATTATATCTTTGAATTTAATTTTTAATTTTGATAATTTAGTTACAAAAGTTTCATAAGTAGAAATCGAATGAAATAATATCGAGGCATAACCGCAAAAAAAGCTTCAGTAACAACATTTTTCATTTTCGTTTTTTTTTTAATAAACGACTTTATTGGCAACACTTGCATCATCTCCTAAAATGTCATGGTCACATAACGAACCGTTACGATTTTATAGCAAAAACAATTTTATCTCAGGCGACAATATTCATACAAAATTTTTATGAAATAAAATAAAAAAACCCTCTCCTGTAAAATTTTGTTTTTGTCACTTGAGCTTTTTTTGCGGTAATGACTCGATATTGTTACGAAACTAAAATTATCTAAGAATTATTAATAGTTATAGTTATAAGTTATCTTGTAAGTTACAGTTTTATGTTATATTTGTAACTTAAAATTGTCATGTATAATTTTCAACACAACTGTTATTTTAAAATAGTTCCTACATGAATTTCCCAGTCATTTCTAGAAATGGTTTTAGAACATAATAAATATTTATTACGGGGAGGTTCAGGAAAAATCTAGAAACAATTATGAAATATAAAAAGGGGTGACTCATGTATAATTATTTTAGTTTGTTTTGAAAACGGTTCTGTTCGTAACTAACAACTGTGAACAAAATAATTAATTTCAATAAAGTTTGTTAAGTTGAACAGTGTGTGTTGCAATTAAAAGAACTCAAACGCGTTTATTAAAGGAAAAACGTAACAATATTTTCATATCACAAACGATAATACCAAAATATGTATTTATGAAAAGCTAGAGGGATAAGTTTAAATGAAAAAAATAAATTTATTTTTTTCACTTCACATTATCATTAAACAGGAATTGGCCCCCTGGTATCAAAATTATTATGAAAATTACAAAAAAAATTGTCATTTCATCATTTCACAGAATGAGAACCGACCCCCAAAACGAGAAGTTTTAGTCGATTTTCTTCACATTTCGTTCGATGAACATAGCGGACATTGGAAGAGGATTTCTCATATATTCGGCCATGTCTCAGAAACTGAGTGAAATTTAATTGATTGACATTTTCAGTTATTTTTTTTTTAAATGATCCTAGTTGTTCTGGATTTAAATATTTGTTAGTTTAAGGGTAAGTGATGCTTAAAGTATGAAGTTAATAAAAGCGATTATAATTTATGAACTTTCAAAACAAGAACCATTTTCAAATTTTGCTTGATTCTTATTTTACTCCAATTCGATATCCAAGACAAAGGCTGATTTTCTCAACATATTTTGCATATAACAACTCCAGTATAAATACAATTAGAGAAACACACATACCGAATAAGAAAAAAAGGAATATAGTCTTAAAATAATTAAAATCTAAAAGTACGTCGCTGCTTTCAGATTCACTAAAGAAACGAATTTCTCCACTATGAATGCCATCGGAGTTAGTATCTTCTATAAATTTAGCTAGAATACCTGATTCCATTATATATTTCAAATAACGATTGAATAACTGTAGATAAGGTAAGTCTCGCCGTGCGGTAAAATACTCCTGCTTTGTAAAGATTGCTTCGTTGATTTTATACATACGAGGAACTTTGAGATAACGCTGCTGAAAGATGACAAAATCCGCTTTATTTTCCAAGGCCGTGAACATATTTGACTGGTTGAGGTCACGGTGAGCTTGTAATAATTCGCTTTTACTAACAATTTTTGACTTTTGATCTACAAATTCTCGTATATCAAGTAACTTGTCTAAAAAATTAAAATTATCTTGAGTTAATATAAGTTGGTGTGATGTTTTGTTTAGATCCTTCAATTTCTCTATTTTCAATTTATAAACATCTTGCACGAACAGGGTGGATAATTTGGCCAAATACAAATTGGTCAAAATGAAACCATTGAGGATCATCAGAAAATAAATCAGCTTATGCATAATCCTTTCGACTTTAAAATTTGCGTGATATTGACAAATGAACACAGCCAAAACATACAAAGCGGATTTGCCAAAGTCCAATTCATTCGTATGGTGTTGCCGGTAGTAAATAAAAGACACTGAAAAAACACAAAATAACAGCAATAGCAGAATACAAGTCCAGGTAGAAGCGGTAAAGGGATGTAAGAAATATTCAGTTCTAGACAGGGGTTTCGGATAAGGTGCCACAATAACCCCTCTCACATTCCACAAAACATCGCTGCTGCTACCAGCATAACGATCGTAAATATACAATCCTAAGGGCACAATATCCAAAGTTTTGTTATTCACACCCTGTGTAAGTTTTTCATAATCCAAGGTTATATTATAACCTTGAATATCCATTAGTAGGAAATTATGTTGTTGTGCAAAAATTTTAATAATTTTATATAAATATCCAGTTGTAATTGTTTGTCCAGAACTGTCTTGAAAAGAATAACAACGGGGTGGAAGTTTTATAATGGGTACTTTTAAGGGATATCGTTGAAAATCTAGTACTTCTTTTCTACCGACATACTCTGCTAGATAGTTGATACGATAAACTGTTATGTTGGGCACTGGTTGGTAACTAAATAATCCTCCATCTGTGCAATACAAAACATTCGTATAGCCAGAAAACCAGTTTTTGTCTGCTAAACTCCACAAGTCTGTCATGCTGGCTTCCGGCATAATCCATAAAATGTGGGTATATTGCGAATGTTTTAACAGTTCTTCGACGATTTCATAGACATTATTTATAGATGAAAATTGTAAATACACTATAGTAAGAACTTGGTCGCTATATAATGTCTTGATGTTTGTGTCAAGTTTCTTTGTGATTAACAGTACAGGCAAACTCAATGATTTCAGCGCATCTTCAATTTCCTGTTTAAAGTCTAGAGTGACCACAGCATTCCATTTTATATCGAGTTTCTGATTTAATTCATTGATGATGCGTAATGGAAAATTAGGTACATTTCTATTTTCAGGTGGAGTTAATTTAGCAATGCAAATTCTAACAATTAGAAATAAAATAATGAATTTGTAAAATTGCATTTTTATGTTCATTCTTTTTTTGGAATTTATTTCTTTTAAATCTCTTTTCTGTTTGCAAATAAAACTTGTAGTTTTTTTTAAGTACTTGAGCCTTTAAAAAATTTTAAGGACTTGACGGTGTCACGCTTTGTTAAAAATCAAAATTTTAAATTAAAAGTCGGTTTAATAATTCTCCTTTTTTCAGTTTTTGCATGCGATTGCACCTTTTTTGAGTAACAGTTTCTGTTTTTGGATCTACAAATTTATTTTGTTGTTGTAATTAAATTTGTTGAAATGTTTTTTTTAAATTTTTTTTAACAATATTTTCTGTTTTAATGTTTTCTGTTTCTGTAATTGCTGTTCACTTGTTCACTGTTTTACATTGACTGTGTTTAAATTATTATTTTTATTTACTTTTAAAAGAGTCCTTTATGTTAAGGACGTTTTTAATGGAACATATTGGCAATTAAAACTAATACATTTTATTTACAACAATTTAACAGTATTTATATGTACAACATTTCACTTAAATAATACAATATTCACATATATAAACAAATTATTATTTTGCAGGGTCGTCGTGTTTGAAAGCGGTCATGTTTAAATATTTCGGCCACCATGACATCGTGAAATATTAAACTGCGTTAAGGCTCTTGCAGGCGTCCCGAAAATTCACCTTAAAACACAGTTGTCAACAGGTTGGTTCGAAAAATATTGTAAGCCAATCCCCTGTTGTGGTTAAAGATTAGACTAAAATCTTTTTAGTTTTTTATACATTACGTTGCTATTTGACCGGATGCGTTAAGATTTGGAAAACATGCTCTAAATATTAGTAAAAATATTAATTAAGGCAAACAGAAATGCCTTATTAGATAACAAATATTCAACTATTTAATAGAACATATTTGCATAAAATAAGCAAGTAAAAATGTATTGTCGTTTAAGCCCGAGCATACCCCTGCAAATAAAATTGGACCACCTGATCCATTTTGATAAAATGGACTACTCCATGGACTGGTCCGATGTAATGCAAGCATGGACCATGTCATTGTTAAAAAGTGTTTGTAGTGAGACGACATGTCTTCGTTTTTTAACGACATGCTTTCGTTTTTAAACGACTTCAAAACTAATCCTCTTGAGTATACCATGGAGTAGTTTTAAAACTACTCCTTAGTGGTCCAAAGGTGGGTTATATGGTCCTCTCCTAGGACATCGTAATGTTAAATAGACCAGGTTTTTTCCATACGTTTGGGTTACTTTTGGACTAGTGCTGGTCCCTTGTGGACTACTCTTTACACGCGTGTTTGGACTGGTCCTATTATTTGCAGGAATGATACCCACAGTCAGGGTTACCGTTGAAAATGTTCGAAAAAAGTCACAAAAAGGGGATTTTCCAGAAAAAGGAGTCAAAAAGGTTATTGTTATTAACAAAGCGTTAAGTGTTTTATAAGCAGTATCTCGCATTTTAAAGAAAATAAAAAGACCAGGTTTTTTATAAAAAAAACAAAAAATATTAATTTTAGAAAAAAACTGTATTTATTATGAAATGTTTTAAAAATGTTTTTGAAATTTCCGCTAATTTAGCAATTTTTACCGAATTTTTGTCATTCCTTTTAGTGTTAGGGACATTTAATAAATTTTTTGGCTTGTTTGAAATGTTGAAATTTTTCGCTAATTTTTGATATTTTCGCAAACTTTTCCAAATGTTTAAATGTTTGACTTTGTTCCTCTTTGAGAAAATCGTCGCCGTTTTAAATAAGCCCCATATATTGACCGAAGTCAGCTATTTTACAGAGCACTATATACACTGTCGATTAATACGGGGCGAAAAGTTCATTGCTTTATGCCATTAGTAAGGGCTACCCCTTTGGAGTGCAAAATCATTTTTAAGAAAAGAACACCAAATTGCATTTTTTAAAGAAAATCGAAAATCTAATTTTTTAAGTCGTAAAAGATGTTTTAATACAAACTTTTTGCTTAAACTAACTTCTTTTTAGAAATGTTCGTTCTGTATTTTTTATTAAATCTTCATTTGAAGTCCATTTCACCATCTCCTCTTCGAACAAATAAAGAGAACAAAACATGGAATTGTAAGTTTCTATTTTGATTCTGTTCCAAAGTTTTTTTAAACAATGCTAATTTCGAAAACATATATTAAGCTGAAGCACTACCATTCAGCAGTGTTAACAAAAAACTAAATGTGAGTGCTATTTCTAAAAAAGGGTCAAGAAGTGGCACAAAATAGTTAAAAATTATACAAAAGTGTTATTAAAAAAAGGGTACAAATTCCGTCTTTAAAGAATCAAATTGATACTTTTTGCGGCACAGAGTTCTTACAGAGACATTTTTGCGTGTTTCCTATTTGGGACTCATGGGCTGTAATGGACCCACCAGAACAATATTATGTTATCAGTTAAAAATTATATAAGAGTTATTTGTGCTAAATGTTCACCCATATCGTGGTTGGCATATTATGGCAAAAGTTAAGCGTTTTTAAAAACATGGTATCGTTTTTAGCAAAAAAAAAAAAAAAAAATAAACAAAAATTGTCATCTTAATATGCCTACTCCAACCACGATCAGGGTATGAGATTTTTTCGTCTAAAAGGGAACTCTCGACATGCCATTTTAAAATTTTCCATTTCGTAATTCTATGTACATAGATCGATTTTTTAAAGTTTGGTGAGGTTATTTAGGTGGAAATATTATATTTCTGCACCGAATTTATTTTAAATATTAACATTTGTAGATGGTTAATTGTCTATGTGCCTATTCTTCAGGAAAAGCTTTGTATGGAGCCATCTGGCCCTTAGGCATCCTTATGACAATTTAGAGGTATGTAGCGAATTTCATAAAATAATATTTAAAATTTCGACCCGTGATATGCGTAAAGGGTAACATTTACAGACAAGCTGCCTGACGGAAAGAATTAGATACATTCAGAAAGTGATTATGAGGTGATCGGTCTACTAAGAGGTGGAACTACTTTTAATCAAAATTGAATCCCTAGCTCAGATAAAAACTCGTTTTTGCTGCAGTTACTGCAACAAACATAAGTATATGCCTTCAACATGGCAGAGAGACAAAAACGTAAATTTTTTTAGTTTATTTATTTGGCTGCCATCAAAAAGCATGAGTTGAATGAACAACGTGTACGAAGAGTCGAACGACGGAAAAATTAAAATTATGTTTTGCTCATAAAAAACCTAAATTCTGGATTAATGCGTTCTCACGAAAACGATGTTTTGCAGTCAACTGAAAATATTAATACTGCTCCTGAAAATATTGGTATTGCAAAAGAAGATATTGATGCAATTGAAATGCACCAGCCAGGAAAGCAAAGCGGCAAAATTCTTAATATGAAAGTTTAAGCATTTTTTTATTTAAACTTTGCTTACGATGGTAAAGAGAGTGTTTGTGTGGAAGTGTTTGTGCTTATTTACTACAATGACGTTCTTGCGCAGGAAAAGAACGTTTTTAAAATTTAAATGCGCTTTCTTGTTGTCTTTGTTTCAAGTAGTGCGTGTATTCAATTAATTTTTTTCTTTTATATTATTTTTTTTATAACAGCTAAATAAATTTCTCTTTTTAAGCGTTTAAATCTACGATGGGAAAATTCAGTTCTCTGCGTTTTCTCTTTTATTTCGTAGGTGTACACACACATTGCTTTTATTTTTACACTGAAAGAATTTTCTTCGCAATACCAATGAATTTTTACATTAATCCCATGAAAAATTGCATTAAAAAGGAACCTATGCAGCGCTTCGTTGGATCAATGAAACCTGTTTCATTAAAAGGATTTAATGAAACATTACATAAGATCTATGAATATTATTCATTGGATGTAAATTTCAATAAAGTAAAAAAAATTTTTTTTTTTAAATTATTTTTTTAAATTATTTATTTTTTTTTTATTTTTCTTATTTTATTTTTTATTTTTTTCTGTCTCTGGCGGGATTCGATCGCGCAACTTCGGTGCTGATAGACTAGCTCACTACCAGCTAGTCTACCGGGGCAGTGTAGTTTTTGGATAAAAAAACTATATTTTATTTATTTTTTGGCCAAGGTGCTAATTTTGAAGTTTTAGATATATAAGTAAGCTAATAGGGCCTAAATTTTTTTATTGTAAATTAAAAACACATTTAATTACATTTTTTCCCAACGTTTCGTAAATTTTTTGTAGACTTCTTCAGGGGAACATCTATTAAAATATTTTTATTTATAACATTATTACAAACATTTTTTTTATATAATTGTATTTTTACTTACTTTCTTGTAAAGTGTGTATATATTACATTAGATAAAATATGAGTAGACGAAATAATTTTTAATTATTAAATTTGTTATTGACATTATTTTAATTTTAATTTGTGTAATTTAAACTTGGTCGTTAATAAATTATCCTATTGCCACTCTGTAACTTGCGCTTATTTTGTCTGTATCTTCTTTCATGTTCATTGTTTTTTCTCTCTTCTGTTGGATTCATAGGCTCTCCAATGTATATCTTTTCCTTTCTGTTTTTTCCTTGTCTAAAATTCGTATATTGTCGAAGTCAGCTGTGTGGTTGTTTTCAAATATATGTTGTGCCAAGGCTGTTGAATGTTTTTGTTTTTCGATGTCATTTTTGTGTTCCTTTATTCTCGTTTCCAAGTTTCGTTTGGTTGTTCCTATGTAAATCTTATCGCATTTGCTATTTTCGTTTCCCTTGCATTGTATTTCGTATACCACATTATTTTGTTTTTGTTTACTAATAATGGTTTTTGTTTTTGTAAATATTGTGTTTAATGTGGTATTGGCTTTGTAAGCAAAGTTTATGTTTTTGTTTTCAATTGCATTTCTTATGTTTTTATTATCTGTTAGTCCAGGGATGTATGGTACACTGAAGAAAATTTTTTGTTCTTTATTATTGTTTAAGTTTTCATTTATGTCATTTTTGTTCTTTAATTTTCTAATCATTTCATCTATAAGTGTGTTCGTTAATTTTGTTGGAAAATTATTATTTGTTAAGGTGTTTTTGATGTGTACAATATTCTCTTTATGAAATTATTCGTCACTTGTTTTTATCACCCTGGCGATGAAATTTTTTGCCGTATAATTTATTTGACTTTTAGGTTGTGTCGAGTTGAAATTTATAATTCTTCCAGATGCAATGTCTTTTTTGTACCAATTGAAGATTATTTTGTTGTTTTCTCTATATAGTTTGGTGTCTAAGTATGCTATTGAGTTATTGGTTTCAATTTCCATGGTGAATTGTATTTTTTAATTATAGTCGTTGAAATTTTTCAGAATTTCTTCTTTGTCGTCCACTTTAACTATGGCCAGTATGTCATCTACATATTTCCTTGTGTATTTAATTTCTACATCTAGTAAGTCGTTTTTATAATTTTATATCCGCAATTGTAGGAGAAAGAGGATTACCCATTGGAATTCCAAAAATTTGACTATAAATGTCCTTATCGTAAATGAAATAGTTGTTTTCTATAATGCAAAATCGAAGGATCTTAATAAATGTTGGCTTTGATATTTTTGTATATTTCTCTAACATTTTCCATTTTTTGATAATAATGTTTGTTTACCTCGAAAGCAAATGTTTACCTCGAAAGCCGGGCTACCCGAATGAGGCTGATCAAGTTGGAGCTGGGCCGGTGATGACGTTAGGCGCTTCAGGCAACACGCTGATTGGATGTGGTGCAACCTGTTGCACAGGCGCCCGCTGGGATGTGGTGGACAATTCTGTTTCCCCTGTTTCGGATGGAGGTAAATATGGGGGTTGTTGATGACCGTACACGCCTTCTGACAAATCAGGGGTAATTGCTGTGGTGTGGCTGAAAAGTTGGGCCAAATGCCTCTTTTTGTACGCTGCTTTTTAGACAGAAAAACACAATGCGGGTTTGGTGTTAATGTTACAACTTTATTTCCGTTGCTGTGGGAGTTTAAACTTTACACGAGTGGCACTGTTCTGATTAGCACGTAGGCACACGTTTGGACGTTTGAATTTTGTCACTGTTAGCTCTTGATTTCACTTTTTTTAACAAATTAAAGTTAGATTTAATGTTAGTGGCTCGAAATACAAAATGAAAGTGGGAAAAAAGCAAAATCATTGAACATGTCAGTTGTCAAAATCTCTCCACTCGAAGTTCGCTGCAGCCAGAGGTGGACACACGAAACATGTTCAATGTTCCATGTTCCCTATCCATTTGCAAAGCGAACAATGTTAATTTATTTGTTGATAGGTATATTAGTAAAAAGTGATATGACGTCTAGTGAAATTAGAATCTCTCCATCATTGAGAGTGATGTCCTTAAGTTCTCTCAGATCGTTCGAATTTTTTATGTTAAAATCTTTAGAAACTATGTTTTTTAAAATTTGACCTTGGTTTTTGTAGAGTCCATAGCAAGGAACCTGTATAGACGAAACTATGGGTCTTAAGGGTGTCCCTGTTTTGTGTATCTTAGGTAGACCGAAAATTCTAGGAGCTATTCCAGCTGTACAAATAAGTTGTTTTTTCTGCCATTCATTTATGCATTGGCTGTTAAAAATATCTGTAATCATTTTGTTGTTTTCTCTTTGTAGTCTTGATGTTGGGTCAATTCTAAGTTTATGTTTTTTACTCAATTAAGAGCGTAAATATGAGATTAAATTGTCCATAATAACAATAACAACGTTGATTGAAAGTGGATTTAACGTTTTTGTTTCATTACTATAATGACATTTTTATTGTCATAATGAAAATTTAAATTTATGAAGGCAATTATTGAAATATGTTGCTTTTATAAAAAAAATTTTTGATTTCATAAATGTAACATTAGATGTATGAAATTATTAAATCTTACATTTCTTTATTAACAATTAAACATTTTTTTTGAGGAAACTATAATTTTGTGTTAATTTATGAATAAGTTATGTTTGTATATTGTTTTTGTTTATGTTCCCAATTAAAATTTTTTGTTTAACTTAGACAAACTTAAGTTTTCATATATCCAATGAAAATTTTTAACGTAATTACGAAATCCAATGAAGCGATTTTAACGAAAATACTTCATTATAACTATGAAATTCCATTTAAACAATGAAAATTTTCACTTACCCAAGGAACATTTTTTTATGAAAATGATTCATTAAATATATGAAGCATTTTTCTTTCAGTGTACGTTGAAAAATAATTCTTTTAGATGGATTTTTTGTTTTTAACTCACAAAATATAACTTTTATAAAGGAACTATTTTGATATCACTTATAACTGTTACGGTCCCTGTATTATATAAAGATAAACATATGTATGTATATAAAATTAAAAGTAAAAACTTTACATTAAATATTTCATTTAATTCATCACACATAGAGATCACAGTAAATTATTTAATAACATGCTGCAAATATTAGTTATACATTTCATAAGAATAACTTTTATTTCCATTAACGTTATCTGTAAAAATAAAACAGGTATCTAAAATGGTTTCAAATCGAATTTAATATAATTTGTTTAATAAACTTTTTATACAAAAGAAATAATTTTTTGAATAAGGGAGCATATCTTTTGTTGCATTCGAATAAGTTATACACGTGTTGCTTTTAAAAGGGAGCACAAGTCATAACGTTGTTTAATAAGAATAAGTGTTTGCTAATCAAATGTTTCTTTCTGCCATTCGAATAAAATTTAACTGCAAATAACAGATTAGTCTGCACACTAGGCAACGCTGCACAGTGCCTGAAAATCGTTTTTCATTGGCCAAAAATCTGTAACTTTTGAACCGAAGGAGATATTTTAGTGAAATTTTTTTTAAACTTTCTTCACTTTAAATTTCATTAAAATCGGTTGAGTAGTTATTGAGGAATTTAAGGTCAAAGTGGAACTTTAAATTTTTTTTTAATTTAGCGGCAATATGGTTTTATAATTCTTTTAATTATTTAAAAATTTAATTTTTTGATTTAAATAATAATCATTAACATTTTTTGTAATAATGGGACACTCAAAAAATTAAATGCTTACTATAAAAAAAATTTTAACATAAAAAAAATAGTAAAATCCATTGGAAATTTTGCTATTATTGCTTAAAAATAAACAATTTTTTGCTTTCAAATTTGTTTACACTTATTTATTCTTATTTATTAAAACATTTCATACATATGTGGATAATGTATGAATTATAGCAGCAATAGATTTTAATAGCTTGTGTAACAACGTGAGCTTCTATTTATTATTATTTTTTACTAATACAATGTCTGTCTTTGATCTAATGAATTATAATTATTGTTCATTTAATTGAAAGATTGATTGCAAATATTCCATATTTTGTTCTGTGTTATTTCTGTTCTTAAGTAGTTTTTTGACTTCTTCATCTAAATCCCGATGTTCCACTTTCCATTGATTTCGAATACTGGAGATAAACGGATCTGACGTTGCCAATAATATATTAAATAGATCTTCATTAGTGGAATTTCGTGAAATTTTTCTAGTATTGTGCTCTCTATAAAATCTGTAATCCTTATTCCTTTTTTCCTGAGCTTCCTCTGATAAATCTCCAAGTGGCACCAACTGATATTTAATGACATCTTCTCCATGATAAAAGATTTTGTGAACTGTAGCAGACATATTTCTCCATGGGTACTTGGTTGTATATATTTTTGCAGTTTCCTTAGCAAAATCTCCAAATTTTCTAGAGTCAATTTCTTCATTGCACGCAAGTACTTCTAGGATTATTTTAAATCTAAAAATTAGGTTAAAATCAACACCTGTTATTTCAGATGCTGTTTCTGGATCTGAAAAGAATCTTCTTGCGGTATTGCCATCATTTGTATTGCCTGACCCTTATTTCGGCTGATCTATAATCAACCCAAATTTGCGATATTCATCTTGAACATGTTTCCTTTTTGAACTTCTTAACTCCTTGTTGGTTTCGTTGTTTCTTATTGATCCTGAAGATCCGAAATCCAAATCATAACTGATTTTAAGTATGTGTTCCATAAGTCGTATTCTTGCATGTAGTGGTGATAATCCAAATTCATATGCATCAGTATTATCTAATGATTTTGTCGGGACTTGGTTTAATTGGCTTGATGTTGCATGGCATATGATGCAGCTGGATGCAGCCTTCGTGTTAGTCAAAGCCTGGCCTTCTTTTCCATCTATCATTGTTAGCACTAATTGGTAGCTAACTTCAATTTGCTGCCCATCTAAATCTAACTGTAATGGCTGTAGCATTGCAATTTGGGCCTTGATATCACTAACTTCTTTATTAATGGCATCATGAGTTTATTTTTTGAATTCAAATTTTATAGGTCTGCAATATTTCGTAGAAGATGGTGTCTCATTTTTCCAAGTATCCTTTGTTTGCGTTGTACTTGTCGAAGGCTCTGAATCTTCCAAAATCTTTTTTAATCACAATGGTACAAATGATACCATGAACATATCTGAGTCCGAAATATTTTCACATACTACTTGTTTGTATTGTTTTTGTCCGGAAGAACCATCACATCCCCATTTACAAAAAAGAATTAACTTTGTGTTTCCATATTTCTTTAACTCATTTCCTTTTATTGATTGTAGCAAGCGTTCGGATGTGTGATCAAGTAGAGATTGTTGTTGTACCTCTGCCGAAATTGATGAGATTGTAATAGTGTCCTTTAATGGCAAACAGTCCATTTTAGCAGATGTTATGTGATGATATGCTGGATACAGATTTGAGCCTTTTTCAATCGCACGCAATCTGAGCTGTATATATTGCTGTTTTGTTAATTTCAAATCCAGAAATAATGCTAATGCCTCCTCATTTGTGATTTGTTTTGCATCGCTTGGAGTTGGTATACTTTTAAGAATCCGTTTTGTTCTCAATGGACTAGCTTTAACAACTTTTTCAATGATATTCACTTTTGTCAATTGTTTCTGTGATCGCAATAGGAAAGTATCTTGAATATTTTCATATCCGATTTCTTCATTTATATCCTTAAGCTTCCGCCTCTTGGATCTATCGCGACAGTTGTCCAGCGATTTTTGTGGTCTCCCACGTGTGTGTTTGATTTGAAGTTTCTGAAGCGATTTGGACAGAAAGTTCATTCTCTAACCAGTTTGCAAAGCTCTTATAAAATCTATCTTTGCTGTAATCAACTTTCTTGTATCGCTGTTTTAAATGTTTGATGAAAACATATAATTTATTTTCTAAGTCCGATTGTATTTCAGTGCTATAGGAATTTAAGTTTCCTTTTTTTCGAATGTAATTTTTAACATCTTCCTCGTTTTTGTTTCTAAAATACTCTCCGGCCAATTCTTTATAGCTGAAGCTCTCCATGTTTATGAAAAACGTTGTTATTGCTCAGATATATTATATCCACTGAGTTTGCATCCGAATGCCACTTGCTTTTAAACCTTTTCATACTTTTTTTCATACCAAGTACAGGTAGAATAAAAAGGATTAAAAAACTTAAAATCCTTTTATTTATATGCTATAAAATACCTGACACAAATTTAACAACGCATTGCATAGCTATAGGGTCATGGACTATTATTAGAGTCATAAAAACAGATAAAATAAAAAGACCAAACAAAATTTAAAAAGTCACAATATACCTGTTTAGCGTAAACGCGTGTATAAGATCTTTATTCTACTATAGAATACGCTAGTGTGAACGTAGTGTAACGGATAAGGATGAATCAGGGTAGCCATACGTTTTTCTGATTGTGTAACATTAATAAAATTTTTTATATGTACTACCTGTATTATGTTCGATCACGATCAATTTTCCCTATATCATAAAATTTTTTTGAAGACAATAGCACATGATTTCTGTTACTTCTGCAAACATTTTTGCGGAATAAAAAAAATTGTAAAAAACAATTTAACCCATTAAGGACGGATGGGTATTTAAATACCCAAAAACAGAGCCTTCGTAGAAAAATTCTGGCTAACTTCAGGTAAGAGGTATCGGAAATTGGTTTTTACAGATAGATAAAGAAAGGATAAGACTACTTAAACAAATTTTTGAAATTAAATTTTGCCCCCTTTAATTGGGTAAGTTAGCGGCTTACAAGTTAGCAATTTTTAATATTTGGAAAAAGTGAATGACAATGGCTCTGGAAAATTGGGAGAGTGGAAAATCGAAAAACCCTCTTGGTGACTTATAGCCTTAGGTATGCTCTGCTTTAGCTAAATTGGGCCAATAACGTTGACCACAGGTTTGATTCAATGACATGGGTATTTAAATACCCACTTCGCTGTCAGAGGGTTCAAAACACATATTTTTTTTTTTTTTTGGCAAGTAAAAATGCGATGTTTTATGTAAAATGAACTATTTATTAGTAAAAAATAAAGAAATAAATATCACAACTGTGGTCGAATTTTGAGATAATTTTATATTTTTAATGTTTTTTGGGACACCAGCATGAAAATGTGCAAAACTAGCCTTTGGGTGTAACTAAAATTTGCATTTTGTACAACCAAACTCAGTTTTGCTTCACATTGTCCAAAACGGCCAAGCTGAATAATATGGATTATCATATGGTCAAAGCTCTCCAGGCGCTTTGCCATTTCTTGTGCATTTGAGACAACTTTTTCTCTTACACCAATGCTTCAACAACGCTCACATGAAATAAAATTGGCTCATGATTGGAGATCCTTCAGGTTTTCTTAGCATGCAGTGTAAATTCCAGGCATACACCATAGCAGCATCCAAAGCATTAGTAGGAAAGCCTCGGCTCTTTCGTATAACATATAAAACATACCGCATTCCCTTCTATGACAACAGAGAAGAGAAGGAGTAACATGTTTTGTTTTGTTTTTTTGCACAAGCAAAAGCAAAAGAATTATTATTTTTTTTGATCCCGTTACCATTCTTATGTAACTGCAAAAGAAGCGAGAGCAATGACAACGTGTGTAAAAAGATATGAGAGTGAAATAAAGCGAGCAAGCCAATGTTGAATGTGAACCTCACCTTATTATGGCTTATTATTAATATGGGCGTTCAAATCAAAATGCACATCGTGCACTTCGTGATTCAGTGATGAGGCACATTTTCACCTCAGTGGATTCGGCAATAAGCAGAGTTGCCGCATTTGGGCGAATGATAACCCAAGAGCGATTGTCGAAAATGCGCTCACAAGAGTGGCTGTTTGGTGCGGTTTATGGGCTGGCGGCATCATCGGGCCGTATTTTTTCCAAAATGAGGCCGGTCTGGCAGTTACTGTGAATGGTGTTCGCTATCGTGAGATGATAACGAACTTTTTATGGACCGAATTGGAAGATATGGATGTGGACGATATGTGCTTTCAACAGGACGGTGCCACATAGCTTACGAAACAATGGCTCTTTTGCGCAACGAATTCAATGGCCGTGTTATATCACGTGGTGGCGATGTCAATTGGCCGCCAAGATCATTTGATTTGACACCGTTGGTCTTCTTTCTTTGGGGTTATTTGACAGAAAAGGTGTACGTCGATAAGCAAGCAACAATTCAAGTGCTATACGATGAGATAATTCGGCCCATTAACGGCATAGAACCTCAATTATGCCTCAGCGTCATCGAACATTTAGACCATCGGATGGAGGTCGCGGCGGCCATTTGGCCGATATTTTGAACCATACCAATATTTGCATAATAAAAATAAATGACAATAACTTCCTAAATAATTGGTGTTTTATTCAAAATCAACATCGGCCCTTAAAATTTAACCATCCTTTTCATCCAAAAGAAGGAATACAAAGGCCCTCTAGAAGGCATCCGTACTTCTTCCTTTTCCCGCTGGGACAGATTCAACGTACATAGTGAAATAATCACACAACACACACATCAATGGATGCAATATATGAATTTTTAAATTTTTGGTTTTCAAAAAATCTTGTGTTTTAGAACTCTTTAAGAGCGAAGTGGGTAGAAAAATACCCATGGTCTAGGGGCCAAGGTTTGACAGGTAAAAATAAGAAAAAAACGCAATGTCAATATAAATGCCCATAATATCAAATGTGTGAAATTTCATCAAAATCGTACCACGAAATCGAAGTTCAGTCTTTAATGGGTTAAAAAAATTTTTTTTTTTCTGAGTAATTTCATTAAAATTACCTTTCTATCAGTGGTTTTACCTTCTTAATCCCTTTTGGGTCGCAAAAGTTCTATTCTTCTAAAGTTGAAATATGACAAAAATATAGTAGTTTAGAAATTTTTTTTTGAGTAATTTCATTAAAATTAAAAAAGTGTTAAACAGACAGGTCCAAACGGGTACAAGAGTATATACAGGGTTAAAGAAAACACTTTTACCTTTCTATCAGTGGTTTCACCTTCTTGGTCCCTTTTTGGCCGCAAAAGTTCTATTCTACAAAAGTTGAAATATGACAAAAATATAGTAGTTTAGAAATTTTTTTTAGAGTTATTTCATTAAAATTAAAAAAGTGTTAAACAGACGGGTCCAAACGGGTACAAGAGTATATACAGGGTTAAAAACACTTTCACCTTTCTATCAGTGGTTTCACCTTCTTGGTCACTTTTGGGCCGCAAAAGTTCTTTTCTACTAAAGTTGAAATTTGACAAAAATATAGTAGTTTAGAAAATATGTCCTAACATCTCAAATATAAATAACACAACAGTCGCAAATATTACCTTTTTAAAGCTAACAAGACTACCAACCTAGCAAAAAAGCATAGCAGGTCATTATCGCTGATAGTTTTTGTGCAATGATAATTTCTTTCGGATTAAATATTAAAAAAAAACACTTTTTTCTGAATTAAAAAAAAAAGTTGTGTTTAACAACATGGCACAACCACAATTACCAATATTTTGACATAATTTTTTGGCTACCTTAGTTTTAATATGTTTACTATTAAATCAAATTAAAATTTTTGAAATCGGTGGCAAACAATAATTGGACTTTTGGCCAATGAAATAAAATTTTCAGCCACTGTGCGCTGGACATATGGTCGTTGCTAGATTTACCAGTAAAAAAATTGTTACAAAATTGCAGCTCCTTGCGGTAAATTTGTGTCAATTGGTCCAACAGACTGGTCCTGGGATTTGTGAAAATAAAACCAGTACAAAAAGAAAGAACTCATGTCCAGTGAAAGGAGATCCAATCATTTAAATGGTTTATGAAGAACGAAAAGGTAGTAAAAGTAATGAGTTACAGCGCAGTCTTCACCGGTGCTGTGACATATTTTTTTGGGACTAATTCTAGGACTTGTTTTTCTAAAATAATACTACATTGTATTGAGATACATAATACTATATTGTAGTAACTGGCACTAAACACGTTCATTGAGAATAGTGATAGATCTTCTTTATATATAGTGTTAGAAGTAATGGGTGATTTTTTAAGAGTTCTAGGAAAGTTAAAAAAAAAAACATAAAACTCAGAAAAATGCATGAAATCTTTATTTGAATCGATAGTACGGTCCATATTATTTAATGTTTGAAGATTATTTCATGCAAATGTTGACCGTGACTGCGCCTCAAATGGTCCATCCGTCTATTTAAGCGGGCATGTGTGCATAAACATGAGCTTTAACATAGCCCCACAAAAAATAGTCTAAAAGCATTAAATCGCACGATATAGGCTGCAAATGCTGCTCTTGTATTTTGGGCAAAAAAAAAGTTGGATATCATCTCACGGTAGCTCTCACCATTTACATCTTTGAAGAAGTACGGTGCAATGATGCCACCAGCCCATGAACCGCACCAAACTGTGACTTTTTCTGGATGCATTGGTAGCTCTTGCAATGCTTCTGGCTGATCTTCACTCCAAAATCGACAATTCTGCTTATTAACGTACCGAATAGCCGCTTCAGTGGGTCGATTAAACTGACCATAAAATGGAAGAAGCGCGCGATGAACTTTCTTAACAGCATTTTGATAATAAAATTCAATAATTTGCAAGCGTTGTTCGTTTGTAAGGCGATTCATGGTTAAATCAAAGACCAAACTGAAGATGTTTGACGGTGAAACAAAACACGAAACGTGCGTCAGCTGTTTAAACAAGTGTTGCCAAAAAGATAATAGCTAAAAAATCACCCGATACAACCGATCTCTACCACCAAAGACCTATCACAGGACTACTTTGGAGTCAGTTCACTTCCTTCTAGAGCTGTTATAAAAATTATCGATGTCAAATTTTATATAAATGCCAACATTTATATAGAAGTATGGCATTAAACGCTTTTTTCGGTTTTGCGCAGTATGTTCTATACTATTTACAGCATTATTTACATAAAATATACTTTCGTTTTTCCTTATGATGTTTCAAAAATTGTATCTGCTAAAATATTGCATTTCTCTTCTATCGTACTAATGAAAATAATCTGTAAGAAGAGGTGTGTTTACTTTTTAATATTTTTGATAAGTTCCCAAACGGAGAATATTCAGAATATTTTTCTAACGTAAATACCTGTAGCCTGTTATTCCACAATTTGTTCTTATATTTAAAAATTTCAATTGTGATCATTGGTGGTGATCATTTCTTCTATATATGTTCCCTAATTAAATTAAGGCTTCGCGAGCTTAGGACAACAAGGTTCTATCTCAAATTTAGTTAAGGTGCAAATATAACCTTTTTGTCCTTGGGTCACGTTTTATAACATTTGGCAATTTCTTCACAAATTAAATATGTTTCTTTTTTGGTATATTCTATTTCTGCAGTGATTTTGTTCATCTGTTTTGCGTGTACTTAATACTTCCGTAAAATTTAGTTGAACAAGAAGTTTTTATTCATGTATCGAGCGCATTTAGTCCAATTTGCTTTATTAAATTTATGTATATTTATCGGTCTTATAGAAAATATTATTTGTAGTTTATTAATTATTCATAAGAATCCCGTTGAAGGGCACCTTCTTGGGTCAGCTTGTATAAACGTACTTTAATAGGGAAAGACGATTTCAAGGTGATTTGGCTGAATTTTTTACAATGAATATATCGCCAACAACTATTTTATGGCAGCCCCAAAAACAGGCTCTGCAATTAAAATCACCTCCTAAAATATATTTGTTGCTTTAAAATGTAATCGTTTACTGTTTGAGTTTACGTTTAAGCCGCCAGGGAAATAACATGAATATAAATGTAAGAATTCATTTCCAGTTGTAACCTTATCTCCTATGTGCTCAATTAGTTTCGTGTTCTTACGTGGTAATAACTCGTGTGTTATATTTTTCCTTATTATCAGCCATAACTATAACAGTAAAAGTTGTTGTGTATAATATACATTTGTATATCCTCCACAACTAGTTGTGAAAAGGGTATACTTAGTTTGTTATTCCTTGTGAAACTTTTTTAATATCCATCAAAGATCCCGAACAGTATATGTATTTGAGTCCTTGTGTATTATTAAGTAGGAAAGAGTTATGAATAAAAATGTGGAACAACCGCCCAAAAAAAATTAATAATTAATAATAATTGATAATAAGAATCAGTTTTACGTCAATTACCTTTCTTCTGGAGTAACAACACTTACAAACACATAATCACCAGTTAAGTTACATGTCATGTTTTCGCCTTAATATCACAATTTCTTCCTTGTTATCATAATATTGTATTTACTAACCACGGGATAAGTGCTTTAAGAACAATTAACATAAATTTCCCGCAAGGAATGTTTAAATGATTATTTTATTTATTTAATTGTTTTCCAATACAACAACATTTATAATCTTATAATTACAGTAAAGGATTATAACATATACGAATTTCATTAAAACATAAATATGTATAATAAAAGTTAAAATAAAAACAGTTAAAATTAGGAGTTTTTTGTCAGTAGTGTTCGAAAAACTCCAACTCGTGATTCTCATGAAATCAAGTACCTCAAAAAAGGAAGTTCCTCGTCCTTTCCGTTTTTTTAATCTCAAGACCTCAGGCAGAGTAATTAGATAGACATATATAAAGGACATCGCTAGAACTAAAGTAGCAAACAAGGTAACAACTTTTAAAAGAAACTTTAAAAACACAGAAAAGGACAAATTCATTCTTACAATTTTTGAAAAAACGAGAAAAATTCTACGTAAACACATCGACGTTATTGTTGTACAAGCAGATAAAGTAAACAAAACCGTGCTGATGTATAAAAACGAATACGAAAAGAAGATGGAAGTACTACTAGAAGACAAAAACACATATAAAACTATAAGAGTAGACCCTACATTGAAACTACAGAAAGAAAACAACAACATTGTTTCAGATTTATTTAAAAACAACCATATAGACTCTTGGCAAAAACGCCTACTCTTTTGTTCCGCCGCTTCGGCACCCAGATTTACGGGTTACTAAAAATTCACAAACCTGATACCCCCTTCGACCTATTGTGTCATCAATCCAGGTACCGTGCTACCACATTTCTAAATACATTGGAACAATTTTAAAACATTTAATCTCTGAAACGTATAACATAAAAAACTCAATAGAAGTTAAAAAACAACTCACCAACATAAAACTTGAAAGATGGGAAACAATTGTATCTCATTATTTACTAACATTCCAGTTTGAACGGCAATAAGAACAATAATGGGAAAATGGAACGTAATAAAAAATCACTCAAAAATGTCAAGCTCTCAATTTCTTAAAATTCTCCAATTTTGTCTCAATGATAATAATTATTTTAAATACAAAGATAAAATATATAATCAAATTTTAGGCATGCCCATGGGCAACCCACTATCCCCTACAATCGCAGACATAATACTTGATAACCTGCTTGAGAGTGCAATAGAAGAATTGAAAAATAAGAAAATTTTTATCAAAAACATAGATAAATATGTAGATGATATCTTAGCGGTCATCAATCCAGACGAACAAGAAGAAATTTTGTCCACATTTAACAAGTATCATCCTAAGATACAATTTACAATTGAAAGGGAGAAAAATCAGGAAATAGCGTACTTGGACACCAAACTAATTCGAAGGAAAAATTCCATAGTTTTTGACTGGTTCGCTAAGGAGACCTCACCAGGAAGGATAATGAATTTCCACGCAACCCAACCGAAAAATCAAATAGTTAACGCTGCTAAAAATTTCATCTCCAGGATTTTACACGATGAACTTTTTCATACCAAAAACAATAATATAATTTTCAATATCCTTAAAAGCAATAGATAATAACACCACTAATATAGAAAAAGCACAAACATATTTTTACAGTGTAAAATACATCCCTGGCCTCACTGATAATACAAACATACGAACGTCAATAGAAACAAATAATATAAGCTTTGCTTATAAACCCAATAAAACACTTAACACCATATTCTCTGCAATAAAAGCTCCAATAGACAAACAACAACAAAACAACATTGTGTACGAATTACAATGTAAAGGGAATAATGAACAAAGTTGCGAACTCATATACATTGGAACAACAAAACGATCCCTTGAAACTAGAATGGGAGAACATATGATGGATATACAAAGCAAAAAAGAAACGACAGCATTATCAACACACATTTTAAATACACAACATAAAATTGATTTTGAGGGGGTGCGAATACTAGATAAAGTAAGGGGGGATAAGAAGAGATTTACAATTGAAAGTCTAAGGATACAAGAAAACATAAAGTATTACCGTGACGTCAAAAAAAAATTTAGTGGGAAATGATACCATGAACTTAAACACAAATGCAATGGAAAACCCCCCTGTAAAAAGTTGTCAAAAGCCTACATTACAAGTTGGTATGGACAGGTACATAAAAGTGCTTAAACGGGGACGCAGCCCTACCTCTGCAGCAGTTGCTTCGGCCTCAAAAGTACCATCTTTTGATAAAATAAATACACAAAATCGTTTTTCGATTCTGGAGGATGAATCCTCTGAAGCACCAAACGTCATTAAATCGTCTAAGCCACCCCCGATATACCTTAGAGAGCAAAACTCTAATGAGTTAATAAAAAGTTTAATTTCGGTGATAGGTAAAAATTCCTTTTATATAGCTGCAATAAAGCGAGGTATCATTAAATACAGGAGAATCACGAGAATGATTTTCGAAAAGCACTTACAAGATTTGAGACTCTGAATAAAAACTTTTATACATATCAACTGAAGAGCAGTTAAGGTCTTCAGGTAGTAATCAAGGGCATAGACTCATGCGTAGACCCAGGGGAAATTTAAGCTTTTTTGGAAAATCAAAAACGTAACAAATATCAAAAATAGGGGAAAAAAATCCCCAACCACTATTTCGAGTGGAGCTAGAACCGGGCGACGTAAAGCTCAAAAAAAAAATTAAACGCATCCAATTTATAATTTAAAATATATTCTGTACAGAAGGGTAACTATTGAGGAGCCGCACAAAAGAAATGGCCCTGTTCAATGTCTTAACTGCCAGGAATTTGGCGATTCATGGTTAAATCAAAGACCAAACTGAAGATGTTTGACGGTGAAACAAAACACGAAACGTGCGTCAGCTGTTTAAACAAGTGTTGCCAAAAAGATAATAGCTAAAAAATCACCCGATACAACCGATCTCTACCACCAAAGACCTATCACAGGACTACTTTGGAGTCAGTTCACTTCCTTCTAGAGCTGTTATAAAAATTATCGATGTCAAATTTTATATAAATGCCAACATTTATATAGAAGTATGGCATTAAACGCTTTTTTCGGTTTTGCTCAGTATGTTCTATACTATTTACAGCATTATTTACATAAAATATACTTTCGTTTTTCCTTATGATGTTTCAAAAGTTGTATCTGCTAAAATATTGCATTTCTCTTCTATCGTACTAATGAAAATAATCTTTAAGAAGAGGTGTGTTTACTTTTTAATATTTTTGATAAGTTCCCAAACGGAGAATATTCAGAATATTTTTCTAACGTAAATACCTGTAGCCTGTTATGCCACAATTTGTTCTTATATTTAAAAATTTCAATTGTGATCATTGGTGGTGATCATTTCTTCTATATATGTTCCCTAATTAAATTAAGGCTTCGCGAGCTTAGGACAACAAGGTTCTATCTCAAATTTAGTTAAGGTGCAAATATAACCTTTTTGTCCTTGGGTCACGTTTTGAATGTTATTTGGCAATTTCTTCACAAATTAAATATGTTTCTTTTTTGGTATATTCTATTTCTGCAGTGATTTTGTTCATCTGTTTTGCGTGTACTTAATACTTCCGTAAAATTTAGTTGAACAAGAAGTTTTTATTCATGTATCGAGCGCATTTAGTCCAATTTGCTTTATTAAATTTATGTATATTTATCGGTCTTATAGAAAATATTATTTGTAGTTTATTAATTATTCATAAGAATCCCGTTGAAGGGCACCTTCTTGGGTCAGCTTGTATAAACGTACTTTAATAGGGAAAGACGATTTCAAGGTGATTTGGCTGAATTTTTTACAATGAATATATCGCCAACAACTATTTTATGCCAGCCCCAAAAACAGGCTCTGCAATTAAAATCACCTCCTAAAATATATTTGTTGCTTTAAAATGTAATCGTTTACTGTTTGAGTTTACGTTTAAGCCGCCAGGGAAATAACATGAATATAAATGTAAGAATTCATTTCCAGTTGTAACCTTATCTCCTATGTGCTCAATTAGTTTCGTGTTCTTACGTGGTAATAACTCGTGTGTTATATTTTTCCTTATTATCAGCCATAACTATAACAGTAAAAGTTGTTGTGTATAATATACATTTGTATATCCTCCACAACTAGTTGTGAAAAGGGTATACTTAGTTTGTTATTCCTTGTGAAACTTTTTTAATATCCATCAAAGATCCCGAACAGTATATGTATTTGAGTCCTTGTGTATTATTAAGTAGGAAAGAGTTATGAATAAAAATGTGGAACAACCGCCCAAAAAAAAATTAATAATTAATAATAATTGATAATAAGAATCAGTTTTACGTCAATTACCTTTCCTCTGGAGTAACAACACTTACAAACACATAATCACCAGTTAAGTTACATGTCATGTTTTCACCTTAATATCACAATTTCTTCCTTGTTATCATAATATTGTATTTACTAACCACGGGATAAGTGCTTTAAGAACAATTAACATAAATTTCCCGCAAGGAATGTTTAAATGATTATTTTATTTATTTAATTGTTTTCCAATACAACAACATTTATAATCTTATAATTACAGTAAAGGATTATAACATATACGAATTTCATTAAAACATAAATATGTATAATAAAAGTTAAAATAAAAACAGTTAAAATTAGGAGTTTTTTGTCAGTAGTGTTCGAAAAACTCCAACTCGTGATTCTCATGAAATCAAGTACCTCAAAAAAGGAAGTTCCTCGTCCTTTCCGTTTTTTTAATCTCAAGACCTCAGGCAGAGTAATTAGATAGACATATATAAAGAGAAAGACATCGCTAGAACTAAAGTAGCAAACAAGGTAACAACTTTTAAAAGAAACTTTAAAAACACAGAAAAGGACAAATTCATTCTTACAATTTTTGAAAAAACGAGAAAAATTCTACGTAAACACATCGACGTTATTGTTGTACAAGCAGATAAAGTAAACAAAACCGTGCTGATGTATAAAAACGAATACGAAAAGAAGATGGAAGTACTACTAGAAGACAAAAACACATATAAAACTATAAGAGTAGACCCTACATTGAAACTACAGAAAGAAAACAACAACATTGTTTCAGATTTATTTAAAAACAACCATATAGACTCTTGGCAAAAACGCCTACTCTTTTGTTCCGCCGCTTCGGCACCCAGATTTACGGGTTACTAAAAATTCACAAACCTGATACCCCCTTCGACCTATTGTGTCATCAATCCAGGTACCGTGCTACCACATTTCTAAATACATTGGAACAATTTTAAAACATTTAATCTCTGAAACGTATAACATAAAAAACTCAATAGAAGTTAAAAAACAACTCACCAACATAAAACTTGAAAGATGGGAAACAATTGTATCTCATTATTTACTAACATTCCAGTTTGAACGGCAATAAGAACAATAATGGGAAAATGGAACGTAATAAAAAATCACTCAAAAATGTCAAGCTCTCAATTTCTTAAAATTCTCCAATTTTGTCTCAATGATAATAATTATTTTAAATACAAAGATAAAATATATATTCAAATTTTAGGCATGCCCATGGGCAACCCACTATCCCCTACAATCGCAGACATAATACTTGATAACCTGCTTGAGAGTGCAATAGAAGAATTGAAAAATAAGAAAATTTTTATCAAAAACATAGATAAATATGTAGATGATATCTTAGCGGTCATCAATCCAGACGAACAAGAAGAAATTTTGTCCACATTTAACAAGTATCATCCTAAGATACAATTTACAATTGAAAGGGAGAAAAATCAGGAAATAGCGTACTTGGACACCAAACTAATTCGAAGGAAAAATTCCATAGTTTTTGACTGGTTCGCTAAGGAGACCTCACCAGGAAGGATAATGAATTTCCACGCAACCCAACCGAAAAATCAAATAGTTAACGCTGCTAAAAATTTCATCTCCAGGATTTTACACGATGAACTTTTTCATACCAAAAACAATAATATAATTTTCAATATCCTTAAAAGCAATAGATAATAACACCACTAATATAGAAAAAGCACAAACATATTTTTACAGTGTAAAATACCTCCCTGGCCTCACTGATAATAAAAACATACGAACGTCAATAGAAACAAATAATATAAGCTTTGCTTATAAACCCAATAAAACACTTAGCACCATATTCTCTGCAATAAAAGCTCCAATAGACAAACAACAACAAAACAACATTGTGTACGAATTACAATGTAAAGGGAATAACGAATAAAGTTGCATATGATGGATATACAAAGCAAAAAAGAAACGACAGCATTATCAACACACATTTTAAATACACAACATAAAATTGATTTTGAGGGGGTGCGAATACTAGATAAAGTAAGGGGGGATAAGAAGAGATTTACAATTGAAAGTCTAAGGATACAAGAAAACACAAAGAAAACGATGAATGTCAAAGAAGACACTGACAATATTAACCCTTTCCGGCCCTAGCTATACAAACGTGTAGGTAAATCTTACCTTTTTTGAAGAGAGAAGTTTATATATAAATATCGAACTTTTCTTACTTCTGTTAGTCTCTACATGTTATGTGTTATCTCTTAATCGTTGTCTTTTAATTTTTTGCGAGGTTTATTTTAGTATTTGTGTGGACGCGTGCAAAAAAGATGATCATGTTTCGCAGTGCGGAAGACAAGATATGTAACTATCATTATTTTGCTTATATTACGCCAAATATATGAAGATTTTGTTATTATTTTGTAACTAAAGCATCATACATATAAATAATGTGCAAATATTTTTAAATACACAATGAATTTTTTGTGTTTTTTGCGAGCTTATGTGTACCTACACATATGTGTAATATGGGTTTCTACTACCTCAATTTGCGTAAGAAAACTGTGATTAGGTGCAAGCGTTTGGTGAGGACTTTGCCGAATAAATCCTTTGTATTATTTGTTCGGTATTTTACCAGCCTTTTACTTTTGAGGCAATTGGCGAAAATTAAGGTGCATGGAACTGGCCCAATAAAAACAAATCGTTTGCGCCTAAACTAACAAGTCATTTTCGCAAACAAAAAGAAGCAAAATTTTTTGAAAAATAGTCCAAAAAACATTAAAAAAAACCAAATTAAATCAAAATATTTACAATCGTGAGCAAATTACCTCTAATTTAAGTACCCTTATATAGATATAACTGGAGGGGGCACTTTTTTTTTGCCCCAGAGGGCTCCAAAAGTCCCGCCCACTCGAAATGTTTTTTTTTTGTAAAATTACCTTTAATTCAAGTACCTACACATAACACTAAGTGGACGGGGCTGCTTTTGGGATTCAGGGGGCCCACGGGCCTCAGCCCCTTTAAATTTTAATTTTGTTGTGTGTTTTTATTTTATTTCCAGAGGTGTTCCAATTTTATTTCGTGTGCCCTGTAAACTACACTTTTGCCAAAAATTGCTTATATTTTGTCCAAGTGAAGTCCCAAGGTACACATATGTGCATGTCCTGTTTCTAAGGACATGGGCTTTGTAAGTACCATAAAAGTTCATTTTTACGTTATCTTAGGGCTAATTATCATATACTGAAAATTTCATTCAAATCCGCCAACTTTGAAATTGCTTGGGTCGGAAAGGGTTAACGCAAATTATAGGGTTGCTATTACTAAATCGTTACAGTGATACTTGTTTTGATATGTGTTTAATTTTAAATTTATGTTTTATGTTTTATACGTTTAACGTTACATGTAAAAGGAGAAATCTAATGTGAAAGCTCATATTGTAAGTTTGACTTTTTTAATGTAATTTATTTGTATTGATGTTAATTTATATATTTTTTAAAATTTTAAATAGACGCTCCCTTGAAAAAGTCGACAAAAAATCGACGAAACGTCGGGAAAACTGTAATAAAAAATTGCTTTTTATTAACATGAATTAACCTTAGGCCCTATTAGCTTAAATAAAAAACAAATCAATTAAACAACAAATTGGCTAAATATCAAAAATAAGAGAATGCATCATGTTTATAGGAAGAATTAAAAAGGTAAGAAGTTTGCTTTTGTTAAATTCGACTAAAGTATCATTTTTCTGATAAAAAATAAAAAAAAAAATAATTTTTATTATCTCATTCATCCCAATCTGATTTAGTTTTATTCATTTAGTGTATTTTTTCATCAATGAAAAGAAGAATAAAGTCATTTTTATTATCTGCAAACTACTTCCCTATAAGGAAAGGCTCCTCCCATATATTTCCTGCATCCAAAATTATCAAATTCCTATCCTATAAATCTACATTAACGTTGGGGCTGGATAAAAATCTAAAAGCCTTTCAAAAGTTTGGTGGGAGAAGAACTGCTTGGTAAAAAACGGCAACTATTATCGTCTTGTCACATTTTCTCCCTATGGAATTTGCTAGAGTAGGATTAATTACATTGGAATCAATGGAAACTTGGAAGTAACAAAACTTTTTCAGTTAATTAGCGATCTCATTTTAATAACTCCTCATTAATATGGTAAAGTTGTTCGACAAAGCAAGAAGATTTAATTAGCAAAATAAAAGTTAAATTTAAAGTAAAAAAAACAAATAAAACCCAGAAAAGAAACAAATTATTCGTAAAGAAGCTAAAAAAATCAAAAGTAATAAGAATTTAAAGTTCGGTATGTTGATGTGTTTAATAGAAAAGACCAAAAAAAAACCTAAAAAAAATTAAAAAAAGGAAAAACCTAAAAAAATTTTATGTTCATCATTGCAGAGTGGCTCGGCGTAAATTTTGAAAAGTGGTTTATGAAATAAAGAAAACAAAAATTAACGTCACGAAATTAGTGCAGGGAAACTATCGATAGCCTTAAAATATCGAAAATATCGATAGCAAAAATACCGATATTATAATTATTTAAAATGCAGCTATGAAAACATGTTACAGCAGCTTTAATCACAGCTTTTCTGCAATGTAGAACATTATTTTATTATCAATGTTAACCAAAGATTAAGCAAAAAGTATGTGAAATATTGAGGGAATAAAATTATTCTAAAAATGCTTAAAAAATAAAATTAATTTTATAGAGGCACAAACGAAAAAAATGGTTAGTATAATAAAAATAAATTACGAAAAAGAAATGATATTTTCGTTTAAACGTTACGTTTAGTTCTATTTATTTACTTTTTTTTTTATAAAATATTATGTTTATGGTTTTCTTTTCAAATGAGTCTTTATGAATTGTTTGATACATATGTCTGTTGCAAATATAATCAAGTTGTTATTCGACCTTTTTTTCGTTTTCTATTCAGCTATTGAAATTTATTTTAGTTGTTATACAAGGAACAATTTTTCAAAAACTGGCATCTAAAATAATGTGCTTACTAGTGATGAGATATTATCTATATTTTCTACTATCGATATTTAACGGTAGTTCGGATTTCACTATCGATATAACCATCAACAGAATATTTGTATTTGTATAGGAAAATTTAAATCATTTTTGATCTGGCTACAGTTCGTCGCTTTAACCCATTTCCGACCGCGAAACATAAAAGTAGACCGATTTCAATTAAATTTGAGTTCTTATCTAATTTAGGGTTCCTGATTTCAAATCCGTTCACGAAATTCAGCTAGCCCTACTGGGCCCGTCGGAACCCGGTTTTCGCAAGCGCGAACGTTGGCCGCTATTCAACATACATTTTTTTTGCTTTGTAAGTTTAAAAATTTAAAACTCGTTTGACGTTTTAAGAAGCTGTATGTCAATTTAATCAAATGCAGTTGGTGTGGACGAAATTCACCCAAGATTTTTTAAATTAATTCTCCCAAGAATATTGCCCTTTGTTACACATGTATTTAACACCATTATTTCCACCAGTCATTTTCCCTCAAATTGGAAAAAGTCCAAAATAATACCAATACCCAAAACTATGTCGAAAATATTTGATAGGTTAATTCACAATCAGATATCGCTTTACGTTAATGATCATAATCTGCTTAATGATAAACAATCTGGCTTTCGGAAAAACCACAGTTGTATAACTGCACTTGTAGATGTTACGGAAGATATAAGAAATAGTATAGATGAACGAAAAACAAATATCTTAGTACTTTTGGGATCATTCAAAAGCCTTCGATACAGTCGATCGACGTTATGATGTTACAAACTACAACACAAGTTTATGTTTTCTACAGCTGCTACACGTCTGATATAAACATATCGTACCAACAGGCATCAGTATGTTCAAAGTGGGAACAATAAATCAAAACTTCTACCTGTGACGAGGGGAATACCGCAGGGGTCAATTATTGGGCCCCTTCTATTTCCGCTTTACGCTGATGGCCTTCCGAGTCAACTTACACACTGCAAAGTCAGAATGTATGCTGACGATGTTCAGCTTTACATCAGCTGTGATACATCTGAAATTGAACAATTCGTCTTAACTCTGAATACTGAGTTAAAACATATACATATATGAATGGGCTACTGCTAATGGTCTTAGTATCAACCCAACCCAAAAAATCTAAATATCTTGTTATCCAAAATCGAACTACTATAACCGATCATATACCTGATATTTTTCTTGGTGATGAACGTATTGAAAGGGTAAATACAGCCACAAATTTAGGTATTATTTTTAATAAGAACCTGACATGGTGCAACCATATTAATTATGCATGTGGCCGTACATATTCCATACTTAGAACTCTCTGGAAAACGCAGTATTGTACACCTATCAAAATAAGAATACTTCTTGCCAAAACCTATTTATTGCCAATTCTGATGTATGGATGCGAATTATTTGCCAAATGTGATGCGGCAAGTACAAGAAAATAAAACTCAGTCTTTAAAAGCATTGTACGATACGTATATGGCGTGAAAAGGTTTAATTCTGTTTCTGCTTTTACGGTAAAATTATATGGTATTCAGTTTGATGACCTTCTCAAAACAAGAGTACTGATATTTATGCACAAAATCGTGTTAACTCAACAACCACAACATCTGTATAACCGCTTAACCATATCTAGGTCTACTAGAGGTAAAAGAATTTTATTGTTTAGACAGCAAAGTTTAACTTCCTATTGGCAATTTTTCCTTAATGCAATCCGTCTGTGGAATCTACTCCCGCATAATATAAAGGGTGGTTAAGTTCCCAAACGGAGAATATTCAGAATATTTTTCTAACGTAAATACCTGTAGCCTGTTATGCCACAATTTGTTCTTATATTTAAAAATTTCAATTGTGATCATTGGTGGTGATCATTTCTTCTATATATGTTCCCTAATTAAATTAAGGCTTCGCGAGCTTAGGACAACAAGGTTCTATCTCAAATTTAGTTAAGGTGCAAATATAACCTTTTTGTCCTTGGGTCAGGTTTTGAATGTTATTTGGCAATTTCTTCACAAATTAAATATGTTTCTTTTTTGGTATATTCTATTTCTGCAGTGATTTTGTTCATCTGTTTTGCGTGTACTTAATACTTCCGTAAAATTTAGTTGAACAAGAAGTTTTTATTCATGTATCGAGCGCATTTAGTCCAATTTGCTTTATTAAATTTATGTATATTTATCGGTCTTATAGAAAATATTATTTGTAGTTTATTAATTATTCATAAGAATCCCGTTGAAGGGCACCTTCTTGGGTCAGCTTTTATAAACGTACTTTAATAGGGAAAGACGATTTCAAGGTGATTTGGCTGAATTTTTTACAATGAATATATCGCCAACAACTATTTTATGGCAGCCCCAAAAACAGGCTCTGCAATTAAAATCACCTCCTAAAATATATTTGTTGCTTTAAAATGTAATCGTTTACTGTTTGAGTTTACGTTTAAGCCGTCAGGGAAATAACATGAATATAAATGTAAGAATTCATTTCCAGTTGTAACCTTATCTCCTATGTGCTCAATTAGTTTCGTGTTCTTACGTGGTAATAACTCGTGTGTTATATTTTTCCTTATTATCAGCCATAACTATAACAGTAAAAGTTGTTGTGTATAATATACATTTGTTATCCTCCACAACTAGTTGTGAAAAGGGTATACTTAGTTTGTTATTCCTTGTGAAACTTTTTTAATATCCATCAAAGATCCCGAACAGTATATGTATTTGAGTCCTTGTGTATTATTAAGTAGGAAAGAGTTATGAATAAAAATGTGGAACAACCGCCCAAAAAAAATTAATAATTAATAATAATTGATAATAAGAATCAGTTTTACGTCAATTACCTTTCCTCTGGAGTAACAACACTTACAAACACATAATCACCAGTTAAGTTACATGTCATGTTTTCACCTTAATATCACAATTTCTTCCTTGTTATCATAATATTGTATTTACTAACCACGGGATAAGTGCTTTAAGAACAATTAACATAAATTTCCCGCAAGGAATGTTTAAATGATTATTTTATTTATTTAATTGTTTTCCAATACAACAACATTTATAATCTTATAATTACAGTAAAGGATTATAACATATACGAATTTCATTAAAACATAAATATGTATAATAAAAGTTAAAATAAAAACAGTTAAAATTAGGAGTTTTTTGTCAGTAGTGTTCGAAAAACTCCAACTCGTGATTCTCATGAAATCAAGTACCTCAAAAAAGGAAGTTCATCGTCCTTTCCGTTTTTTTAATCTCAAGACCTCAGGCAGAGTAATTAGATAGACATATATAAAGAGAAAGACATCGCTAGAACTAAAGTAGCAAACAAGGTAACAACTTTTAAAAGAAACTTTAAAAACACAGAAAAGGACAAATTCATTCTTACAATTTTTGAAAAAACGAGAAAAATTCTACGTAAACACATCGACGTTATTGTTGTACAAGCAGATAAAGTAAACAAAACCGTGCTGATGTATAAAAACGAATACGAAAAGAAGATGGAAGTACTACTAGAAGACAAAAACACATATAAAACTATAAGAGTAGACCCTACATTGAAACTACAGAAAGAAAACAACAACATTGTTTCAGATTTATTTAAAAACAACCATATAGACTCTTGGCAAAAACGCCTACTCTTTTGTTCCGCCGCTTCGGCACCCAGATTTACGGGTTACTAAAAATTCACAAACCTGATACCCCCTTCGACCTATTGTGTCATCAATCCAGGTACCGTGCTACCACATTTCTAAATACATTGGAACAATTTTAAAACATTTAATCTCTGAAACGTATAACATAAAAAACTCAATAGAAGTTAAAAAACAACTCACCAACATAAAACTTGAAAGATGGGAAACAATTGTATCTCATTATTTACTAACATTCCAGTTTGAACGGCAATAAGAACAATAATGGGAAAATGGAACGTAATAAAAAATCACTCAAAAATGTCAAGCTCTCAATTTCTTAAAATTCTCCAATTTTGTCTCAATGATAATAATTATTTTAAATACAAAGATAAAATATATATTCAAATTTTAGGCATGCCCATGGGCAACCCACTATCCCCTACAATCGCAGACATAATACTTGATAACCTGCTTGAGAGTGCAATAGAAGAATTGAAAAATAAGAAAATTTTTATCAAAAACATAGATAAATATGTAGATGATATCTTAGCGGTCATCAATCCAGACGAACAAGAAGAAATTTTGTCCACATTTAACAAGTATCATCCTAAGATACAATTTACAATTGAAAGGGAGAAAAATCAGGAAATAGCGTACTTGGACACCAAACTAATTCGAAGGAAAAATTCCATAGTTTTTGACTGGTTCGCTAAGGAGACCTCACCAGGAAGGATAATGAATTTCCACGCAACCCAACCGAAAAATCAAATAGTTAACGCTGCTAAAAATTTCATCTCCAGGATTTTACACGATGAACTTTTTCATACCAAAAACAATAATATAATTTTCAATATCCTTAAAAGCAATAGATAATAACACCACTAATATAGAAAAAGCACAAACATATTTTTACAGTGTAAAATACATCCCTGGCCTCACTGATAATAAAAACATACGAACGTCAATAGAAACAAATAATATAAGCTTTGCTTATAAACCCAATAAAACACTTAGCACCATATTCTCTGCAATAAAAGCTCCAATAGACAAACAACAACAAAACAACATTGTGTACGAATTACAATGTAAAGGGAATAACGAATAAAGTTGCATATGATGGATATACAAAGCAAAAAAGAAACGACAGCATTATCAACACACATTTAAAATACACAACATAAAATTGATTTTGAGGGGGTGCGAATACTAGATAAAGTAAGGGGGGATAAGAAGAGATTTACAATTGAAAGTCTAAGGATACAAGAAAACACAAAGAAAACGATGAATGTCAAAGAAGACACTGACAA
Source organism: Pollenia angustigena (assembly GCA_930367215.1). Classification (NCBI taxonomy): domain Eukaryota; kingdom Metazoa; phylum Arthropoda; class Insecta; order Diptera; family Polleniidae; genus Pollenia; species Pollenia angustigena. The sequence goes on along the minus strand of OV884059.1, from coordinate 100,101,452 downwards.
TATTAACCCTTTCCGGCCCTAGCTATACAAACGTGTAGGTAAATCTTACCTTTTTTGAAGAGAGAAGTTTATATATAAATATCGAACTTTTCTTACTTCTATTAGTCTCTACATGTTATGTGTTATCTCTTAATCGTTGTCTTTTAATTTTTTGCGAGGTTTATTTTAGTATTTGTGTGGACGCGTGCAAAAAAGATGATCATGTTTCGCAGTGCGGAAGACAAGATATGTAACTATCATTATTTTGCTTATATTACGCCAAATATATGAAGATTTTGTTATTATTTTGTAACTAAAGCATCATACATATAAATAATGTGCAAATATTTTTAAATACACAATGAATTTTTTGTGTTTTTTGCGAGCTTATGTGTACCTACACATATGTGTAATATGGGTTTCTACTACCTCAATTTGCGTAAGAAAACTGTGATTAGGTGCAAGCGTTTGGTGAGGACTTTGCCGAATAAATCCTTTGTATTATTTGTTCGGTCTTTACCAGCCTTTTACTTTTGAGGCAATTGGCGAAAATTAAGGTGCATGGAACTGGCCCAATAAAAACAAATCGTTTGCGCCTAAACTAACAAGTCATTTTCGCAAACAAAAAGAAGCAAAATTTTTTGAAAAATAGTCCAAAAAACATTAAAAAAAACCAAATTAAATCAAAATATTTACAATCGTGAGCAAATTACCTCTAATTTAAGTACCCTTATATAGATATAACTGGAGGGGGCACTTTTTTTTTGCCCCAGAGGGCTCCAAAAGTCCCGCCCACTCGAAATGTTTTTTTTTTTTTGTAAAATTACCTTTAATTCAAGTACCTACACATAACACTAAGTGGACGGGGCTGCTTTTGGGATTCAGGGGGCCCACGGGCCTCAGCCCCTTTAAATTTTAATTTTGTTGTGTGTTTTTATTTTATTTTATTTCCAGAGGTGTTCCAATTTTATTTCGTGTGCCCTGTAAACTACACTTTTGCCAAAAATTGCTTATATTTTGTCCAAGTGAAGTCCCAAGGTACACATATGTGCATGTCCTGTTTCTAAGGACATGGGCTTTGTAAGTACCATAAAAGTTCATTTTTACGTTATCTTAGGGCTAATTATCATATACTGAAAATTTCATTCAAATCCGCCAACTTTGAAATTGCTTGGGTCGGAAAGGGTTAACGCAAATTATAGGGTTGCTATTACTAAATCGTTACAGTGATACTTGTTTTGATATGTGTTTAATTTTAAATTTATGTTTTATGTTTTATATGTTTAACGTTACATGTAAAAGGAGAAATCTAATGTGAAAGCTCATATTGTAAGTTTGACTTTTTTAATGTAATTTATTTGTATTGATGTTAATTTATATATTTTTTAAAATTTTAAATAGACGCTCCCTTGAAAAAGTCGACAAAAAATCGACGAAACGTCGGGAAAACTGTAATAAAAAATAGCTTTTTATTAACATGAATTAACCTTAGGCCCTATTAGCTTAAATAAAAAACAAATCAATTAAACAACAAATTGGCTAAATATCAAAAATAAGAGAATGCATCATGTTTATAGGAAGAATTAAAAAGGTAAGAAGTTTGCTTTTGTTAAATTCGACTAAAGTATCATTTTTCTGATAAAAAATAAAAAAAAAAATAATTTTTATTATCTCATTCATCCCAATCTGATTTAGTTTTATTCATTTAGTGTATTTTTTCATCAATGAAAAGAAGAATAAAGTCATTTTTATTATCTGCAAACTACTTCCCTATAAGGAAAGGCTCCTCCCATATATTTCCTGCATCCAAAATTATCAAATTCCTATCCTATAAATCTACATTAACGTTGGGGCTGGATAAAAATCTAAAAGCCTTTCAAAAGTTTGGTGGGAGAAGAACTGCTTGGTAAAAAACGGCAACTATTATCGTCTTGTCACATTTTCTCCCTATGGAATTTGCTAGAGTAGGATTAATTACATTGGAATCAATGGAAACTTGGAAGTAACAAAACTTTTTCAGTTAATTAGCGATCTCATTTTAATAACTCCTCATTAATATGGTAAAGTTGTTCGACAAAGCAAGAAGATTTAATTAGCAAAATAAAAGTTAAATTTAAAGTAAAAAAAACAAATAAAACCCAGAAAAGAAACAAATTATTCGTAAAGAAGCTAAAAAAATCAAAAGTAATAAGAATTTAAAGTTCGGTATGTTGATGTGTTTAATAGAAAAGACCAAAAAAAAACCTAAAAAAAATTAAAAAAAGGAAAAACCTAAAAAAATTTTATGTTCATCATTGCAGAGTGGCTCGGCGTAAATTTTGAAAAGTGGTTTATGAAATAAAGAAAACAAAAATTAACGTCACGAAATTAGTGCAGGGAAACTATCGATAGCCTTAAAATATCGAAAATATCGATAGCAAAAATACCGATATTATAATTATTTAAAATGCAGCTATGAAAACATGTTACAGCAGCTTTAATCACAGCTTTTCTGCAATGTAGAACATTATTTTATTATCAATGTTAACCAAAGATTAAGCAAAAAGTATGTGAAATATTGAGGGAATAAAATTATTCTAAAAATGCTTAAAAAATAAAATTAATTTTATAGAGGCACAAACGAAAAAAATGGTTAGTATAATAAAAATAAATTACGAAAAAGAAATGATATTTTCGTTTAAACGTTACGTTTAGTTCTATTTATTTACTTTTTTTTTTATAAAATATTATGTTTATGGTTTTCTTTTCAAATGAGTCTTTATGAATTGTTTGATACATATGTCTGTTGCAAATATAATCAAGTTGTTATTCGACCTTTTTTTCGTTTTCTATTCAGCTATTGAAATTTATTTTAGTTGTTATACAAGGAACAATTTTTCAAAAACTGGCATCTAAAATAATGTGCTTACTAGTGATGAGATATTATCTATATTTTCTACTATCGATATTTAACGGTAGTTCGGATTTCACTATCGATATAACCATCAACAGAATATTTGTATTTGTATAGGAAAATTTAAATCATTTTTGATCTGGCTACAGTTCGTCGCTTTAACCCATTTCCGACCGCGAAACATAAAAGTAGACCGATTTCAATTAAATTTGAGTTCTTATCTAATTTAGGGTTCCTGATTTCAAATCCGTTCACGAAATTCAGCTAGCCCTACTGGGCCCGTCGGAACCCGGTTTTCGCAAGCGCGAACGTTGGCCGCTATTCAACATACATTTTTTTTGCTTTGTAAGTTTAAAAATTTAAAACTCGTTTGACGTTTTAAGAAGCTGTATGTCAATTTAATCAAATGCAGTTGGTGTGGACGAAATTCACCCAAGATTTTTTAAATGAATTCTCCCAAGAATATTGCCCTTTGTTACACATGTATTTAACACCATTATTTCCACCAGTCATTTTCCCTCAAATTGGAAAAAGTCCAAAATAATACCAATACCCAAAACTATGTCGAAAATATTTGATAGGTTAATTCACAATCAGATATCGCTTTACGTTAATGATCATAATCTGCTTAATGATAAACAATCTGGCTTTCGGAAAAACCACAGTTGTATAACTGCACTTGTAGATGTTACGGAAGATATAAGAAATAGTATAGATGAACGAAAAACAAATATCTTAGTACTTTTGGGATCATTCAAAAGCCTTCGATACAGTCGATCGACGTTATGATGTTACAAACTACAACACAAGTTTATGTTTTCTACAGCTGCTACACGTCTGATATAAACATATCGTACCAACAGGCATCAGTATGTTCAAAGTGGGAACAATAAATCAAAACTTCTACCTGTGACGAGGGGAATACCGCAGGGGTCAATTATTGGGCCCCTTCTATTTCCGCTTTACGCTGATGGCCTTCCGAGTCAACTTACACACTGCAAAGTCAGAATGTATGCTGACGATGTTCAGATTTACATCAGCTGTGATACATCTGAAATTGAACAATTCGTCTTAACTCTGAATACTGAGTTAAAACATATACATATATGAATGGGCTACTGCTAATGGTCTTAGTATCAACCCAAAAAATCTAAATATCTTGTTATCCAAAATCGAACTACTATAACCGATCATATACCCGATATTTTTCTTGGTGATGAACGTATTGAAAGGGTAAATACAGCCACAAATTTAGGTATTATTTTTAATAAGAACCTGACATGGTGCAACCATATTAATTATGCATATGGCCGTACATATTCCATACTTAGAACTCTCTGGAAAACGCAGTATTGTACACCTATCAAAATAAGAATACTTCTTGCCAAAACCTATTTATTGCCAATTCTGATGTATGGATGCGAATTATTTGCCAAATGTGATGCGGCAAGTACAAGAAAATAAAACTCAGTCTTTAAAAGCATTGTACGATACGTATATGGCGTGAAAAGGTTTAATTCTGTTTCTGCTTTTACGGTAAAATTATATGGTATTCAGTTTGATGACCTTCTCAAAACAAGAGTACTGATATTTATGCACAAAATCGTGTTAACTCAACAACCACAACATCTGTATAACCGCTTAACCATATCTAGGTCTACTAGAGGTAAAAGAATTTTATTGTTTAGACAACAAAGTTTAACTTCCTATTGGCAATTTTTCCTTAATGCAATCCGTCTGTGGAATCTACTCCCGCATAATATAAAGGGTGGTTAAATTTCAAGGGCCGATGTTGATTTTGAATAAAACACAAACTATTTAGGAAATTATTGTAATTTTATTTTATTATGATATATTGGTATTACTCAATTATGCATGGAACAAAATATCGGCCAAATGGGCGCCGCGACCACGGCGGCACACCTCCATCCGATGGTCCAAATTTTCGATGACCCTGAGGCATAATGGAGGTTCTATGCCGGTAATGTGCCGAATTATCTCATCCTTTAGCTCTTGAATTGTTGCTGGCTTATCGACGTACACCTTTTCTTTCAAATAACCCCAAAGAAAAAAGTCCAACGGTGTCAAATCACATGATCTTGGCGGCCAATTGACATCGCCATTACGTGAGATAACACGGCCACTGAATTTGTTGCGCAAAAGAGCCATTGTTTCGTTAGCTGTGTGGCAAGTGGCACCGTCCTGCTGAAACCACATATCGTCCACATCCATATCTTCTAATTCGGGCCATAAAAAGTTCGTTATCATCTCACGATAGCGAACACCATTCACAGTAACTCCCTGACCGGCCTCATTTTGGTAAAAATACGGCCCGATGATGCCGCCAGCCCATAAACCGCACCAAACAGTCACTCTTTGTGGGTGCACTGGTTTTTCGACAATCACTCTTGGATTCTCATTCGCCCAAATGCGGCAATTCTGTTTATTGACGAATCCACTGAGGTGAAAATGTGCCTCATCACTGAAGATGATTTTCTTCGAAAATTTATCATCCACTGTTGCCATTTCTTGCCACCATTCTGCCCATTCACGACGTTTGGAATGGTCAAGAGGCTTTAGTTCTTGAGCCAATTGCACCTTGTAAGCGTGAAAATGCAAGTCTTTATGCATAATCAACGACGAGCGGGAGAGGTGCAATTGTTGGGCACGACGACGAGTTGAGGTGAACGGCTCTTCAGCCACACTATCGCGAACAGCAGCAACTGGTGTTCTCACATCTTCTACAGACCCGGTTTGCTCGAATTTTTCCACGATTTTTGCGATTGTACGCACATTTGGACGACCAAATTGACCAAAAAAATCACGAAGTGCACGATATGCATTTTGATTTGAACGCCCATTTTCATAATAAGTCTGAATAACTTTAACACGTTGTTGGATTGTGTATCTCTCCATGAGAGAAATGTCAAATAAAATTCGGAAAAAAACTTGGCGTTTAGGTGTGGTTCACATTCAACATCGGCCCTTACAATTAACCCACCCTTTACAAATAACTAGCAACGCACTGAGCTTTAAAAAAGCATTTTAAATATTTTTGCATGTTAATTTTTTTCATTTTTTTTATGAATTTTAAATATTATTTTGTTAATTTTCAATTTAATTTATTAATTTAATAATTTTTTTTCTCTCTTTTAAATTTTTCTTTTGTTTTAAATTTTATCATTTACAAATTATAATTATAAATGTTTCTGCTAAAACAATGTTCAATACTGCAATAAGAGTCTTTAAGTCTTGTGTATAGAATTGGAAATAAATAAATAGATAAAAAAAAAAAATATTTTAATTGCATTAAACATATTTTAACACAGGTTTCTTTCGATATCATAAAATATAAAAATTATAGTTTTCGTATTGTATAAAAAAACTACTTTTTATGGCACGCTTCAAAACGGTTTGGATGTAAATATATATTGCATTTTTTCACATTCTTTTTATTGGCTTTCTAATGGTTTTAATCTGCATAGTCTAGTTGTTCCATCTTCCAGTTCAGTAGGAATGTATTTGCAATCTCGGCTATCCGTCAGTTGAGATGTAACAATTCTGAAGAATTCTTCAATCGTTTAGATCATAGCAAAATTTATTTTGCTGTATCACGAAAGTTTTTTTTTGTGGCATAGGTTTTACGTTTTTTTCTATTGCAACAAAGAAGTTTAGCCTCTATGCGTTGACTACAGAATGGCTTAAAACGTATAAAAAATGCGCAATACCACTTTCAAGATCGTACACAGTGAAAACAGATTCGTGATCACAACCGAATTTGGCGCCAATCGAATTTCGTCGGTTGCATGTACTATCACACAAATCGGTTATAATTACTGACAATTTCGATGCTTAGCATAATATTTTTGATAGCAACAATTGTATTTTAGTACACTTTCAGTTATAACAACATATATTGTAAGTTGTTAGTATGGCTTTTAGAAAACAAAAATATGCTAACACCCGAATATGTGATAGATGCAACTGAATAAACACATAATTGGTGTTCATAACAAAAGATTTGATTGTCTTTATCAATAAATTTTTTAACCGGTTACATAAACAATTTTCCCGTTTTATTAGATAGAAAATCAAAATAATTCCATTAAACTCCATGTTTTGTTAGTATATTTATTTATTAATATTTTTATGTATGGTTGACAAATTATTTAATTTTATATAAACACATACTTGCAGCTTTCCACATCATCCAACGGATTTCCAAAGGTGTACAGCTTATCCCTTAATGCACCAACAAAAACTGTCTTGGGCTTCAACTCAATGCAATTTCTTTCATCAATGTCATCTTGTTCTAGTGTCTGAAGTAAAACAGAATAATTAACATGTGGTTTTTACAATACGAACAGTGATTGAAGCTGTAAATTAATATGAAAATCACTAAAAAAACTGAGCGATTTTCATATAATGTACTTATAACATATTGGTTTGACCAATGTTCACGCGGAGCAAAATATAAACAATATGTACATGTATATGGATTGTACATATGTCTAAGATATTGCCCAGTTAGCATCGGATGTTTGTAAGACGATTGTAATATAAATTTTCTGACACGCTTGTCTTTTAATCTTGGAATGAACCTTATGAGTCATATAACAATTACTGAGCTACCTAAATAAGAGCGTTTTTACAACATGAAAATTCACTTGTTGCTATTTAAACAAGCCGACGTAAGGATCTGCCAAATAAGATTTTCCAACAGGATTGTTGTTGAATTCCTGGTCTAAAGGTTTGTTTCGTATAAATTGTATGAAAAAGAAGCTTGATGCTCTTATTTAGGTGGCTCAGCATTCTACAAATTGCAAGGGAATTCCACAAGACTCTCATAAAATTCTTGATGTGCTTTTTGAAAGCCTTATTAGAAAATCTTTGCAGAAATCTCAAACGAATTCGCCTACGATCAATGTACTGTGCAACAAAAAAAAAAAACCAGCCTCAATACTTGCAACGCGAAATGAAACTAGAATATTGGAAGAGCAAATCTGTCAAAGGGATTTGAAAAGCTAGCTTGGGTTCCCGAAATATGGCCCAGCTAACTTTTCAAAGTTTCATTTCGCGTTGCAAGTATTGAGGCTGGTTTTTTTTTTGTTGCACAGTGCATTGATCGTAGGCGAATTCGTTTGAGATTTCTACAAGACCAGATGAATAACAGAAGAGGCCTAAAATTGAAGTAAGAAAAACAATAGGCAAATTGTGTAAAAAAACCAAAAAAAAAAAGGGTCAAAATAATAAAGCAATTTTTGAGGCAATAATAAAAGTTACATCAACGGGATAAAGAAAGGGCCTAGACTTATTTCTAAGGTAGGTAAGAATTAAGAAAGTAAATGAAAAGGATACTTTTCGATTAACAGAACCTTTATAAAATCATGATTACGATAACAGAAAAAAATTTTAATGATGAGCTCATTAAAAATTATTGTCAGTATTCATAAATATATTTTAAAGATAAAAAAAGCTTACAAAATAAATTTTTTTGTTAATATAAACGTTTGTTCAATTTATTAATCGGTTTTAAATAATGTAAATAATATGGAAAATATTCTCAATATGTGTGTTGAAAAGCAGAATACATTTTGTTTTCTTCTGCTTAATTTTCTATTTTAACAACAGTTTATTAAGAGGCAAATTCTATAGCGTACTATAAATATTAATTAAGACAACGTTCCCAATTAAAAGACAGACACTAGAGCGTATGATTAATATAAATTTAAAGGTTGCATTTCTGTTTTTAAGACAAGCAGACACTGGGACGTAAGATGAATATTAATTTAAAGAGAGAGTTCCAGTTTCAAAGACAGACAAAAGAGCGTATGATCACTATTAAGTAGGAGAGAGGTCCTGTTGCAAGGAGAGACAGACAGACATACACTAGAGCAGAAGTGGGCACAACTAAAACTGTGCTGGTATTGATGCTTATTAGTATTAGTGAGATGGCAGAAGTACCCACCAAACACAAAGACAAGCATTTGAAATAAATGGTGCATTATATTTCCTTATTTTATATTTTACGCATTTAAAGTAAAATAAAACATTTTTATTAGTTTAAATTGTAGAGATTTACTGTTCACAGAAAAAAGTAACAGTAAAAAAAGTACAGTAAATTATTTTTCGCATAACATCATTTATTTGAATTGAAACACGTGTGTTTGTTGGGTAAATTCTCTTGAAAAAAATACAAAAAATATAAGAAAATGTGTCTCATCAAAAACTAAATTAAAGAGGCTAAGAATACGTGTGAAATCTCTCAGCACAATTGTGCTATGGAGCGCCCACCATTGCAATAGAGGCAGTTATGTTATACGTAAGGAAAAATCCCTATTCGGAAGAATGTCTTCTAAATAAATGGTCGTAGAGAAAAGAAACGCAGATTTTTTAAAATCATAAAAATTTAGGGACTTTTCAAAAAGGTGACAAAACTAAATATATTTTGTATCCTTCTACGGACTTTTCAAAAAAGTATGTAACATCACTGACTAGAGGGTTAGATTAATATTAAAAAGAGTTTCTAATTCAAAGACAGCCACCAGAGCGTATGATTAATTTTTTAATATAAATGATCGTTCCTGATTCAAAGACAAACACTTCTGCGTATGATTAATAATTAATAAAAGTTTGAGTTCGTGTATCAAATACCGACACACAATGCGTCCTTGCTGCAAGTGTTGAGGCTGGCGGCAATGACCCGAATTTTTTTGCACTGTGCCATAAGCGTCTTTCGCTGTAGAAGTATCTCGCAGAGGAATCAGCTTGTGTAACAGTTTCTCCCGTGCGAGGAATCTTTTACGATTAAAAATTGCGCTCGTCGTCGATTAATGCTCTTCATGAGATTCCCAGTAGATTCTTTCGATTGAAAATGCTAGCTGGGTACATTTATGATGTATTTTTAGGAAATATAATAAATACGTATGCACATACATATGTGCATATGTACATAATTATAAAAATACGTAAACTACTTACCCCTATTTATTAAGTTTTTGCACATTTTAAAAAATAAAATTATTTTATTATATTTAATGTTTTGACAGAAAATTTTGTAAAGGGTTATGATACTTGCTATTTTTGAGTGCCCCGGTAGGCTAGCTGGTAGTGAGGTAGTCTATCAGCGCTGGGGTTGCGGGTTCGATTCCTGCCAGAGACTCTGGTTCCTGCAGACAAGCGTAAAGCTTCGCGGGATTAGCTTAGGGAATTAAAAAAAAAAAAAGTTTTTTTAGGATTGACTGAATGAAACAACAAATGCGATAAAGAACAAGAAATACAATTTGATAAACAACCCCTTTTTTCTGATTGACATTTCTCATGTTAATTTTTTTCTTTCACTAAAACAAAAAAAATTGTAAAAGCTTGGCCAGTTGAAACTATTTTGTTTTTGATAAGTGAAATGAAGCAGGTGCCCTTCATTTCGTTTTTCCATAATACTAACATGTCGTCTACGTATACAGCCAAAATAATTATGTTGTTGCTATTTTCATTTGCATTAAAAACACATTGATCGGTCTTAAGTTGCCTCAAACCTAATGATGTTAGTTTTCCGCTTAATCGCTTGTTCCACATCCTGGAGGCCTGTTTCAAACCATAAAGTGGTTTGTTTAATCGCAAAATACTACCATCTGGAACTGGTATGCCCTCTGGAGCTTCGATGTAAATTTCTTCTTCTAAACTTCCTTGAATAAACGCTGTGCATACATCTAAATGATTTATTTTTAAATCGAATTCCAAAGCAAATGATAACAGATATCGCAATGTATTATATCTCATAACTGGTGAATATGTTTCGCTGAAGTCAATACCATTACGCTGGGCATAGCCCCTGGCAACCAATCTTGCTTTATATTTAAGCTTACCTTCGTTATCTTGCTTTCTTTTAAAAATCCATTTTGTTGACAACTTTTTAAAATCATCTTTGTTTTTTACTACGCTCCATGTATTATTTTCAATAAAAGATGTGTGTTCACTTTTTATAGCTTCAAGCCATTTTTCCTTTTCCGCACTATTCAGTCTTCAGTTATACCGTAAATTAAATATGTGATATAATCATTCATTTGTGGGGGGTTTCTGCTTCTCGACGATCGTCGCAGGATTTGATCTATGGTGTCTTTACTCCCTACATTGTGTTCGTCTTCAATCTTAGGACTTTCTTCTTTTTGTGCTTCATCAACGTCATTCTTACATATGTTTTCTTCAAAATTTTCACTTGCCATTGACCTCACTGGTTTAGAATAAAACATTTCATTTTCAAGAAATACCACGTTGCGACTTATGCGAATATTCCTTACTTCCGGATCATAAAGTCTATAGGCTTTCGAATTTTCACAATACCCCACCATAATACATTTCTTTGACCTGGGGTCCCATTTTTTTCTTAGTTCCTTTGGTGTCATTACCATACAAGCGCAACCAAAAACACGCAAATAAGACAAATTTTGTTTCTTACCACTCCAAACTTCTTCTGGAGATTTGTTATTAAGGCTCTCTTTTGGTATGATGTTTAGTAAATAAGCTGCAGTATTTGTAGCTTCTGCCCAAAACGATTTATTTAAATTTGCGTCACATAACATAGCCCGTGCTTTTTCTACCAGTGTTCTATTCATACGCTCAGCTTTTCCGTTTTGCTGAGGAGTATAGGGTGCTGATGTTTGATGAACTATACCGCTGTTAGAGCAAATTTGTTTCAGCTGGCTGTTACAGTATTCTAATCCGTTATCGGAACGAAGAGTTTTTATGCGCTTTCCAGTTTGATTCTCTACTAAATTCTTAAACTCACTTAACAAGTTTGGAACCTCTGATTTGTTCTTCATTATATATACGAATAGTTTATTTGAGAAATCATCAAGAAATAATACGTAATAAGCTGCACCTCCGAACGATTTTTGTTCCATTGGACCGCAAACGTCTGTGTGAACAAGTTGTAAAATCTCGCTTGAGTTTGCTTGAGAAAGCTTAAACATTGTTTGTGTTTGTTTACCCTTTAAACATGATGTGCAAATATTTGAGTCTGTGTTTTTCTTTTTTAATTTTTCATCAAAATTAACACTTCACGACTTAGAGATTAACTTTTTAATAGTGAAATCTGATGTATGGCCTAAACGCTTGTGCCATGTCTCTTTACAAACAGCCACATAATTTTCTGATGTTACAGTAAGTTTGAACATACCTTTTTCTAAGAAAGCTTCTAAAAATACTTTGTTATCTTTTTGTACCACACTTTTACACCCAGCAAATTTAACCTCAAACCCTTTTTTATAAGCTGGCTTACCGAAATCAAATTGGCGCAAAATTCTGGCACAAGTAAAACGTCTTTTATTGTAATGAATTCTTTTTTTTTGTTTAGTTGTTGTTGTACACGAATATTGCCGACACCAGTTACTTTAAGTGTGTTGTTGTTAGCTACGGTAACATGGACATCTTCTTCAAATTCTTTAAATTCAATAAATACATCTTTACAATTTACCATGTGGGAAGTGGCACCAGAGTCTATTAGCCACAACTTTTCAGTTTTATCAAACTTTGCTGCAAAACTAGCTGCTAATATGTTTTCGTAACTGCCGCCATTATGTTTTTTCTTGGGTGCTTTACAATACTTTGCTATATGGCCTTCTTTTTTGCAATTGTAGCAGACTATTTTCTTGCCTTTTTCAGGAATTTTCTTACCTTTGTGCTTACTATAAAATACTGATTCTAACGCAGATGCAAAGCTGTTGTAGTTATCAAAATCTTGTAGCAGTTTTGTTTTTATGGTGTCGGCTGTAACTTTGATGTTGCTACTTTCGATGGCCATTATCATTGGCCCAAAATGGTCTGGCAAACCGCTTAACAAAAAACTACCAACCCACTCATCGTTTACTTTAAACCCTATTTGGTTAAGCTTTAGAGCAGTATCAATGATAGTGTCCACATACTCGCCAATACTTTCACAATTTACTAGCTGTGTTGTAGTAAGTTTTCTAAGTAAACCACATCTACGAGATAAACCAGAGTCATCATATGTGGTCTCTAACTTTTTCCAAATATCTTTTGCGGTTTCGACATCCTGTATATGTGCGAAGAGATTTGGTGAAATGTACAATACCAATATGGAAGTTGCCTTCTCTACTACGTCTGCACTTGTTTCCGTGCCTAGGACTGCCTTCCAAAACCCTTGCAATTTCATTGCATGTTCCACTGAGAATTTCCATTTGTGATAATTCTCCCTCCCAGTTAATTTCTCAATTTCAATTATTTTTTCCATCTTGGCGTATAACTGGGCCCATAACCTGTTAACCTTAATTACTGACTTGTTGCACCGAAATATAAAAACACGTGTGAACCTTTTTAAGTACAAAATTAAAGTGAGTTTTATTTTAATTCATAGTATTGCCATACGTTAAAAATATACAAAATATGTTTAAGATATAAGAAGTGTTGTTAATGTGTTTGAATTTATTTTACGGTTTTTAACAAACCTCATAACATAATATATGTCTGGTTGGTCCATTACTGCACATGAGTCCCAAATAGGGAACACGCAAAAATGTGTCTGTAAAACCCATGGTGTAAGGCAAAGTATACTAAGTAACACGACTCTTTGACAATCCCTCTCAGCAGGTACCTAGTAGTACATAACTCAAATATGTGTTAGTGAAAAAAAATGTAATGTAATGTAAAAAATTTTACGTCAAAAATTATATTTTTTATTTGTGCAATAAGAACTTATTTTATATGTTAAAATGTGAAAAATATTTATAAAAAATTAAAATACTTAGATGTGTTGTGATAAAAATGTGGAACAATCCCAATTTTCCGAAATATTTGACGAAAAATTCGTGACATTTCTTTTGTTTTTGTTTCTCTCAAGTGTGTTGAATTCACACAGGACATGTACATGTGAGAGAATAAAATTTAAAAAAAGAGTCGTGTTACTTATTATACTTTGGTGTAAGGTATCACGTAAACTTGGCCCACAATACTTTTTGCTTGCTTATTTTACGCTAATATGTTCTTTTTATACCCTCCACCACAATTAGTTGTGAAAAGGGTATACTAAGTTTGTCCTTCCGTGTGAAACTTTTTTATTATTCATCTCAGACCCCAAAAAGTAGATATATTATGGGTCCTTGAGCAATTCGAAGTCGATTTAACCATGTCCGTCTGTCTGTCCGTCTTTTGAAAACACGCTCACTTTCAAAAAACTCAAAAGAAATAAAAAAACTTTGTGTCAAATTACTTGTAGTTATCCTAAGCAGTTTGGAATTGAAATCAAAATCGGTTCAGTAGGATCTATGAATCAAAATGTTGAACCACCACCTAAAAAAAATTGTTAATTTTATTACAAAAACTAACATAAATGGTGGAGTATTGCACAGAATAATATAAGATTTTGCAAAAATTCCTTTTATTCGACTGCAAATCACTACTCCCGGAAAACAGTTTAGTACGCCTAAAACCGCAAAAAATAATGCTATCATAACAAAATTTGGTACATCAAAGTTTAAGTAGAATAGAAATAAGACTGTGAAATTTGGTGAAGATGGGTCCTAATTTACCATAGGCCCCATATTAACCCTACTTCCGGAAAATAGTTAAGTACGCCTAAAACCGTAAAACAAAGCTATTACAACGACATTTGGTACATCAAAATTTTATAGGACTGGAAATAAGGCTGTGAAATTTCGTGAAGATCGGTTCATAATTTACCCTAGGCCCCATATAAACCCTACATCCACATATAAGCCCTACTCCCGGAAAAGAGTAATTAACAATGCTTTCATAACAAAATTTGGCTCGTCACAGTTTAATGGGACAAGAAATGACAGTGAAATTTCGTGAAAATCGGTCTATAATTTATCCCAGGCCCCATATAAAACCTACTTCCGGAAAACGGTTTACTACGCCTAAAACCGTAAAAAATAACGGTATCATAACAACATTTGGTACATCAAAATTTTATAGGACTAGAAATAAGACTGTGAAATTTGGTGAAGATGGGTCCTAATTTACAATAGGCCCCATATAAACCCTACTTCCACTTATAAGCCCAACTCCCGGAAAAGAGTATAGTACGCTTAAAACCCTTATTAGCAATGCTTTCATAGCATAATTTGGCTCGTCACAGTTTAATGGGACAAGAAATGACAGTAAAATTTCGTGAAGATCGGTCCATAATTTATCCTAGGCCCCATATAAAACCTACTTCCGGAAAACGGTTTAGTACACCTAAAAACCTTAAAAATAATGCTACCATAACAAAATTTGGTCCATCACAGTTTTATTGATCTAGAAATAAGACTATTAAATTTTGTGAAGAACGTTCCATAATTTACCATAGGCTCCATATATAAAGTAAAGTTTCGTGAAGCACGGTCCATAATTTACCCTAGGTTCCATATAAAGCCCACTCTGGTAAAATATTTAAATACGCCTAAAACCGTAGCAGATATAGATATTGCGGTAAATTTTTTTCCAGCTAAGATCTATGTGGTCAGAAAAAATTATATGGAATTCTGTGATATACGGTATGTAATTTACCTTAGATCTCATTTTAACGCTAAAACTAATTGCTCCGCTGTATTGAAATTTATGTTTTTTCTGCAGAATTTTGGGATGATTGGTTCATTGGTTACCAAGGCTCCAATATAAGTTGCCCTCCTGAAAATCATTTAAGTTCGGCTTAAACTGCTACGAATCATGATATTTAACTCAAGCTATTTAAAATTGCTAAAAAGCATTTAACTTTTTGATTGTCGGTCAATAATTTAATATAGATTTAAACCGCAACCAATTTTAATGCAGATTGCAGATGTCTATTTTTATAAAGATTATAATACAGATATTTCTCCTAAAACATTCGAACTGTCGGTGTCAAAGATTCGGCACAGCCGAATATAGCACTCCAACGTGTTAATTATTGAATGTTTTCTATCTAATGAGGCATATTGGTTTTCCTAATGCATATCTTTTCCAATTTTTAGAGCATGTTTTTAAAATCTTAACGCATACTAAACGCGTATAAACTGTTTTTTAGTGCCTATTTTCGGTTTCCTTGGCTATGATCAAACTACAAACGGCGACGCAATGAATAAAAAACTAAAAGGGATTTCATTAAGTCTTTAATCACAATAGGCGATTGGCTCAACATATTTTTCGAACAACCCTGCTGACAACTGCGTTTTAAAGGTGAATTTTTATTTTCGGGAGCCTAATTCAATTTAATATTTCACGATGTCTGGGGGCCGGAATATTTACACATGACCACTACAACTCACGACGACAATGCAAAATAATAACATGTTTATATATGTAAACATTGTATTATTTAAGTGAAATTGTTGTACATATAAATACTGTTTAATTGTTGTAAATACATTTTATTAGTTTTAATTGCCAAATTGTAACATTACGAAACTTCCTTAACATAAAGGACTCTTATAAAAGTAAATAAAAATAACAATTTTAACACAGTCAATTCAAAACAGTAAACAAGTCAACAACAATTACACAAAGCACAAAATAGAAAAAAAAAAATTAAAAAAGAAATAGAAAAAAAAACAATTTCAACAAAATTTAAATACAAGTACCAAAATAAAATTGTGAACCCAAAAGCAGAAACTGTAACTCAAAAAAGGTGCATTCGCTAGCAAAAACTAAAAAAAGCAGAGCATTAAACCGACTTTGAATTATAAATTTTCATCTGAAATCCAGTCCTTTTAATTTTTTAAAGGCTTAAGTAATAAAAAAGTTTTATTTGCAAACAGTAAAGAGGATTAAAAGAAATGAATTCCAAAATAAGTATGAACATCAAAAAGCAATTTTACAAATTCATTATTTTATTTCTAATTGTAAGAATTTCCATTGCTAAATTAACTCCACCTGAAAATAGAAATGAACCTTACTTTCCTTTACGCATCATTAATGAACTAAATCAGAAACTCGACATAAAATGGAATGCTGTGGTCAGCCAAGAATATAGACATGAAATGGAAGATGCGCTGAAATCATTGAGTTTACCAGTACTGTTAATAACTAAGAGATTAGACACAAACATCAGGACATTATATCGCGAACAGTTTCTCACTATAGTGTATTTACCATTTTCATCTATAAATAATGTCTATGAAATCGTCGAAGAACTTTTAAAACATTCACAATTTACCCATATTTTATGGATAATGCCGGAAGCCAGCATGACAGACTTGTGGAGTTTAGCAAACAAAAACTGGTTTTCTGGCTATACGAATGTTTTGTATTACACAGATGGAGGATTATTTAGTTACCAACCAGTGCCCAACATAACAATTTATCGTATTAAACATCTATTGGAGTATGTCGATAGAAAAGAAGTACAAGATTTTCAACAATATCCCTTAAAAGTACCCATTATTTCAGTTCCTTCACGTTGCTATTCTTTTCGAGACCGTTCTGGAAAAACAATAACTACTGGATATTTATATAAAATGATTACAATTTTTGCAAAATACCATAACTTCCGATTGATGGATATTCAAGGCTATAATATGAGCTTTGATTATGAGAAACTAACACAGGGTGCGAATAACAAATCTTTTGATATTGTGCCTTTTGGAATGTTTTTTTACGATCGTTTGGCTGGTAGTAGTAGCGATGTTTTGTGGAATGTGAAAATGATTGTTATGGTACCTTATCCCGCACCCCTGTCCAGAACTGAATATTTTCTACATCCCTACACTGTTGCGACCAGGATCTGTATTCTGCTGCTGCTGTTATTTTGTGTTTTGGCAGTTTCTTTTATTGACTACCGGCAACACTATACGATTGACAGAGATCTTAGCAAATCTGCTTTGTATGTTCTGGCCGTGTTCATCTGTCAATATCACTCAAATTGTAAAGTCAAAACTTTTATGCACAAGCTGGTTTATTTTCTGATGTTTATTAATGGTTTCATTTTGACCAATTTGTATTTGGCCAAATTATCCACCCTTTTCGTGCAAGATATTTATGAAGCGAAAATAGAGAAATTGGAGGATCTAAACAAAACTTCACATCAATTTCTAACAACTCAAGATAATTATAATTATATAGACAAGACACTTGATATACGAGAATTTGTAGTTAAAAAGACAAAAATTATTGGTGTAAGCGAAGCGTTTCAAGCCCACAATGAGCTGAATAATTCATATATGCTGATGGGCTTAGAAAATAAAGTGGATTTCATATTCTTTCAGCAGCGTTATCTAAAAGTTCCTCGTTTGTATAAAATCAATGAAGCCATCTTGATAATGCAGGAGTATTTTACCGCACGTCGAGACTTGCCTTATCTCCAGTTATTCAATCGTTATTTGAAATACATAATGGAATCTGGTATTCTTGCTAAATTTATGGAAGATACTAACTTCGATGGCATTCGAAGTGGAGAAATTCGTTTCTTTAGTGAAACTGAAAGCAGCGATGTGCTATTAGATTTTAATTATTTTAAAATTTTATTTCTGTTATTTTTATTCGGTATGTGTGTTTCTCTAATTGTATTTATACTGGAGTTGTTATATGCAAAATATGTTAAGAAAATCAATCCTTGTTTTATAAATTGAATTGGAGTAAAATTTAAATAAAACAAATTTTACAAACGTTCCTGTTTTGATAGTTCATAAATTATAATCACTTTTATATATTTCTTTTTTTAGTTGTAATTTACCTTTACCATAACAACTCTAAAATTTACTCCATTTCTGTGAAACGTTTAAATAAAAAGTTTCTTTAGATTTTCATAATACTTTTTATTCCCGTTCAATGCAAAAATTAAAGCCAATATCAAAATATTATTATACAAAATGGTTTCATCATTTCACAGCACAAGCGATTATTGTTTTGTCAAACGGTGTATTAAACTATATTTTTTAAAAGATTTTTCTACACAAATTAGTTTTAAGTGAAAAGCGTGGAAAAAGTAGAAAAGCGATTTTTTTTGGAATAAATAAAATAAAATTGTTAATGCAGTCATATTCTTTTATCTGATTTGACACTTGTTTTCAAATTTTCTTAGCATAGTGGCAAAAATTTCGTAGCCACATATGGAATGAAACCCTTTAATTATAATTACAACGAGAATCAGAAAAGAGTTTTTTTTTTTAAATAAAGTGAAAAGCAGTTGCGAAAACTAAAATGAAAGTTTTTTTCACTTCAATTTATCGCAGAACGAGAGTGGACTCCCTGAAATGGATTTATAAAATTTTATATTTTTACTTGGGATGAGATTTTAATGCACTTAAAAATAAAATATAAATATGCAATAAAAACTAAAACAATTTATATCGATGGCTTAATACAAAAAAGGCGTAACTCGATTTTTTAAAAAAAAAAATAGCTCTTTTGTCTATTCTGGTAGCTCATGCCACATGTATCTGGATTTAAAACTTTTAAACGGCTGTAGTACAACATTTGTTGGATATTTTTATTAAAAATTGCATTATAAATTTTTTTATTTATAATTTTACGGATTTTATTAATTGTTTTTTCTTCCCCTGTAAACAAACAAAACAATCGAGTTACTCCTTTTTTATATTGTTACGAAAGTTAAATTATCTAAGAATTATTTATAGTTATAGTTATAAATTATCTTGTAAGTTATAGTTTTATGTTACTTAAAATTGTCATGTATAATTTTCAACACAACTGTTATTTTAAAATAATTCCTATATAAATTTCCCAGTCATTTCTAGAAATGGTTATAGAACATAATAAATAGTTATTACGGGAAGGTTCAGGAAAAATCTAGAAATAATTATGAAATATAAAAAGGGGTGACTCATTTATAATTAGTTTAGTTTGTTTTGATAAATGGTTCTGTTCGTAACTAACAATTGTGAACAAAATAATTAATTTCAATAAAGTTTGGTAAGTTGAATAAGTGTGTGTTTTTATTCGGATTTGCAATTAAAAGAACTCAAACGCCTTTATTAAAGGAAAAACGTAACAATATTAAGCTATCGAAATAAAAAATAGTTTTTCATTTTACTAGGGACTAAAATATCAAATATTTATTTTATTGTTATTCAAATATCTGGAAAAAAAAATAAAATAACTAATTTAAATTTTTGTTTCTTAAAATAAATGAGAACAATTTTCTTAAAAGAAAAAATTTAAAATTAAAAATTTATTTTCAGATACAATTTTGACTCCAGATCAGTAGTGCAATTCACTAACTTTTAACACTTTAAAAAGTGTTAACTTTAACCACACATTTTGATGTTTGCACTTACCACTAAGTGATTCACTAACTTATTTATAACCACTGTATATGGGCAGTTTCAGCGAAAAGTCTACTTTTTGTCACGTAACGCCAGAAGTAATTTTAATTGTTTCTCAAACAATTTATATTTAAAGTTTACTTTTTTATATTTTGGTGTAAAGCGCAACTAGCACTACATTTTCAAACAAAAGGGATATCATTTGAAAAACATGGTTATAAAATACAAGCTTTTTTGCATTCCGGCGTTACATTAAAAAGAGTTGACTTTTCGCTGAAAATGCCCAAATGTACCTTTAAACGAGCAAAGATTTTTAAATTTGGTAGCTTGAAAAATAAATCTATATAAGTCCAAATCTTACTAAAAAAGGTTTTATACAAAACGTCTTGCTCAATTCGCAGTCTTATGCAGTTCTGTAATGCAAGTCAAAATACACGTCCGTTTTTTTAACGTCACGCCAGCGCATATTTTTGCTTATCCTTAGCGTCCATTGCTGTTATTTTTTTTTCTGAATATAGTGCTACTTCATTACTTTGTATATATTAAAACCCTTTTTACAAATTTGACTTTTTCATTTAATTTTGTGGTACAAATATCACGACACGTCAAAATGGAAATGCCCTGATATAACCACACCAAAAATGTTGGTGTTAATAAACCACAATTTTTAAACGAAACAATTTTGGCTTGAAAAGCATAGTGAATTGCATTACAGATCAAACATATTTGAAATCTATTTAATATTTTGAAATCCTTAATTTCTCTTGCAAAACGTTTAAGGTTTTTTTTTTTTTGGAATTTGTCAGGCTATTCTTCATTCCACATTGTTAATTTTACTTTCTGCAATATCAATTAATTTGACTTGAATATTAAGTGAACTAAATCCCTCCTAATTAGTTATTGTTTAACCAATATATCCGTAATTGGAAAGTACAAATGCTAATTGACATCTGATGTTTTTTTGAATGGAATATTTCTTTTACTTTTCTAATTGCTCGAAGATTTTTCAATACAATTCTTAAGCATCTCGGCAGGTTACTACTGGCTGCGTTCTTTATTTCTTTACGTAAATTGCTGAAATTCAGTATCCAACTTAAGAATATAGTGTTTGATCCCTAGGTAAAATGGACACGTACATACAGCGGTTGGCCAGGTATTCATAAAAGTATCAACGATATTTATATATTCGATTTTCTAAAAGGTATGAGAGCTTTTAAAGAAAAGAGAATACAATTTAAATTTTATTGTTTATCATTATTACTCAAAAAGATAAATGGTTTACAAAAAAAGTACTAAAGTTATATTTTTGCCTTTTATTTGTAAACAAAATTTCATAAAAGTACCAAACACATGACAATTTAATTTTCGGTTCAATAATGATATTTTCCAATTTTACGTCTACCTCTGTTAGATTACGAGATATAATGTTACTGGTTTTACCCGTTTTTACCCATTTTTAACCCCTTATGAACTGAATTTCCAAAAGTCTCTACTTATTTTACTTACACATTGGGAGGAGGGTCTACACACAATATTTCAAGTGTCTGGCTTAAGTTGTTTGGGCTGGACAATGATCACCCAGTCAGTCACGCTAATGCATTAAAAATATATGAAGTCACGAAAAATGATCTGGTTACTGGGGTGGCAGGTGCTGGCATTTGAAATGTACAGTACTTACTTTTGATACTTAAAAGTACTAGTCATAGTTATCACTTAACCCCCCTAGACCCACCTTTTCTGTTATGGTCTCTTTAAATTTAGCTTACTTTAGGTTTTATTTATTTTTAAAGTAACTCACGATTTCTTCACTTATTCAAAAAAATAACGCGCACAAAATCACAATTATCACTAATACGGTTTAAACATTACGTCCTTACTTTTATTTTAACGTCTACACGCAAAGAAAAAACATGGTTGTGGTAAACATATTCTAAGAGCAACATATTATGATAAGAATTATGATTGTAGTCACCATATTAGGATTATTATTGAATCATAATCTGACTAAATATACTCGTACTATTACATCATAATATTTTTCCCTTAATCATATTATTATTCTGTTAATCATACTTAGTTAAGAAGTAATCAAATTATTGTCATTTTAATCATAATAAGCTAAGAAATTAATCATATTATCGTCATGTTAATCTAGGGATTGCTGTTCGGTTTTAACAGCGGTTTGAAATGCCTAAAAACCGAAACCGAAAACCGACAAAAAAACCTCGGTTTTAGCTTTTACTTTAACAATGTATTTATGCTTGAAGAAATTGCAAATTAAACATCAAACTCGTACTTAATATACAAAACCTTTATACATAACAGCCTTCAACAATGAAAAGGTATTTCAAAATTCTTAAAATTCAAAATAAGTACTAAGAAGAACAAATGATATCTTTGTAACTCTTATGTACACACCTTATTTGTGAGGCATAAACTGCCACCTGGTCACTTGAATTTTGTATGGAGTTTCTTGTGGCTATAGAAAAAACTCACACTAACGAGCACCTGGGCAAGGCTGGGACTACTTTATATGTAGGAGTTTTATGGCTATAGCAGGATCATTTTGTTGGGAAATAAAATAATTAAAAAAAAAAAACAGATGGAAAGAATTCTTATGTGTTGTGTATGCTTTTTGAAACGTTTTATCTTGATTTTATTTACTGCAGTTCATATATTATAGGGAAGGGCCTGACCAGGCCCAGGTACATACAGTTTCGTTCTATATACTTAATAATTATACAAAAAAAACTGGAAAAAAGTAAAAAAATGCCAGGCTAGGCCCAGTTATACACTTAAGAGCGAATAAAAGTACCTGAATTGAAACAAATAAAAAAATTTTATTACATGCAAAAAAATATATATTTTTATGTATGAATTTTACTTTGATATTTTCAAAACCGAACCGAATCCGACCGGTTTTAATCATTTTAAAACCGAAACCGCGGTTTCACATTTTACGGTTTTTAGCAAACTCTATGTTAATCATAATAAATTGTCATACAAATACAAAATAAATTTAAATATTTTTGAATCGATTTTTTATTTAGTGGCTTTTTACAATTTTTCCTGATGTTAATCAAATAGCGGAGTTCAATATAAGGCTTGCAAAAGAGCAAATGAAAAATCTGTGGTTTTCATGGGCAACCGCGTGAGTCCATTTTTTCGATTTTAAGATGTTGATGCCATATTGCCTAATTTTGAACACTCTTTACATTTTTTTGAAAAAGATGGATAAATTCCGATTTTTTTACGTAGTGACAAAGTTTAAAATGTGCAATACCTAGCCCATAGTTTGATCTAGATGGCGTTTGTTTTAAGACATACGCGGTTGCCCATGAAAACCACAGAAATATCGTAGCCCTTTTATAAAATATAACGAAATCTCTTTGTGTTTTGTTGTTGGATTTTACAAAAAAACTATGATATTTTATATTTGCACTATTACATCACTAATCCTTGAATGAACTCCGCTAATATTTTAATTTTTTAATTACTTTACACTTATTTTTTTAGGGAATTTTATCTTTTAATTGTTTAACCGCTCACAAATAAAAAAAAACGAAACAACTTCTTCAAAATTATTTTACAAATGGCGCTAACATAATATGATTAGAGTAAAAATAGTTTGATTGCATCTTTAACATAATATGATAAATGTATAGAAAGTTATCATGTTATGGCTATTAAATATCATAATATGTTTGTGAGAAATATAATATGATAATTAGTGTTGTGGTTATTTTGTTGAACTATTTATGGTTTTAATCCAAATTTTTTTTAATATTTTTAATTAGGCTTAAGTTCATCAAATTTAATTTTCATTAAATTATTTTTATGAAGAAAGGAATTTTACAACATGAAATTAATTAAAATTTACTGATAATTTTTCATTCTTGACTGAAGCTGGGCTCGAACCCAGGCGTTTTTTACGGACAGGTTACCCTTACATGTTTCGATTGCAACCACTCAATCTCTTCAGAGGGCTTGCCGTTAAACACTCGCAGCTATCGACTACTGCTGACGTCAATAGTCAAACATCAATCCTTAAACCAAAATATATTTAACCTTTGGTAGATCGAAATTTGCTTTGAATGATTATTTATTTTAAATTATTCTACATGTTTTTCCTTACTTCTGTTTTTTCTTACTTTTGTCAAGAATTCTTCTTGAAGTCCAAAGTACATATTTTGTTTTGTTTTTCATTGTTTGTCTTTCTTTTTCCTGTTGACCTTTTTCAGCACAACTTGAAGGACAAATGCAAACATAGAGCTCGTGCCTTAGCTTTAACAATAATTAGTGTTGTGGTTATTTTGTTGAACTATTTATGGTTTTAATCCAAATTTTTTTTATTTTATTTTATTTTTTTTTAATATTTTTAATTAGGCTTAAGTTCATCAAATTTAATTTTCATTAAATTATTTTTATGAAGAAAGGAATTTTACAACATGAAATTAATTAAAATTTACTGATAATTTTTCATTCTTGACTGAAGCTGGGCTCGAACCCAGGCGTTTTTTACGGACAGGTTACCCTTACATGTTTCGATTGCAACCACTCAATCTCTTCAGAGGGCTTGCCGTTAAACACTCGCAGCTATCGACTACTGCTGACGTCAATAGTCAAACATCAATCCTTAAACCAAAATATATTTAACCTTTGGTAGATCGAAATTTGCTTTGAATGATTATTTATTTTAAATTATTCTACATGTTTTTCCTTACTTCTGTTTTTTCGTACTTTTGTCAAGAATTCTTCTTGAAGTCCAAAGTACATATTTTGTTTTGTTTTTCATTGTTTGTCTTTCTTTTTCCTGTTGACCTTTTTCAGCACAACTTGAAGGACAAATGCAAACATAGAGCTCGTGCCTTAGCTTTAACAATAATTAGTGTTGTGGTTATTTTGTTGAACTATTTATGGTTTTAATCCAAATTTTTTTTAATATTTTTAATTAGGCTTAAGTTCATCAAATTTAATTTACATTAAATTATTTTTATGAAGAAAGGAATTTTACAACATGAAATTAATTAAAATTTACTGATAATTTTTCATTCTTGACTGAAGCTGGGCTCGAACCCAGGCGTTTTTTACGGACAGGTTACCCTTACATGTTTCGATTGCAACCACTCAATCTCTTCAGAGGGCTTGCCGTTAAACACTCGCAGCTATCGACTACTGCTGACGTCAATAGTCAAACATCAATCCTTAAACCAAAATATATTTAACCTTTGGTAGATCGAAATTTGCTTTGAATGATTATTTATTTTAAATTATTCTACATGTTTTTCCTTACTTCTGTTTTTTCGTACTTTTGTCAAGAATTCTTCTTGAAGTCCAAAGTACATATTTTGTTTTGTTTTTCATTGTTTGTCTTTCTTTTTCCTGTTGACCTTTTTCAGCACAACTTGAAGGACAAATGCAAACATAGAGCTCGTGCCTTAGCTTTAACAATAATTAGTGTTGTGGTTATTTTGTTGAACTATTTATGGTTTTAATCCAAATTTTTTTTAATATTTTTAATTAGGCTTAAGTTCATCAAATTTAATTTTCATTAAATTATTTTTATGAAGAAAGGAATTTTACAACATGAAATTAATTAAAATTTACTGATAATTTTTCATTATTGACTGAAGCTGGGCTCGAACCCAGGCGTTTTTTACGGACAGGTTACCCTTACATGTTTCGATTGCAACCACTCAATCTCTTCAGAGGGCTTGCCGTTAAACACTCGCAGCTATCGACTACTGCTGACGTCAATAGTCAAACATCAATCCTTAAACCAAAATATATTTAACCTTTGGTAGATCGAAATTTGCTTTGAATGATTATTTATTTTAAATTATTCTACATGTTTTTCCTTACTTCTGTTTTTTCGTACTTTTGTCAAGAATTCTTCTTGAAGTCCAAAGTACATATTTTGTTTTGTTTTTCATTGTTTGTCTTTCTTTTTCCTGTTGACCTTTTTCAGCACAACTTGAAGGACAAATGCAAACATAGAGCTCGTGCCTTAGCTTTAACAATAATTAGTGTTGTGGTTATTTTGTTGAACTATTTATGGTTTTAATCCAAATTTTTTTTAATATTTTTAATTAGGCTTAAGTTCATCAAATTTAATTTTCATTAAATTATTTTTATGAAGAAAGGAATTTTACAACATGAAATTAATTAAAATTTACTGATAATTTTTCATTCTTGACTGAAGCTGGGCTCGAACCCAGGCGTTTTTTACGGACAGGTTACCCTTACATGTTTCGATTGCAACCACTCAATCTCTTCAGAGGGCTTGCCGTTAAACACTCGCAGCTATCGACTACTGCTGACGTCAATAGTCAAACATCAATCCTTAAACCAAAATATATTTAACCTTTGGTAGATCGAAATTTGCTTTGAATGATTATTTATTTTAAATTATTCTACATGTTTTTCCTTACTTCTGTTTTTTCGTACTTTTGTCAAGAATTCTTCTTGAAGTCCAAAGTACATATTTTGTTTTGTTTTTCATTGTTTGTCTTTCTTTTTCCTGTTGACCTTTTTCAGCACAACTTGAAGGACAAATGCAAACATAGAGCTCGTGCCTTAGCTTTAACAATAATTAGTGTTGTGGTTATTTTGTTGAACTATTTATGGTTTTAATCCAAATTTTTTTTAATATTTTTAATTAGGCTTAAGTTCATCAAATTTAATTTTCATTAAATTATTTTTATGAAGAAAGGAATTTTACAACATGAAATTAATTAAAATTTACTGATAATTTTTCATTCTTGACTGAAGCTGGGCTCGAACCCAGGCGTTTTTTACGGACAGGTTACCCTTACATGTTTCGATTGCAACCACTCAATCTCTTCAGAGGGCTTGCCGTTAAACACTCGCAGCTATCGACTACTGCTGACGTCAATAGTCAAACATCAATCCTTAAACCAAAATATATTTAACCTTTGGTAGATCGAAATTTGCTTTGAATGATTATTTATTTTAAATTATTCTACATGTTTTTCCTTACTTCTGTTTTTTCGTACTTTTGTCAAGAATTCTTCTTGAAGTCCAAAGTACATATTTTGTTTTGTTTTTCATTGTTTGTCTTTCTTTTTCCTGTTGACCTTTTTCAGCACAACTTGAAGGACAAATGCAAACATAGAGCTCGTGCCTTAGCTTTAACAATAATTAGTGTTGTGGTTATTTTGTTGAACTATTTATGGTTTTAATCCAAATTTTTTTTAATATTTTTAATTAGGCTTAAGTTCATCAAATTTAATTTTCATTAAATTATTTTTATGAAGAAAGGAATTTTACAACATGAAATTAATTAAAATTTACTGATAATTTTTCATTCTTGACTGAAGCTGGGCTCGAACCCAGGCGTTTTTTACGGACAGGTTACCCTTACATGTTTCGATTGCAACCACTCAATCTCTTCAGAGGGCTTGCCGTTAAACACTCGCAGCTATCGACTACTGCTGACGTCAATAGTCAAACATCAATCCTTAAACCAAAATATATTTAACCTTTGGTAGATCGAAATTTGCTTTGAATGATTATTTATTTTAAATTATTCTACATGTTTTTCCTTACTTCTGTTTTTTCGTACTTTTGTCAAGAATTCTTCTTGAAGTCCAAAGTACATATTTTGTTTTGTTTTTCATTGTTTGTCTTTCTTTTTCCTGTTGACCTTTTTCAGCACAACTTGAAGGACAAATGCAAACATAGAGCTCGTGCCTTAGCTTTAACAATAATTAGTGTTGTGGTTATTTTGTTGAACTATTTATGGTTTTAATCCAAATTTTTTTTTTAATATTTTTAATTAGGCTTAAGTTCATCAAATTTAATTTTCATTAAATTATTTTTATGAAGAAAGGAATTTTACAACATGAAATTAATTAAAATTTACTGATAATTTTTCATTCTTGACTGAAGCTGGGCTCGAACCCAGGCGTTTTTTACGGACAGGTTACCCTTACATGTTTCGATTGCAACCACTCAATCTCTTCAGAGGGCTTGCCGTTAAACACTCGCAGCTATCGACTACTGCTGACGTCAATAGTCAAACATCAATCCTTAAACCAAAATATATTTAACCTTTGGTAGATCGAAATTTGCTTTGAATGATTATTTATTTTAAATTATTCTACATGTTTTTCCTTACTTCTGTTTTTTCGTACTTTTGTCAAGAATTCTTCTTGAAGTCCAAAGTACATATTTTGTTTTGTTTTTCATTGTTTGTCTTTCTTTTTCCTGTTGACCTTTTTCAGCACAACTTGAAGGACAAATGCAAACATAGAGCTCGTGCCTTAGCTTTAACAATAATTAGTGTTGTGGTTATTTTGTTGAACTATTTATGGTTTTAATCCAAATTTTTTTTAATATTTTTAATTAGGCTTAAGTTCATCAAATTTAATTTTCATTAAATTATTTTTATGAAGAAAGGAATTTTACAACATGAAATTAATTAAAATTTACTGATAATTTTTCATTCTTGACTGAAGCTGGGCTCGAACCCAGGCGTTTTTTACGGACAGGTTACCCTTACATGTTTCGATTGCAACCACTCAATCTCTTCAGAGGGCTTGCCGTTAAACACTCGCAGCTATCGACTACTGCTGACGTCAATAGTCAAACATCAATCCTTAAACCAAAATATATTTAACCTTTGGTAGATCGAAATTTGCTTTGAATGATTATTTATTTTAAATTATTCTACATGTTTTTCCTTACTTCTGTTTTTTCGTACTTTTGTCAAGAATTCTTCTTGAAGTCCAAAGTACATATTTTGTTTTGTTTTTCATTGTTTGTCTTTCTTTTTCCTGTTGACCTTTTTCAGCACAACTTGAAGGACAAATGCAAACATAGAGCTCGTGCCTTAGCTTTAACAATAATTAGTGTTGTGGTTATTTTGTTGAACTATTTATGGTTTTAATCCAAATTTTTTTTAATATTTTTAATTAGGCTTAAGTTCATCAAATTTAATTTTCATTAAATTATTTTTATGAAGAAAGGAATTTTACAACATGAAATTAATTAAAATTTACTGATAATTTTTCATTCTTGACTGAAGCTGGGCTCGAACCCAGGCGTTTTTTACGGACAGGTTACCCTTACATGTTTCGATTGCAACCACTCAATCTCTTCAGAGGGCTTGCCGTTAAACACTCGCAGCTATCGACTACTGCTGACGTCAATAGTCAAACATCAATCCTTAAACCAAAATATATTTAACCTTTGGTAGATCGAAATTTGCTTTGAATGATTATTTATTTTAAATTATTCTACATGTTTTTCCTTACTTCTGTTTTTTCGTACTTTTGTCAAGAATTCTTCTTGAAGTCCAAAGTACATATTTTGTTTTGTTTTTCATTGTTTGTCTTTCTTTTTCCTGTTGACCTTTTTCAGCACAACTTTAATTTAATTTAATTAATTTAATTTAATTTAATTTAAAATAAATAATCATTCAAAGCAAATTTCGATCTACCAAAGGTTAAATATATTTTGGTTTAAGGATTGATGTTTGACTATTGACGTCAGCAGTAGTCGATAGCTGCGAGTGTTTAACGGCAAGCCCTCTGAAGAGATTGAGTGGTTGCAATCGAAACATGTAAGGGTAACCTGTCCGTAAAAAACGCCTGGGTTCGAGCCCAGCTTCAGTCAAGAATGAAAAATTATCAGTAAATTTTAATTAATTTCATGTTGTAAAATTCCTTTCTTCATAAAAATAATTTAATGAAAATTAAATTTGATGAACTTAAGCCTAATTAAAAATATTAAAAAAAATTTGGATTAAAACCATAAATAGTTCAACAAAATAACCACAACACTAATTATTGTTAAAGCTAAGGCACGAGCTCTATGTTTGCATTTGTCCTTCAAGTTGTGCTGAAAAAGGTCAACAGGAAAAAGAAAGACAAACAATGAAAAACAAAACAAAATATGTACTTTGGACTTCAAGAAGAATTCTTGACAAAAGTACGAAAAAACAGAAGTAAGGAAAAACATGTAGAATAATTTAAAATAAATAATCATTCAAAGCAAATTTCGATCTACCAAAGGTTAAATATATTTTGGTTTAAGGATTGATGTTTGACTATTGACGTCAGCAGTAGTCGATAGCTGCGAGTGTTTAACGGCAAGCCCTCTGAAGAGATTGAGTGGTTGCAATCGAAACATGTAAGGGTAACCTGTCCGTAAAAAACGCCTGGGTTCGAGCCCAGCTTCAGTCAAGAATGAAAAATTATCAGTAAATTTTAATTAATTTCATGTTGTAAAATTCCTTTCTTCATAAAAATAATTTAATGAAAATTAAATTTGATGAACTTAAGCCTAATTAAAAATATTAAAAAAAATTTGGATTAAAACCATAAATAGTTCAACAAAATAACCACAACACTAATTATTGTTAAAGCTAAGGCACGAGCTCTATGTTTGCATTTGTCCTTCAAGTTGTGCTGAAAAAGGTCAACAGGAAAAAGAAAGACAAACAATGAAAAACAAAACAAAATATGTACTTTGGACTTCAAGAAGAATTCTTGACAAAAGTACGAAAAAACAGAAGTAAGGAAAAACATGTAGAATAATTTAAAATAAATAATCATTCAAAGCAAATTTCGATCTACCAAAGGTTAAATATATTTTGGTTTAAGGATTGATGTTTGACTATTGACGTCAGCAGTAGTCGATAGCTGCGAGTGTTTAACGGCAAGCCCTCTGAAGAGATTGAGTGGTTGCAATCGAAACATGTAAGGGTAACCTGTCCGTAAAAAACGCCTGGGTTCGAGCCCAGCTTCAGTCAAGAATGAAAAATTATCAGTAAATTTTAATTAATTTCATGTTGTAAAATTCCTTTCTTCATAAAAATAATTTAATGAAAATTAAATTTGATGAACTTAAGCCTAATTAAAAATATTAAAAAAAATTTGGATTAAAACCATAAATAGTTCAACAAAATAACCACAACACTAATTATTGTTAAAGCTAAGGCACGAGCTCTATGTTTGCATTTGTCCTTCAAGTTGTGCTGAAAAAGGTCAACAGGAAAAAGAAAGACAAACAATGAAAAACAAAACAAAATATGTACTTTGGACTTCAAGAAGAATTCTTGACAAAAGTACGAAAAAACAGAAGTAAGGAAAAACATGTAGAATAATTTAAAATAAATAATCATTCAAAGCAAATTTCGATCTACCAAAGGTTAAATATATTTTGGTTTAAGGATTGATGTTTGACTATTGACGTCAGCAGTAGTCGATAGCTGCGAGTGTTTAACGGCAAGCCCTCTGAAGAGATTGAGTGGTTGCAATCGAAACATGTAAGGGCAACCTGTCCGTAAAAAACGCCTGGGTTCGAGCCCAGCTTCAGTCAAGAATGAAAAATTATCAGTAAATTTTAATTAATTTCATGTTGTAAAATTCCTTTCTTCATAAAAATAATTTAATGAAAATTAAATTTGATGAACTTAAGCCTAATTAAAAATATTAAAAAAAAATTTGGATTAAAACCATAAATAGTTCAACAAAATAACCACAACACTAATTATTGTTAAAGCTAAGGCACGAGCTCTATGTTTGCATTTGTCCTTCAAGTTGTGCTGAAAAAGGTCAACAGGAAAAAGAAAGACAAACAATGAAAAACAAAACAAAATATGTACTTTGGACTTCAAGAAGAATTCTTGACAAAAGTACGAAAAAACAGAAGTAAGGAAAAACATGTAGAATAATTTAAAATAAATAATCATTCAAAGCAAATTTCGATCTACCAAAGGTTAAATATATTTTGGTTTAAGGATTGATGTTTGACTATTGACGTCAGCAGTAGTCGATAGCTGCGAGTGTTTAACGGCAAGCCCTCTGAAGAGATTGAGTGGTTGCAATCGAAACATGTAAGGGTAACCTGTCCGTAAAAAACGCCTGGGTTCGAGCCCAGCTTCAGTCAAGAATGAAAAATTATCAGTAAATTTTAATTAATTTCATGTTGTAAAATTCCTTTCTTCATAAAAATAATTTAATGAAAATTAAATTTGATGAACTTAAGCCTAATTAAAAATATTAAAAAAAAATTTGGATTAAAACCATAAATAGTTCAACAAAATAACCACAACACTAATTATTGTTAAAGCTAAGGCACGAGCTCTATGTTTGCATTTGTCCTTCAAGTTGTGCTGAAAAAGGTCAACAGGAAAAAGAAAGACAAACAATGAAAAACAAAACAAAATATGTACTTTGGACTTCAAGAAGAATTCTTGACAAAAGTACGAAAAAACAGAAGTAAGGAAAAACATGTAGAATAATTTAAAATAAATAATCATTCAAAGCAAATTTCGATCTACCAAAGGTTAAATATATTTTGGTTTAAGGATTGATGTTTGACTATTGACGTCAGCAGTAGTCGATAGCTGCGAGTGTTTAACGGCAAGCCCTCTGAAGAGATTGAGTGGTTGCAATCGAAACATGTAAGGGTAACCTGTCCGTAAAAAACGCCTGGGTTCGAGCCCAGCTTCAGTCAAGAATGAAAAATTATCAGTAAATTTTAATTAATTTCATGTTGTAAAATTCCTTTCTTCATAAAAATAATTTAATGAAAATTAAATTTGATGAACTTAAGCCTAATTAAAAATATTAAAAAAAATTTGGATTAAAACCATAAATAGTTCAACAAAATAACCACAACACTAATTATTGTTAAAGCTAAGGCACGAGCTCTATGTTTGCATTTGTCCTTCAAGTTGTGCTGAAAAAGGTCAACAGGAAAAAGAAAGACAAACAATGAAAAACAAAACAAAATATGTACTTTGGACTTCAAGAAGAATTCTTGACAAAAGTACGAAAAAACAGAAGTAAGGAAAAACATGTAGAATAATTTAAAATAAATAATCATTCAAAGCAAATTTCGATCTACCAAAGGTTAAATATATTTTGGTTTAAGGATTGATGTTTGACTATTGACGTCAGCAGTAGTCGATAGCTGCGAGTGTTTAACGGCAAGCCCTCTGAAGAGATTGAGTGGTTGCAATCGAAACATGTAAGGGTAACCTGTCCGTAAAAAACGCCTGGGTTCGAGCCCAGCTTCAGTCAAGAATGAAAAATTATCAGTAAATTTTAATTAATTTCATGTTGTAAAATTCCTTTCTTCATAAAAATAATTTAATGAAAATTAAATTTGATGAACTTAAGCCTAATTAAAAATATTAAAAAAAATTTGGATTAAAACCATAAATAGTTCAACAAAATAACCACAACACTAATTATTGTTAAAGCTAAGGCACGAGCTCTATGTTTGCATTTGTCCTTCAAGTTGTGCTGAAAAAGGTCAACAGGAAAAAGAAAGACAAACAATGAAAAACAAAACAAAATATGTACTTTGGACTTCAAGAAGAATTCTTGACAAAAGTACGAAAAAACAGAAGTAAGGAAAAACATGTAGAATAATTTAAAATAAATAATCATTCAAAGCAAATTTCGATCTACCAAAGGTTAAATATATTTTGGTTTAAGGATTGATGTTTGACTATTGACGTCAGCAGTAGTCGATAGCTGCGAGTGTTTAACGGCAAGCCCTCTGAAGAGATTGAGTGGTTGCAATCGAAACATGTAAGGGTAACCTGTCCGTAAAAAACGCCTGGGTTCGAGCCCAGCTTCAGTCAAGAATGAAAAATTATCAGTAAATTTTAATTAATTTCATGTTGTAAAATTCCTTTCTTCATAAAAATAATTTAATGAAAATTAAATTTGATGAACTTAAGCCTAATTAAAAATATTAAAAAAAAAAATTTGGATTAGAAATATAATATGTTTAGAAAGTTATCATAATTAAGTTGTTAGAAAAATAATTATTTTTTCGGTCAACAATACTCAAATTCATAATTGCGATAAACATTGATATGTTTACAGTAACTATAATATTGTTGATATTAAATAAAAATAACAATTATTTGTGTGCGACAACAATATATTGTTACATTAAACATAGTGTTGCTGCCGTTACCATGCCCAACCATATTTTTTCTCTGCGTGTAGTTATCCAAGATCCAAATTAATAAATGAGTTGTATATTTTGAAGTGTTCGCGTTGTTCGCTATAATTTATGGCCGGAATTGACCAGTTTGGAAAGCTACAAAATAATTTTTTAATTGATTTAAAAATGGGGTTTGAAAGGTTTTTATACCCACACCACAATAGTAATGCAGGTAAAAAAAGTAATGACTTACTTTTTAATGTGTTCATTTTGGGGCATCCCTTGTAAAATTCATTGGTTCTTTCAGTAGAATTGTAAGTAATGCTCTTATGTTTTTCTGATTACTACACATTATTTTGTAGGCGAAGTTTTTACTGGGTATGATGATGAAACATCTTTTGAAAAAAGCAATAGTATTCCAATATTAAATTTATGAAATGGATCAACAAAAACATCGGTGTTTCTTTCTGGTTGCAAGTATTTCAATAAAGAGATGCAGGCGGCAAAAATTTTTTTTTTTTTGGAAATTTCAGAATGGACTATATAGTTGCTCTCACTTGCATGGTCTAATGATAAAGTAGAGAGAGTATTTACCCAAGTAAACATCGTTTAAAGTAATTTGAGAAAGAGGATGCATTAAGCAACCGTTAATTCGATTTTATCAATAAAATATTTATACCAGCACCATAATAGTGGAGAGGGTAGAATGCGTTTGTGCTGATGTTTGTAACACCTTAAAATAATGGACCTGAGCCCACCTTCACGTACACCGATTGACTCAGAATTACTTTCTGACCCGAATTAACGATGTTTGTCCTGCTGGGTGGCCAGCCAGGCTGTTTTGGAGATTATTTGATAAAATTTGGTACATAGGTTCTAATGTGGTGTAGGGTACCATATCGTCGGTGTTGACCGACTTTACTTTCTTACTTGTTTTTTATTGTAGATCGGGACTGAAAAGGTTGGGTAAATGTTGTCGTGATTATGATTTACCTTCAAATTATTAAATACTAATAGGCCCGAATGATTCCTATGAGATGAACAATAACGACATCGAATTTTTCGATAATTTAATTTTTTAAATCAATATCAAAATATTAATTTACGTTTATTCTTATTTAACAAATTGATCTTAACTTACAATTTCATCGTAAACCACTTTAAATGAATTATTTCTGTTTTGTTATTGAACTTTAATGTTTTTTTATTTAAAAAAGTTTTAGTCATTTTTTAGCCCATTTTTAGCCATTTTTTAGCCATTTTTTTCCGTAAATTTAGCCATTTTTGGTCACCAAGTTTTGGCAACACTGATTATAGGACACCAGCAGCATTTCCGCTATGGCTTTCGTAATGATTCTAATTTTAAAATTTTATGTATTTAACTAAATTATTTAAACAAACTGAATATGCGAATCGTTCAGAGGTACTAGTTCGTTTCAGATTGACGAATATCTAAAAACAACAACAAGGAGATTTTTGGGTAAAATTACGGTTTTTTGCTTATATCTCCGTCATTCGGTTTGTGCTTTGTTGTGATACAGACGTGTATTTTAGCACCGCATACTATTTGAACTATTAATTAATCACATTTGATTTAAAAAAAAAAAATAATATACATATTTTGTTATTTAAATTATTTAACATAATAATGAACAATTTAAAACGATGAAATTAAATAAAATAAAACAGTAGAAATATATACGTATGTATGAATGTTCATACATGTGTATACATATTCTGAACAAAAACATTTAAACTTCTTGTTTTTTTGTTGTTGTTGTAAAATACAATAAATAATAAAAATATTAAAGCAAACCAAAACTGTGAAAAACAAAAACAACTCTTTGCATGAGTACGAACAGTGAAACAACACTAAGACAAAATGAAAGAAACGTTTACGTTTTAGTTCAAGCAAACGAAAATAATGCAGAAATAAATAAAACTAAACAAAATAATATAAACTATTTAACGGCTAAGCCAATTATTCGAACACGTTCTCTATCACCCTCGGTGTTAACAAAAACAGTGGATAGTGACTCATTAAAAAAACTACAACTAGATTTGGTGACAAGTGTTGCCAGGCCAGCAAGTATTGCCGTGACGTCAAAAACAAATTTAGTGGGAAATGATACCATGAACTTAAACACAAATGCAATGGAAAACCCCCCTGTAAACAGCTGTCAAAAGCCTACAGTACAAGTTGGTACGGACAGGTACATAACAGTGCTTAAACGGGGACGCAGCCCTACCTCTGCAGCAGTTGCTTCGGCCTCAAAAGTACCATCTTTTGATAAAATAAATACACAAAATCGTTTTGCGATTCTGGAGGATGAATCCTCTGAAGCACCAAACGTCATTAAATCGTCTAAGCCACCCCCGAATATACCTTAGAGAGCAAAACTCTAATGAGTTAATAAAAAGTTTAATTTCGGTGATAGGTGAAAATTCCTTTTATGTAGCTGCAATAAAGCGCGGCATCATTAACGAGACTAAAATACAAGTGAATCACGAGGATGATTTTCGAAAAAAAATTACAAGATTTGAGACTCTGAATAAAAACTTTTATACTTATCAACTGAAGAGCAGTAAAGGTCTTCAGGTAGTAATTAAGGGTATAGACTCATGCGTAGACCCAGGGGAAATTAAAGCTTTTTTAGAAGAGAAGGGCTTTAAAATCAAAAACGTAACAAATATCAACAAGTAAGAGTGCTATATTCGGCTGTGCCGAATCTTATATACCCTTCACCATTGCGGGAGCAGAATACAGAGCAACTAGACAAAAACTAAATAATTTTTACATATGTATACATACATATTTACAATACTTTAAACTTCATTATAAATTAAATTTAAAAAGCGAAAACTGGTAAATATTTTTTTTAAATCGTTTTTAGAACATAAAAAAAATAAAAATTTTAACAAAAAAGAGGCTCAGCGAATAAAGGCCTAACGAACTAACGCCTAATTTTTCAAAATGAAAGAATGCCTAAACAAGAACGCCTAAGAAGAAAGTGAAAGAACGTCTAACTTTAAAAATGAAGGAAAGTCTAATTATAAAAATGAAAGAAAGTCTAAATTGTTAGGGTTTCTTTCATTATGAATTAACACCTAATGAAAGAAAACCTAACAACTGGAATTAAAATGCTGAAAATATATTTTGAAAGGAAAAAATTTATTTTTAAATTATATTTAACTATAAGTTATGTAAATACAGTTAAATTTTCAACAACTCGACTCGACAGCTGATGTAGTCCGTGTTCTTTTTAAGAAAACCGAAAATACTTCGGGTGTCCCTTAACAAAAAAAAAACAAACAATAACAAATTAAAAATCAATTACTTTTATAATTTTAAATACTAATAATTTTCCCTTTTACAGAATGTTTACAAGATAGTGTATGCATTTTGTAAAAGGGAAAATCAATTGCTTTTATAATTTTAAAAACTAATAATTTTCCCTTTTACAGAATGTTTACAAAGCCTAACAATCAAAAATGAATTAATATCTAATTAGGCGTTTTTTCATTTTTGATTGTTAGGCTTTCTTTCATTATGAAAAATCACCTAACAATTTTAATGAAGGAATGCCTAAAATATTAGACATTCTTTCATAATGAACAACCGCCTAATTCCTATATAATTTTTTGTTGCAATTTTTAGGCATTATTTCATTTTTTTTTTAGGCGTTAGTTCGTTAGGCCTTTATTCGCTGAGCCCAAAAAAGAAATTGACAACCGGATTTGAACTTCGCTTTTCATAAGGACCCAGGATATATATACTTTATAGGGTGTAGGAACAATATTGTAGAAATTACAAACGGAATGACAAAGTTATATATGTATACCCTTTTACCTTCGGTGAAGGGTATAAAAAAAATAATTTTTGGGATTGCAGTATTTTGATTATAACTTAGCCATTTTTAAACCGATTTGAAAGATTTAAATACCGACGTGTTAAGGAAGAAATTTACCATTTACTTGAGTTGTAAAGTTTGGACTAGGGAAGATCTATGATTCCCGAAAATGGGTATTTTAATAAAAAAGATTTTATTTTGGCCATAACTTTTTTGCATCTGAACCGATTTTTCCTAAACATTTCCGGTCTTTTGATATATAAGGTGTAAACATCGGTCATATAACAGTGCACAAATTCAGGTTTTTATGAAGTTTTTTGATATTTTTTGTACGGGAGATACCACGCCCACTTCTCCAATCCCGCCCACATTTTGTAGGATGGTGTGTATTGACAACCTTATTGTGTGTACATAATTTGGAAAATTTGGCTTTTGCCGTTCACCAGATATACAGCAAAAGGTAATAAAAATACAACAACAAGGGGTTTTTTTAAAAAATTAGAGGTAGTCGTGGTTTTTTGCTGATAACTCAGCCATTTTTAAACCGATTTGACAAATTTATATACCGACGTGTTAAAAAAGAAATTTACCATTTACTTAAGTTATAAAGCATGGACACGGGGAGATCTATGGTTCCCGAAAGTGGGTATTAAAAAAAAAAATTTAATTTTGGTCATAACTTTTTTGTATCGGAGCCGATTTTCCCGAGTTTTTTATAAAATATGTTCTACTAAAAATTTCCGATATTTAAGTGTATAAATCATATCCATAGGACATATGGCAGCCTTAAAATGTTTTTTTTTTATGGGAGGTACCATGCGCACTTCTCCAATCCCGCCCACATTTTGTAGGATGCTGTGTATTGGCAACCTTAATGTGTGTACCTAATTTGGAAACTTTGGCTTTTGTCGTTCCCCAGATATACAGCAAAAAGTAATAAAAATACAACAACCACAAGGGATTTTTGGAAAAAATTAGAGGTAGTCGTGGTTTTGTGCTCATATCTCAGCCATTTGTGGACCGATCTGGCTGAATTTCAATAGCAAAATTAAATTAAGAATACCTGACAGAAAGATATCCTAACGAAGCCCCGATCATATCTGGGGGCTTCGGAAAACCCATTTCAACAGACAGACGGACAGATGGACAACCGGATTTGAACTTCGCTTTTCATAAGGACCCAGAATATATATACTTTATAGGGTGTAGGAACAATATTGTAGAAATTACAAACGGAATGACAAAGTTATATATACCCTTTTACCTTCGGTGAAGGGTATAAAAAGGGGAAATAAAAAGACGTAAATATGTATAAAATATACATACATATTTATATAAAATTAAATAATAGGTATAGGTATTTAAAAAAATGAAAAAGTGATCAATTTTTGTAGGCAAAAAAAAATTTTAAATCCAAAAAAAAAAAAAAAAATGGAATGAGTGGGACTCGAACCCGTAAACCAAAAAGAGCTTGTTATGGACAGACCGTCTAGACCATTCAACTACCGCAGCACATAGATGTTTGTTGTTGATATGAGTACATGATGTCAATTATAATTCATAGTGAATTGAAGGATGTGTTTGTTGTTTGTGTAAAATGCTGGTGGTATGTAATATTAAAAAAAAAAAGAAGTTCAACGCAAATGTTTTATGGGGGGAAAACATAAACAACATTGAAATGCTAACACACAATTATTTTACAGGGCTACCAGTAGTAATTTTTAAACGTAAAGCCGCAAAAACGGGCTTTTTGGTTAATAAAAGTCGCAAACCTATCTTAATAGTTTTTATTTATCAATAATGCAACATTACCAACCAAACAATTGCTTAAATTGTGTGTGCTCTTAAATCACTTTTGTGCAAAAATATTATATATGTATTTGAATTTATTTTTGCATAAATTTTGTAAAAAGCTGACTTATTTTGGTATCCATATCTGTTCGTTATACAAATTAGCGGTTTCTTCTTAAAAATAAAAAAAGAAATAGTCGTAAAATTACATGATGAGTTCATTTGTAATATTCCATGTAAATTATATTTTTTTGCAGTTTAGAAACCCTGCATGTTTGTGCGATTTTTAATAAAGAATTTTGAGCAGTGTGACCATTTTAGGAACTGTGCAGCTTAATTTAGCATTAAATATTTTAATTTAGCTGCAAAATTTCCATTAAGCGCTTGGCATTTTGTAATCATTTTTAAAAAATGTTGCTAGCTTTTTTTAAATTTATTCTAGAAATTGAAGATTAGTTTGGTTGATTTAACTCAAGTTTTTTATGTAAATTTTGACTAATAATAGTTATAGTTCTCGTTTTATAAATATCTTACCAGTCTTGTAAAGCATAAACATTTAACCTCATCATGATGTTGAAATTATTTGATATTACGATACAAAAGTTCAAAGAAATTTAATTTTATTGTTTTGCAAGACGATAGCCCTCCATCTAAGTGTGATTTTTAATCAAGACTTGTAAGTAGTGTGACCATTTTGGCACTTTTTAAGGTAAATTCAGGACCAAAAACTAAGTTTTAGCAGCAAAATTCTTCCTTTCAATTTGAAACTTAACCAACTATCTACCTTAATACTTGTTTATATATGTATAGCCATTTTTTATATGTAGGCATTTATTTTAATTTTGTTTAAAATGAGCCACTAAAATTTATAAGGATTTAAAAAAAGTAATGAACAACTTTAAGAATTATTTCTAGTATTTTCAAAATCATTTTTAGCTTTTTTTATGCTTACCTAATGCTAAAGTAAGCTGTGAACAAATTTTAAGATCTGTTTCTATGTCATTGTTTTCGTCAATAAAACTATACAAACATACATATTTGTTGCTTTTTGAATATATTAAACATTGACGTACGGAAATACATACATGTATATGAATGTTTGTTTCCAAATAACAAATGCGATGTTTGTTACAAACAAAAAGGTTTTTTTTTTTTAAATAATATGGCAACACTTGTGTAAGAATCTTAAATATCGAAATGTAAGAAGAGATGGCCAACACATAGCAGCAGTCCATTTCTAAGATGAAAGCAACAACAACAATCATGAAAACAATGCCTACCTATACTCATATACAAACGTACACATACATAGCTTTTGAATGT
The DNA here is from genome assembly GCA_930367215.1 of Pollenia angustigena. Taxonomy (NCBI): domain Eukaryota; kingdom Metazoa; phylum Arthropoda; class Insecta; order Diptera; family Polleniidae; genus Pollenia; species Pollenia angustigena. The sequence goes on along the minus strand of OV884059.1, from coordinate 100,060,464 downwards.
ACTGCATACATAGGTATTTACATTTAAGCCAAAAACAAATTATAAAATATGGGTTTTGTTTTACATGCCAGTTTAGCGAACGATTCGTATTTGCATTTTCAATAAAATGAAAAATATCAAAAATTACTGAATTATTTTAAAACAGTTTATATAATATAAATAAAAGAAGTTAAAAAAAAATGTATTTTCGAAAAGTTGAATGCCGAGATTTGAACCCCGGCAACTACTAACGACGCTGGCTTGGGCAACCGCCCAGACAAATCAGCCATTAACGCTTTTGTAGAAAGAGAATTAAAGTAGAATATATTCCGTCTATTTTGTTAGTATGTAGGTATGTAGAATATAGTATATGCTTTATAGGGCGTAGGATCTATATTGTAGAAATTGCAAACGGAATGGCAAGTTATATACATACATATACTTTTTTTGAAGGAATAAGAAAATAATTTTTTGGATTTCAGTATTTTGATTATAACTTAGCCAATTTTAAACCGATTTGACAGATTTAAATACCGACGTGTTAAGGAAGAAATTTAACATTTACTTTAGTTATATTTATATATAAACATTGATATAAACTTGTAAACATACATATATTTTAACAAAGTTAATTAAAAAAAAAAAATAATAAAAAAATAATAATAAAAAAAAAAAATAAAATAAAAAAAAAAATGAAATAAAATAAAAAAATGAAGAGTATTTTTTGGTGATGCAGTATTTCGGTTAAAACTCAGCCATTTTTTTGCCGATTGGAAAGATTTGTATGCCGACGTGTTAAGGAAGAAATTTGCCATTTACTTTAGTTATAAAGCTTGGACTCGGGGTGATCTATGGTTCCCAAAAGTGGGTATTTTAATAAAAAACATTTTATTTTGGCCATAACTTTTTTGTATCTGAACCGATTTTTCCAAAGTTGTTAGAAAATATTTTCTACTAAAGATTTCCGGTCTTTTGATATATAAGGTGAACCATCCGTAATATAACAATGCAGAAATTCTGGTTTTTATGAAGTTTTTGATATTTTTTGTACGGGAGATACCACGCCCACTTCTTCAATCCCGCCCACATTTTGTAGGATGGTGTGTATTGGCGACCTAAATGTGTGTACCTAATTTGGAAACTTTGGCTATTGCCGTTTCCCAGATATACAGCAAAAAGTAATAAAAATACAACAACCACAAGGGATTTTTGGAAAAAATTAGAGGTAGTCGTGGTTTATTGCTTATAACTCAGCCATTTTTGAACCGATTTGACAGATTTATATACTGACGGACAGACGGACAGACGGACAACCGGATTTGAACTTCGCTTTTCATAAGGACCCAGAATATATATACTTTATAGGGTGTAGGAACAATATTGTAGAAATTACAAACGGAATGACAAAGTTATATATACCCTTTTACCTTCGGTGAAGGGTATAAAAATAGGGAAAAAAATCCCCAACCACTATTTCGAGTGGAGCTAGAACCCGGCGACGTTAAGCTCAAAAAAAATTAAACGCATCCAATTTATAATTTAAAATATATTCTGTACAGAAGGGTAACCGTTGAGGAGCCGCACAAAAAAAAATGGACCTGCTCAGTGCTTAAACTGCCAAGAATCTGGCCATACCAAGGCATACTGCTACTTACCCCCTGTCTGCGTAGTATGTGGTGAACTACACGGTACAGTTTCTTGCGATAAGTTTAAAACCGACCCCAACGTAAAAAAATGTAGCAACTGTGGCGGTAATCACACTGACAATTATAGAGGATGCCCTGTATATAATATCGTCAAGCAGACGGTTGGACCGAAAACAAATACCCCTCAAATGCAGGTCGCAAATCAAGTAAACACAAATGCAATTCAAGCCCCCAGCCTAGTAATAACAGAACCTCTTACGCTAACGTCCTAAAATCAAACCATGAGCCAATGCAAGGTGCCTCGCCAAGTAATGATGAAACTCCAGTTTCTAAATTAAGTCGTTTAGAAAAAACCATGGAAACATTAGTGCAAACAGTAAATAATTTTACTAACACAATGGGTAATATGATGCAGGAAATGCTTAGAATGCAATCGATGTTATTGCAAGCTGTACTTAACAAACCATGAACTGTTTAAAAATTTGTTTTTGGAACGCAAACGGCATCCGCCAACATAAAAATTAATAAGAATACTTTCTTAAAAATAAACAAATTGATGTCATGATGATTTTTGAAACTCATTTGACCTCAAGAATATAAATGGTTATATACTTTATGATACCAAGGACCCTCGAGATAGAGCTTGTGGAGGTTCTGCCATTTTAATAAAAACCCGAGTCAAACACTACCTAATGTGTGATCATCGTGAAGATTATCTCCAAGCAACGAACATTTGCGTTGAGGAATTTAATAGAAACCTAGTAATTTCATCGTTATACTCCCCGCCTAGATTTTCAATATCGGAGGACCAATATTATAAATATTTTAAATCATTAGGACCGTGTTTCCTAGCCGCTGGCGATTATAACGCTAAACATACCTTCTGGGGGTCACGACTTATAACACCAAAGGGTCGTGTTTTATTTAACACAATTTCTAAAATGGATTTAAATGTGGTAGCGAGCAGACAACCAACATATTGGCCCACTGATCATCAAAAAATTCCAGATGTCATCGATTTCGGCGTGGTTAAAAACATTCCCATAGAAACGATTCATGTTGAAGCCTCCCTAGATTCATCTTCCGACCACTCACCTACAATTGTTACTATAATGAACCCCAATAGAATTGTACCTCCGACGACAGCTACGCAAATTAATTGGTTAAAATATAAAAAATATCTCAGTACCCATTGCACAGAAAATATTGCGCTCAGTACACCGGATTATGTAGATCGCTCTATTGACAATTTTGACAGTTTTCTGAAACTAGCTGTTCAACATTCCAATATTGCCCCCAAAAAAACAAAAACAGATGTCGAGCATCTTTTGTCTGAAAAAAGGAGGGCTGGAAGAGAGTGGCAATTGCACAGATCCCCTCAACTTAAGAACTTACTTAAAGAGTGTACAAAAAAACTAAGAAAGTTACTGCAGACTAAGAAAACGGCTTCTCTGGAAAAATATCTTAAGGAACTTGATGCAACCCCACAATCAGACTACTCATTATGGCGTGCAGCTAGAAATCTCAAAAGGCCAGTTGTCTCTAAGCCACCATTAAGAAACTTGAATGGAAGTTGGGCAAGAAATGATGTTGAAAAAGGAAATCTGTTTGTCAATCATTTAAAAAACGTATTTACCCCAAATATATGTCACGATATTGCGGTCGAGTTACCACCTGTTGCTAGAGCAGCTGTTCCGCTAAGATTTGAAATAAGAGAAATCGAAAAGGCTATTTGTGATTTAAGCCCCAAGAAGGCTCCTGGTTTGGATAAGATCAGCAAGAAAATGCTTTTGGAGCTACCCAGCATAGCAAAGAAAATTATTCTTTTAATTTTTAATGCTATTTTACGCCTTGAATACTATCCTCAAAAGTGGAAGGTCTCCTTAGTCACCATGATACCTAAACCTGAAAGGATCACACAAAAGTTGAGTCATATAGGCCTATAAGCTTACTTTCTAATATATCAAAGCTGTTTGAGAAGCTGTTAGCGTCAAAATTAACCCAAATTTTAAATGAAAATAGATGTATTCCTAACCACTAATTCGGCTTTAGAAGAGAACACAGCACAATTGAGCAAACTCATCGTATAGTAAACGCAATAAGAAAAGCCTTTGAAGAAAAAAAATATTGTTCCACTCTCTTCATCGATGTTTCTCAAGCTTTTGATAAAGTCTGGCATGAAGGCTTATTACATAAATTGAAGCTCAACTTACCAGTAAACACACACAAGCTGTTAGAAAGCTACTTAGTCGATCGAAAATTTATTATTAAAGAAGGTGATTATTTAAGCTCTCCTCAGCAAATTGACGCTGGAGTCCCTCAGGGAAGCATCCTGGGCCCACTTTTATACTTAATATATACCTCGGATATGCCAACAAACAACTACACACAAACATCAACATTTGCTGATGATACAGCTTTTTTTAGTTATAAAGCTTGGACTCGGGGTGATCTATGGTTCCCAAAAGTGGGTATTTTAATAAAAAACATTTTATTTTGGCCATAACTTTTTTGTATCTGAACCGATTTTTCCAAAGTTGTTAGAAAATATTTTCTACTAAAGATTTCCGGTCTTTTGATATATAAGGTGAACCATCCGTAATATAACAATGCAGAAATTCTGGTTTTTATGAAGTTTTTGATATTTTTTGTACGGGAGATACCACGCCCACTTCTTCAATCCCGCCCACATTTTGTAGGATGGTGTGTATTGGCGACCTAAATGTGTGTACCTAATTTGGAAACTTTGGCTATTGCCGTTTCCCAGATATACAGCAAAAAGTAATAAAAATACAACAACCACAAGGGATTTTTGGAAAAAATTAGAGGTAGTCGTGGTTTATTGCTTATAACTCAGCCATTTTTGAACCGATTTGACAGATTTATATACTGACGGACAGACGGACAGACGGACAACCGGATTTGAACTTCGCTTTTCATAAGGACCCAGAATATATATACTTTATAGGGTGTAGGAACAATATTGTAGAAATTACAAACGGAATGACAAAGTTATATATACCCTTTTACCTTCGGTGAAGGGTATAAAAATAGGGAAAAAAATCCCCAACCACTATTTCGAGTGGAGCTAGAACCCGGCGACGTTAAGCTCAAAAAAAATTAAACGCATCCAATTTATAATTTAAAATATATTCTGTACAGAAGGGTAACCGTTGAGGAGCCGCACAAAAAAAAATGGACCTGCTCAGTGCTTAAACTGCCAAGAATCTGGCCATACCAAGGCATACTGCTACTTACCCCCTGTCTGCGTAGTATGTGGTGAACTACACGGTACAGTTTCTTGCGATAAGTTTAAAACCGACCCCAACGTAAAAAAATGTAGCAACTGTGGCGGTAATCACACTGACAATTATAGAGGATGCCCTGTATATAATATCGTCAAGCAGACGGTTGGACCGAAAACAAATACCCCTCAAATGCAGGTCGCAAATCAAGTAAACACAAATGCAATTCAAGCCCCCAGCCTAGTAATAACAGAACCTCTTACGCTAACGTCCTAAAATCAAACCATGAGCCAATGCAAGGTGCCTCGCCAAGTAATGATGAAACTCCAGTTTCTAAATTAAGTCGTTTAGAAAAAACCATGGAAACATTAGTGCAAACAGTAAATAATTTTACTAACACAATGGGTAATATGATGCAGGAAATGCTTAGAATGCAATCGATGTTATTGCAAGCTGTACTTAACAAACCATGAACTGTTTAAAAATTTGTTTTTGGAACGCAAACGGCATCCGCCAACATAAAAATTAATAAGAATACTTTCTTAAAAATAAACAAATTGATGTCATGATGATTTTTGAAACTCATTTGACCTCAAGAATATAAATGGTTATATACTTTATGATACCAAGGACCCTCGAGATAGAGCTTGTGGAGGTTCTGCCATTTTAATAAAAACCCGAGTCAAACACTACCTAATGTGTGATCATCGTGAAGATTATCTCCAAGCAACGAACATTTGCGTTGAGGAATTTAATAGAAACCTAGTAATTTCATCGTTATACTCCCCGCCTAGATTTTCAATATCGGAGGACCAATATTATAAATATTTTAAATCATTAGGACCGTGTTTCCTAGCCGCTGGCGATTATAACGCTAAACATACCTTCTGGGGGTCACGACTTATAACACCAAAGGGTCGTGTTTTATTTAACACAATTTCTAAAATGGATTTAAATGTGGTAGCGAGCAGACAACCAACATATTGGCCCACTGATCATCAAAAAATTCCAGATGTCATCGATTTCGGCGTGGTTAAAAACATTCCCATAGAAACGATTCATGTTGAAGCCTCCCTAGATTCATCTTCCGACCACTCACCTACAATTGTTACTATAATGAACCCCAATAGAATTGTACCTCCGACGACAGCTACGCAAATTAATTGGTTAAAATATAAAAAATATCTCAGTACCCATTGCACAGAAAATATTGCGCTCAGTACACCGGATTATGTAGATCGCTCTATTGACAATTTTGACAGTTTTCTGAAACTAGCTGTTCAACATTCCAATATTGCCCCCAAAAAAACAAAAACAGATGTCGAGCATCTTTTGTCTGAAAAAAGGAGGGCTCGAAGAGAGTGGCAATTGCACAGATCCCCTCAACTTAAGAACTTACTTAAAGAGTGTACAAAAAAACTAAGAAAGTTACTGCAGACTAAGAAAACGGCTTCTCTGGAAAAATATCTTAAGGAACTTGATGCAACCCCACAATCAGACTACTCATTATGGCGTGCAGCTAGAAATCTCAAAAGGCCAGTTGTCTCTAAGCCACCATTAAGAAACTTGAATGGAAGTTGGGCAAGAAATGATGTTGAAAAAGGAAATCTGTTTGTCAATCATTTAAAAAACGTATTTACCCCAAATATATGTCACGATATTGCGGTCGAGTTACCACCTGTTGCTAGAGCAGCTGTTCCGCTAAGATTTGAAATAAGAGAAATCGAAAAGGCTATTTGTGATTTAAGCCCCAAGAAGGCTCCTGGTTTGGATAAGATCAGCAAGAAAATGCTTTTGGAGCTACCCAGCATAGCAAAGAAAATTATTCTTTTAATTTTTAATGCTATTTTACGCCTTGAATACTATCCTCAAAAGTGGAAGGTCTCCTTAGTCACCATGATACCTAAACCTGAAAGGATCACACAAAAGTTGAGTCATATAGGCCTATAAGCTTACTTTCTAATATATCAAAGCTGTTTGAGAAGCTGTTAGCGTCAAAATTAACCCAAATTTTAAATGAAAATAGATGTATTCCTAACCACTAATTCGGCTTTAGAAGAGAACACAGCACAATTGAGCAAACTCATCGTATAGTAAACGCAATAAGAAAAGCCTTTGAAGAAAAAAAATATTGTTCCACTCTCTTCATCGATGTTTCTCAAGCTTTTGATAAAGTCTGGCATGAAGGCTTATTACATAAATTGAAGCTCAACTTACCAGTAAACACACACAAGCTGTTAGAAAGCTACTTAGTCGATCGAAAATTTATTATTAAAGAAGGTGATTATTTAAGCTCTCCTCAGCAAATTGACGCTGGAGTCCCTCAGGGAAGCATCCTGGGCCCACTTTTATACTTAATATATACCTCGGATATGCCAACAAACAACTACACACAAACTTCAACATTTGCTGATGATACAGCTTTTTTTAGTTATAAAGCTTGGACTCGGGGTGATCTATGGTTCCCAAAAGTGGGTATTTTAATAAAAAACATTTTATTTTGGCCATAACTTTTTTGTATCTGAACCGATTTTTCCAAAGTTGTTAGAAAATATTTTCTACTAAAGATTTCCGGTCTTTTGATATATAAGGTGAACCATCCGTAATATAACAATGCAGAAATTCTGGTTTTTATGAAGTTTTTGATATTTTTTGTACGGGAGATACCACGCCCACTTCTTCAATCCCGCCCACATTTTGAAGGATGGTGTGTATTGGCGACCTAAATGTGTGTACCTAATTTGGAAACTTTGGCTATTGCCGTTTCCCAGATATACAGCAAAAAGTAATAAAAATACAACAACCACAAGGGATTTTTGGAAAAAATTAGAGGTAGTCGTGGTTTATTGCTTATAACTCAGCCATTTTTGAACCGATTTGACAGATTTATATACTGACGGACAGACGGACAGACGGACAGACGGACAACCGGATTTGAACTTCGCTTTTCATAAGGACCCAGAATATATATACTTTATAGGGTGTAGGAACAATATTGTAGAAATTACAAACGGAATGACAAAGTTATATATACCCTTTTACCTTCGGTGAAGGGTATAAAAATAGGGAAAAAAATCCCCAACCACTATTTCGAGTGGAGCTAGAACCCGGCGACGTTAAGCTCAAAAAAAATTAAACGCATCCAATTTATAATTTAAAATATATTCTGTACAGAAGGGTAACCGTTGAGGAGCCGCACAAAAAAAAATGGACCTGCTCAGTGCTTAAACTGCCAAGAATCTGGCCATACCAAGGCATACTGCTACTTACCCCCTGTCTGCGTAGTATGTGGTGAACTACACGGTACAGTTTCTTGCGATAAGTTTAAAACCGACCCCAACGTAAAAAAATGTAGCAACTGTGGCGGTAATCACACTGACAATTATAGAGGATGCCCTGTATATAATATCGTCAAGCAGACGGTTGGACCGAAAACAAATACCCCTCAAATGCAGGTCGCAAATCAAGTAAACACAAATGCAATTCAAGCCCCCAGCCTAGTAATAACAGAACCTCTTACGCTAACGTCCTAAAATCAAACCATGAGCCAATGCAAGGTGCCTCGCCAAGTAATGATGAAACTCCAGTTTCTAAATTAAGTCGTTTAGAAAAAACCATGGAAACATTAGTGCAAACAGTAAATAATTTTACTAACACAATGGGTAATATGATGCAGGAAATGCTTAGAATGCAATCGATGTTATTGCAAGCTGTACTTAACAAACCATGAACTGTTTAAAAATTTGTTTTTGGAACGCAAACGGCATCCGCCAACATAAAAATTAATAAGAATACTTTCTTAAAAATAAACAAATTGATGTCATGATGATTTTTGAAACTCATTTGACCTCAAGAATATAAATGGTTATATACTTTATGATACCAAGGACCCTCGAGATAGAGCTTGTGGAGGTTCTGCCATTTTAATAAAAACCCGAGTCAAACACTACCTAATGTGTGATCATCGTGAAGATTATCTCCAAGCAACGAACATTTGCGTTGAGGAATTTAATAGAAACCTAGTAATTTCATCGTTATACTCCCCGCCTAGATTTTCAATATCGGAGGACCAATATTATAAATATTTTAAATCATTAGGACCGTGTTTCCTAGCCGCTGGCGATTATAACGCTAAACATACCTTCTGGGGGTCACGACTTATAACACCAAAGGGTCGTGTTTTATTTAACACAATTTCTAAAATGGATTTAAGTGTGGTAGCGAGCAGACAACCAACATATTGGCCCACTGATCATCAAAAAATTCCAGATGTCATCGATTTCGGCGTGGTTAAAAACATTCCCATAGAAACGATTCATGTTGAAGCCTCCCTAGATTCATCTTCCGACCACTCACCTACAATTGTTACTATAATAGAATTGTACCTCCGACGACAGCTACGCAAATTAATTGGTTAAAATATAAAAAATATCTCAGTACCCATTGCACAGAAAATATTGCGCTCAGTACACCGGATTATGTAGATCGCTCTATTGACAATTTTGACAGTTTTCTGAAACTAGCTGTTCAACATTCCAATATTGCCCCCAAAAAAACAAAAACAGATGTCGAGCATCTTTTGTCTGAAAAAAGGAGGGCTCGAAGAGAGTGGCAATTGCACAGATCCCCTCAACTTAAGAACTTACTTAAAGAGTGTACAAAAAAACTAAGAAAGTTACTGCAGACTAAGAAAACGGCTTCTCTGGAAAAATATCTTAAGGAACTTGATGCAACCCCACAATCAGACTACTCATTATGGCGTGCAGCTAGAAATCTCAAAAGGCCAGTTGTCTCTAAGCCACCATTAAGAAACTTGAATGGAAGTTGGGCAAGAAATGATGTTGAAAAAGGAAATCTGTTTGTCAATCATTTAAAAAACGTATTTACCCCAAATATATGTCACGATATTGCGGTCGAGTTACCACCTGTTGCTAGAGCAGCTGTTCCGCTAAGATTTGAAATAAGAGAAATCGAAAAGGCTATTTGTGATTTAAGCCCCAAGAAGGCTCCTGGTTTGGATAAGATCAGCAAGAAAATGCTTTTGGAGCTACCCAGCATAGCAAAGAAAATTATTCTTTTAATTTTTAATGCTATTTTACGCCTTGAATACTATCCTCAAAAGTGGAAGGTCTCCTTAGTCACCATGATACCTAAACCTGAAAGGATCACACAAAAGTTGAGTCATATAGGCCTATAAGCTTACTTTCTAATATATCAAAGCTGTTTGAGAAGCTGTTAGCGTCAAAATTAACCCAAATTTTAAATGAAAATAGATGTATTCCTAACCACTAATTCGGCTTTAGAAGAGAACACAGCACAATTGAGCAAACTCATCGTATAGTAAACGCAATAAGAAAAGCCTTTGAAGAAAAAAAATATTGTTCCACTCTCTTCATCGATGTTTCTCAAGCTTTTGATAAAGTCTGGCATGAAGGCTTATTACATAAATTGAAGCTCAACTTACCAGTAAACACACACAAGCTGTTAGAAAGCTACTTAGTCGATCGAAAATTTATTATTAAAGAAGGTGATTATTTAAGCTCTCCTCAGCAAATTGACGCTGGAGTCCCTCAGGGAAGCATCCTGGGCCCACTTTTATACTTAATATATACCTCGGATATGCCAACAAACAACTACACACAAACTTCAACATTTGCTGATGATACAGCTTTTTTTAGGGTGCACGAAAACCGTCAAGAAGCATCTCGATACCTACAGGATCATATATTTCAACTCGAACTATGGTTAAAGCAATGGTCAATGAGCAAAAATGCGTACATATAACATTCACCTTGCGTCGGGAATCATGCCCCCCTATTAAAATCAATAATCAAATAATACCTCAAAATTCAAATGTAAAATACCTCGGTATTCATCTAGATCGCCGTTTAACGTGGAAAAGCCATATAGAGGCAAAATTAACTCAAATGAAACTAAAAGCCATCCAAATTCATTGGCTTATTGGAAGAAACTCTGTCCTTAGTCTCGACTGCAAACTTCTTCTTTACAACTCCATCTTAAAGCCAATCTGGTGCTATGGTATTCAGTTATGGGGCACTGCTTCGGCCTCTAATATCGAAAAAATTCAAAGGCGCCAAAATAAACTGCTTCAAATAATCACAGCTGCCCCTTGGTATGTTAAAAACTCAAATATTCACAAGGATCTTAATGTTCCATTAGTTAAAACTATGATTACGAAATATGCAGTAAAATACTTAAAAAGGCTCGAATTGCACCCGAACCCACTAGCACGAAATATTTTAAATGATAGCGGCCACACTCGCTAAAGAAGAAGAGACACTGCAGCACTTATCCAATTAGATGAGCGATAAACGCCTATAAAAGTGAACAGAACCCGCGATGAAGAAAATTTTTGTCTGGCACTGGCAGGACAAAAAATAACGTATTAGGTTAAGATTTAATTAATTATTGTTAGTTCATATTTAATATATGAAGATTCAATAAATAAATAATGAAGAAAAAAAAATTTCCGTCATTAATGGAGCGATCTGACTGAAGTTCAAATGTTTTGTGAATAAAAATTCGTATGATTATAGAATTGTTTTCATCTTTTTAAATTTGACTTAAGAAAGTTTGTCAAAATGCCACAGATTTATACTATAACTATATATATACCGTTGTAAAAGTTTTTGTGTCGGTATACTTATACCCAATTTGTTTCGGTTGTCAACCTCTTATTATTTAAATTTTTCATATAAAAATCGGCGTATACTTAATAATAAGTTAATGGTATAATTTTATATTGATTACGCGTTATTTCATATTTGCATAAAGTATTGCATAATTTCAGGTTCATCAATTCAGTCGTTGTGGACGCGTATACGCAATATTTATTTATTTTACTACGTATACACACAGTGAAGCAAAGAGAAGAACAAATATAAAAGAGATTTATTATTTTCATTATTTATTTATTTAAAAAAAAAAAATAAAATATAAAAGTATTTGTTTAATAAGTAAAAAGTTTTATTTAAGGTGCTAAATAAGAAATCTCTTAATTTGAATTGCGTTGTCGGTGCACTGCATATAATTTGGGTGTTGATTCGAGAGACGTATGCTCGAAATAAAGAATTCCCATTTCGAAACATGAGGCGGTATCGCAATTGTATGATATATATCCCCATTCTCGATCTTGCAAACACCCATACAGATACACTGGTTCTTAGTTACAATGAAGAAAAATTTTACTTCTCAACTTTTAAATGTTGATAAAAGAAATGCTAGTAAGCCGGCGAGAATATGATGATATTCTATCATACCTCCTTAGGCTATAAGTATAACGGACAGTGTTTTTGTTAGTAATGTTAACCCAGATAGCGCCGGAAATAATTTCTTTTTGAAATTTTCAACTTTTATTTCGAATTTCAAATCTTCATAGCTATTTAAACATTTTTTATTAAATAACTATTTTTCTTAAAATCTATAGTTAAGCCGATATCTGGCGTCCTTTTAAAAGGACGGTAGCTAAATACCCTACTTAAATTATTTTTAATTTGTACTTTGTTTTTATTTGAAAATAACGAAATTGCTGTTTTTTTTTCAATAAAAGAAGGAAAAACGATTATGTTGTAACTTGGAGTGTGATACGTCAGAAGCAATCCTTTGGATGTAAAGCGACATTATACTTGTTGCAAAAAAGTTGGCCTTCTTATGGCAATATGTGCAACGAGTTTTCTTTTCCTTCTGTTGTACTAGGTGCCCTGTCCATCAAATCGCGAGTACATATGAAGGTTGGCGCTGGACTTGCTTGAACCCCTCTTTGAGGTTCTTTTAAAATATTCTTGTAATCCGTTTGCAATCACTCTTCTAAAAGCTAAATGATTCATATTTCCGCCATACGAACGATATAATAACCAGCTATTTTGCTCCGCCATGTCGATACAATGACAAATAAGCGCAAAATACCACTTTTTTCCTCTACTGTGTATTGAACAAGCAAGTTAAATATAACTTCATCAAAAAGTTTAAGAAATATTTCCATGGAATCTGGACTTTGCTGGCATTCGGAAAATGCCTCACATGTTGGTAGGCTAGGAACCATATCCGTTTGCTGCCAGTCTTTCACACATCGCCATCGCTCTCGTATTCAGGTACATCTTTATCCACCATTTCTGCCTCGGTACGTAGCTGCCCACCTGGCAAATTATTGTGGAACACATTATCTTCATCGCCACTATCTTCGTCTGTTACATCAGCATTAGCGTTGTCGGGGGGAGCGATGTACAATAAAACCTCATCATCACTCCATTGATCAATTTCTTCCAAAATTTCGTTTGGCTTTAATGCCTTTCGGTATGACTTACTGTATAAAAAACACGAAAATTATAAAAAAAGGTAGTATATATTGCCACTGTCCTTTTAAAAGTACGCAGTGGCAAAACGACCATAGCGCTGCAATACAGCATTACGCACGCTTAACATTTATTTGTTGTTCAACTACGATGTTTATCCACGAACTGAGCCTAGGGGTTTATACTGATGGTTCGAGGAAGGGTGTAAGAGCTGGCGGAGGTTTCTACATAGAGGAACTGGATGTGAGAGTTTCCTTTCGTCTGCCGGATGGATGTAGTGTCCTGCAGGCGGAGATCTCGGCTATAAGGCGGGCGGCAAATTGGCTGAGGTATCATCGCATATCGGAGATATACGTATATTAACTGACAGTAAGGCTACCCTTGCTTCCCTAGCGGGTGTCTATACGACATCTAGGTTAACTGTGGAATGTCGGATGTCTTTGAATGAGATTGCGAAACATTCAAGGGTAACGCTAATATGGATTCCGGGTCACTCAGAGTGCCCGGGTAATCTAGTGGCAGATGGGCTGGCCAAACAAGGTGGTCGCATGGATGACATATTTACTTAGGTTCAAAAGGGACCAGATTAGGACAGTTGTATCGGTTGTTACTGGGCACTGGCCGGTGGGGACTCATGCTGAAAGAATGGGTCTGGAATTTAATGACTACTGTAGAAGTTGTCAGGATGAGGAGGAGGAGGAGGAGACTGTGCTTCACTTTCTCTGTCAATGCCCTGGGTTGCGGGGTATTAGGGAGGAATGCCTGGGGAAACCGACATTTGCCTGCCTAGAGGATCTATCCAGGATAGAACTAAGATCGCTGATTCGCTTCATTAGGAGGACGAAGTGGCTGGATTCTGCAGTGACGCCATCTGAGTAACTGCTCTATAGGATGGGCATTGGCGCTGGGTATCACAAAGGGACCAATAAAGAACCCAAGTGAGCTGTCTGTTGATAGCTGCCCATGGAACCTAACCTAAACCTGACGATGTTTCTTTAAATAATTTAAAAACAAAATTACAGATCACTAGACGTATATGATTTACTTACACGTTTCTTTCCATTGCGCAATATTAAAAGCAAAAACACCTTTTACAAAACACTCGCTATGCTATTAAAGCAAGATGAACTTTTTTCATTAACCGATGTTTTCAAGTTCGGGAGCTTTATAACAAAGAATAAACAAAAAAAAACTATAAAAACAATGCACAGAAATAGGCATACATAGCGGAACTTTTCTCTCAAATTGTATGTACTTTTAAAAGGACGGTTGAGCCAAGTGGGTTAATGTTTCTTACATCGAGGGAATTACAGGCACCATGCCTTAGCCAGACGAACTCTTATATAACGATTTGTTAAGTGCTGTGTTGGCCACATGAAGTTAAGGTGCTATTAAGCGTAACGCCAAGATATCAAACTGTATTCACAATCTCAATTCTTGAGCCACCAGTAACAACATTCATATCTGTCTCAACTCTTATACTTTTCTTGGACAAAACATTTTGATTTACTCGTCCGTAAGCAGATGCCTTGGAAAATATTTGATTTAAGTCAAAATTTATGTGATATAAGCCTGTTAGTAATACGTCCCTTGTGCAACTAAGGTATAACTGAACATCATCAGCATACATTTGTACACAAGAGTATCGCAGTTGCTGCGGGAGATCTTTGGCATGCATTAAGTATAACAAGGCCCCAAGAATTTATCCCTGTGGAACCCCTCTATTTACTGTTAATTCATTATCCACCACAGATTGACTTCTATCAGATAAATAGGACTGAATCCAACTACCTGTAAGTGCCGAAAACCCAAAAAGTTTCATCAGTTTCATGCAAAGAATGGAATGATGAACGCTGTTGAATACATTAGAATAGCCTAATAGAACCAATATAGATATTTTGCTGCCGTCTAAATTGGCACGAATTTCTTCTAGAACATCTGTAAGTGCAGTTATGTAACTACGCGTTGGTCTGAAAGCAGATTGGCGATCAGCAAACAGTCGGTTGTCGTTCACACGTTTATATAATAAACGTTCGAATACTTTACTAGAATATGTTATAATAGCTATCGGACGATGTTCGTTATTGGTTTTTGGTATTGGAACAATTTTAGCATACTTCCAAATTATTGGTAGTATATTGGTCATAATTATGTTGTTAAAAATATGTGTAACGAAACAAACTATCCGAGGTAAAATAAATTTTACAAACCTGGTGTCAATTTCATCTAAGCCGATGGAATTCGATTTCACAGTATAAAAAGCCTCAACTTCAACATACTGAAAATTAAATTTAATCACAGAATCAACACATAAAGAGGTAATAGATCATCAACATCATCATCATATACATGTGTATATAAGTAGGCAAGTTTATTTCGTTTGTTCCCTTTAACGACTATACTATTCATTGGACATTAACAAATTATACATCATTCGAAAGATATTTTTTGGTAGAAGTGCACAATGTACATTTTATTAAAATTCAGTATTTTAGGAGTTATAGGCGTTAGAAAGTGTTATAAATACATAGAAAATATTCACATACGTGTGAGAAAAACAATTTAAACAAATAACAGAAACACCGTTTTATGCTTCTTTTTTGTGTTTATACATAGTAAAAAGAACAACAACATACGATTTCTCTCCTATGCCTTTAATTGGAGATCAGTAGAAAATAAGAAAAAAGAGACAGACAATTTTAAATGTTTTGTTTTCTTTTTGTAAGAGTTGTTATTTTAAAATGTTGCCGTTGATTTTTGCATATGAATAACTTTAAATCATTGGTGCTCAAAAATGGTTTGCATATGTATTGAGAGAGCATTTTAAAATACAGAGATACGCAAAACTATGCGCACCAGTTTTATTTAAATTTTATAGAAAGAAATTGTTTTGGTTGTTAAACATTTATAATAATACAGTCAAAACTAAATTTTTTATTTTGTTTTTGGCTTTTAAAATTGCAACTTTTTAAAAATTTAAAAAAACTGTAAGAATTGGAAGTTTTCCAATTTTACTATAAAAAAAAAATTCAGTGGGAACTGCGAGCATGTTTGTATTTTCAAAGTAAGAATTATATCTAAAAAAAACTGCACTAAATTCTTGTACATTTATGCTTTTATGACAGTTTTGTAAAAGCATTAAAATTTTTGTTTAAATTTTATTACTTATCCTACACACTGTATTTGAAACAACATCAACTCATCTTCCGTACATGTGCAACTAAATTAATGAGCGTAAAAAACAAAGTGGTAGCGCTTCTAAACAATTGTTTGCTTGAATGAGCGTCACTGCTTTAAATGTTACCGTTGATTTCTAGAATTTTGTGTATATGAATAATTTTAATTTATATAATTTCAATTATTAGTTGGTAATAATGTAAAGAATAGGTGCATTATATATTTTTTGAAACAATTCGGTGTTGCTTTACTATTTTTTTAAAATATTTTTTGGTATTACTTTAAATTAATTGGTGTTTGTTGTTAATTAGTTTAGACTTGATTTTAGTCAGTTTTAATTAACTAAATTTATAATTGTATCAAAAAATATAATTTTAAATTTAAAGTGACAGTGTTTTATAGAAAATACCTCGCCGTGGTAACTAGACGAATGTGGTTGATAGCCATCGAAGAAAACATTCCACAATATTACCAAATATGCAATGCAGTCCTCAACAAATCAAATGATGATACTGACATCTTAGATGTTTCTTTTAATGGCTTAAATTCAATCCAACGTAATTTTTGACATTTTAACTGCATTAAAAGCTATTTTCGGGAGTGGTTTTTATATGGGAGCTATGGCAAATATGGACCGATTTCAAGAAAATCTGGTAAGATAAATTGATTTGCAATACAATAAATGTGGGTTGAGTTCAATCTAAAAAACAACATAATAAGACGGTACAAAACTTTATTCCGGAGAGAATTTTGTACGAGGGTTATGTGGAATTGTGGTGCGATTTTCACCATTTGAAATAGAAAAAATTTTTTATTCAGCATTAACGTATAACTTCCTGTACAAAAACAACAACTCTGCTAAAAAGAAAACTTAATATCTATTTACAATTATGCGATTGTACTGATGTGTGTAATAAATAAAACTATGGATCATGGTCAATCACGAATTTCTGTAATTAGGTTAAGATTCAAATACAATTTATCTGTGCCGAATTTTGTCTAGATATCTAAATCTATGTATATGAGATTTTTCGGGTTAAAGTGATTTTAGGGAGGAGGTTTATATGGGACCGATGGTACGTACCAATAAGAAGTTCAAATAGTTGCTGTTTTAAAAGTTATCGTTGCCAAATTTTATATAAATACCCATATTTCTAAGGAAGTTATATCATTTGTGGTATTTGTATAGGATATATGGATAGATTCCAATAAGAATTGGTAATATTATTAAGGTTGAAATAAAATATTTTGGGTCAGATTTAAATAAATTGATAATAAATGGGCACAAACTTATATTCCGGAAAAATTTTTGTATGAGGGTAATGTGTAATCTTGGACCAATTCTTACAATTTATAATAAGCACTATTTTCGTTCAGCACAAACGCTATTATGCTTATACTTTCTGCCTTTGGTGGTGTGGGTAGAAAAACAAATTTTCCAAAAAGAAAATTAAAAATTATTACAATCTATCTGTTTTAATACCCACAAAACCATAGATAGAGAGGATATTTTGCTATCGTACTGAAGTATGTAACAGATAAAAATATTGGTTCCTATGCACCCTCTTTTAGTGTACTAATCGATTAAGTCTGTTTGGCTGGCTGGCAAACACCAAACAAAGTCATTATTTCTAGATTGCAGTCGATTGGGTCTAGGTAAGGTCATATTTACAATTTTGCAAAATGAGAGATATAGCCATATTATTTTTCGCAAATGAGAGATAAAGCCATATTTTTCCAGAATATTGTTATGCATGGTGTATACATTCTGTAAAAGGGAAAATCCTTAGTTTTCATTGAAAAACATTTGGTTATTCTTGTGACGCACACAGGAACACTTTATTCAGCGAAGCCACCTGCCGCGTCTACTGGAGGAAAAAATCCCTTAGCACGGCCGCAGGCCGCCACGCGCAAAAACTTTAGTATGCGAAGCCAGATTTCAATACTTAACTTTAGTGTCTCCGGAACTGAAATGAGAGATAAAGCCATTTCTAATATTGCTAATGTTAGCTGAATTTTTAGGGGGGTGCTTCAATACCATGTGAGATAAAGCCATGATGGCTTTATCTCTCATTCAGTAGGGAGATAAAGCCTTTTTTTATTTGAATGGCAGATAAAGCCATCATGGCATCATTTGGTCGAATTCTTGAAATTTAAAGATCAAAATTTAGATTTTCTTCAATAACCTAAAAATAACGGTAATTTTGTATATAACGGACTTATGAAAAAGTCGCAGAAAAAGTTGCCGCTGAAGTCCTAAAGAACCATTTTCAGCAATTAAAAAGTGATTTTTCTTTAAAAGTTGATTTTGGAATATTGCGAATTCAAGTATCAGAAGTTTTCATTAAATTTTTTGTTTCTAAAATTTGATTGTTTTTTTTTTACTCTCTCTTTGCATTGAAAAAAAGCCATAATTGTATGTAAATGAACACACCTATTATTGTTTTTATTTTTATTATATGTATGTATGTTTAAATGAAATTCTTATATGTAAAAATCCTTCACTGTAATTATGAGATTATAAATGTTGTTGTATTGGAAAACAATTAAATAAATAAAATAATCATTTAAACAATTGTTCTTAAAGCACTTATCCCGTGGTCAGTAAATACAATATTATCATAATAACGAAGTAATTGTGCAATGCAGGTGAAAACATGGCATGCAACTTTACTGGTGATTATGTGTTTGTAAGTGTTGTTACTCCAGATGAAAGGTAATTGACGTAAAACTAATTCTTATTATCAATTATTATTAATTATTAATTTTTTTTGGGCGGTTGTTCCACATTTTGATTCATAACACTTTTGTACTTAATAATACACAAGGACTCAAATATATATACTTTTCGGGATCTTTGATGGATATTAAAAAAGTTTCACAAGGAATAACAAACTAGGTATACCCTTTTCACAACTAGTTGTGGAGGATATAAAATGTATATTATACACAACAACTTTTACTGTTACAGATATGACTGATAATAAGGAAAAATATTACACACGAGTTATTACCACGTAAGAACACGAAACTAATTGAGCACATGGGGGATAAGGTTACAACTGGAAATGAATTCTTACATTTATATCCATGTTATTTCCCTGGTGGCTTATTCTTTGTAAAAAAATTTAACCAAATCACCTTGAAATCGTCGTTCCCTATTAAAGTACGTTTATACAAGCTGACCCAAGAAGGTGCCTGTCAACGGGATTCTTATTTATAATAAATAATAATAAAATAATAAATTGGAATAAATGCGCTCGATACATGAATAAAAACTTCTTGTTCAACCAAACTTTACGGAAGTATTAAGTACAACCAAAACTGATGAACACAATCACTGCAGAAATAGAATATAGTATACCAAAAAAGAAACAAATTTATTTTGTGAAGAAATTGCCGAATTACTTGCAAAACATGACCCAAGGTCAACAAGGTTCTATTTGCACCTAAACTAAATTTGAGATAGAACCTTGTTGTCAAAAGCTCGCGAAGCTTTAATTTAATTAAGGAACATATATAGAATAAATGATCACCACCAATGATCACAATTGAAAACACACCTCTTCTTAAAGATTATTTTAATTAGTACGGTTCACTAAAAGGAATATGCAATATTTTAGCAGATACTTTTTTATTTTAACAACAATGTTTGAAACATCATAAGGAACAACGAAAGTATATTTTATGTAAATAATGCTGTAAATAGTATAGAACATACTGAACAAAACCGAAAAAAGCGTTTAATGCTATACTTCTACATAAATGTTGGCATTTATATAAAATTTGACGTCGATAACTTTTATAATAGCTCAAGAGGGAAGCGAACTGACACCGAAGTAGTCCCGTGATAGGTCTTTGGTTTTAGAGACCGGTTCTAGTTCTAACACTTTATATGAATAAGACCTTTACACGGTGTTGTCATTGGAGTTGGTCAATTGACACCATGTGACCAGTCACACGTCTATTCTCAATGAACGTGTTTAGTGCCAGTTACTACAATAAAGTATTATGTATCTCAATGCAATGTAGTATTATTTTAATAAAACAAGTCCTAGGATTGGTCCCAAAAAATATGTCACAGCACCGGTGAAGACTGCACTGTAATTCATTACTTTTACTACCTTTTCGTTCTTCATAAACCAGTTGAATGATTGGATCTCCTTTCTTAAAGCACTTATCCCGTGGTCAGTAAATACAATATTATCATAATAACGAAGTAATTGTGCAATGCAGGTGAAAACATGGCATGCAACTTTACTGGTGATTATGTGTTTGTAAGTGTTGTTACTCCAGATGAAAGGTAATTGACGTAAAACTAATTCTTATTATCAATTATTATTAATTATTAATTTTTTTTGGGCGGTTGTTCCACATTTTGATTCATAACACTTTTGTACTTAATAATACACAAGGACTCAAATATATATACTTTTCGGGATCTTTGATGGATATTAAAAAAGTTTCACAAGGAATAACAAACTAGGTATACCCTTTTCACAACTAGTTGTGGAGGATATAAAATGTATATTATACACAACAACTTTTACTGTTACAGATATGACTGATAATAAGGAAAAATATTACACACGAGTTATTACCACGTAAGAACACGAAACTAATTGAGCACATGGGGGATAAGGTTACAACTGGAAATGAATTCTTACATTTATATCCATGTTATTTCCCTGGTGGCTTATTCTTTGTAAAAAAATTTAACCAAATCACCTTGAAATCGTCGTTCCCTATTAAAGTACGTTTATACAAGCTGACCCAAGAAGGTGCCTGTCAACGGGATTCTTATTTATAATAAATAATAATAAAATAATAAATTGGAATAAATGCGCTCGATACATGAATAAAAACTTCTTGTTCAACCAAACTTTACGGAAGTATTAAGTACAACCAAAACTGATGAACACAATCACTGCAGAAATAGAATATAGTATACCAAAAAAGAAACAAATTTATTTTGTGAAGAAATTGCCGAATTACTTGCAAAACATGACCCAAGGTCAACAAGGTTCTATTTGCACCTAAACTAAATTTGAGATAGAACCTTGTTGTCAAAAGCTCGCGAAGCTTTAATTTAATTAAGGAACATATATAGAATAAATGATCACCACCAATGATCACAATTGAAAACACACCTCTTCTTAAAGATTATTTTAATTAGTACGGTTCACTAAAAGGAATATGCAATATTTTAGCAGATACTTTTTTATTTTAACAACAATGTTTGAAACATCATAAGGAACAACGAAAGTATATTTTATGTAAATAATGCTGTAAATAGTATAGAACATACTGAACAAAACCGAAAAAAGCGTTTAATGCTATACTTCTACATAAATGTTGGCATTTATATAAAATTTGACGTCGATAACTTTTATAATAGCTCAAGAGGGAAGCGAACTGACACCGAAGTAGTCCCGTGATAGGTCTTTGGTTTTAGAGACCGGTTCTAGTTCTAACACTTTATATGAATAAGACCTTTACACGGTGTTGTCATTGGAGTTGGTCAATTGACACCATGTGACCAGTCACACGTCTATTCTCAATGAACGTGTTTAGTGCCAGTTACTACAATAAAGTATTATGTATCTCAATGCAATGTAGTATTATTTTAATAAAACAAGTCCTAGGATTGGTCCCAAAAAATATGTCACAGCACCGGTGAAGACTGCACTGTAATTCATTACTTTTACTACCTTTTCGTTCTTCATAAACCAGTTGAATGATTGGATCTCCTTTCACTGGACATGAGTTCTTTCTTTTTGTACTGGTTTTATTTTCACAAATCCCAGAACCAGTCTGTTGGACCAATTGACACAAATTTCCCGCAAGAAGCTGCAATTTTATATTATACTAGCTGACCCGGTCCGCGTTGCTGGCCCCAAGCAAACATTAGTGTTGTATTACCAGACGATTTAAGTTGAGCTGTAAACGAAATTTACAGCCTTTAAAATTTTCCTTCCGTAAAAACCTAAATCGGGCAAGCCGTTCTCAAGTTATGCGCTTAATAGAAAAAGTGGGCGTAGAAGTAGGCGTGATACATTTTTCTTTCAATGAAAACGTAAAATGGAATAATACGAACATTTAAAAGAAAAATTAGTCAAATCGAAGGAGCCGTTTTTTGATTTTAGGTAAATCGAAAAAAGTGGGCGGGGCAAAATTTTCTCTCCGTAAAAACCTAAGTTGGACCATGGCAATCATTTTAAAGAAAAAATCGTTTGAATCGGTCAAGCCGTTCTCAACTTATGCGCTTAATAGAAAAAGTGGGCGTAAAAGTAGGCGTGATACATTTTTCTTTCGATGAAAACGTAAAAGGGATTAATACGAACATTTAAAAGAAAAATTAGTCAAATCGATGAAGCCGTTTTTTGATTTTAGGTAAATCGAAAAAAGTGGGCGGGGCAAAATTTTCATTCCGTAAAAACCTAAGTTGGACCATGGCAATCATTTTAAAGAAAAAATCGTTTGAATCGGTCAAGCCGTTCTCAACTTATGTGCTTAATAGAAAAAGTGGGCGTAAAAGTAGGCGTGGTAAATTTTTCTTTCGATGAAAACTTAAAGTTGATTAATACGAACATTTGAAAGAACAATTATTCAACTTGATGGAGCCGTTTTCTGATTTTAGGTAATTCGAAAAAAGTGGGCGTAACAGTGGGCGGGGCAACATTTTCTTTCCGCCAAACCTAAGTTAGAACATGGCGATCATTTTGAAGAAAAAATCGTTTGAATCGGTCAAGCCGTTCTCAACTTATGCGCTTAATAGAAAAAGTGGGCGTAAAAGTAGGCGTGGTAAGTTTTTCTTTCGATGAAAGCTTAAAGTTGATTAATACGAACATTTGAAAGAACAATTAGTCAACTCGATGGAGCCGTTTTCTGATAATAGGTAATTCGAAAAAAGTGGGCGGGGCAACATTTTCTTTCCGCAAAACCTAAGTTAGACCATGGCTATCTTTTTAAAGAAAAAAATCGTCCAAATCGGTCAAGCCGTTCTCCAGTTATGCGCTTAATAGAAAAAGTGGGCGTAAAAGTAGGCGTGGTAAATTTTTCTTTCGATGAAAACTTAAAGTTGATTAATACGAACATTTGAAAGAAAAATTAGTCAACTCGATGGAGCCGTTTTCTGATTTTAGGTAAATCGAAAAAAGTGGGCGTAAAAGTGGGCGGGGAAAAATTTTTCCCGTAAAAACCTAAGGTGGACCATGGCGATCATTTTAAAGAAAAAATCGTTCAAATCGGTCAAGCCGTTCTCAAGTCATGGTTTTTGCCACGCCCCTCCGCCCCCAGACCGAAAATCAAAAATCAGACTTCCTTATGTCACCCGCCTGAATATTCTGAAGATTCCCTGAAAATTTCATCAAAATCGGCCCAGCCGTTTTGGAGTCCATACGTTACATACATACATACACACATACATACACACATCCAATTTTATATATATAGATTTTTTTACTGGTAGCTCTAGCAAATACCATATGTCCAGCGTTGCCTAGTGTGCAGACTTATCTGTTATTTGCAGTGCAAACCAGTCTTGCAGATTATTCTTCAAAAACCATTGTTATTAAATTTTATTCGAATGATAGAAAGAAACATTTAATTACATATTTATTCTAATAAAACAATATTATGACTTTTACTCCCTTTTTAAAGCAACACGTGTATAACTTATTTGAATGCAACAAAGGATATGCTCCCTTATTCAAAAAATTATTTCTTTTGTATAAAAAGTTTATTAAACAAATTATATTAAATTCGATTTGCAACCATTTTAGATACCTGTTTTATTTTTACAGATAACGTTAATGGAAATAAAAGTTATTCTTATGAAATGTATAACTAATATTTGCAGCATGTTATTAAATAATTTACTGTGATCTCTATGTGTGATGAATTAAATGAAATATTTAATGTAAAGTTTTTACTTTTAATTTTTGTATACGTATGTTTATCTTTATATAAAAGAATTATTTTTCACCGTTAAAATAAAAGCAATGTGTACACCTACGAAATAAAAGAGTAAACGCACCGCCCTGAATTTTCCTATCGCTGTTATAAAAAAAATAATATAAAATAAAAAAATAAATTGAATACACGCACAACTTGAAACAAAGACAACAAGAAAGCGCATTTAAATTTTAAAAACGTTCTTTTTCTGCGCAAGAACGTCATTGTAGTAAATAAGCACAAACTCTTCCACACAAACACTCTCTTAACTATCGTAAGGAAAGTTTAAATAATATAATGCTTAAACTTTCATATTAAGAATTTTGTCGCTTTGTTTTTCTGACTGGTGCATTTCAATTTAATCAATATCTTCTTTTGCAACATCAATATTTTCAGGAGCAGTATTAATATTTTCAGTTGACTG
This sequence comes from Pollenia angustigena, assembly GCA_930367215.1. NCBI lineage: Eukaryota > Metazoa > Arthropoda > Insecta > Diptera > Polleniidae > Pollenia > Pollenia angustigena. Next base: position 100,035,725 of record OV884059.1, on the reverse strand, counting down.
CAAAAATCGTTTTCGTGAGAACGTATTAAACCAGAATTTAGGTTTTTTATGAACAAAATAATATTTAAATTTTTCCGCCGTTCGACTCTTCGTACACGTTGTTCATTCAACTCATGCTTTTTGATGGAAGCCAAATAAGTAAACTAAACAAAATTTTGTACTTATTTTGTGTTAATTTAAAATAAATCAGTCTTTTTTATTATAATTGTAAAATACATAAATTATTCTGTTAAACAATCATTGCAAATATACGTTTTTGTCTCTCTGCCATGTTGAAGGCATATATGTTTGTTGCAGTAATTGCAGCAAAAATGAGTTTTTATCTGAGCCAGGGGTTAAATTTTGATTAATAGAAGGGTAGTTCCACCCCTTAGTAGACCGATCACCTCACAATCACTTTCATACCCTTTACGCAAATCACAGGTCGATATTTTAAAGATAATTTTATGAAATTCGCTACATACCTCTAAATTGTCATAAGGATGCCTAAAGACCAAATGAAAATTGTAAGAATCTGTAAATACTTTCAGATGTCTCCATACAAAGCTTTTCCTGAAGAATACGAACATAGGCAATTAGCCATCTACAAATGTTGATATTTTAAATAAATTCGGTGTAGAAATATAATATTTCCACCTAAATAACCTCACCAAATTTTAGAAAATCGATCTTTGTATATAGGACGAAACAATCTCTTATAGGTGAATACATCCGTAGATAATCATCCTGATCGTGGTTGGAATACGTATATTGAGATGAAAACTTTTTCAAATACGCTGTCTTTATTAAAAAAACTTAACGACAGATTTGCAATAGATTTGTAAACAGTGTCGTAATTGTGGTCATTTTTTCTAACCAAGATACCATTTTTTAAAAACAATTAACCTTCGCCACAAAAACGCACACCACGATATGGGTGAATATTTAGCACAAACAACTCTTATATAAAATTTAAACTGATAACTTAATATAGTTCTGGTGGGTCCACTACTGCCCATGAGTCCCAAATAGGGAACACGCAAAAATATCTCTGTAAAAACTGTGGGTAGCCATTAAGGCCCTGCGTTGCGTTTTCGCAACGTTCACTTAAACCTTCCCTCAGGCATTTTGTTGTTACGTGATATTGTTATAAAGCACAGTAAAATAAAACTAAACTAAATATCTAATCGACCTGTTTTTGGATTTGTATCATACATAAGTTTTTTTTATAAACATTTTTAATTTAAATTTTTAATTTTTCCTGTTTTTTGGGTACTTTTGAAAAAAGTTTAAAAAATAAAGTAATATATAATATACCTATATGAAACTTCTGAAGGAGGTAGCTTACATACGAACATTATTATTTCAACTGAAAAAAAATCCAATCATCGTAGACATTTGAGACTTTTTTTATGATTGGATATATCCGTGATGCGAAAACGCAACACTGGGCCTATACCATATACAAATTACACAAAATTAACAAATAAAATATAATTATACAATCACTTGCTATTTAAAACAACAATATAAAAACTTGTATATATGTTGTTATTTATGTGGTTATTTAGTATGTGTTTTGAAATTTTCGATAATTTTTTCACCTTTTTCAAACTAATGGCCAATTCTCTATGACAATTTCTTTTTTTTTCTTATGCCCAAAGTGTGTTATTTTCCTAGAGGGAAGCGAACTTACACCAAAGTAGTCCCGTGATAGGTCTTTAGTGATAGAGATTGGCTCCAGTTCTAATACTGTATATGAATGAGACCTATCACTTTAACATCGGGTTGTCATATTTCAATAAAACAAGTCCCCAGAACTAAATTTAAGAACCAAATTTTAGAAAGTCCCAAATAAGTGTCACACCATCGTTAAAGACTGTACTGTAATTCATTACTTTTTTAAACTTTTTGTTCTTAATATACCAGTTAAATGATAAGTTCTCCTTTCACTGGTCATGAATTCTATCTTTTTGAACTTGTTCTATTTTCACAAATCCCAGGACGAGTCTGTTGGAACAATTGACACAAATTTCCCCCAGGGTTACTTCAATAGGTACATATGTCCAAGATTTACATGCATATCTGCACTATGACTTAATTGCATGGTGGGTTTTAGCCACTCAGTTTTTTTACATTTTTCTCTAAATGTCGATGTACAAAGCTTGACAAAGTCGCGCATATCTTGCAATATGTTAACAGTCGGCTGAACTGAAAACATTCAAACTCCTTGCTAGGAAGTTCGAGCTATCTAATCTCTTGCTGCGTGTTTTCTGTCAACAGCTCCTGTTAAATAGTAACAGGACACAGATGTCTCCTCCTCGCAACCGAACCACTCCAACAGTTCCAACTGCAATTTGGAAAACATCTACCCGCGTTAGTTTGGGTAACACCATCAGCCACCTCGTGTAACCGGCTTACCGACATCAATTGCAAGAAAAGCATTTTGAACCAAAAAGCCTAGTCTTTGTTCAGCAACACTAATCTTTTGTGAAGGAATCATGCTACAACCAAGATCCCATTAGGTTTTACTCGTGTAGAGTAAAAACATAGGAATTTTCACACTCTCACCTGAACACAAGGCCTAGGGCCAACCATGTGAACGAGCTACTTTCAAGAACAGTCTTACTAATTCGAACATTACAAATGTTCACTACACCATCCATCCATCCATAACAAACCGTGTAGTGCACATCCAAAGTGTGAAGACTTTCAGACTTTCCCTTCCGATGTTCAAATTCGGCACTACCGAATAAGTCCTACATCTGCCCGGGAAAGCTTACTTATCAACACACAATAGTCGTACACTGCACCTCTTCCAACACTTCTTGTTATCACTCCTTCTCATCCTTCTCACATACCTCCATCACATACCTCCTCACATACCACGTGTCTACAACGCTACAACGCAAACGTCCTTTTCCTCCACAAAAAGTGTTACTTCACAAAAATTTTGGCTTTCTGATCCAAATCCCTTGACTTACAAGAGCCACCACTGCATGGGTAAGGTAAACCGATACCTCAACCAATGATCAGACAGGTGGTAAGGGACACCTGCGGGCACTGATCCCCGAGGATGCTATATAACCGTAAGTACTATGGTTAATACTTCACGCCATTGAAAAAATTCAAGGACGCTAGACTTTTGGAATTCGTTCCGCCATTTCCTAGCCAGCCTCGGCTAGAGCCTTGTATTTCAGCCATCTCAAAGAGATGTTGACAGGAACCACCACGAGGAGGTAATACATAGGCTTTTGTTGCATGTTGAAGGTATACCACTAAGGCCGTCCTTCTGAACATGCAACTTTAGTCCCTACTTCAATAGGTACAGTGAGAGAAAATCGAACAAGTAAAGTGAAATTATCCTCTCCCAGGATATATACAAAATTTATTACAATAGAATTATTTGTTATGGTTTTAGGCGTACATACGTGTTACTTATGGACCGATCAATTACAAATATGAGAAATGTGACGAAGCAGTGATCCCAAAGTGCTTTGGAGCATATCATAATTGAATTAAAAATGAAATGTATATGAATATCTTTTTTAATTTTATTTTCCTAAAGACGTGAATAAAAAATAATAATTAAAAATGTTTGCAAATGCGCTTAATTTTTATATCGTTAAGGCCCAACGTTGCGTTTTCGCAACGGGGGTTATCTGGGCTCCCACGTATCCGATTTGCCCAAAATTTGTTTTCTTTCATATTTAGGTATAAACAATAAAATTTTAAAAGTTCCATCATTATAGCTCAATGGGATCATGGCTCGAGCCTTAATGGGTTAATAACGAGATATAATATATTTTGATCAGGGAAACCGTAAATATGCAGTTGAAAGTTTTTCCTGGTACTACCAAAGGATGCAAAAGCAAAATATGTATTCGTTTCAGAGCTTTTTATTGTTATAAATTTTGGTTAATAGAGTTTTCTGTTACACCTATTAGTAAGTCGATATTCTTATAATCACTTTCTGAATCGATCTGCCGATTTCCGTCAGGCTGCTTATTTGTTGATGTAACCTTATGCACAAGACACAGGTCAAAGTTTAAGATAATTACACAAAATTGGCTACAAACCTTTAATTTGTCATTAGGACGAAGCCAAACTAAAATGGTGTAAATCTGTTTCCATAAAAATCTATATCCGAAAGAATAGGCACATAGACAATTAACCATCTTAAAATGGTTATAGTATAAAAATTGATCTATGTTGAACTATGGCATGCAAAATTTTAAAATGGCAGGTCGAGGGGCCTGATTCTGGCATTCGTGATAGAGTACTTTCTCGATTCGAAAGCAATTTAATATCTGAACGAATCGGAATTATTTTTTCATTGTTGCAAGGCATAAATTTGAGTTTCACAATACTGAAAAAATAATTTCGATTCGCTCAGTATCGAGAAAGTACTCGATCACGACTGCCAGAACTAGGCCCCAGAGTTGACCAATGAAAACCAAGTCAATAAATTGCTTTTAGACGAAAAAACCTTTTACAGGCTAAGATATCTTTAGATCGTGGTTAGCATAGGCATATTTAAGAGAAATTTTTTACAAATACGCTGTCGTGATTAAAAAACTTAACGACAGTTTTTGCAAGAAAATCTTTTTTGTAATAGATTTGTAAACAGTGTAGTATTTGTTGTTGTTTTTGCTAACCACGATTCTATGATAAGGGTGAATATTTAGCACAAATAACTCTTATATCAATTTTAACCTCATAAGATAACAAATTTCTGGTTGGTCCATTACTGCACATGAGTCCAAAATGTGGAAAACGCAAAAATGTGTATGCTAAAACCATGGTCTAGGGTATCATATACTCAGGCTTGACCGACAATACTTTTTGCTTGCTTAAGCCTAACCGTACTGACAGCATTTACCCACGTTGACTCCTGACAAAGGTACCCGGGTACACGTGTGTGTTTATTTGTTCGTTATTATTTATGCTATGTATTTTAAAACGGGGAATCCCCTGTTTGTATTTATATGTTATACACAATTGTACTGTGGGTATGCATCATTTCGATTATATTTTTGCATTCTCGGTTTTGGTGTTGATGCGTACGGTTGCGTGTCTTTGCTTTTTTTTGTTTTATACATTTTTTCGATATCGCGTAAACGTAATGCACTTGTTATGGAAATGAATGTGTCTGAACCAATATCTTCTGATGCGGGACCATCATCTAAGGTAGGTGCCCCCAAAATAAGGGCAAATATATCATCATCGAAGTCTTTAGATCATTTACCATGGCGAAATGGATATCTTAACATCTCCGCGTAAGTTTTCTTTATATTTTTTTTATTTTTAACTACATTCATTTATTTTACGCATTTGTATTAGATAAACTGCAGATAATATTGATATCTTATGTGAAATGGAATTAGAGGACGACGACATGATGAATCCCACCGAACATGAATGGTTTCCAGATGCAGATGAAGCCTCGGATATAGAAATGGAAGGTGTAGTTGAGACTCCAGAGGAAGAAGACAACGAGGAATTAGAATTGCGTGGCGAAGTTTCAGATACTGCTTCAAAATATATAGCAAGTGATCAGACTGAATGGTATTCCCAAGAGATACCAAATGCTAAAACTCCATCCCAAAATATTATACGCAAAAAATGTTGGTTTTATTCTATAAACACCATATGTTATAATATATTTTATTGTTTATGTACATAGGTGGACCACATCGCAAATTTAATAAAGTGATGACTGCAAAAGAAATATTTGATGAATTTTTGTCAGAAAATACAAAAAATGAGATCCTGAGACACACACAGAAAAAATTCTCCAAAATTTTTCACCAATTAAAGCATTAATCAAAAATAAAATCAGTTTTAATTAAAAATTTAATCAAGTGAATAAAACGTTTAATCAGGTAAATTAAACGTTTAATTAATACTATTAACTGGTTTAATTGATACTATTAATTTGTTTACTGGTGCAAATATAATTAATTTTTTAATTAATATCACAAATTTTTTAATTGATATCAATATTTATTTTTTTTTGTGCAGCAACAAAAAAAGGCAATGAAATAGAACTGGATTTCAATCAGAAAAATGCTGCGGATATTGCAGTTTTAACATTGAAACCTCGCCAGTTTCAGTTGATTTCAATGGAAGAACTTGATCCTTTTATTGGAATTTTACTGGTCATGGGTATAAATGGTGACAACGATGATCCTCCTTCAATTCTATGGGGGAATTTCAGTCAATCTTTATACAAAGCATCGTTAAGTCGCGATAGATTTCAACAAATACTACGCGTAATACGTTTGACAATGCTTTCACAAGAGCGACACGCAAACAAACAGACAAAGCTGCTGCTATCTCCGATATATGGAATATGTTGCTGCAGTTTTCGTGTAAATTATTTTCCAGATGAAAATGTGACAGTAGACGAACAGTTATTTCCATTTAGAGGTAGAACCAGTTTCACTTAATATATTCCCTCAAAGCCAGCTAAATACCGAATAAAAATATTTTGTTTGTGTAACACAGCCAATAGCTATCCTTTGAATGGAGTCATTTACACAGGCAAGCCACCTGGTGGTCAACGACAGGTAAATGTAGGAGAAAACATCGTTCTAGATCTGGTGGATTTCTACAAACAATCTGGAATAAATGTAACAACCGACAATTTTTTTACTTCACTTCCTTTGGCCAATCGGCTACAAGTTAGAGGAATAAGTCTCGTCGGTACCCTTCGACAAAACAAAGCCTACAAATATACCAAAAGAGCTTCATCCAAACCCAACGGACGATATAGGTACACCCCAATATGGTTTCAACAAAAACGGAACACTTTTGTCTGTTGTGACCAAAAAGAAGAAGTGTGTTTCCCTCTGTCAACAATGCATTATACTCGAGGGGAGCCAACTATTAATGGAAAAGAGGAGATTAATGACTTCTAGAACAAAACAAAAGGCGGAGTAGATGTTATGGACCAGATGGTGTCTAAATATACCACCAAATGCATAAAAAATAGATGGCCATTGGCAGTTTTTTTCAATATGATTGACGTGGCTGCTTGGGTGCATTGGGTGCATTTTGTGTATACTCCAGCCTCGATCCAAGCGCAAAAGTAAAACAAAGCTTTCGACGAGGAATTTAAACATCACTTGGCGTGGAGTTAACAACTAAAAATATGAACAAAAGAGCTAATGATAATCAAATAACACGACGCTATAACGTCCGGGCAGCTCTAGAGCTTATGACAAATAAAACCATCCCTTAAGACGTTTTTCAGGATGCTGCGGTCCCATCAGATACAACCAAACGAGATAAAACTGGACGGTTGCCAATAAAGGGTCGCTGCTACCTTTGCGTGACTACTGATCCAAAATCTGATCGAAAAACACGCAAAATATGCGATGGCTGTAAACGACCAATGCGCAATACGCATAGCAAAACTATTGCACCATGCTGCACTAGATGTTAATTTTTTTTATTTTTTCTTTTATGCAGCAATATTAGTGAACAGGTTTATATATTTTTTAAACATGTACAAAGTTTGATGTAAAATATTTTTTTAATTAAATAACCAATAAACAAAAAAATACTATAATTTCTTTTTCATACAAAATGTAAAAAGTTATATAAGGGTACCCGGGTACCCTTATCAGGAGGGAAAGGACTATTCGACTTTGGGTGGCTCCAGAGTCAATCCAAAAGAATCAAGAGTGCTTTAGATGGAAAAAATCTTTAGAAAATGGTTATCTGAAGGAACTTGTGGAACCTCAAATTTTTTTTTTTATTTAGTTTAAGAAAAATATGACTTCAAAGTAAGTTCGGGTACAGGGGCACCTGTTTTAGTATGGTTATGGTTATTGTATGCAAATATTTTCAAAATCTAACCGCATATTAAACACGTATAAACGGTTTTTAAAGTACATATTTCCGGCTTCCCTGGCTATGATCAAACTGCAAATAGCGACGCAGGGCACAAACAACTTAAAGGGCGGTACTTCGGAACTGTTTTAACTATGTTTAATCATACCAGGTAATTGGCTCAACATTTGCATTGAACCACCCTGCTGACAACCGTGTTTTAAGGTTAAAAAAATATTTATTTTCGGGACGCCTTTAAGAGCCTTAAATCAGTTAAATATTTCACGATGTCATGGGGGCCGGAATGTTTAGACATGACCACTTCCAATCACGACGAACCTGCAAAATAATAACTTGTTTATATATGGGTGTTTCCACAGAAAATTACCACTTATAGCTCAAAAATTCAATTATTATTTTGAATTTATTTTCCGCAAAAATTATACAAAATAAATGTATCTGTCATTATCCGAAAGATTAACTTTAATTTTCTTTATACTTACAAAAATCTTTTTGTTTTTTTTTTTTTTTTGTTACCCATAATAAATGAATTCAGACACAAAAAACTTTTAACTTTTTATAATGTAACGACCGTTACTTTAAAAACAAAATTTGTTTGGTAACTAATGTTTTTGGTTTGAAGATAAATCCATTCCAAATTTTTAATATTTTTAATTAGGCTTAAGTTCATTAAATTTAATTTTTCATTAAATTATTTTTATGAAGAAAGGAATTTTACAACATGAAAATTAATTAAAATTTATTGATAATTTTTCATTCTTGACTCAATCTGGGCTCGAACCCAGGTGTTTACGGACAGGTTACCCTGACATGTTTCGATTGCAACTTATCAATAAATTATCAATAAATTTTAATTAATTTTCATGTTGTAAAATTCCTTTCTTCATAAAAATAATTTAATGAAAAATTAAATTTAATGAACTTAAGCCTAATTAAAAATATTAAAAATTTGGATTAAAACCCATAAATAGTTCAATAAAAATAACCACAATACTAATAATTGTAGAAGCTAAGGCACGGGCTCTATGTTTACATTTGTCCTTCAAGTTGTGCTGAAAAGGTCAACAAGAATAAGAAAGACAAAAAATGGAAAAACAAAAAAATATGTACTTTGAACTTCAAGAAGAATTCTTGACAAAAAGTACGAAAAAAAAAAAAAAAAAAAAAAAAAAAAAACAGAAGTAAAGGAATAACATGTTAAAATAAAATTAAAATAGATAATCATTCAAAGCAAATTTCGATCTACCAAAGGTTGAATACAATTTGGTTTAAGGATTGATGTTTGACTAATGACGTCAGCAGTCGTCGATGGCTGCGAGTGTTAAACGGCAAGCCCTCTGAGGAGATTGAGTGGTTGCAATCGAAACATGTCAGGGTAACCTGTCCGTAAACACCTGGGTTCGAGCCCAGATTGAGTCAAGAATGAAAAATTATCAATAAATTTTAATTAATTTTCATGTTGTAAAATTCCTTTCTTCATAAAAATAATTTAATGAAAAATTAAATTTAATGAACTTAAGCCTAATTAAAAATATTAAAAATTTGGATTAAAACCCATAAATAGTTCAATAAAAATAACCACAATACTAATAATTGTAGAAGCTAAGGCACGGGCTCTATGTTTACATTTGTCCTTCAAGTTGTGCTGAAAAGGTCAACAAGAATAAGAAAGACAAAAAATGGAAAAACAAAAAAATATGTACTTTGAACTTCAAGAAGAATTCTTGACAAAAAGTACGAAAAAAAAAAAAAAAAAAACAGAAGTAAAGGAATAACATGTTAAAATAAAATTAAAATAGATAATCATTCAAAGCAAATTTCGATCTACCAAAGGTTGAATACAATTTGGTTTAAGGATTGATGTTTGACTAATGACGTCAGCAGTCGTCGATGGCTGCGAGTGTTAAACGGCAAGCCCTCTGAGGAGATTGAGTGGTTGCAATCGAAACATGTCAGGGTAACCTGTCCGTAAACACCTGGGTTCGAGCCCAGATTGAGTCAAGAATGAAAAATTATCAATAAATTTTAATTAATTTTCATGTTGTAAAATTCCTTTCTTCATAAAAATAATTTAATGAAAAATTAAATTTAATGAACTTAAGCCTAATTAAAAATATTAAAAATTTGGATTAAAACCCATAAATAGTTCAATAAAAATAACCACAATACTAATAATTGTAGAAGCTAAGGCACGGGCTCTATGTTTACATTTGTCCTTCAAGTTGTGCTGAAAAGGTCAACAAGAATAAGAAAGACAAAAAATGGAAAAACAAAAAAATATGTACTTTGAACTTCAAGAAGAATTCTTGACAAAAAGTACGAAAAAAAAAAAAAAAAAAAAAAAAAAAGAAAAAAAAAAAAAAAAAAAAAAAAAAAAAAACAGAAGTAAAGGAATAACATGTTAAAATAAAATTAAAATAGATAATCATTCAAAGCAAATTTCGATCTACCAAAGGTTGAATACAATTTGGTTTAAGGATTGATGTTTGACTAATGACGTCAGCAGTCGTCGATGGCTGCGAGTGTTAAACGGCAAGCCCTCTGAGGAGATTGAGTGGTTGCAATCGAAACATGTCAGGGTAACCTGTCCGTAAACACCTGGGTTCGAGCCCAGATTGAGTCAAGAATGAAAAATTATCAATAAATTTTAATTAATTTTCATGTTGTAAAATTCCTTTCTTCATAAAAATAATTTAATGAAAAATTAAATTTAATGAACTTAAGCCTAATTAAAAATATTAAAAATTTGGATTAAAACCCATAAATAGTTCAATAAAAATAACCACAATACTAATAATTGTAGAAGCTAAGGCACGGGCTCTATGTTTACATTTGTCCTTCAAGTTGTGCTGAAAAGGTCAACAAGAATAAGAAAGACAAAAAATGGAAAAACAAAAAAAATATGTACTTTGAACTTCAAGAAGAATTCTTGACAAAAAGTACGAAAAAAAAAAAAAAAAAAACAGAAGTAAAGGAATAACATGTTAAAATAAAATTAAAATAGATAATCATTCAAAGCAAATTTCGATCTACCAAAGGTTGAATACAATTTGGTTTAAGGATTGATGTTTGACTAATGACGTCAGCAGTCGTCGATGGCTGCGAGTGTTAAACGGCAAGCCCTCTGAGGAGATTGAGTGGTTGCAATCGAAACATGTCAGGGTAACCTGTCCGTAAACACCTGGGTTCGAGCCCAGATTGAGTCAAGAATGAAAAATTATCAATAAATTTTAATTAATTTTCATGTTGTAAAATTCCTTTCTTCATAAAAATAATTTAATGAAAAATTAAATTTAATGAACTTAAGCCTAATTAAAAATATTAAAAATTTGGATTAAAACCCATAAATAGTTCAATAAAAATAACCACAATACTAATAATTGTAGAAGCTAAGGCACGGGCTCTATGTTTACATTTGTCCTTCAAGTTGTGCTGAAAAGGTCAACAAGAATAAGAAAGACAAAAAATGGAAAAACAAAAAAATATGTACTTTGAACTTCAAGAAGAATTCTTGACAAAAAGTACGAAAAAAAAAAAAAAAAAAAAAAAAAAAAAAAAAACAGAAGTAAAGGAATAACATGTTAAAATAAAATTAAAATAGATAATCATTCAAAGCAAATTTCGATCTACCAAAGGTTGAATACAATTTGGTTTAAGGATTGATGTTTGACTAATGACGTCAGCAGTCGTCGATGGCTGCGAGTGTTAAACGGCAAGCCCTCTGAGGAGATTGAGTGGTTGCAATCGAAACATGTCAGGGTAACCTGTCCGTAAACACCTGGGTTCGAGCCCAGATTGAGTCAAGAATGAAAAATTATCAATAAATTTTAATTAATTTTCATGTTGTAAAATTCCTTTCTTCATAAAAATAATTTAATGAAAAATTAAATTTAATGAACTTAAGCCTAATTAAAAATATTAAAAATTTGGATTAAAACCCATAAATAGTTCAATAAAAATAACCACAATACTAATAAATCCATTCCTTTAACAAAACATTTCAATGAATTTAATCAGATATTTTATTTGGCATATCCTGTGCAAAATTTTACAATACATGATGTTTGTTGCCGACATTTGAAAACACCACATTTATAAAGTAACGACCGTTACTTTTTTAATGGTCAAAAAAAGTATTGAAATTACATTTTTTTATGAATTCTTTCGGTTGCTACCGTTGCTTGAACTTTCGTTAATCCAAAATAAAGCAATAATCCTCGTGGCATATTTGGGTCGGTTAGAATTCTATTTAAAAAAATCTCCGAAAATCGATTACGACCGTTACTTTGGAAACATCCATATGTGAATATTGTATTATTTATGTAAAATTGTTGTGCATATAAACATTGTTACATTGTTGTAAATACATTGTATTAGTTTTAATTGCCAAATTGTTCCATTAGATTCAGTACAAAACTTCCTTAACGTTAAGGACTCTTTTAAAAGTACACATAAATAATAATTTCAACACTGTCAATTTAAAACAGTGAACAAGTGAACAACAATTACAAAAGCGGAAAAAATAAAAACAATCAAAAACACAAAATAGAAAAAATTGTAAAAAAAATTAAACAAAGAATTTAAAAAAAAACTTAAGGGAAAAACCAAAATAATTTTTAAGCCCAAAAACAAAAGTTGTATACTAAAAAGGAGCATTCGCTGGCAAAAACTAAAAGAAGGAGATTTATAAAACCGACATTTTATTTAAAATTTGCATCTTTAACAAAGCAGAAGGTGTCCCGTCGGTACCTTTAAATTGTTAAAGGCTGAAGTACTTAAAAAAACTACAAGTCTTATTTGCAAACAGCAAAGAGGTTTTAAAAAAATAAATTTCAAAATAGAATGAACATCAAAATGCAATTTTACAAATTCATTATTTTATTTCTAATTGTAAGAATTTCCATTGCTAAATTAACTCCACCTGAAATTAGGAATGAACCTAATTTCCCTTTACGCATCATCAACGAATTAAACCAGAAACTCGATATAAAATGGAATGCTGTGGTCACTGTAGACTTTAAACAGGAAATTGAAAATGCAGTGAAATCATTGAGTTTGCCTGTACTATTAATAACTAAGAAATTTGACACAAACATCAAGACATTATATAGCGAACAGTTTCTCACTGTAGTGTATTTAAAACTTTCATCTATAAATAATGTCTATGAAATCGTCGAAGAACTGTTAAAACATTCGCAATATACCCACATTTTATGGATAATGCCGGAAGCCAGAATGACAGACTTGTGGAGGTTAGCAAATAAAAATTGGCTTTCTGGCTATACGAATGTTTTGTATTACACAGATGAAGGATTATTTAGTTACCAAGCAGTGCCCATTATAACAATTAATCGTATCAACCATCTAACAGACTATGTCGATAGAAAAGAAGTACAAGATTTTCAACAATATCCCTTAAAAGTACCGATTATTTCAGTTCCTCCTCGTTGCTATTCTTTTCAAGACCGTTCTGGAAAAACAATAATTACTGGATATTTATATAAAATGATTAAAATTTTTGCACAATACTATAACTTCCGCTTAATAGATATTCAAGGTTATAATATGTCCTTGGATTATGAGAAACTTACTCAGGGTGTGAATAACAAAACTTTGGATATTGTGCCTTTGGGATTGTTTTTTTTCGATCGTTTTGCAGGCAGCAGTAGCGATGTTTTGTGGAATATGAAAGCACTTATTGTGGCACCTTTTCCCCCACCCCTGTCAAGAACTGAATATTTTCTACATCCGTTCACTGTTGCCACCAGGACTTGTATTTTTCTACTGCTGTTGTTTTGTGTTTTTGCAGTTTCTTTTATTTACTACCGGCAACACTATACGAATGAAATAGATTTTGGCAAATCCGCTTTGTATGTTCTGGCCGTGTTCATCTGTCAATATCACGCAAATTATAAAGTCGAAACTTTTATGCACAAGCTGATTTATTTTCTGATGTTTATTAATGGTTTCATTTTGACCAATTTGTATTTGGCCAAATTATCCACTCTATTCGTTCAAGACATTTATGAAGCGAAAATTGAAAAATTGGAGGACTTAAACAAAACTTCACATCAATTTCTAACAACTCAAGATAATTATAATTTTTTAGTCAAGTTACCTGATATAAGAGAATTCATAGTCAACAACACAAAAATTGTTAGTGTACGCGAAGTGTTGCAAGCCCACAGTGACCTGAATAATTCATATTTGTCCATGGCCTATGAAAACAAGTTGGACTTCATATTCTCTCAGCAGCGTTATCTAAAAGTTCCTCGTTTGTATAAAATCAATGAAGCAATCGTGATAGCGCAGGAGTATTTTACCGCGCGGCGAGACTTACCTTATCTTCAGTTATTCAATCGTTATTTGAAATATATAATGGAATCAGGTATTCTAGCTAAATTTATGGAAGATTCTAACGTCGATGGCATTCTTAGTGGAGAAATTCATTTCTTTAGTGAATCCGAAAACAACGATGTACTATTAGATTTTAGTTATTTTAAGACTTTATTTCTTTTCTTGGCTTTTGGTATGTGTGTTTCTCTAATTGTATTTATACTGGAGTTGTTATATGCTAAATATGTTAAGAAAATCCGCCCTTGTTTTGGAAATCGAATTGGAGTCAAATTGAAATCAAAAAAAATTTGTAAACGTTCCTGTTTTCAAAGTTCATAAAAACAATGCGTTTTAAGTAGCACTTGCCTTTAAATTAAGAACTATTCAAATCGAGAGCAACTACGATCATGTAAAAAAAATAAACTGAAAATATCTATCGATTAAATTTCACTCGATTTCTAAAACATGGCCGAGTATATGGGTAGTCCGAATGATGGATTAAGAAAACCGATTTAAACTTTTAGTAGTAGAATGGAATTTTCTAAAAAAATTTGTAAATAGAGCGGCTACTCATATGTGAAATAAATACTATAAATAAAAAATTGCTTATTATAATTTAAGCTGCTATTTATTTTTCTAAAACTCGAAAACGAACTGTGGACTTTGCCAAGAGAAAGTATATTTCGGCAGCTCAATTGCAAAACATGCCAAGTCGAAAAAGTGAGTTTTGCAGGAGAACTTGTTTTTGCTTAACTTTGTCTTGGATAAGCCGATCAGCACCAACAGTTTAAAAAATTAAAGTTGAACAATACTAAATTCAAAGATTAAAAAATTTTAAAACATTCTTAGTTAACTTAGGATGTTTTGGAATCGAGCTGTCGATTAAATATTAGCGCTTTATTTGGTTTCTATAAATTATAAATCAATCTTTAAAAAAAACTGACATCACAGTATTTTAATTCATTGGGGCTTTACATGCTACATATGGCAAACCATGAGTTTTAATTTAACCATAGCTCACACCAAATATGGCTTTAAATGTTGTTGTTGTCTTACAAATATTAATATTGGCATAAAATTTGACGACGATAGTTTTCGGGAAAATATTTGATAAGATAGTTCTGTAATTTTCATTGGTAACCGCGTATGTCCGTATTTTTCGGCCTTGACACGCTGATGCCATTCTAAAAATTTCGGCAAAAAGTATGGACTAATTCCGATTTTTTATCGTATTGACCAATTACAAAAAGTTCAATACCTAGTCCATAGTTTGATCTGAATTGATTTTTTGCCGTTGTACCTTCCACTGCTAATGAAAATGCCTTATATCGTTTTTTTCATGAAAATATCTCGTTTTGCAATCGTATCGTTCTCTTGCTTATTGAGTATAAATACATCCTTAATGATGAAGGGTAGGCAAATTTTGCAATAGAAAGTAAATTAAATTAGAAACTCAATTTGTTTGACAAATTGTAACCGAACGAAGTCATGACGTATTTAATCCCTATTTGTAAGCGAATGTGGTTATGACTTTTTCAACTTCCTATTCGTAAGCGAGGACGGTAAGTATTTGCTTCCAATAACATCACCGTGTTAAAATGAAAATGTTTAATTGAAGAGTAGTTAAATATATCAGCTTTTTAACTCATTACTTTGCAATGTAAGATTAAACTAATTTTAATAATAAAAGAATATTTCACATTTTTTTATTTATAAATAACCTTTTTTACATTTTATACTATTTTATACCCACTCGTAAAATATTTTTTATTTATTTCGTGTAAATGTTCTTTGGTGCGTACCCCGGAACCCGGATATTAACGCAAGGGTTAAAATAGGTTTAAATGGGATTATTGTCTTACAAATGTTGACATTGGCATAAAATTTGACGACAACAACTTTTTGGGAGTAGATTTCTGCTCGAAGGAAAATTTTTATGAAATTGCTTGTTAAGCTTTGAAACAAATTATGATTTTGATATTTCACTTATGCTACTAAAAATGTAAAACCTTAAAACGCTGTACTTTTGGGATTAAACATATCGACTCCTTTGCGCGAAATTATCGTATACGCCAATTTTTTGGAAATTGAGTTTTTGATGCAATCTTGTTCTACATTCAAAGAGACGTCACCTGACAAAATATTGCAGGCGAATTCCACTTCGTTGCTGCAAATGAAAAGTAGAAAAATGGCTGTCCTGTAAAATTTGGATTTTGTAAATACGATAATTTCGCGCAAAGGGGTCGATATGCGACCCAGTTGTAATTACAAATAATCTTTTGGCTAAAGGCTGTAATTTGAGATATGGTTATTGAAATTTTAGAAATTTAATTTCCCGGTGCAATAAATGTATACTGAGAATTTTAGAAAGGTGGTGGTCGGCGGGACCCATTTACTATGCTAGATCTCCTCGGCCGGAATTGGTTCTTGACCACACCAATCTTACCCACACTACGAAATTTATTTTTCAATACAAATTAATAATCAAAACCCCGAAAAACACGTTAACTAGCCTACGGAAATAACAAAAAATTTAAAAACAAACCGGCTGATGTTCATTCGAGAGCCCTTAACCCTTAAAATAATACAATGAATCGGATGCAACAAATGTTGCTACTGAGCTGTTAAACATTTAAGTGTTGTTTGGTTATTTTAGATATTCATATTACGAATGTAAAACACTTTACACCCACAAGACACTTTAATTGGTTTGATTTTTTTTTTATAATTAAGATTACATATGAATGAAAATTTAATCTAAATATACTTACAATTGAATCCATTTAAAATTTTTTTTTTATTAATTATCTCTATTTGTATTAAATACAATTTTAAAACAAATTTTTTAAACTTATGGTAACTTTAAATGTAATTTACTATTTTCATGGATTCTTTCAATAATTTCTTATATGAGAATAAATATTTGGAAATATTATAATGTTTTATAACATGAATTACTAATTTCTTTTATTACGAAAGGTGAAGTTGGAAGAATGGGTTAGGTAAATTCTTGTAGTTTTTTTTTTATTATTGGGCTGTCAACTAATAGTTCACTTTGACAGCATGGTGGGTGGGTAAAGACCGGTGTAGCAAATAAGATCTTAAGCTACCCCTACACTCATCCGATACATTTTTCCTTTCTTGTCTCCATCGTTTATGTCTTAAAGCTACCTAAATTTAAAATTTTCTGCTGGCGATTCAAAATTGTGTTTTCAAAACTACATTTCGGGAACTGAACACATCCCATCCGACGAGCACGGCCGAACTACTAGGTAGCATGTTCCCATAACAATACCCGTAATCCCAAAGAATCGCTACATACGGCTCATGTCTTATTGACAAGATTCTTCCTTTTTCTTCTTTGCACATGAATTGGCGTTCAAAAGATTCATGTCATGTTGACGACAAGTGCTTTTTTGATATTGAAAACAATAACAAAATTAAACAACGAATAAAAAAGCAAAACGTAAAGAGAGTACATGCATCTGTGTACTCGTTTCTTTTTCCCCCATACCTCTCTCCTATAAAGTAGCAATCTTGTCAATAAGACATGAGTCGTATGAACACAGACTTAGAACATTATCTAAACTTGCAATAAAACATCTCATAGTGCCTCATACTTTGGCTCCGTCAGAATAGTGCTTTCAGGTGCCGTTATATTATAAAATAACAAAAAAAACAAATAAGTTGGACAATTTCTATTCAAAAAGTTAATGCCTTTTTATTTTGAACGTACAAAATTCAGTATATTCCAAATATTCCAAAGTGATGAACGTGACAGATAATGGCAAAAGTAGTAGCGGGTCGAACGTAAAAAAAACTGAAGTAGTTTTTTTGGCCATGTATAAAAAGGCGTAATTTAGCGAAACCTGTCACAATTTTTTAGTAAAACTACTTTCAGAATTTTACGTTGCAATGTAACATTGAAATGGCATGGTTTGATTCCAAAATCTTCAGTATTTTCTTTTTTTTAAGCCAAAATCTGGGTCGATACGTGACATTTCGAACGTGAAATTTTTCCGTAATAATTAAACTGAATAATGATTAAAATAAAATACAAATTTAGCGTTAATCCAAATAACATTTTTCACTTTGAACTCTTCCTTAGATTACAGATTACAGTAAGAAAATTTTTTTGGATTAATTTTTATCAAATATAACCTCTTTTAAGGTAGATAAATATAAATTTAGACACACAATAAAACATTTAAGAAATTACGTTTGCACAACTTTGCAGTCTGATTGTTCATCTAAGTGAACAAATTTATGGGTAAATTTATAAAATTAGTAACATCTAAATATTTCTCTATAACATTGTCGTAAAATAATCAGCTTTTAATAACTTTTAAATTTTCGGCCACGGTGGACCTTTTGACGGAAATGCCCATATACATAAATTAGTATGTATTTCTTCAGCAGTAATTGTTTGCTAACTACCATTTTTTGTAACTTTAAAAATTCTAATATGAATGTTATTTTTGTTGAAACGTTTAGCTTAGTTCTATTTACTTACTTATTGTTTTGTTTTGAATAAAATGTTATGTTTAAAGTTTTCTTTCAAATAAATCTTTATTTGAACATACATACATACATGCTACATAATCAAGCTCTTAATATGGCTTCATTTCGTTATTTAAAACAGTTATTGAAATTAGTTTTAATTGTTATAAAAAAGAAATACATACTTTTAAACAAAGAAACCAATATTTTTTAACTGACACCAGCAACATTTTTCAAAAACTGTCATCTTAAGTATCGTACGTACATACATACGTCATATTTAAACTTTTAATAAAGTGATTAAAGCAACGAACTGCAGCCAGATAAAAAATGATTTAAAGTTTTCCTACACAAGGACAAATATGCAGTCGATAGTAATATCGATATTTGCACTTATTAATGTTTCTGAGGAAATACAAAAAAGTATTGATAGTGCTCATGTTTCGGTGCTTGTCCTATTGGATCATTCATAAGCCTTCGACATGGTCGATCATGGTATACTATGCAAAAAACTTGATAAAATGTTCAATTTCTCAACTGCTTCTGTACGTCTAATTACCTCATACCTCACAGATAGAAGACAGTCAGTTTTTGCCAATAACATAAGATCTCATTCACAAAATGTAACAAAAGGTGTTCCACAACGTTCCATACTTGGACCATTACTTTTTACTATGTATATAAACGACTTGGCAAACCAATTGTTATATTGCAACATCCATATATATGCTGACGATGTGCAAATATACATAAGCTACCCTGAGAAATATATTGATGATTGTGTAAGTAAGTATTGATATTGATCTCAGACGTGTACATTACTGGGCAACTGCAAATGATCTCTGGTCCCTTAACTACCCAGTATGCTCTTGTAACGTAACTGACCAGTAGTGTCCAACAGACTCATTAAAGCAATTAATGATACTTAAAGAAAAACATAGACAGTATACATTAAAAAAAATGTTTTATTGATATTATTTGCTTAGGTATTTTGTTTATTTAACTTTAATCAGATATTTTGTAAGCAAATACCTTAAGATATCTTAATTGTCACTTTCAGAGAGGGCACGTTCAATTTCTCCCTGTAAAGCTAATATTGTGAAAAAAGGCGCTCTGCGATTGATTGATTTATAATAAAAGTAAGAAACAACCTGTTTAGAGAATCAAGAGGAAGCAGGTTTCAACGCCGACTAGACAGTTTCAGAACGGCGGTCACTTGTATGAAACTTGGGCGACTCGATTCAAAAAATTTATTAATGTGTCTAATGGACACTTGTGGGTTGATGCGCAACTATTTTCGTTTATTGATAATAACCAGGACCTGGACTTTTATGCAGTTAAAATTGCGTTTTATGCGCATAAAAAATTCACTAAAAATAGAAATATATGCGCTAAAATTATAAAAAATATGCAGTTAAAATTATCTTAAATTTGTTTATTAGTTAAAAAAAAAAACGTAAAAATAACAAGAAAAAACAAAAATAGCATGAAGTAAGGCACAATACCAACAAAAGTAGAAGTTAAAATAAAGTAAAGCACAAATATATAAAGAAACAGTAAGACAATAATTGTAATGTGTATAATAGGGGTATAACCAAAATAAGAACCTATCATTACGGTATGGGCAATGTTATACTGATATTAAAAATCGATATCAGGGTCATTTCGGTCCAAAAACCTTCGGCACCGAATGCAATTTCTAAAACACCAAAAATTTTTTTTTTATGGTGGGTATCCTTCCCTTGTACCGTTTTTTTGGTTTCTTTTTTTGGAATGCAAGGAATCGCCATTTCATAAAAAAACACCAGCACGGCTTTCGACGTTAGAATTATGGATTTCCTGTAAAACTGAAAAAAATTATAAGCTAAAACTTCATCGCGATCGGTGCCGAACCTTTTTGAGCGCTCGCGAAAAAAGGAACGTACATTTCTTCATATTTTTTTATGCACTATCTCACTATGATAGGTCTTTTTTGATGCTTTCAAAAAAATGCAAATGGTTATATCCCTAATGTATAAGCAGACTAGAGCAACTGTGCGAAAACATGTTAATCATAAGTTTCAAACCATATTGAAACTGCGAAACTGATCGCAATTACATACGAATGTTTATTGATTTTGTTTTTTATAATGCCTTAAGAGATATATTTATATATATATAAGAGATATATTTGACCCTATATTTTTTCAAAATATAAGTTTACTGCCTGTTTTTCAAAACAAAATAAAACGGATGTGATAGGTGCATGATTAAATGCTGATAGTTCCTCTATGGTATATTCATTTTCACTACGCTGTTTTCAAAAACAATTTAAATTAAATATGCAAGCAGCTTAGGATTTAAAACAATAAATTTTAATCCTTAATTTTTGTTTAAACTTTATAAAGCTTGCTGGACTTTGTTAACTTAAGTTACCGCCCACAAAATACATCTTATTTATGGCAGTATCAATAAACTTAAATTCACAATTGTTGAATCCTTTTTCAGCATAATACATTATTACTTACGTATTAATCCGGAAAATTCTTTTATATGAGGCAACACGCGAAGGTGCTTTACAAAATATTGTTCCCATTAGAAATCAATAAATAAATATCATCGAAGTTGTCTTTTATCTCTTCTGCGGAAGGGTTCATGGTTAAATAAAGCAATTAAAACAAGTTTTTCAAAATATGCAATATCAGCAATATATGCAAAAATATGCAAAAATATGCACTAACAAATCGATGTCATTTTACTGCAAATCTCTTGATTCGCAAAGATATTTTGTACATGGTTACCTCCGACTGACGAGAACAAATATGCATTTGCATAAAAATCCGGGCCTTGATAATAACAAATAAATTATTAATGCAACAAATATTTTTATTGCGCATTTCTATTCTCAAGACCATCGGAGTAGAATAGGTAAAACGGGATTTCTCAAAAATAAATACTTTAGCTTTAAGGAACACTGAAATTCAAAAATGTGTCCGCGAGACACTTGTGGGTTGTTAAGGGTTAATCCGTGTCAAGTCAAAGTGTTTAGTTATAAAAAGTAAATCGTCAAGAACTAGCTTTTTACCAGAAATTGCATTAAACGGTCAAAGAATTGAAGTTGTTAGGACAGCAAAAAATCTTGGCATATTATTTAACAATACTCTTACATGGAATGACCAAATTAATATAGCTTCTGGAAGCACATCTGCTCATATTTAATTCCTACTTTGTTATACGGATGTGAAATTTTTGGAAGTAGTGATTCAAGCAGCTTGAGGAAATTCGAACTTAGTTATAATGCAGTGATTACACCATATGCAAGTGACTTATATGGAGTAACTTTTATCAACTTGTTGAAAATAAGAACATTAACTCTATTGTATAAAATTATTAATAAACGTATGCCTATGTATCTCTATAGGAGACTCTCGTTTACCCGTTCACAAAGATCCAATAATTTGATGCATGTCAGATACCGAACTCTACAGTCATCGTGACAATTTTATACCCACTCAATTCGTCTTTGGAACTTATTACCCCCAAGCATTAAATTTACTAGTAATCCAATGCATTTTAAAAGGGCTATATATAACTTGTTTCATTAACAAATATACATATAAATATCATTGTTTTCTTCTATTTTTTTTAATATTTATATATTCTTTATTATGTAATTATCAAATATGTATGTAATTTTAAATTTTGTTTAATTTAGTTTTACAAATTTCCATATACCTTTTCTAATCCTGCACTGTAATTATAAGAATTAACGTCTTGTTGTACAGGATAACAATATGATAAATAAATTAATAAAAAAATATTGAAATCTGAACTATGGATAAATATCGATAGTATCTCATCACTGGTAAGCACATTATTTTAGATGACAGTTTTTTAAAAATTGTTCCAAAAAAATAAATTTCAATAAAATAAAAAAAAAAATAAAATAAAATCAATAAATAAAATAAAATTAATTTCAATAACTGAATAGAAAACGAAAAAAAGGTCGAATAACAACTTGATTCTATTTGCAACAGACATACATATGTATTAAACAATTCATAAAGATTTATTTGAAAAGAAACCCATAAACATAATATTTTATTAAAAAACCAAGTAAGAAAGTATGGTCGGTCAAGCCCGACCATATGATACCCTACACCACAGTATTTAAAAACACATCATGCTTATGTGTCCATGTAAATATGGATTTATCTATGTTTATAAACTTCATGAAAATCGGTTTGAAAGTTTGTGAGAGGCAGAAATTGCACCCTGCCTCTCTTGTGGTCCTATTTTTTAAAAACTGTATAGCTAATGTGTCCCTATAGATATGGATCTATCTATGTTGTAAATTTCGTTAAAATCGGTTTGAGAACCAGAAAAATTTTATACATTTTGTGTTCATATAGATATGGTTCTATCTATGTTCTAAATTTCATTAATATCGGTTTGATAGTTTCTGAGAGGAAGAAATTTCCCCCTAACTTCCCTCGTGGTCCTACGATTCGCCCCATTTTCAATAGGCTGGTCCTTGTGCCAATAAGAACCTATGAGCCAAGTTTTATCAAATTATCTCCTAAATTGCGACCTGTACTTTGCGCACAAGGTTACATGGACAGCCAGCCAGCCAGCCTGCCAGCCAGCGGGACGGGCATCGTTAGTTCGACTCAGAAAGTGATTCTGAGTAGATCGGTATACTTCAAGGGGGGGGGGGGGGGGGGTAGGACCACTATTTTAAGGCGTTACACACATCAGCACAAATGCATAATACCCTCCCCACTATTGTGGTGTGGGTATAAAAAAAAAAGCGGTAAATAAATAGAACTAAACTTAACGTATAAACGTTAATATCATTTCTTTTTCATAATTTTAGTTATTATACTAACCACTTTTTTCGAATGTACCTCTATAAAATTAATTATATTTTTTAAGCATTTTTAGAATAATTTTATTCCCTCAATATTTCACATACTTTTTGCTTAACCTTTGGTTAACGTTGATAATAACATAATGTTCTACATTGCAGAAAAGCTGTGACATGTTTTCATAGCTGCATTTTAAATAATTATAATATCGATATCGGCATTTTTTCTATCGATATTTTAAGACTATCGATAGTTTCCCAGCACTAATTTCGAGACGTTAATTTTTGTTTTCTTCATTTCATAATCCATTTTTAAAAATTTACGCCGAGCTACTCAGGAATGTTGAACAAAATTTTTTTTTTTCTTTTTTTAATTTTATTAATACGCTTTTTTTTTTTCGTCTCTTATATTAAACACATCAACATACCGAGCTTTAAATTCTAATAACTTTTGATTTTTTTAGCTTCTTTATGAATAGTTTGTTTCTTTTCTGGGTTTTATATTTTTACTTTTTTTATACGCTCTACCACAATTAGTTGTGAAGAGGGTATATTCAGTTTGTCATTCCGTGTGAAACTTTTTTACTATTCATCTCAGACCCTATAAAGTATATATATTCTGGGTCCTTGAGTAATTCTAAGTCGATTTAGCCATGTCCGTCTGTCTGTCCGTCTGTCCGTCTGTTGAAAACACGCTCACTTTCGAAAAACTCAAAAGAAATCAACAAACTTGGTGTCAAATTGCTTGTAGTTATCCTAAGCAGTTTGGGATTGAAATTCAGCAAAATCGGTTCAATAGGATCTGAGCTATGAATCAAAATGTGGAACCACCACCTAAAAAAAATTGATAATTTTGTTACAAAAACTAACATAAATGGTGGAAAAATGCACAGAATGATATAAGATTTCGAAACAATTCGTTTTATTCAACTGGAAATCACGCTGTGAAATTTCGTGAAGATCCGTCAATAATTTACCCTAGGCCCCATATAAGCCCTACTCCCGGAAAACAGTATATTAAGCCTAAAACCCTAACTAACAATGCTATCATTACAAATTTTGGTAAGTCACAGTTACATAGGACTAGAAATTTAACTGTTAAGTTTCGTGAAGATCGGTCCATAATTTACCATAGGCCCCATATAAAACCTACTTCCGGAAAACAACTTAGTACGCCTAAAAACGTAAAAAATAATGCTATCATAACAAAATTTGGTACATCAAAGTTTTATAGAACTAAAAATAAATCTTTGAATTTTCGTGAAGATCGGTTCATAATTTACCATAGGCCCCATATAAACTTTACTCCCGGAAAACAACTAAGTACGCCTAAAAACGTAAAAAATAATGCTATCATAACAAAATTTGGTACATCAAAGTT
Organism: Pollenia angustigena; assembly: GCA_930367215.1. NCBI lineage: Eukaryota > Metazoa > Arthropoda > Insecta > Diptera > Polleniidae > Pollenia > Pollenia angustigena. The sequence continues at coordinate 100,010,823 of OV884059.1, read as the reverse complement.
TTATTGGACAAGAAATAAAATTGTGCTATTTCGTGAAGATCGGTCCATAACTTACCCTGGGCCCCATATAAACCTTACTCCCGGAAAACAGTTTAGTACGCCTAAATCCGTAAAAAAGAATGCTATCATAACAAAATTTGGTACATCAAAGTTTTATAGAACTGGGAAAAAGACTGTGAAATTTCGTGAAGATCGGTCCATAATTTACCCTAGGCCCCATATAAACCCTACTACCGGAAAACAGTTTAGTCGCCTAAATCCATAATTAATAACAAATCGTCACAGTTTAAGATTATAATAACATCATACAGATATTACTCCTTAAACATTCGAACTGTCGGTGGAGGGTATCAAAGATTCGGCACAGCCGAATATAGCACTCTAACTTGTTTTACTTTAAATTCAACTTTTATTTTGCTTATTAAATCTTCTTGCTTTGTCGAACAACTTTACCATATTAATGAGGAGTTATTAAAATGAGATCGCTAATTAACTGAAAAAGTTTTGTTACTTCCAATTTTCCATTGATTCCAATGTAATTAATCCTCCTCTAGCAAATTCCATAGGGAGCAAATGCGACAAGACGATAATAGTTCACGATTTTGACCAAGCAGTTCTTCTCCCACCAAACTTTCGAAAGACTTTTAGATATTTTCCAGCCCTCAACGTTATTGTAGATTTATAGGATTCAACAATGTTTTTCTCCAAAATTTTATCATTTTGGATGCAGGAAATGTATGGGATCCTTTCCGTATAGGGAAGTAGTTTGCAGAAAATAAAAAAGACTTTATTCTTCTTTTATTTGATGAAAAAATACACTAAATGAATAAAACTAATTAAGATTGGGATGAATGAGATACTAAAAATTATTTTCTTTTTTTATTTTGTATCAGAAAAATTATACTTAAGTTGAATTTCACAAAAGCAAACTTCTTACCTCTTTAATTCTTCCTATAAACTTGATGCATTCTAATTACTCTGCCTGAGGGCTTAATATTAAAAAAACGGAAAGGACGAGGAACTTCCTTTTTTGAGGTACTTGATTTCAAGAGAACCACGAGTAGGAATTTTTCGAACACTGGTACGTTATCGTTTTATCATAGAAACAGGGTCGTCAAATTATTGTTTTTACTTTTACTTTTATTATTTGTATGTTTTAATGAAATTCGTATATGTTATAATCCTTTACTGTAATTGTAAGATTATAAATGTTGTTGTATGGAAAACAATTAAATAAATAAAATAAACATTAAACAATCCCTGCGGGAAATTTATGTTAATTGTTCTTAAAGCACTTATCCCGTGGTCAGTAAATACAATATTATCATAATAACGAAGTAATTGTGATATGCAGGTGAAAACATGACATGTAACTTAACTGGTGATTATGTGTTTGTAAGTGTTGTTACTCCAGATGAAAGGTAATTGACGTAAAACTGATTCTTATTATCAATTCAAGCGCAGCCGCGAATAACGTTGTAAACGCTACATTTTGCAAATACTGTTTTTTAGCAGATAACCGTTAACCTTACTCTCTTACACAGTTTAAACATCAAATCAACCAAAACTATGCACCTTAACGCCTTCAAAATGGCATACAAAGTGTCAGCTAGTGGAAGAACATTGCAAGTTACTAACAAAATGATGAAACTGAAATGGTTTTGCAGTGCGGAATAATTTTTTAAAAGCCTTTTGCATAAAAGTTTTTATTATCATTCTTTTTAATAAAAGAAAACAAAAATTTTTAAAGCAAATATTGATTCCTTTCAAAAAACGTTTTTTTGCTCTCCTGAAAAATTATTATTTTGTAACTTAAAACGTTATTCGCGGCTGTGCTTCAATTATTATTATCAAGTTTTTTTGGGCGGTTGTATCACATTTTGATTCATAACACTTTCCTACTTAATAATACACAAGGACTCAAATACATGTACTTTTCGGGATCTTTGATGGATATTAAAAAAGTTTCACAAGGAATAACAAACTAAGTATACCCTTTTCACAACTAGTTGTGGAGGATATAAAATGTATATTTTACACAACAACTTTTACTGTTACAGTTATGGCTGATAATAAGGAAAAATATAACACACGAGTTATTACCACGTAAGAACACGAAACTAATTGAGCACATGGGGGATAAGGTTACAACTGGAAATGAATTCTTACATTTATATCCATGTTATTTCCCTGGTGGCTTAAGCGTAAACTCAAACATTAAACAAATGTTTATTTCTGACCTGCGAACGATTACAATTTAAAGCAGCAAATATATTTTAAGAAGTGATTTTAATTGCAGAGCCCGTTTTTTGGGCTGCCATAAAATAGTTGTTGGGGAAATATTCTTTGTTAAAAATTCAGCCAAATCACCTTGAAATTGTCTTTCCCTATTAAAGTACGTTTATACAAGCTGACCCAAGAAGGTGCCTGTCAACGGGATTCTTATTTATAATAAATAATAATAAAATAATAATTAATGTTTTTTGGGATTTCCAAACAGGCTTTCAAGGTCTTATTATTTCCTATATGTAAATAAAATATTTATTTCATATTTTCCTCCGACGTTTCGTAGGCTGTTTTCCTACCTCTTCAGGGATTATTTTTATTGAAATCTGGCAACAACAAATTATAAAAGGCAATAATATTTAGTACATTAACATCAAAAAAAAATACAATAACATTTAAAGAACAATTTAACTTACATAAAATCTTGAATTTGTATTTATATTTCCATTTCTAATTTACTTAACATAGGACTAAATGCGCTCGACAAATGAATAAGAACTTCACGCAAGTATTAAGAAATTGCCAAATAACTTACAAAACCCAAGAGCAACAAGGTTCTATTTGCACCTAAACTAAATTTGAGATAGAACCTTGTTGTCATAAGCTCGCGAAGCTTTAATTTAATTTAGGAAAATATATAGAAGAAATGATCGCCACCAATGATCACAATTGAAATTTTTAAATATAAGAACAAAATGTGGAATAACAGGCTACAGGTATTTACGTTAGAAAAATATTCTTCTCCGTTTTGGAACTTATCAAAAATAGAAGAAAGACAACACAACACTTCTTAAAGATAATTTTAATTAGTGCGGTAGAAGAGAAATATTTTAGCAGATACTTTTTTATTTTAACAACAATGTTTGAAACATCATAAGGAAAAACGAAAGTATATTTTATGTAAATAATGCTGTAAATTGTATAGAACATACTGAGCAAAACCGAAAAAAGCATTTAATGCCATACTTCTATATAAATGTTGGCATTAACATAAAATTTGACATCGATAACTTTTAAAACAGCTCTAGAAGGAAGTGAACTGACTCCAAAGTAGTCCTGTGATAGGTCTTTGGTAGTAGAGATCGGTTGTATCGGGTGATTTTTTAGCTATTATCTTTTTGGCAACACTGGTTTAAACAGCTGACGCACGTTTCGTGTTTTGTTTCACCGTCAAACAGCTTCAGTTTGGTCTTTAATTTAACCATGAATCGCCTTACAAACGAACAACGCTTGCAAATTATTGAATTTTATTATCAAAATGCTGTTAAGAAAGTTCATCGCGCGCTTCTTCCATTTTATGGTCAGTTTAATCGACCCACTGAAGCGGCTATTCGTTACGTTAATAAGCAGAATTGTCGATTTTGGAGTGAAGATCAGCCAGAAGCATTGCAAGAGCTACCAATGCATCCTGAAAAAGTCATAGTTTGGTGCGGTTCATGGGCTGGTGGCATCATTGCACCGTACTTCTTTAAAGATGTAAATGGTGAGAGCTACCGTGAGATGATATCCAACTTTTTTTTGCCCAAAATGCAAGAGCAGCATTGGCAGCCTATATCGTGCGATTTAACGCTTTTAGACTATTTTTTGTGGGGCTATGTTAAATCTCATGTCTATGCACACATGCCCGCTTAAATAGACGGATGGGCCATTTGAGGCGCAGTCACGGTCAACATTTGCATGAAATAATCTTCAAACATTAAATAATATGGACCGTGCGTTTGTGCGGATGTGTGTAACACATAAATATATTGGTTCTATACCGATCGACCCAGAATCACTGGCTGAATTGTAGCAATTATGAAAATAATTTGCTTAAATTCTATAAATACGATATAAATGTCATATGAACGAAGTATTTTGAAAATGGTGCGAATGGAATAAAATCATTGTGCCCATTTACTATGTTTTTGTGTTAGTTTTTGGATAAAATGTGGCCAAAAAATAATTTTGTTTTCAACCCTAATCTTCCTTCTATATTTGACTGAAAGAGGCCCATATTTGAACAAAGCCCCCATATAAATATTATCCCCGAAAATAGCGTTTAATGCCATACTTCAACATAAATGTTGGCATTGAAATTAAATCAGCTCAAAATTTTGAACTGGCAGGGTAGCATTGCCAATATGTCCAGCGTTTCCAAATATGCAAGCTTATCTGTTTTCTTTTGGAGTATTTGGAAGTCCAGAGAGTTCAGATTTTTGTTTCAAAAAACAGTTTTATTAAATCACTTCAGTTTTAAAATTTTATTCGAATAATACAAAAACGTATCTAATTACATATTGATTAGCAAACATTAATTCTAATGCAACAATCCTTCAACTTGTATTCCCTTTTAAAAGCAACACGTGTTATTATAATGCAACAAAAGACATGCTCCCTTATTCAAATAATTATTTCTATTGTATAAACGCTTATTAAAAGAATTATATAATATTCGATTTAAAAACATTTTAGATACCTGTTTAATTTTTTTATAGATAACGCTAATGGAAATTAAATTTATTCTTATAAAATGTATAACTTAATTGTGCAGCATGAAACTAAATAATTTATGTAAATTTTTTACTTTAATTTTATATACATATGGGGGATTTCATGGCAAGTGACCCAATTTTGAAATCGATGTCTACCGATTAGGATGAAATTTGCACCAAGGTCACCCTCGCTTACGAATAGGAAGTTAAAAAAAGTAATAACCGCATTCGTCCTGTTGAATAGTAGTTTAGACCAGTGATAACCAAGCAACAAACAAAGTTGTTGTATACATATGTATTGCCGACCGTGTCTGTGTAAAAAATACGATTATTGACTGCCTCGCGAGGCTATGGAGTGGCCCGAACAAAGTTGTTGTATTCATGTGAATTGCCGACCGTGTCTGTGAAAAATACAATTATTGACTGCTCGCGAGTCTATGGAGTGGTTATGCCTGGTTTAGACACAAATTTTCAACAAGATCGGTCTTAAAGTTTCTGAGTTAGTGGGGGTCAAAGTTTGACATTTTGGCCATACAGGTGTTCTTTCTTATCCATGTAACTTATTAGCTATAGTTGTAAGCAAAATTTGTCACAAGTAGCTTCGATAGCTATTTGATCCATCTTTTGAACAAATTTTTTTTTTATATTTTAAACATTTAAAAAATTTTTTTTTTTTAATTAAAACTTTTTTTTATTTTTTTTTTTAGCGGGAATGTTTTTTTTTTCTCAAAAGAAAGCTTTTGTCTTTTCCTTTAAGGTAGTTTTGGTCCTTTTTTGGGATGCGAGCAGCTTATGTATAAAAAAAAAAAAATCTAACTCTAGACGAGGTTTTTTTTTAGCATATGCACTATTTTGAATTTTTTCCTATTTGTGTTTAAGTGTTTCTAAAACCTTAAAAGTTAAACGTATGCAAAGAAACTTGACAAATTAACCTTTCCTTACCTACCATTTTATACCTTCGATACTGTAATGCCCACAATATGTTAATCCCATGAATAAAATCACTTTTTTCTGTAGAAATTTTGACAAATAATTCTTTTTTTTTATTTTTCCTACATAAAAAATATACAGTTTTAAGGCTCATGCCCGTAATTTCAACAAACAGATATCTGGTCGTGTTCATACCTAACAGTTAGCTTTACCTATGCGGTAAAACTAGTTTGGTAATTTCAACGTTAAATTCAACTTCGTGTTTTTTCCAGGGACCGTAACAGTTATACCTTTTTTCATAAAAGTCAGATGAAAACAATTATTTTTTGATTTTTATTTTTTTGAACAAAAATAACTGTTATTTTTTGATTTTTATTTTTTCGATCAAGAGTAACAGTTATTTTTTGATTTTTATTTTTTTGAACAAAAATAACTCTTATTTTTTGATTTTTATTTTTTCGATCAAGAGTAATTATTATTTTTTTTTTTATTATTATTATTATTTTATTTTTTGATTTTTATTTTTTCGAGCAAAAATAAAAGTTATTCTCTAAAGAAATGTACGTGTTTTAATAATTTAGATGACTTTAAATAATTATTTTAATGTGCATAAGAAATTCCAATGATACTTACACATTTAATTAAAAATTTTAATTCAACTAAATTATTAAATCACGTACATTTCTTTAGAGAATAACTTTTATTTAAAAATTAAAAATAACTGTTATTTTTGATCGAAAAAATAAAAATCAAAAAATAACAGTTATTTTTGTTCGAAAAAATAAAAATCAAAATATAACTGTTATTTTTGTTCAAAAAAATAAAAGTCAAAAAATAACTGTTATTTTTTATCGAAAAAATTAAAATCAAAATTTTAATAATCAATATATTTTATCATTGAAAAGTGCATAAGGAACAATATGGTATACTTGAATCAGTTTTTCGACGTTTACTTCTCTGTGATTTTTTTGTATTTAAATTTCAATATAACTGTTATTTTCGGTCCCTGGTTTTTTCCTTTAAATTTTCTTTAAAAATATGGCAACATTTGTGTTTTTATTAATTTTTTGAATTAACTGTCAAAAATGGATGGTGTAAAATACACTACAGTTTAATCAGTAGATAAGACATACGTATTAAAATTATGAAAAATTCGTTACACCATAGATATCTATACACAGCTAGATATCTGTTTGTAGAAATTACGGGCATCAGTTAGTCTTTACTTTCTGTTTCTGTTCTGTTACGAAATTGTTATAGTTACTTTTTCTGTAGCAACTTACCAGCAATTTTTGAAAAATTTATTAGTTTTGCACCGTCAATTGTTTTATTTCAATAACGTTTATGCACATAAATTTGAAGAAATTAAATTTTATGAATTCTTAAAATCAAAAATCAGTTTATTTTAATATAAATATGTATGTAGTTTTTATTATTTATTTTGCTGTCACTTACAATTACCCAGTAAAAACTTCGCCTACAAAATAATGTGTTGAATAATCAGAAAAACATAAGAGTACTTCTTACAATTCTACTGAAAGAACCAATGAATTTTACAAGGAATGTCCCAAAATGAACGCGTTCGAAAGTAAGTTATTATATTTTTTACCTACATACATCCAGAAAGAAGGAGTAATAGAAGTTGTTATAGATAGGGTTATAGAACAAAGCTACTAAATAATGAGTTAAAGAAGCTATTCATTTTGAAAAAGTAAGCGAAGTGTTTACTGGGTACTTAACAAGTTTTTGATTTTAACAAACTGTACCGCAACAGAACAGAGAAACTAATCAATTTCACAGGTTTTTTAATAACCAAAACAAGTCTGCTGATTCGTAACAGAACAGAAAGTAAAGACTAATTCTGCCTTTAAGCGCACGTTATAATGTGATTTTTGTTGTCAAAATATCATGTGCCCCAGAGACAAGTTTTTAAGTCAGGTAAGCAAGAATTGCTAAAAAATTGGTTGCTGAGCATGGTATTGTCACACTCCCAAACAAAAAGAAGGGGAAAACTCTAGAGTGCGAAACTAAAGCTCTAGTTACTCAGTTTTATTAGCGAGATGATATGAGTCGCTTGATGCCAGGGATGAAAGACTGGATGTCCGTACGAATCGATGGCAAGAAAGTTCAAATGCAAAAGAGAATGGTTCTCTGCAACCTGAATTAGTTATTCGCAACATTTATTTAAATAAGTTTATATGTATTTATAGAAGTGTATGCTTAAGGCCACTATCACACAGGTCGAACGAATATTGATGAAAATGAATCTCTGATCTAATTACACTGTGCCCGAATTTTAAACATTTTTTTCCAAGCTGGGCAACCAACCAGTTAACCTGATTTGAGAACTCTGATTTCTTTTTTAATGTCAGGGTTTTATCTTTTTTCCTTTAAACAGTCTTATAATTAAACAATTATTATTAGGAGGCTAATCTGGCACTCGTGATGGCATACTTTCTCTATTCGACAGAAATTCTTTTTATTATTTCTTTTAGTTGATACTAAACGAATCGAAATTATTTTGTCATTGTTCTTAGGCATTTATTTGAGTTTGCACAACACTATTTGCCACACAGCTCATGCTGCGTTAAACAATCTGCACGCGCAATTAAACGGTATGATAATCTTACGTACAGAGGATCTCAGTGACCACTTACACTGAGATCTTTAATTTTTTGGGTGTTATTAAGTCGCAGGTCTATGTGAATATTTCAGCATACATAGCGACCCTTCCAGCCAAAAAAGCCCATGCCATCAATCATATTACGCATGATTTATGTGCCAGAATCCTGGATAATAAAATATTTTGTATGCGTACTAGAGCATCCAAATTCCTCGATTCGAAAACGTCAACCGGTTAACCGATTAATTACTACCCGATTAACTGTTCGGTTAATTTCAAATTGGCTTTTTTCGATTAACGATTAAACCGGTTAATTTCAGTCGATTAAGCGATTAACCGAAGTTACAAAATTTTCAATATTTTGTAGTATTATAACATATTTTTTTTGTGTTTTTAATTATTTGTTTCGTCTCATATACAAAATGTATTTGTTTAGAAAATATTTTTTAATACAAACAAAGAAGGTATTCAGTTATCTTCATTTTAACCTATTTTCCGCCGACCGATGACTAAAATTACAATATTTTTCAATGTTTTTTTATCTTCATCATCGATCAACATGAATGTGGCGAAAAATGGGTTAAATATTTGATTGTCAACACCTTTTTTTGTTTTACGTACTTTTTATGTGGATGTGTTTAGTTATTTGTTTCTTCTCATATCAGTCTTTTAACAGAATTAACCAAAACAATTAGAAGTGTTAAAAATTTAAAACAACTTTAATGGCATAATGGAGTATTTTATATGTTTAGAGAAATCCTGGAAAAAGACTGAGAAATTAGACATTCATCTACGATAAGTGAAACGAAAGAAAAGAGTCACTTTAATCCTAAACATTTAAAATAAATAACTTTTTTTAAAGATTATTTTATAAGATCTCCTTTTACTATTGAAATAACTAATAAAATTATCTGAGTCTATTTTTGAATAAATATGTAAATATTTGGGGGATTCACAAGGTAGTCATAAATAATTACAGGAAATATATATCGTCGGATTAATATTTAAACCTTCTAAGTCCACTTTTTATGTAAATTGAGATTTTGATGCCGTGTGGTAGAGAAAGATACGCCTCGTCGACCAGCATGTAGTTTTTCTTCTATTTAAGTCTTGAAGTGTGTAAAACTGACTGTAATTTTAATTTTCTATCAAGCTTCAAATAGGAAAAATAAAAAGTTTTTTTTCTCTCCTGTAAAATGTGCTGAAAGTGAGTTAGCAGGTTTGCATATTAAGCCAACGATATGACTGCTGTAAGCTACTGCTTATATTTTGAATTAAAATATGGGCATTTCCTGGGGTCACGAACGTACGTTCGTACGCTTTTGATGTAGAAATAATATAGAAAACAAAACTTTTCCTAGCATTTTTTTGCGATTCGATAGCATTTGGGTAGCTCTATGTTTAGTACAAAAGATGGATTTCATTGAGTTTAAGTTTTCATAATAAGAGTTATAAACGTGTGGTCACGAACGTACGCAAAATAGAAGTCAACTTCGGCTGACAGTAGTGAAATGTAAAAATCTGCGTAATGAAACAGAATTTTCAAAAGTGATTAATTTATTTTAAAAGTGTATAAATGTAGGTCTCCATCCAGTATTTACAAAATAAAATATCTCTCTTGGTTTTTATTTAATTGGCTTATGTACCGGTCGCGAACGTACGGATCGCGAACGTACGATTTTTCCATATGTTTTTTTATTATTATCACCATGCATTTTACCATAAATGTCTTCAAATTTCCTTAACAAAAAAACTTAATACTCCTTTTACATTTGATTTTAATGGAGAGATTATGCAGAAAGAGTGTAAACATAACATATTTTTTGCATGTAAAATCAGTATATAAAACTGTCTTTAGAAGTAGAAAATACAGGAAATTATAAAATTGTCCAGTTTCCAGCCCAATTGTCTCAAGTTAAACAGCTCAGATATGCTAGGAAACCATTCTTTTATAAGAACATAGACTTTTTTTCTAATAAAAAACCATAAAAGACGATGATAATCAACATTTTATTTTTTCATCCTGGTAGACCATTCTGTGGAAATGCCCATATACAGTTGTTACGAATCAATGAACAGAGCATAACAATTTTCATTTTGTTTGAAATATTTACTTTAAAAAATTTTAAATTTTATTTAGGATATTATGACGATATGACTTGATACCACACCTTGTGCATTAATTGGAAAATGCATATTACATATTTATGAATTGTTTTTTTTTGCTTGCTCGTTTTAGTTCAAGAATTGTTATGTTTGGTATTTTATTGTTTTTTTTTTTACTTATAAACTCCAAATAGTAAGCAATTAATGCATTTTATATATTGAAATTACTTAACCGATCAAAAACTAAATTAACCGATTATTAACCGGTTAAACCAAAACCTCGGTTAATTAATCGAGCGATTAACCGATTAAAGCAAAAGGTCGATTTAATGAATACCATAGTTATTACCGACCGTCAGTTTTTGTATTACCTTGTATCTTCTTATCGGCCGAATGTTGACATTTAAGATATCATTAGATCGGTCTTAACAAACTAATTGTCCTTGTTTGAAAACGAAGTGTCTGATTTTTGTCATGAAATAGTCATACGTTAAAAAAATTATCCAAACCTATAGAGTAGAGTTTTTAAATAAAGGAAATTAAAAGGGGATTACAAAACAATAAATAAAAGTTGTTAGTCAAGTTCTGGAAACCGAACACATATGAGTGTAATTGGAATCAAAAGAATTTAAAAATGTCCTGTTTTAAGAGTTTATAAAAAATCCTTTTATATAGTAATTCAATGTATACTTTATAAAAGGATTTTTTTATCTTTACCAGAACTTCTCTTAAAATCAGGAAAAACTGCGGTGATTTTTAAAAAAATTTAACGGAGAATCTACATCGATTCAAATTTCATTCGATTTTAAGAAATAAAAAATTGGTTTTAAATGTTTTTCAAAACTGGCTGGCACCTCTCACCTCACTTTTGCGGTTTATTAATAAAATAAAAGTATGAGTTCAAATAGAGATGTTTGTTTTTTGCCATTGGATAAACTTATTTTTATTCGATTAATTGAGCAATTTTTAAATCCAAAAATCTATTAATTCCTTACTCGGACAAACCGTAATTCAAATAATTGGATACTCTAATGCATACCACTCAACAATGCCGCGACGTCCTATGCAAAATGTTATATTTCAAACATCAAAAGGCGTTTCATACGATTACAAAAAGTAACAATGAAAGCCGTAAGTATATTTTTTTAAATAACTGTTTTGCGAATGCTGGTAGAGAAATGCCAAATGCATCTTGCCTTAAAATTTCATGGGCTGTAGTATAAAACTTGTTGCATTATTTTATTAAAATTTCCATTAAAATTTTTCTATTCGAAATAATACGGATTGTAAGAAAAGATAAACTCACTGTTTATTGTTGTTGTTTAAGCTTTGATATTGTTACAAGTAAAATTTCTGCTTATAATTTTTATTCGCTTAGCAATTTTGTTTGTATAATATCTTTAGTTTTTCTAAAATCGTACGATAAAGATTCCTGACGACCTGGCCTATGCAAGCAGTGAAATGCGCATAGGAATAGCTTATCCCATCAACATAAATTTCAGTCTATCAATAGTATGAAATGGGAATTTAGCACATTTAAACGAAGCCTTGTAAAAAATCTTCTTTATTTATATTAAGCTTGCAATACACAGAAAAAATTATTGCCGAAACGCTTGTTTGAACATTTTTTTAATTTCTCAATTTTTTTTTTACTGATTTAATTAATATTTTTGTTTGATTTTTATTTAACCAACAAAAATGTGGACAACTATTCAAAAATATAATAAACGCGTTATTGGTTTCAAGTTTTCATAATTTTGTATACAATTTTTAACGCTCCTTTATGTTGTCGTCTTTTTGCATTTTTTATTTGATCGTAAGCAACACTTCTTTATGTGAAATATAAGAACTACAACAAAAAACACACACAGTCTATTTTTGGACACTTTAAAAAGTACAACAATAAAAAAGATGATAAATGATAAAATAGTATGACGAGGTTTGTAGTAAAAAAAAAAAACAAAAAAATAGCAGGTAAAAAAACGTTTCACGCTTTTTAAACAACAGAAACAACAACAACATTATAAGAACAAAATACATATTTGGTTGGTTTCAAAGTTGGTAAAAAAAACCAAATCCCGTATTAAATTTTTTCAAACTGTTTACTTAAATACATCAAATACAGAAATAGAATGATGACGAAAAATATATCGAGTCGGTCTGCCGCTGTTTTTGGTTACATTTGTTCTTCTTTAGCAAACGAAAGGATATAGCAACAGTATGTCATAAAGAAAAACATTGTGTGTATAAATAAGACTTCGTTCAAAAATTATTCAACCAAAAAAATGTGTCTCAAAGCCAGCCGGCCGCTCTGCTGTGCCTTCATCTTTTCATACAGTGCTTGCTTGTGTGCCCGTCATTGATTGTACAAAAACTTTTTTGTTTGATTCAGTTAAATTATTTGTTTGAAAAAATCTGTGTTTTTTTTCAATAAACAAAATACAAATAAATTGTTTGAATATGCGAATTTGTTTATAGGACCTATTTCAAACAAAAAATTGTTTGATTCTACAAATTTTTTGTTTAAATTGGAAAAATAATTTTTTCTGTGTATGTTGTCTTCAACAGGGAAATATTTTACATTACGTATAAGTAATGTTCGTTATAAAACTATTAAATAATAATACGTATATATGAGAGTTTTTGAATATGTATTTAATATGTCAATAACATTTATATTTTTGCGGTTTTTTGATAAGCATTGACAAATTATATCCTAAAGGGGTGGCCTCTCTTTTTTAACTTTTAACTTTGAGAAGGTTGCTTGACTTGTAAACCCCTTCTTTCTAATATTCCAGAGAGAGCGTTTAGCTTTTCATTTAAAGCAGCAAAAGTCCTGCCTCCCATAACATGAAAAGCAGAAGTAGGTAAAAGCAGCAAAAAGTCTGCCACGACTGAGAATATATCTTCATCATTATTGTCATGGCTAATTTAATGAATACATTGCAAAATGGTAAGCTCCCACTACTGGATAACATTTTGAATATATATTTGTTTTATTAATTTTTCTCACATGTATCAACAAATCATAAACAATGCCCAAGGTATTAAGCCAGAGTATATTAGAAAGGATGATATACCTCAACTCCAATCTTTTAAAATTGAGAATTTTGAACACAATTTGGTCTAATGGCCATTGTAAATCAAAATGGCATTCCCCATAAACTTTAATAAATGATAACTTAATAAATGATAAAGTTGGACCTTAAACACAAGGACGTCAATTACCAAATGGACCTGCAGTATTCGATTTAAATCTTAAGCTCTGAGAAAAAATACTAACAATAAATAATAATTATTATAAAACAAAAACAAGATTTATTCATTTTGATTACAAAAATATACTTTAGTTATTGATATGAATTACAATATTTCTTAAAAATTCAAACTTTTTCTTATAAATCTACTATATTAAAATTAATGAGAAGGTCTTGGTCAAGTCGAATTCATTTTTCAGGTGGCGTTGAAAGCACAGTTGTTCTACTTTTTTTTAAATTAGAGAGAGGAATATCTAAAGTTACTTGTGTTTTTGACATATCGACTAACGAAAGCCGCAACAAAATTCATTGTTGTATTTTTGGTGTTGTTGCTTGTTGTAGTATCGACACCACCATTTACATGAATTCGCCTTGGGGTTGGTCTTTTGTCGTTTTATCTTTCTTTGTATTTTACATTTCCTACCTTCATCGCTTTATTAGTCAAAATATTTTGACTTCTTAATTTTTGTAGCATTTTGACTGGTTTTTGCTTTTTTTTATAGGAATACACTTTTGTTTTAATAGATTTGAATTAACGTCGTTCAAAATGTTTTTTGAATTTTGTTTGGACATTTCTCATAAAAATTTGAGTTTTGCCCAATATCTCAATTAGAAAAATACCTTAATTACAAGAATATCTTATTATGTATATAAAAGAAAGTGGCGTTAGTTACAACGTTTATAACTAAAGAACGGCTGGACCTATTTCGATGATTCGTACCAATGCGGAATGGTCTCTGACCAAGTAAGAAAATCTAAAATTGAAAATTACTCTGTATGAATTAAATCATAAGCTCTGCATTTCACGATGCTATGATCTTTAGCAAAGTTGTTGAGCATGAGCCGGCGAGGGTTTATAAGTTGATATGACCAATTTCAGACAGGTGGGCCACTGAAAATGACTCGAAATGAGTTAAATCATAAACTGCGCATTTGATCATGCTATGATCTATAGCACAGCTGTTGAGCATTACCATACAAAGGTTTCTAGGTTGGTATGACCCATTTCCGAAAGGCGGCACCATGAAAATTACTCAAAATAAATTATATCATTTGGTCATGCTATGGCCTTTATTTAAGTTGTTGCGCATAAGCCGGCAAAGGTTTCTATGTTGCTATGAAAAATTTCCGACGAGAAGTGCCATTGAAAATGAATCAAATCGTTAGCTATGCAATTGATCATGCTTTGATCTGTTAGCAAAAAAATTTCTAAAATATTCCAGAAAAAAGAAATTATAAAGAAAATTCATTTTCTCATACATTTTGTATGGAGTGCTAAAAGGAAAGTTTAAAGGAGAGAAAGTTCTCATTCCGAGAAGTCCAATGATCCTCACCGATATGCCATTCGAGTTTAAACGAATCCAATTTCCAATTCGTCTCGCATTCGCCATGACAATCAACAAATCCCAAGGGCAATCATTGAGTGTTTGTGGCCTAAATTTGGAGATTGACTGTTTTTCACACGGTCAACTCTATGTCGCTAGTTCCCGTATTGGAAAGCCATCCTCTTTGTTCATTTTCGCACCTGACAACAAAACGAAAAACATTGTTTATCACAATATGCTTCAATGATATTCTCTTAAGTTATTTAATAGTTTACTTATAATTCACATTTTCATATTCTTTTTTTTTTTTTTTTTGTAAATAAAGATAAATCATCTGCACCGAATATTACCTGTACCTGATTCTGTATCTGTATTTTAAATATACACAAAAACTTTCTAGGCAAAACAACGTTTGCCGGGTCAGCTAGTTTATAATAAAAGTAAGGAAACCGTATATTAATTACACATTATTAAAATAACCGGTTTACTGCACCAAAATAACCGGCTTATTCGATATTCAAAAAATGGCTTGTGCAAAACTAATAATCAAGATATTCTATTTTGTCAACCATCTACCAACAAAGCCGTAATGAACAACCAAATCATAAATAATTAACAATGATCAAGAAAACAATTGGTTAAAGATTAATTTAATAGTAGTGCTAACACCGCCCCCCCCGTCATCGCTGAGCACTTTGGCGGACAGGATTTTATTTTTGATAGAATATTTGTATGACGACATGGACAAAATGCTTTCAGAGGTCGTATGGGACGCAGAAAGCGCCATATAAGAAAACAACAATATATATTAAAGGAATGAGACTATTAAAGTATAAAAGCTTTTGAGGATTGTATTTGATGTGAAATATTAAAGGAATGAGACTATTAAAGTATAAAAGCTTTTGAGGATTGTATTTGACATAGAATACACATTCGAATAATATGAAAACTTTATAAAATTTTATTTCTTTATTAAATTCTTAAGAATTCCTAAAAATATACATAAATAAACTTATAACTAAAATATCATCATCATATAAATTCAAATATTTAAACTTGTTTCAAACTTATATTTTTACATCTTAAACTAATAAATAAACAACACATAGAATTGAATTCCTAGATTATTAAAGTTGAACAATTATTATTTCAAAGTAACCAAACACATTTATTTGGATGTTGATCAGCAGAACAAAGAACTCGGCAGGTTTTTTTTTAGAAAAATAAAAAGAAACCCAATTCTGCCAGGACTATATAATGGATCAGTGTTAGCAATGTAAAATTAGACTTTTATAACTGATTGTAATGGTAATACATCACATGCAAATACACCTTAAAATTAATATTCTTTTTTTATTATTGGACTGTAAAGTATTTTTAATATTTATTGAATTCAGAGTGTTTGAATAGTATAACGCGTTTTATCAATTTCTATAACACTACCAAATTCACAGTATACAAAGCCCGTTTTTGCTTCAACAATTGGTTTTCCAAAACGCCCTTCAATAGTTCCCCAGTTTATTAAATTGCCGCAATTGGAATAATTATTATGATCTGGTGTCTAATCGAAAGCAAGTAAAAAGTATCCGTTATCAAAAAGTTCTTTAGTTATTTAATGGCCTTTATCGAAATGATGAATTCCTTTAAATAGTGTTTGATAGCCTCGAGTACTTATTCACCCCTATCGTGAATAATTTTTCCCTCAAAAATTTTCCCCTTTTCACATATTTGCGATCCTGCAAAACTCCCATGAAGAAAGGTCATTCAAAGGAGAATAATAGCGTGAAAAGACGTTCGCGGGGAAAATTCCTCTTATCGTGAAAAGTATTTTTTCCTCGTAATTTTTTCACTCTTCCCTTAAATTTGCTCACTTTATTTTTGCTAGGGAACAGAACATGTCTGTATGTTGTTACTCATATAAATCGAATATTAAGGGCTAGATCCGTTAATAAGGCACAAACCGACATATTGGTCAACAAAATGCAATACAAATGGGCGATTGCCTGCTTTTTTGTGAAGCTTTGGGCAGACGTGGTGGCAGAATTTTGGAAAATATTTTATTAAATAAAATTAAAAAATTGCAGAAAATTAACGCTGTAATCAAACTATCCCTCCAAAACTAAATATTTTGCTTTATTATTTTAACCTTTCTTTAAAATATATACGTGTATATATTTGAATAAAAATTTCATTGATTTTAAATTGTTTTTAATCTTTCTTCTTTTTTACATTTACTGGAACTGATAGCGTGAAAAATTTTTCACATGAGATTCACGGTTGCTTTTTTCCCTTCGAAGGGAATGAAAATTTCATGGGAACAAAAATTCCACTTGTTATTCACGATAGTTAAGTTTACTTGGTTGTGAAGGAAATTGCATTCCATCTGCAACCAAATTGAATCTGTTTTAATTAAAATGTTGAAAGTTAAATGGATTTTCTTTTTTCTCTTTAGTAAATGCTTTATTAGATACCATTCAAAAAATTATTTGCAGTTGTGCTAGTAACGTAATCTATAACGTATTTTTGTATTGAGTTTTTTTTGGTTATCGCAAAAACTCACTCAATTGAATTCCAAGTCTGGCTGGGACAACTTTTATTTTTATGGAGTCGGTATAGCAAGAATATTTTGAAAAAAATACTGAAAAAAAACTTAATATTTTTCACAGTTTCACAACTCTGTCGATTCCCTTTTGTGAACTAATGCCAAGATATTTTCATATGATAAAAAAGTTTTCATTGAAAATTTGTATGTGAAAAAGATGGATTAGTTACAATGAGTAAAGTGAGCTATTTAAAAGAATGTGGACATTTCAAATCAGTGTTCGAAAATAAACAGTACATTATTAAACGTTCGGCTCACATACCCAGGAACGACATATATTCGGTAATGTTCGGTTCTTCGTTAAAAAACAGAACAATTGTAGTGATACTGTAGACAAACATTATATTTTAATGTTCTATAATGTTTTTTTCGTGTGTGTATTTTGTTTTTGTAAAAAATTTTTGGTTTTTTTTTTTACCAGCCAAAATGGACGAACATTAATGAGCCGAATCGAACACATCGAAGTTTGTGGTTTTTAAAAAAAAAAAAAAAACCGAACGGAATTAAATGTTCTCATCTTTGTTGAGATTGATAAAAACAGTATTATTTTTGTGTTCGAAAGTTGACTAACAGGGAAACGTTATTTTTTTTAATATTTTCTACACAAACACTATAAGCGTTTGTGTTTTCCACAAATCTACCGAACCGAACATTAAGAAACGATATTTAGTGTTTATTTTCGAACACTGTTTTAAATACATCTAACTAATCAACTATTTTTAGAATTGTTACATACTTCAGATGGTAACAAATTTAGAAGAGAAAATTGAAAAGAACTAGCGGCGGTGTAAATTGCCTTGGTAAGGGCAGAGTAAATATTACTCACATATATTTAAATGAATTCTTATTTTCGTTTTAATTACCATTTAGACATTAATAGCAAAAGCTTAATTTCTTGGTACTTGCATAGCTGTTTTTGATGTTTGTGTCATTTTAAACTTCATACGCTCAATATCTCCTTTGATAGCAAATATGATTAAAGTAACGAGAATAGAGATTTAAACCCAATTTAGTCCCATCACAAAAATACCAATAGCACTTCGTACAGCTGTGGACCACTGTGCTGGAAATTTTGACACTAGTAACACCAGGTGCTTTCATAGTTTACATGATTAAGAGCGAGGGCTTCATTAGATTAATTATTAAGGTTTCACAATCAAGGGTTGGGAATACCCACTGGCGCTATATATAAAAACAAGAACTAGAAGATGAAAAATAAAATCCTTGTTAGAAGTGGTATAAAAAGATTTGCTGAAATTAAAATAGCAAACCCCCAAAAACGCGAATAGATTTTAAAAGAGCAAACAAAAGATTTTTTAACACATACATAATATACATATGCATGTATGTTAGGGCGGGTTGATTTGTATGGATGAAAAAAAAAAAATAAAAGATCGCATAGCAAAAACGTAATCTAAATAAAATTCTAAGAAAATTCTCCGAAGAAACCAACTAAAATTTAAACCCTTATCCGCGCATCTCGACTTGAAAACACATTTACACATTATTGCGGATATTGAACAGTGTGTTCAGGCAATAGAGGACAATACGGATTGAGAAAAGAAGTGGTCCAGAACTTAGCTGGCGAATAGAATCTCGGAATTAACAGAAAAAATGGCAAACACACCTAGATAAAAACTGATTCTTCCAGTTTGTGAGAAGATGTCTGAAAAGGCACAGCGACATTATGATAATACAAGCAGTAAGGGAAATAAAACGTTTGCGATGTATAGAACTGATTACGCAAATAGGATGCAAAAGTTATTAGAGGGCAAAAACACATACCGTGCATTAACAATCGACCCATACCAAAATTACAAGAGACAACAATAATATCATAACGGACCTACACAAGAATAAATGCATACCTCATGACAAAAACGGCGGTCTTCTTTGTTCAGTGGCAACAGCCCCAAGAATCTACGAATTACCGAAAATCCACAAAACTGGAATCCCTCTGAGACCAATTGTTTCCTCAATGAAGGTTCCATGCTACCAACTTTCCAAATACCTACGACAAATTTTAAAAAACTTAATTTCGAGCAACTACAACATAAAAAATTCAGCACATTTAAAATTACAGTTAGAAAACATAAATATCAGCCCCGGAGAGATATTGGTATATTTTGACGTCATATAACTTTTCACCAAACATCCTAGTTCATACTGCAATTAAGAACATAATGGCAAAATGGGAAATTTTAAAAGATTTCACTAGAATTCCCAGATCTAAGTTTTTAAATATACTAAAATTCTGTCTGACTTATAATAATTACTTCATATACGATAAAAAAAAGTGTCAATCAAATATTTGGAAAGCCGATGGGTAACCCACTTTCACTACACCACAACTACAACCACAACTATCGCTGATATAGTTCTAGATACTCTACTTGACGAAGCAATTAAGGAATTGCAAGATAAAAATATCCGCATAAAATACATAGCAAAATATGTAGGTGATATTTTGGCCATAGCAAAATTAGACGATAATGATGAAATCCTAAAGACCTTTAACAAATATCATGAGACAATTCAGTTCACTATTGAGATACAAACCCCGGTAGGCTAGCTGGTAGCGAGCCAGTCTATAAGCGCCGAGGCTGCGGGTTCGATTCCCGCCAGAGACTCTGGTTTCTTTCCTGCAGACAAGCATAGAGCTTCGCGGGATTAGCTTAGGAAATTAAAAAAAAAAAAAAAAAAAAAAACACATGAATTGCATACCTTGATACGAATAAGAAGAAATTTCAAGAAGCCGATAATTGTGTATTAGGAATTTCAGTCAAAATCAAGATGGATTGTTTGTTATACTTTTAAAGATAGTGTAAATTTGTATTAATTTCTCTTTTTTTGTTTGTTTTCTTTTGTTGTTTTTTTTTAATGTGGTTTAATTTTAGCTTAAATATCTACTTAAATGTTGTTCAAGTTGTTTGGAGTTAATAATTGATTTTTGCATTGAAGAAGCTGAAATGTACATTTCAACGTTCAAGCAAGTGTCTATGTAAGTTTTATTGAATTATTATATTTTATTTTAAATGTAATTTTGTTTCATATTTTGATTTGAATTGGTAACAAGATTTGGTTTCTTGAAAAGAATATTTTTTTTTTTATTATCTTGTTTACAAAAATTTTCTTTTTGTTTTGTACAATAAATGAGTTCATTGTGTTAACTTAATCATGAAATGAATACACATGTGGTGCTAATTTTTTTAGGTGTTGAGTTGTGGAATTATTAGGATAGATGAATTAGAATCACGCTAAAATATCTCATAGGGATTAATTATTAATAGTGACTTAAATTAATCAAAGGAGTTGCGTTGACATAAAGTGGGATGGGATATGGTCGAGGAACAAGAACAACTGTTCCCTGACAGATACTTAAATTCACGTTTAAACTCGTAACTTCGCTAATAGAACCCAAAGTGTTGTTGAACAATTAGTGACGTTACAATTGACAGAGAAAGTGAAGCACTATCTCCTCCTCCTCATCCTGACAACTTCTACAGTAGTCATTAAATTCCAGACCCATTCTTTCAGCATGAGTCCCCACCGGCCAGTGCCCAGTAACAACCGATACAACTGTCCTAATCTGGTCCCTTTTGAACCTAAGTAAAGAGCTTGTCCTCCGTTCATCATAACCAGGCCATAATAGCCTGGATATCAAGCAGGTGGACTCACTAGTCCACCGCATCTGCGCGACTCTATAAGACTCGCGCCTGATAAGTAATTTACAGTGAGCCATTGGAATACCAACAAACTGATCGATGAATATGTCATCCATGCGACCACCTTGTTTGGCCAGCCCATCTGCTACTAGATTACCCGGGCACTCTTTATAGAAACATCGTTAGGTTAAGGTTAGGTTCCATGGGCAGCTATAAACAGACAGCTCACTTGGGTTCTTTATTGGTCCTTTTGTGATACCCAGCGCCAATGCCCATCCTATAGAGCAGTTACTCAGATGGCGTCACTGCAGAATCCAGCCAGTTCGTCCTCCTAATGAAGCGAATCAGCGATCTTAGTTCTATCCTGAATAGATCCTCTAGGCAGGCAAATGTCGGTTTCCCCAGGCATTCCTCCCTAATACCCCGCAACCCAGGGCATTGACAGAGAAAGTGAAGCACAGTCTCCTCCTCCTCCTCATCCTGACAACTTCTACAGTAGTCATTAAATTCCAGACCCATTCTTTCAGCATGAGCCCCCACCGGCCAGTGCCCAGTAACAACCGATACAACTGTCCTAATCTGGTCCCTTTTGAACCTAAGTAGAGAGCTTGTCCTCCGTTCATCATAACCAGGCCATAATAGCCTGGATATCAAGCAGGTGGACTCACTAGTCCACCGCATCTGCGCGACTCTATAAGACTCGCGCCTGATAAGTAATTTACAGATATGCCATTGGAAGACCAACAAACTGATCGATGAATATGTCATCCATGCGACCACCTTGTTTGGCCAGCCCATCTGCCACTAGATTACCTGGGCACTCCATATTAGCGTTACCCTTGATGTTTCGCAATCTCATTCAAAGACATCCGACATCTACAGTTAACCTAGATGTCGTATAGACACCCGCTAGGGAAGCAAGGGTAGCCTTGCTGTCAGTTAATATACGTATATCTCCGATATGCGATGATACCTCAGCCAATTTGCCGCCCGCCTTATAGCCGAGATCTCCGCCTGCAGGACACTACATCCATCCGGCAGACGAAAGGAAACTCTCACATCCAGTTCCTCTATGTAGAAACCTCCGCCAGCTCTTACACCCTTCCTCGAACCATCAGTATAAACCCCTAGGCTCAGTTCGTGGAGAAACATCGTAGTTGAACAACAAATAAATGTTAAGCGTGCGTATTGCTGTATTGCAGCGCTATGGTCGTTGTTGCCACTGCGTACTTTTAAAAAGGACAGTGGCAATAGTATACTACCTTTTTTATAATTTTCGTGTTTTTTATACAGTAAGTCAATACCGAAAGGCATTGAAGCCAAACGAAATTTTGGAAGAAATTGATCAATGGAGTGATGATGAGGTTTTATTGTACATCGCTCCCCCCGACAACGCTAATGCTGATGTAACAGACGAAGATAGTGGCGATGAAGATAATGTGTTCCACAATAATTTGCCAGGTGGGCACCTACGTGCCGAGGCAGAAATGGTGCATAAAGATGTACCTGAATACGAGAGCGATGGCGATGTGTGAAAGACTGGCAGCAAACGGATATGGTTCCTAGCCTACCAACATGTGAGGCATTTTCCGAATGCCAGCAAAGTCCAGATTCCATGGAAATATTTCTTAAACTTTTTGATGAAGTTATATTTAACTTGCTTGTTCAATACACAGTAGAGGAAAAAAGTGGTATTTTGCGCTTATTTGTCATTGTATCGACATGGCGGAGCAAAATAGCTGGTTATTATATCGTTCGTATGGCGGAAATATGAATCATTTAGCTTTTAGAAGAGTGATTGCAAACGGATTACAAGAATATTTTAAAAGAACCTCAAAGAGGGGTTCAAGCAAGTCCAGCGCCAACCTTCATATGTACTCGCGATTTGATGGACAGGGCACCTAGTACAACAGAAGGAAAAGAAAACTCGTTGCACATATTGCCATAAGAAGGCCAACTTTTTTGCAACAAGTATAATGTCGCTTTACATCCAAAGGATTGCTTCTGACGTATCACACTCCAAGTTACAACATAATCGTTTTTCCTTCTTTTATTGAAAAAAAAACAGCAATTTCGTTATTTTCAAATAAAAACAAAGTACAAATTAAAAATAATTTAAGTAGGGTATTTAGCTACCGTCCTTTTAAAAGGACGCCAGATATCGGCTTAACCATAGATTTTAAGAAAAATAGTTATTTAATAAAAAATGTTTAAATAGCTATGAAGATTTGAAATTCGAAATAAAAGTTAAAAATTTCAAAAAAAAATTATTTCCGGCGCTATCTGGGTTAACATTACTAACAAAAACACTGTCCGTTATACTTATAGCCAAAGAGGTATGATAGAATATCATCATATTCTCGCCGGCTTACTAGCATTTCTTTTATCAGCATTAAAAAATTTTTCTTCTTTGTAACTAAGAACCAGTGTATCTGTATGGGTGTTTGCAAGATCGAGAATGGGGATATATATCATACAATTGCGATACCGCCTCATGTTTCAAAATGGGAATTCTTTATTTCGAGCATACGTCTCTCGAATCAACACCCAAATTATATGCAGTGCACCGACAACGCAATTCAAATAAAGAGATTGCTTATTTAGCACCTTAAATAAAACTTTTTACTTATTAAACAAATACTTTTATATTTTGTTTTTTTTTTAAATAAATAAATAATGAAAATAATAAATCTCTTTTATATTTGTTCTTCTCTTTGCTTCACTGTGTGTATACGTAGTAAAATAAATAAATATTGCGTATACGCGTCCACAACGACTGAATTGATGAACCTGAAATTATGCAATACTTTGTGCAAATATGAAATAACGCGTAATCAATATAAAATTATACCATTAACTTATTATTAAGTATACGCCGATTTTTATATGAAAAATTTAAATAATAAGAGGTTGACAACCGAAACAAATTGGGTATAAGTATACCGACACAAAAACTTTTACAACGGTATATGTCGGTATTACATTTAAATGAACCAAATATTTATAGTATATATCTGTGGCATTTTGACAAACTTTCTTAAGTCAAATTTTAAAAGATGAAAACAATTCTATAATCATACGAATTTTTATTCACAAAACATTTGAACTTCAGTCAGATCGCTCCATTAATGACGGAATTTTTTTTTTCTTCATTATTTATTTATTGAATCTTCATATATATGAATGAATGAATTCATTTTGGGCTAATTTCTCCTTACTTTCCTTTAGAAATTTCGATTGCATCTCGGATATGAAATGGTGCGCCTTCAGTTCATTCAACTTGAATCCGAATTCCTCGATGAATTCCGGAATCTGCTTTGCTACGGTCTCAAGGGAACATCTGCCGCTGCTAATTATCCACTATTTGAAATGCACCTCCTGCATTAACAGCTGTTCAAACTTTTCCGCCAAATATTGCTCTAGCTCGTCAATCTTCGGACAATTGTCGCATGTGGACAGATGACAATTTTCCGTGGGGTATGCGCACAACGACTTCGAAAGGAGGTCCCTACATGTTTCAATTTCACCGTGAAATACTTTCAATTTCTTGCATGGAAAGAAAATTAATTTGATGTTTTGATGAAACATGCAAACGCAGACTGAATGCGTTCCGTGCCTGTCTAATGCCAGCACGCATTCTTTTGGTCGTAGGATGGCAAACTTAGAAAATCCCACTTTTTCTGCTTGGTATTTCTCATTGAACTGATGGTATGCTTCGGATAGATTACATAATAATAATCTGCGCTGCTTGTGTACTTTTTCTCCATCTTCACGTGTGATAACATAGTCACGTGTACCTGGGCAGGCGCGGCTGTTGTCATCATTGCAGTAAAAATCTTGAATCAATTTCACCGTTGCTTCGCTGAGGCTCCTTGAGCCAAATTTCTTGGTGGGAGTCGCCAATATGCCCTTCTGTCGAACTAATTCTTTGCTTCTTCTCGCGATGTAAAAAGATGTTTGAAACTGTTCAGAAATCTTGCGTATAGACCATGATTGAGGCAGCACAGATAAAATGAGATATTTCTCCGGAAAAGTGGTCGCTAAATTGAATTTTCTTTTCAACTGCTCAATCATTTGTTTGCCGTCATCAACGTCATCTGCTTGACTGCATTCGTTATCAGAGCCTTCATCAAATATTGTCGCGATTGCACTCATAACCTTGCCTTTTTTCTCTTTCCTGTATGTTTCACTTCGCAACTTTCTTTTTCTAATAGGCGTTTCACCTAAAGTGGTAATAGCCTCATTCAAAGGACTCAAACACATATTGACCATCGGAATGTCTGCCTCACTATCAGATGAAACATTTTGTTCACTTGTCATTTCACTCTCGGATTGTGGCTGCATTTGCTTGTTGAGACAAATCGATTTTACACTTGGGGCAAATGAATTCTGCTTCTTCACCGTATTGTATATTTAATTCATTCATGTATCGCTTCGAAACACCAGTTAATTTTAATACTTTTATCTTTTTCGAACGATGTCCACTCTTGTTAAACGGATTGCAGCAAAATTTATTCATTTTACTTTAAATTGTCTTTACAGCTTAACTCTTTACTTTACCAAAAAAAAAAAAAAACACTTTAACACTTTCACGTTTAGTATTCAACTGAAATTTGACTCAGAGTGTGTGAAGTATTTATATTTATTTTTTGGTAAAAAATAGGTAAAAAAAAATAAGCGATATTTGCTTTTCTTTAATAGGAAAATTTGCGTGAACTACTGGTCATAAAATGTTTTTTAGAGAGGGACTTAATTGGTTACTGCCAATAAGCCGATCACAGGTCATAAAATGTTTTGCAAATTTT
Source organism: Pollenia angustigena (assembly GCA_930367215.1). Classification (NCBI taxonomy): domain Eukaryota; kingdom Metazoa; phylum Arthropoda; class Insecta; order Diptera; family Polleniidae; genus Pollenia; species Pollenia angustigena. The sequence goes on along the minus strand of OV884059.1, from coordinate 99,984,750 downwards.
TTAAATTACCAGGTAATAAATATTTCGCCATATTTATGGAAAATCCGTGTTTTATGACTTGTTTCTGCACGTGTCATTTTAGGCGAAATATTTATTACCTGGTAATTTAAAAAATTTACAAAACATTTTATGACCTGTAGCCTCAGTCGGGTTTGGTGTGCCATTACATGCCACTGCAGCTATTATCCATGGATTTATGGCCGATCTTGTGAAGGCAGGCAGACCATATTCACTACACACTCAACTTGGGGCTCTTAAAAAAAAATTGATTTTTTCTTCATAAATGTATTTTTAACTGTAAAATAATTTTTAAAATGTATTTTTAACAAGGTGGTCTCTTAAATGCTCTTCTCCTGTCCAAACAAGGAGTCGGGGCCCATTTTTTTATTGCTGATTCTTAAAGCAAAAATTATGAGGAATCCAAAAAAAAAAAAATTAGCCGGAAAATTTAGGAGCTTCTGTGGAAAATCGGAAAATTTAATTTTCATGGGAAAATTTAAAGGTAAATTTCTAAGAAAAATTAGGAAAATTTTATTTTTCAATTTAAGCCTGATTCAATACCTTTCCAAAGAGCTATCACTCGTTGCGATCGCTTTAGTAGTTTTTTTCAACTTTCAATGAGGTCCCTTATGAAGAATTCTTCAGTTTTTCACATGACAGTGGTGTACACCACCACTAAACCAGTCACTATAAAAAAAAAAAAAAAATATGTAGGTACATTATTTTTTGCTGGGCAATCGATTGAGACTATTTATTTTAAAATCGGAGAGGGGTCGTCCAAAAGGTGATCGCTTTCATATGGAATTGCTCTATATTAAATATGAACTAACAATAATTAATCAAATCTTAACCTAACACGTTATTTTTTGTCCTGCCAGTGCCAGACAAAAATTTTCTTCATCGCGAGTTCTGTTCACTTTTATAGGTGTTTATCGGTCATCTAATTGGATAAGTGCTGCAGTGTCTCTTCTTCTTAACCGAGTGTGGCCGCTATCATTTAAAATATTTCGTGCTAGTGGGTTCGGGTGCAATTCGAGACTTTTTAAGTATTTTACTGCATATTTCGTAATCATAGTTTTAACTAATGAAACTTTAAGATCCTTGTGAATATTTGAGTTTTTAACATACCAAGGTGCAGCTGTGATTATTTGAAGCAGTTTATTTTGGCGCCTTTGAATTTTTTCGATATTAGAGGCCGAGGCAGTGCCCCATAACTGAATACCATAGCACCAGATTGGCTTTAAGATGGAGTTGTAAAGAAGAAGTTTGCAGTCGAGACTAAGGACAGAGTTTCTTCCAATAAGCCAATGAATTTGGATGGCTTTTAGTTTCATTTGAGTTAATTTTGCCTCTATATGGCTTTTCCACGTTAAACGGCGATCTAGATGAATACCGAGGTATTTTACATGTGAATTTTGAGGTATTATTTGATTATTGATTTTAATAGGGGGGCATGATTCCCGACGCAAGGTGAATGTTATATGTACGCATTTTTGCTCATTGACCTCTATCCTCCATTGCTTTAACCATAGGTCGAGTTGAAATATATGATCCTGTAGGTATCGAGATGCTTCTTGACGGTTTTCGTTCACGCTCAAAAAAGCTGTATCATCAGCAAATGTTGAAGTTTGTGTGTAGTTGTTTGTTGGCATATCCGAGGTATATATTAAGTATAAAAGTGGGCCCAGCGTCAATTTGCTGAGGAGAGCTTAAATAATCACCTTCTTTAATAATAAATTTTCGACCGACTAAGTAGCTTTCTAACAGCTTGTGTGTGTTTACTGGTAAGTTGAGCTTCAATTTATGTAATAAACCTTCATGCCAGACTTTATCAAAAGCTTGAGAAACATCGATGAAGAGAGCGGAACAATATTTTTTTTCTTCAAAGGCTTTTCTTATTGCGTTTACTATACGATGAGTTTGCTCAATTGTGCTGTGTTCTCTTCTAAAGCCGAATTGGTGGTTAGGAATACATCTATTTTCATTTAAAATTGGGGTTAATTTTGACGCTAACAGCTTCTCAAACAGCTTTGATATATTAGAAAGTAAGCTTACAGGCCTATATGACTCAACTTTTGTGTGATCCTTTCCAGGTTTAGGTATCATGGTGACTAAGGAGACCTTCCACTTTTGAGGATAGTATTCAAGGCGTAAAATAGCATTAAAAATTAAAAGAATAATTTTCTTTGCTATGCTGGGTAGCTCCAAAAGCATTTTGTTGCTGATCTTATCCAAACCAGGAGCCTTCTTGGGGTTTAAATCACAAATAGCCTTTTCGATTTCTCTTATCTCAAATCTTAGCGGAACAGCTGCTCTAGCAGCAACAGGTGGTAACTCGACCGCAATATCGTGACATATATTTGGGGTAAATACGTTTTTTAAATGATTGACAAACAGATTTTCTTTTTCAACATCATTTCTTGCCCAATTTCCATTCAAGTTTCTTAATGGTGGCTTAGAGACAACTGGCCTTTTGAGATTTCTAGCTGCACGCCATAATGAGTAGTCTGATTGTGGGGTTGCATCAAGTTCCTTAAGATATTTTTCCAGAGAAGCCGTTTTCTTAGTCTGCAGTAACTTTCTTAGTTTTTTTGTACACTCTTTAAGTAAGTTCTTAAGTTGAGGGGATCTGTGCAATTGCCACTCTCTTCGAGCCCTCCTTTTTTCAGACAAAAGATGCTCGACATCTATGGAATATATTTTAATAGTTTTTATTTTTTTGGGGGCAATATTGGAATGTTGAACAGCTAGTTTCAGAAAACTCTCAAAATTGTCAATAGAGCGATCTACATAATCCGGTGTACTGAGCGGAATATTTTCTGTGCAATGGGTACTGAGATATTTTTTATATTTGAACCAATTAATTTGCATAGATGTCGTCGGAGGTACAATTCTATTGGGGTTCATTATAGTAACAATTGTAGGTGTGTGGTCGGAAGATAAATCTAGGGAGGCTTCAACATGAATCGTTTCTATGGGAATGTTTTTAACCACGCCGAAATCTATGACATCTGTTATGTTTTGATGATCAGTAGGCCAATATGTTGGTTGTCCGCTCGCTACCACATTTAAATCCATTTTAGAAATTGTGTTACATAAAACACGACCCTTTGGTGTTATAAGTCGTGACCCCCAGAAGGTATGTTAAGCGTTATAATCGCCAGCGGCTAGGAAACACGGTCCTAATGATTTAAAGTATTTATAATATTGGTCCTCCGGTATTGAAAATCTAGGCGGGGAGTAAAACGATGAAATTACTAGGTTTCTATTTAATTCCTCAACGCAAATGTTCGTTGCTAGGAGATAATCTTCACGATGATCACACATTAGGTAGTGTTTGGCTCGGGTTTTTATTAAAATGGCAGAACCTCCACAAGCTCTATCTCGTGGGTCCTTGGTATCATATAGTATATAACCATTTATTTTAAACGTATTTCTTGAGGTCAAATGAGTTTCAGAAATCATCATGACATCAATTTGGTTATTTTTAAGAAAGTATTCTATTTCGTTTTTATGTTGGCGGATGCCGTTTACGTTCCAAAAACAAATTTTTAAACAGTTCATGGCCTGTTAAGTACAGCTTGCAATAACATCAATTGCATTCTTAGAGTTTTCTGTAACATATTACACATTATGTTTGTAAACTTATTTACTGTTTGCACTAATGTTTCCATGGTTGAAGAACATAAATATACCGTCTTTATTCTTTGCTTCGCTTAGTTTTGTAAACATTGTTTTCAGAAAATTTAATGCTGATTCATTTGTATTCAGATTTTAAACAAAGTTTTTTACAACACCAAGTTTGATATGCACTGGGGGTACGAGGATTTTTTTAGTTGCTATCAGTGCTTGATGAACGATTTTGTGCTCTCCTAATGTTCCCTTAGCTCTCAACTTCCATTTTTTTTTTTTTGGAATACTGGTCGCCATTTCATCTGCTATCCCAAGTGCATAAAAAGCATCCGTAGTTAACGTATCCAGCCTGCATACCTGAAAGGAAACTAACGACTTTTAAGTCGCAATAGATCCGCTTCCTATGGTCTTCATATTTTGCGGAGTCCAGTATTAATTTTATAGAAACATAGCTTTCTTTAGTACCCATTCCATTGGCAATTGATATAGGATTTTTGGTATTATCGTAATACAGAATAAACAGCTTTTAGACTCTTCTTGGATAAATCAATAAATATACGCCAGTCCTCGTGGATATACTCTAAATTCAGTGCATTCATTATTCCTTTAATATCGTTGCAATAAGCAAACGTGTTATCATCGTTTTCTGAAAAGAACGGCAGAAAGCTGTCTTGACGCTTACGAAAGCTGTAACATTGACACCAGGTTCAAGTAGATGAAGACTTTTTAAGTCTGCAGCTAAAACTTCTGACTTCTTTTTAGACAGATTTAGTCTCCGAGCCAATGCATTTAAATATATTGTGTAATCAATACGTTTCGTCGAGTGTGGACTGTATATATGGGTGGATTTGGGCTACAGCTCCAAAATACCAGCCAAGGATCCAAACACCTTGGTATATTCCCCGAGAGAACGCCGATTGCGTGGTCCGGGCGAAACGCCGATACGTTTCGTGGAGTGTATAGGGTGGCTTTTGGATTCAGCGCTAAAATATCCACCAAGTATCCAAGCAACTTGGTGATATTAAAAAGGCTGGAAAGAGAGCTAGAAAACGGCACAGATATTTAAAACGAAAGAAAAGCACTTCTAACAATATAAAAACACTTTCCTTGTTTTCCGAAACGTTATAAAGGTTCCATTTATTTAATGCAAAAATACAAAATTTATTATAATATATAAATCTTCTAAACGTTTTAAATAATTTAAGTTAAAAACGCGAGTATAAAAAAAAACAGCCGTCCAGTATGGCTTTTAAGCAACGATTCGACTTCAGTTACAAGAATAAAAAACTAACAATAAATACATACAAATTAAAAGAAAAATTTAAAAAATAATAGATGATGACAGTGCCGCCTCAAGTTGTCAATTCGTCTTAGGGCACATCATCATTCAAAATAGAAACCAGGGATGGGAAATCCGCTACCTTCGGTTCAGACGTGAACAAATTATAAATACATTTTACAAGTTTCAATATTTTCGCTAGACATCTCTTTCGTGAACTTTGTATACCCACTCCGCAGTAATGGAGAGAGAACTGTGCGTTTGTGCGGATGTGTGCAACACATAAATATATTGGTTCTATACCGATCGACCCAGAATCACTGGCTGAATTGTAGCAATTATGAAAATAATTTGCTTAAATTCTATAAATACGATATAAATGTCTTATGAACGAAGTATTTTGAAAATGGTGCAAATGGAATAAAATCATTGTGCCCATTTACTATGTTTTTGTGTTAGTTTTTGGATAAAATGTGGCCAAAAAATAATTTTGTTTTCAACCCTAATCTTCCTTCTATATTTGACTGAAAGAGGCCCATATTTAAACAAAATGAAAATAGCGTTTAATGCCATACTTCAACATAAATGTTGGCATTGAAATTAAATCAGCTCAAAATTTTGAACTGGCAGGGCAGCATTGACAATATGTCCAGCGTTTCCAAATATGCAAGTTTATCTGTTTTCTTTTGGAGTATTTGGAAGCCCAGAGAGTTCAGATTTTTGTTTCAAGAAACAGTTTTATTAAATCACTTCAGTTTTAAAATTTTATTCGAATAATACAAAAACGTATCTAATTACATATTGATTAGCAAACATTAATTCTAATGCAACAATGTTTCAACTTGTATTCCCTTTTAAAAGCAACACGTGTATAAGTTATTCTAATGCAACAAAAGATATGCTCCCTTATTCAAATAATTATTTCTATTGTATAAACGCTTATTAAAAGAATTATATAATATTCGATTTAAAAACATTTTAGATACCTGTTTAATTTTTTTATAGATAACGCTAATGGAAATTAAATTTATTTTTATAAAATGTATAACTTAATTGTGCAGCATGAAACTAAATAATTTATGTAAATTTTTTACTTTAATTTTATATACATATGGGGGATTTCATGGCAAGTGACCCAATTTTGAAATCGATGTCTACCGATTAGGATGAAATTTGCACCAAGGTCACCCTCGCTTACGAATAGGAAGTTAAAAAAGTCATAACCGCATTCGTCCTGTTGAATAGTAGTTTAGACCAGTGATAACCAAGCAACAAACAAAGTTGTTGTATACATATGTATTGCCGACCGTGTCTGTGTAAAAAATACGATTATTGACTGCCTCGCGAGGCTATGGAGTGGCCCGAACAAAGTTGTTGTATACATGTGAATTGCCGACCGTGTCTGTGAAAAATACAATTATTGACTGCTCGCGAGTCTATGGAGTGGTTATGACTGGTTTAGACACAAATTTTCAACAAGATCGGTCTTAAAGTTTCTGAGTTAGTGGGGTTCAAAGTTTGACATTTTGGCCATACAGGTGTTCTTTCTTATCCATGTAACTTATTACCTATAGGTGTTAGCAAAATTTGTCACAAGTAGCTTCGATAGCTATTTGATCCATCTTTTGAACAAATTTTTTTTTTATATTTTAAACATTTTTAAATTTTTTTTTTTTTTTTTTTTTTAATTAAAATTTTTTTTATTTTTTTTTTTAGCGGGAATGTTTTTTTTTTTGCTCAAAAGAAAGCTTTTATCTTTTCCTTTAAGGTAGTTTTGGTCCTTTTTTGGGATACGAGCGGCTTATGTATAAAAAAAAAATAATTTCTAACTCTAGACGAGGATTTTTTTCATTCTTTGCATATGCACTATTTTGAATTTTTTCCTATTTGTGTTTAAGTGCTTCTTAAACCTTAAAAGTAAAACATATGCAAAGAAACTAGACAAATTAACCTTTCCGACGGTGTGTTACATACCCACCTACCATTTTATACCTTCGACACTGTAATGCCCACAATATGTTAATCCCATGAATAAAATCACTTTTTTCTGTAGAAATTTTGACAAATAATTCTTTTTTTTTATTTTTCCTACATAAAAAATATACAGTTTTAAGGCTCAGTTAGTCTTTACTTTCTGTTTCTGTTCTGTTACGAAATTGTTATAGTTACTTTTTCTGTAGCAACTTACCAGCAATTTTTGAAAAATTTATTAGTTTAGCACCGTCAATTGTTTTATTTCAATAACGTTTATGCACATAAATTTGAAGAAATTAAATTTTATGAATTCTTAAAAATCAGTTTATTTCAATATAAATATGTATGTAGTTTTAATTATTTATTTTGCTGTCACTTCAAATTACCCAGTAAAAACTTCGCCTACAAAATATTGTGTTGAATAATCAGAAAAACAAAAGAGTACTACTTAGAATTCTACTGAAAGAACCAATGAATTTTACAAGGAATGTCCCAAAATGAACGCGTTCGAAAGTAAGTCATTATATTTTTTACCTACATACATCCAGAAAGAAGGAGTTATAGAAGTTGTTATAGATAGGGTTATAGAACAAAGCTACTAAATAATGAGTTAAAGAAGCTATTCATTTTTAAAAAGGAAGCGAAGTTTTTACTGGGTACTTAACAAGTTGTACAAACTGTACCGCAACAGAACAGAGAAACTAATCAATTTCACAGGTTTTTTTTATAACCAAAACAAGTCTGCTGTTTCGTAACAGAACAGAAAGTAAAGACTAATTCTGCCTTTAAGCGCACGTAATACTTAATGTGATTTTTGTTGTCAAAATATCATGTGCCCCAGAGACAAGTCTTTAAAACAGGTAAGCAAGAATTGCTAAAAAATTGGTTGCTGAGCATGGTATTCTCACACTCCCAAACAAAAAGAAGGGGAAAACTTTAGAGTGCGAAACTGATACTCTATTAACTCAGTTTTGTCAGCGAGATGATATGAGTCGCTTGATGCCAGGGATGAAAGACTGGATGTCCGTGCGAATCGATGGCAAGAAAATTCAAATGCAAAAGAGAATGGTTCTCTGCAACCTGAATTAGTTATTCGCAACATTTATTTAAATAAGTTTATATGTATTTATAGAAGTGTATGCTTATGGTCACTATCACACAGGTCGAACGGATATTGATCAAAATTAATCTCTGATCTAATTACACTGTGCCCGAATTTTAAACATTTTTTTCCAAGCTGGGCAACCAACCAGTTAACCTGATTTGAGAACTCTGATTTCTTTTTTAATGTCAGGGTTTTATCTTTTTTCCGTTAAACAGTCTTATAATTAAACAATTATTATTAGGAGGCTAATCTGCCCTCGTGATGGCATACTTTCTCTATTCGACAGAAATTCTTTTTATTATTTCTTTTAGTTGATACTAAACGAATCGAAATTATTTTGTCAGTGTTCTAAGGCATTTATTTGAGTTTGCACAACACTATTTGCCACACAGCTCATGCTACGTTAAACAATCTGCACGCGCAATTAAACGGTATGATAATCTTACGTACAGAGGATTTTAAGTGGTCACTGAGATCGTTCATTTTTTGGGTGTTATTAAGTCTCAGGTCTATGCGTACTAGAGCATCCAAATTCCTCGATTCGAAAACGAAAATGTTTAAACAACTTTTCGCTTTTTGAGTTGGTTTGATAGTGACAGTTTACATTTAGTGAATCAGAAGCAAAGGCAAAAATTTTTTTTTTTTTTTTTTGACTAATGACAAATAAAGAAGTGAAATAAACTACAGTTTTTCTACTTTGACTGCAGTTTTTTTACGCTGACTTTAAACGTCAAATGTACCGTCAGATTATGGGTTACCTGTTATTACCCGACCGTCAGTTTTTGTATTACCTTGTATCTTCTTATCGGCCGAATGTTGACATTTAAGATATCATTAGATCGGCCTTAAAAACCTAATTGTCCTTGTTTGAAAACGAAGTGTCATGAAATAGTTATACGTTAAAAACATTATCCAAACCTATAGAATAGAGTTTTTAAATAAAGGAAATTAAAAGGGGATTACAAAACAATAAATAAAAGTCGTCAGCCAAGTTCTGGAAACCGAACACATATGAGTGTAATTGGAATCAAAAGAATTTAAAAATGTCCTGTTTTAAGAGTTTATAAAAAATCCTTTTATATAGTAATTCAATGTATACTTTATAAAAGGATTTTTTTATCTTTACCAGAACTTCTCTTAAAATCAGGAAAAACTGCGGTGATTTTTAAAAAAATTTAACGGAGAATCTACATCGATTCAAATTTCATTCGATTTTAAGAAATAAAAAATTGGTTTTAAATGTTTTTCAAAACTGGCTGGCACCTCTCACCTCACTTTTGCGGTTTATTAATAAAATAAAAGTATGAGTTCAAATAGAGATGTTTGTTTTTTGCCATTGGATAAACTTATTTTTATTCGATTAATTGAGCAATTTTTAAATCCAAAAATCTATTAATTCCTTACTCGGACTAACCGTAATTCAAATAATTGGATACTCTTATGCATACCACTCAACAATGCCGCGACGTCCTATGCAAAATGTTATATTTCAAACATCAAAAGGCGTTTCATACGATTACAAAAAGTAACAATGAAAGACGTAAGTATATTTTTTTAAATAACTGTTTTGCGAATGCTGGTAGAGAAATGCCAAATGCATCTTGCCTTAAAATTTCATGGGCTGTAGTATAAAACTTGTTGCATTATTTTATTAAAATTTCCATTAAAACTTTTCTATTCGAAATAATACGGATTGTAAGAAAAGATAAACTCACTGTTTATTGTTGTTGTTTAAGCTTTGATATTGTTACAAGTAAAATTTCTGCTTATAATTTTTATTCGCTTAACAATTTTGTTTGTATAATATCTTTAGTTTTTCTAAAATCGTACGATAAAGATTCCTGACGACCTGGCCTATGCAAGCAGTGAAATGCGCATAGGAATAGCTTATCCCATCAACATAAATTTCAGTCTATCAATAGTATGAAATGGGAATTTAGCACATTTAAACGAAGCCTTGTAAAAAATCTTCTTTATTTATATTAAGCTTGCAATACACAGAAAAAATTATTGCCGAAACGCTTGTTTGAACATTTTTTTAATTTCTCAATTTTTTTTTTTTACTGATTTAATTAATATTTTTGTTTGATTTTTATTTAACCAACAAAAATGTGGACAACTATTCAAAAATATAATAAACGCGTTATTGGTTTCAAGTTTTCATAATTTTGTATACAATTTTTAACGCTCCTTTATGTTGTCGTCTTTTTGCATTTTTTATTTGATCGTAAGCAACACTTCTTTATGTGAAATATAAGAACTACAACAAAAAACACACACAGTCTATTTTTGGACACTTTAAAAAGTACAACAATAAAAAAGATGATAAATGATAAAATAGTATGACGAGGTTTGTAGTAAAAAAAAAAAACAAAAAAATAGCAGGTAAAAAAACGTTTCACGCTTTTTAAACAACAGAAACAACAACAACATTATAAGAACAAAATACATATTTGGTTGGTTTCAAAGTTGGTAAAAAAAACCAAATCCCGTATTAAATTTTTTCAAACTGTTTACTTAAATACATCAAATACAGAAATATAATGATGACGAAAAATATATCGAGTCGGTCTGCCGCTGTTTTTGGTTACATTTGTTCTTCTTTAGCAAACGAAAGGATATAGCAACAGTATGTCATAAAGAAAAACATTGTGTGTATAAATAAGACTTCGTTCAAAAATTATTCAACCAAAAAAATGTGTCTCAAAGCCAGCCGGCCGCTCTGCTCTGACTTCATCTTTTCATACAGTGCTTGCTTGTGTGCGCGTCATTGATTGTACAAAAACTTTTTTGTTTGATTCAGTTAAATTATTTGTTTGAAAAAATCTGTGTTTTTTTTCAATAAACAAAATACAAATAAATTGTTTGAATATGCGAATTTGTTTATAGGACCTATTTCAAACAAAAAATTGTTTGATTCTACAAATTTTTTGTTTAAATTGGAAAAATAATTTTTTCTGTGTATGTTGTCTTCAACAGGGAAATATTTTACATTACGTATAAGTAATGTTCGTTATAAAACTATTAAATAATAATACGTATATATGAGAGTTTTTGAATATGTATTTAATATGTCAATAACATTTATATTTTTGCGGTTTTTTGATAAGCATTGACAAATTATATCCTAAAGGGGTGGCCTCTCTTTTTTAACTTTTAACTTTGTGAAGGTTGCTTGACTTGTAAACTCCATCTTTCTAATATTCCAGAGAGAGCGTTTAGCTTTTTATTTAAAGCAGCAAAAGTCCTGCCTCCCATTACATGAAAAGCAGAAGTAGGTTAAAGCAGCAAAAAGTCTACCACGACTGAGAATATATCTTCATCATTATTGTCAAGGCTAATTTAAAGAATACATTGCAAAATGGTAAGCTCCCACTACTGGATAACATTTTGAATATATATTTGTTTTATTAATTTTTCTCACATGTATCAACAAATCATAAACAATGCCCAAGGTATTAAGCCAGAGTATATTAGAATGGATGACATACCTCTACTCCAACCTTTTAAAATTGAGAATTTTGAACACAATTTGGTCTAATGGCCATTGCAAATCAAAATGGCATTCCCCATAGAATGATAAAGTTTCTACACAAGGAGAATGCATGCTTAACTTAAATAAATGATAAAGTTTGGAAAATTAAACAGAAGGACGTCAATTACCAAATGGACCTGCAGTATTCGATTTAAATCTTATCTAAGCTCTGAGAAAAAATCCAAACAATAAAAAATAATTATAATAAAACAAAAACAAGATTTATTCATTTTGATTACAAAAATATACTTTAGTTATTGATATGAATTACAATATTTCTTAAAAATTCAAACTTTTTCTTATAAATCTACTATATTAAAATTAAAGAGAAGGGTTGGTCAAGGCGAATTCATGTTTCAGGTGGCGTTGAAAGCACAGCTGTGCTACTTTTTTTAAATTAGGGAGAGGCATGCCAAAAGTTACTTGTGTTTTTAACATATCATCCAACGAAAGCAGCAACAAAATACATTGTTGTATTTTTGGTGTTGTTACTTGTTGTAGTATCGACACCACCATTTACATGAATTCGCCTTGGTCTTGGTCTTTTGTCGTTTTATCTTTCTTTGTATTTTACATTTCCTACCTTCATCGCTTTCTTAGTCAAAATATTTTGACTATTTAATTTTTGTAGCATTTTGACTGGTTTTTGTTTTTTTTTTTTTTATAGGAATACACTTTTGTTTTAATAGATTTGAATTAACGTCGTTCAAAATGTTTTTTGAATTTTGTTTGGACATTTCTCATAAAAATTTGAGTTTTGCCCAATATCTCAATTAGAAAACTACCTAAATTACAGAATATCTTATTATGTATATAAAAGAAAGTGGCGTTAGTTACAACGTTTATAACTAAAGAACGGCTGGACCGATTTCGATGATTCGTACCAATGCGGAATGGTCTCTGACCAAGTAAGAAAATCTAAAATTGAAAATTACTCAGTATGAATTAAATCATAAACTCTGCATTTCACGATGCTATGATCTTTAGCAAAGTTGTTGAGCATGAGCCGGCGAGGGTTTATAAGTTGATATGACCAATTTCAGACAGGTGGGCAACTGAAAATGACTCGAAATGAGTTAAATCATAAACTGCGCATTTGATCATGCTATGATCTATAGCACAGCTGTTGAGCATTACCATACAAAGGTTTCTAGGTTGGTATGACCCATTTCCGAAAGGCGGCACCATGAAAATTACTCAAAATAAATTATATCATTTGGTCATGCTATGGCCTTTATTTAAGTTGTTGCGCATAAGCCGGCAAAGGTTTCTATGTTGCTATGAAAAATTTCCGACGAGAAGTGCCATTGAAAATGAATCAAATCGTAAGCTATGCAATTGATCATGCTTTGATCTGTTAGCAAAAAAATTTCTAAAATATTCCAGAAAAAAGAAATTATAAAGAAAATTCATTTTCTCATACATTTTGTATGGAGTGCTAAAAGGAAAGTTTAAAGGAGAGAAAGTTCTCATTCCGAGAAGTCCAATGATCCTCACCGATATGCCATTCGAGTTTAAACGAATCCAATTTCCAATTCGTCTCGCATTCGCCATGACAATCAACAAATCCCAAGGGCAATCATTGAGTGTTTGTGGCCTAAATTTGGAGATTGAATGTTTTTCACACGGTCAAGTCTATGTCGCTAGTTCCCGTATTGGAAAGCCATCCTCTTTGTTCATTTTCGCACCTGACAACAAAACGAAAAACATTGTTTATCACAATATGCTTCAATGATATTCTCTTAAGTTATTTAATAGTTTACTTATAATTCACATTTTCATATTCTTTTTTTTTTTTTTTTGTAAATAAAGATAAATCATCTGCACCGAATATTACCTGTACCTGATTCTGTATCTGTATTTTAAATATACACAAAAACTTTCTAGGCAAAACAACGTTTGCCGGGTCAGCTAGTTTATAATAAAAGTAAGGAAACCGTATATTAATTACACATTATTAAAATAACCGGTTTACTGCACCAAAATAACCGGCTTATTCGATATTCAAAAAATGGCTTGTGCAAAACTAATAATCAAGATATTCTATTTTGTCAACCATCTACCAACAAAGCCGTAATGAACAACCAAATCATAAATAATTAACAATGATCAAGAAAACAATTGGTTAAAGATTAATTTAATAGTAGTGCTAACACCGCCCCCCCCGTCATCGCTGAGCACTTTGGCGGACAGGATTTTATTTTTGATAGAATATTTGTATGACGACATGGACAAAATGCTTTCAGAGGTCGTATGGGACGCAGAAAGCGCCATATAAGAAAACAACAATATATCTTAAAATTTTATTTCTTTATTAAATTCTTAAGAATTCCTAAAAATATACATAAATAAACTTATAACTAAAATATCATCATCATATAAATTCAAATATTTAAACTTGTTTCAAACTTATATTTTTACATCTTAAACTAATAAATAAACAACACATAGAATTGAATTCCTAGATTATTAAAGTTGAACAATTATTATTTCAAAGTAACCAAACACATTTATTTGGATGTTGATCAGCAGAACAAAGAACTCGGCAAGTTTTTTTTTAGAAAAATAAAAAGAAACCCAATTCTGCCAGGACTATATAATGGATCAGTGTTAGCAATGTAAAATTAGACTTTTATAACTGATTGTAATGGTAATACATCACATGCAAATACACCTTAAAATTAATATTCTTTTTTTATTATTGGACTGTAAAGTATTTTTAATATTTATTGAATTCAGAGTGTTTGAATAGTATAACGCGTTTTATCAATTTCTATAACACTACCAAATTCACAGTATACAAAGCCCGTTTTTGCTTCAACAATTGGTTTTCCAAAACGCCCTTCAATAGTTCCCCAGTTTATTAAATTGCCGCAATTGGAATAATTATTATGATCTGGTGTCTAATCGAAAGCAAGTAAAAAGTATCCGTTATCAAAAAGTTCTTTAGTTATTTAATGGCCTTTATCGAAATGATGAATTCCTTTAAATAGTGTTTGATAGCCTCGAGTACTTATTCACCCCTATCGTGAATAATTTTTCCCTCAAAAATTTTCCCCTTTTCACATATTTGCGATCCTGCAAAACTCCCATGAAGAAAGTTCATTCAAAGGAGAATAATAGCGTGAAAAGACGTTCGCGGGGAAAATTCCTCTTATCGTGAAAAGTATTTTTCCCTCGTATTTTTTATACTCTTCCCTTAAATTTGCTCACTTTATTTTTGCTAGGGAACAGAACATGTCTGTATGTTGTTACTCATATAAATCGAATATTACGGGCTAGATCCGTTAATAAGGCACAAACCGACATATTGGTCAACAAAATGCAATACAAATGGGCGATTGCCTGCTTTTTTGTGAAGCTTTGGGCAGACGTGGTGGCAGAATTTTGGAAAATATTTTATTAAATAAAATTAAAAAATTGCAGAAAATTAACGCTGTAATCAAACTATCCCTCCAATACTAAATATTTTGCTTTATTATTTTAACCTTTCTTTAAAATATATACGTGTATATATTTGAATAAAAATTTCATTGATTTTAAATTGTTTTTAATCTTTCTTCTTTTTTACATTTACTGGAACTGATAGCGTGAAAAATTTTTCACATGAGATTCACGGTTGCTTTTTTCCCTTCGAAGGGAATGAAAATTTCATGGGAACAAAAATTCCACTTGTTATTCACGATAGTTAAGTTTACTTGGTTGTGAAGGAAATTGCATTCCATCTGCAACCAAATTGAATCTGTTTTAATTAAAATGTTGAAAGTTAAATGGATTTTCTTTTTTCTCTTTAGTAAATGCTTTATTAGATACCATTCAAAAAATTATTTGCAGTTGTGCTAGTAACGTAATCTATAACGTATTTTGTATTGAGTTTTTTTGGTTATCGCAAAAACTCACTCAATTGAATTCCAAGTCTGGCTGGGACAACTTTTATTTTTATGGAGTTTATGGAGTCGGTATAGCAAGAATATTTTGAAAAAATACTGAAAAAAAACTTAATATTTTTCACAGTTACACAACTCTGTCGATTCCCTTTTGTGAACTAATGCCAAGATATTTTCATATGATAAAAAAGTTTTCATTGAAAATTTGTATGTGAAAAAGATGGATTAGTTACAATGAGTAAAGTGAGCTATTTAAAAGAATGTGGACATTTCAAATCAGTGTTCGAAAATAAACAGTACATTATTAAACGTTCGGCTCACATACCCAGGAACGATACCTATTCGGTAATGTTCGGTTCTTCGTTAAAAAACAGAACAATTGTAGTGATACTGTAGACAAACATTATATTTTACTGTTCTATAATGTTTTTTTCGTGTGTGTATTTTGTTTTTGTAAAAGTGTTTGGTTTTTTTTACCAGCGAAAAGGGACGAACATTAATGAGCCGAATCGAACACATCGAAGTTTGTGGTTTTAAAAAAAAAAAAAAAACCGAACGGAATTAAATGTTCTCATCTTTTGTTGAGATTGATAAAAACAGTATTATTTTTGTGTTCGAAAGTTGACTAACAGGGAAACGTTATTTTTTTTAATATTTTCTACACAAACACTATAAGCGTTTGTGTTTTCCACAAATCTACCGAACCGAACATTAAGAAACGATATTTAGTGTTTATTTTCGAACACTGTTTCAAATACATCTAACTAATCAACTATTTTTAGAATTGTTACATACTTCAGATGGTAACAAATTTAGAAGAGAAAATTGAAAAGAACTAGCGGCGGTGTAAAATTGCCTTGGTAAGGGCAGAGGAAATATTACTCACATATATTTAAAATGAATTCTTATTTTCGTTTTAATTACCATTTAGACATTAATAAGCAAAAGCTTAATTTCTTGGTACTTGCATAGCTGTTTTTGATGTTTTGTGTCAATTTTAAACTTCATACGCTCAATATCTCCTTTGATAGCAAATATGATTAAAGTAACGAGAATAGAGATTTAAACCCAATTTAGTCCCATCACAAAATACCAATAGCACTTCGTACAGCTGTGGACCACTGTGCTGGAAATTTTGACACTAGTAACACCAGGTGCTTTCATAGTTTACATGATTAAGAGCGAGGGCTTCATTAGATTAATTATTAAGGTTTCACAATCAAGGGTTGGGAATAACCTCTTCACCGGGTATATTATACCCACTGGCGCTATATATAAAAACAAGAACTAGAAGATGAAAAATAAAATCCTTGTTAGAAGTGGTATAAAAAGATTTGCTGAAATTAAAATAGCAAACCCCCAAAAACGCGAATAGATTTTAAAAGAGCAAACAAAAGATTTTTTAACACATACATAATATACATATGCATGTATGTTAGGGCGGGTTGATTTGTATGGATGAAAAAAAAAATAAAAGATCGCATAGCAAAAACGTAATCTAAATAAAATTCTAAGAAAATTCTCCGAAGAAACCATCTAAAATTTAACCCTTATCCGCGCATCTCGACTTGAAAACACATTTACACATTATTGCGGATATTGAACAGTGTGTTCAGGCAATAGAGGACAATACGGATTGAGAAAAAGAAGTGGTCAGAACTTAGCTGGCGAATAGAATCTCGGAATTTAACAGAAAAATGGCAAACACACCTAGATAAAAACTGATTCTTCCAGTTTGTGAGAAGATGTCTGAAAAGGCACAGCGACATTATGATAATACAAGCAGTAAAGGGAAATAAAACGTTTGCGATGTATAGAACTGATTACGCAAATAGGATGCAAAAGTTATTAGAGGGCAAAAACACATACCGTGCATTAACAATCGACCCAATACCAAAATTACAAAGAGACAACAATAATATCATAACGGACCTACACAAGAATGAATGCATACCTCATGACAAAAACGGCGTCTTCTTTGTTCAGTGGCAACAGCCCCAAGAATCTACGAATTACCGAAAATCCACAAAACTGGAATCCCTCTGAGACCAATTGTTTCCTCAATGAAGGTTCCATGCTACCAACTTTCCAAATACCTACGACAAATTTTAAAAAACTTAATTTCGAGCAACTACAACATAAAAAATTCAGCACATTTAAAATTACAGTTAGAAAACATAAATATCAGCCCCGGAGAGATATTGGTATATTTTGACGTCATATAACTTTTCACAAACATCCTAGTTCATACTGCAATTAAGAACATAATGGCAAAATGGGAAATTTTAAAAGATTTCACTAGAATTCCCAGATCTAAGTTTTTAAATATACTAAAATTCTGTCTGACTTATAATAATTACTTCATATACGATAAAAAAAAGTGTCAATCAAATATTTGGAAAGCCGATGGGTAACCCACTTTCACTACACCACAACTACAACCACAACTATCGCTGATATAGTTCTAGATACTCTACTTGACGAAGCAATTAAGGAATTGCAAGATAAAAATATCCGCATAAAATACATAGCAAAATATGTAGGTGATATTTTGGCCATAGCAAAATTAGACGATAATGATGAAATCCTAAAGACCTTTAACAAATATCATGAGACAATTCAGTTCACTATTGAGATACAAACCCCGGTAGGCTAGCTGGTAGCGAGCCAGTCTATAAGCGCCGAGGCTGCGGGTTCGATTCCCGCCAGAGACTCTGGTTTCTTTCCTGCAGACAAGCATAGAGCTTCGCGGGATTAGCTTAGGAAATTAAAAAAAAAAAAAAAAAAAAACACATGAATTGCATACCTTGATACGAAACTACGAATGTTTTAGGAGTAGTATCTGTATGATGTCTATTTATTATTATAATCTTTGTAAAAATAGACATCTGCATTAAAATTTGTTGCGGTTTAGACCTATATAAAATTATTGACCGACAATCAGAATCAATTTTAAAAAGCTTGAGTAGAATATCAGCTTAAGCTGAACTTTAATGATTTTCAGGAGAACAAATTATATAAAAGCCATTCATAGCTATGAACCAATCATCCCAAATTCTGAACGATTTCTGGTATTAAAAAACATAAATTTCAATACAGCGGTGCAATTAGTTTAAGCGTTTGCAGTAAATTTCAGAAGGCTGCTAAAATGGAATCTAAGGAAAATTATGGACCGTATATCACAAAACTGCATAAAATTTTTTCTGGCCATATGAAGCTAAACTGGAAAAAAGTTTACCGCGTATTTAATTATTTTACCAGAGTGGACTTTAAATGAGGCCTATGGTAACTTATGCACCGATCTTCACCAAATTTCACAGCGTTACTTCTAGTTCTATAAACTGTGATGTACCAAATTTTGTTATGATAGCATTATATTTTACGTTTTTAGGCGCACTAAGCTGTTTTCCGGGAGTAAGGTTTATATGGGGCCTAGGGTAAATTATGAACTGATCTTCACGAAATTTCACGGTCTTATTTTTAGTCCTATAAAACTTTTATGTTCCAAATTTTGTTATGATAGCATTATTTTTTACGGATTTAGGCGTACTAAACTGTTTTCCAGAAGTAGGGTATATATGGGGCCTAGGGTAATTTATGGACCGATCTTCACGAAACTTCACAGTGTCATTTCTAGTCCTATAAAACTGTAACGAGCCAACTTTTGTTATGACAACATTATTAATTATGGTCTTAGGCGTACTAAACTGTTTTCCGGGAGTAGGGTTTATATGGGGCCTAGGGTAATTTATGGACCGATCTTCACGAAATTTTACAGCTTGATTTCTATATGAATCAGACGAATTCTTGCAAAATCTTATGTTCTTGTGTGCATTATTCCACCATGTATGTTAGTTTTTGTAACAAAATTACCAATTTCTTTTAGGTGGTGGTTCCACATTTTGATTCATAGCTCTGATCCTACAAAACGGATTTTGCTGAATTTCAATTCTAAACTTCTTAGGATAACTACAAGCATTTTGACAGCCAGTTTGTTTAGTTCTTTTGGGTTTTTCGAAAGTGAGCGTGTTTTCAACAGAAGGACAGACAGACGGACATGGTTAAATCGACTTAGAATTACTCAAGGACCCAGAATATATATACTTTATGGGGTCTGAGATGAATGACAAAAAAGTTTCACACGGAATGACAAACTTAATATACCCTCTTCACAACTAATTGTAGTGGAGGGTATAAAAAGACAATGAACTTAAAAGAAGACACACAAAACATTAATGTCAGTTACTGTGTTGCAATATTTAACCTGTGATATAAATTTGTAAGTTTATGTTTAATTTAATTTTTCATGTTTAATGTCTTTATGTTTGTCAACAACAAATTATTGTTCAATGTAATAAAAAATTAATTTCTATTTTTGTAAGTAATAATTAATTGTTGACAAATGTTTGTTGTAATAATATTGTTAAGTATATTTTCTTTAATTTAAATAGACGAATCCCTTGATAAAGTGAACATAACATTCACAAAACGTTTGGAAATATGGATTAAATGCTTTTTTAATTACATATAAAACTTTAGGCCGTATTAGCTAAAATAAAATCTAATTTATTATACAGCTACATTGGCCAACCAACAAAAATAATATATAATATGTGTAGTTAACGTTTCTGCTATACGATTAAAAAAAATCGAACCGCCCTAATGCATGTATTTGGATTTATTGTTTGCAAGTTTTTATTATATCTTTGAATTTAATTTTTAATTTTGATAATTTAGTTACAAAAGTTTCATAAGTAGAAATCGAATGAAATAATATCGAGGCATAACCGCAAAAAAAGCTTCAGTAACAACATTTTTCATTTTCGTTTTTTTTTAATAAACGACTTTATTGGCAACACTTGCATCATCTCCTAAAATGTCATGGTCACATAACGAACCGTTACGATTTTATAGCAAAAACAATTTTATCTCAGGCGACAATATTCATACAAAATTTTTATGAAATAAAATAAAAAAACCCTCTCCTGTAAAATTTTGTTTTTGTCACTTGAGCTTTTTTTGCGGTAATGACTCGATATTGTTACGAAACTAAAATTATCTAAGAATTATTAATAGTTATAGTTATAAGTTATCTTGTAAGTTACAGTTTTATGTTATATTTGTAACTTAAAATTGTCATGTATAATTTTCAACACAACTGTTATTTTAAAATAGTTCCTACATGAATTTCCCAGTCATTTCTAGAAATGGTTTTAGAACATAATAAATATTTATTACGGGGAGGTTCAGGAAAAATCTAGAAACAATTATGAAATATAAAAAGGGGTGACTCATGTATAATTATTTTAGTTTGTTTTGAAAACGGTTCTGTTCGTAACTAACAACTGTGAACAAAATAATTAATTTCAATAAAGTTTGTTAAGTTGAACAGTGTGTGTTGCAATTAAAAGAACTCAAACGCGTTTATTAAAGGAAAAACGTAACAATATTTTCATATCACAAACGATAATACCAAAATATGTATTTATGAAAAGCTAGAGGGATAAGTTTAAATGAAAAAAATAAATTTATTTTTTTCACTTCACATTATCATTAAACAGGAATTGGCCCCCTGGTATCAAAATTATTATGAAAATTACAAAAAAAATTGTCATTTCATCATTTCACAGAATGAGAACCGACCCCCAAAACGAGAAGTTTTAGTCGATTTTCTTCACATTTCGTTCGATGAACATAGCGGACATTGGAAGAGGATTTCTCATATATTCGGCCATGTCTCAGAAACTGAGTGAAATTTAATTGATTGACATTTTCAGTTATTTTTTTTTTAAATGATCCTAGTTGTTCTGGATTTAAATATTTGTTAGTTTAAGGGTAAGTGATGCTTAAAGTATGAAGTTAATAAAAGCGATTATAATTTATGAACTTTCAAAACAAGAACCATTTTCAAATTTTGCTTGATTCTTATTTTACTCCAATTCGATATCCAAGACAAAGGCTGATTTTCTCAACATATTTTGCATATAACAACTCCAGTATAAATACAATTAGAGAAACACACATACCGAATAAGAAAAAAAGGAATATAGTCTTAAAATAATTAAAATCTAAAAGTACGTCGCTGCTTTCAGATTCACTAAAGAAACGAATTTCTCCACTATGAATGCCATCATAGTTAGTATCTTCCATAAATTTAGCAAAAATACCTGATTCCATTATATATTTCAAATAACGATTGAATAACTGTAGATAAGGTAAGTCTCGCCGTGCGGTAAAATACTCCTGCTTTGTAAAGATTGCTTCGTTGATTTTATACATACGAGGAACTTTGAGATAACGCTGCTGAAAGATGACAAAATCCGCTTTATTTTCCAAGGCCGTGAACATATTTGACTGGTTGAGGTCACGGTGAGCTTGTAATAATTCGCTTTTACTAACAATTTTTGACTTTTGATCTACAAATTCTCGTATATCAAGTAACTTGTCTAAAAAATTAAAATTATCTTGAGTTAATATAAGTTGGTGTGATGTTTTGTTTAGATCCTTCAATTTCTCTATTTTCAATTTATAAACATCTTGCACGAACAGGGTGGATAATTTGGCCAAATACAAATTGGTCAAAATGAAACCATTGAGGATCATCAGAAAATAAATCAGCTTATGCATAATCCTTTCGACTTTAAAATTTGCGTGATATTGACAAATGAACACAGCCAAAACATACAAAGCGGATTTGCCAAAGTCCAATTCATTCGTATGGTGTTGCCGGTAGTAAATAAAAGACACTGAAAAAACACAAAATAACAGCAATAGCAGAATACAAGTCCAGGTAGAAGCGGTAAAGGGATGTAAGAAATATTCAGTTCTAGACAGGGGTTTCGGATAAGGTGCCACAATAACCCCTCTCACATTCCACAAAACATCGCTGCTGCTACCAGCATAACGATCGTAAATATACAATCCTAAGGGCACAATATCCAAAGTTTTGTTATTCACACCCTGTGTAAGTTTTTCATAATCCAAGGTTATATTATAACCTTGAATATCCATTAGTAGGAAATTATGTTGTTGTGCAAAAATTTTAATAATTTTATATAAATATCCAGTTGTAATTGTTTGTCCAGAACTGTCTTGAAAAGAATAACAACGGGGTGGAAGTTTTATAATGGGTACTTTTAAGGGATATCGTTGAAAATCTAGTACTTCTTTTCTACCGACATACTCTGCTAGATAGTTGATACGATAAACTGTTATGTTGGGCACTGGTTGGTAACTAAATAATCCTCCATCTGTGCAATACAAAACATTCGTATAGCCAGAAAACCAGTTTTTGTCTGCTAAACTCCACAAGTCTGTCATGCTGGCTTCCGGCATAATCCATAAAATGTGGGTATATTGCGAATGTTTTAACAGTTCTTCGACGATTTCATAGACATTATTTATAGATGAAAATTGTAAATACACTATAGTAAGAACTTGGTCGCTATATAATGTCTTGATGTTTGTGTCAAGTTTCTTTGTGATTAACAGTACAGGCAAACTCAATGATTTCAGCGCATCTTCAATTTCCTGTTTAAAGTCTAGAGTGACCACAGCATTCCATTTTATATCGAGTTTCTGATTTAATTCATTGATGATGCGTAATGGAAAATTAGGTACATTTCTATTTTCAGGTGGAGTTAATTTAGCAATGCAAATTCTAACAATTAGAAATAAAATAATGAATTTGTAAAATTGCATTTTTATGTTCATTCTTTTTTTGGAATTTATTTCTTTTAAATCTCTTTTCTGTTTGCAAATAAAACTTGTAGTTTTTTTTAAGTACTTGAGCCTTTAAAAAATTTTAAGGACTTGACGGTGTCACGCTTTGTTAAAAATCAAAATTTTAAATTAAAAGTCGGTTTAATAATTCTCCTTTTTTCAGTTTTTGCATGCGATTGCACCTTTTTTGAGTAACAGTTTCTGTTTTTGGATCTACAAATTTATTTTGTTGTTGTAATTAAATTTGTTGAAATGTTTTTTTTAAATTTTTTTTAACAATATTTTCTGTTTTAATGTTTTCTGTTTCTGTAATTGCTGTTCACTTGTTCACTGTTTTACATTGACTGTGTTTAAATTATTATTTTTATTTACTTTTAAAAGAGTCCTTTATGTTAAGGACGTTTTTAATGGAACATATTGGCAATTAAAACTAATACATTTTATTTACAACAATTTAACAGTATTTATATGTACAACATTTCACTTAAATAATACAATATTCACATATATAAACAAATTATTATTTTGCAGGGTCGTCGTGTTTGAAAGCGGTCATGTTTAAATATTTCGGCCACCATGACATCGTGAAATATTAAACTGCGTTAAGGCTCTTGCAGGCGTCCCGAAAATTCACCTTAAAACACAGTTGTCAACAGGTTGGTTCGAAAAATATTGTAAGCCAATCCCCTGTTGTGGTTAAAGATTAGACTAAAATCTTTTTAGTTTTTTATACATTACGTTGCTATTTGACCGGATGCGTTAAGATTTGGAAAACATGCTCTAAATATTAGTAAAAATATTAATTAAGGCAAACAGAAATGCCTTATTAGATAACAAATATTCAACTATTTAATAGAACATATTTGCATAAAATAAGCAAGTAAAAATGTATTGTCGTTTAAGCCCGAGCATACCCCTGCAAATAAAATTGGACCACCTGATCCATTTTGATAAAATGGACTACTCCATGGACTGGTCCGATGTAATGCAAGCATGGACCATGTCATTGTTAAAAAGTGTTTGTAGTGAGACGACATGTCTTCGTTTTTTAACGACATGCTTTCGTTTTTAAACGACTTCAAAACTAATCCTCTTGAGTATACCATGGAGTAGTTTTAAAACTACTCCTTAGTGGTCCAAAGGTGGGTTATATGGTCCTCTCCTAGGACATCGTAATGTTAAATAGACCAGGTTTTTTCCATACGTTTGGGTTACTTTTGGACTAGTGCTGGTCCCTTGTGGACTACTCTTTACACGCGTGTTTGGACTGGTCCTATTATTTGCAGGAATGATACCCACAGTCAGGGTTACCGTTGAAAATGTTCGAAAAAAGTCACAAAAAGGGGATTTTCCAGAAAAAGGAGTCAAAAAGGTTATTGTTATTAACAAAGCGTTAAGTGTTTTATAAGCAGTATCTCGCATTTTAAAGAAAATAAAAAGACCAGGTTTTTTATAAAAAAAACAAAAAATATTAATTTTAGAAAAAAACTGTATTTATTATGAAATGTTTTAAAAATGTTTTTGAAATTTCCGCTAATTTAGCAATTTTTACCGAATTTTTGTCATTCCTTTTAGTGTTAGGGACATTTAATAAATTTTTTGGCTTGTTTGAAATGTTGAAATTTTTCGCTAATTTTTGATATTTTCGCAAACTTTTCCAAATGTTTAAATGTTTGACTTTGTTCCTCTTTGAGAAAATCGTCGCCGTTTTAAATAAGCCCCATATATTGACCGAAGTCAGCTATTTTACAGAGCACTATATACACTGTCGATTAATACGGGGCGAAAAGTTCATTGCTTTATGCCATTAGTAAGGGCTACCCCTTTGGAGTGCAAAATCATTTTTAAGAAAAGAACACCAAATTGCATTTTTTAAAGAAAATCGAAAATCTAATTTTTTAAGTCGTAAAAGATGTTTTAATACAAACTTTTTGCTTAAACTAACTTCTTTTTAGAAATGTTCGTTCTGTATTTTTTATTAAATCTTCATTTGAAGTCCATTTCACCATCTCCTCTTCGAACAAATAAAGAGAACAAAACATGGAATTGTAAGTTTCTATTTTGATTCTGTTCCAAAGTTTTTTTAAACAATGCTAATTTCGAAAACATATATTAAGCTGAAGCACTACCATTCAGCAGTGTTAACAAAAAACTAAATGTGAGTGCTATTTCTAAAAAAGGGTCAAGAAGTGGCACAAAATAGTTAAAAATTATACAAAAGTGTTATTAAAAAAAGGGTACAAATTCCGTCTTTAAAGAATCAAATTGATACTTTTTGCGGCACAGAGTTCTTACAGAGACATTTTTGCGTGTTTCCTATTTGGGACTCATGGGCTGTAATGGACCCACCAGAACAATATTATGTTATCAGTTTAAAATTATATAAGAGTTATTTGTGCTAAATGTTCACCCATATCGTGGTTGGCATATTATGGCAAAAGTTAAGCGTTTTTAAAAACATGGTATCGTTTTTAGCAAAAAAAAAAAAAAAAAATAAACAAAAATTGTCATCTTAATATGCCTACTCCAACCACGATCAGGGTATGAGATTTTTTCGTCTAAAAGGGAACTCTCGACATGCCATTTTAAAATTTTCCATTTCGTAATTCTATGTACATAGATCGATTTTTTAAAGTTTGGTGAGGTTATTTAGGTGGAAATATTATATTTCTGCACCGAATTTATTTTAAATATTAACATTTGTAGATGGTTAATTGTCTATGTGCCTATTCTTCAGGAAAAGCTTTGTATGGAGCCATCTGGCCCTTAGGCATCCTTATGACAATTTAGAGGTATGTAGCGAATTTCATAAAATAATATTTAAAATTTCGACCCGTGATATGCGTAAAGGGTAACATTTACAGACAAGCTGCCTGACGGAAAGAATTAGATACATTCAGAAAGTGATTATGAGGTGATCGGTCTACTAAGAGGTGGAACTACTTTTAATCAAAATTGAATCCCTAGCTCAGATAAAAACTCGTTTTTGCTGCAGCTACTGCAACAAACATAAGTATATGCCTTCAACATGGCAGAGAGACAAAAACGTAAATTTTTTTAGTTTATTTATTTGGCTGCCATCAAAAAGCATGAGTTGAATGAACAACGTGTACGAAGAGTCGAACGACGGAAAAATTAAAATTTTGTTTTGCTCATAAAAAACCTAAATTCTGGATTAATGCGTTCTCACGAAAACGATGTTTTGCAGTCAACTGAAAATATTAATACTGCTCCTGAAAATATTGGTATTGCAAAAGAAGATATTGATGCAATTGAAATGCACCAGCCAGGAAAGCAAAGCGGCAAAATTCTTAATATGAAAGTTTAAGCATTTTTTTATTTAAACTTTGCTTACGATGGTAAAGAGAGTGTTTGTGTGGAAGTGTTTGTGCTTATTTACTACAATGACGTTCTTGCGCAGGAAAAGAACGTTTTTAAAATTTAAATGCGCTTTCTTGTTGTCTTTGTTTCAAGTAGTGCGTGTATTCAATTAATTTTTTTCTTTTATATTATTTTTTTTATAACAGCTAAATAAATTTCTCTTTTTAAGCGTTTAAATCTACGATGGGAAAATTCAGTTCTCTGCGTTTTCTCTTTTATTTCGTAGGTGTACACACACATTGCTTTTATTTTTACACTGAAAGAATTTTCTTCGCAATACCAATGAATTTTTACATTAATCCCATGAAAAATTGCATTAAAAAGGAACCTATGCAGCGCTTCGTTGGATCAATGAAACCTGTTTCATTAAAAGGATTTAATGAAACATTACATAAGATCTATGAATATTATTCATTGGATGTAAATTTCAATAAAGTAAAAAAAATTTTTTTTTTTAAATTATTTTTTTAAATTATTTATTTTTTTTTTATTTTTCTTATTTTATTTTTTATTTTTTTCTGTCTCTGGCGGGATTCGATCGCGCAACTTCGGTGCTGATAGACTAGCTCACTACCAGCTAGTCTACCGGGGCAGTGTAGTTTTTGGATAAAAAAAACTATATTTTATTTATTTTTTGGCCAAGGTGCTAATTTTGAAGTTTTAGATATATAAGTAAGCTAATAGGGCCTAAATTTTTTTATTGTAAATTAAAAACACATTTAATTACATTTTTTCCCAACGTTTCGTAAATTTTTTGTAGACTTCTTCAGGGGAACATCTATTAAAATATTTTTATTTATAACATTATTACAAACATTTTTTTTATATAATTGTATTTTTACTTACTTTCTTGTAAAGTGTGTATATATTACATTAGATAAAATATGAGTAGACGAAATAATTTTTAATTATTAAATTTGTTATTGACATTATTTTAATTTTAATTTGTGTAATTTAAACTTGGTCGTTAATAAATTATCCTATTGCCACTCTGTAACTTGCGCTTATTTTGTCTGTATCTTCTTTCATGTTCATTGTTTTTTCTCTCTTCTGTTGGATTCATAGGCTCTCCAATGTATATCTTTTCCTTTCTGTTTTTTCCTTGTCTAAAATTCGTATATTGTCGAAGTCAGCTGTGTGGTTGTTTTCAAATATATGTTGTGCCAAGGCTGTTGAATGTTTTTGTTTTTCGATGTCATTTTTGTGTTCCTTTATTCTCGTTTCCAAGTTTCGTTTGGTTGTTCCTATGTAAATCTTATCGCATTTGCTATTTTCGTTTCCCTTGCATTGTATTTCGTATACCACATTATTTTGTTTTTGTTTACTAATAATGGTTTTTGTTTTTGTAAATATTGTGTTTAATGTGGTATTGGCTTTGTAAGCAAAGTTTATGTTTTTGTTTTCAATTGCATTTCTTATGTTTTTATTATCTGTTAGTCCAGGGATGTATGGTACACTGAAGAAAATTTTTTGTTCTTTATTATTGTTTAAGTTTTCATTTATGTCATTTTTGTTCTTTAATTTTCTAATCATTTCATCTATAAGTGTGTTCGTTAATTTTGTTGGAAAATTATTATTTGTTAAGGTGTTTTTGATGTGTACAATATTCTCTTTATGAAATTATTCGTCACTTGTTTTTATCACCCTGGCGATGAAATTTTTTGCCGTATAATTTATTTGACTTTTAGGTTGTGTCGAGTTGAAATTTATAATTCTTCCAGATGCAATGTCTTTTTTGTACCAATTGAAGATTATTTTGTTGTTTTCTCTATATAGTTTGGTGTCTAAGTATGCTATTGAGTTATTGGTTTCAATTTCCATGGTGAATTGTATTTTTTAATTATAGTCGTTGAAATTTTTCAGAATTTCTTCTTTGTCGTCCACTTTAACTATGGCCAGTATGTCATCTACATATTTCCTTGTGTATTTAATTTCTACATCTAGTAAGTCGTTTTTATAATTTTATATCCGCAATTGTAGGAGAAAGAGGATTACCCATTGGAATTCCAAAAATTTGACTATAAATGTCCTTATCGTAAATGAAATAGTTGTTTTCTATAATGCAAAATCGAAGGATCTTAATAAATGTTGGCTTTGATATTTTTGTATATTTCTCTAACATTTTCCATTTTTTGATAATAATGTTTGTTTACCTCGAAAGCAAATGTTTACCTCGAAAGCCGGGCTACCCGAATGAGGCTGATCAAGTTGGAGCTGGGCCGGTGATGACGTTAGGCGCTTCAGGCAACACGCTGATTGGATGTGGTGCAACCTGTTGCACAGGCGCCCGCTGGGATGTGGTGGACAATTCTGTTTCCCCTGTTTCGGATGGAGGTAAATATGGGGGTTGTTGATGACCGTACACGCCTTCTGACAAATCAGGGGTAATTGCTGTGGTGTGTCTGAAAAGTTGGGCCAAATGCCTCTTTTTGTACGCTGCTTTTTAGACAGAAAAACACAATGCGGGTTTGGTGTTAATGTTACAACTTTATTTCCGTTGCTGTGGGAGTTTAAACTTTACACGAGTGGCACTGTTCTGATTAGCACGTAGGCACACGTTTGGACGTTTGAATTTTGTCACTGTTAGCTCTTGATTTCACTTTTTTTAACAAATTAAAGTTAGATTTAATGTTAGTGGCTCGAAATACAAAATGAAAGTGGGAAAAAAGCAAAATCATTGAACATGTCAGTTGTCAAAATCTCTCCACTCGAAGTTCGCTGCAGCCAGAGGTGGACACACGAAACATGTTCAATGTTCCATGTTCCCTATCCATTTGCAAAGCGAACAATGTTAATTTATTTGTTGATAGGTATATTAGTAAAAAGTGATATGACGTCTAGTGAAATTAGAATCTCTCCATCATTGAGAGTGATGTCCTTAAGTTCTCTCAGATCGTTCGAATTTTTTATGTTAAAATCTTTAGAAACTATGTTTTTTAAAATTTGACCTTGGTTTTTGTAGAGTCCATAGCAAGGAACCTGTATAGACGAAACTATGGGCCTTAAGGGTGTCCCTGTTTTGTGTATCTTAGGTAGACCAAAAATTCTAGGAGCTATTCCAGCTGTACAAATAAGTTGTTTTTTCTGCCATTCATTTATGCATTGGCTGTTAAAAATATCTGTAATCATTTTGTTGTTTTCTCTTTGTAGTCTTGATGTTGGGTCAATTCTAAGTTTATGTTTTTTACTCAATTAAGAGCGTAAATATGAGATTAAATTGTCCATAATAACAATAACAACGTTGATTGAAAGTGGATTTAACGTTTTTGTTTCATTACTATAATGACATTTTTATTGTCATAATGAAAATTTAAATTTATGAAGGCAATTATTGAAATATGTTGCTTTTATAAAAAAAATTTTTGATTTCATAAATGTAACATTAGATGTATGAAATTATTAAATCTTACATTTCTTTATTAACAATTAAACATTTTTTTTAAGGAAACTATAATTTTGTGTTAATTTATGAATAAGTTATGTTTGTATATTGTTTTTGTTTATGTTCCCAATTAAAATTTTTTGTTTAACTTAGACAAACTTAAGTTTTCATATATCCAATGAAAATTTTTAACGTAATTACGAAATCCAATGAAGCGATTTTAACGAAAATACTTCATTATAACTATGAAATTCCATTTAAACAATGAAAATTTTCACTTACCCAAGGAACATTTTTTTATGAAAATGATTCATTAAATATATGAAGCATTTTTCTTTCAGTGTACGTTGAAAAATAATTCTTTTAGATGGATTTTTTGTTTTTAACTCACAAAATATAACTTTTATAAAGGAACTATTTTGATATCACTTATAACTGTTACGGTCCCTGTATTATATAAAGATAAACATATGTATGTATATAAAATTAAAAGTAAAAACTTTACATTAAATATTTCATTTAATTCATCACACATAGAGATCACAGTAAATTATTTAATAACATGCTGCAAATATTAGTTATACATTTCATAAGAATAACTTTTATTTCCATTAACGTTATCTGTAAAAATAAAACAGGTATCTAAAATGGTTTCAAATCGAATTTAATATAATTTGTTTAATAAACTTTTTATACAAAAGAAATAATTTTTTGAATAAGGGAGCATATCTTTTGTTGCATTCGAATAAGTTATACACGTGTTGCTTTTAAAAGGGAGCACAAGTCATAACGTTGTTTAATAAGAATAAGTGTTTGCTAATCAAATGTTTCTTTCTGCCATTCGAATAAAATTTAACTGCAAATAACAGATTAGTCTGCACACTAGGCAACGCTGCACAGTGCCTGAAAATCGTTTTTCATTGGCCAAAAATCTGTAACTTTTGAACCGAAGGAGATATTTTAGTGAAATTTTTTTTAAACTTTCTTCACTTTAAATTTCATTAAAATCGGTTGAGTAGTTATTGAGGAATTTAAGGTCAAAGTGGAACTTTAAATTTTTTTTTAATTTAGCGGCAATATGGTTTTATAATTCTTTTAATTATTTAAAAATTTAATTTTTTGATTTAAATAATAATCATTAACATTTTTTGTAATAATGGGACACTCAAAAAATTAAATGCTTACTATAAAAAAAATTTTAACATAAAAAAAATAGTAAAATCCATTGGAAATTTTGCTATTATTGCTTAAAAATAAACAATTTTTTGCTTTCAAATTTGTTTACACTTATTTATTCTTATTTATTAAAACATTTCATACATATGTGGATAATGTATGAATTATAGCAGCAATAGATTTTAATAGCTTGTGTAACAACGTGAGCTTCTATTTATTATTATTTTTTACTAATACAATGTCTGTCTTTGATCTAATGAATTATAATTATTGTTCATTTAATTGAAAGATTGATTGCAAATATTCCATATTTTGTTCTGTGTTATTTCTGTTCTTAAGTAGTTTTTTGACTTCTTCATCTAAATCCCGATGTTCCACTTTCCATTGATTTCGAATACTGGAGATAAACGGATCTGACGTTGCCAATAATATATTAAATAGATCTTCATTAGTGGAATTTCGTGAAATTTTTCTAGTATTGTGCTCTCTATAAAATCTGTAATCCTTATTCCTTTTTTCCTGAGCTTCCTCTGATAAATCTCCAAGTGGCACCAACTGATATTTAATGACATCTTCTCCATGATAAAAGATTTTGTGAACTGTAGCAGACATATTTCTCCATGGGTACTTGGTTGTATATATTTTTGCAGTTTCCTTAGCAAAATCTCCAAATTTTCTAGAGTCAATTTCTTCATTGCACGCAAGTACTTCTAGGATTATTTTAAATCTAAAAATTAGGTTAAAATCAACACCTGTTATTTCAGATGCTGTTTCTGGATCTGAAAAGAATCTTCTTGCGGTATTGCCATCATTTGTATTGCCTGACCCTTATTTCGGCTGATCTATAATCAACCCAAATTTGCGATATTCATCTTGAACATGTTTCCTTTTTGAACTTCTTAACTCCTTGTTGGTTTCGTTGTTTCTTATTGATCCTGAAGATCCGAAATCCAAATCATAACTGATTTTAAGTATGTGTTCCATAAGTCGTATTCTTGCATGTAGTGGTGATAATCCAAATTCATATGCATCAGTATTATCTAATGATTTTGTCGGGACTTGGTTTAATTGGCTTGATGTTGCATGGCATATGATGCAGCTGGTTGCAGCCTTCGTGTTAGTCAAAGCCTGGCCTTCTTTTCCATCTATCATTGTTAGCACTAATTGGTAGCTAACTTCAATTTGCTGCCCATCTAAATCTAACTGTAATGGCTGTAGCATTGCAATTTGGGCCTTGATATCACTAACTTCTTTATTAATGGCATCATGAGTTTATTTTTTGAATTCAAATTTTATAGGTCTGCAATATTTCGTAGAAGATGGTGTCTCATTTTTCCAAGTATCCTTTGTTTGCGTTGTACTTGTCGAAGGCTCTGAATCTTCCAAAATCTTTTTTAATCACAATGGTACAAATGATACCATGAACATATCTGAGTCCGAAATATTTTCACATACTACTTGTTTGTATTGTTTTTGTCCGGAAGAACCATCACATCCCCATTTACAAAAAAGAATTAACTTTGTGTTTCCATATTTCTTTAACTCATTTCCTTTTATTGATTGTAGCAAGCGTTCGGATGTGTGATCAAGTAGAGATTGTTGTTGTACCTCTGCCGAAATTGATGAGATTGTAATAGTGTCCTTTAATGGCAAACAGTCCATTTTAGCAGATGTTATGTGATGATATGCTGGATACAGATTTGAGCCTTTTTCAATCGCACGCAATCTGAGCTGTATATATTGCTGTTTTGTTAATTTCAAATCCAGAAATAATGCTAATGCCTCCTCATTTGTGATTTGTTTTGCATCGCTTGGAGTTGGTATACTTTTCAGAATCCGTTTTGTTCTCAATGGACTAGCTTTAACAACTTTTTCAATGATATTCACTTTTGTCAATTGTTTCTGTGATCGCAATAGGAAAGTATCTTGAATATTTTCATATTCGATTTCTTCATTTATATCCTTAAGCTTCCGCCTCTTGGATCTATCGCGACAGTTGTCCAGCGATTTTTGTGGTCTCCCACGTGTGTGTTTGATTTGAAGTTTCTGAAGCGATTTGGACAGAAAGTTCATTCTCTAACCAGTTTGCAAAGCTCTTATAAAATCTATCTTTGCTGTAATCAACTTTCTTGTATCGCTGTTTTAAATGTTTGATGAAAACATATAATTTATTTTCTAAGTCCGATTGTATTTCAGTGCTATAGGAATTTAAGTTTCCTTTTTTTCGAATGTAATTTTTAACATCTTCCTCGTTTTTGTTTCTAAAATACTCTCCGGCCAATTCTTTATAGCTGAAGCTCTCCATGTTTATGAAAAACGTTGTTATTGCTCAGATATATTATATCCACTGAGTTTGCATCCGAATGCCACTTGCTTTTAAACCTTTTCATACTTTTTTTCATACCAAGTACAGGTAGAATAAAAAGGATTAAAAAACTTAAAATCCTTTTATTTATATGCTATAAAATACCTGACACAAATTTAACAACGCATTGCATAGCTATAGGGTCATGGACTATTATTAGAGTCATAAAAACAGATAAAATAAAAAGACCAAACAAAATTTAAAAAGTCACAATATACCTGTTTAGCGTAAACGCGTGTATAAGATCTTTATTCTACTATAGAATACGCTAGTGTGAACGTAGTGTAACGGATAAGGATGAATCAGGGTAGCCATACGTTTTTCTGATTGTGTAACATTAATAAAATTTTTTATATGTACTACCTGTATTATGTTCGATCACGATCAATTTTCCCTATATCATAAAATTTTTTTGAAGACAATAGCACATGATTTCTGTTACTTCTGCAAACATTTTTGCGGAATAAAAAAAATTGTAAAAAACAATTTAACCCATTAAGGACGGATGGGTATTTAAATACCCAAAAACAGAGCCTTCGTAGAAAAATTCTGGCTAACTTCAGGTAAGAGGTATCGGAAATTGGTTTTTACAGATAGATAAAGAAAGGATAAGACTACTTAAACAAATTTTTGAAATTAAATTTTGCCCCCTTTAATTGGGTAAGTTAGCGGCTTACAAGTTAGCAATTTTTAATATTTGGAAAAAGTGAATGACAATGGCTCTGGAAAATTGGGAGAGTGGAAAATCGAAAAACCCTCTTGGTGACTTATAGCCTTAGGTATGCTCTGCTTTAGCTAAATTGGGCCAATAACGTTGACCACAGGTTTGATTCAATGACATGGGTATTTAAATACCCACTTCGCTGTCAGAGGGTTCAAAACACATATTTTTTTTTTTTTTTGGCAAGTAAAAATGCGATGTATTATGTAAAATGAACTATTTATTAGTAAAAAATAAAGAAATAAATATCACAACTGTGGTCGAATTTTGAGATAATTTTATATTTTTAATGTTTTTTGGGACACCAGCATGAAAATGTGCAAAACTAGCCTTTGGGTGTAACTAAAATTTGCATTTTGTACAACCAAACTCAGTTTTGCTTCACATTGTCCAAAACGGCCAAGCTGAATAATATGGATTATCATATGGTCAAAGCTCTCCAGGCGCTTTGCCATTTCTTGTGCATTTGAGACAACTTTTTCTCTTACACCAATGCTTCAACAACGCTCACATGAAATAAAATTGGCTCATGATTGGAGATCCTTCAGGTTTTCTTAGCATGCAGTGTAAATTCCAGGCATACACCATAGCAGCATCCAAAGCATTAGTAGGAAAGCCTCGGCTCTTTCGTATAACATATAAAACATACCGCATTCCCTTCTATGACAACAGAGAAGAGAAGGAGTAACATGTTTTGTTTTGTTTTTTTGCACAAGCAAAAGCAAAAGAATTATTATTTTTTTTGATGCCGTTACCATTCTTATGTAACTGCAAAAGAAGCGAGAGCAATGACAACGTGTGTAAAAAGATATGAGAGTGAAATAAAGCGAGCAAGCCAATGTTGAATGTGAACCTCACCTTATTATGGCTTATTATTAATATGGGCGTTCAAATCAAAATGCACATCGTGCACTTCGTGATTCAGTGATGAGGCACATTTTCACCTCAGTGGATTCGGCAATAAGCAGAGTTGCCGCATTTGGGCGAATGATAACCCAAGAGCGATTGTCGAAAATGCGCTCACAAGAGTGGCTGTTTGGTGCGGTTTATGGGCTGGCGGCATCATCGGGCCGTATTTTTTCCAAAATGAGGCCGGTCTGGCAGTTACTGTGAATGGTGTTCGCTATCGTGAGATGATAACGAACTTTTTATGGACCGAATTGGAAGATATGGATGTGGACGATATGTGCTTTCAACAGGACGGTGCCACATAGCTTACGAAACAATGGCTCTTTTGCGCAACGAATTCAATGGCCGTGTTATATCACGTGGTGGCGATGTCAATTGGCCGCCAAGATCATTTGATTTGACACCGTTGGTCTTCTTTCTTTGGGGTTATTTGACAGAAAAGGTGTACGTCGATAAGCAAGCAACAATTCAAGTGCTATACGATGAGATAATTCGGCCCATTAACGGCATAGAACCTCAATTATGCCTCAGCGTCATCGAACATTTAGACCATCGGATGGAGGTCGCGGCGGCCATTTGGCCGATATTTTGAACCATACCAATATTTGCATAATAAAAATAAATGACAATAACTTCCTAAATAATTGGTGTTTTATTCAAAATCAACATCGGCCCTTAAAATTTAACCATCCTTTTCATCCAAAAGAAGGAATACAAAGGCCCTCTAGAAGGCATCCGTACTTCTTCCTTTTCCCGCTGGGACAGATTCAACGTACATAGTGAAATAATCACACAACACACACATCAATGGATGCAATATATGAATTTTTAAATTTTTGGTTTTCAAAAAATCTTGTGTTTTAGAACTCTTTAAGAGCGAAGTGGGTAGAAAAATACCCATGGTCTAGGGGCCAAGGTTTGACAGGTAAAAATAAGAAAAAAACGCAATGTCAATATAAATGCCCATAATATCAAATGTGTGAAATTTCATCAAAATCGTACCACGAAATCGAAGTTCAGTCTTTAATGGGTTAAAAAAATTTTTTTTTTTCTGAGTAATTTCATTAAAATTACCTTTCTATCAGTGGTTTTACCTTCTTAATCCCTTTTGGGTCGCAAAAGTTCTATTCTTCTAAAGTTGAAATATGACAAAAATATAGTAGTTTAGAAATTTTTTTTTGAGTAATTTCATTAAAATTAAAAAAGTGTTAAACAGACAGGTCCAAACGGGTACAAGAGTATATACAGGGTTAAAGAAAACACTTTTACCTTTCTATCAGTGGTTTCACCTTCTTGGTCCCTTTTTGGCCGCAAAAGTTCTATTCTACAAAAGTTGAAATATGACAAAAATATAGTAGTTTAGAAATTTTTTTTAGAGTTATTTCATTAAAATTAAAAAAGTGTTAAACAGACGGGTCCAAACGGGTACAAGAGTATATACAGGGTTAAAGAAAACACTTTCACCTTTCTATCAGTGGTTTCACCTTCTTGGTCACTTTTGGGCCGCAAAAGTTCTTTTCTACTAAAGTTGAAATTTGACAAAAATATAGTAGTTTAGAAAATATGTCCTAACATCTCAAATATAAATAACACAACAGTCGCAAATATTACCTTTTTAAAGCTAACAAGACTACCAACCTAGCAAAAAAGCATAGCAGGTCATTATCGCTGATAGTTTTTGTGCAATGATAATTTCTTTCGGATTAAATATTAAAAAAAACACTTTTTTCTGAATTAAAAAAAAAAGTTGTGTTTAACAACATGGCACAACCACAATTACCAATATTTTGACATAATTTTTTGGCTACCTTAGTTTTAATATGTTTACTATTAAATCAAATTAAAATTTTTGAAATCGGTGGCAAACAATAATTGGACTTTTGGCCAATGAAATAAAATTTTCAGCCACTGTGCGCTGGACATATGGTCGTTGCTAGATTTACCAGTAAAAAAATTGTTACAAAATTGCAGCTCCTTGCGGTAAATTTGTGTCAATTGGTCCAACAGACTGGTCCTGGGATTTGTGAGAATAAAACCAGTACAAAAAGAAAGAACTCATGTCCAGTGAAAGGAGATCCAATCATTTAAATGGTTTATGAAGAACGAAAAGGTAGTAAAAGTAATGAGTTACAGCGCAGTCTTCACCGGTGCTGTGACATATTTTTTTGGGACTAATTCTAGGACTTGTTTTTCTAAAATAATACTACATTGTATTGAGATACATAATACTATATTGTAGTAACTGGCACTAAACACGTTCATTGAGAATAGTGATAGATCTTCTTTATATATAATGTTAGAAGTAATGGGTGATTTTTTAAGAGTTCTAGGAAAGTTAAAAAAAAAAACATAAAACTCAGAAAAATGCATGAAATCTTTATTTGAATCGATAGTACGGTCCATATTATTTAATGTTTGAAGATTATTTCATGCAAATGTTGACCGTGACTGCGCCTCAAATGGTCCATCCGTCTATTTAAGCGGGCATGTGTGCATAAACATGAGCTTTAACATAGCCCCACAAAAAATAGTCTAAAAGCATTAAATCGCACGATATAGGCTGCAAATGCTGCTCTTGTATTTTGGGCAAAAAAAAAGTTGGATATCATCTCACGGTAGCTCTCACCATTTACATCTTTGAAGAAGTACGGTGCAATGATGCCACCAGCCCATGAACCGCACCAAACTGTGACTTTTTCTGGATGCATTGGTAGCTCTTGCAATGCTTCTGGCTGATCTTCACTCCAAAATCGACAATTCTGCTTATTAACGTACCGAATAGCCGCTTCAGTGGGTCGATTAAACTGACCATAAAATGGAAGAAGCGTGCGATGAACTTTCTTAACAGCATTTTGATAATAAAATTCAATAATTTGCAAGCGTTGTTCGTTTGTAAGGCGATTCATGGTTAAATCAAAGACCAAACTGAAGATGTTTGACGGTGAAACAAAACACGAAACGTGCGTCAGCTGTTTAAACAAGTGTTGCCAAAAAGATAATAGCTAAAAAATCACCCGATACAACCGATCTCTACCACCAAAGACCTATCACAGGACTACTTTGGAGTCAGTTCACTTCCTTCTAGAGCTGTTATAAAAATTATCGATGTCAAATTTTATATAAATGCCAACATTTATATAGAAGTATGGCATTAAACGCTTTTTTCGGTTTTGCGCAGTATGTTCTATACTATTTACAGCATTATTTACATAAAATATACTTTCGTTTTTCCTTATGATGTTTCAAAAATTGTATCTGCTAAAATATTGCATTTCTCTTCTATCGTACTAATGAAAATAATCTTTAAGAAGAGGTGTGTTTACTTTTTAATATTTTTGATAAGTTCCCAAACGGAGAATATTCAGAATATTTTTCTAACGTAAATACCTGTAGCCTGTTATTCCACAATTTGTTCTTATATTTAAAAATTTCAATTGTGATCATTGGTGGTGATCATTTCTTCTATATATGTTCCCTAATTAAATTAAGGCTTCGCGAGCTTAGGACAACAAGGTTCTATCTCAAATTTAGTTAAGGTGCAAATATAACCTTTTTGTCCTTGGGTCACGTTTTATAACATTTGGCAATTTCTTCACAAATTAAATATGTTTCTTTTTTGGTATATTCTATTTCTGCAGTGATTTTGTTCATCTGTTTTGCGTGTACTTAATACTTCCGTAAAATTTAGTTGAACAAGAAGTTTTTATTCATGTATCGAGCGCATTTAGTCCAATTTGCTTTATTAAATTTATGTATATTTATCGGTCTTATAGAAAATATTATTTGTAGTTTATTAATTATACATAAGAATCCCGTTGAAGGGCACCTTCTTGGGTCAGCTTGTATAAACGTACTTTAATAGGGAAAGACGATTTCAAGGTGATTTGGCTGAATTTTTTACAATGAATATATCGCCAACAACTATTTTATGCCAGCCCCAAAAACAGGCTCTGCAATTAAAATCACCTCCTAAAATATATTTGTTGCTTTAAAATGTAATCGTTTACTGTTTGAGTTTACGTTTAAGCCGCCAGGGAAATAACATGAATATAAATGTAAGAATTCATTTCCAGTTGTAACCTTATCTCCTATGTGCTCAATTAGTTTCGTGTTCTTACGTGGTAATAACTCGTGTGTTATATTTTTCCTTATTATCAGCCATAACTATAACAGTAAAAGTTGTTGTGTATAATATACATTTGTATATCCTCCACAACTAGTTGTGAAAAGGGTATACTTAGTTTGTTATTCCTTGTGAAACTTTTTTAATATCCATCAAAGATCCCGAACAGTATATGTATTTGAGTCCTTGTGTATTATTAAGTAGGAAAGAGTTATGAATAAAAATGTGGAACAACCGCCCAAAAAAAATTAATAATTAATAATAATTGATAATAAGAATCAGTTTTACGTCAATTACCTTTCTTCTGGAGTAACAACACTTACAAACACATAATCACCAGTTAAGTTACATGTCATGTTTTCGCCTTAATATCACAATTTCTTCCTTGTTATCATAATATTGTATTTACTAACCACGGGATAAGTGCTTTAAGAACAATTAACATAAATTTCCCGCAAGGAATGTTTAAATGATTATTTTATTTATTTAATTGTTTTCCAATACAACAACATTTATAATCTTATAATTACAGTAAAGGATTATAACATATACGAATTTCATTAAAACATAAATATGTATAATAAAAGTTAAAATAAAAACAGTTAAAATTAGGAGTTTTTTGTCAGTAGTGTTCGAAAAACTCCAACTCGTGATTCTCATGAAATCAAGTACCTCAAAAAAGGAAGTTCCTCGTCCTTTCCGTTTTTTTAATCTCAAGACCTCAGGCAGAGTAATTAGATAGACATATATAAAGGACATCGCTAGAACTAAAGTAGCAAACAAGGTAACAACTTTTAAAAGAAACTTTAAAAACACAGAAAAGGACAAATTCATTCTTACAATTTTTGAAAAAACGAGAAAAATTCTACGTAAACACATCGACGTTATTGTTGTACAAGCAGATAAAGTAAACAAAACCGTGCTGATGTATAAAAACGAATACGAAAAGAAGATGGAAGTACTACTAGAAGACAAAAACACATATAAAACTATAAGAGTAGACCCTACATTGAAACTACAGAAAGAAAACAACAACATTGTTTCAGATTTATTTAAAAACAACCATATAGACTCTTGGCAAAAACGCCTACTCTTTTGTTCCGCCGCTTCGGCACCCAGATTTACGGGTTACTAAAAATTCACAAACCTGATACCCCCTTCGACCTATTGTGTCATCAATCCAGGTACCGTGCTACCACATTTCTAAATACATTGGAACAATTTTAAAACATTTAATCTCTGAAACGTATAACATAAAAAACTCAATAGAAGTTAAAAAACAACTCACCAACATAAAACTTGAAAGATGGGAAACAATTGTATCTCATTATTTACTAACATTCCAGTTTGAACGGCAATAAGAACAATAATGGGAAAATGGAACGTAATAAAAAATCACTCAAAAATGTCAAGCTCTCAATTTCTTAAAATTCTCCAATTTTGTCTCAATGATAATAATTATTTTAAATACAAAGATAAAATATATAATCAAATTTTAGGCATGCCCATGGGCAACCCACTATCCCCTACAATCGCAGACATAATACTTGATAACCTGCTTGAGAGTGCAATAGAAGAATTGAAAAATAAGAAAATTTTTATCAAAAACATAGATAAATATGTAGATGATATCTTAGCGGTCATCAATCCAGACGAACAAGAAGAAATTTTGTCCACATTTAACAAGTATCATCCTAAGATACAATTTACAATTGAAAGGGAGAAAAATCAGGAAATAGCGTACTTGGACACCAAACTAATTCGAAGGAAAAATTCCATAGTTTTTGACTGGTTCGCTAAGGAGACCTCACCAGGAAGGATAATGAATTTCCACGCAACCCAACCGAAAAATCAAATAGTTAACGCTGCTAAAAATTTCATCTCCAGGATTTTACACGATGAACTTTTTCATACCAAAAACAATAATATAATTTTCAATATCCTTAAAAGCAATAGATAATAACACCACTAATATAGAAAAAGCACAAACATATTTTTACAGTGTAAAATACATCCCTGGCCTCACTGATAATACAAACATACGAACGTCAATAGAAACAAATAATATAAGCTTTGCTTATAAACCCAATAAAACACT
Organism: Pollenia angustigena; assembly: GCA_930367215.1. NCBI lineage: Eukaryota > Metazoa > Arthropoda > Insecta > Diptera > Polleniidae > Pollenia > Pollenia angustigena. Next base: position 99,943,460 of record OV884059.1, on the reverse strand, counting down.
TAACACCATATTCTCTGCAATAAAAGCTCCAATAGACAAACAACAACAAAACAACATTGTGTACGAATTACAATGTAAAGGGAATAATGAACAAAGTTGCGAACTCATATACATTGGAACAACAAAACGATCCCTTGAAACTAGAATGGGAGAACATATGATGGATATACAAAGCAAAAAAGAAACGACAGCATTATCAACACACATTTTAAATACACAACATAAAATTGATTTTGAGGGGGTGCGAATACTAGATAAAGTAAGGGGGGATAAGAAGAGATTTACAATTGAAAGTCTAAGGATACAAGAAAACATAAAGTATTACCGTGACGTCAAAAAAAAATTTAGTGGGAAATGATACCATGAACTTAAACACAAATGCAATGGAAAACCCCCCTGTAAAAAGTTGTCAAAAGCCTACATTACAAGTTGGTATGGACAGGTACATAAAAGTGCTTAAACGGGGACGCAGCCCTACCTCTGCAGCAGTTGCTTCGGCCTCAAAAGTACCATCTTTTGATAAAATAAATACACAAAATCGTTTTTCGATTCTGGAGGATGAATCCTCTGAAGCACCAAACGTCATTAAATCGTCTAAGCCACCCCCGATATACCTTAGAGAGCAAAACTCTAATGAGTTAATAAAAAGTTTAATTTCGGTGATAGGTAAAAATTCCTTTTATATAGCTGCAATAAAGCGAGGTATCATTAAATACAGGAGAATCACGAGAATGATTTTCGAAAAGCACTTACAAGATTTGAGACTCTGAATAAAAACTTTTATACATATCAACTGAAGAGCAGTTAAGGTCTTCAGGTAGTAATCAAGGGCATAGACTCATGCGTAGACCCAGGGGAAATTTAAGCTTTTTTGGAAAATCAAAAACGTAACAAATATCAAAAATAGGGGAAAAAAATCCCCAACCACTATTTCGAGTGGAGCTAGAACCGGGCGACGTAAAGCTCAAAAAAAAAAAATTAAACGCATCCAATTTATAATTTAAAATATATTCTGTACAGAAGGGTAACTATTGAGGAGCCGCACAAAAGAAATGGCCCTGTTCAATGTCTTAACTGCCAGGAATTTGGCGATTCATGGTTAAATCAAAGACCAAACTGAAGATGTTTGACGGTGAAACAAAACACGAAACGTGCGTCAGCTGTTTAAACAAGTGTTGCCAAAAAGATAATAGCTAAAAAATCACCCGATACAACCGATCTCTACCACCTAAGACCTATCACAGGACTACTTTGGAGTCAGTTCACTTCCTTCTAGAGCTGTTATAAAAATTATCGATGTCAAATTTTATATAAATGCCAACATTTATATAGAAGTATGGCATTAAACGCTTTTTTCGGTTTTGCTCAGTATGTTCTATACTATTTACAGCATTATTTACATAAAATATACTTTCGTTTTTCCTTATGATGTTTCAAAAGTTGTATCTGCTAAAATATTGCATTTCTCTTCTATCGTACTAATGAAAATAATCTTTAAGAAGAGGTGTGTTTACTTTTTAATATTTTTGATAAGTTCCCAAACGGAGAATATTCAGAATATTTTTCTAACGTAAATACCTGTAGCCTGTTATGCCACAATTTGTTCTTATATTTAAAAATTTCAATTGTGATCATTGGTGGTGATCATTTCTTCTATATATGTTCCCTAATTAAATTAAGGCTTCGCGAGCTTAGGACAACAAGGTTCTATCTCAAATTTAGTTAAGGTGCAAATATAACCTTTTTGTCCTTGGGTCACGTTTTGAATGTTATTTGGCAATTTCTTCACAAATTAAATATGTTTCTTTTTTGGTATATTCTATTTCTGCAGTGATTTTGTTCATCTGTTTTGCGTGTACTTAATACTTCCGTAAAATTTAGTTGAACAAGAAGTTTTTATTCATGTATCGAGCGCATTTAGTCCAATTTGCTTTATTAAATTTATGTATATTTATCGGTCTTATAGAAAATATTATTTGTAGTTTATTAATTATTCATAAGAATCCCGTTGAAGGGCACCTTCTTGGGTCAGCTTGTATAAACGTACTTTAATAGGGAAAGACGATTTCAAGGTGATTTGGCTGAATTTTTTACAATGAATATATCGCCAACAACTATTTTATGGCAGCCCCAAAAACAGGCTCTGCAATTAAAATCACCTCCTAAAATATATTTGTTGCTTTAAAATGTAATCGTTTACTGTTTGAGTTTACGTTTAAGCCGCCAGGGAAATAACATGAATATAAATGTAAGAATTAATTTCCAGTTGTAACCTTATCTCCTATGTGCTCAATTAGTTTCGTGTTCTTACGTGGTAATAACTCGTGTGTTATATTTTTCCTTATTATCAGCCATAACTATAACAGTAAAAGTTGTTGTGTATAATATACATTTGTATATCCTCCACAACTAGTTGTGAAAAGGGTATACTTAGTTTGTTATTCCTTGTGAAACTTTTTTAATATCCATCAAAGATCCCGAACAGTATATGTATTTGAGTCCTTGTGTATTATTAAGTAGGAAAGAGTTATGAATAAAAATGTGGAACAACCGCCCAAAAAAAATTAATAATTAATAATAATTGATAATAAGAATCAGTTTTACGTCAATTACCTTTCCTCTGGAGTAACAACACTTACAAACACATAATCACCAGTTAAGTTACATGTCATGTTTTCACCTTAATATCACAATTTCTTCCTTGTTATCATAATATTGTATTTACTAACCACGGGATAAGTGCTTTAAGAACAATTAACATAAATTTCCCGCAAGGAATGTTTAAATGATTATTTTATTTATTTAATTGTTTTCCAATACAACAACATTTATAATCTTATAATTACAGTAAAGGATTATAACATATACGAATTTCATTAAAACATAAATATGTATAATAAAAGTTAAAATAAAAACAGTTAAAATTAGGAGTTTTTTGTCAGTAGTGTTCGAAAAACTCCAACTCGTGATTCTCATGAAATCAAGTACCTCAAAAAAGGAAGTTCCTCGTCCTTTCCGTTTTTTTAATCTCAAGACCTCAGGCAGAGTAATTAGATAGACATATATAAAGAGAAAGACATCGGTAGAACTAAAGTAGCAAACAAGGTAACAACTTTTAAAAGATACTTTAAAAACACAGAAAAGGACAAATTCATTCTTACAATTTTTGAAAAAACGAGAAAAATTCTACGTAAACACATCGACGTTATTGTTGTACAAGCAGATAAAGTAAACAAAACCGTGCTGATGTATAAAAACGAATACGAAAAGAAGATGGAAGTACTACTAGAAGACAAAAACACATATAAAACTATAAGAGTAGACCCTACATTGAAACTACAGAAAGAAAACAACAACATTGTTTCAGATTTATTTAAAAACAACCATATAGACTCTTGGCAAAAACGCCTACTCTTTTGTTCCGCCGCTTCGGCACCCAGATTTACGGGTTACTAAAAATTCACAAACCTGATACCCCCTTCGACCTATTGTGTCATCAATCCAGGTACCGTGCTACCACATTTCTAAATACATTGGAACAATTTTAAAACATTTAATCTCTGAAACGTATAACATAAAAAACTCAATAGAAGTTAAAAAACAACTCACCAACATAAAACTTGAAAGATGGGAAACAATTGTATCTCATTATTTACTAACATTCCAGTTTGAACGGCAATAAGAACAATAATGGGAAAATGGAACGTAATAAAAAATCACTCAAAAATGTCAAGCTCTCAATTTCTTAAAATTCTCCAATTTTGTCTCAATGATAATAATTATTTTAAATACAAAGATAAAATATATATTCAAATTTTAGGCATGCCCATGGGCAACCCACTATCCCCTACAATCGCAGACATAATACTTGATAACCTGCTTGAGAGTGCAATAGAAGAATTGAAAAATAAGAAAATTTTTATCAAAAACATAGATAAATATGTAGATGATATCTTAGCGGTCATCAATCCAGACGAACAAGAAGAAATTTTGTCCACATTTAACAAGTATCATCCTAAGATACAATTTACAATTGAAAGGGAGAAAAATCAGGAAATAGCGTACTTGGACACCAAACTAATTCGAAGGAAAAATTCCATAGTTTTTGACTGGTTCGCTAAGGAGACCTCACCAGGAAGGATAATGAATTTCCACGCAACCCAACCGAAAAATCAAATAGTTAACGCTGCTAAAAATTTCATCTCCAGGATTTTACACGATGAACTTTTTCATACCAAAAACAACAGTGTTAAAAATACAAATTTGGTTTAAGGATTGATATTTGACTACTGACGTCAGCAGCCTTCGATAGCTGCGAGTGTAAGACGGCAAAACTATCTGAGGAGATCGAGTGGTTCCGATCGAAACATGTCATAGTAACCTGCCGGTTCAACCCCTAGTCACGTCAAGAATGAAAGATTATCAATAACAATTTTAATGAATTTTCATGTTGTAAAATTCCTTTCTTCATAAAAAAAAATAATTTAATGAAAATTAAATTTGATGAACTTAAGCCTAATTAAAAAAAAAAATATTGAAAAATTTGGATTAAAAACCATAAATAGTTCAACAAAATAACCACAATACTAATTATTGTTAAAGCTAAGGCACGAGCTCTATGTTTACATTTGTCCTTCAAGTTGTGCTGAAAAAGGTCAACAGAAAAGAGAAAGATAGAATGAAAAAAAAAAAACAAACAAAAAATGTACTTGGACTTCAAGAAAAATTCTTGACAAAGTACGAAAAAACAGAAGTAAGGAAAAAACATGTAAAGTCAATTAAAATGGATAATCATTCAGTAAAAAAAAGCAAATTTCGATCTACCAAAAGAAAGTGTTAAAAATACAAATTTGGTTTAAGGATTGATATTTGACTACTGACGTCAGCAGCCTTCGATAGCTGCGAGTGTAAGACGGCAAAACTATCTGAGGAGATCGAGTGGTTCCGATCGAAACATGTCATAGTAACCTGCCGGTTCAACCCCTAGTCACGTCAAGAATGAAAGATTATCAATAACAATTTTAATTAATTTTCATGTTGTAAAATTCCTTTCTTCATAAAAAAAAAAAAAATAATTTAATGAAAATTAAATTTGATGAACTTAAGCCTAATTAAAAAAAAAATATTGAAAAATTTGGATTAAAAACCATAAATAGTTCAACAAAATAACCACAATACTAATTATTGTTAAAGCTAAGGCACGAGCTCTATGTTTACATTTGTCCTTCAAGTTGTGCTGAAAAAGGTCAACAGAAAAGAGAAAGATAGAATGAAAAAAAAAAAAAAAAAAACAAACAAAAAAATGTACTTGGACTTCAAGAAAAATTCTTGACAAAGTACGAAAAAACAGAAGTAAGGAAAAAACATGTAAAGTCAATTAAAATGGATAATCATTCAGTAAAAAAAAAAGCAAATTTCGATCTACCAAAAGAAAGTGTTAAAAATACAAATTTGGTTTAAGGATTGATATTTGACTACTGACGTCAGCAGCCTTCGATAGCTGCGAGTGTAAGACGGCAAAACTATCTGAGGAGATCGAGTGGTTCCGATCGAAACATGTCATAGTAACCTGCCGGTTCAACCCCTAGTCACGTCAAGAATGAAAGATTATCAATAACAATTTTAATTAATTTTCATGTTGTAAAATTCCTTTCTTCATAAAAAAAAAAAAAAAAATAATTTAATGAAAATTAAATTTGATGAACTTAAGCCTAATTAAAAAAAAATATTGAAAAATTTGGATTAAAAACCATAAATAGTTCAACAAAATAACCACAATACTAATTAAAAACAATAATATAATTTTCAATATCCTTAAAAGCAATAGATAATAACACCACTAATATAGAAAAAGCACAAACATATTTTTACAGTGTAAAATACATCCCTGGCCTCACTGATAATAAAAACATACGAACGTCAATAGAAACAAATAATATAAGCTTTGCTTATAAACCCAATAAAACACTTAGCACCATATTCTCTGCAATAAAAGCTCCAATAGACAAACAACAACAAAACAACATTGTGTACGAATTACAATGTAAAGGGAATAACGAATAAAGTTGCATATGATGGATATACAAAGCAAAAAAGAAACGACAGCATTATCAACACACATTTTAAATACACAACATAAAATTGATTTTGAGGGGGTGCGAATACTAGATAAAGTAAGGGGGGATAAGAAGAGATTTACAATTGAAAGTCTAAGGATACAAGAAAACACAAAGAAAACGATGAATGTCAAAGAAGACACTGACAATATTAACCCTTTCCGGCCCTAGCTATACAAACGTGTAGGTAAATCTTACCTTTTTTGAAGAGAGAAGTTTATATATAAATATCGAACTTTTCTTACTTCTGTTAGTCTCTACATGTTATGTGTTATCTCTTAATCGTTGTCTTTTAATTTTTTGCGAGGTTTATTTTAGTATTTGTGTGGACGCGTGCAAAAAAGATGATCATGTTTCGCAGTGCGGAAGACAAGATATGTAACTATCATTATTTTGCTTATATTACGCCAAATATATGAAGATTTTGTTATTATTTTGTAACTAAAGCATCATACATATAAATAATGTGCAAATATTTTTAAATACACAATGAATTTTTTGTGTTTTTTGCGAGCTTATGTGTACCTACACATATGTGTAATATGGGTTTCTACTACCTCAATTTGCGTAAGAAAACTGTGATTAGGTGCAAGCGTTTGGTGAGGACTTTGCCGAATAAATCCTTTGTATTATTTGTTCGGTATTTTACCAGCCTTTTACTTTTGAGGCAATTGGCGAAAATTAAGGTGCATGGAACTGGCCCAATAAAAACAAATCGTTTGCGCCTAAACTAACAAGTCATTTTCGCAAACAAAAAGAAGCAAAATTTTTTGAAAAATAGTCCAAAAAACATTAAAAAAAACCAAATTAAATCAAAATATTTACAATCGTGAGCAAATTACCTCTAATTTAAGTACCCTTATATAGATATAACTGGAGGGTGCACTTTTTTTTTGCCCCAGAGGGCTCCAAAAGTCCCGCCCACTCGAAATGTTTTTTTTTGTAAAATTACCTTTAATTCAAGTACCTACACATAACACTTAGTGGACGGGGCTGCTTTTGGGATTCAGGGGGCCCACGGGCCTCAGCCCCTTTAAATTTTAATTTTGTTGTGTGTTTTTATTTTATTTCCAGAGGTGTTCCAATTTTATTTCGTGTGCCCTGTAAACTACACTTTTGCCAAAAATTGCTTATATTTTGTCCAAGTGAAGTCCCAAGGTACACATATGTGCATGTCCTGTTTCTAAGGACATGGGCTTTGTAAGTACCATAAAAGTTCATTTTTACGTTATCTTAGGGCTAATTATCATATACTGAAAATTTCATTCAAATCCGCCAACTTTGAAATTGCTTGGGTCGGAAAGGGTTAACGCAAATTATAGGGTTGCTATTACTAAATCGTTACAGTGATACTTGTTTTGATATGTGTTTAATTTTAAATTTATGTTTTATGTTTTATATGTTTAACGTTACATGTAAAAGGAGAAATCTAATGTGAAAGCTCATATTGTAAGTTTGACTTTTTTAATGTAATTTATTTGTATTGATGTTAATTTATATATTTTTTAAAATTTTAAATAGACGCTCCCTTGAAAAAGTCGACAAAAAATCGACGAAACGTCGGGAAAACTGTAATAAAAAATAGCTTTTTATTAACATGAATTAACCTTAGGCCCTATTAGCTTAAATAAAAAACAAATCAATTAAACAACAAATTGGCTAAATATCAAAAATAAGAGAATGCATCATGTTTATAGGAAGAATTAAAAAGGTAAGAAGTTTGCTTTTGTTAAATTCGACTAAAGTATCATTTTTCTGATAAAAAATAAAAAAAAAAATAATTTTTATTATCTCATTCATCCCAATCTGATTTAGTTTTATTCATTTAGTGTATTTTTTCATCAATGAAAAGAAGAATAAAGTCATTTTTATTATCTGCAAACTACTTCCCTATAAGGAAAGGCTCCTCCCACATATTTCCTGCATCCAAAATTATCAAATTCCTATCCTATAAATCTACATTAACGTTGGGGCTGGATAAAAATCTAAAAGCCTTTCAAAAGTTTGGTGGGAGAAGAACTGCTTGGTAAAAAACGGCAACTATTATCGTCTTGTCACATTTTCTCCCTATGGAATTTGCTAGAGTAGGATTAATTACATTGGAATCAATGGAAACTTGGAAGTAACAAAACTTTTTCAGTTAATTAGCGATCTCATTTTAATAACTCCTCATTAATATGGTAAAGTTGTTCGACAAAGCAAGAAGATTTAATTAGCAAAATAAAAGTTAAATTTAAAGTAAAAAAAACAAATAAAACCCAGAAAAGAAACAAATTATTCGTAAAGAAGCTAAAAAAATCAAAAGTAATAAGAATTTAAAGTTCGGTATGTTGATGTGTTTAATAGAAAAGACCAAAAAAAAACCTAAAAAAAATTAAAAAAAGGAAAAACCTAAAAAAATTTTATGTTCATCATTGCAGAGTGGCTCGGCGTAAATTTTGAAAAGTGGTTTATGAAATAAAGAAAACAAAAATTAACGTCACGAAATTAGTGCAGGGAAACTATCGATAGCCTTAAAATATCGAAAATATCGATAGGAAAAATACCGATATTATAATTATTTAAAATGCAGCTATGAAAACATGTTACAGCAGCTTTAATCACAGCTTTTCTGCAATGTAGAACATTATTTTATTATCAATGTTAACCAAAGATTAAGCAAAAAGTATGTGAAATATTGAGGGAATAAAATTATTCTAAAAATGCTTAAAAAATAAAATTAATTTTATAGAGGCACAAACGAAAAAAATGGTTAGTATAATAAATATAAATTACGAAAAAGAAATGATATTTTCGTTTAAACGTTACGTTTAGTTCTATTTATTTACTTTTTTTTTTATAAAATATTATGTTTATGGTTTTCTTTTCAAATGAGTCTTTATGAATTGTTTGATACATATGTCTGTTGCAAATATAATCAAGTTGTTATTCGACCTTTTTTTCGTTTTCTATTCAGCTATTGAAATTTATTTTAGTTGTTATACAAGGAACAATTTTTCAAAAACTGGCATCTAAAATAATGTGCTTACTAGTGATGAGATATTATCTATATTTTCTACTATCGATATTTAACGGTAGTTCGGATTTCACTATCGATATAACCATCAACAGAATATTTGTATTTGTATAGGAAAATTTAAATCATTTTTGATCTGGCTACAGTTCGTCGCTTTAACCCATTTCCGACCGCGAAACATAAAAGTAGACCGATTTCAATTAAATTTGAGTTCTTATCTAATTTAGGGTTCCTGATTTCAAATCCGTTCACGAAATTCAGCTAGCCCTACTGGGCCCGTCGGAACCCGGTTTTCGCAAGCGCGAACGTTGGCCGCTATTCAACATACATTTTTTTTGCTTTGTAAGTTTAAAAATTTAAAACTCGTTTGACGTTTTAAGAAGCTGTATGTCAATTTAATCAAATGCAGTTGGTGTGGACGAAATTCACCCAAGATTTTTTAAATTAATTCTCCCAAGAATATTGCCCTTTGTTACACATGTATTTAACACCATTATTTCCACCAGTCATTTTCCCTCAAATTGGAAAAAGTCCAAAATAATACCAATACCCAAAACTATGTCGAAAATATTTGATAGGTTAATTCACAATCAGATATCGCTTTACGTTAATGATCATAATCTGCTTAATGATAAACAATCTGGCTTTCGGAAAAACCACAGTTGTATAACTGCACTTGTAGATGTTACGGAAGATATAAGAAATAGTATAGATGAACGAAAAACAAATATCTTAGTACTTTTGGGATCATTCAAAAGCCTTCGATACAGTCGATCGACGTTATGATGTTACAAACTACAACACAAGTTTATGTTTTCTACAGCTGCTACACGTCTGATATAAACATATCGTACCAACAGGCATCAGTATGTTCAAAGTGGGAACAATAAATCAAAACTTCTACCTGTGACGAGGGGAATACCGCAGGGGTCAATTATTGGGCCCCTTCTATTTCCGCTTTACGCTGATGGCCTTCCGAGTCAACTTACACACTGCAAAGTCAGAATGTATGCTGACGATGTTCAGCTTTACATCAGCTGTGATACATCTGAAATTGAACAATTCGTCTTAACTCTGAATACTGAGTTAAAACATATACATATATGAATGGGCTACTGCTAATGGTCTTAGTATCAACCCAAAAAATCTAAATATCTTGTTATCCAAAATCGAACTACTATAACCGATCATATACCTGATATTTTTCTTGGTGATGAACGTATTGAAAGGGTAAATACAGCCACAAATTTAGGTATTATTTTTAATAAGAACCTGACATGGTGCAACCATATTAATTATGCATGTGGCCGTACATATTCCATACTTAGAACTCTCTGGAAAACGCAGTATTGTACACCTATCAAAATAAGAATACTTCTTGCCAAAACCTATTTATTGCCAATTCTGATGTATGGATGCGAATTATTTGCCAAATGTGATGCGGCAAGTACAAGAAAATAAAACTCAGTCTTTAAAAGCATTGTACGATACGTATATGGCGTGAAAAGGTTTAATTCTGTTTCTGCTTTTACGGTAAAATTATATGGTATTCAGTTTGATGACCTTCTCAAAACAAGAGTACTGATATTTATGCACAAAATCGTGTTAACTCAACAACCACAACATCTGTATAACCGCTTAACCATATCTAGGTCTACTAGAGGTAAAAGAATTTTATTGTTTAGACAACAAAGTTTAACTTCCTATTGGCAATTTTTCCTTAATGCAATCCGTCTGTGGAATCTACTCCCGCATAATATAAAGGGTGGTTAAGTTCCCAAACGGAGAATATTCAGAATATTTTTCTAACGTAAATACCTGTAGCCTGTTATGCCACAATTTGTTCTTATATTTAAAAATTTCAATTGTGATCATTGGTGGTGATCATTTCTTCTATATATGTTCCCTAATTAAATTAAGGCTTTGCGAGCTTAGGACAACAAGGTTCTATCTCAAATTTAGTTAAGGTGCAAATATAACCTTTTTGTCCTTGGGTCACGTTTTGAATGTTATTTGGCAATTTCTTCACAAATTAAATATGTTTCTTTTTTGGTATATTCTATTTCTGCAGTGATTTTGTTCATCTGTTTTGCGTGTACTTAATACTTCCGTAAAATTTAGTTGAACAAGAAGTTTTTATTCATGTATCGAGCGCATTTAGTCCAATTTGCTTTATTAAATTTATGTATATTTATCGGTCTTATAGAAAATATTATTTGTAGTTTATTAATTATTCATAAGAATCCCGTTGAAGGGCACCTTCTTGGGTCAGCTTGTATAAACGTACTTTAATAGGGAAAGACGATTTCAAGGTGATTTGGCTGAATTTTTTACAATGAATATATCGCCAACAACTATTTTATGGCAGCCCCAAAAACAGGCTCTGCAATTAAAATCACCTCCTAAAATATATTTGTTGCTTTAAAATGTAATCGTTTACTGTTTGAGTTTACGTTTAAGCCGCCAGGGAAATAACATGAATATAAATGTAAGAATTCATTTCCAGTTGTAACCTTATCTCCTATGTGCTCAATTAGTTTCGTGTTCTTACGTGGTAATAACTCGTGTGTTATATTTTTCCTTATTATCAGCCATAACTATAACAGTAAAAGTTGTTGTGTATAATATACATTTGTATATCCTCCACAACTAGTTGTGAAAAGGGTATACTTAGTTTGTTATTCCTTGTGAAACTTTTTTAATATCCATCAAAGATCCCGAACAGTATATGTATTTGAGTCCTTGTGTATTATTAAGTAGGAAAGAGTTATGAATAAAAATGTGGAACAACCGCCCAAAAAAAATTAATAATTAATAATAATTGATAATAAGAATCAGTTTTACGTCAATTACCTTTCCTCTGGAGTAACAACACTTACAAACACATAATCACCAGTTAAGTTACATGTCATGTTTTCACCTTAATATCACAATTTCTTCCTTGTTATCATAATATTGTATTTACTAACCACAGGATAAGTGCTTTAAGAACAATTAACATAAATTTCCCGCAAGGAATGTTTAAATGATTATTTTATTTATTTAATTGTTTTCCAATACAACAACATTTATAATCTTATAATTACAGTAAAGGATTATAACATATACGAATTTCATTAAAACATAAATATGTATAATAAAAGTTAAAATAAAAACAGTTAAAATTAGGAGTTTTTTGTCAGTAGTGTTCGAAAAACTCCAACTCGTGATTCTCATGAAATCAAGTACCTCAAAAAAGGAAGTTCCTCGTCCTTTCCGTTTTTTTAATCTCAAGACCTCAGGCAGAGTAATTAGATAGACATATATAAAGAGAAAGACATCGCTAGAACTAAAGTAGCAAACAAGGTAACAACTTTTAAAAGAAACTTTAAAAACACAGAAAAGGACAAATTCATTCTTACAATTTTTGAAAAAACGAGAAAAATTCTACGTAAACACATCGACGTTATTGTTGTACAAGCAGATAAAGTAAACAAAACCGTGCTGATGTATAAAAACGAATACGAAAAGAAGATGGAAGTACTACTAGAAGACAAAAACACATATAAAACTATAAGAGTAGACCCTACATTGAAACTACAGAAAGAAAACAACAACATTGTTTCAGATTTATTTAAAAACAACCATATAGACTCTTGGCAAAAACGCCTACTCTTTTGTTCCGCCGCTTCGGCACCCAGATTTACGGGTTACTAAAAATTCACAAACCTGATACCCCCTTCGACCTATTGTGTCATCAATCCAGGTACCGTGCTACCACATTTCTAAATACATTGGAACAATTTTAAAACATTTAATCTCTGAAACGTATAACATAAAAAACTCAATAGAAGTTAAAAAACAACTCACCAACATAAAACTTGAAAGATGGGAAACAATTGTATCTCATTATTTACTAACATTCCAGTTTGAACGGCAATAAGAACAATAATGGGAAAATGGAACGTAATAAAAAATCACTCAAAAATGTCAAGCTCTCAATTTCTTAAAATTCTCCAATTTTGTCTCAATGATAATAATTATTTTAAATACAAAGATAAAATATATATTCAAATTTTAGGCATGCCCATGGGCAACCCACTATCCCCTACAATCGCAGACATAATACTTGATAACCTGCTTGAGAGTGCAATAGAAGAATTGAAAAATAAGAAAATTTTTATCAAAAACATAGATAAATATGTAGATGATATCTTAGCGGTCATCAATCCAGACGAACAAGAAGAAATTTTGTCCACATTTAACAAGTATCATCCTAAGATACAATTTACAATTGAAAGGGAGAAAAATCAGGAAATAGCGTACTTGGACACCAAACTAATTCGAAGGAAAAATTCCATAGTTTTTGACTGGTTCGCTAAGGAGACCTCACCAGGAAGGATAATGAATTTCCACGCAACCCAACCGAAAAATCAAATAGTTAACGCTGCTAAAAATTTCATCTCCAGGATTTTACACGATGAACTTTTTCATACCAAAAACAATAATATAATTTTCAATATCCTTAAAAGCAATAGATAATAACACCACTAATATAGAAAAAGCACAAACATATTTTTACAGTGTAAAATACATCCCTGGCCTCACTGATAATAAAAACATACGAACGTCAATAGAAACAAATAATATAAGCTTTGCTTATAAACCCAATAAAACACTTAGCACCATATTCTCTGCAATAAAAGCTCCAATAGACAAACAACAACAAAACAACATTGTGTACGAATTACAATGTAAAGGGAATAACGAATAAAGTTGCATATGATGGATATACAAAGCAAAAAAGAAACGACAGCATTATCAACACACATTTAAAATACACAACATAAAATTGATTTTGAGGGGGTGCGAATACTAGATAAAGTAAGGGGGGATAAGAAGAGATTTACAATTGAAAGTCTAAGGATACAAGAAAACACAAAGAAAACGATGAATGTCAAAGAAGACACTGACAATATTAACCCTTTCCGGCCCTAGCTATACAAACGTGTAGGTAAATCTTACCTTTTTTGAAGAGAGAAGTTTATATATAAATATCGAACTTTTCTTACTTCTGTTAGTCTCTACATGTTATGTGTTATCTCTTAATCGTTGTCTTTTAATTTTTTGCGAGGTTTATTTTAGTATTTGTGTGGACGCGTGCAAAAAAGATGATCATGTTTCGCAGTGCGGAAGACAAGATATGTAACTATCATTATTTTGCTTATATTACGCCAAATATATGAAGATTTTGTTATTATTTTGTAACTAAAGCATCATACATATAAATAATGTGCAAATATTTTTAAATACACAATGAATTTTTTGTGTTTTTTGCGAGCTTATGTGTACCTACACATATGTGTAATATGGGTTTCTACTACCTCAATTTGCGTAAGAAAACTGTGATTAGGTGCAAGCGTTTGGTGAGGACTTTGCCGAATAAATCCTTTGTATTATTTGTTCGGTATTTTACCAGCCTTTTACTTTTGAGGCAATTGGCGAAAATTAAGGTGCATGGAACTGGCCCAATAAAAACAAATCGTTTGCGCCTAAACTAACAAGTCATTTTCGCAAACAAAAAGAAGCAAAATTTTTTGAAAAATAGTCCAAAAAACATTAAAAAAAACCAAATTAAATCAAAATATTTACAATCGTGAGCAAATTACCTCTAATTTAAGTACCCTTATATAGATATAACTGGAGGGGGCACTTTTTTTTTGCCCCAGAGGGCTCCAAAAGTCCCGCCCACTCGAAATGTTTTTTTTTTTTGTAAAATTACCTTTAATTCAAGTACCTACACATAACACTAAGTGGACGGGGCTGCTTTTGGGATTCAGGGGGCCCACGGGCCTCAGCCCCTTTAAATTTTAATTTTGTTGTGTGTTTTTATTTTATTTCCAGAGGTGTTCCAATTTTATTTCGTGTGCCCTGTAAACTACACTTTTGCCAAAAATTGCTTATATTTTGTCCAAGTGAAGTCCCAAGGTACACATATGTGCATGTCCTGTTTCTAAGGACATGGGCTTTGTAAGTACCATAAAAGTTCATTTTTACGTTATCTTAGGGCTAATTATCATATACTGAAAATTTCATTCAAATCCGCCAACTTTGAAATTGCTTGGGTCGGAAAGGGTTAACGCAAATTATAGGGTTGCTATTACTAAATCGTTACAGTGATACTTGTTTTGATATGTGTTTAATTTTAAATTTATGTTTTATGTTTTATATGTTTAACGTTACATGTAAAAGGAGAAATCTAATGTGAAAGCTCATATTGTAAGTTTGACTTTTTTAATGTAATTTATTTGTATTGATGTTAATTTATATATTTTTTAAAATTTTAAATAGACGCTCCCTTGAAAAAGTCGACAAAAAATCGACGAAACGTCGGGAAAACTGTAATAAAAAATTGCTTTTTATTAACATGAATTAACCTTAGGCCCTATTAGCTTAAATAAAAAACAAATCAATTAAACAACAAATTGGCTAAATATCAAAAATAAGAGAATGCATCATGTTTATAGGAAGAATTAAAAAGGTAAGAAGTTTGCTTTTGTTAAATTCGACTAAAGTATAATTTTTCTGATAAAAAATAAAAAAAAAAATAATTTTTATTATCTCATTCATCCCAATCTGATTTAGTTTTATTCATTTAGTGTATTTTTTCATCAATGAAAAGAAGAATAAAGTCATTTTTATTATCTGCAAACTACTTCCCTATAAGGAAAGGCTCCTCCCATATATTTCCTGCATCCAAAATTATCAAATTCCTATCCTATAAATCTACATTAACGTTGGGGCTGGATAAAAATCTAAAAGCCTTTCAAAAGTTTGGTGGGAGAAGAACTGCTTGGTAAAAAACGGCAACTATTATCGTCTTGTCACATTTTCTCCCTATGGAATTTGCTAGAGTAGGATTAATTACATTGGAATCAATGGAAACTTGGAAGTAACAAAACTTTTTCAGTTAATTAGCGATCTCATTTTAATAACTCCTCATTAATATGGTAAAGTTGTTCGACAAAGCAAGAAGATTTAATTAGCAAAATAAAAGTTAAATTTAAAGTAAAAAAAACAAATAAAACCCAGAAAAGAAACAAATTATTCGTAAAGAAGCTAAAAAAATCAAAAGTAATAAGAATTTAAAGTTCGGTATGTTGATGTGTTTAATAGAAAAGACCAAAAAAAAACCTAAAAAAAATTAAAAAAAGGAAAAACCTAAAAAAATTTTATGTTCATCATTGCAGAGTGGCTCGGCGTAAATTTTGAAAAGTGGTTTATGAAATAAAGAAAACAAAAATTAACGTCACGAAATTAGTGCAGGGAAACTATCGATAGCCTTAAAATATCGAAAATATCGATAGGAAAAATACCGATATTATAATTATTTAAAATGCAGCTATGAAAACATGTTACAGCAGCTTTAATCACAGCTTTTCTGCAATGTAGAACATTATTTTATTATCAATGTTAACCAAAGATTAAGCAAAAAGTATGTGAAATATTGAGGGAATAAAATTATTCTAAAAATGCTTAAAAAATAAAATTAATTTTATAGAGGCACAAACGAAAAAAATGGTTAGTATAATAAATATAAATTACGAAAAAGAAATGATATTTTCGTTTAAACGTTACGTTTAGTTCTATTTATTTACTTTTTTTTTTATAAAATATTATGTTTATGGTTTTCTTTTCAAATGAGTCTTTATGAATTGTTTGATACATATGTCTGTTGCAAATATAATCAAGTTGTTATTCGACCTTTTTTTCGTTTTCTATTCAGCTATTGAAATTTATTTTAGTTGTTATACAAGGAACAATTTTTCAAAAACTGGCATCTAAAATAATGTGCTTACTAGTGATGAGATATTATCTATATTTTCTACTATCGATATTTAACGGTAGTTCGGATTTCACTATCGATATAACCATCAACAGAATATTTGTATTTGTATAGGAAAATTTAAATCATTTTTGATCTGGCTACAGTTCGTCGCTTTAACCCATTTCCGACCGCGAAACATAAAAGTAGACCGATTTCAATTAAATTTGAGTTCTTATCTAATTTAGGGTTCCTGATTTCAAATCCGTTCACGAAATTCAGCTAGCCCTACTGGGCCCGTCGGAACCCGGTTTTCGCAAGCGCGAACGTTGGCCGCTATTCAACATACATTTTTTTTGCTTTGTAAGTTTAAAAATTTAAAACTCGTTTGACGTTTTAAGAAGCTGTATGTCAATTTAATCAAATGCAGTTGGTGTGGACGAAATTCACCCAAGATTTTTTAAATTAATTCTCCCAAGAATATTGCCCTTTGTTACACATGTATTTAACACCATTATTTCCACCAGTCATTTTCCCTCAAATTGGAAAAAGTCCAAAATAATACCAATACCCAAAACTATGTCGAAAATATTTGATAGGTTAATTCACAATCAGATATCGCTTTACGTTAATGATCATAATCTGCTTAATGATAAACAATCTGGCTTTCGGAAAAACCACAGTTGTATAACTGCACTTGTAGATGTTACGGAAGATATAAGAAATAGTATAGATGAACGAAAAACAAATATCTTAGTACTTTTGGGATCATTCAAAAGCCTTCGATACAGTCGATCGACGTTATGATGTTACAAACTACAACACAAGTTTATGTTTTCTACAGCTGCTACACGTCTGATATAAACATATCGTACCAACAGGCATCAGTATGTTCAAAGTGGGAACAATAAATCAAAACTTCTACCTGTGACGAGGGGAATACCGCAGGGGTCAATTATTGGGCCCCTTCTATTTCCGCTTTACGCTGATGGCCTTCCGAGTCAACTTACACACTGCAAAGTCAGAATGTATGCTGACGATGTTCAGATTTACATCAGCTGTGATACATCTGAAATTGAACAATTCGTCTTAACTCTGAATACTGAGTTAAAACATATACATATATGAATGGGCTACTGCTAATGGTCTTAGTATCAACCCAAAAAATCTAAATATCTTGTTATCCAAAATCGAACTACTATAACCGATCATATACCTGATATTTTTCTTGGTGATGAACGTATTGAAAGGGTAAATACAGCCACAAATTTAGGTATTATTTTTAATAAGAACCTGACATGGTGCAACCATATTAATTATGCATGTGGCCGTACATATTCCATACTTAGAACTCTCTGGAAAACGCAGTATTGTACACCTATCAAAATAAGAATACTTCTTGCCAAAACCTATTTATTGCCAATTCTGATGTATGGATGCGAATTATTTGCCAAATGTGATGCGGCAAGTACAAGAAAATAAAACTCAGTCTTTAAAAGCATTGTACGATACGTATATGGCGTGAAAAGGTTTAATTCTGTTTCTGCTTTTACGGTAAAATTATATGGTATTCAGTTTGATGACCTTCTCAAAACAAGAGTACTGATATTTATGCACAAAATCGTGTTAACTCAACAACCACAACATCTGTATAACCGCTTAACCATATCTAGGTCTACTAGAGGTAAAAGAATTTTATTGTTTAGACAACAAAGTTTAACTTCCTATTGGCAATTTTTCCTTAATGCAATCCGTCTGTGGAATCTACTCCCGCATAATATAAAGGGTGGTTAAATTTCAAGGGCCGATGTTGATTTTGAATAAAACACAAACTATTTAGGAAATTATTGTAATTTTATTTTATTATGATATATTGGTATTACTCAATTATGCATGGAACAAAATATCGGCCAAATGGGCGCCGCGACCACGGCGGCACACCTCCATCCGATGGTCCAAATTTTCGATGACCCTGAGGCATAATGGAGGTTCTATGCCGGTAATGTGCCGAATTATCTCATCCTTTAGCTCTTGAATTGTTGCTGGCTTATCGACGTACACCTTTTCTTTCAAATAACCCCAAAGAAAAAAGTCCAACGGTGTCAAATCACATGATCTTGGCGGCCAATTGACATCGCCATTACGTGAGATAACACGGCCACTGAATTTGTTGCGCAAAAGAGCCATTGTTTCGTTAGCTGTGTGGCAAGTGGCACCGTCCTGCTGAAACCACATATCGTCCACATCCATATCTTCTAATTCGGGCCATAAAAAGTTCGTTATCATCTCACGATAGCGAACACCATTCACAGTAACTCCCTGACCGGCCTCATTTTGGTAAAAATACGGCCCGATGATGCCGCCAGCCCATAAACCGCACCAAACAGTCACTCTTTGTGGGTGCACTGGTTTTTCGACAATCACTCTTGGATTCTCATTCGCCCAAATGCGGCAATTCTGTTTATTGACGAATCCACTGAGGTGAAAATGTGCCTCATCACTGAAGATGATTTTCTTCGAAAATTTATCATCCACTGTTGCCATTTCTTGCCACCATTCTGCCCATTCACGACGTTTGGAATGGTCAAGAGGCTTTAGTTCTTGAGCCAATTGCACCTTGTAAGCGTGAAAATGCAAGTCTTTATGCATAATCAACGACGAGCGGGAGAGGTGCAATTGTTGGGCACGACGACGAGTTGAGGTGAACGGCTCTTCAGCCACACTATCGCGAACAGCAGCAACTGGTGTTCTCACATCTTCTACAGACCCGGTTTGCTCGAATTTTTCCACGATTTTTGCGATTGTACGCACATTTGGACGACCAAATTGACCAAAAAAATCACGAAGTGCACGATATGCATTTTGATTTGAACGCCCATTTTCATAATAAGTCTGAATAACTTTAACACGTTGTTGGATTGTGTATCTCTCCATGAGAGAAATGTCAAATAAAATTCGGAAAAAAACTTGGCGTTTAGGTGTGGTTCACATTCAACATCGGCCCTTACAATTTAACCACCCTTTACAAATAACTAGCAACGCACTGAGCTTTAAAAAAGCATTTTAAATATTTTTGCATGTTAATTTTTTTCATTTTTTTTATGAATTTTAAATATTATTTTGTTAATTTTCAATTTAATTTATTAATTTAATAATTTTTTTTCTCTCTTTTAAATTTTTCTTTTGTTTTAAATTTTATCATTTACAAATTATAATTATAAATGTTTCTGCTAAAACAATGTTCAATACTGCAATAAGAGGCTTTAAGTCTTGTGTATAGAATTGGAAATAAATAAATAGATAAAAAAAAAAAAAAAAAAATATTTTAATTGCATTAAACATATTTTAACACAGGTTTCTTTCGATATCATAAAATATAAAAACTATAGTTTTCGTATTGTATAAAAAAACTACTTTTTATGGCACGCTTCAAAACGGTTTGGATGTAAATATATATTGCATTTTTTCACATTCTTTTTATTGGCTTTCTAATGGTTTTAATCTGCATAGTCTAGTTGTTCCATCTTCCAGTTCAGTAGGAATGTATTTGCAATCTCGGCTATCCGTCAGTTGAGATGTAACAATTCTGAAGAATTCTTCAATCGTTTAGATCATAGCAAAATTTATTTTGCTGTATCACGAAAGTTTTTTTTTGTGGCATAGGTTTTACGTTTTTTTCTATTGCAACAAAGAAGTTTAGCCTCTATGCGTTGACTACAGAATGGCTTAAAACGTATAAAAAATGCGCAATACCACTTTCAAGATCGTACACAGTGAAAACAGATTCGTGATCACAACCGAATTTGGCGCCAATCGAATTTCGTCGGTTGCATGTACTATCACACAAATCGGTTATAATTACTGACAATTTCGATGCTTAGCATAATATTTTTGATAGCAACAATTGTATTTTAGTACACTTTCAGTTATAACAACATATATTGTAAGTTGTTAGTATGGCTTTTAGAAAACAAAAATATGCTAACACCCGAATATGTGATAGATGCAACTGAATAAACACATAATTGGTGTTCATAACAAAAGATTTGATTGTCTTTATCAATAAATTTTTTAACCGGTTACATAAACAATTTTCCCGTTTTATTAGATAGAAAATCAAAATAATTCCATTAAACTCCATGTTTTGTTAGTATATTTATTTATTAATATTTTTATGTATGGTTGACAAATTATTTAATTTTATATAAACACATACTTGCAGCTTTCCACATCATCCAACGGATTTCCAAAGGTGTACAGCTTATCCCTTAATGCACCAACAAAAACTGTCTTGGGCTTCAACTCAATGCAATTTCTTTCATCAATGTCATCTTGTTCTAGTGTCTGAAGTAAAACAGAATAATTAACATGTGGTTTTTACAATACGAACAGTGATTGAAGCTGTAAATTAATATGAAAATCACTAAAAAAACTGAGCGATTTTCATATAATGTACTTATAACATATTAGTTTGACCAATGTTCACGCGGAGCAAAATATAAACAATATGTACATGTATATGGATTGTACATATGTCTAAGATATTGCCCAGTTAGCATCGGATGTTTGTAAGACGATTGTAATATAAATTTTCTGACACGCTTGTCTTTTAATCTTGGAATGAACCTTATGAGTCATATAACAATTACTGAGCTACCTAAATAAGAGCGTTTTTACAACATGAAAATTCACTTGTTGCTATTTAAACAAGCCGACGTAAGGATCTGCCAAATAAGATTTTCCAACAGGATTGTTGTTGAATTCCTGGTCTAAAGGTTTGTTTCGTATAAATTGTATGAAAAAGAAGCTTGATGCTCTTATTTAGGTGGCTCAGCATTCTACAAATTGCAAGGGAATTCCACAAGACTCTCATAAAATTCTTGATGTGCTTTTTGAAAGCCTTATTAGAAAATCTTTGCAGAAATCTCAAACGAATTCGCCTACGATCAATGTACTGTGCAACAAAAAAAAAAAACCAGCCTCAATACTTGCAACGCGAAATGAAACTAGAATATTGGAAGAGCAAATCTGTCAAAGGGATTTGAAAAGTTAGCTTGGGTTCCCGAAATATGGCCCAGCTAACTTTTCAAAGTTTCATTTCGCGTTGCAAGTATTGAGGCTGGTTTTTTTTTTGTTGCACAGTGCATTGATCGTAGGCGAATTCGTTTGAGATTTCTACAAGACCAGATGAATAACAGAAGAGGCCTAAAATTGAAGTAAGAAAAACAATAGGCAAATTGTGTAAAAAAACTAAAAAAAAAAAGGGTCAAAATAATAAAGCAATTTTTGAGGCAATAATAAAAGTTACATCAACGGGATAAAGAAAGGGCCTAGACTTATTTCTAAGGTAGGTAAGAATTAAGAAAGTAAATGAAAAGGATACTTTTCCATTAACAGAACCTTTATAAAATCATGATTACGATAACAGAAAAAAATTTTAATGATGAGCTCATTAAAAATTATTGTCAGTATTCATAAATATATTTTAAAGATAAAAAAAGCTTACAAAATAAATTTTTTTGTTAATATAAACGTTTGTTCAATTTATTAATCGGTTTTAAATAATGTAAATAATATGGAAAATATTCTCAATATGTGTGTTGAAAAGCAGAATACATTTTGTTTTCTTCTGCTTAATTTTCTATTTTAACAACAGTTTATTAAGAGGCAAATTCTATAGCGTACTATAAATATTAATTAAGACAACGTTCCCAATTAAAAGACAGACACTAGAGCGTATGATTAATATAAATTTAAAGGTTGCATTTCTGTTTTTAAGACAAGCAGACACTGGGACGTAAGATGAATATTAATTTAAAGAGAGAGTTCCAGTTTCAAAGACAGACAAAAGAGCGTATGATCACTATTAAGTAGGAGAGAGGTCCTGTTGCAAGGAGAGACAGACAGACATACACTAGAGCAGAAGTGGGCACAACTAAAACTGTGCTGGTATTGATGCTTATTAGTATTAGTGAGATGGCAGAAGTACCCACCAAACACAAAGACAAGCATTTGAAATAAATGGTGCATTATATTTCCTTATTTTATATTTTACGCATTTAAAGTAAAATAAAACATTTTTATTAGTTTAAATTGTAGAGATTTACTGTTCACAGAAAAAAGTAACAGTAAAAAAAGTACAGTAAATTATTTTTCGCATAACATCATTTATTTGAATTGAAACACGTGTGTTTGTTGGGTAAATTCTCTTGAAAAAAATACAAAAAATATAAGAAAATGTGTCTCATCAAAAACTAAATTAAAGAGGCTAAGAATACGTGTGAAATCTCTCAGCACAATTGTGCTATGGAGCGCCCACCATTGCAATAGAGGCAGTTATGTTATACGTAAGGAAAAATCCCTATTCGGAAGAATGTCTTCTAAATAAATGGTCGTAGAGAAAAGAAACGCAGATTTTTTAAAATCATAAAAATTTAGGGACTTTTCAAAAAGGTGACAAAACTAAATATATTTTGTATCCTTCTACGGACTTTTCAAAAAAGTATGTAACATCACTGACTAGAGGGTTAGATTAATATTAAAAAGAGTTTCTAATTCAAAGACAGCCACCAGAGCGTATGATTAATTTTTTAATATAAATGATCGTTCCTGATTCAAAGACAAACACTTCTGCGTATGATTAATAATTAATAAAAGTTTGAGTTCGTGTATCAAATACCGACACACAATGCGTCCTTGCTGCAAGTGTTGAGGCTGGCGGCAATGACCCGAATTTTTTTGCACTGTGCCATAAGCGTCTTTCGCTGTAGAAGTATCTCGCAGAGGAATCAGCTTGTGTAACAGTTTCTCCCGTGCGAGGAATCTTTTACGATTAAAAATTGCGCTCGTCGTCGATTAATGCTCTTCATGAGATTCCCAGTAGATTCTTTCGATTGAAAATGCTAGCTGGGTACATTTATGATGTATTTTTAGGAAATATAATAAATACGTATGCACATACATATGTGCATATGTACATAATTATAAAAATACGTAAACTACTTACCCCTATTTATTAAGTTTTTGCACATTTTAAAAAATAAAATTATTTTATTATATTTAATGTTTTGACAGAAAATTTTGTAAAGGGTTATGATACTTGCTATTTTTGAGTGCCCCGGTAGGCTAGCTGGTAGTGAGGTAGTCTATCAGCGCTGGGGTTGCGGGTTCGATTCCTGCCAGAGACTCTGGTTCCTGCAGACAAGCGTAAAGCTTCGCGGGATTAGCTTAGGGAATTAAAAAAAAAAAAGTTTTTTTAGGATTGACTGAATGAAACAACAAATGCGATAAAGAACAAGAAATACAATTTGATAAACAACCCCTTTTTTCTGATTGACATTTCTCATGTTAATTTTTTTCTTTCACTAAAACAAAAAAAATTGTAAAAGCTTGGCCAGTTGAAACTATTTTGTTTTTGATAAGTGAAATGAAGCAGGTGCCCTTCATTTCGTTTTTCCATAATACTAACATGTCGTCTACGTATACAGCCAAAATAATTATGTTGTTGCTATTTTCATTTGCATTAAAAACACATTGATCGGTCTTAAGTTGCCTCAAACCTAATGATGTTAGTTTTCCGCTTAATCGCTTGTTCCACATCCTGGAGGCCTGTTTCAAACCATAAAGTGGTTTGTTTAATCGCAAAATACTACCATCTGGAACTGGTATGCCCTCTGGAGCTTCGATGTAAATTTCTTCTTCTAAACTTCCTTGAATAAACGCTGTGCATACATCTAAATGATTTATTTTTAAATCGAATTCCAAAGCAAATGATAACAGATATCGCAATGTATTATATCTCATAACTGGTGAATATGTTTCGCTGAAGTCAATACCATTACGCTGGGCATAGCCCCTGGCAACCAATCTTGCTTTATATTTAAGCTTACCTTCGTTATCTTGCTTTCTTTTAAAAATCCATTTTGTTGACAACTTTTTAAAATCATCTTTGTTTTTTACTACGCTCCATGTATTATTTTCAATCAAAGATGTGTGTTCACTTTTTATAGCTTCAAGCCATTTTTCCTTTTCCGCACTATTCAGTCTTCAGTTATACCGTAAATTAAATATGTGATATAATCATTCATTTGTGGGGGGTTTCTGCTTCTCGACGATCGTCGCAGGATTTGATCTATGGTGTCTTTACTCCCTACATTGTGTTCGTCTTCAATCTTAGGACTTTCTTCTTTTTGTGCTTCATCAACGTCATTCTTACATATGTTTTCTTCAAAATTTTCACTTGCCATTGACCTCACTGGTTTAGAATAAAACATTTCATTTTCAAGAAATACCACGTTGCGACTTATGCGAATATTCCTTACTTCCGGATCATAAAGTCTATAGGCTTTCGAATTTTCACAATACCCCACCATAATACATTTCTTTGACCTGGGGTCCCATTTTTTTCTTAGTTCCTTTGGTGTCATTACCATACAAGCGCAACCAAAAACACGCAAATAAGACAAATTTTGTTTCTTACCACTCCAAACTTCTTCTGGAGATTTGTTATTAAGGCTCTCTTTTGGTATGATGTTTAGTAAATAAGCTGCAGTATTTGTAGCTTCTGCCCAAAACGATTTATTTAAATTTGCGTCACATAACATAGCCCGTGCTTTTTCTACCAGTGTTCTATTCATACGCTCAGCTTTTCCGTTTTGCTGAGGAGTATAGGGTGCTGATGTTTGATGAACTATACCGCTGTTAGAGCAAATTTGTTTCAGCTGGCTGTTACAGTATTCTAATCCGTTATCGGAACGAAGAGTTTTTATGCGCTTTCCAGTTTGATTCTCTACTAAATTCTTAAACTCACTTAACAAGTTTGGAACCTCTGATTTGTTCTTCATTATATATACGAATAGTTTATTTGAGAAATCATCAAGAAATAATACGTAATAAGCTGCACCTCCGAACGATTTTTGTTCCATTGGACCGCAAACGTCTGTGTGAACAAGTTGTAAAATCTCGCTTGAGTTTGCTTGAGAAAGCTTAAACATTGTTTGTGTTTGTTTACCCTTTAAACATGATGTGCAAATATTTGAGTCTGTGTTTTTCTTTTTTAATTTTTCATCAAAATTAACACTTCACGACTTAGAGATTAACTTTTTAATAGTGAAATCTGATGTATGGCCTAAACGCTTGTGCCATGTCTCTTTACAAACAGCCACATAATTTTCTGATGTTACAGTAAGTTTGAACATACCTTTTTCTAAGAAAGCTTCTAAAAATACTTTGTTATCTTTTTGTACCACACTTTTACACCCAGCAAATTTAACCTCAAACCCTTTTTTATAAGCTGGCTTACCGAAATCAAATTGGCGCAAAATTCTGGCACAAGTAAAACGTCTTTTATTGTAATGAATTCCTTTTTTTTGTTTAGTTGTTGTTGTACACGAATATTTTTGTTTAGTTGTTGTTGTACACGAATATTGCCGACACCAGTTACTTTAAGTGTGTTGTTGTTAGCTACGGTAACATGGACATCTTCTTCAAATTCTTTAAATTCAATAAATACATCTTTACAATTTACCATGTGGGAAGTGGCACCAGAGTCTATTAGCCACAACTTTTCAGTTTTATCAAACTTTGCTGCAAAACTAGCTGCTAATATGTTTTCGTAACTGCCGCCATTATGTTTTTTCTTGGGTGCTTTACAATACTTTGCTATATGGCCTTCTTTTTTGCAATTGTAGCAGACTATTTTCTTGCCTTTTTCAGGAATTTTCTTACCTTTGTGCTTACTATAAAATACTGATTCTAACGCAGATGCAAAGCTGTTGTAGTTATCAAAATCTTGTAGCAGTTTTGTTTTTATGGTGTCGGCTGTAACTTTGATGTTGCTACTTTCGATGGCCATTATCATTGGCCCAAAATGGTCTGGCAAACCGCTTAACAAAAAACTACCAACCCACTCATCGTTTACTTTAAACCCTATTTGGTTAAGCTTTAGAGCAGTATCAATGATAGTGTCCACATACTCGCCAATACTTTCACAATTTACTAGCTGTGTTGTAGTAAGTTTTCTAAGTAAACCACATCTACGAGATAAACCAGAGTCATCATATGTGGTCTCTAACTTTTTCCAAATATCTTTTGCGGTTTCGACATCCTGTATATGTGCGAAGAGATTTGGTGAAATGTACAATACCAATATGGAAGTTGCCTTCTCTACTACGTCTGCACTTGTTTCCGTGCCTAGGACTGCCTTCCAAAACCCTTGCAATTTCATTGCATGTTCCACTGAGAATTTCCATTTGTGATAATTCTCCCTCCCAGTTAATTTCTCAATTTCAATTATTTTTTCCATCTTGGCGTATAACTGGGCCCATAACCTGTTGGAATTTCCACCTTAATTACTGACTTGTTGCACCGAAATATAAAAACACGTGTGAACCTTTTTAAGTACAAAATTAAAGTGAGTTTTATTTTAATTCATAGTATTGCCATACGTTAAAAATATACAAAATATGTTTAAGATATAAGAAGTGTTGTTAATGTGTTTGAATTTATTTTACGGTTTTTAACAAACCTCATAACATAATATATGTCTGGTTGGTCCATTACTGCACATGAGTCCCAAATAGGGAACACGCAAAAATGTGTCTGTAAAACCCATGGTGTAAGGCAAAGTATACTAAGTAACACGACTCTTTGACAATCCCTCTCAGCAGGTACCTAGTAGTACATAACTCAAATATGTGTTAGTGAAAAAAAATGTAATGTAATGTAAAAAATTTTACGTCAAAAATTATATTTTTTATTTGTGCAATAAGAACTTATTTTATATGTTAAAATGTGAAAAATATTTATAAAAAATTAAAATACTTAGATGTGTTGTGATAAAAATGTGGAACAATCCCAATTTTCCGAAATATTTGACGAAAAATTCGTGACATTTCTTTTGTTTTTGTTTCTCTCAAGTGTGTTGAATTCACACAGGACATGTACATGTGAGAGAATAAAATTTAAAAAAAGAGTCGTGTTACTTATTATACTTTGGTGTAAGGTATCACGTAAACTTGGCCCACAATACTTTTTGCTTGCTTATTTTACGCTAATATGTTCTTTTTATACCCTCCACCACAATTATAGTTGTGAAAAGGGTATACTAAGTTTGTCCTTCCGTGTGAAACTTTTTTATTATTCATCTCAGACCCCAAAAAGTAGATATATTATGGGTCCTTGAGCAATTCTAAGTCGATTTAACCATGTCCGTCTGTCTGTCCGTCTTTTGAAAACACGCTCACTTTCAAAAAACTCAAAAGAAATAAAAAAACTTTGTGTCAAATTACTTGTAGTTATCCTAAGCAGTTTGGAATTGAAATCAAAATCGGTTCAGTAGGATCTATGAATCAAAATGTTGAACCACCACCTAAAAAAAATTGTTAATTTTATTACAAAAACTAACATAAATGGTGGAGTATTGCACAGAATAATATAAGATTTTGCAAAAATTCCTTTTATTCGACTGCAAATCACTACTCCCGGAAAACAGTTTAGTACGCCTAAAACCGCAAAAAATAATGCTATCATAACAAAATTTGGTACATCAAAGTTTAAGTAGAATAGAAATAAGACTGTGAAATTTGGTGAAGATGGGTCCTAATTTACCATAGGCCCCATATTAACCCTACTTCCGGAAAATAGTTAAGTACGCCTAAAACCGTAAAACAAAGCTATTACAACGACATTTGGTACATCAAAATTTTATAGGACTGGAAATAAGGCTGTGAAATTTCGTGAAGATCGGTTCATAATTTACCCTAGGCCCCATATAAACCCTACATCCACATATAAGCCCTACTCCCGGAAAAGAGTAATTAACAATGCTTTCATAACAAAATTTGGCTCGTCACAGTTTAATGGGACAAGAAATGACAGTGAAATTTCGTGAAAATCGGTCTATAATTTATCCCAGGCCCCATATAAAACCTACTTCCGGAAAACGGTTTACTACGCCTAAAACCGTAAAAAATAACGGTATCATAACAACATTTGGTACATCAAAATTTTATAGGACTAGAAATAAGACTGTGAAATTTGGTGAAGATGGGTCCTAATTTACAATAGGCCCCATATAAACCCTACTTCCACTTATAAGCCCAACTCCCGGAAAAGAGTATAGTACGCTTAAAACCCTTATTAGCAATGCTTTCATAGCATAATTTGGCTCGTCACAGTTTAATGGGACAAGAAATGACAGTAAAATTTCGTGAAGATCGGTCCATAATTTATCCTAGGCCCCATATAAAACCTACTTCCGGAAAACGGTTTAGTACACCTAAAAACCTTAAAAATAATGCTACCATAACAAAATTTGGTCCATCACAGTTTTATTGATCTAGAAATAAGACTATTAAATTTTGTGAAGAACGTTCCATAATTTACCATAGGCTCCATATATAAAGTAAAGTTTCGTGAAGCACGGTCCATAATTTACCCTAGGTTCCATATAAAGCCCACTCTGGTAAAATATTTAAATACGCCTAAAACCGTAGCAGATATAGATATTGCGGTAAATTTTTTTCCAGCTAAGATCTATGTGGTCAGAAAAAATTATATGGAATTCTGTGATATACGGTATGTAATTTACCTTAGATCTCATTTTAACGCTAAAACTAATTGCTCCGCTGTATTGAAATTTATGTTTTTTCTGCAGAATTTTGGGATGATTGGTTCATTGGTTACCAAGGCTCCAATATAAGTTGCCCTCCTGAAAATCATTTAAGTTCGGCTTAAACTGCTACGAATCATGATATTTAACTCAAGCTATTTAAAATTGCTAAAAAGCATTTAACTTTTTGATTGTCGGTCAATAATTTAATATAGATTTAAACCGCAACCAATTTTAATGCAGATTGCAGATGTCTATTTTTATAAAGATTATAATACAGATATTTCTCCTAAAACATTCGAACTGTCGGTGTCAAAGATTCGGCACAGCCGAATATAGCACTCCAACGTGTTAATTATTGAATGTTTTCTATCTAATGAGGCATATTGGTTTTCCTAATGCATATCTTTTCCAATTTTTAGAGCATGTTTTTAAAATCTTAACGCATACTAAACGCGTATAAACTGTTTTTTAGTGCCCATTTTCGGTTTCCTTGGCTATGATCAAACTACAAACGGCGACGCAATGAATAAAAAACTAAAAGGGATTTCATTAAGTCTTTAATCACAATAGGCGATTGGCTCAACATATTTTTCGAACAACCCTGCTGACAACTGCGTTTTAAAGGTGAATTTTTATTTTCGGGAGCCTAATTCAATTTAATATTTCACGATGTCTGGGGGCCGGAATATTTACACATGACCACTACAACTCACGACGACAATGCAAAATAATAACATGTTTATATATGTAAACATTGTATTATTTAAGTGAAATTGTTGTACATATAAATACTGTTTAATTGTTGTAAATACATTTTATTAGTTTTAATTGCCAAATTGTAACATTACGAAACTTCCTTAACATAAAGGACTCTTATAAAAGTAAATAAAAATAACAATTTTAACACAGTCAATTCAAAACAGTAAACAAGTCAACAACAATTACACAAAGCACAAAATAGAAAAAAAAAAAATTAAAAAAGAAATAGAAAAAAAAAACAATTTCAACAAAATTTAAATACAAGTACCAAAATAAAATTGTGAACCCAAAAGCAGAAACTGTAACTCAAAAAAGGTGCATTCGCTAGCAAAAACTAAAAAAAGCAGAGCATTAAACCGACTTTGAATTATAAATTTTCATCTGAAATCCAGTCCTTTTAATTTTTTAAAGGCTTAAGTAATAAAAAAGTTTTATTTGCAAACAGTAAAGAGGATTAAAAGAAATGAATTCCAAAATAAGTATGAACATCAAAAAGCAATTTTACAAATTCATTATTTTATTTCTAATTGTAAGAATTTCCATTGCTAAATTAACTCCACCTGAAAATAGAAATGAACCTTACTTTCCTTTACGCATCATTAATGAACTAAATCAGAAACTCGACATAAAATGGAATGCTGTGGTCAGCCAAGAATATAGACATGAAATGGAAGATGCGCTGAAATCATTGAGTTTACCAGTACTGTTAATAACTAAGAGATTAGACACAAACATCAGGACATTATATCGCGAACAGTTTCTCACTATAGTGTATTTACCATTTTCATCTATAAATAATGTCTATGAAATCGTCGAAGAACTTTTAAAACATTCACAATTTACCCATATTTTATGGATAATGCCGGAAGCCAGCATGACAGACTTGTGGAGTTTAGCAAACAAAAACTGGTTTTCTGGCTATACGAATGTTTTGTATTACACAGATGGAGGATTATTTAGTTACCAACCAGTGCCCAACATAACAATTTATCGTATTAAACATCTATTGGAGTATGTCGATAGAAAAGAAGTACAAGATTTTCAACAATATCCCTTAAAAGTACCCATTATTTCAGTTCCTTCACGTTGCTATTCTTTTCGAGACCGTTCTGGAAAAACAATAACTACTGGATATTTATATAAAATGCTTACAATTTTTGCACAATACCATAACTTCCGATTGATGGATATTCAAGGCTATAATATGAGCTTTGATTATGAGAAACTAACACAGGGTGCGAATAACAAATCTTTTGATATTGTGCCTTTTGGAATGTTTTTTTACGATCGTTTGGCTGGTAGTAGTAGCGATGTTTTGTGGAATGTGAAAATGATTGTTATGGTACCTTATCCCGCACCCCTGTCCAGAACTGAATATTTTCTACATCCCTACACTGTTGCGACCAGGATCTGTATTCTGCTGCTGCTGTTATTTTGTGTTTTGGCAGTTTCTTTTATTGACTACCGGCAACACTATACGATTGACAGAGATCTTAGCAAATCTGCTTTGTATGTTCTGGCCGTGTTCATCTGTCAATATCACTCAAATTGTAAAGTCAAAACTTTTATGCACAAGCTGGTTTATTTTCTGATGTTTATTAATGGTTTCATTTTGACCAATTTGTATTTGGCCAAATTATCCACCCTTTTCGTGCAAGATATTTATGAAGCGAAAATAGAGAAATTGGAGGATCTAAACAAAACTTCACATCAATTTCTAACAACTCAAGATAATTATAATTATATAGACAAGACACTTGATATACGAGAATTTGTAGTTAAAAAGACAAAAATTATTGGTGTAAGCGAAGCGTTTCAAGCCCACAATGAGCTGAATAATTCATATATGCTGATGGGCTTAGAAAATAAAGTGGATTTCATATTCTTTCAGCAGCGTTATCTAAAAGTTCCTCGTTTGTATAAAATCAATGAAGCCATCTTGATAATGCAGGAGTATTTTACCGCACGTCGAGACTTGCCTTATCTCCAGTTATTCAATCGTTATTTGAAATACATAATGGAATCTGGTATTCTTGCTAAATTTATGGAAGATACTAACTTCGATGGCATTCGAAGTGGAGAAATTCGTTTCTTTAGTGAAACTGAAAGCAGCGATGTGCTATTAGATTTTAATTATTTTAAAATTTTATTTCTGTTATTTTTATTCGGTATGTGTGTTTCTCTAATTGTATTTATACTGGAGTTGTTATATGCAAAATATGTTAAGAAAATCAATCCTTGTTTTATAAATTGAATTGGAGTAAAATTTAAATAAAACAAATTTTACAAACGTTCCTGTTTTGATAGTTCATAAATTATAATCACTTTTATATATTTCTTTTTTTAGTTGTAATTTACCTTTACCATAACAACTCTAAAATTTACTCCATTTCTGTGAAACGTTTAAATAAAAAGTTTCTTTAGATTTTCATAATACTTTTTATTCCCGTTCAATGCAAAAATTAAAGCCAATATCAAAATATTATTATACAAAATGGTTTCATCATTTCACAGCACAAGCGATTATTGTTTTGTCAAACGGTGTATTAAACTATATTTTTTAAAAGATTTTTCTACACAAATTAGTTTTAAGTGAAAAGCGTGGAAAAAGTAGAAAAGCGATTTTTTTTGGAATAAATAAAATAAAATTGTTAATGCAGTCATATTCTTTTATCTGATTTGACACTTGTTTTCAAATTTTCTTAGCATAGTGGCAAAAATTTCGTAGCCACATATGGAATGAAACCCTTTAATTATAATTACAACGAGAATCAGAAAAGAGTTTTTTTTTTTAAATAAAGTGAAAAGCAGTTGCGAAAACTAAAATGAAAGTTTTTTTCACTTCAATTTATCGCAGAACGAGAGTGGACTCCCTGAAATGGATTTATAAAATTTTATATTTTTACTTGGGATGAGATTTTAATGCACTTAAAAATAAAATATAAATATGCAATAAAAACTAAAACAATTTATATCGATGGCTTAATACAAAAAAGGCGTAACTCGATTTTTTAAAAAAAAAAATAGCTCTTTTGTCTATTCTGGTAGCTCATGCCACATGTATCTGGATTTAAAACTTTTAAACGGCTGTAGTACAACATTTGTTGGATATTTTTATTAAAAATTGCATTATAAATTTTTTTATTTATAATTTTACGGATTTTATTAATTGTTTTTTCTTCCCCTGTAAACAAACAAAACAATCGAGTTACTCCTTTTTTATATTGTTACGAAAGTTAAATTATCTAAGAATTATTTATAGTTATAGTTATAAATTATCTTGTAAGTTATAGTTTTATGTTACTTAAAATTGTCATGTATAATTTTCAACACAACTGTTATTTTAAAATAATTCCTATATAAATTTCCCAGTCATTTCTAGAAATGGTTATAGAACATAATAAATAGTTATTACGGGAAGGTTCAGGAAAAATCTAGAAATAATTATGAAATATAAAAAGGGGTGACTCATTTATAATTAGTTTAGTTTGTTTTGATAAATGGTTCTGTTCGTAACTAACAATTGTGAACAAAATAATTAATTTCAATAAAGTTTGGTAAGTTGAATAAGTGTGTGTTTTTATTCGGATTTGCAATTAAAAGAACTCAAACGCCTTTATTAAAGGAAAAACGTAACAATATTAAGCTATCGAAATAAAAAATAGTTTTTCATTTTACTAGGGACTAAAATATCAAATATTTAGTTTATTGTTATTCAAATATCTGGAAAAAAAAAATAAAATAACTAATTTAAATTTTTGTTTCTTAAAATAAATGAGAACAATTTTCTTAAAAGAAAAAATTTAAAATTAAAAATTTATTTTCAGATACAATTTTGACTCCAGATCAGTAGTGCAATTCACTAACTTTTAACACTTTAAAAAGTGTTAACTTTAACCACACATTTTGATGTTTGCACTTACCACTAAGTGATTCACTAACTTATTTATAACCACTGTATATGGGCAGTTTCAGCGAAAAGTCTACTTTTTGTCACGTAACGCCAGAAGTAATTTTAATTGTTTCTCAAACAATTTATATTTAAAGTTTACTTTTTTATATTTTGGTGTAAAGCGCAACTAGCACTACATTTTCAAACAAAAGGGATATCATTTGAAAAACATGGTTATAAAATACAAGCTTTTTTGCATTCCGGCGTTACATTAAAAAGAGTTGACTTTTCGCTGAAAATGCCCAAATGTACCTTTAAACGAGCAAAGATTTTTAAATTTGGTAGCTTGAAAAATAAATCTATATAAGTCCAAATCTTACTAAAAAAGGTTTTATACAAAACGTCTTGCTCAATTCGCAGTCTTATGCAGTTCTGTAATGCAAGTCAAAATACACGTCCGTTTTTTTAACGTCACGCCAGCGCATATTTTTGCTTATCCTTAGCGTCCATTGCTGTTATTTTTTTTTCTGAATATAGTGCTACTTCATTACTTTGTATATATTAAAACCCTTTTTACAAATTTGACTTTTTCATTTAATTTTGTGGTACAAATATCACGACACGTCAAAATGGAAATGCCCTGATATAACCACACCAAAAATGTTGGTGTTAATAAACCACAATTTTTAAACGAAACAATTTTGGCTTGAAAAGCATAGTGAATTGCATTACAGATCAAACATATTTGAAATCTATTTAATATTTTGAAATCCTTAATTTCTCTTGCAAAACGTTTAAGGTTTTTTTTTTTTTTGGAATTTGTCAGGCTATTCTTCATTCCACATTGTTAATTTTACTTTCTGCAATATCAATTAATTTGACTTGAATATTAAGTGAACTAAATCCCTCCTAATTAGTTATTGTTTAACCAATATATCCGTAATTGGAAAGTACAAATGCTAATTGACATCTGATGTTTTTTTGAATGGAATATTTCTTTTACTTTTCTAATTGCTCGAAGATTTTTCAATACAATTCTTAAGCATCTCGGCAGGTTACTACTGGCTGCGTTCTTTATTTCTTTACGTAAATTGCTGAAATTCAGTATCCAACTTAAGAATATAGTGTTTGATCCCTAGGTAAAATGGACACGTACATACAGCGGTTGGCCAGGTATTCATAAAAGTATCAACGATATTTATATATTCGATTTTCTAAAAGGTATGAGAGCTTTTAAAGAAAAGAGAATACAATTTAAATTTTATTGTTTATCATTATTACTCAAAAAGATAAATGGTTTACAAAAAAAGTACTAAAGTTATATTTTTGCCTTTTATTTGTAAACAAAATTTCATAAAAGTACCAAACACATGACAATTTAATTTTCGGTTCAATATTGATATTTTCCAATTTTACGTCTACCTCTGTTAGATTACGAGATATAATGTTACTGGTTTTACCCGTTTTTACCCATTTTTAACCCCTTATGAACTGAATTTCCAAAAGTCTCTACTTATTTTACTTACACATTGGGAGGAGGGTCTACACACAATATTTCAAGTGTCTGGCTTAAGTTGTTTGGGCTGGACAATGATCACCCAGTCAGTCACGCTAATGCATTAAAAATATATGAAGTCACGAAAAATGATCTGGTTACTGGGGTGGCAGGTGCTGGCATTTGAAATGTACAGTACTTACTTTTGATACTTAAAAGTACTAGTCATAGTTATCACTTAACCCCCCTAGACCCACCTTTTCTGTTATGGTCTCTTTAAATTTAGCTTACTTTAGGTTTTATTTATTTTTAAAGTAACTCACGATTTCTTCACTTATTCAAAAAAATAACGCGCACAAAATCACAATTATCACTAATACGGTTTAAACATTACGTCCTTACTTTTATTTTAACGTCTACACGCAAAGAAAAAACATGGTTGTGGTAAACATATTCTAAGAGCAACATATTATGATAAGAATTATGATTGTAGTCACCATATTAGGATTATTATTGAATCATAATCTGACTAAATATACTCGTACTATTACATCATAATATTTTTCCCTTAATCATATTATTATTCTGTTAATCATACTTAGTTAAGAAGTAATCAAATTATTGTCATTTTAATCATAATAAGCTAAGAAATTAATCATATTATCGTCATGTTAATCTAGGGATTGCTGTTCGGTTTTAACAGCGGTTTGAAATGCCTAAAAACCGAAACCGAAAACCGACAAAAAAACCTCGGTTTTAGCTTTTACTTTAACAATGTATTTATGCTTGAAGAAATTGCAAATTAAACATCAAACTCGTACTTAATATACAAAACCTTTATACATAACAGCCTTCAACAATGAAAAGGTATTTCAAAATTCTTAAAATTCAAAATAAGTACTAAGAAGAACAAATGATATCTTTGTAACTCTTATGTACACACCTTATTTGTGAGGCATAAACTGCCACCTGGTCACTTGAATTTTGTATGGAGTTTCTTGTGGCTATAGAAAAAACTCACACTAACGAGCACCTGGGCAAGGCTGGGACTACTTTATATGTAGGAGTTTTATGGCTATAGCAGGATCATTTTGTTGGGAAATAAAATAATTAAAAAAAAAAAAACAGATGGAAAGAATTCTTATGTGTTGTGTATGCTTTTTGAAACGTTTTATCTTGATTTTATTTACTGCAGTTCATATATTATAGGGAAGGGCCTGACCAGGCCCAGGTACATACAGTTTCGTTCTATATACTTAATAATTATACAAAAAAAACTGGAAAAAAGTAAAAAAATGCCAGGCTAGGCCCAGTTATACACTTAAGAGCGAATAAAAGTACCTGAATTGAAACAAATAAAAAAATTTTATTACATGCAAAAAAATATATATTTTTATGTATGAATTTTACTTTGATATTTTCAAAACCGAACCGAATCCGACCGGTTTTAATCATTTTAAAACCGAAACCGCGGTTTCACATTTTACGGTTTTTAGCAAACTCTATGTTAATCATAATAAATTGTCATACAAATACAAAATAAATTTAAATATTTTTGAATCGATTTTTTATTTAGTGGCTTTTTACAATTTTTCCTGATGTTAATCAAATAGCGGAGTTCAATATAAGGCTTGCAAAAGAGCAAATGAAAAATCTGTGGTTTTCATGGGCAACCGCGTGAGTCCATTTTTTCGATTTTAAGATGTTGATGCCATATTGCCTAATTTTGAACACTCTTTACATTTTTTTGAAAAAGATGGATAAATTCCGATTTTTTTACGTAGTGACAAAGTTTAAAATGTGCAATACCTAGCCCATAGTTTGATCTAGATGGCGTTTGTTTTAAGACATACGCGGTTGCCCATGAAAACCACAGAAATATCGTAGCCCTTTTATAAAATATAACGAAATCTCTTTGTGTTTTGTTGTTGGATTTTACAAAAAAACTATGATATTTTATATTTGCACTATTACATCACTAATCCTTGAATGAACTCCGCTAATATTTTAATTTTTTAATTACTTTACACTTATTTTTTTAGGGAATTTTATCTTTTAATTGTTTAACCGCTCACAAATAAAAAAAAACGAAACAACTTCTTCAAAATTATTTTACAAATGGCGCTAACATAATATGA
The DNA here is from genome assembly GCA_930367215.1 of Pollenia angustigena. Classification (NCBI taxonomy): domain Eukaryota; kingdom Metazoa; phylum Arthropoda; class Insecta; order Diptera; family Polleniidae; genus Pollenia; species Pollenia angustigena. The sequence continues at coordinate 99,905,627 of OV884059.1, read as the reverse complement.
TTAGAGTAAAAATAGTTTGATTGCATCTTTAACATAATATGATAAATGTATAGAAAGTTATCATGTTATGGCTATTAAATATCATATTATGTTTGTGAGAAATATAATATGATAATTAGTGTTGTGGTTATTTTGTTGAACTATTTATGGTTTTAATCCAAATTTTTTTTAATATTTTTAATTAGGCTTAAGTTCATCAAATTTAATTTTCATTAAATTATTTTTATGAAGAAAGGAATTTTACAACATGAAATTAATTAAAATTTACTGATAATTTTTCATTCTTGACTGAAGCTGGGCTCGAACCCAGGCGTTTTTTACGGACAGGTTACCCTTACATGTTTCGATTGCAACCACTCAATCTCTTCAGAGGGCTTGCCGTTAAACACTCGCAGCTATCGACTACTGCTGACGTCAATAGTCAAACATCAATCCTTAAACCAAAATATATTTAACCTTTGGTAGATCGAAATTTGCTTTGAATGATTATTTATTTTAAATTATTCTACATGTTTTTCCTTACTTCTGTTTTTTCGTACTTTTGTCAAGAATTCTTCTTGAAGTCCAAAGTACATATTTTGTTTTGTTTTTCATTGTTTGTCTTTCTTTTTCCTGTTGACCTTTTTCAGCACAACTTGAAGGACAAATGCAAACATAGAGCTCGTGCCTTAGCTTTAACAATAATTAGTGTTGTGGTTATTTTGTTGAACTATTTATGGTTTTAATCCAAATTTTTTTTATTTTATTTTATTTTTTTTTAATATTTTTAATTAGGCTTAAGTTCATCAAATTTAATTTTCATTAAATTATTTTTATGAAGAAAGGAATTTTACAACATGAAATTAATTAAAATTTACTGATAATTTTTCATTCTTGACTGAAGCTGGGCTCGAACCCAGGCGTTTTTTACGGACAGGTTACCCTTACATGTTTCGATTGCAACCACTCAATCTCTTCAGAGGGCTTGCCGTTAAACACTCGCAGCTATCGACTACTGCTGACGTCAATAGTCAAACATCAATCCTTAAACCAAAATATATTTAACCTTTGGTAGATCGAAATTTGCTTTGAATGATTATTTATTTTAAATTATTCTACATGTTTTTCCTTACTTCTGTTTTTTCGTACTTTTGTCAAGAATTCTTCTTGAAGTCCAAAGTACATATTTTGTTTTGTTTTTCATTGTTTGTCTTTCTTTTTCCTGTTGACCTTTTTCAGCACAACTTGAAGGACAAATGCAAACATAGAGCTCGTGCCTTAGCTTTAACAATAATTAGTGTTGTGGTTATTTTGTTGAACTATTTATGGTTTTAATCCAAATTTTTTTTAATATTTTTAATTAGGCTTAAGTTCATCAAATTTAATTTACATTAAATTATTTTTATGAAGAAAGGAATTTTACAACATGAAATTAATTAAAATTTACTGATAATTTTTCATTCTTGACTGAAGCTGGGCTCGAACCCAGGCGTTTTTTACGGACAGGTTACCCTTACATGTTTCGATTGCAACCACTCAATCTCTTCAGAGGGCTTGCCGTTAAACACTCGCAGCTATCGACTACTGCTGACGTCAATAGTCAAACATCAATCCTTAAACCAAAATATATTTAACCTTTGGTAGATCGAAATTTGCTTTGAATGATTATTTATTTTAAATTATTCTACATGTTTTTCCTTACTTCTGTTTTTTCGTACTTTTGTCAAGAATTCTTCTTGAAGTCCAAAGTACATATTTTGTTTTGTTTTTCATTGTTTGTCTTTCTTTTTCCTGTTGACCTTTTTCAGCACAACTTGAAGGACAAATGCAAACATAGAGCTCGTGCCTTAGCTTTAACAATAATTAGTGTTGTGGTTATTTTGTTGAACTATTTATGGTTTTAATCCAAATTTTTTTTAATATTTTTAATTAGGCTTAAGTTCATCAAATTTAATTTTCATTAAATTATTTTTATGAAGAAAGGAATTTTACAACATGAAATTAATTAAAATTTACTGATAATTTTTCATTATTGACTGAAGCTGGGCTCGAACCCAGGCGTTTTTTACGGACAGGTTACCCTTACATGTTTCGATTGCAACCACTCAATCTCTTCAGAGGGCTTGCCGTTAAACACTCGCAGCTATCGACTACTGCTGACGTCAATAGTCAAACATCAATCCTTAAACCAAAATATATTTAACCTTTGGTAGATCGAAATTTGCTTTGAATGATTATTTATTTTAAATTATTCTACATGTTTTTCCTTACTTCTGTTTTTTCGTACTTTTGTCAAGAATTCTTCTTGAAGTCCAAAGTACATATTTTGTTTTGTTTTTCATTGTTTGTCTTTCTTTTTCCTGTTGACCTTTTTCAGCACAACTTGAAGGACAAATGCAAACATAGAGCTCGTGCCTTAGCTTTAACAATAATTAGTGTTGTGGTTATTTTGTTGAACTATTTATGGTTTTAATCCAAATTTTTTTTAATATTTTTAATTAGGCTTAAGTTCATCAAATTTAATTTTCATTAAATTATTTTTATGAAGAAAGGAATTTTACAACATGAAATTAATTAAAATTTACTGATAATTTTTCATTCTTGACTGAAGCTGGGCTCGAACCCAGGCGTTTTTTACGGACAGGTTACCCTTACATGTTTCGATTGCAACCACTCAATCTCTTCAGAGGGCTTGCCGTTAAACACTCGCAGCTATCGACTACTGCTGACGTCAATAGTCAAACATCAATCCTTAAACCAAAATATATTTAACCTTTGGTAGATCGAAATTTGCTTTGAATGATTATTTATTTTAAATTATTCTACATGTTTTTCCTTACTTCTGTTTTTTCGTACTTTTGTCAAGAATTCTTCTTGAAGTCCAAAGTACATATTTTGTTTTGTTTTTCATTGTTTGTCTTTCTTTTTCCTGTTGACCTTTTTCAGCACAACTTGAAGGACAAATGCAAACATAGAGCTCGTGCCTTAGCTTTAACAATAATTAGTGTTGTGGTTATTTTGTTGAACTATTTATGGTTTTAATCCAAATTTTTTTTAATATTTTTAATTAGGCTTAAGTTCATCAAATTTAATTTTCATTAAATTATTTTTATGAAGAAAGGAATTTTACAACATGAAATTAATTAAAATTTACTGATAATTTTTCATTCTTGACTGAAGCTGGGCTCGAACCCAGGCGTTTTTTACGGACAGGTTACCCTTACATGTTTCGATTGCAACCACTCAATCTCTTCAGAGGGCTTGCCGTTAAACACTCGCAGCTATCGACTACTGCTGACGTCAATAGTCAAACATCAATCCTTAAACCAAAATATATTTAACCTTTGGTAGATCGAAATTTGCTTTGAATGATTATTTATTTTAAATTATTCTACATGTTTTTCCTTACTTCTGTTTTTTCGTACTTTTGTCAAGAATTCTTCTTGAAGTCCAAAGTACATATTTTGTTTTGTTTTTCATTGTTTGTCTTTCTTTTTCCTGTTGACCTTTTTCAGCACAACTTGAAGGACAAATGCAAACATAGAGCTCGTGCCTTAGCTTTAACAATAATTAGTGTTGTGGTTATTTTGTTGAACTATTTATGGTTTTAATCCAAATTTTTTTTAATATTTTTAATTAGGCTTAAGTTCATCAAATTTAATTTTCATTAAATTATTTTTATGAAGAAAGGAATTTTACAACATGAAATTAATTAAAATTTACTGATAATTTTTCATTCTTGACTGAAGCTGGGCTCGAACCCAGGCGTTTTTTACGGACAGGTTACCCTTACATGTTTCGATTGCAACCACTCAATCTCTTCAGAGGGCTTGCCGTTAAACACTCGCAGCTATCGACTACTGCTGACGTCAATAGTCAAACATCAATCCTTAAACCAAAATATATTTAACCTTTGGTAGATCGAAATTTGCTTTGAATGATTATTTATTTTAAATTATTCTACATGTTTTTCCTTACTTCTGTTTTTTCGTACTTTTGTCAAGAATTCTTCTTGAAGTCCAAAGTACATATTTTGTTTTGTTTTTCATTGTTTGTCTTTCTTTTTCCTGTTGACCTTTTTCAGCACAACTTGAAGGACAAATGCAAACATAGAGCTCGTGCCTTAGCTTTAACAATAATTAGTGTTGTGGTTATTTTGTTGAACTATTTATGGTTTTAATCCAAATTTTTTTTTTAATATTTTTAATTAGGCTTAAGTTCATCAAATTTAATTTTCATTAAATTATTTTTATGAAGAAAGGAATTTTACAACATGAAATTAATTAAAATTTACTGATAATTTTTCATTCTTGACTGAAGCTGGGCTCGAACCCAGGCGTTTTTTACGGACAGGTTACCCTTACATGTTTCGATTGCAACCACTCAATCTCTTCAGAGGGCTTGCCGTTAAACACTCGCAGCTATCGACTACTGCTGACGTCAATAGTCAAACATCAATCCTTAAACCAAAATATATTTAACCTTTGGTAGATCGAAATTTGCTTTGAATGATTATTTATTTTAAATTATTCTACATGTTTTTCCTTACTTCTGTTTTTTCGTACTTTTGTCAAGAATTCTTCTTGAAGTCCAAAGTACATATTTTGTTTTGTTTTTCATTGTTTGTCTTTCTTTTTCCTGTTGACCTTTTTCAGCACAACTTGAAGGACAAATGCAAACATAGAGCTCGTGCCTTAGCTTTAACAATAATTAGTGTTGTGGTTATTTTGTTGAACTATTTATGGTTTTAATCCAAATTTTTTTTAATATTTTTAATTAGGCTTAAGTTCATCAAATTTAATTTTCATTAAATTATTTTTATGAAGAAAGGAATTTTACAACATGAAATTAATTAAAATTTACTGATAATTTTTCATTCTTGACTGAAGCTGGGCTCGAACCCAGGCGTTTTTTACGGACAGGTTACCCTTACATGTTTCGATTGCAACCACTCAATCTCTTCAGAGGGCTTGCCGTTAAACACTCGCAGCTATCGACTACTGCTGACGTCAATAGTCAAACATCAATCCTTAAACCAAAATATATTTAACCTTTGGTAGATCGAAATTTGCTTTGAATGATTATTTATTTTAAATTATTCTACATGTTTTTCCTTACTTCTGTTTTTTCGTACTTTTGTCAAGAATTCTTCTTGAAGTCCAAAGTACATATTTTGTTTTGTTTTTCATTGTTTGTCTTTCTTTTTCCTGTTGACCTTTTTCAGCACAACTTTAATTTAATTTAATTAATTTAATTTAATTTAATTTAATTTAAAATAAATAATCATTCAAAGCAAATTTCGATCTACCAAAGGTTAAATATATTTTGGTTTAAGGATTGATGTTTGACTATTGACGTCAGCAGTAGTCGATAGCTGCGAGTGTTTAACGGCAAGCCCTCTGAAGAGATTGAGTGGTTGCAATCGAAACATGTAAGGGTAACCTGTCCGTAAAAAACGCCTGGGTTCGAGCCCAGCTTCAGTCAAGAATGAAAAATTATCAGTAAATTTTAATTAATTTCATGTTGTAAAATTCCTTTCTTCATAAAAATAATTTAATGAAAATTAAATTTGATGAACTTAAGCCTAATTAAAAATATTAAAAAAAAAATTTGGATTAAAACCATAAATAGTTCAACAAAATAACCACAACACTAATTATTGTTAAAGCTAAGGCACGAGCTCTATGTTTGCATTTGTCCTTCAAGTTGTGCTGAAAAAGGTCAACAGGAAAAAGAAAGACAAACAATGAAAAACAAAACAAAATATGTACTTTGGACTTCAAGAAGAATTCTTGACAAAAGTACGAAAAAACAGAAGTAAGGAAAAACATGTAGAATAATTTAAAATAAATAATCATTCAAAGCAAATTTCGATCTACCAAAGGTTAAATATATTTTGGTTTAAGGATTGATGTTTGACTATTGACGTCAGCAGTAGTCGATAGCTGCGAGTGTTTAACGGCAAGCCCTCTGAAGAGATTGAGTGGTTGCAATCGAAACATGTAAGGGTAACCTGTCCGTAAAAAACGCCTGGGTTCGAGCCCAGCTTCAGTCAAGAATGAAAAATTATCAGTAAATTTTAATTAATTTCATGTTGTAAAATTCCTTTCTTCATAAAAATAATTTAATGAAAATTAAATTTGATGAACTTAAGCCTAATTAAAAATATTAAAAAAAATTTGGATTAAAACCATAAATAGTTCAACAAAATAACCACAACACTAATTATTGTTAAAGCTAAGGCACGAGCTCTATGTTTGCATTTGTCCTTCAAGTTGTGCTGAAAAAGGTCAACAGGAAAAAGAAAGACAAACAATGAAAAACAAAACAAAATATGTACTTTGGACTTCAAGAAGAATTCTTGACAAAAGTACGAAAAAACAGAAGTAAGGAAAAACATGTAGAATAATTTAAAATAAATAATCATTCAAAGCAAATTTCGATCTACCAAAGGTTAAATATATTTTGGTTTAAGGATTGATGTTTGACTATTGACGTCAGCAGTAGTCGATAGCTGCGAGTGTTTAACGGCAAGCCCTCTGAAGAGATTGAGTGGTTGCAATCGAAACATGTAAGGGTAACCTGTCCGTAAAAAACGCCTGGGTTCGAGCCCAGCTTCAGTCAAGAATGAAAAATTATCAGTAAATTTTAATTAATTTCATGTTGTAAAATTCCTTTCTTCATAAAAATAATTTAATGAAAATTAAATTTGATGAACTTAAGCCTAATTAAAAATATTAAAAAAAATTTGGATTAAAACCATAAATAGTTCAACAAAATAACCACAACACTAATTATTGTTAAAGCTAAGGCACGAGCTCTATGTTTGCATTTGTCCTTCAAGTTGTGCTGAAAAAGGTCAACAGGAAAAAGAAAGACAAACAATGAAAAACAAAACAAAATATGTACTTTGGACTTCAAGAAGAATTCTTGACAAAAGTACGAAAAAACAGAAGTAAGGAAAAACATGTAGAATAATTTAAAATAAATAATCATTCAAAGCAAATTTCGATCTACCAAAGGTTAAATATATTTTGGTTTAAGGATTGATGTTTGACTATTGACGTCAGCAGTAGTCGATAGCTGCGAGTGTTTAACGGCAAGCCCTCTGAAGAGATTGAGTGGTTGCAATCGAAACATGTAAGGGTAACCTGTCCGTAAAAAACGCCTGGGTTCGAGCCCAGCTTCAGTCAAGAATGAAAAATTATCAGTAAATTTTAATTAATTTCATGTTGTAAAATTCCTTTCTTCATAAAAATAATTTAATGAAAATTAAATTTGATGAACTTAAGCCTAATTAAAAATATTAAAAAAAATTTGGATTAAAACCATAAATAGTTCAACAAAATAACCACAACACTAATTATTGTTAAAGCTAAGGCACGAGCTCTATGTTTGCATTTGTCCTTCAAGTTGTGCTGAAAAAGGTCAACAGGAAAAAGAAAGACAAACAATGAAAAACAAAACAAAATATGTACTTTGGACTTCAAGAAGAATTCTTGACAAAAGTACGAAAAAACAGAAGTAAGGAAAAACATGTAGAATAATTTAAAATAAATAATCATTCAAAGCAAATTTCGATCTACCAAAGGTTAAATATATTTTGGTTTAAGGATTGATGTTTGACTATTGACGTCAGCAGTAGTCGATAGCTGCGAGTGTTTAACGGCAAGCCCTCTGAAGAGATTGAGTGGTTGCAATCGAAACATGTAAGGGTAACCTGTCCGTAAAAAACGCCTGGGTTCGAGCCCAGCTTCAGTCAAGAATGAAAAATTATCAGTAAATTTTAATTAATTTCATGTTGTAAAATTCCTTTCTTCATAAAAATAATTTAATGAAAATTAAATTTGATGAACTTAAGCCTAATTAAAAATATTAAAAAAAATTTGGATTAAAACCATAAATAGTTCAACAAAATAACCACAACACTAATTATTGTTAAAGCTAAGGCACGAGCTCTATGTTTGCATTTGTCCTTCAAGTTGTGCTGAAAAAGGTCAACAGGAAAAAGAAAGACAAACAATGAAAAACAAAACAAAATATGTACTTTGGACTTCAAGAAGAATTCTTGACAAAAGTACGAAAAAACAGAAGTAAGGAAAAACATGTAGAATAATTTAAAATAAATAATCATTCAAAGCAAATTTCGATCTACCAAAGGTTAAATATATTTTGGTTTAAGGATTGATGTTTGACTATTGACGTCAGCAGTAGTCGATAGCTGCGAGTGTTTAACGGCAAGCCCTCTGAAGAGATTGAGTGGTTGCAATCGAAACATGTAAGGGTAACCTGTCCGTAAAAAACGCCTGGGTTCGAGCCCAGCTTCAGTCAAGAATGAAAAATTATCAGTAAATTTTAATTAATTTCATGTTGTAAAATTCCTTTCTTCATAAAAATAATTTAATGAAAATTAAATTTGATGAACTTAAGCCTAATTAAAAATATTAAAAAAAATTTGGATTAAAACCATAAATAGTTCAACAAAATAACCACAACACTAATTATTGTTAAAGCTAAGGCACGAGCTCTATGTTTGCATTTGTCCTTCAAGTTGTGCTGAAAAAGGTCAACAGGAAAAAGAAAGACAAACAATGAAAAACAAAACAAAATATGTACTTTGGACTTCAAGAAGAATTCTTGACAAAAGTACGAAAAAACAGAAGTAAGGAAAAACATGTAGAATAATTTAAAATAAATAATCATTCAAAGCAAATTTCGATCTACCAAAGGTTAAATATATTTTGGTTTAAGGATTGATGTTTGACTATTGACGTCAGCAGTAGTCGATAGCTGCGAGTGTTTAACGGCAAGCCCTCTGAAGAGATTGAGTGGTTGCAATCGAAACATGTAAGGGTAACCTGTCCGTAAAAAACGCCTGGGTTCGAGCCCAGCTTCAGTCAAGAATGAAAAATTATCAGTAAATTTTAATTAATTTCATGTTGTAAAATTCCTTTCTTCATAAAAATAATTTAACGAAAATTAAATTTGATGAACTTAAGCCTAATTAAAAATATTAAAAAAAAAAATTTGGATTAGAAATATAATATGTTTAGAAAGTTATCATAATTAAGTTGTTAGAAAAATAATTATTTTTTCGGTCAACAATACTCAAATTCATAATTGCGATAAACATTGATATGTTTACAGTAACTATAATATTGTTGATATTAAATAAAAATAACAATTATTTGTGTGCGACAACAATATATTGTTACATTAAACATAGTGTTGCTGCCGTTACCATGCCCAACCATATTTTTTCTCTGCGTGTAGTTATCCAAGATCCAAATTAATAAATGAGTTGTATATTTTGAAGTGTTCGCGTTGTTCGCTATAATTTATGGCCGGAATTGACCAGTTTGGAAAGCTACAAAATAATTTTTTAATTGATTTAAAAATGGGGTTTGAAAGGTTTTTATACCCACACCACAATAGTAATGCAGGTAAAAAAAGTAATGACTTACTTTTTAATGTGTTCATTTTGGGGCATCCCTTGTAAAATTCATTGGTTCTTTCAGTAGAATTGTAAGTAATGCTCTTATGTTTTTCTGATTACTACACATTATTTTGTAGGCGAAGTTTTTACTGGGTATGATGATGAAACATCTTTTGAAAAAAGCAATAGTATTCCAATATTAAATTTATGAAATGGATCAACAAAAACATCGGTGTTTCTTTCTGGTTGCAAGTATTTCAATAAAGAGATGCAGGCGGCAAAAATTTTTTTTTTTTTGGAAATTTCAGAATGGACTATATAGTTGCTCTCACTTGCATGGTCTAATGATAAAGTAGAGAGAGTATTTACCCAAGTAAACATCGTTTAAAGTAATTTGAGAAAGAGGATGCATTAAGCAACCGTTAATTCGATTTTATCAATAAAATATTTATACCAGCACCATAATAGTGGAGAGGGTAGAATGCGTTTGTGCTGATGTTTGTAACACCTTAAAATAATGGACCTGAGCCCACCTTCACGTACACCGATTGACTCAGAATTACTTTCTGACCCGAATTAACGATGTTTGTCCTGCTGGGTGGCCAGCCAGGCTGTTTTGGAGATTATTTGATAAAATTTGGTACATAGGTTCTAATGTGGTGTAGGGTACCATATCGTCGGTGTTGACCGACTTTACTTTCTTACTTGTTTTTTATTGTAGATCGGGACTGAAAAGGTTGGGTAAATGTTGTCGTGATTATGATTTACCTTCAAATTATTAAATACTAATAGGCCCGAATGATTCCTATGAGATGAACAATAACGACATCGAATTTTTCGATAATTTAATTTTTTAAATCAATATCAAAATATTAATTTACGTTTATTCTTATTTAACAAATTGATCTTAACTTACAATTTCATCGTAAACCACTTTAAATGAATTATTTCTGTTTTGTTATTGAACTTTAATGTTTTTTTATTTAAAAAAGTTTTAGTCATTTTTTAGCCCATTTTTAGCCATTTTTTAGCCATTTTTTTCCGTAAATTTAGCCATTTTTGGTCACCAAGTTTTGGCAACACTGATTATAGGACACCAGCAGCATTTCCGCTATGGCTTTCGTAATGATTCTAATTTTAAAATTTTATGTATTTAACTAAATTATTTAAACAAACTGAATATGCGAATCGTTCAGAGGTACTAGTTCGTTTCAGATTGACGAATATCTAAAAACAACAACAAGGAGATTTTTGGGTAAAATTACGGTTTTTTGCTTATATCTCCGTCATTCGGTTTGTGCTTTGTTGTGATACAGACGTGTATTTTAGCACCGCATACTATTTGAACTATTAATTAATCACATTTGATTTAAAAAAAAAAATAATATACATATTTTGTTATTTAAATTATTTAACATAATAATGAACAATTTAAAACGATGAAATTAAATAAAATAAAACAGTAGAAATATATACGTATGTATGAATGTTCATACATGTGTATACATATTCTGAACAAAAACATTTAAACTTCTTGTTTTTTTGTTGTTGTTGTAAAATACAATAAATAATAAAAATATTAAAGCAAACCAAAACTGTGAAAAACAAAAACAACTCTTTGCATGAGTACGAACAGTGAAACAACACTAAGACAAAATGAAAGAAACGTTTACGTTTTAGTTCAAGCAAACGAAAATAATGCAGAAATAAATAAAACTAAACAAAATAATATAAACTATTTAACGGCTAAGCCAATTATTCGAACACGTTCTCTATCACCCTCGGTGTTAACAAAAACAGTGGATAGTGACTCATTAAAAAAACTACAACTAGATTTGGTGACAAGTGTTGCCAGGCCAGCAAGTATTGCCGTGACGTCAAAAACAAATTTAGTGGGAAATGATACCATGAACTTAAACACAAATGCAATGGAAAACCCCCCTGTAAACAGCTGTCAAAAGCCTACAGTACAAGTTGGTACGGACAGGTACATAACAGTGCTTAAACGGGGACGCAGCCCTACCTCTGCAGCAGTTGCTTCGGCCTCAAAAGTACCATCTTTTGATAAAATAAATACACAAAATCGTTTTGCGATTCTGGAGGATGAATCCTCTGAAGCACCAAACGTCATTAAATCGTCTAAGCCACCCCCGAATATACCTTAGAGAGCAAAACTCTAATGAGTTAATAAAAAGTTTAATTTCGGTGATAGGTGAAAATTCCTTTTATGTAGCTGCAATAAAGCGCGGCATCATTAACGAGACTAAAATACAAGTGAATCACGAGGATGATTTTCGAAAAAAAATTACAAGATTTGAGACTCTGAATAAAAACTTTTATACTTATCAACTGAAGAGCAGTAAAGGTCTTCAGGTAGTAATTAAGGGTATAGACTCATGCGTAGACCCAGGGGAAATTAAAGCTTTTTTAGAAGAGAAGGGCTTTAAAATCAAAAACGTAACAAATATCAACAAGTAAGAGTGCTATATTCGGCTGTGCCGAATCTTATATACCCTTCACCATTGCGGGAGCAGAATACAGAGCAACTAGACAAAAACTAAATAATTTTTACATATGTATACATACATATTTACAATACTTTAAACTTCATTATAAATTAAATTTAAAAAGCGAAAACTGGTAAATATTTTTTTTAAATCGTTTTTAGAACATAAAAAAAATAAAAATTTTAACAAAAAAGAGGCTCAGCGAATAAAGGCCTAACGAACTAACGCCTAATTTTTCAAAATGAAAGAATGCCTAAACAAGAACGCCTAAGAAGAAAGTGAAAGAACGTCTAACTTTAAAAATGAAGGAAAGTCTAATTATAAAAATGAAAGAAAGTCTAAATTGTTAGGGTTTCTTTCATTATGAATTAACACCTAATGAAAGAAAACCTAACAACTGGAATTAAAATGCTGAAAATATATTTTGAAAGGAAAAAATTTATTTTTAAATTATATTTAACTATAAGTTATGTAAATACAGTTAAATTTTCAACAACTCGACTCGACAGCTGATGTAGTCCGTGTTCTTTTTAAGAAAACCGAAAATACTTCGGGTGTCCCTTAACAAAAAAAAAACAAACAATAACAAATTAAAAATCAATTACTTTTATAATTTTAAATACTAATAATTTTCCCTTTTACAGAATGTTTACAAGATAGTGTATGCATTTTGTAAAAGGGAAAATCAATTGCTTTTATAATTTTAAAAACTAATAATTTTCCCTTTTACAGAATGTTTACAAAGCCTAACAATCAAAAATGAATTAATATCTAATTAGGCGTTTTTTCATTTTTGATTGTTAGGCTTTCTTTCATTATGAAAAATCACCTAACAATTTTAATGAAGGAATGCCTAAAATATTAGACATTCTTTCATAATGAACAACCGCCTAATTCCTATATAATTTTTTGTTGCAATTTTTAGGCATTATTTCATTTTTTTTTTAGGCGTTAGTTCGTTAGGCCTTTATTCGCTGAGCCCAAAAAAGAAATTGACAACCGGATTTGAACTTCGCTTTTCATAAGGACCCAGGATATATATACTTTATAGGGTGTAGGAACAATATTGTAGAAATTACAAACGGAATGACAAAGTTATATATGTATACCCTTTTACCTTCGGTGAAGGGTATAAAAAAAATAATTTTTGGGATTGCAGTATTTTGATTATAACTTAGCCATTTTTAAACCGATTTGAAAGATTAAAATACCGACGTGTTAAGGAAGAAATTTACCATTTACTTGAGTTGTAAAGTTTGGACTAGGGAAGATCTATGATTCCCGAAAATGGGTATTTTAATAAAAAAGATTTTATTTTGGCCATAACTTTTTTGCATCTGAACCGATTTTTCCTAAACATTTCCGGTCTTTTGATATATAAGGTGTAAACATCGGTCATATAACAGTGCACAAATTCAGGTTTTTATGAAGTTTTTTGATATTTTTTGTACGGGAGATACCACGCCCACTTCTCCAATCCCGCCCACATTTTGTAGGATGGTGTGTATTGACAACCTTATTGTGTGTACATAATTTGGAAAATTTGGCTTTTGCCGTTCACCAGATATACAGCAAAAGGTAATAAAAATACAACAACAAGGGGTTTTTTTAAAAAATTAGAGGTAGTCGTGGTTTTTTGCTGATAACTCAGCCATTTTTAAACCGATTTGACAAATTTATATACCGACGTGTTAAAAAAGAAATTTACCATTTACTTAAGTTATAAAGCATGGACACGGGGAGATCTATGGTTCCCGAAAGTGGGTATTAAAAAAAAAATTTAATTTTGGTCATAACTTTTTTGTATCGGAGCCGATTTTCCCGAGTTTTTTATAAAATATGTTCTACTAAAAATTTCCGATATTTAAGTGTATAAATCATATCCATAGGACATATGGCAGCCTTAAAATTTTTTTTTTTTATGGGAGGTACCATGCGCACTTCTCCAATCCCGCCCACATTTTGTAGGATGCTGTGTATTGGCAACCTTAATGTGTGTACCTAATTTGGAAACTTTGGCTTTTGTCGTTCCCCAGATATACAGCAAAAAGTAATAAAAATACAACAACCACAAGGGATTTTTGGAAAAAATTAGAGGTAGTCGTGGTTTTGTGCTCATATCTCAGCCATTTGTGGACCGATCTGGCTGAATTTCAATAGCAAAATTAAATTAAGAATACCTGACAGAAAGATATCCTAACGAAGCCCCGATCATATCTGGGGGCTTCGGAAAACCCATTTCAACAGACAGACGGACAGATGGACAACCGGATTTGAACTTCGCTTTTCATAAGGACCCAGAATATATATACTTTATAGGGTGTAGGAACAATATTGTAGAAATTACAAACGGAATGACAAAGTTATATATACCCTTTTACCTTCGGTGAAGGGTATAAAAAGGGGAAATAAAAAGACGTAAATATGTATAAAATATACATACATATTTATATAAAATTAAATAATAGGTATAGGTATTTAAAAAAATGAAAAAGTGATCAATTTTTGTAGGCAAAAAAAAATTTTAAATCCAAAAAAAAAAAAAAAATGGAATGAGTGGGACTCGAACCCGTAAACCAAAAAGAGCTTGTTATGGACAGACCGTCTAGACCATTCAACTACCGCAGCACATAGATGTTTGTTGTTGATATGAGTACATGATGTCAATTATAATTCATAGTGAATTGAAGGATGTGTTTGTTGTTTGTGTAAAATGCTGGTGGTATGTAATATTAAAAAAAAAAAGAAGTTCAACGCAAATGTTTTATGGGGGGAAAACATAAACAACATTGAAATGCTAACACACAATTATTTTACAGGGCTACCAGTAGTAATTTTTAAACGTAAAGCCGCAAAAACGGGCTTTTTGGTTAATAAAAGTCGCAAACCTATCTTAATAGTTTTTATTTATCAATAATGCAACATTACCAACCAAACAATTGCTTAAATTGTGTGTGCTCTTAAATCACTTTTGTGCAAAAATATTATATATGTATTTGAATTTATTTTTGCATAAATTTTGTAAAAAGCTGACTTATTTTGGTATCCATATCTGTTCGTTATACAAATTAGCGGTTTCTTCTTAAAAATAAAAAAAGAAATAGTCGTAAAATTACATGATGAGTTCATTTGTAATATTCCATGTAAATTATATTTTTTTGCAGTTTAGAAACCCTGCATGTTTGTGCGATTTTTAATAAAGAATTTTGAGCAGTGTGACCATTTTAGGAACTGTGCAGCTTAATTTAGCATTAAATATTTTAATTTAGCTGCAAAATTTCCATTAAGCGCTTGGCATTTTGTAATCATTTTTAAAAAATGTTGCTAGCTTTTTTTAAATTTATTCTAGAAATTGAAGATTAGTTTGGTTGATTTAACTCAAGTTTTTTATGTAAATTTTGACTAATAATAGTTATAGTTCTCGTTTTATAAATATCTTACCAGTCTTGTAAAGCATAAACATTTAACCTCATCATGATGTTGAAATTATTTGATATTACGATACAAAAGTTCAAAGAAATTTAATTTTATTGTTTTGCATGACGATAGCCCTCCATCTAAGTGTGATTTTTAATCAAGACTTGTAAGTAGTGTGACCATTTTGGCACTTTTTAAGGTAAATTCAGGACCAAAAACTAAGTTTTAGCAGCAAAATTCTTCCTTTCAATTTGAAACTTAACCAACTATCTACCTTAATACTTGTTTATATATGTATAGCCATTTTTTATATGTAGGCATTTATTTTAATTTTGTTTAAAATGAGCCACTAAAATTTATAAGGATTTAAAAAAAGTAATGAACAACTTTAAGAATTATTTCTAGTATTTTCAAAATCATTTTTAGCTTTTTTTATGCTTACCTAATGCTAAAGTAAGCTGTGAACAAATTTTAAGATCTGTTTCTATGTCATTGTTTTCGTCAATAAAACTATACAAACATACATATTTGTTGCTTTTTGAATATATTAAACATTGACGTACGGAAATACATACATGTATATGAATGTTTGTTTCCAAATAACAAATGCGATGTTTGTTACAAACAAAAAGGTTTTTTTTTTTTAAATAATATGGCAACACTTGTGTAAGAATCTTAAATATCGAAATGTAAGAAGAGATGGCCAACACATAGCAGCAGTCCATTTCTAAGATGAAAGCAACAACAACAATCATGAAAACAATGCCTACCTATACTCATATACAAACGTACACATACATAGCTTTTGAATGTACTGCATACATAGGTATTTACATTTAAGCCAAAAACAAATTATAAAATATGGGTTTTGTTTTACATGCCAGTTTAGCGAACGATTCGTATTTGCATTTTCAATAAAATGAAAAATATCAAAAATTACTGAATTATTTTAAAACAGTTTATAGAATATAAATAAAAGAAGTTAAAAAAAAATGTATTTTCGAAAAGTTGAATGCCGAGATTTGAACCCCGGCAACTACTAACGACGCTGGCTTGGGCAACCGCCCAGACAAATCAGCCATTAACGCTTTTGTAGAAAGAGAATTAAAGTAGAATATATTCCGTCTATTTTGTTAGTATGTAGGTATGTAGAATATAGTATATGCTTTATAGGGCGTAGGATCTATATTGTAGAAATTGCAAACGGAATGGCAAGTTATATACATACATATACTTTTTTTGAAGGAATAAGAAAATAATTTTTTGGATTTCAGTATTTTGATTATAACTTAGCCAATTTTAAACCGATTTGACAGATTTAAATACCGACGTGTTAAGGAAGAAATTTAACATTTACTTTAGTTATATTTATATATAAACATTGATATAAACTTGTAAACATACATATATTTTAACAAAGTTAATTAAAAAAAAAAAATAATAAAAAAATAATAATAAAAAAAAAAAAAATAAAATAAAAAAAAAATGAAATAAAATAAAAAAATGAAGAGTATTTTTTGGTGATGCAGTATTTCGGTTAAAACTCAGCCATTTTTTTGCCGATTGGAAAGATTTGTATGCCGACGTGTTAAGGAAGAAATTTGCCATTTACTTTAGTTATAAAGCTTGGACTCGGGGTGATCTATGGTTCCCAAAAGTGGGTATTTTAATAAAAAACATTTTATTTTGGCCATAACTTTTTTGTATCTGAACCGATTTTTCCAAAGTTGTTAGAAAATATTTTCTACTAAAGATTTCCGGTCTTTTGATATATAAGGTGAACCATCCGTAATATAACAATGCAGAAATTCTGGTTTTTATGAAGTTTTTGATATTTTTTGTACGGGAGATACCACGCCCACTTCTTCAATCCCGCCCACATTTTGTAGGATGGTGTGTATTGGCGACCTAAATGTGTGTACCTAATTTGGAAACTTTGGCTATTGCCGTTTCCCAGATATACAGCAAAAAGTAATAAAAATACAACAACCACAAGGGATTTTTGGAAAAAATTAGAGGTAGTCGTGGTTTATTGCTTATAACTCAGCCATTTTTGAACCGATTTGACAGATTTATATACTGACGGACAGACGGACAGACGGCCAACCGGATTTGAACTTCGCTTTTCATAAGGACCCAGAATATATATACTTTATAGGGTGTAGGAACAATATTGTAGAAATTACAAACGGAATGACAAAGTTATATATACCCTTTTACCTTCGGTGAAGGGTATAAAAATAGGGAAAAAAATCCCCAACCACTATTTCGAGTGGAGCTAGAACCCGGCGACGTTAAGCTCAAAAAAAATTAAACGCATCCAATTTATAATTTAAAATATATTCTGTACAGAAGGGTAACCGTTGAGGAGCCGCACAAAAAAAAATGGACCTGCTCAGTGCTTAAACTGCCAAGAATCTGGCCATACCAAGGCATACTGCTACTTACCCCCTGTCTGCGTAGTATGTGGTGAACTACACGGTACAGTTTCTTGCGATAAGTTTAAAACCGACCCCAACGTAAAAAAATGTAGCAACTGTGGCGGTAATCACACTGACAATTATAGAGGATGCCCTGTATATAATATCGTCAAGCAGACGGTTGGACCGAAAACAAATACCCCTCAAATGCAGGTCGCAAATCAAGTAAACACAAATGCAATTCAAGCCCCCAGCCTAGTAATAACAGAACCTCTTACGCTAACGTCCTAAAATCAAACCATGAGCCAATGCAAGGTGCCTCGCCAAGTAATGATGAAACTCCAGTTTCTAAATTAAGTCGTTTAGAAAAAACCATGGAAACATTAGTGCAAACAGTAAATAATTTTACTAACACAATGGGTAATATGATGCAGGAAATGCTTAGAATGCAATCGATGTTATTGCAAGCTGTACTTAACAAACCATGAACTGTTTAAAAATTTGTTTTTGGAACGCAAACGGCATCCGCCAACATAAAAATTAATAAGAATACTTTCTTAAAAATAAACAAATTGATGTCATGATGATTTTTGAAACTCATTTGACCTCAAGAATATAAATGGTTATATACTTTATGATACCAAGGACCCTCGAGATAGAGCTTGTGGAGGTTCTGCCATTTTAATAAAAACCCGAGTCAAACACTACCTAATGTGTGATCATCGTGAAGATTATCTCCAAGCAACGAACATTTGCGTTGAGGAATTTAATAGAAACCTAGTAATTTCATCGTTATACTCCCCGCCTAGATTTTCAATATCGGAGGACCAATATTATAAATATTTTAAATCATTAGGACCGTGTTTCCTAGCCGCTGGCGATTATAACGCTAAACATACCTTCTGGGGGTCACGACTTATAACACCAAAGGGTCGTGTTTTATTTAACACAATTTCTAAAATGGATTTAAATGTGGTAGCGAGCAGACAACCAACATATTGGCCCACTGATCATCAAAAAATTCCAGATGTCATCGATTTCGGCGTGGTTAAAAACATTCCCATAGAAACGATTCATGTTGAAGCCTCCCTAGATTCATCTTCCGACCACTCACCTACAATTGTTACTATAATGAACCCCAATAGAATTGTACCTCCGACGACAGCTACGCAAATTAATTGGTTAAAATATAAAAAATATCTCAGTACCCATTGCACAGAAAATATTGCGCTCAGTACACCGGATTATGTAGATCGCTCTATTGACAATTTTGACAGTTTTCTGAAACTAGCTGTTCAACATTCCAATATTGCCCCCAAAAAAACAAAAACAGATGTCGAGCATCTTTTGTCTGAAAAAAGGAGGGCTCGAAGAGAGTGGCAATTGCACAGATCCCCTCAACTTAAGAACTTACTTAAAGAGTGTACAAAAAAACTAAGAAAGTTACTGCAGACTAAGAAAACGGCTTCTCTGGAAAAATATCTTAAGGAACTTGATGCAACCCCACAATCAGACTACTCATTATGGCGTGCAGCTAGAAATCTCAAAAGGCCAGTTGTCTCTAAGCCACCATTAAGAAACTTGAATGGAAGTTGGGCAAGAAATGATGTTGAAAAAGGAAATCTGTTTGTCAATCATTTAAAAAACGTATTTACCCCAAATATATGTCACGATATTGCGGTCGAGTTACCACCTGTTGCTAGAGCAGCTGTTCCGCTAAGATTTGAAATAAGAGAAATCGAAAAGGCTATTTGTGATTTAAGCCCCAAGAAGGCTCCTGGTTTGGATAAGATCAGCAAGAAAATGCTTTTGGAGCTACCCAGCATAGCAAAGAAAATTATTCTTTTAATTTTTAATGCTATTTTACGCCTTGAATACTATCCTCAAAAGTGGAAGGTCTCCTTAGTCACCATGATACCTAAACCTGAAAGGATCACACAAAAGTTGAGTCATATAGGCCTATAAACTTACTTTCTAATATATCAAAGCTGTTTGAGAAGCTGTTAGCGTCAAAATTAACCCAAATTTTAAATGAAAATAGATGTATTCCTAACCACTAATTCGGCTTTAGAAGAGAACACAGCACAATTGAGCAAACTCATCGTATAGTAAACGCAATAAGAAAAGCCTTTGAAGAAAAAAAATATTGTTCCACTCTCTTCATCGATGTTTCTCAAGCTTTTGATAAAGTCTGGCATGAAGGCTTATTACATAAATTGAAGCTCAACTTACCAGTAAACACACACAAGCTGTTAGAAAGCTACTTAGTCGATCGAAAATTTATTATTAAAGAAGGTGATTATTTAAGCTCTCCTCAGCAAATTGACGCTGGAGTCCCTCAGGGAAGCATCCTGGGCCCACTTTTATACTTAATATATACCTCGGATATGCCAACAAACAACTACACACAAACTTCAACATTTGCTGATGATACAGCTTTTTTTAGTTATAAAGCTTGGACTCGGGGTGATCTATGGTTCCCAAAAGTGGGTATTTTAATAAAAAACATTTTATTTTGGCCATAACTTTTTTGTATCTGAACCGATTTTTCCAAAGTTGTTAGAAAATATTTTCTACTAAAGATTTCCGGTCTTTTGATATATAAGGTGAACCATCCGTAATATAACAATGCAGAAATTCTGGTTTTTATGAAGTTTTTGATATTTTTTGTACGGGAGATACCACGCCCACTTCTTCAATCCCGCCCACATTTTGTAGGATGGTGTGTATTGGCGACCTAAATGTGTGTACCTAATTTGGAAACTTTGGCTATTGCCGTTTCCCAGATATACAGCAAAAAGTAATAAAAATACAACAACCACAAGGGATTTTTGGAAAAAATTAGAGGTAGTCGTGGTTTATTGCTTATAACTCAGCCATTTTTGAACCGATTTGACAGATTTATATACTGACGGACAGACGGACAGACGGACAACCGGATTTGAACTTCGCTTTTCATAAGGACCCAGAATATATATACTTTATAGGGTGTAGGAACAATATTGTAGAAATTACAAACGGAATGACAAAGTTATATATACCCTTTTACCTTCGGTGAAGGGTATAAAAATAGGGAAAAAAATCCCCAACCACTATTTCGAGTGGAGCTAGAACCCGGCGACGTTAAGCTCAAAAAAAATTAAACGCATCCAATTTATAATTTAAAATATATTCTGTACAGAAGGGTAACCGTTGAGGAGCCGCACAAAAAAAAATGGACCTGCTCAGTGCTTAAACTGCCAAGAATCTGGCCATACCAAGGCATACTGCTACTTACCCCCTGTCTGCGTAGTATGTGGTGAACTACACGGTACAGTTTCTTGCGATAAGTTTAAAACCGACCCCAACGTAAAAAAATGTAGCAACTGTGGCGGTAATCACACTGACAATTATAGAGGATGCCCTGTATATAATATCGTCAAGCAGACGGTTGGACCGAAAACAAATACCCCTCAAATGCAGGTCGCAAATCAAGTAAACACAAATGCAATTCAAGCCCCCAGCCTAGTAATAACAGAACCTCTTACGCTAACGTCCTAAAATCAAACCATGAGCCAATGCAAGGTGCCTCGCCAAGTAATGATGAAACTCCAGTTTCTAAATTAAGTCGTTTAGAAAAAACCATGGAAACATTAGTGCAAACAGTAAATAATTTTACTAACACAATGGGTAATATGATGCAGGAAATGCTTAGAATGCAATCGATGTTATTGCAAGCTGTACTTAACAAACCATGAACTGTTTAAAAATTTGTTTTTGGAACGCAAACGGCATCCGCCAACATAAAAATTAATAAGAATACTTTCTTAAAAATAAACAAATTGATGTCATGATGATTTTTGAAACTCATTTGACCTCAAGAATATAAATGGTTATATACTTTATGATACCAAGGACCCTCGAGATAGAGCTTGTGGAGGTTCTGCCATTTTAATAAAAACCCGAGTCAAACACTACCTAATGTGTGATCATCGTGAAGATTATCTCCAAGCAACGAACATTTGCGTTGAGGAATTTAATAGAAACCTAGTAATTTCATCGTTATACTCCCCGCCTAGATTTTCAATATCGGAGGACCAATATTATAAATATTTTAAATCATTAGGACCGTGTTTCCTAGCCGCTGGCGATTATAACGTTAAACATACCTTCTGGGGGTCACGACTTATAACACCAAAGGGTCGTGTTTTATTTAACACAATTTCTAAAATGGATTTAAATGTGGTAGCGAGCAGACAACCAACATATTGGCCCACTGATCATCAAAAAATTCCAGATGTCATCGATTTCGGCGTGGTTAAAAACATTCCCATAGAAACGATTCATGTTGAAGCCTCCCTAGATTCATCTTCCGACCACTCACCTACAATTGTTACTATAATAGAATTGTACCTCCGACGACAGCTACGCAAATTAATTGGTTAAAATATAAAAAATATCTCAGTACCCATTGCACAGAAAATATTGCGCTCAGTACACCGGATTATGTAGATCGCTCTATTGACAATTTTGACAGTTTTCTGAAACTAGCTGTTCAACATTCCAATATTGCCCCCAAAAAAACAAAAACAGATGTCGAGCATCTTTTGTCTGAAAAAAGGAGGGCTCGAAGAGAGTGGCAATTGCACAGATCCCCTCAACTTAAGAACTTACTTAAAGAGTGTACAAAAAAACTAAGAAAGTAACTGCAGACTAAGAAAACGGCTTCTCTGGAAAAATATCTTAAGGAACTTGATGCAACCCCACAATCAGACTACTCATTATGGCGTGCAGCTAGAAATCTCAAAAGGCCAGTTGTC
Source organism: Pollenia angustigena (assembly GCA_930367215.1). Lineage (NCBI taxonomy): Eukaryota > Metazoa > Arthropoda > Insecta > Diptera > Polleniidae > Pollenia > Pollenia angustigena. The sequence goes on along the minus strand of OV884059.1, from coordinate 99,883,069 downwards.
TCTAAGCCACCATTTAGAAACTTGAATGGAAGTTGGGCAAGAAATGATGTTGAAAAAGGAAATCTGTTTGTCAATCATTTAAAAAACGTATTTACCCCAAATATATGTCACGATATTGCGGTCGAGTTACCACCTGTTGCTAGAGCAGCTGTTCCGCTAAGATTTGAAATAAGAGAAATCGAAAAGGCTATTTGTGATTTAAGCCCCAAGAAGGCTCCTGGTTTGGATAAGATCAGCAAGAAAATGCTTTTGGAGCTACCCAGCATAGCAAAGAAAATTATTCTTTTAATTTTTAATGCTATTTTACGCCTTGAATACTATCCTCAAAAGTGGAAGGTCTCCTTAGTCACCATGATACCTAAACCTGAAAGGATCACACAAAAGTTGAGTCATATAGGCCTATAAGCTTACTTTCTAATATATCAAAGCTGTTTGAGAAGCTGTTAGCGTCAAAATTAACCCAAATTTTAAATGAAAATAGATGTATTCCTAACCACTAATTCGGCTTTAGAAGAGAACACAGCACAATTGAGCAAACTCATCGTATAGTAAACGCAATAAGAAAAGCCTTTGAAGAAAAAAAATATTGTTCCACTCTCTTCATCGATGTTTCTCAAGCTTTTGATAAAGTCTGGCATGAAGGCTTATTACATAAATTGAAGCTCAACTTACCAGTAAACACACACAAGCTGTTAGAAAGCTACTTAGTCGATCGAAAATTTATTATTAAAGAAGGTGATTATTTAAGCTCTCCTCAGCAAATTGACGCTGGAGTCCCTCAGGGAAGCATCCTGGGCCCACTTTTATACTTAATATATACCTCGGATATGCCAACAAACAACTACACACAAACTTCAACATTTGCTGATGATACAGCTTTTTTTAGGGTGCACGAAAACCGTCAAGAAGCATCTCGATACCTACAGGATCATATATTTCAACTCGAACTATGGTTAAAGCAATGGTCAATGAGCAAAAATGCGTACATATAACATTCACCTTGCGTCGGGAATCATGCCCCCCTATTAAAATCAATAATCAAATAATACCTCAAAATTCAAATGTAAAATACCTCGGTATTCATCTAGATCGCCGTTTAACGTGGAAAAGCCATATAGAGGCAAAATTAACTCAAATGAAACTAAAAGCCATCCAAATTCATTGGCTTATTGGAAGAAACTCTGTCCTTAGTCTCGACTGCAAACTTCTTCTTTACAACTCCATCTTAAAGCCAATCTGGTGCTATGGTATTCAGTTATGGGGCACTGCTTCGGCCTCTAATATCGAAAAAATTCAAAGGCGCCAAAATAAACTGCTTCAAATAATCACAGCTGCCCCTTGGTATGTTAAAAACTCAAATATTCACAAGGATCTTAATGTTCCATTAGTTAAAACTATGATTACGAAATATGCAGTAAAATACTTAAAAAGGCTCGAATTGCACCCGAACCCACTAGCACGAAATATTTTAAATGATAGCGGCCACACTCGCTAAAGAAGAAGAGACACTGCAGCACTTATCCAATTAGATGAGCGATAAACGCCTATAAAAGTGAACAGAACCCGCGATGAAGAAAATTTTTGTCTGGCACTGGCAGGACAAAAAATAACGTATTAGGTTAAGATTTAATTAATTATTGTTAGTTCATATTTAATATATGAAGATTCAATAAATAAATAATGAAGAAAAAAAAATTTCCGTCATTACTGGAGCGATCTGACTGAAGTTCAAATGTTTTGTGAATAAAAATTCGTATGATTATAGAATTGTTTTCATCTTTTTAAATTTGACTTAAGAAAGTTTGTCAAAATGCCACAGATTTATACTATAACTATATATATACCGTTGTAAAAGTTTTTGTGTCGGTATACTTATACCCAATTTGTTTCGGTTGTCAACCTCTTATTATTTAAATTTTTCATATAAAAATCGGCGTATACTTAATAATAAGTTAATGGTATAATTTTATATTGATTACGCGTTATTTCATATTTGCATAAAGTATTGCATAATTTCAGGTTCATCAATTCAGTCGTTGTGGACGCGTATACGCAATATTTATTTATTTTACTACGTATACACACAGTGAAGCAAAGAGAAGAACAAATATAAAAGAGATTTATTATTTTCATTATTTATTTATTTAAAAAAAAAAAAATAAAATATAAAAGTATTTGTTTAATAAGTAAAAAGTTTTATTTAAGGTGCTAAATAAGAAATCTCTTAATTTGAATTGCGTTGTCGGTGCACTGCATATAATTTGGGTGTTGATTCGAGAGACGTATGCTCGAAATAAAGAATTCCCATTTCGAAACATGAGGCGGTATCGCAATTGTATGATATATATCCCCATTCTCGATCTTGCAAACACCCATACGTGTATCTGGTTCTTAGTTACAATGAAGAAAAATTTTACTTCTCAACTTTTAAATGTTGATAAAAGAAATGCTAGTAAGCCGGCGAGAATATGATGATATTCTATCATACCTCCTTAGGCTATAAGTATAACGGACAGTGTTTTTGTTAGTAATGTTAACCCAGATAGCGCCGGAAATAATTTCTTTTTGAAATTTTCAACTTTTATTTCGAATTTCAAATCTTCATAGCTATTTAAACATTTTTTATTAAATAACTATTTTTCTTAAAATCTATAGTTAAGCCGATATCTGGCGTCCTTTTAAAAGGACGGTAGCTAAATACCCTACTTAAATTATTTTTAATTTGTACTTTGTTTTTATTTGAAAATAACGAAATTGCTGTTTTTTTTTCAATAAAAGAAGGAAAAACGATTATGTTGTAACTTGGAGTGTGATACGTCAGAAGCAATCCTTTGGATGTAAAGCGACATTATACTTGTTGCAAAAAAGTTGGCCTTCTTATGGCAATATGTGCAACGAGTTTTCTTTTCCTTCTGTTGTACTAGGTGCCCTGTCCATCAAATCGCGAGTACATATGAAGGTTGGCGCTGGACTTGCTTGAACCCCTCTTTGAGGTTCTTTTAAAATATTCTTGTAATCCGTTTGCAATCACTCTTCTAAAAGCTAAATGATTCATATTTCCGCCATACGAACGATATAATAACCAGCTATTTTGCTCCGCCATGTCGATACAATGACAAATAAGCGCAAAATACCACTTTTTTCCTCTACTGTGTATTGAACAAGCAAGTTAAATATAACTTCATCAAAAAGTTTAAGAAATATTTCCATGGAATCTGGACTTTGCTGGCATTCGGAAAATGCCTCACATGTTGGTAGGCTAGGAACCATATCCGTTTGCTGCCAGTCTTTCACACATCGCCATCGCTCTCGTATTCAGGTACATCTTTATCCACCATTTCTGCCTCGGTACGTAGCTGCCCACCTGGCAAATTATTGTGGAACACATTATCTTCATCGCCACTATCTTCGTCTGTTACATCAGCATTAGCGTTGTCGGGGGGAGCGATGTACAATAAAACCTCATCATCACTCCATTGATCAATTTCTTCCAAAATTTCGTTTGGCTTTAATGCCTTTCGGTATGACTTACTGTATAAAAAACACGAAAATTATAAAAAAAGGTAGTATATATTGCCACTGTCCTTTTAAAAGTACGCAGTGGCAAAACGACCATAGCGCTGCAATACAGCATTACGCACGCTTAACATTTATTTGTTGTTCAACTACGATGTTTATCCACGAACTGAGCCTAGGGGTTTATACTGATGGTTCGAGGAAGGGTGTAAGAGCTGGCGGAGGTTTCTACATAGAGGAACTGGATGTGAGAGTTTCCTTTCGTCTGCCGGATGGATGTAGTGTCCTGCAGGCGGAGATCTCGGCTATAAGGCGGGCGGCAAATTGGCTGAGGTATCATCGCATATCGGAGATATACGTATATTAACTGACAGTAAGGCTACCCTTGCTTCCCTAGCGGGTGTCTATACGACATCTAGGTTAACTGTGGAATGTCGGATGTCTTTGAATGAGATTGCGAAACATTCAAGGGTAACGCTAATATGGATTCCGGGTCACTCAGAGTGCCCGGGTAATCTAGTGGCAGATGGGCTGGCCAAACAAGGTGGTCGCATGGATGACATATTTACTTAGGTTCAAAAGGGACCAGATTAGGACAGTTGTATCGGTTGTTACTGGGCACTGGCCGGTGGGGACTCATGCTGAAAGAATGGGTCTGGAATTTAATGACTACTGTAGAAGTTGTCAGGATGAGGAGGAGGAGGAGGAGACTGTGCTTCACTTTCTCTGTCAATGCCCTGGGTTGCGGGGTATTAGGGAGGAATGCCTGGGGAAACCGACATTTGCCTGCCTAGAGGATCTATCCAGGATAGAACTAAGATCGCTGATTCGCTTCATTAGGAGGACGAAGTGGCTGGATTCTGCAGTGACGCCATCTGAGTAACTGCTCTATAGGATGGGCATTGGCGCTGGGTATCACAAAGGGACCAATAAAGAACCCAAGTGAGCTGTCTGTTGATAGCTGCCCATGGAACCTAACCTAAACCTGACGATGTTTCTTTAAATAATTTAAAAACAAAATTACAGATCACTAGACGTATATGATTTACTTACACGTTTCTTTCCATTGCGCAATATTAAAAGCAAAAACACCTTTTACAAAACACTCGCTATGCTATTAAAGCAAGATGAACTTTTTTCATTAACCGATGTTTTCAAGTTCGGGAGCTTTATAACAAAGAATAAACAAAAAAAAACTATAAAAACAATGCACAGAAATTGGCATACATAGCGGAACTTTTCTCTCAAATTGTATGTACTTTTAAAAGGACGGTTGAGCCAAGTGGGTTAATGTTTCTTACATCGAGGGAATTACAGGCACCATGCCTTAGCCAGACGAACTCTTATATAACGATTTGTTAAGTGCTGTGTTGGCCACATGAAGTTAAGGTGCTATTAAGCGTAACGCCAAGATATCAAACTGTATTCACAATCTCAATTCTTGAGCCACCAGTAACAACATTCATATCTGTCTCAACTCTTATACTTTTCTTGGACAAAACATTTTGATTTACTCGTCCGTAAGCAGATGCCTTGGAAAATATTTGATTTAAGTCAAAATTTATGTGATATAAGCCTGTTAGTAATACGTCCCTTGTGCAACTAAGGTATAACTGAACATCATCAGCATACATTTGTACACAAGAGTATCGCAGTTGCTGCGGGAGATCTTTGGCATGCATTAAGTATAACAAGGCCCCAAGAATTTATCCCTGTGGAACCCCTCTATTTACTGTTAATTCATTATCCACCACAGATTGACTTCTATCAGATAAATAGGACTGAATCCAACTACCTGTAAGTGCCGAAAACCCAAAAAGTTTCATCAGTTTCATGCAAAGAATGGAATGATGAACGCTGTTGAATACATTAGAATAGCCTAATAGAACCAATATAGATATTTTGCTGCCGTCTAAATTGGCACGAATTTCTTCTAGAACATCTGTAAGTGCAGTTATGTAACTACGCGTTGGTCTGAAAGCAGATTGGCGATCAGCAAACAGTCGGTTGTCGTTCACACGTTTATATAATAAACGTTCGAATACTTTACTAGAATATGTTATAATAGCTATCGGACGATGTTCGTTATTGGTTTTTGGTATTGGAACAATTTTAGCATACTTCCAAATTATTGGTAGTATATTGGTCATAATTATGTTGTTAAAAATATGTGTAACGAAACAAACTATCCGAGGTAAAATAAATTTTACAAACCTGGTGTCAATTTCATCTAAGCCGATGGAATTCGATTTCACAGTATAAAAAGCCTCAACTTCAACATACTGAAAATTAAATTTAATCACAGAATCAACACATAAAGAGGTAATAGATCATCAACATCATCATCATATACATGTGTATATAAGTAGGCAAGTTTATTTCGTTTGTTCCCTTTAACGACTATACTATTCATTGGACATTAACAAATTATACATCATTCGAAAGATATTTTTTGGTAGAAGTGCACAATGTACATTTTATTAAAATTCAGTATTTTAGGAGTTATAGGCGTTAGAAAGTGTTATAAATACATAGAAAATATTCACATACGTGTGAGAAAAACAATTTAAACAAATAACAGAAACACCGTTTTATGCTTCTTTTTTGTGTTTATACATAGTAAAAAGAACAACAACATACGATTTCTCTCCTATGCCTTTAATTGGAGATCAGTAGAAAATAAGAAAAAAGAGACAGACAATTTTAAATGTTTTGTTTTCTTTTTGTAAGAGTTGTTATTTTAAAATGTTGCCGTTGATTTTTGCATATGAATAACTTTAAATCATTGGTGCTCAAAAATGGTTTGCATATGTATTGAGAGAGCATTTTAAAATACAGAGATACGCAAAACTATGCGCACCAGTTTTATTTAAATTTTATAGAAAGAAATTGTTTTGGTTGTTAAACATTTATAATAATACAGTCAAAACTAAATTTTTTATTTTGTTTTTGGCTTTTAAAATTGCAACTTTTTAAAAATTTAAAAAAACTGTAAGAATTGGAAGTTTTCCAATTTTACTATAAAAAAAAAATTCAGTGGGAACTGCGAGCATGTTTGTATTTTCAAAGTAAGAATTATATCTAAAAAAAAACTGCACTAAATTCTTGTACATTTATGCTTTTATGACAGTTTTGTAAAAGCATTAAAATTTTTGTTTAAATTTTATTACTTATCCTACACACTGTATTTGAAACAACATCAACTCATCTTCCGTACATGTGCAACTAAATTAATGAGCGTAAAAAACAAAGTGGTAGCGCTTCTAAACAATTGTTTGCTTGAATGAGCGTCACTGCTTTAAATGTTACCGTTGATTTCTAGAATTTTGTGTATATGAATAATTTTAATTTATATAATTTCAATTATTAGTTGGTAATAATGTAAAGAATAGGTGCATTATATATTTTTTGAAACAATTCGGTGTTGCTTTACTATTTTTTTAAAATATTTTTTGGTATTACTTTAAATTAATTGGTGTTTGTTGTTAATTAGTTTAGACTTGATTTTAGTCAGTTTTAATTAACTAAATTTATAATTGTATCAAAAAATATAATTTTAAATTTAAAGTGACAGTGTTTTATAGAAAATACCTCGCCGTGGTAACTAGACGAATGTGGTTGATAGCCATCGAAGAAAACATTCCACAATATTACCAAATATGCAATGCAGTCCTCAACAAATCAAATGATGATACTGACATCTTAGATGTTTCTTTTAATGGCTTAAATTCAATCCAACGTAATTTTTGACATTTTAACTGCATTAAAAGCTATTTTCGGGAGTGGTTTTTATATGGGAGCTATGGCAAATATGGACCGATTTCAAGAAAATCTGGTAAGATAAATTGATTTGCAATACAATAAATGTGGGTTGAGTTCAATCTAAAAAACAACATAATAAGACGGTACAAAACTTTATTCCGGAGAGAATTTTGTACGAGGGTTATGTGGAATTGTGGTGCGATTTTCACCATTTGAAATAGAAAAAATTTTTTATTCAGCATTAACGTATAACTTCCTGTACAAAAACAACAACTCTGCTAAAAAGAAAACTTAATATCTATTTACAATTATGCGATTGTACTGATGTGTGTAATAAATAAAACTATGGATCATGGTCAATCACGAATTTCTGTAATTAGGTTAAGATTCAAATACAATTTATCTGTGCCGAATTTTGTCTAGATATCTAAATCTATGTATATGAGATTTTTCGGGTTAAAGTGATTTTAGGGAGGAGGTTTATATGGGACCGATGGTACGTACCAATAAGAAGTTCAAATAGTTGCTGTTTTAAAAGTTATCGTTGCCAAATTTTATATAAATACCCATATTTCTAAGGAAGTTATATCATTTGTGGTATTTGTATAGGATATATGGATAGATTCCAATAAGAATTGGTAATATTATTAAGGTTGAAATAAAATATTTTGGGTCAGATTTAAATAAATTGATAATAAATGGGCACAAACTTATATTCCGGAAAAATTTTTGTATGAGGGTAATGTGTAATCTTGGACCAATTCTTACAATTTATAATAAGCACTATTTTCGTTCAGCACAAACGCTATTATGCTTATACTTTCTGCCTTTGGTGGTGTGGGTAGAAAAACAAATTTTCCAAAAAGAAAATTAAAAATTATTACAATCTATCTGTTTTAATACCCACAAAACCATAGATAGAGAGGATATTTTGCTATCGTACTGAAGTATGTAACAGATAAAAATATTGGTTCCTATGCACCCTCTTTTAGTGTACTAATCGATTAAGTCTGTTTGGCTGGCTGGCAAACACCAAACAAAGTCATTATTTCTAGATTGCAGTCGATTGGGTCTAGGTAAGGTCATATTTACAATTTTGCAAAATGAGAGATATAGCCATATTATTTTTCGCAAATGAGAGATAAAGCCATATTTTTCCAGAATATTGTTATGCATGGTGTATACATTCTGTAAAAGGGAAAATCCTTAGTTTTCATTGAAAAACATTTGGTTATTCTTGTGACGCACACAGGAACACTTTATTCAGCGAAGCCACCTGCCGCGTCTACTGGAGGAAAAAATCCCTTAGCACGGCCGCAGGCCGCCACGCGCAAAAACTTTAGTATGCGAAGCCAGATTTCAATACTTAACTTTAGTGTCTCCGGAACTGAAATGAGAGATAAAGCCATTTCTAATATTGCTAATGTTAGCTGAATTTTTAGGGGGGTGCTTCAATACCATGTGAGATAAAGCCATGATGGCTTTATCTCTCATTCAGTAGGGAGATAAAGCCTTTTTTTATTTGAATGGCAGATAAAGCCATCATGGCATCATTTGGTCGAATTCTTGAAATTTAAAGATCAAAATTTAGATTTTCTTCAATAACCTAAAAATAACGGTAATTTTGTATATAACGGACTTATGAAAAAGTCGCAGAAAAAGTTGCCGCTGAAGTCCTAAAGAACCATTTTCAGCAATTAAAAAGTGATTTTTCTTTAAAAGTTGATTTTGGAATATTGCGAATTCAAGTATCAGAAGTTTTCATTAAATTTTTTGTTTCTAAAATTTGATTGTTTTTTTTTTACTCTCTCTTTGCATTGAAAAAAAGCCATAATTGTATGTAAATGAACACACCTATTATTGTTTTTATTTTTATTATATGTATGTATGTTTAAATGAAATTCTTATATGTAAAAATCCTTCACTGTAATTATGAGATTATAAATGTTGTTGTATTGGAAAACAATTAAATAAATAAAATAATCATTTAAACAATTGTTCTTAAAGCACTTATCCCGTGGTCAGTAAATACAATATTATCATAATAACGAAGTAATTGTGCAATGCAGGTGAAAACATGGCATGCAACTTTACTGGTGATTATGTGTTTGTAAGTGTTGTTACTCCAGATGAAAGGTAATTGACGTAAAACTAATTCTTATTATCAATTATTATTAATTATTAATTTTTTTTGGGCGGTTGTTCCACATTTTGATTCATAACACTTTTGTACTTAATAATACACAAGGACTCAAATATATATACTTTTCGGGATCTTTGATGGATATTAAAAAAGTTTCACAAGGAATAACAAACTAGGTATACCCTTTTCACAACTAGTTGTGGAGGATATAAAATGTATATTATACACAACAACTTTTACTGTTACAGATATGACTGATAATAAGGAAAAATATTACACACGAGTTATTACCACGTAAGAACACGAAACTAATTGAGCACATGGGGGATAAGGTTACAACTGGAAATGAATTCTTACATTTATATCCATGTTATTTCCCTGGTGGCTTATTCTTTGTAAAAAAATTTAACCAAATCACCTTGAAATCGTCGTTCCCTATTAAAGTACGTTTATACAAGCTGACCCAAGAAGGTGCCTGTCAACGGGATTCTTATTTATAATAAATAATAATAAAATAATAAATTGGAATAAATGCGCTCGATACATGAATAAAAACTTCTTGTTCAACCAAACTTTACGGAAGTATTAAGTACAACCAAAACTGATGAACACAATCACTGCAGAAATAGAATATAGTATACCAAAAAAGAAACAAATTTATTTTGTGAAGAAATTGCCGAATTACTTGCAAAACATGACCCAAGGTCAACAAGGTTCTATTTGCACCTAAACTAAATTTGAGATAGAACCTTGTTGTCAAAAGCTCGCGAAGCTTTAATTTAATTAAGGAACATATATAGAATAAATGATCACCACCAATGATCACAATTGAAAACACACCTCTTCTTAAAGATTATTTTAATAAGTACGGTTCACTAAAAGGAATATGCAATATTTTAGCAGATACTTTTTTATTTTAACAACAATGTTTGAAACATCATAAGGAACAACGAAAGTATATTTTATGTAAATAATGCTGTAAATAGTATAGAACATACTGAACAAAACCGAAAAAAGCGTTTAATGCTATACTTCTACATAAATGTTGGCATTTATATAAAATTTGACGTCGATAACTTTTATAATAGCTCAAGAGGGAAGCGAACTGACACCGAAGTAGTCCCGTGATAGGTCTTTGGTTTTAGAGACCGGTTCTAGTTCTAACACTTTATATGAATAAGACCTTTACACGGTGTTGTCATTGGAGTTGGTCAATTGACACCATGTGACCAGTCACACGTCTATTCTCAATGAACGTGTTTAGTGCCAGTTACTACAATAAAGTATTATGTATCTCAATGCAATGTAGTATTATTTTAATAAAACAAGTCCTAGGATTGGTCCCAAAAAATATGTCACAGCACCGGTGAAGACTGCACTGTAATTCATTACTTTTACTACCTTTTCGTTCTTCATAAACCAGTTGAATGATTGGATCTCCTTTCTTAAAGCACTTATCCCGTGGTCAGTAAATACAATATTATCATAATAACGAAGTAATTGTGCAATGCAGGTGAAAACATGGCATGCAACTTTACTGGTGATTATGTGTTTGTAAGTGTTGTTACTCCAGATGAAAGGTAATTGACGTAAAACTAATTCTTATTATCAATTATTATTAATTATTAATTTTTTTTGGGCGGTTGTTCCACATTTTGATTCATAACACTTTTGTACTTAATAATACACAAGGACTCAAATATATATACTTTTCGGGATCTTTGATGGATATTAAAAAAGTTTCACAAGGAATAACAAACTAGGTATACCCTTTTCACAACTAGTTGTGGAGGATATAAAATGTATATTATACACAACAACTTTTACTGTTACAGATATGACTGATAATAAGGAAAAATATTACACACGAGTTATTACCACGTAAGAACACGAAACTAATTGAGCACATGGGGGATAAGGTTACAACTGGAAATGAATTCTTACATTTATATCCATGTTATTTCCCTGGTGGCTTATTCTTTGTAAAAAAATTTAACCAAATCACCTTGAAATCGTCGTTCCCTATTAAAGTACGTTTATACAAGCTGACCCAAGAAGGTGCCTGTCAACGGGATTCTTATTTATAATAAATAATAATAAAATAATAAATTGGAATAAATGCGCTCGATACATGAATAAAAACTTCTTGTTCAACCAAACTTTACGGAAGTATTAAGTACAACCAAAACTGATGAACACAATCACTGCAGAAATAGAATATAGTATACCAAAAAAGAAACAAATTTATTTTGTGAAGAAATTGCCGAATTACTTGCAAAACATGACCCAAGGTCAACAAGGTTCTATTTGCACCTAAACTAAATTTGAGATAGAACCTTGTTGTCAAAAGCTCGCGAAGCTTTAATTTAATTAAGGAACATATATAGAATAAATGATCACCACCAATGATCACAATTGAAAACACACCTCTTCTTAAAGATTATTTTAATTAGTACGGTTCACTAAAAGGAATATGCAATATTTTAGCAGATACTTTTTTATTTTAACAACAATGTTTGAAACATCATAAGGAACAACGAAAGTATATTTTATGTAAATAATGCTGTAAATAGTATAGAACATACTGAACAAAACCGAAAAAAGCGTTTAATGCTATACTTCTACATAAATGTTGGCATTTATATAAAATTTGACGTCGATAACTTTTATAATAGCTCAAGAGGGAAGCGAACTGACACCGAAGTAGTCCCGTGATAGGTCTTTGGTTTTAGAGACCGGTTCTAGTTCTAACACTTTATATGAATAAGACCTTTACACGGTGTTGTCATTGGAGTTGGTCAATTGACACCATGTGACCAGTCACACGTCTATTCTCAATGAACGTGTTTAGTGCCAGTTACTACAATAAAGTATTATGTATCTCAATGCAATGTAGTATTATTTTAATAAAACAAGTCCTAGGATTGGTCCCAAAAAATATGTCACAGCACCGGTGAAGACTGCACTGTAATTCATTACTTTTACTACCTTTTCGTTCTTCATAAACCAGTTGAATGATTGGATCTCCTTTCACTGGACATGAGTTCTTTCTTTTTGTACTGGTTTTATTTTCACAAATCCCAGAACCAGTCTGTTGGACCAATTGACACAAATTTCCCGCAAGAAGCTGCAATTTTATATTATACTAGCTGACCCGGTCCGCGTTGCTGGCCCCAAGCAAACATTAGTGTTGTATTACCAGACGATTTAAGTTGAGCTGTAAACGAAATTTACAGCCTTTAAAATTTTCCTTCCGTAAAAACCTAAATCGGGCAAGCCGTTCTCAAGTTATGCGCTTAATAGAAAAAGTGGGCGTAGAAGTAGGCGTGATACATTTTTCTTTCAATGAAAACGTAAAATGGAATAATACGAACATTTAAAAGAAAAATTAGTCAAATCGAAGGAGCCGTTTTTTGATTTTAGGTAAATCGAAAAAAGTGGGCGGGGCAAAATTTTCTCTCCGTAAAAACCTAAGTTGGACCATGGCAATCATTTTAAAGAAAAAATCGTTTGAATCGGTCAAGCCGTTCTCAACTTATGCGCTTAATAGAAAAAGTGGGCGTAAAAGTAGGCGTGATACATTTTTCTTTCGATGAAAACGTAAAAGGGATTAATACGAACATTTAAAAGAAAAATTAGTCAAATCGATGAAGCCGTTTTTTGATTTTAGGTAAATCGAAAAAAGTGGGCGGGGCAAAATTTTCATTCCGTAAAAACCTAAGTTGGACCATGGCAATCATTTTAAAGAAAAAATCGTTTGAATCGGTCAAGCCGTTCTCAACTTATGTGCTTAATAGAAAAAGTGGGCGTAAAAGTAGGCGTGGTAAATTTTTCTTTCGATGAAAACTTAAAGTTGATTAATACGAACATTTGAAAGAACAATTATTCAACTTGATGGAGCCGTTTTCTGATTTTAGGTAATTCGAAAAAAGTGGGCGTAACAGTGGGCGGGGCAACATTTTCTTTCCGCCAAACCTAAGTTAGAACATGGCGATCATTTTGAAGAAAAAATCGTTTGAATCGGTCAAGCCGTTCTCAACTTATGCGCTTAATAGAAAAAGTGGGCGTAAAAGTAGGCGTGGTAAGTTTTTCTTTCGATGAAAGCTTAAAGTTGATTAATACGAACATTTGAAAGAACAATTAGTCAACTCGATGGAGCCGTTTTCTGATAATAGGTAATTCGAAAAAAGTGGGCGGGGCAACATTTTCTTTCCGCAAAACCTAAGTTAGACCATGGCTATCTTTTTAAAGAAAAAAATCGTCCAAATCGGTCAAGCCGTTCTCCAGTTATGCGCTTAATAGAAAAAGTGGGCGTAAAAGTAGGCGTGGTAAATTTTTCTTTCGATGAAAACTTAAAGTTGATTAATACGAACATTTGAAAGAAAAATTAGTCAACTCGATGGAGCCGTTTTCTGATTTTAGGTAAATCGAAAAAAGTGGGCGTAAAAGTGGGCGGGGAAAAATTTTTCCCGTAAAAACCTAAGGTGGACCATGGCGATCATTTTAAAGAAAAAATCGTTCAAATCGGTCAAGCCGTTCTCAAGTCATGGTTTTTGCCACGCCCCTCCGCCCCCAGACCGAAAATCAAAAATCAGACTTCCTTATGTCACCCGCCTGAATATTCTGAAGATTCCCTGAAAATTTCATCAAAATCGGCCCAGCCGTTTTGGAGTCCATACGTTACATACATACATACACACATACATACACACATCCAATTTTATATATATAGATTTTTTTACTGGTAGCTCTAGCAAATACCATATGTCCAGCGTTGCCTAGTGTGCAGACTTATCTGTTATTTGCAGTGCAAACCAGTCTTGCAGATTATTCTTCAAAAACCATTGTTATTAAATTTTATTCGAATGATAGAAAGAAACATTTAATTACATATTGATTAGCAAACATTTATTCTAATAAAACAATGTTATGACTTGTACTCCCTTTTTAAAGCAACACGTGTATAACTTATTCGAATGCAACAAAGGATAAAAAAGTGTATAAAAAGTTTATTAAACAAATTATATTAAATTCGATTTGAAACCATTTTAGATACCTGTTTTATTTTTAAAGATAACGTTAATGGAAATAAAAGTTATTCTTATGAAATGTATAACTAATATTTGCAGCATGTTATTAAATAATTTACTGTGATCTCTATGTGTGATGAATTAAATGAAATATTTAATGTAAAGTTTTTACTTTTAATTTTTGTATACGTATGTTTATCTTTATATAAAAGAATTATTTTTCACCGTTAAAATAAAAGCAATGTGTACACCTACGAAATAAAAGAGTAAACGCACCGCCCTGAATTTTCCTATCGCTGTTATAAAAAAAATAATATAAAATAAAAAAATAAATTGAATACACGCACAACTTGAAACAAAGACAACAAGAAAGCGCATTTAAATTTTAAAAACGTTCTTTTTCTGCGCAAGAACGTCATTGTAGTAAATAAGCACAAACTCTTCCACACAAACACTCTCTTAACTATCGTAAGGAAAGTTTAAATAATATAATGCTTAAACTTTCATATTAAGAATTTTGTCGCTTTGTTTTTCTGACTGGTGCATTTCAATTTAATCAATATCTTCTTTTGCAACATCAATATTTTCAGGAGCAGTATTAATATTTTCAGTTGACTGCAAAAATCGTTTTCGTGAGAACGTATTAAACCAGAATTTAGGTTTTTTATGAACAAAATAATATTTAAATTTTTCCGCCGTTCGACTCTTCGTACACGTTGTTCATTCAACTCATGCTTTTTGATGGAAGCCAAATAAGTAAACTAAACAAAATTTTGTACTTATTTTGTGTTAATTTAAAATAAATCAGTCTTTTTTATTATAATTGTAAAATACATAAATTATTCTGTTAAACAATCATTGCAAATATACGTTTTTGTCTCTCTGCCATGTTGAAGGCATATATGTTTGTTGCAGTAATTGCAGCAAAAATGAGTTTTTATCTGAGCCAGGGGTTAAATTTTGATTAATAGAAGGGTAGTTCCACCCCTTAGTAGACCGATCACCTCACAATCACTTTCATACCCTTTACGCAAATCACAGGTCGATATTTTAAAGATAATTTTATGAAATTCGCTACATACCTCTAAATTGTCATAAGGATGCCTAAAGACCAAATGAAAATTGTAAGAATCTGTAAATACTTTCAGATGTCTCCATACAAAGCTTTTCCTGAAGAATAAGAACATAGGCAATTAGCCATCTACAAATGTTGATATTTTAAATAAATTCGGTGTAGAAATATAATATTTCCACCTAAATAACCTCACCAAATTTTAGAAAATCGATCTTTGTATATAGGACGAAACAATCTCTTATAGGTGAATACATCCGTAGATAATCATCCTGATCGTGGTTGGAATACGTATATTGAGATGAAAACTTTTTCAAATACGCTGTCTTTATTAAAAAAACTTAACGACAGATTTGCAATAGATTTGTAAACAGTGTCGTAATTGTGGTCATTTTTTCTAACCAAGATACCATTTTTTAAAAACAATTAACCTTCGCCACAAAAACGCACACCACGATATGGGTGAATATTTAGCACAAACAACTCTTATATAAAATTTAAACTGATAACTTAATATAGTTCTGGTGGGTCCACTACTGCCCATGAGTCCCAAATAGGGAACACGCAAAAATATCTCTGTAAAAACTGTGGGTAGCCATTAAGGCCCTGCGTTGCGTTTTCGCAACGTTCACTTAAACCTTCCCTCAGGCATTTTGTTGTTACGTGATATTGTTATAAAGCACAGTAAAATAAAACTAAACTAAATATCTAATCGACCTGTTTTTGGATTTGTATCATACATAAGTTTTTTTTATAAACATTTTTAATTTAAATTTTTAATTTTTCCTGTTTTTTGGGTACTTTTGAAAAAAGTTAAAAAAATAAAGTAATATATAATATACCTATATGAAACTTCTGAAGGAGGTAGCTTACATACGAACATTATTATTTCAACTGAAAAAAAATCCAATCATCGTAGACATTTGAGACTTTTTTTATGATTGGATATATCCGTGATGCGAAAACGCAACACTGGGCCTATACCATATACAAATTACACAAAATTATCAAATAAAATATAATTATACAATCACTTGCTATTTAAAACAACAATATAAAAACTTGTATATATGTTGTTATTTATGTGGTTATTAAGTATGTGTTTTGAAATTTTCGATAATTTTTTCACCTTTTTCGAACTAATGACCAATTCTCTATGACAATTTCTTTTTTTTTCTTATGCCCAAAGTGTGTTATTTTCCTAGAGGGAAGCGAACTTACACCAAAGTAGTCCCGTGATAGGTCTTTAGTGATAGAGATCGGCTCTAGTTCTAATACTGTATATGAATAAGACCTATCACTTTAACATCGGGTTGTCATATTTCAATAAAACAAGTCCCCAGAACTAAATTTAAGAACCAAATTTTAGAAAGTCCCAAATAAGTGTCACACCATCGTTAAAGACTGTACTGTAATTCATTACTTTTTTAAACTTTTTGTTCTTAATATACCAGTTAAATGATAAGTTCTCCTTTCACTGGTCATGAATTCTATCTTTTTGAACTTGTTCTATTTTCACAAATCCCAGGACGAGTCTGTTGGAACAATTGACACAAATTTCCCCCAGGGTTACTTCAATAGGTACATATGTCCAAGATTTACATGCATATCTGCACTATGACTTAATTGCATGGTGGGTTTTAGCCACTCAGTTTTTTTACATTTTTCTCTAAATGTCGATGTACAAAGCTTGACAAAGTCGCGCATATCTTGCAATATGTTAACAGTCGGCTGAACTGAAAACATTCAAACTCCTTGCTAGGAAGTTCGAGCTATCTAATCTCTTGCTGCGTGTTTTCTGTCAACAGCTCCTGTTAAATAGTAACAGGACACAGATGTCTCCTCCTCGCAACCGAACCACTCCAACAGTACCAACTGCAATTTGGAAAACATCTACCCGCGTTAGTTTGGGTAACACCATCAGCCACCTCGTGTAACCGGCTTACCGACATCAATTGCAAGAAAAGCATTTTGAACCAAAAAGCCTAGTCTTTGTTCAGCAACACTAATCTTTTGTGAAGGAATCATGCTACAACCAAGATCCCATTAGGTTTTACTCGTGTAGAGTAAAAACATAGGAATTTTCACACTCTCACCTGAACACAAGGCCTAGGGCCAACCATGTGAACGAGCTACTTTCAAGAACAGTCTTACTAATTCGAACATTACAAATGTTCACTACACCATCCATCCATCCATAACAAACCGTGCAGTGCACATCCAAAGTGTGAAGACTTTCAGACTTTCCCTTCCGATGTTCAAATTCGGCACTACCGAATAAGTCCTACATCTGCCCGGGAAAGCTTACTTATCAACACACAATAGTCGTACACTGCACCTCTTCCAACACTTCTTGTTATCACTCCTTCTCATCCTTCTCACATACCTCCATCACATACCTCCTCACATACCACGTGTCTACAACGCTACAACGCAAACGTCCTTTTCCTCCACAAAAAGTGTTACTTCACAAAAATTTTGGCTTTCTGATCCAAATCCCTTGACTTACAAGAGCCACCACTGCATGGGTAAGGTAAACCGATACCTCAACCAATGATCAGACAGGTGGTAAGGGACACCTGCGGGCACTGATCCCCGAGGATGCTATATAACCGTAAGTACTATGGTTAATACTTCACGCCATTGAAAAAATTCAAGGACGCTAGACTTTTGGAATTCGTTCCGCCATTTCCTAGCCAGCCTCGGCTAGAGCCTTGTATTTCAGCCATCTCAAAGAGATGTTGACAGGAACCACCACGAGGAGGTAATACATAGGCTTTTGTTGCATGTTGAAGGTATACCACTAAGGCCGTCCTTCTGAACATGCAACTTTAGTCCCTACTTCAATAGGTACAGTGAGAGAAAATCGAACAAGTAAAGTGAAATTATCCTCTCCCAGGATATATACAAAATTTATTACAATAGAATTATTTGTTATGGTTTTAGGCGTACATACGTGTTACTTATGGACCGATCAATTACAAATATGAGAAATGTGACGAAGCAGTGATCCCAAAGTGCTTTGGAGCATATCATAATTGAATTAAAAATGAAATGTATATGAATATCTTTTTTAATTTTATTTTCCTAAAGACGTGAATAAAAAATAATAATTAAAAATGTTTGCAAATGCGCTTAATTTTTATATCGTTAAGGCCCAACGTTGCGTTTTCGCAACGGGGGTTATCTGGGCTCCCACGTATCCGATTTGCCCAAAATTTGTTTTCTTTCATATTTAGGTATAAACAATAAAATTTTAAAAGTTCCATCATTATAGCTCAATGGGATCATGGCTCGAGCCTTAATGGGTTAATAACGAGATATAATATATTTTGATCAGGGAAACCGTAAATATGCAGTTGAAAGTTTTTCCTGGTACTACCAAAGGATGCAAAAGCAAAATATGTATTCGTTTCAGAGCTTTTTATTGTTATAAATTTTGGTTAATAGAGTTTTCTGTTACACCTATTAGTAAGTCGATATTCTTATAATCACTTTCTGAATCGATCTGCCGATTTCCGTCAGGCTGCTTATTTGTTGATGTAACCTTATGCACAAGACACAGGTCAAAGTTTAAGATAATTTCACAAAATTGGCTACAAACCTTTAATTTGTCATTAGGACGAAGCCAAACTAAAATGGTGTAAATCTGTTTCCATAAAAATCTATATCCGAAAGAATAGGCACATAGACAATTAACCATCTTAAAATGGTTATAGTATAAAAATTGATCTATGTTGAACTATGGCATGCAAAATTTTAAAATGGCAGGTCGAGGGGCCTGATTCTGGCATTCGTGATAGAGTACTTTCTCGATTCGAAAGCAATTTAATATCTGAACGAATCGGAATTATTTTTTCATTGTTGCAAGGCATAAATTTGAGTTTCACAATACTGAAAAAATAATTTCGATTCGCTCAGTATCGAGAAAGTACTCGATCACGACTGCCAGAACTAGGCCCCAGAGTTGACCAATGAAAACCAAGTCAATAAATTGCTTTTAGACGAAAAAACCTTTTACAGGCTAAGATATCTTTAGATCGTGGTTAGCATAGGCATATTTAAGAGAAATTTTTTACAAATACGCTGTCGTGATTAAAAAACTTAACGACAGTTTTTGCAAGAAAATCTTTTTTGTAATAGATTTGTAAAAAGTGTAGCATTTGTTGTTGTTTTTGCTAACCACGATTCTATGATAAGGGTGAATATTTAGCACAAATAACTCTTATATCAATTTTAACCTCATAAGATAACAAATTTCTGGTTGGTCCATTACTGCACATGAGTCCAAAATGTGGAAAACGCAAAAATGTGTATGCTAAAACCATGGTCTAGGGTATCATATACTCAGGCTTGACCGACAATACTTTTTGCTTGCTTAAGCCTAACCGTACTGACAGCATTTACCCACGTTGACTCCTGACAAAGGTACCCGGGTACACGTGTGTGTTTATTTGTTCGTTATTATTTATGCTATGTATTTTAAAACGGGGAATCCCCTGTTTGTATTTATATGTTATACACAATTGTACTGTGGGTATGCATCATTTCGATTATATTTTTGCATTCTCGGTTTTGGTGTTGATGCGTACGGTTGCGTGTCTTTGCTTTTTTTTGTTTTATACATTTTTTCGATATCGCGTAAACGTAATGCACTTGTTATGGAAATGAATGTGTCTGAACCAATATCTTCTGATGCGGGACCATCATCTAAGGTAGGTGCCCCCAAAATAAGGGCAAATATATCATCATCGAAGTCTTTAGATCATTTACCATGGCGAAATGGATATCTTAACATCTCCGCGTAAGTTTTCTTTATATTTTTTTTATTTTTAACTACATTCATTTATTTACGCATTTGTATAAGATAAACTGCAGATAATATTGATATCTTATGTGAAATGGAATTAGAGGACGACGACATGATGAATCCCACCGAACATGAATGGTTTCCTGATGCAGATGAAGCCTCGGATATAGAAATGGAAGGTGTAGTTTAGACTCCAGAGGAAGAAGACAACGAGGAATTAGAATTGCGTGGCGAAGTTTCAGATACTGCTTCAAAATATATAGCAAGTGATCAGACTGAATGGTATTCCCAAGAGATACCAAATGCTAAAACTCCATCCCAAAATATTATACACAAAAAAGGTTGGTTTTATTCTATAAACACCATATGTTATAATATATTTTATTGTTTATGTACATAGGTGGACCTAATCGCAAAATATTTGATGAATTTTTGTCAGAAAATACAAAAAATGAGATCCTGAGATACGCACAGAAAAAATTCTCCAAAATTTTTCACCAATTAAAGCATTAATCAAAAATAAAATCAGTTTTAATTAAAAATTTAATCAAGTGAATTAAACGTTTAATCAAGTAAATTAAACGTTTAATTAATACTATTAACTGGTTTAATTGATACTATTAATTTGTTTACTGGTGCAAATATAATTAATTTTTTAATTAATATCACAAATTTTTTAATTGATATCAATATTTATTTTTTTTTGTGCAGCAACAAAAAAAGGCAATGAAATAGAACTGGATTTCAATCAGAAAAATGCTGCGGATATTGCAGTTTTAACATTGAAACCTCGCCAGTTTCAGTTGATTTCAATGGAAGAACTTGATCCTTTTATTGGAATTTTACTGGTCATGGGTATAAATGGTGACAACGATGATCCTCCTTCAATTCTATGGGGGAATTTCAGTCAATCTTTATACAAAGCATCGTTAAGTCGCGATAGATTTCAACAAATACTACGCGTAATACGTTTGACAATGCTTTCACAAGAGCGACACGCAAACAAACAGACAAAGCTGCTGCTATCTCCGATATATGGAATATGTTGCTGCAGTTTTCGTGTAAATTATTTTCCAGATGAAAATGTGACAGTAGACGAACAGTTATTTCCATTTAGAGGTAGAACCAGTTTCACTTAATATATTCCCTCAAAGCCAGCTAAATACCGAATAAAAATATTTTGTTTGTGTAACACAGCCAATAGCTATCCTTTGAATGGAGTCATTTACACAGGCAAGCCACCTGGTGGTCAACGACAGGTAAATGTAGGAGAAAACATCGTTCTAGATCTGGTGGATTTCTACAAACAATCTGGAATAAATGTAACAACCGACAATTTTTTTACTTCACTTCCTTTGGCCAATCGGCTACAAGTTAGAGGAATAAGTCTCGTCGGTACCCTTCGACAAAACAAAGCCTACAAATATACCAAAAGAGCTTCATCCAAACCCAACGGACGATATAGGTACACCCCAATATGGTTTCAACAAAAACGGAACACTTTTGTCTGTTGTGACCAAAAAGAAGAAGTGTGTTTCCCTCTGTCAACAATGCATTATACTCGAGGGGAGCCAACTATTAATGGAAAAGAGGAGATTAATGACTTCTAGAACAAAACAAAAGGCGGAGTAGATGTTATGGACCAGATGGTGTCTAAATATACCACCAAATGCATAAAAAATAGATGGCCATTGGCAGTTTTTTTCAATATGATTGACGTGGCTGCATTGGGTGCATTGGGTGCATTTTGTGTATACTCCAGCCTCGATCCAAGCGCAAAAGTAAAACAAAGCTCTCGACGAGGAATTTAAACATCACTTGGCGTGGAGTTAACAACTAAAAATATGAACAAAAGAGCTAATGATAATCAAATAACACGACGCTATAACGTCCGGGCAGCTCTAGAGCTTATGACAAATAAAACCATCCCTTAAGAAGTTTTTCAGGATGCTGCGGTCCCATCAGATACAACCAAACGAGATAAAACTGGACGGTTGCCAATAAAGGGTCGCTGCTACCTTTGCGTGACTACTGATCCAAAATCGCATTACGCATAGCAAAACTATTGCTCCACGCTGCACTAGATGTTAATTTTTTTTATTTTTTCTTTTATGAAGCAATATTAGTGAACAGGTTTATATATTTTTTATACATGTACAAAGTTTGATGTAAAATATTTTTTTAATTAAATAACCAATAAACAAAAAAATACTATAATTTTTTTTTCATACAAAATGCAAAAAGTTATATAAGGGTACCCGGGTACCCTTATCAGGAGGGAAAGGACTATTCGACTTTGGGTAGCTCCAGAGTCAATCCAAAAGAATCAAGAGTGCTTTAGATGGAAAAAATCTTTAGAAAATGGTTATCTGAAGGAACTTGTGGAGCCTCAAATTTGTATTTTATTTAGTTTAAGAAAAATATGACTTCAAAGTACGTTCGGGTACAGGGGCACCTGTTTTAGTATGGTTATGGTTATTATATGCAAATATTTTCAAAATCTAACCGCATATTAAACACGTATAAACGGTTTTTTAAGTACATATTTCCGGCTTCCCTGGCTATGATCAAACTGCAAATACCGACGCAGGGTACAAACAACTTAAAGGGCGGTACTTCGGAACTGTTTTAACTATGTTTAATCATAACAGGTAATTGGCTCAACATTTCCATTGAACCACCCTTCTGACAACCGTGTTTTAAGGTTAAAAAAATATTTATTTTCGGGACGCCTTTAAGAGCCTTAAATTAGTTAAATATTTCACGATGTCATGGGGGCCGGAATGTTTCGACATGACCACTTCCAATCACGACGAACCTGCAAAATAATAACTTGTTTATATATGGGTGTTTCCACAGAAAATGACCACTTATAGCTCAAAAATTAAATTTTTATTTTAATTTATTTTCCGCAAAAATTATACAAAATAAATGTATCTGTCATTATCCGAAAGATTAACTTTAATTAAAGAAAATTTACAAAAATCTTTTTGTTTTTTTTTTTTTTTTTTGTTACCCATAATAAATGAATTCAGACACAAAAAACTTTTAACTTTTTATAATGTAACGACCGTTACATTAAAAACAAAATTTGTTTGGTAACTAATGTTTTTGGTTTGAAGATAAATCCATTCCTTTAACAAAACATTTCAATGAATTTAATTAGATATTTTATTTGGCATATCCTGTGCAAAATTTTACAATACATGATGTTTGTTGCCGACATTTGAAAACAGCACATTTATAAAGTAACGACCGTTACTTTTTTAATGGTCAAAAAAGTATTGAAATAACATTTTTTTATGAATTCTCTCGGTTGCTACCGTTGCTTGAACTTTTGTAAGTCCAAAATAAAGCAATAATCCTCGTGGCATATTTGGGTCGGTTAGAATTTTATTTAAAAAAATCTCCGAAAATCGATTACGACCGTTACTTTGGAAACATCCATATGTGAATATTGTATTATTTATGTGAAATTGTTGTGCATATAAACATTGTTACATTGTTGTTAATACATTGTATTAGTTTTAATTGCCAAATTGTTCCATTAGATTCAGTACAAAACTTCCTTAACGTTAAGGACTCTTTTAAATGTACACATAAATAATAATTTCAACACTGTCAATTTAAAACAGTGAACAAGTGAACAACAATTACAAAAGCGGAAAAAATAAAAACAATCAAAAACACAAAATAGAAAAAATTGTAAAAAAAATTAAACAAAGAATTTAAAAAAAAACTTAAGGGAAAAACCAAAATAATTTTTAAGCCCAAAAACAAAAGTTGTAGACTAAAAAGGAGCATTCGCTAGCAAAAACTAAAAGAAGGAGATTTATAAAACCGACATTTTATTTAAAATTTGCATCTTTAACAAAGCAGAAGGTGTCCCGTCAGTACCTTTAAATTGTTAAAGGCTGAAGTACTTAAAAAAACTACAAGTCTTATTTGCAAACAGCAAAGAGGTTTTAAAAAAATAAATTTCAAAATAGAATGAACATCAAAATGCAATTTTACAAATTCATTATTTTATTTCTAATTGTAAGAATTTCCATTTCTAAATTAACTCCACCTGAAATTAGGAATGAACCTAATTTCCCTTTACGCATCATTAATGAATTAAACCAGAAACTCGATATAAAATGGAATGCTGTGGTCACTGTAGACTTTAAACAGGAAATTGAAAATGCAGTGAAATCATTGAGTTTGCCTGTACTATTAATAACTAAGAAATTTGACACAAACATCAAGACATTATATAGCGAACAGTTTCTCACTGTAGTGTATTTAAAACTTTCATCTATAGATAATGTCTATGAAATCGTCGAAGAACTTTTAAAACATTCACAATTTACCCATATTTTATGGATACTGCCGGAAGCCAGCATGACAGACTTGTGGAGGTTAGCAAATAAAAACTGGTTTTCTGGCTATACGAATGTTTTGTATTACACAGATGAAGGATTATTTAGTTACCAACCAGTGCCCATTATAACAATTAATCGTATCAACCATCTAACAGACTATGTCGATAGAAAAGAATTACAAGATTTTCAACAATATCCCTTAAAAGTACCAACCCTTTCAATTTCTCCACGCTGTTATACTTTTCAAGACAGTTCTGGAAAGACAATTACTACTGGATATTTATACAAAACTCTTAAAATTTTCGCACAATACTATAACTTCCGCTTAATGGATATTCAAGGTTATAATATATCCTTGGATTATGAGAAACTTACACAGGGTGCAAATAACAAAACTTTTGATATTGTGCCTTTTGGATTGTTTGTTTTCGATCGTTTTGCAGGCAGCAGTAGCGATGTTATGCGGAATATGAAATTGCTTGTTGTAGCACCTTATCCCCAACCCCTGTCAAGAACTGAATATTTTCTACATCCCTTCACTGTTGCCACAAGGACTTGTATTCTGCTATTGCTGTTATTTTGTGTTTTGGCAGTTTCTTTTATTTATTACCGGCAACACTATAGGAATGAAATAGATTTTGGCAAATATGCTTTGTATGTTTTGGCCGTGTTCATCTGTCAATATCACTCAAATTGTAAAGTTGAAACTTTTATGCACAAGCTGATTTATTTTCTGATGTTCATTAATGGTTTCATTCTCACCAATTTGTATTTGGCCAAATTATCCACTCTATTCGTTCAAGACATTTATGAAGCGAAAATTGAAAACTTGGAGGACTTAAACAAAACTTCACATCAATTACTAATGCCTCAAGCTGATTATAATTTTTTCTCCCAGTTACCGGATATAGGTGAATTCATTTTCAACAACACAAAAATTGTTAGTGTAAGCGAAGTGTTACAAGCCCACCGTGACCTGAATAATTCATATTTGCTCATGGCATTTGAAAACAAATTGGACTTCATATTCTCTCAGCAGCGTAATCTAAAGGTTCCTCGTTTGTATAAAATCAATGAAGCAACCTTGATAGCGCAGGAGTATTTTACCGCGCGGCGAGACTTGCCTTATCTCCAGTTATTCAATCGTTATTTGAAATATATAATGGAATCAGGTATTTTTGATAAATTTATGGAAGATACTAACGTGGATGGCATTCTGAGTGAAGAAATTCGTTTCTTTAGTGAAACTGAAAGCAGCGATGTGCTATTAGATTTTAGTTATTTTAAGACAATATTTCTTTTTTTCTTATTCGGTATGTGTGTTTCTCTAATTGTATTTATACTGGAGTTGTTATATGCAAAATATGTTAAGAAAATCAGCAATTGTTTTGAAAATCGAATTGCAGTCAAATTGAAATCATTAATTTAAAGTATTTTAATAAGTATTGTTTTAGTAGCTTTTAATAACTACATATGGCCTAAAAGGCTCAGTTAAAATAAATGAAGAATAAATAAAAAAAAAAAAAAAAAAAAAAAAAAACGTTCCTGTTTTTAAAGTTTATAAAAAAGCACTTGCCTTTAAAATAAGGACTATTCAAATCGAGAACAACGACGATCATGTAAAAAAAATAAACTGAAAATATCTATCGATTAAATTTCACTCGATTTCTAAAACATGGCCGAGTATATGGGTAGTCCGAATGATGGATTAAGAAAACCGATTAAAACTTTAAGTCCTAGAATGGAACTTTCTAAAAAAAATTGTAAATAGAGCGGCTACTCATATGTGACATAAATACTATAAATAAAAAATTGCTTATTATAATTTAAGCTGCTATTTATTTTTCTAAAACTCGTGAACCAACTGTGGACTTTGCCGAGAGTAAGTATATTTCGGCAGCTCAATTCCAAAACATGTCGAAAAAGTGAGTTTTGCAGGAGAACTTGTTTTTGCTTAACTTTGTCTTGGATAAGCCGATCAGCACCAACATTTTACAAAATTAAAGTTGAACAATACTAAATTCAAAGATTAAAACATTTCAAAACATTCTTAGTTAATCAAAGTTGTTCTTATTCGACCTTTCGAAATTTAAATAAATAAAAATTAATCAAGCTCGAGGCCAGTGTTTTTTTTGTAAATAAAAATTCCTTTTTTATTTGCTTCCAATATTTCGATCTTCTTTGAAGATCATCATCAGGGATTTCTTTTCCTTAAATTCAAGAACAAAAAAATACAATTATTACAAACATATAAATAACAACCAGACATATGGACAGCAACCACATTGATTTTGTTTTTTTAAATTGTATGTTTACAAAATATATACACACTCACAGTGAATTTTTATAAACACAAAAACTTAAAACTATGTTGTTCACACATCGACATCTAGACTTGCACTAAACTTAAAACCTTTATTGCAGATTGATCTTTTTTACTAAGCCTCTGTAGTTATTGGCACACGAACACTCTACGTCGCTCTTAAAGTTTATACTCTTTGTTGTTGTTATGATGTGAAGCATTTCCAGCATATATCGACGTTTGTAATTCGGCTCTGTTTGTAACACACTAACATTATTAAAATCAGGCGAGTGTTTGTTTTTGACACAGTGGTTCACAAGTGCTGTTTTTGGTGTGTCTCTACTGAGTTTTAATTTTTGATCCGATTTATGGCCTGCGATTCTAGTTTTGAGACAAATATACACTAAATATGTATAATGGAAAAGGCAAAAAAGTTTCTAAATACGAATAAACATATTTTAGTTTTAAACGCCGATAAGGGCAATGTTACAGTAGCTATAGAGAAAGAAGAATATGACAGGAGAATGAAGAATATTATAGGAGACATGATGACTTATCACTGTGAGTGTGTATATATTTTGTAAACATACAATTTAAAAAACAAAATCAATGTGGTTGTTGTCCATATGTGTGGTTGTTATTTATATGTTTGTAATAATTGTATTTTTTTCTTCTTGAATTTAAGGAAAAGAAATCCCTGATGATGATCTTCAAAGAAGATCGAAATATTGGAAGCAAATAAAAAAGGAATTTTTATTTACGAAAAAACACTGGCCTCGAGCTTGATTAAATTTTATTTATTCATTCTTAGTTAACTTAGGATGTTTTGGAATCGAGCTGTCGATTACATATTAGCGCTTTATATGGGATTTATAAATTAAAAATCAATCTTTTAAAAAAACTGACATCACAGTACTTTAATTCGATGCGGCTTTACATGCGACATATGGCAAATTATGAGCCTTAATTTGACCATAGCTCACACACAAATGTCACCACTAAATAAAACTTTATTTATTTATTTATTTATTTATTTATTTATCATATTGTTATCCTGTACAACAAGACATTAATTCTTATAATTACAGCACAGGATTAGAAAAAGGTAAATGGGAATTTGTATAACTACATTTAACAAAATTTTTACAAAATTTAAAATAACATACATATTTGATTATTACATAATAAAGAATATATAAATAGTAAAAAGAAAAAAAAAAAAAATAGAAGAAAACAATGATATTTATATGTATATTAGTTAATGAAACAAGTTATATATAGCCCTTTTAAAATGCATTGGATTACTAGTAAATTGAATGCTTGGGGGTAATAAGTTCCAAAGACGAATTGAGTGGGTATAAAATTGCCAAGATGACTGTAGAGTTCGGTATCTGGCATGCATCAAATCATTGGATCTTTGTGAACGGGTAAACGAGAGTCTCCTATAGAGATACATAGGCATACGTTTATTAATAATTTTATGCAATAGAGTTAATGTTCTTATTTTCAACAAGTTGATAAAAGTTACTCCATATAAGTCACTTGCATATGGTGTAATATGATCAAATCTCCTTAAATCATACACATATCTAATCACTGCATTATAACTTAGTTCCAATTTCCGTAAGCTGCTTGAATCACTACTTCTAAAAATTTCACATCCGTATAACAAAGTAGGAATTAAATATGTTTTTGCAAGAATTAAACGAATTCTTATAGGAATAAATTTTTGTGTTCTCCATAGCGTTCGCAAAAGAATATATGTTCTTCCAGAAGCTATATTTATTTGGTCATTCCATGTAAGAGTACTGTTAAATAATATGCCAATTTTGTTATTGGCTTACAAATGTTAATATTGGCATACAATTTGAGGAAAATAGTTTTTGGGAAAAATATTTGATAAGATAAGATATGTATGACCTTGACACGCTGATGCCATACTAAAAATTTCTGAAAAACTATGGACTAATTCCGATTTTTTATCGTATTGACCAATTTCAAAAAACTCAGTACTTAGTCCATAGATTGATCTGAATTGATTTTTCGACTCTCCTGGAAAATTTGCCGTTATACCTTCCACAGTTAATGAAAATGCCTTATATCGTTTTTTTCATGAAAATATCTCGTTTTTGCAATCGTATCGTTCTCTGGCTTATTGAGTACATCCTTAATGGAGGGTAGGCAAATTTAGCAATAGAAAGTAAATTAAATTGACAATTTGTAACCGAACGAAGTCATGACGTATATAATCCCTTTTTGTAAGCGAATGCGGGTATGACTTTTTCAACCTCCTATTCGTAAGCGAGGGCGGTAAGTATTTTCCTCCAATGGCACCACCGTGTTAGCATGCCAATGTTTAAGAAGTGAAGAGTAGTTAAATATATTAGCTTTTTAACTCATTACTTTGCAATGTAAGATTGAACTAATTTTAATAATAAAACAATATTTCACATTTGTTTTATTTATAATTAACCTTTTTTACATTTCACACTATTTTATACCCACTTATTCATAAAATATTTTTTATTTATTTCGTGTAAATGTACTTTGGTGCGTACCCCGGAACCCGGATATTAACGCAAGGGTTAAAATAGCTTTAAATGGGATTATTGTCTTACAAATGTTGACATTGGCATACAATTTGACGACAACAACTTTTTGGTAGTAGATTTCTGCTCGAAGAAAATTTTTTATGAAATTGCTTGTTAAGCTTTGAAACAAATTATGATTTTGTTATTTCACTTATGCTACTTAAAATGTAAAACCTTTGAAAGCTGTACTTTTGGGATTAAACATATCGACTCCTTTGCGCGAAATTATCGTATACGCCAATTTTTTTGAAATTGAGTTTTTGATGCAGTCTTGTTCTACATTCAAAGAGACGTCACCTTACAAAATATTGCAGGCGAATTCCACTTCGTTGCTCCAAAAATTGAATGTATATTTTCATTTTGATATTGCAAGCGAAAGAAGAGAAAAGTAGAAAAATGGCTGTCCTGTAAAATTTGCTTTTTTTAACATACAATAGTTTCGCGCAAAGGGGTCGATATGCGACCCAGTTGTAATTACAAATAATCTTTTGGCTAAAGGCTGTAATTTAAGATATGGTTATTGAAATTTTAGAAATTTAATTTCCCGGTGCAATAAATATATACTGAGAATTTTAGAAAGGTGGTGGTCGGCGGGACCCATTTACTATGCTAGCTCTCCTCGGCCGGGATTGGTTCTTGACCACACCAATCTTACCCACACTACGAAATTTATTTTTCAATACAAATTAATAATCAAAACCCCGAAAAATACGTTATCTAGCCTATGGAAATAACAAAAAATTTAAAAACAAACCGGCTGATGTTCCTTCGAGAGCCCTTAACCCTTAAAATAATACAATGAATCGGATGCAACAAATGTTGCTACTGAGCTGTTAAACATTTAAGTGTTGTTTGGTTATTTTAGATATTCATATTACGAATTTAAAACACTTTAAACCCACAAGACACTTTAATTGGTTTGATATTTTTTTATAATTAAGATTACATATGAATGAAAATTTAATCTAAATATTATAATTGAATCCATTTAAAATTTTTTTTTATTAATTATCTCTATTTGTATTAAATACAATTTTAAAACAAATTTTTTAATCTTATGGTAACTTTAAAAGTAATTTACTATTTTCATGAATTCTTTCAATAATTTCTTATATGAGAATAAATATTTGGAAATATTATAATGTTTTATAACATGAATTATTAATTTCTTTTATTACGAAAGGTGAAGTTGGAAGAATGGTTTAGGTAAGTTCTTATGGTTTTTTTTTATTATTGGGCTGTCAACTAATAGTTCACTTTGACAGCATGGTGGGTGGGTAAAGACCGGTGTAGCAAATAAGATCTTAAGCTACCCCTACACTCATCCGATACATTTTCCTTTCTTCTCTCCATCGTTTATGTCTTAAAGCTACCTAAATTTAAAATTTTCTGCTGGCGATTCAAAATAGTGTTTTCAAAACTACATTACGGGAACTGAACACATCCCATCCGACGAGCACGGCCGAACTACTAGGTAGCATGTTCCCATAACAATACCCGTAATCCCAAAGAATCGTTATATACGGCGCATGTCTTATTGACAAGATTCTTCCTTTTTTTTCTTTGCACATGAATTGGCGTTCTAATGATTCATGTCATGTTGACGACAAGTGCTTTTTTGATATTGAAAACAATAACAATATTAAACAACGAATAAAAAAGCAAAACGTAAAGACAGTACATGCATCTGTGTACTCGTTTCTTTTTCGCCCGTGCCTCTCGCCTATCAAGTAGCAATCTTGTCAATAAGACATGAGCCGTATGAACACAGACTTAGAACATTATCTAAACTTGCAATAAAACATCTCATAGTGCCTCATACTTTGGCTCCGTCAGAATGGTGCTTTCAGGTGCCGTTATATTATAAAATAACAAAAAAACAAATAAGTTGGACAATTTCTATTCAAAAAGTTAATGTCTTTTTATTTTGAACGTAAAAAATTCAGTATATGGGTAATTCCAAAGTGTTGAACGTGACAGTCGTACGCATCAAAAATGCAATAACATTTTAAACAAAAAATATTTTTACGTTCTCTTACCAATTAAGTTATAGCACTAAGAAAGCAGTGTTATCTATGCGTAAGTTTATGGCGGGCGCGATTCTAGGTCAAAGATAATGGCAAAAGCTGTAGCAATTCGAACGTGGCCATGTATAAAAAGGCGTAATTCAGCGAAGCTCGCACATTTTTTAGTCAATTTACTTTCAGAATTTTACGTAGCAATGTAGCATTAAAATGTCTTGGTTTGATTCCAAAATCTTCTGTATTTTCTTTTTTTAAGCCAAAATCTGGGTCGATACGTGACATTTCGATCGTGAATTTTTTTCCATAATAATTTAACTAATAATGATTAAAACAAGATAAAAATTTACCGTTAATCCGAATAAAATTTTTCACTTTGAACTCTTCCTTAGATTACAGACCATGTAAGAAAATTTTTTGGAATAATTTTTATCAAATATCACCTCTTTTAAGAAAGATAAATATTAAAGTAAACACACAATAAAACATTTAAGAAATTACGTTTGCACAACTTTGCAGTCTGATTGTTCATCTAAGTGAACAAATTTATGGGTAAATTTATAAAATTACCCAATAGGCACAAATTTTTTGTGAATTCCAATGTTGGAATTCCAGTGTGAATCCAAGCTTGAATTACATTTGAAAGCCAACCTCTTTCCAGTCTGATTGTTTTATTTTTACAAGAGGAAATCGGGTAAAAATGTAGCAGAAAATGGTTTTAAAGTTATTGTTGAAATAATGTTATAACACTATTTAAATACTGTTGTAACATTGCTTGAATAACATTGAAATTCCATGCTTGAATTCAACGGTAAAAACAGGTTCGGTTCGACTTGAATTCCATTGCAATTACATGCTTGAATTCAAGTGTAAAAACAGGTTCGGTTCAACTTGAATCACACTGTTATTCAAGGCTGGAATAACACTGTAAAGGTTCTGTTTTGTTCGACTGTAATTCAATGGTTAATTATGCTGGATTCGCTATTGAATTCAACTGTGTTTCAACTGTAATTCAACACTGGAAATTGGAAATTGTGAATGGATTTCAAATGTAATTCAAGTGGAACTCCAGCCAAAATGCTTATTGGGTAGTAAGATTTAACTATTGCTCTATAACAATATCGTTAAATAATCAGCTTTTAATAACTTTTAAATTTTCGGCCACGGTGACCTTTTGACGGAGATGCGCTTATACATAAATAAGTATGTATTAGGGATTGGTAAATCGATTTCGATTCCAATCGAAAACCGATTTTGTGGTAAAAAAATCGATATTTTGCAATCGAATTTTCGTATGCGATTTTATACTGAAATCGATTATTGGGCTTTTAAAATCGATTTTTTTATCTTTATCAAAATTTTGACAATTTTTAATTTTAATCTTAATTAAATCGATAAATTTTGGGCATGCACAATAGAACGTATTTTTTTTGTGCGTACATACGTCTGTAGGTATGCTAATGCAGTTTTCCGAGTTTAAAGTTGTAATTTTACGTATTTTCCTATTTGTATCCTTAATATACTTCCATGTTTAATAAAAGGGCTCTGTGAGCGATATTTAAATCTAGTTATAAGCAGAGTGAAAAAACAAAAAGTATGTAATTTATCCTAGCAAATACATCAATGCATCAATGACATGCAAAGAAACAGTCGCCACCGATCAGGAACTACTGTCATAATCCTTTGAAATACTATCCATACATTTAGGCTTGTCGCAGAATTAAATCCGATCAAAAGTGATTTCTTAAAGTAAATTTTATTGCAACATTTCGTTTTTTTTTTTAGTTTTTCAATAAGCTAAAGCGTTTTTCCAGCCAAAATGCTTATTGGGTAGTAAGATTTAACTATTGCTCTATAACAATATCGTAAAATAATCAGCTTTTAATAACTTTTAAATTTTCGGCCACGGTGACCTTTTGACGGAGATGCCCATTTACATAAATAAGTATGTATTAGGGATTGATAAATCGACTTCGATTCCAATCGAAACCCGATTTTGTGGTAAAAAAATCGATTTTTTGCAATCGAATTTTCGTATGCGATTTTATACTGAAATCGATTATTGGGCTTTTAAAATCGATTTTTTTATCTTTATCAAAATTTTGACAATTTTTAATTTTAATCTTAATTAAATCGATAAATTTTGGGCATGCACAATAGAACGTATTTTTTTTGTGCGTACATACGTCTGTAGGTATGCTCATGCAGTTTTCCGAGTTTAAAGTTGTAATTTTACGTATTTTCCTATTTGTATCCTTAATATACTTCTATGTTTAATAAAAGGGCTCTGTGAGCGATATTTAAATCTAGTTATAAGCAGAGTGAAAAAACAAAAAGTATGTAATTTATCCTAGCAAATACATCAATGCATCAATGACATGCAAAGAAACAGTCGCCACCGATCAGGAACTACTGTCATAATCCTTTGAAATACTATCCATACATTCAGGCTTGTCACAGAATTAAATCCGATCAAAAGTGATATCTTAAAGTAAATTTTATTGCAACATTTCGTTTTTTTTTTAGTTTTTCAATAAGCTAAAGCGTTTTTGAGTTGCGCGAACATATGTTAATCTATCTATACAATATATAATTTCTCAGTATGTCAGGATGTTTGCATGTATGTCCTATTCTTTCCGCAACTTTCTGAAGCCATCTGATGACATAGGAAGCTGAAATTTGGCACACTTGAATTACTTTCCCTGCGGAAGATCGTAATGAAGCCATATTTTTGATTTTCGGCTTTTCAACTACACAGAGAAAACAGATTCGTGATCACAACCGAATTTGGCGCCAATCGAATTTCGTCGGTTGCATGTACTTTCACACAATTCGGTTCCAATTACTGAAAATTTCGTTGATTAGCATAATAGGTTTGATAGCAACATTTGAATTTTAGTACACTATCAGTCATAACAACATATATTGTTGGTTGTTAGTATGATTATTAGAAACAAAATTGTGCTTATACCCGAATAAATGATAGGTGCAACTGAATTAACACATAATTGGTGTTCATAACAAGATATTTGAATGTCGTTATCAATATATATTTTTTAACCGTTCGAATGTAGCCCATAAGGGGCAAGGACTTGTCCAAAGGTAATCTCAATGAATGGAAAAAATGGGTTATTTTACAGTACGATGTCCTAGGGCAGCACCATATAACCCAGCTAACATTACAAAGGGGAAGTCTTAAAACTACTCCATAGTATACTCCAGAGGATTAGCTTTGAAATCGTTTCAAAACGAAAACATGTCGTTAAAAAACGAAGACATGTCGTTTCACTGCAAACTCTGTTAAATAATGACATGGTCCATACTTGCACTACATTGGACCAGTCCAGGATCAATATGGATCAAGAAGTCCAATATAATTTGCAGGGTATAAAAAATAATACATACATACATACATACATACATATGTATGTACGTGTATATGTTCATACCTATAAGAATACGTAAATTACTTACCCCTATTTATTAAGTTTTTCACATTTTCAATTTTTGACCGCAAATATATTTTTTAAATATAATATTAAAAATCAATTTAATCTATCAAATGTTTTGACAGAAAATTTAGTAAGCAATTGGGGCTTTTAACTAATTTTTGGTTGTGAATTCCGAATAATTATATTTTCATTTATTGTACTCGAATTGAATCTATTCCAACAACCAATAATTAGCTACAATAAACGAATAATCATTTATATTACAAAATTTATTGACGAAAGCAAATTATTGATTGCAATGACCAATATTCAGTATTGCCCTATATTAAATTCGGTTGTGATTCTAGACATTTGTACTAATTTTTATAACTTAATTAAATTAGTTATCATAACTAATAAAAGAATTGAAGGAATCATATTTCAGTTGGAACATCATTTGTATAATCAAGAGAATTAAAAATCAGTTAGAACTATATATTTTTAATAGTTGCAATAACAAATCATGTTTCTTGATCAATATTTTATTACTGCAACCGTCTCCCAACCGATTTGTTTTCTGTGTGTATAAGAAAAACAATAGCAGAAACAACATTATAAGAAAAAAAAATCCCGTATTCAATTTTTTAAAACTGTTTGGTTAAATACATCAAATACAAAAATAGAATGATGACGAAAAACATATCGAGTCGGTCTGTTGCCGTTTTTGGTTACATTTCTTCTTTAGCAAAGAAAAGGATACAGGAACAGAGAGTGATAAAGAAAAACATTGTGTTGTGTGTATAAATAAGACTTCGTTCAAAAATTATTCCAACAAAAAAAAAAAATGTGTCTCAAAGCCAGCCGGCGGCTCTGCTCTGCTTTCATCTTCTCATACAGTGCTTACTTGTGTGCGCGTCATTGCTTGTGCAAAAGCTTTTTTTTTATTTTGAAATTTAGTATATGAATTTCAGTAAACTTATTGTTTGATTCAGTTAAATTATTTGTTTGAAAAAATCAGTGTTTTTTTTCAATAACTAAATGCAAATAAATTGTTTGAATATGCGAATTTGTTTACAGGACCGATTTCAGACAAAAAATTGTTTGATTCTACAAATTTTTTGTTTGAATTGGAAAAATAATTTTTTTTCTGTGTACACACTGTAAAAATCTCAGTGCAATTTATCTAGTAGTTTTTCACACAAAAATACTGGTGTACACCCCTTTGTGATATAAGGTATGTATGAGTTTGCAAATTCATCTAAAACGATTTTGAAATCGATTTTGAGGTTCGATTAATCCATTTCAAAAACCGTTATAAAAAAAGTCGATCGAAAAATCGAAAATCGATTTTGGTATCCATTTACCATTCCCTAGTATGTATTTCTTCAGCATTAAGTTTTTTCTAACTACCATTTTTTGTAACTTTAAAAATTCTAATATGAATATTATTTTTGTTTAACCGTTAAGTTTAGTTCTATTTACTTACTTATTATTTTGTTTTGAATAATCATAATCAAGCTCTTAATTGGGCTTCATTTCGTTGTTTAAGTATCGTACGTACATACGTACGTCTTATTTAAACTTTAAAAAAAGTGATAAAAGCAACGAACTGTAGCCAGATACAAAAATGATTTAAAGTGTTCCTACACAAGTACAAATATTCAGTTGATAGCTATATCGATAGCGAAATCTGAGCTATCGTTAAATATCGATAGTAAAAAATATCTATAGTATCTCATCACTAGTAAGCACATTATTTTAGATGACAGTTTTTAAAAAATTGTTCCTTGTGCCAGTTAAATTTTTTTTTTTAAAGTATTGTTTTTATATAACAACTAAAATAAATTTCAATAACTGAATAGAAAACGAAAAAAGGTCGAATAACAACTTGATTCTATTTGCAACAGACATATGTATCAAAAAATGCATAAAGATTTATTTGAAAAGAAAACCATAAACATAATATTTTATTAAAAAAAAAGAAGTAAATAAATAGAACTAAACTTAACGTTTAAACGAAAATATCAATTCTTTTTCATAATTTATAGTTATTATACTAACAATTTTTTTCGAATGAGCCTCTATAAAATTAATTAAAGTTTTTAAGCATTTTTAGAATTATTTTATTCCCTCAATATTTCACATACTTTTTGCTTAACCTTTGGTTAACATTGATAATAACATAATGTCATACATTGCAGAAAAGCTGTGACTATAGCTGCTGTAAGATGTTTTTATAGCTGCATTTTAAATAATTATAATATCGATATCGGCATTTTTCTTATCGATATTTTAAGACTATCGATAGTTTCCCAGCACTAATTTCGAGACGTTAATTTTTGTTTTCTTTATTTCATAATCCACTTTTCAAAATTTACGCCGAGCCACTCTGCAATGTTGACATAAAATTTTTTTTTCTTTTTATACTTTTATTACTACGTTTTTTTTTTTTTTGGTCTCTTCTATTAAACACATCAACATACCGAGCTTTAAATTCTAATTACTTTTGATTTTTTAAGCTTCTTTATGAATAGTTTGTTTCTTTTCTGGGTTTTATTTTTTTTTTTTTACTTTAAATTTAACTTTTATTTTGCTAATTAAATCTTCTTGCTTTGTCGAACATATTTACCATATTATTGAGGAGTTAACTAAAAACGTTTTGTTACTTCCAAATTTCCATTGATTCCAATGTAATTAATACTCCTCTAGCAATTCCCATAGGGAGAAAATGTGACAAGACGATAATAGTTGCCGTTTTTTTACCAAGCAGTTCTACTCCCACCAAACTTTCGAAAGACTTTTTATCTTTTTTATCCAGCCCTCGACGTTATTGTAGATTTATAGGATTCAACAATGTTTTATCTGGAAATGTAGGGAAGTAGTTTGCTGTTTGATGAAAAAATACACTAAATGAATAAAACAAATTAAGATTGGGATGAATGAGATACTTAGAATTATTTTCTTTTTTTATTTTTTATCAGGAAATTGATGCTTTAGTCGAATTTAAAAAAAAACGGAAAGGACGAGGAACTTCCTTTTTTGAGTTACTTGTTTGCATGAGAATCACGAGAAGGAATTTTTCGAACACAACTGACAAAAAACTCCTCATTTTAGCTGTTGGTAAATTATCGTTTTATCATAGAAACAGAGTTGTCAAGTTATTGTTTTTATTTTTACTTTTATTATACATATTTATGTTTTAATGACATTCGTATATGTTATAATCCTTTACTGTAATTATAAGATTATAAATGTTGTTGCATTGGAAAACAATTAAATAAATAAAATAATCATTTAAACAATCCCTGCGGGAAATTTATGTTAATTGTTCTTAAAGCACTTATCCCGTGGACAGTAAATACAATATTATCATAATAACGAAGTAATTGTGCAATGCAGGTGAAAACATGACATGTAACTTAATTGGTGATTATGTGTTTGTAAGTGTTGTTACTCCAGAGGAAAGGTAATTGACGTAAAACTGATTCTTATTATCAATTATTATTAATTATTAATTTTTTTTTGGGCGGTTGTTCCACATTTTGATTCATAACTCTTTCCTACTTAATAATACACAAGGACTCAAATACATGTACTTTTCGGGATCTTTGATGGATATTAAAAAAGTTTCACAAGGATTAACAAACTAAGTATACCCTTTTCACAACTAGTTGTGGAGGATATAAAAATATATATTATACACAACAACTTTTACTGTAACAGTTATGACTGATAATAAGGAAAAATATTACACACGAGTTATTACCACGTAAAAACACGAAACTAATTGAGCACATGGGGGATAACGTTACAACTGGAAATGAATTCTTACATTTATATCCATGTTATTTCCCTGGTGACTTAAGCGTAAACTCAAACAGTAAACAATTACAATTTAAAGCAGCAAGTATATTTTAAGAGGTGATTTAAATTGCAGAGCCCGTTTTTGGGGCTGCCATAAAATAGTTGTTGGGGAAATATTCTTTGTAAAACATTTAACTAAATCACCTTGAAATCGTCTTTCCCTATTAAAGTACGTTTATACAAGCTGACCCAAGAAGGTGCCTGTCAACGGGATTCTTATTTATAATAAATAACCTACAAATAATATTTTCTATAAAACCGATAAATATACATAAATTTAATAAAGCAAATTGGACTAAATGCGATCGATACATGAATAAAAACTTCTTGTTCAACCAAATTTTACGGAAGTATTAAGTACACTCAAAATTGATGAATAAAATCACTGCAGAAATAGAATATAGTATACCAAAAAAGAAATAAATTTTAACTGTGGAGAAATTGCGAAATAACTTACAAAACATGACTCAAGGGCAACAAGGTTATATTTGCACCTAAACTAAATTTGAGATAGAACCTTGTTGTCATAAGCTCCCGAAGCTTTTATTTAATTAAGAAACAAATTTAGAAGAAATGATCACTACCAATGATCGCAATTGAAATTTATTAATATAAAAACAAATTGTGGAATAACAGACTACAGGTATTTACGTTAGAAAAATATTCTTCTCCGTTTGGGAACTCATCAAAAACATTAAAATGAAAACACACCTTTTCTTAAAGATTATTTTAATTAGTACGATTAATGTACGGAAATGCAATATTTTAGCAGATACTTTTTTATTTTAACAACAATGTTTGAAACATCATAAGGAAAAACGAAAGTATATTTTATGTAAATAATGCTGTAAATAGTATAGAACATACTGAGCAAAACCGAAAAAAGCGTTTAATGCCATACTTCTAAATAAATGTAGGCATTTATATAAAATTTGACATCGATAACTTTTATAACAGCTCTAGAAGGAAGCGAACTGACTCCAAAGTAGTCCTGTGATAGGTCTTTGGTGGTAGAGATCGGTTGTATCGGGTGATTTTTTAGCTATTATCTTTTTGGCAACACTGGTTTTAACAGCTGACGCACGTTTCGTGTTTTGTTTCACTGTCAAACATCTTCAGTTTGGTCTATAATTTAACCATGAAACGTCTTACAAACGAACCACGCTTGCAAATTATCGGATTTTATTATCAAAATGCTGTTAAGAAAGTTCATCGCGCGCTTCTTCCGTTTTATGGTCAGTTTAATCGACCCACTGAAGCGGCTATTTGGTACGTTAATAAGCAGAATTGTCGAATTTGGAGTGAAGATCAGCCAGAAGCATTGCAAGAGCTACCAATGCATCCAGAAAAAGTCACAGTTTGGTGCAGTTTATGGGCTAGTGGCCTCATTGCACCGTACTTCTTCAAAGATGATGCGAATCGTAACGTAACTGTGCATGGTGAGCGCTACCGTGAGATGATATCCAACTTTTTTTGCCAAAAATGCAAGAGCTTGACATGACATGTGGTTCCAACAAGACGGTGCCACATGCCACACAGCACGCTTTACAATGTTCTTATTGAGAGGCGAGTTCGGTGAACATTTTATTTCACGTTCGGGACCGGTCAATTGGCCGCCTAGATCGTGCGATTTAAATCCTTTAGACTATTTTTTGTGGGGCTATGTTAAAGTTCATGTCTATGCACACATGCCCGCTTCAATAGACGCATTGGAAGACAACATTGAAGCATTTATTCATGAGATACCGGCGAAATGTTGGAAAGAGTATGCCAAAATTGGACTAAGCAGATGGACCATTTGAGACGCA
This sequence comes from Pollenia angustigena, assembly GCA_930367215.1. Classification (NCBI taxonomy): domain Eukaryota; kingdom Metazoa; phylum Arthropoda; class Insecta; order Diptera; family Polleniidae; genus Pollenia; species Pollenia angustigena. The sequence goes on along the minus strand of OV884059.1, from coordinate 99,842,355 downwards.
GTCACGGTCAACATTTGCATGAGATAATCTTCAAACATTAAATAATATGGACCGTACTATCGATTCAAATAAAGATTTCATGAATTTTTCTGAGTTTTAGGTTTTTTTTTTAACTTTTCTATAGCTCTTAAAAAATCACCCATTACTTCTAACACTTTATATAAATAAGATCTATCACTATGCCCAATGAACGTGTTTAGTGCCAGTTACTACAATATAGTATTATGTATCTCAATACAATGTAGTATTATTTTAATAAAACAAGTCCTAGAATTAGTCCCCAAAAAATATCTTATCTTATCTGTTATTTGCAGTGCAAACTAGTCTTGCAGACTATTCTTCAAAAACCATTTTTATTAAATTTTATTCGAATGATAGAATGAAAGATTTAATAACATATTGATAATATATATATTCCTCTAACTCCCACTGGAGCATAGGGCGCCAATAACAGCTGTTCTCCATCTGACCCGGTTTTGAGCGATATACCTAAGTTCATTCCAAGATATACCCAGTTGGTTCATTTCGGATTCCGTTAAACATCTCCATGTTGTGCGTGGCCTGCCGCTTTCTCTGCCAACTTCTTGAAATGGGTTCCATCTAAGAGCTTGTTTAGTTACATTAGTGTCATTTCGACGGAGGGTGTGTCCTATCCACTGCCACTTTCGTTTACGTATCTCGGTTGCTACTTGTATTTGGTTTGTCTTTGATAGCAACTCGGCATTTGATATTGTCCTAGGCCAAAAGATGCGTAGTATTCTTCTTAGGCAGCGGTTAATAAACGTTTGAAGTCGTCTGGTTATGTCACTTGTGACTTTCCAGGTTGGACACCCATATAGGAGAACCGATTTAACATTCGCCTCGAAAATTCTCAGCTTTGTGGTTTAGCTGATTTTATTACTTTGCCTTGTTTATTCTAGAGACTACATCGAGTTCGGTTCCTCCATTTGCAGTAATCTCGCATCCTAGATAGCAGAATTAGTCACTTGTCTCAAATCTCTGGTTGTTGATGGTCATGGGAACTGTTGTTGCCCCGATACTTAGCGTTTTTGTTTTGGCTGTATTTATTTTTAGCCCTGTATTGCAGCTTTTCCTGAAGCTTTATAGCTGTTTGTCTAAGATCAATAATTTTGTGTGAGAGTTAACAAATATCGTCTGCGTACGCCAGGTAGTTAAGGTAACGATTGTTGATTTGCCATTGTATTCCTTGTCTTTTATTTTCAATACCATTGAGAACATCTTCCATAACCACAAGAAATAAAAGAGGTGACAATATGCAACCCTGGCGCACTCCACTTTTTACCATAAACGGGTCAGAAAGATTTCCCTTATGAAGGACAAAGCACCAGGCATGGTTATAGCTCTCTTTAATCAAAGTAATTATTTTTTCAGGTATATTTCTTCTTCGCAAGGCTAACCAAATACATTCTCGATTAATTTAATCGAACGCTTTTTCGAAATCTATAAATAGCAGACTTAGTTTGGAATTGAACTCAACGCACTGCTCAATGATAATGCGCAATGAGTTAATATGGTCAGCGCAAGAGGAACCACTGCAGAAGCCGGCTTGACATGAGCTGATAGTTTGCTCTAAGTGTTCTTTAATGCGGTTTAATATTATTTTTGCAACTATTTTGGCAACGGTTGATAATACACATATACCCCTCCAATTAGAACAATCTTTAAGATCTCCCTTTTTCGCGATTTTAACAACTATGCCATCCTTCCATTCTTCCGGAAATAATTCGGCTTCCCATGCCTCAGTGATCAGTGGATTTAAAATTTCAGCTGAAAGCGCCGGCTGACATTTGTATATTTCCGCTGGAATACCATCGATACCAGCTGCTTTTCCATTTGGCAGTTCTTTTATGGCGGCAATAGTTTCCGCTATACTAGAAGGTGTTATTCTAATCCTCGTGTTTATAATTGGTGGTGTATTAGCTTAAATGGGAGGCTCCAGAGTTGTATCTATGATACAGTTTAGCACACTAGAGAAATGCTCTTTCCAACGTTGGAGTTGTTCGTGGTCGTTGAGCAAATTTCCTCGCAGATCTCTTAAAGGGTGTTCTGTTCGTAGCTTGCGGTCTGCTAGCTGCTTTGTGAACTTAAATAAAGTACGTGTGTCGCCAGCTCGTGCAGCCTTTTCAGCTTCTTCTGCCAAGTTGTCAATATGTTTACTCTTATCTCTCCGCACCGCTCGTTTAACTGCTATGTGTAGATCTCGGTAATTCGTTTCTAGGTTCGGCTTTAGCTCCGAGCTAGCCATTGATGCCAGTTTTTCCTTTAGCTCACGCCTTTCTGCAATGGAGGCCCGATTGTACGGTCAGCACAAGATTTTATTTTGTTTTTAATGAGGTCCCACTTAGAATTTACCGAGTTAAGTGATTCATATTCCGAGCTATTTAATGGATCTCGCAGCTGTGTGGTGAAGTCTTCTCTAACATTGGTATTTTCAGACGTTCAATCGTATCGCAGCTGTGCAGAGGCGAATTTTTGCGACCACTAGGTAGTGGTCTCGGGATTGAGCTATGTCTGCTCCCCTTTTGCTGCGTACATCTAGGAGACATTTTCTATACCGATGGCTTATAAAACAGTGATCAATTTGATTTGCTGTATTGTGCCTATCAGGGGACAACCAAGTTATTTTATGACACAACTTATTTTTAAATAGTGTACCACCAATAAGAAGTTTTCTGGAATTACAGAAATCTATAAATCGTTCACCGTTATCGTTTCGAGTGCCAATTCCAGGTCTACCCATTATATGTTCCAATGATTCATTATTAGAGCCCACTTTAGCATTCATATCACCCATTATTAAAATAATATCACCACGTGGAACAGAGTCGTATGTAATATTAAGCTGGTCATAAAACGAATTTTTAATATAATCTTTGGCAGTTTCCGTTGGGGCATAGCACTGAATAATTGTAATATTTCTGATTTTAGATGCAAACCGAGCGAGTACACTGAAAAAATTTTCTTCACAGATCCAATGAAATTTACATTAAAATTCAACCTATGTAACCCTTCATTAGATTAATGAAATGTTTCATAAAATTAATGAATATTTTGCATTAGTTTAATGACAAACGTTTATTTTATCCATTTTTTCAATGAGGATTCATAAAATCAATGAAAATTTTATCATTGATTTTATTAATCCTTCATTAATCCAATCAAGGGTTACATAGGTTGAATTTTAATGTAAATTTCATTGGATCTGTGAAGAAAATTTTTTCAGTGTAGTATTCGGTCAGACACAGGTTTCCAGTCAATAAGACTTTTTCGAGAAATTTTGTGTAAGCATAAGTCCGACTCCGGATTCGTGGGTGGAACCGATTTCTTTTCGAGAGTACAGCATGTTTGTGTGGCCAGTAGGGGACGAAAATTCTCCTGAATCTTGCCATCGTACCTCACTCAATCCTAGTATTGCAAGGCCATACTCGACATTTCGCGCTCCACTTGCAGGTAATTGGAGTTCATACCAGCGTTGATGTTATCGCTGTCCCTGAGGGTTCTAACGTTCCAGTATCCAATCAAAGTCCTCGTTCGATATGCAAAGGTCGTCATCAAAGGTTTCGGTTTTTCATTTAGAGGCTGTTTATTAGGCGATTCGTTAGCAAATTATATTTTGGAAAAGTGGGTTGCTGGCCCTCCTTTCTTAGATTGGTGATAGGGCTACTATCTTCGTGTCCAATCCCACGATGCAGTCATGCCTTAGCAAATATTCATGTAATTTGCCTACTTGCCTGAGACGTTAAGATGTACTTTAACCATTCAGGCTACATTGCTGGGCGCCTTCTCACTTGAGCTAGCTTTCAGAGGAATCTGAAAAGCCATTGCCCGGGAAATACTTGGTCTAGGACCGGAAGAAGTGAGTTGCTTGGACAGTCAAACAGAGGAATCGTTACTGATCACTCCCAGGTGAATGACAGTCAGAAAACTTTCCGCACTACGTGCACCTATGCTGAAAGTCCCATTTCCCATACTGATTAGCAAACATGATTAGCAAACATTTATTCTAACAAAACAATGTTATAACTTGTACTCTCTTTTAAAAGCAACACGTGTATAACTTATTTGAATGCATATGCTCCCTTATTCAAAAAATTATTTCTTTTGTATAAAAAGTTTATCAAACAAATTATATTAAATTCGATTTGAAACCATTTTAGATACCTGTTTTATTTTTATAGATAACGTTAATGGAAATAAAAGTTATTCTTATGAAATGTATAACTAATATTTGCTGCATGTTATTAAATAATTTACTGTGATCTCTATGAGTGATGAATTAAATGAAATATTTAATGTAAAGTTTTTACTTTTAATTTTATATACATATGGGGGATTTCATGTCAAGTGACCCAATTTTTAAATCGATGTCTTCCGATTTGGGTGAAATTAGCACCAAGCTTCCTTTTAAATAGTAGTTAAGGCACAAATTTTCAACAAGATCGGTCTAAAGGTTTCTGAGTTAGTGGGGGTCAAAGTTTGACATTTTGGCCATACAGGTGTTCTTTCTCAGCCATGTAACTTATTACCTATTGGTGTTAGCAAAATTTGTCCCAAGTAGCTTCTTTTTTTTATTTTTTTTTAATTTTTTTTTATTTTTTTTTATGCGGTTTTTTTTTTTTTTTTTGTTCAAAAGAAAGCTTATGTTTTTTCCTTTAAGGTAGTTTTGGTCACTTTTTGAAATACGAGTAGCTTATGTATAAAAAAAATAATTTCTAACTCAAGACGAGGTTTTTTAAATTTTTAGCATCTGGAGCACTATTTTGAATTTTTTCCTAACAGACCAGAACTACCTTAAAGGAAAAGCCATAAGCTTTCTTTTGAGCAAAAAAAAAAACATTCCCGCTAAAAAAAAATAAAAAAAAAAATTAAAAAAATTTTTTAAAAAACAAAAATATTTTTTTTTAAAAGATTGATCAAAGAGCTATCGAAGCTACTTGGGACAAATTTGTCTAACACCAATAGGTAATAAGTTACATGGATAAGAAAAAATACCTGTATGGCCAAAATTTCAAACTTTGACCCCTTTTATCTCAGAAACTTTTTGACCGATCTTGTCGAAAATTTGTGTCTAAGCTACTATTTAATAGGACTAAGCTTGGTGCTAATTTCACCCAAATCGGAAGACGTCGATTTAAAAATTGGGTCACTTGACATGAAATCTCCCATATGTATTCGAATAAAATTTATTTTTTAGAACTAATGTTTTTTTGCTATTTTAATGACAATAATGCGTAGGGATTTTTGTATGGAAAATTTTTCAACGTGTAGGGAAAAATCGGTTTTTTTTAGCATGTGTAGGTATTTTTTCGAAAAATTCACTGGCAACACTGGTTGTGACTCTCTTTTTTCAAAATGATTGGATCACTCTATGCAGTGGAGACTAGATAGCTCCAACTCCTAAACAAGGGGAGGTTTTAAGATTCTGGTCTTATTCCTAAATTGCAACCTGTGTGTGATAGAATGATCCTACACACACAGGGGCATTTGGCTAGTGCAAGAAATCACTCACCAAGTGTTTGAGATCCACCGTACGACAATACCGAAAGGTGGTACCACGCAGATGACCATATCTGTTACAATAAACATAGTGTAGTTCCCGTAACCATGCCCAACCATATTTTTTCTTTGCGTGCATGAGTCCCAAATAGGGAACACGCAAAAATGTCTCTGTAAAACCTGTGGGTACCATATGCTCGGGCTTGAACCACAATACTTTTTTACTTGCTTATTTTACGAAAATATGTACCATTAAATAGTTGAATATTTGCAATCTAATAAGGCATTTTTGCGCTTGTTTTTAAGTGCATAATTCGGAAGAATTCCCTGGCATTGATCAAACTACCAATGGCAACGTAATGTATACAAAACTAAAAGAGTTTTCATCGAATCTTTAATCACAACAGGGGATTGGCTCAACATTTTTCTCGAATCACCCGGTTGAAAACCGTGTTTTAAGGTTAATATTTATTTTCAGGACGGCTTGAAGAGTCTTAACTCAGTTAAATATCTCACGATGTCATGGGGGCCGGAATATTTACACATGTCCACTACAAGTTGTTGTGTGTGGTACGGTGGTTGTTGATGGTATAACGAATGTCATACCTAAACGGAATGAAACCGAGTGTTGCCAGAGGGGAAGCGGCGCTGATATGCTCGCGTTTGCCGGGCTTGGAGCTCGCCGGATGAGGGTGGTTCTTGCTACCACTCTGGACATGCCTATCCACACACACACAAAAAAATCATATCAGCATTAGATGAAATTTAAAAAAGAAAAGGGGCCCCGAGTAGGTTGATTCTGATCTCCCTGCTAAATTACTGTGCGAACAATTTGGCTGGCTGGTGTTGCGCCAGTGGTTACCCTCCCACTCGGGATGAATGATCCCGCCATGACATCCAGGTTTAAGGATGTCCCAAACCTACCCTGCAAATCTCTATCTTCCTTACTTACCGCCTATTGTACTAAATTACGCAATCATAATTCAATGATAAAACCTTGAAAAATTCATTTTAAATTTATACAATTCATGTTTATTTTACAATTTTTATGATTTATATAAATTCCATTTATTTCGATAAAAAAAAACTTTAGCAAAATGAGCAAATAAATATAAAGTTTCACAAAAAAAACTTTTAACTTTAATCTTTATTTTTCGTTTTAAGAAAATTTACTTTAAATTTTAAATTCAAATTGTTAAATTTTTAAATCACGATTTAATTTAACTTTACACTATTAAGTGGTATTATTTTATTTTAATGTAAATTCAGATTGTTAAATTTTTAAATCCATACAGTTCTAATTCTAATTTTTATTTATTTTAAGTAAAAACTTTTAAGTTTTAATTCAGATGCAAATCATTTATTTTAATGTCATTCAAATTTCAAAATATTAAATTTTAATTTTACTTTAATTTTAAAATCAAATTATTTAACTTTAGCTTTACTTTACAACTTTTACTTTTAAATTTTCTTTTCTGAGAAATAAATTTTGTGTCAACAAGAAATGATTGAGTTTTTATTTTCTATTCAGGAACGATCTTGCTCACTTATTCACGTTCACTCCTACGCCATCAATTTAAACGGGACACGTTAATGACTATTCGGGCACAAAGCGGGTATGAAATTGGTTTTCCTGTCCGTCCGTATTGGTTATATGTGTCCGCGTAATTCCCAGTATCAACACATTTAATCTTAAAGATTCCTTTTTCCTTTATTTATTAGTTTTTTTTTTTTTTTTGTTTTAAGGGAAACTACATCTAACTACCGGATAACTCAACAATCTCCGTTTTAACTAATCCTAGTTGGCGAGAGCTCTCCCTAACTGGTCGCGTACGCGTGGTTTCAAAATAACTTTCCCCGCGGAATGCAAACGACACCACCGAATATTCTTACCGGGATTTAAATGTAATTTACCTTTCTGATTTATTTTGCTGTATATATCTTATTTTTACTTATTTTGTCTCTTTTGCTATTAAACAGAAAAAAAAGGAACTACTGTACGTCTCACCAGTACGGGTTTGCTGTAAAGTACAGGTCAGAAAACCTTAAATACCAACGCACCCCAGGAGTGGTGGTGCTGCTCCGCTTCTCCCACGTTGGATGGAGTTGGCGATGGTGTGGCTTGGGAGTGTTTATTACTATTTCTGAAGTATTTTCTTTCAATTCGAATTTAATAATTAATACTATGTATTTACTTTACTTTCAAACTTAATAAAACATTAAACAAAAATTCAATTTACTTTGTGTTAGTAAAAATTTTTTTTTCACGCCACAAACTCCACCTTCACCGCAAAAATACCAGAATCAAAAAGGGCCGACATTTTCTATTTTTCTGGCCACGAAGCCTCGGCCAGCGAATATGGCTCCCTGGCCATATTTCTTCATTCAGCCTTAACATTACATTACAACTTTTTTTTAAGCTGGTTTTTGTTTTTATTTACTTCCATTACTGTTTCACAGCTGTCATAAAAAAAAATCCCTTTTGTGTTGCCAACCTCTTTCGGCTATGACAACAGGGTGCACACGACAAACCCAACCACTCCTGTAGACCATCCTTGGATACAGGATGGGAGGGAAAAATAAGCGCCCTGATTCTTCACTGTACCCTAATGCTCAATCAATTTCTCTGGGACTTTGGGTATTTTATTACCCCCATAAAAATAACCAACGAAATGGTAACACCTTTTGAATTCGCCGCACTTGATAAAAATACAGCTCTGTTCGTTGAAAGTTATTTACTATGGCAACATTGACTGATCGAAACAGATGTATGAATGAACGAAAAGAGGAGATGGCAAACGTGAAAAATACTACGTATGGGTGAAGAAGAAGCACCCATTCAAAAAAACAACACAAGCGATGGAAAAAACAATGGTAAGTATTTAATTATAATTTAATTAACTTAAAAGAAATATACACTACCAAGATTATTTTGTCCTGCAGGTTCTAAAGGATACAGGTGGCCCCATAGACCCCGACGCTGGTAAGTAAAATGAAATTGTAATAAAAATTCTTAGTGGATTTGTATATTAATCAAACTTCTTTCATTACAGCTGGCCCTAGGAAAAACGAATGTCGACTTGCGAGTGATGAGAAAACGCAGCTGGATTGGAAAAAAGGTAAGTAGAATGGACATTTTTACATATATTATAAATACTACATATATTATATCCGTGTATGAAATTGTTTATGGCGTCCATAATAATTTTATTTAGTTTCGAATGAAAATTTTAACAAAATGTTCAAACAAATTATGGTAACTACGTACTATTGGTCTGAGCAAAATTTACAAACGGTTTCTCTAATGAAATGTGTATGGTCGTGAAACAAATGTTGCCTTATTGGACCAAAGTGTATAAAAAAAATAAATAAAATCCATAGTGGACCGGAATGAAAACTATTTCAGATTAAAGTGAACAACAAAAGTGAGTGTTAAGAGCAAACAAAACGAATGTGTGAAAAATTGAAACAACCGTGACTATTGCTTTGAACTAAGTTTTATATACGGAAAAAAAAATTATCAGTATTTTCTTGCCCATTAACAAAAACTACCTCAAAAGCACAAATTAAATCAATAAGATAATGGGATAAACTATTTCCTTGTAAAAAAAAAATCAAAAAAAAAATTTACTTGGATTTACTTAACATTTATTTGCTTTGAAATTAATCTCCCATTAAAATTATTATCAAATAACACCAAATCTTAATTGATCTTTCCGTTTAAAATAAAGTAATTAAAACTTGTAAAATTGTTGTTGCAAATTGTCAAAACCCACAATATATTAATTGTAATCAATTAATACTTTCATATATCAATAACATTACTGGTTTGCTCAATTTACTTCATTTATTTATTCATTATATGATTTCTTTCCAATCAAATGAGGGTTTTTTTTTTTCTTGAATAAAGTGCAAATTTTTCATGATTGTGTCTGTAATTGAATCGATCAACAGATTGCTTGAAACTTCATAAGTTTTCTATTTCATATTTTTTTTTTTTTTTAATATTTAATAATAAAAAAATAACAAACAAAAAAATGCAATTTTCAATTTCATCGACTTCTTATTATGTAATATGATTATTATTTGTGCTTTGATAGTAAAAATCGAAAATTAATTCCTGGTGGTAATGATACCTTAGCCATTTCTCACGATTTTGAGAGTGGAAAATTAGATAATGTTTTTAAACATGATGGTCCAGTTTACGGACTTTCGATTGATCCTCAACATGATAATCTTTTTGCAACAGCATGATTATTATTTACTTGCTTTTGTGAATTCGGTGATTAAGATCAATTTCTAATAAATTTTTTTTCTGTGCACAACCAAGAAATAAAAAAAACAAAAATAAATAAGTAAAAGTCCTGATATACAGTGGGTGTAAAAAGTGAATTCTGAAAAATTAAAAAAATTATTAGGCAAATAATGGGGTGAATCACTACCATAAAAAAAAACACTAAAGGCAAAAGAAATTAAACGAAAAACAGTGAATATGTTTTTTTTTCCTTTCCCTTTCAGATAAGAACAAAATAGCATAACAAGAAAACTATTCCGGTTTTATAAAAGGTTTATTCAAGATATTTAAAAAAAATAAATCCATAAAGCTGTTACAAGCCTAAAACCTTCTTTATGAATAAGGCCGTTAATATTCGCCCCCATCATGGGTCCTGGGTAGAAATGCCAGGACTAAGTCCACCAAAGCTCTCCAGTCAAGACCCAGAGTCTTTGGCGGGAAATACCCCCTGCGATTTCTCCTAAAAAAAACTTGAACAACTAAAAAAAAAATCTCAAAAGAAAGCAAAAAGAAAATTACTCCTCACGAACAAACTTATTCATGCAAAACTACACTTACGAACTAACTAATTTAACAGATTCCTTTTTCTTTCTTCACAGACTAGCAATTCAGAAGACACCATGTATGAAGACTCGATTCTGCTAATACTGGCCAATTCTTCTTAAACTGGTAAGTAAATCTAATATAAAAACTGCAAGGACTAAGTCCACCAAAGCCCTTAGACCACTATCCAGGACTTTGGCGAGAAATACCCCTTGCCATTGAACAAAAATAAAAAAATTGAAAATAATAATAAAAAAACAAACTTGCAATTTTCTAAAAGAATAAAACAAAATAACCATATCGACTGCCTATGTATGTAGTGCAAACTTCAAAAAAAAACTTTTAGAAAATTGTGTAAAAAAAAAAAATTTTAAAAGTAAACAAATTTGCCATATTTTCTAATAACGGTTTTCCCCACAGGTTACAAATCCATTTCGGGGAAGACTCCGAATGAGACAATTGAGCCTTTATATATCCATCACTCAGTGAATATTTACGGGTAAGTAGATAAACAGACTAACTATATTTTTCTAGAAAAACTAATTGCTTTGTTCTAATTCAACAGGTAATTTTACAAATCCTGCCTCCCTGCCAAGGACAACAAACTCCAGGCCGTGCAAAAAGGAAGAAAATTTTTACTGCCACAAAACAACTGGTGAGTCAAATCACAATTTTTCATTTCCACTAACTCCCTAAATTCTAAGATATATTGTTTAGTCTAACGCTAGCACCAGTAAATGTAGAAAAACAAAAACCAATATTGCCTTCCTTTCCGATGATCGTTAAGATCATAATTTAATTTTAAATAATAATATTTTGCCGGGTATAATTCGCTTGGCGAGAACCAATCACCGTCTGTGTAGAGTCTCCCTGTTACGAGTCAGCCACGTATTTCTTTATGAAATATTCGATGGGTAATCGTTGAAAATTGATCTCTGCCATAGTTATACCTAAAAGTTCGCCACACGAGATGACTAACAATTCCCAGCTCTTAATGGCATAGTTCCCCAGAGTGTTAACGGAATTGCATCAATCGTGGGTGGATAATCACAAGTGATTAATGGTTAAATTGGCATCGATGAGCATGACAATGAACTACTCGTAACATGGTGCTACTACATCGACTGGTAATTGTTCCACCAAGCAAACAAGTTCCCCTGCTGTGGTTAAACACAGTCCCAACAACAAAAGACCCTATTAATAGACAAAACGAAATTAAATAAGGCAAAAAACTAAAATAAAATATATAATTAACTAATTGTAGCTTTTTGTAGCCAGTACATACTAACACCCTATAGAAAATTTCCAGAGAATCGGTTTCGCTCGCTAAACATTTGACGTTCAATATAAAAATAAAAAAAATATTGTTTCGCTTTCACAAAACGTCTGATGACCAGACACCGTTTAACAAACCAATCATAATTGCAGAAAAACAAAAAAAAGAAAAAAAAACGATAACGCCTGATCAATTTCAGTGGTCACGCTTCATTCTAGAATTTTCGTCAAATATCTGACAGGGTTGCGCCTGCCTTTGGCTATACGTGCGGAAACGTTGGGACTAAGACCACCAAAGAATTTAAAACTATTGCTTTAAATCTTTGGCGTGAAATACCCCCAACGATTTCCCTTGAAGGTCTTCAACCTCATACAGGCTATTGCCCACAGGTCGGACGATTCTACATTTTAAAAATTTCTTAGCTAGTTTGGCATTGAAGTTATTTTTAAAATCACTCTGTTGGTAGTTACGACGAAAAACTTCTTGACCAGGTACAAACTTGACTTGACGACAACGTGTATTGTAGGTTTTCTCATTTCTTAGGTAGGCTTTATGCAGGTTTTCACGAATTTTCTGCCTGATTAGGTCAATTTTTACGGATTTAGGCAGTATATTGATTTCAGGATCGTCTAGACTTTGTAGCTTCTTGGCCAGCTTATAAAAACTGCCATGCGAAATCATGTTCATACCAAAAAGCGCAAAATATGGGGTGACTCCAATGGACGTTTGTACAGAGGACCTTAGCGAGAATTCAATGTCTGATAAGTATTTATCCCACTCGGTATGATCCCCCTGCAGGTATGACCGAATTGCTGACAGAATGGACTGATTAACCCGTTCCGAGGCGTTGGCCTGGGGCGAGTGTATGGCTGTCCTTATGTGCTTCACGCCAAAATTACTGACCATATCTTGGAACTCTTTACTTACGAACTGCTTACCATTATCAGACAAAATCGTCTCGGGTGTTCCAAATTTGTGGAAAACCTCTGATATGAGAAATTTAACCACGTTCTTAGTATTAGCTTTTCCCATAGCTTTAAGCAAGACGAATTTCGTGAGATGGTCTAGGACGATAAATATAAACGAATTACCATTTTTAGAGCGTGGGTAAGGTCCCAAAAAATCAATAAAAATTTTCTGAAATGGGCGTTCAGTCTGTGACTCAGCTCCCATAGGCGGTCTTAAAATCGAGTTAGGTGGCTTAGTTTCTCGGCAAATCTGGCAATTGCCTACGAAGGCACGAACCTGTACGTTCTGGTTTGGCCAATAAAAATACTCTTTTACTCTTCTGAGCGTTTTGCCGAATCCTCCGTGCGAAGCTTGAGGTGGATTGTGGCACTTTTCAATTATTTCGTGAGTTAATTCCATCGGTACCCATAACTTCCAGGCCAAATCTTCATTCAGCGGAACTCCGTCATAAGGCAAAACCCGCTTATAAATTATGCCGTCCACTACCTTTAAATCTGGTAGGCTGTCGGAATTCTCGGTTATTTTGGCGATTAAATCCAGGTAATTTTGTTCTTTGAAATATTTTGACTCCATATCTATTAAATTGTTTACCTCCGCAGATATCTCGTCCATATCATACCTTGATAAGGTGTCGGGTACAACATTTTTAGAGCCGGCTCTGTGCTCGATGGTAAAGGCGAAAGACTGAAGATGCAAGCTCCACCTGGCTAGCCGCCCACTCAAATCCTTGTGGGACATTAACCATTTAAGGCTGCTGTGATCAGTGATCACTGTGAAGGGCATCAATTCGATGTATGGCCGGAATTTCTTTATGGCCATAACCACTGCCAAGCACTCCCTCTCAGTGACCGAGTAATTTTTCTGCGCGCTGGTCAGCTTATGAGAGAAGAAAGCTATCGGATGCTCCCCTTCGTCTTCGTCTTTCTGAAACAAAACGGCTCCCAGGCCGATATCTGAGGCATCGCACTGCACATAAAAGTGCTTGTTGAAATTGGGGTGAGTGAGCACGGGTGCGGTGGTCAAGGCAGTTTTTAACTTATCAAACGCTTCCTTAGCGTCTTCAGTAAAACTGAAGGATTTTCCCTTCTTAAGGGTGTTGAAAATTGGCGTCGAAATTGAAGCGTAGTCTGGTATGAAACGCCTGTACCAGCCAGTAGCTCCCATGAAACTCCTGACCTGCCTAGCGGTTTTCGGGTAAGTAAATTTTAATATGGTATCTATTTTTTCTGGATCTGGTCTTAATTTACCTCCTCCCACTATATACCCTAGGTACCTCAATTCTCGGAAGCAAAACTTCGACTTAGCCACGTTTATGGTCAGCCCCGCCGAATCCAGGTAATGCGCCACCCGATCCAGCAATTCCAGGTGAGTTTTAAAGTCTGGCGATACTATCAAAAGATCATCTAGATAGACAAAAACTCTATCACGCAGCGCTGCGGGGATCACCTTATCCATTAAACGGCATAACCTTTGAGCTGCATTACACAACCCAAAAGGCATGACCGTAAAATGGTAAAGTGGTCTCCCTGGCACCGTGAATGCAGTTTTTTCTCTACTAGATGTATCTAGTGGTATCTGCCAGAACGCGTCCTTGAGATCAACGCTCGATATATAATATGTATCCCCTAACCGACTGAGCAGACCTTCGATGTGCGGCAGAGGATAGGCGTCCTTAACCGTGCGAGCATTCAGCTTACGAGCGTCCAGACACAAGCGGTTCTTCTCGCCCCTACGGACGAGAGTAACCGGGTGGCTCCAAGGACTCTCGCTCGGCTCAATGACCCCAAGGTTAAGCATCCTATCAAGCTCTGCGTACATCAACTTCTGCACAGCTGGCGAGACGGGAAAATGTTTATCCTTCACTGGGATCGCATCGCGGGTGTCGATCGTATGACATTCGAGGGTAGTCTGACCAAGGCCTTTTCTAGAGAAGCACGGAAACTTTGCTATGACCCCCTCTAACGACGCCCTTTGTTCTGCCGGGAGAACGTGGACTTTAACCTCCTCCTTAACACTTTCAGACTCCGGACACAGATTCACCCCGTTAGTTGTTAGGCTACACAAACTAGGGAAAATACAAAAGGTTCTCAAAAAATCGACTCCTAAGAATAGAGATCTACTTAATGTAGGCACTAAATAAAAGGTAACATCGCTAGATATGTTGTTACAGCTAATACTAGCCTTCACACGACCAACTATTTTATGCGGACTGCCATCAGCAGTTTTAATAACGGACATAAATTTAGAAATAGTTAGCCCTGCCTTTTCTACGAACTCCAGACACCCCTTACCCATACATGAAACCGTAGCTCCACTGTCCACTAGACCTTCAATGAAAATATTATTAATACAAATTTTAAGATAGAAACGAGTATCGTCACCCTCATATAAACTTGCGGCCATAATTTCCCTTCTAACCTGCTTCCTAATTTTATATCTCAATCTTGCCTTTTTAATTTTATTAGAAACCTGCCCGAAAATTCTAACCCTGGCCTCATTGTATTCCTTCACCCTTTGGTGAAGAGGTTTAATAGTTCGTAACACTGGTTCAACAACGGTAGCGACCTGTCTTATAGGGTTGGCTAAAATTTTGGTAGGCCTAAATGATTCTACTAAGGGGTTATCCGGGATTATGTCTGGGTCGAACGAGTCTCCCCCGTTATGGACTCGTTCCCCGCCTGGTTTCCCTGACATTTAGGACACTTAGGCGTGACTACATTTTCTCGACCGCATCTATAACAAAATATTCGCCTAGCTGGCGATGGACAGTCCATAAAGCTATGACCTTGCTGCTTGCAGTTCCAGCAGGCATATCGGCTCCTGGCGGCTAAGGCGTCCACTTCGACTATTGGTGCCGGCGGCTCGTCCTCACTGAACTGCAACTCATGCACTCGATTGGGTAGTAAGGGCCTCGACTGAAACTGTGGCCGCTGGCTCGATAGCAAATTTTCAGCCCTTTTCGCCTGCTGGCAAAAATCATTCAGTCCCTCTGCTCTTACCGAAAATAATAGGTGCGACAAAGACGGCTTTAAATTACCCTTCATAATTTCCACCAGGTCTCGCTCAGAATAGGGGCTCCTCTGTTGGTTTCTCAACCTCATTACCGCATTATAAAAACTCTCGAAACTTTCCTGGGGCAGCTGGCGGCGATCCATTATTTGTTTTTGCAGCTGGAACTCGCTTTCGTACCTTCTAAACTGAGTTAGAAAGGCTGACACCAGATCGTCCCAGGTTTGTATTGGCATCAGCTTGCGCATGTTCCAATACCAGTCAAGCGCCTGGCCTTCTAGTAGCGAATGGAAACTTCGACGTATGTCGTTAAATGAGCAGTTATAATCTTGCCGCAGGACGTCAACTCGAAAGATAAAATCCTCGGCGCTCATAGATCTTGAGGTACCATCAAACTTAATACCCCACTTCGATAAATCGACCTTCTGCTGCGGGGGGTAAATACCCTCTGGCGGAAAACTAGGTGCCTGTGACGACCAAGTTGGTGGGGTGATGTGGGCTGGCTGATGTGGTAGCGCATTTGCTGCCTGCCCTTGTGGCTGAGGTAAACTATACGGCTGCTGAAGATTTTGTACAGGTATGTTTACATGCGACTGTGGTTGAAAATTCATGTCTAATCTGTTTTGTTGTTCCCCAGGTGACTGTGAAACGGGCACACTAGCTGCCTGATGAGGCGATACGCGCGGCATCGCAAGCCTAATTGCATGCGAGATTTCTTGCTGCATCTCACTACGCAACAATTGCATTTGCCTCTGTAGTTCGCCTCGCATTAACCCAAACATATCGCCTGCGGCGGCAGCATTATTGACGGGCACAGGAGCTGCCGGTGGCGCACTGCTACGGTATTCCTGCCGGACATTCCTGGCTGTAACACTACTGTATTGCGGTGAGGTTGAAATTGCAGATTCATTTAAAAATCCTGACCGCTCATGAGCGAAGGACAAAAACTGCTGAACCGCTGGTGCGACAGTTGAGGTGGTAGTAGTAGTAGCCGTCGCCATGGTATTGGCGATGGTGTACACGGGAAGTGCCGTGGAAACTGTAGTTACTACCGTAGTCATAGCGATACTATTCATATTTCCTAAACTACTCCCAGCCTGGTTATGATTTCGACCAGAGCGGGTTGCTACCATTACTAGCAACAAACAAAAAAAAACGCACGACCAATGGGCGAAATCTAAATCAGACCTAGCCAAAAAAAAATACACTCAGGGAGGTATTAACTGATGAAAATGCAATGAAATAAACTCAAAATAAAATTAAGGAAAAAAAAATAAAATAAAAATAGAAAAAAAATAAAAAAATTCTACCAATTACCACAATAGAAAAAATAAATAAAAGAAAATATTTATCCCCCAGATAAATATCTTATGAAATGAAATTGGACCAAACTTCTTTTTCTTTCTGAAAAACAAAAACAAAATTTCAAGATTTCCCTAAAGGATAAAAACTCAAAAACTTCAACGAAAAAACAAAATCTCTCAATCGGCGGTGTATTTCGGGAAAATAAAAATTTGCAGGTAATGTATAAAATAAAATTGTTCGCATATATAATTTAGACTAATTTCTATTACTCTGTATGGTTTCAGGAGATGTAAAGGAATATAAAGCTAATTGAAAACTTAACTGGAGGGAAAAACAAAGTATCGGTTACTTCACAGCTTGGCCCTAGGGCGCAACTACAAGGCCGGATTATTTTATCCTTAAACTTTGGGACTTCCCTAGCTACCTGACTGCGACAATAAAACGTAAGTTTTTAACAAATACTTCCTATCTATTTCAAAAAAAAAAAAAAATAAAAATTTGGTTGGTCAAGCCATTCTTTTCTTACAACTTGAGCATATCTTAATTTCGATAAAAATGTAAATCATTTATGAGAGTCTCAAGCTGTCAGAAACGAATAGGCTGGTGAATCCCTAGTCCTACATGACGCTATTGCCCATCCCATATGTGCAACGCGTGTCGGACTTCGTTGTCCTGATGACCGGGACCTACATAGGTATGAACCCTAGCTGTCATGCACAACTAAGGATTCACCCCTATGGAAATAAAACGAAATAAAAAATTGAAAAAGAAAAAAAAATAAATTAAATTTTTGCTAGGCTGCGTCGCAGCAACTAAGGGACTCTTAGAACTAACCTTATTGGACCTACGCAATCTATACAAAAACTAATAGAAAAATTTACTTTCAGGCTATGGACCTACTCGGGCCCCACGTTGGGCGCCATTTTGTAGTGTGTGGTACGGTGGTTGTTGATGGTATAACGAATGTCATACCTAAACGGAATGAAACCGAGTGTTGCCAGAGGGGAAGCGGCGCTGATATGCTCGCGTTTGCCGGGCTTGGAGCTCGCCGGATGAGGGTGGTTCTTGCTACCACTCTGGACATGCCTATCCACACACACACAAAAAAATCATATCAGCATTAGATGAAATTTAAAAAAGAAAAGGGGCCCCGAGTAGGTTGATTCTGATCTCCCTGCTAAATTACTGTGCGAACAATTTGGCTGGCTGGTGTTGCGCCAGTGGTTACCCTCCCACTCGGGATGAATGATCCCGCCATGACATCCAGGTTTAAGGATGTCCCAAACCTACCCTGCAAATCTCTATCTTCCTTACTTACCGCCTATTGTACTAAATTACGCAATCATAATTCAATGATAAAACCTTGAAAAATTCATTTTAAATTTATACAATTCATGTTTATTTTACAATTTTTATGATTTATATAAATTCCATTTATTTCGATAAAAAAAAACTTTAGCAAAATGAGCAAATAAATATAAAGTTTCACAAAAAAAACTTTTAACTTTAATCTTTATTTTTCGTTTTAAGAAAATTTACTTTAAATTTTAAATTCAAATTGTTAAATTTTTAAATCACGATTTAATTTAACTTTACACTATTAAGTGGTATTATTTTATTTTAATGTAAATTCAGATTGTTAAATTTTTAAATCCATACAGTTCTAATTCTAATTTTTATTTATTTTAAGTAAAAACTTTTAAGTTTTAATTCAGATGCAAATCATTTATTTTAATGTCATTCAAATTTCAAAATATTAAATTTTAATTTTACTTTAATTTTAAAATCAAATTATTTAACTTTAGCTTTACTTTACAACTTTTACTTTTAAATTTTCTTTTCTGAGAAATAAATTTTGTGTCAACAAGAAATGATTGAGTTTTTATTTTCTATTCAGGAACGATCTTGCTCACTTATTCACGTTCACTCCTACGCCATCAATTTAAACGGGACACGTTAATGACTATTCGGGCACAAAGCGGGTATGAAATTGGTTTTCCTGTCCGTCCGTATTGGTTATATGTGTCCGCGTAATTCCCAGTATCAACACATTTAATCTTAAAGATTCCTTTTTCCTTTATTTATTAGTTTTTTTTTTTTTTTTGTTTTAAGGGAAACTACATCTAACTACCGGATAACTCAACAATCTCCGTTTTAACTAATCCTAGTTGGCGAGAGCTCTCCCTAACTGGTCGCGCACGCGTGGTTTCAAAATAACTTTCCCCGCGGAATGCAAACGACACCACCGAATATTCTTACCGGGATTTAAATGTAATTTACCTTTCTGATTTATTTTGCTGTATATATCTTATTTTTACTTATTTTGTCTCTTTTGCTATTAAACAGAAAAAAAAGGAACTACTGTACGTCTCACCAGTACGGGTTTGCTGTAAAGTACAGGTCAGAAAACCTTAAATACCAACGCACCCCAGGAGTGGTGGTGCTGCTCCGCTTCTCCCACGTTGGATGGAGTTGGCGATGGTGTGGCTTGGGAGTGTTTATTACTATTTCTGAAGTATTTTCTTTCAATTCGAATTTAATAATTAATACTATGTATTTACTTTACTTTCAAACTTAATAAAACATTAAACAAAAATTCAATTTACTTTGTGTTAGTAAAAATTTTTTTTTCACGCCACAAACTCCACCTTCACCGCAAAAATACCAGAATCAAAAAGGGCCGACATTTTCTATTTTTCTGGCCACGAAGCCTCGGCCAGCGAATATGGCTCCCTGGCCATATTTCTTCATTCAGCCTTAACATTACATTACAACTTTTTTTTAAGCTGGTTTTTGTTTTTATTTACTTCCATTACTGTTTCACAGCTGTCATAAAAAAAAATCCCTTTTGTGTTGCCAACCTCTTTCGGCTATGACAACAGGGTGCACACGACAAAGTCACGACAACCCTGGAAAAAAATAACTTGTTTATACATGGATTCACCCATTATTTAAGCAAAATACATATAAATATTTTTAAATTGTTGTAAATAAAATGTATTAGTTTTAATTGCCAAATTGTTCCATACAAAACTAACATACAGGACTCCTATTAAAGTAAATCAAAATAATAATTTGAACACAGTCAATTCAAAACAGTGAACAAGTGAGCAACAATTACAGGAACAGAAAACATTAAAACGGAAAATATTGTTAAAAAAATTTAAAAAAACCATATCAACAAATTTAATTACAAGAACAAAATAAATTTGTATATCCAAAAACAGAAACTGTTACGCAAAAAAGGTGCAATTTTGATTTTTAACAAAGCCTGACACCGTCAAGACCTTTAAATTTTTTAAAGGCTCAAGTAATAAAAAAACTACAAGTTTTATTTGCAAACAGCACAGAGGTTTAAAAGAAATAAATTCCAAAAAAAGGATGAACATAAAAATGCAATTTTACAAATTCACTATTTTATTTCTAATTGTTAGAATTTCCACTGCTGAATTAACTCCACCTGAAAATAGAAATGAGCCTAATTTTCCATTACGCATCATCAATGAATTAAATCAGAAACTCGATATAAAATGGAATGCTGTGGTCACTCTAGACTTTAAACAGGAAATTGAAGATGCGCTGAAATCATTGAGTTTACCTGTACTGTTAATCACAAAGAAATTTGACACAAACATCAAGACATTATATAGCGACCAAGTTCTTACTATAGTGTATTTACAATTTTCATCTTTAAATAATGACTATGAGATCGTGGAAGAACTTTTAAAACATTCACAATATACCCATATTTTATGGATTATTCCGGAAGCCAGCATGACAGACTTGTTGAGCTTAGCAGACAAAAACTGGTTTTCTGGCTATACGAATGTTTTGTATTTCACAGATGGAGGATTATTTAGTTACCAACCAGTGCCCAACATAACAGTTTATCGTATCAGACATCTAACAGAGTATATCGATAGAAAAGAAGTACAAGATTTTCAAGATTATCCCTTAAAAGTACCCATTGTTTCAGTTCCTCCCCGCGTTTATTCTTTTCAAGATCGTTCTGGACAAACAATAACTACTGGATATTTATATAAAATTATTGAAATTTTTGCACAATACCACAATTTCCGATTATTGCATGTTCAAGGTTATAATACAACCTTGGATTATGAAAAACTTACACAGGGTGCGAATAACAAAACTTTTGATATTGCTCCTTTAGGAATGTTTATGTACGATCGTTTAGCAGGTAGTAGTAGCGATGTAATGTGGAATATGAAATTGATTTTTGTAGCACCTTTTCCCCCACCCTTGTCAAGAACTGAATATTTTCTACATCCCTTCACTTTTACCACCAGGATCTGTATTCTGCTACTGCTGTTATTTTGTGTTTTTGCAGTGGCTTTCATTTACTACCGGCAGCCCTACACGAATGATATAGATTTTGGAAAATCCGCTTTATATGTTTTGGCCGTGTTCATCTGTCAATACCACGCAAATTTTAAAGTCGAAATTTTCATGCACAAGCTGATTTATTTTCTGATGTTTATTAATGGTTTCATTTTGACCAATTTGTATTTGGCCAAATTATCCACCCTTTTCGTGCAAGATATTTATGAAGCGAAAATTGAAAAATTGGAGGATTTAAACAAAACTTCTCATCAATTTCTAACAACTCAAGATAATTATAATTTTTTAATCCAGTTACCTGTTATACAAGAATTCGTAAGCAGAAACACAAAAATTGCTAGTGTAAGTGAAGTGTTACAAGCTCACCGTGACCTGAATAATTCATACTTGTACATCGCCTTGGAAAATAAAGCTGATTTCATATTCTTTCAGCAGCGTAATCTGAAAGTTCCTCGGTTGTATAAAATTAGTGAAGCAATCATGATAATGCAGGAGTATGTTACCGCACGTCGAGACTTGCCTTATCTCCAGTTATTCAATCGTTACTTGAAATATATAATGGAATCAGGTATTGCAATCAAATTTATGGAAGATAATAACTTCGATGGCATTCATAGTGGAGAAATTCGTTTCTTTAGTGAACCTGAAAGCAGCGATGTGCTTTTAGATTTTAATTATTTTAAGACTATATTTCTTTTTTTCTTATTCGGTATGTGTGTTTCTCTAATTGTATTTATAGTGGAGTTGTTATATGCAAAATATGTTAAGAAAATCAGCCTTTGTGTTGGAAATCGAATTGGAATAAAATAAGAATCAAGCAAAATTTAAAAATGGTTCTTGTTTTGAAAGTTCATAAATTATAATCGCTTTTATAAACTTCATACTTAAAGTATCACTTACCTTTAAACTAACAAATATTTAAATCCAGAACAACTAGGATTATTTAAAACTTTAAATGTCAATCGATTAAATTTCACTCCATTTCTGAGACATGGCCGTATATATTAGTAATCCACCTGCAATGTCCGCTATGTTAATCGAACGAAATGTTTAGAAAATTGATTAAAACTTCTCGTTTTGGAGGTCGATTCTCATTCTGTGAAACGATTTTTTTTAGATTTTCATAATACTATTGATACTCGGGGGCAAAGTGAAAAAAATAAATTCATTTTTTTTTTTAATTTATCACTCTAGCTTTTCAGATATACATATTTTGGTTTTCTCGTTTATGATATGAAAATATTATGTCATTCGATTTGTACTAATGAAACTTTTGTAACTAAATTATCAAAATTTAAAATCAAATTCAAAGAAATAATAAAAACTTGCAAACAATAAATCCAAATACATGCATTAGGGCGGTTCGATTTTTTTAATCGTATAGCAGAAACGTAAACTACACAACTATATTATTTTTGTTGTTTGGCCAATGTAGCTGTTTAATAAATAAGATTTTAGCACTTGCCTTTAAAATAAGAACTATTCAAATCGAGAGCAACTACGATCATTAAAAAAAAATAAACTGAAAATGGCTATCGATTAAATTTCACTCGATTTCTAAAACATGGCCGAGTATAAGGGTAGTCCGAATGATGGATTAAGAAAACCGATTAAAACTTTTAGTCCTAGAATGGAACTTTCTAAAAAAATTTGTAAATAGAGCGGCTACTCATATGTGAAATAAATACTATAAATAAAAAATTGCTTATTATAATTTAAGCTGCTATTTATTTTCCTAAAACTCGAAAACGAACTGTGGACTTGGCCGAGAGTAAGTATATTTCGGCAGCTCAATTGCAAAACATGACAAGTCGAAAAAGTGAGTTTTGCAGGAGAACTTGTTTTTGCTTAACTTTGTCTTGGATAAGCCGATCAGCACCAACAGTTTAAAAAATTAAAGTTGAACAATACTAAATTCAAAGATTAAAACATTTTAAAACATTCTTAGTTAACTCAGGATGTTTTGGAATCGAGCTGTCGGTTAAATATTAGCGCTTTATTTGGTTTCTATAAATTATAAATCAATCTTTAAAAAAAAACTGACATCACAGTATTTTAATTCGTTGGGGCTTTACATGCTACATATGGCAAACCATGAGTTTTAATTTAACCATAGCTCACACCAAATATGGCTTTAAATGTTGTTGTTGTCTTACAAATATTAATATTGGCATAAAATTTGACGACGATAGTTTTCGGGAAAATATTTGATAAGATAGTTCTGTAATTTTCATTGGTAACCGCGTATGTCCGTATTTTTCGGCCTTGACACGCTGATGCCATTCTAAAAATTTCGGAAAAAGTATGGACCAATTCAGATTTTTTATCGTATTGACCAATTACAAAAAGTTCAATACCTAGTCCATAGTTTGATCTGAATTGATTTTTTCTGAATTGATTTTTTGCCGTTGTACCTTCCACTGTTAATGAAAATGCCTTATATCGTTTTTTTTAGAAAATATATCGTTTTTGCAATCGTATCGTTCTATGGCTTATTGAGTATAAATACATCCTTAATGGAGGGTAGGCAAATTTTGCAATAGAAAGTAAATTAAATTAGAAACTCGATTTGTTTGACAATTTGTAACCGAACGAAGTCATGACGTATTTAATCCCTATTTGTAAGCGAATGTGGTTATGACATTTTCAGCTTCCTATTCGTAAGCGAGGGCGGTAAGTATTTGCTTCCAATAACATCACCGTGTTAAAATGAAAATGTTTAATAAGTGAAGAGTAGTTAAATATATCAGCTTTTTAACTCATTACTTTGCAATGTAAGATTAAACTAATTTTAATAATAAAAATAAAAAAAAATAAAAATATATCACATTTTTTTTATTTATAATTAACCTTTTTTACATTTTATACTATTTTATACCCACTTATTCATAAAAATATTTTTTATTTATTTCGTGTAACTGTACCAATTTGGGAACCCCGGAACCCGGATATTAACACAAAGGTTAAAATAGCTTTAAAAGGGATTATTGTCTTACAAATGTTGACATTGGCATAAAATTTGACGACAACAACTTTTTGGGAGTAGATTTCTGCTCGAAGGAAAATTTTTATGAAATTGCTTGTTTAGCTTTGAAACAAATTATGATTTTGATATTTCACTTATGCTACTTAAAATGTAAAACCTTTCAACGCTGTACTTTTGGGATTTAACATATCGACTCCTTTGCGCGAAATTATCGTATACGCCAATTTTTTGGAAATTGAGTTTTTGATGCAATCTTGTTCTACATTCAAAGAGACGTCACCTGACAAAATATTGCAGGCGAATTCCACTTCGTTGCTGCAAATGAAAAGTAGAAAAATGGCTGTCCTGTAAAATTTGGATTTTGTAAATACGATAATTTCGCGCAAAGGGGTCGATATGCGACCCAGTTGTAATTACAAATAATCTTTTGGCTAAAGGCTGTAATTTGAGATATGGTTATTGAAATTTGAGAAATTTAATTTCCCGGTACAATAAATGTATACTGAGAATTTTAGAAAGGTGGTGGTCGGCGGGACCCATTTAATATGCTAGCTCTCCTATCGGATGCAACAAATGTTGCTACTGAGCTGTTAAACATTTAAGTGTTGTTTGGTTATTTTAGATATTTTTTTTAATATTTTTAATTAGGCTAAAGTTCATCAAATTTAATTTTCATTAAATTATTTTTATGAAGAAAGGAATTTTACAACATGAAATTAATTAAAATTAATTTATAATTTTTCATTTTTGACTGAAGCTGGGCGTTTTTACGGACAGGTTACCCTTACATGTTTCGATTGCAACCACTCAATCTCCTCAGAGGGCTTGCTGTTTAGCACTCGCAGCCATCGACGACTGCTGACGTCAATAGACAAACATCAATCCTTAAACCAAATTGTATTTTAATCTTTGGTAGATCGAATTTTCACATTTCTTCTATTTTTGCTCATCGGGCACTTTTTCCTATACCTTTATATCGACCACACAGTACCTTGAAGAGGTTTTGCAACAGTTAGACTATGAAGAGCTAAATTTCTTGGAACTTATAACCAAATGGGGCTGTGACGGATCGCACCAATCACGTTATAAGCAGAAATTCGAAAACGAAGATGTTTGTGACGCCAATATATGCCAAAGCAGTTGTGTACCAATTAAACTAATCACAAATACTAATGGAAAAATAAAAACGATATGGCGAAATCAAACACCATCCTCAACTAGGCTGTGTAGACCAATCCGCATCCGTTTTGTGCAGGAAACAACTGACATCACGAAGCAAGAAATAGGATACATAAATAATCAAACTGTATTTTTAATGGAAAGCGAAGTACCGTGTAATGGAAAAATTGCACAAATTAAACACAAGATGGTAATGACAATGGTCGACGGAAAGGTATGCAATGCTGCAACGGACACAAAATCGACAATGAAGTGTTACATTTGCAGTCAAACTTCGAAAGATTTTAACGCGTTGCAGAAGAATGTTCCTCTGAACTGTGATGCCTTGAGTTTTGGACTATCAACTTTACATGCACGCATACGCTTTTTAGAATCGATACTTCATCTCTCATATAAACTGCCAATTAAAAAGTGGCAAGCAAGGAGCGATGAAGATAAAGCAATTGTTAAAGAGAAGAAGATATTCATCCAATAAAGACTTAAAGACGAGATAGGAATACTTGTAGATGTTTCATACGGTAGCACTAATGATGGCAACACATCAAGAGGATTTTTTTAGGACCCAGCAGCTGCACTGGAATAAATGAAGAATTAATCAACCGCCTGAAAATAATATTGGAAGCAATAACTAGCGGAATTAATATTGAGAAATTTGAGGAATATGCACATAAAACTGCCGAAGTATATTTGCAACTTTACAACTGTATGGTTAGTTTAAGCAGAATTTTCCGGTGCATCTTCTGATCCTCCTGCTATTAAAATCGGAGAACACGTTTTCAAGTTATGGCAAAATATATAAGGCAACGATTATGGGGTGAAGTATGCCACGCCTTTAAAAGAAAATCCTTACGTACTAGAGAAAAACGGACAACGGGTTTGAATTAAGGGCATCAAAATCCATATAGTCCACATACTTTTATTTCTAGGGTAGACAAAAATTTTTTTTGTTGCGCAGTGTAATTTTTTCAAAATCTGCCACTAGACTTTTTATATCATACTACACCTAAAATTATCAAAAAACTAAAACTTTTAATTCAAAAAACACGTTTAATAATTTTGGCCAGTTTTTCAGGCCAAATACTCCTCTGTGGGACGTAAAAATTAAAATATTGTTTTGCTCATAAAAAACATAAATTCTGCTTTAATCCGTTCTCACGAAAACGATGTTTTGCAGTCAACTGAAAATATTAATACTCCTACTTAAAATATTGATATTGCAAAAGAAGATATTGATGCAATTGAAATGCACCAGCCAGAAAAGCAAAGCGACAAAATTCTTAATATGAAAGTTTAAGCATTATTTTATTTAAACTTTCCTGGAAGTGGAAGTGTTTGTGCTTATTTACTACAATGACGTTCTTGCGCTGAAAAAGGACGTTTTTAAAATTTAAATGCGCTTTCTTGTTGTCTTTGTTTCAAGTAGTTCGTGTATTCAATTAATTTTTTTATTTTATATTATTTTTTTTATAACAGCTAAATAAATTTGTCTTTGTAAGCGTTTAAATCTGCGTGTACACACACATTGCTTTTATTTTTACGTTGAAAAATAATTCTTTTAGATGGATTTTTTGTTTTTAACTCACAAAATATAACTTTTATAAAGGAACTTTTTTGATATCACTTGTAACTGTTACGGTCCCTGTATTATATAAAGATAAACAAAATTGCGCGTGACATTTAATGCCTCCAGCCCCTCATCCAATGGCATAAGCCTTAATGATTTGCTTCATCCTGGCCCAGTTCTGCAGTCACATTTAATGATTTCACATTTGAGATGGAGATTCTACCGCTACGTGTTTAACGCGGACATTGAAAGAATGTACCGTCAAATCTTGGTGCACCCCAAGCACACCCCTTTTCAACGAATTTTGCATCGTGATTCCCCAAATAAGCTAACCCAAGACTTTGAGTTGAACACAGTCACCTTCGGTGTAAACTCGCAAAAGAAAGCGAATCCACTTCCCCTCAAGCATCCGAAATCTTGCGAAATCATATGTATGTTGATGATGTCCTTTCGGGCGCCCATACCATATCGTCGGCAATAAAATTTCGCGATGAGCTTATAGCAGTTCTCAAAACAGCGGGTTTTGCGCTACGAAAATGGACGTCTAATAACGAAATGCTGCTGCAAGGTCTGCCTTCAACACACTTGCTAGGTGAAGAATTCCTTCAACTGTCTGAGTCCAGTATTACGAAAACTTTAGGGCTCAGGTGGAATGCTGGTAACGACCAATTTAATTTCAAACTCAAAGCTAAACCGAATCGTTAATTAACCACAAAAAGATGTGTGCTTTATGAAATTGCCAAGTTATTCGACCCAGCTGGATGGCTATCTCCCAAAATTATAATGGCAAAAATAGTCATGCAGCAAATATGGAAAGATGGTACTGATTGGGAAAGATTTAAACGCCCTTACGATGTACAAATGGCGCGAATTTCTCGATGACTACATGAAAATTGAAGAAGTCAGAATTCCCCGTTTCATAGATTACGATCCTTCCTACAAAGTCGAGTTGCATGGTTTCTGCGACGCGTCGGAAAAGGCGTACGCAGCCGCCATCTATATTCGCTCTGAAAATGAAGGATTTGCCACTAGCCACCTTTTGGCAGCAAAATCGAAAGTTGCCCCAGTTAAATTTGTTTCCCTACCACGTAAGGAATTATGTGGAGCAGAATTGCTGGCGAATATGATCGATTCTATTCAAGCGCAGCTCAATCCTAGAGACTATAAACTTTTCCTGTGAACAGATTCCACCATCGTGTTGGCGTGGTGGAGAAAACCGGCACATAAGTGGAAAACGTTCGTCGAAAATCGAGTTTCGTCTATAATCGAAAAGGTAGAAAAGGATTCGTGGTCTCATGTCGAATCAAAAAGTAACCCCGCTGACTTGGCCTCACGTGTTAGGGTGTTAGATATGTTTTTTGCACTGTTCTTTACAGTGCAATAGTCTAGTAAGCCAACTGTTTGTATCCAAAACAGATGGCGCTAGAAACGTAGTTTTTGCACGGGCCGTTACAACCAAGTTCTATAGTGCACGAGTAGTGTTAACTCATCATTATCTCATAATAAGTAGTTTGAAGTTACACCACTTCTGCGCTGATAGCCTCATTTACAAAGGCTTCCATTAAGATTTATAATAAAAAAACATTTTTTTAATAAATTCTTATAAACTTAGCCTAAAGAAATATTTTTTTACAAATAAATAAAATAATTTTTTTTAATGTCTTCGTCCATATAAAGAGACCTACAAATCGGGAGATACAATTTTGTTAAAAATATTCTTAATTGAAGTCTCAAAAGCACCTCCCTGCAAGGGATTTAAAAAATTCCTGCGTTTTATGGTAGCGGCCAATAATGTGTAAATAAATAAATAAATTTGTCTATACTTATAACTTATAAATAAATAAGAGAGAAAAAACGAAGTTTTTGTTTATTTAATGGCATTTTTATGATTGATACTTGGGTTTGTCCACTATATTCACTATTACACACTTAAATCACTACAGCTTATAAATAAATTATACAAATCTTTGAAATTATTAACCAATTTTATTTTATTTGTTTTAATAAAAGGAATCAAATTGTTTTGTTGAAGCTTAAAATCGTTCTATTTGTTATAAACATTTATTCTTCATAAGAGTTTTAAATTTATACACAAGTTAATCCATGTGAAATCCATTTATTTGTTATTAAGTACTTTTTTTTAAACGTTAAAACAAAATTTACAAACAAATTAAATAAAAAAAGAACATTAAGAATATTGTTCGATAGCACAGTTTTTTAACAAATGGATGTGACACCTAATCTTTATGTAAAAACAAGTTAGAGTGCTATATTCGGCTGTGCCGAATGTTTGATACCCTCCACCGACACTTCGAATGTTTAAGGAGTAATATCTGTATGATGTCTTTTTTTATTATAATCTTTGTAAAAACAGACATCTGCATTAAAATTTGTTGCGGTTTAGACCCATATAAAATTATTGGCCGACAATCAGAATCAATTTTTAAAAGCTTGAGTAGAATATCAGTTTAAGCTGAACTTAAATGATTTTCAGGAGAACAAATTATATAAAATCCATGGTAAGCTTTGAACCAATCATTCCAAATTCTGCAGAACGATTTCTGTTATGCCCCCATCTTCACCAAATTTCACAGTGTCATTTCTAGTTCTATAAAACTGTGATGTACCAAATTTTGTTATGATAGCATTATTTTTTACGTTTATAGGCGTACTAAGCTGTTTTCCGGGAGTAAGGTTTATATGGGGCCTAGGGTAAATTATGAACTGATCTTCACTAAGTTTCACGGTCTGATGTCTATCCTATAAAACTTTTATGTTCCAAATTTTGTTATGATAGCATTATTATTTACGGATTTAGGCGTACTAAACTGTTTTCTGGAAGTAGTTCTTATATGGGGCCTAGGGTAAAATATGGACCGATCTTTACGAAATTATATAGTTTTACTTCTTGTCCTATAAAACTTTGATGTACCAAATTTTATTATGATAGCGTTATTTTTTACGGTTTTAGGCGTACTTAAATGGTTTCCGTAAGAAAGGTTTATATGGGGCCTAGGGTAAATTATGGACCGATCTTCACGAAACTTAACAGTATCATTTCTAGTCCTATAAAACTGTGACCAGCCAAATTTTGTTATGATAACATTATTAATTATGGTCTTAGGCGTACTAAACTCTTTTCCGGGAGTAGGGTTTATATGGGGCCTAGTGTAAATTATATACCGATCTTCACGAAATTGTACAGCGTGATTTCCAGTTGAATAAGACGATTTCTTGCAAAATTGTATGTCATTCTGTGCATTATTCCACCATTTATGTTAGTTTTTGTAACAAACTTATCAATTTTTTTAGGTGGTGGTTCCACTTTTTGATTCATAGCTCTGATCCTACTAAATGGATTCTGCTGAATTTCAATCCCAAACTGCTTAGAATAACGACAAGCAATTTGACACCCAGTTTGTTTAGTTCTTTCGAGTTTTTCGAAAGTGAGCGTGTTTTCAACCGACGGACAGACAGACGGACATGGCTAAATCGACTAAGAATTACTCAAGGACCCAGAATATATATACTATATGGGGTCTGAGATGAATAATAAAAAATTTTCACACGGAATGACAAACTTAATATACCCTTTTCACAACTAATTGTGGTGGAGGGTATAATGACCGCTGAATCCGAATGTCAGAATGGTCAAAAGTTTCGAGTTATTCTAAAATAAGCGTTATTTGTATTTTTTATTCTTCGTCTTACTCATGAGTCGGGCCAGACCTATTTCAATATTAAATGTTATTTTACTATATTTAACACTATGGTACAGACCTGGTATCCTTCTAGAATAAAGTTTGCCATAAATAGCTGAAAAAAGATATCCTGGAAAGGATATATATGAAAACTTATTCGAATATTTTACTGCATACATCACATTCGTAACAGATGTGGTCTGGCCAGACCCATCATATTTTGTATAAAAGATGCCATATTTCTAACATTATTTCTTGCTGTTTTGAATTATTTTTTATTCAGCTGTCTATTATTTAATAACTATGTAAATTTATACAACACACAAACTAGTAACTCCATCTACTTTTCAATTAAAAAATATCAATTATGTAAATTTATAAAACACACAAACTAGTAACTCCATCTAGTTTTCAATTTGAAAAAAAAAAACAATAAAGACAGTAACTAGTAACTCGCGTTCGGATGCTGATTTTTACATGTGAAGAGCGGAGGCTAATGACTTATAAAATAATAAAGCTGCTGAGAATGGTTATGAAGTTTAACCGTTCACAGCTGAACAGAATGATGATGAGGATTACATTCCAAATAAAAACGCTTCATCCGATGCTTCTAGGGACGATGACCGCATGTACAAACTGGTCAACAATACTCTGCCAATGATTATTTCTATAGTAAAGTTGGACCAAAATAGAATAAGCAGCAACTTAATGTTGCTATACGCAGCGTCAAAATAATATGCGTTTCGGAGTTGGGCCCAAGAGATTTTGCACACCAAATATTGCATTTGATCATCACTAAAACAAATTGGTAAAAAAATTAGATACATAAATAGGAATTTTGCTGGCAGGTAGTATTTCCAACAAAAGTGTTCTGAAATTGTGTTGTGTTCAGAGAACTCACCTATATTCAGGGGAGCAAAGTCTTATTACCGCTAAATTGCACTGATACTTTCATGATGGTAGAACACGCGAACGTCGACCACTGATTAACTTAATTGGCATATGGAATTTGTTTTAATGGAAGTCATTCAAGGTGAAAATGTTATTTTTTTGCTCTCAAAGCCGTACTGTTATATTGGTCGCAAAAATGTTGCGGTAATTTTTCCATATAAGAAGGCTCGTTAGGTCGCTACCAAACTTCCTATTTCTATTACCATCATTGTTTGGATTCCATGAAGATTGTTTTTAATTTTCAGCTACATAAGTGCCAAAAAACGGTAACTGTGTCAATTTACTTTCAAGTATCCATTGCATAAAATTCCGGTTTGACAATGCAGAGTCAACACCATTTACCAACAAAACTATCCACCGAAAGATGGACTTTGGTTTTATTTTGCAGTTTTTTAGAAAAATTGCAAGCGAATTGGTTCTATTTATTATTGATAATCGAATATTCTTATACATACTCCAAAAAATTTTTTTTGTCAAATTGTGCACATTGGAAAATTAAAATTATTCTATAATTCTAAAATTAAAGTAAAAATCCGTAAAGCTAATACATTTATTTTATTTCCCTTTTTTATAACAAATAAAATAGTATTGCATATTACAAACATCTGATATACATTTTATAAAATAAAACAATCTATTTTTCAGTTTTTAGAAATATTTTGTTAAAACATGTTAATTTGTATATAATAAATAAAAATAATATGAATATGTACGCATATAATTTCATATAATAATTTTAATATTTTATTTAAATTATAAATGTGTATAATATAACATTAAATTAACAAATTTATTTATATTCAAAGATTGGTTGGGTCTGGCTAGACTCATGCGTTACGAATGTGAAAATAAAAACATGTTTAAGACCGTGGGTTAATAAATATGATGTCACTTAAATGCAAATATCTTAAAAAGAATAAGAAGGATTAGATATTTCTTCTTTTTAAATGAAAGATAATGAAATTACTAAAATAACCATGGTTAGCTTGTAAAAATTGGTCAAGAAGTGACAGAGTGACAGTGGACAAAAGTTCAAACTTCATGAAAAATTTTATGATTTTTTGCAATTTTGCTCTTTTCAAGTTATTTTTTTTTAACCAAACCTTAACCCTTTCGCTACAAGTTTTTACTGGGTTACTAAAAAAATCCAATTTTTTGGATTTGTATTATTATTGGCCCTAATAACAACAATCAATACTCACTTGTGAAAAAAATGCACCCTAAATGTATTTTTTGGACTGTATCCATATGGATACATCTTTCGGTTATGGTAAAGAAATTTTGTTAAAAAAAAACTAACATAAATAACGGAATAATGCACGGAATTCTAAAAGATTTTGCAAAAATTCGTTTTATTCGAGCGGAAACCATGCTGTAAAATTTCGCGAAAATCGGACCATAATTTACTTTTAGACCCATATAAGCCATAATCCCGGAAAACAGTATATAACGCATAAAACCTTAATTAATAATGCTATCAGAATAAAATTTATTACTTCACAGTTTTATAAGACTAGAAACCGCACTTATAAATTTCGTGATGATCGGTCCATAATTTGCAAAATGCCCCATATAAAAACCACTCAGCAGCATCAAACTTAATATTATTTTATATCCGTTGTGTGTATATAATTCAACACCATAACTTGCGTTTGTATCCATATGGATACATACTATGTTTAAAAAATCTGCACAGCTTTTTTCAGGCTTAAAACAAAAAACTATTGATGCAAAAAATATCTGTAAAATTCAAAAAAATCGTCTGGAATATGCGAAAAAGCATAAAAACGAAGATAAATTAATATTTTTTGGCCCATAAGAAAAAATATTTTTGTTGTGTTGCTTTTTCGCATATTCCAGACGATTTTTTTGAATTTTACAGATACAAGTGGCTTTTTTCTGGGAACACTAAGATATATCCCATGTTCATGTAGTGCTTAGCTAACACTTGCTCCTAATGTTATTGCTCGTTCCTCTGCTATTTTTACTGTACTGCGCCAGGGATTAGCCTTTACTTTTCGCACTTTGGTCCTCTTCTCCACGTCGGACAAAGTTTTAGGTCTGCTAGAGGGTGGAAGTTCTTTAACATTTTTCACATTTTTGTACTTACCTTATAATTTTTTTTCACATAATTATGACATCTGCCAATAGTACTGCCTATTTCTCTCAAAGATTTGCCTTAAGATGCCAATTTTACCACTAAATTACGAGTTTCTACTGTAGTCTGCTTACCCATGTTAACATGTTATTTACAAACTAAAGTTAACATGACTTTTAATTGATCAGTATAGATAGGAAAGATAATTAAACATCGTAATATGATTTTAAGAAGAAAAAAACAAAAAACTAGGGGTCAAGTTACCTTTATGACGCAGAAACATGGAAATAATATGAGATTGTACACTTTTTTTTGACGCGTAAAATAAGGCGTTTTCTGAGATTAATGTTAATTTGAACATGAAGAAGAAATAAATGACAAATTTTTTTTATTAAAATAAACAAGTACTGAATACACTTCAAAAACATAAAAACAGATTTTTTGTACTCTCCCCCTTTTAACATCTACGGACTTATAAATGTGGAACTGTTCGGTGTACACTTTCTTTTGACGCTGACTGTATACATGTTTTTTGAAATAAAACAAGTTAGAGTGCTATATTCGGCTGTGCCGAATCTTTGATACCCTCCACCGACAGTTCGAATGTTTAAGGAGTAATATCTGTATGATGTTATTATAATCTTAAACTGTGACGATTTGTTATTAATTATGGTTTAAGGCAACCAAACTGTTTTCCGGTAGAAGGGTTTATATGGGGCCTAGGGTAAATTATGGACCGATCATCACGAAATTTCACAGCGTCATTTCTAGTCCTTTAAAACTGTGACGTACCAATTTCTGTTATGATAGCATTATTAATTATGGTTTTAGGTGTACTGAACTGTTTTCCGGGAGTAGGGTTTCTATGGGGCCTAGGGTAAATTATGTTCCGATCTTCACGAAATTTCACAGTATCATTTATAGTCCTATAAAACTGTGACGGGCCAAAATTTGTTATGATTGCATTATTTTTTACGGTTTTAGGCGTACTAAACTGTTTTCCGGGAGTAGGGTTTATATGGGGCCCAGGGTAAATTATGGACCGATCTTCACGAAATTACACAGTTTTATTTCTTGACCTACAAAACTTTGATGTACCAAATTTTGTTATGATAGCATTATTTTTTACGGATTTAGGCGTACTAAACTGTTTTCCGGGAGTAAGGTTTATATGGGGCCCAGGGTAAGTTATGGACCGATCTTCACGAAATAACACAATTTTATTTCTTGTCCAATAAAACTTTGATGTACCAAATTTTGTTATGATAGCATTATTTTTTACGTTTTTAGGCGTACTAAGTTGTTTTCCGGAAGTAGGTTTTATATGGGGCCTATGGTAAATTATGGACCGATCATCACGAAACTTAACAGTTTAATTTTTAGTCCTATGTAACTGTGACTTGCCAAAATCTGTAGTGATAGCATTGTTAGTTAGGGTTTTAGGTTTAATATACTGTTTTCCGGGAGTAGGGCTTATATGGGGCCTAGGGTAAATTATTGACGGATCTTCACGAAATTTAACAGGGTGATTTCCAGTTGAATAAAACGAACTGTTGCGAAATCTTATATCATTCTGTGCATTTTTCCACCATTTATGTTAGTTTTTGTAACAAAATTATCAATTTTTTTTAGGTGGTGGTTCCACATTTTGATTCATAGCTCAGATCCTATTGAACCGATTTTGCTGAATTTCAATCCCAAACTGCTTAGGATAACTACAAGCAATTTGACACCAAGTTTGTTGATTTCTTTTGAGTTTTTCGAAAGTGAGCGTGTTTTCAACAGACGGACAGACGGACAGACGGACAGACGGACAGACAGACGGACATGGCTAAATCGACTTAAAATTACTCAAGGACCCAGAATATACATACTTTATAGGGTCTGAGATGAATAGTAAAAAAGTTTCACACGGAATGACAAACTGAATATACCCTCTTCACAACTAATTGTGGTGGAGGGTATAAAAAATGTATTTTTCAAAAAAAAATTTATATAAAAAAACGTTTTTTTTTTTAAATGCTATATTTTTCTCAATTTTGCAAAAATCCAAGAGTTTTTCATTAAAAATAATTCATAAGATCTTAAAAAACAATAACGTGCCGCTATCTAAGCCAATTCTATGACCTGGAGATTGTCTGATGCCTCCACAGTTGAGTGTATCCATATGTATACAATGTAGCGAAAGGGTTAAGAAATTAATGTTTTTTTATAACTGGAAAATCTGTGCCGATCTAAAAGTTGTTGCCATGGTGAATGGTTTGCAACAAGGCAACACAAACTATTGCTGTTTTTGTGTAAATGGGACAGCCGTGCGCGTCATGAACACTATGATCGAAAATATTGGCCGGATAGAGTAAATTTTACGCTTGGCCAATATAATTTCATTTACAAAGCTCTGATAAAAAAGAATATTAAACTTGGCTTATACAAAAGATTCGTCAGAGCTTTGCTAAAAAGAAGAAACAGTGTCAAATTTGAATACCTGAAAACAGTTTTTCCCAACGTATCAGATGCAAAAATTAAAGACCTCTTCTTTAATATTAAAATTTTTGTGGATTCACGGATAACATAGCTACTGAAAGATTTCAAATTTGTTTAGATTTTGTCTGAAGATGTGTCATAGGCATGGAAGTCATTTGGTTTGGTTGTAACAAGCTTTCTGGAGAATTTCAGGAGCCATAATTATGAAGACATCATTTAAGATTTTTTGAAAAAAATATGAGAAAATTGGTGCAGTTTTAAACACGATTTTGTTTTTGTTTATTTTTTTAAATTTACATTCATTTTTATATCTTACTTAAAAAAGGAGTTACTATGTGGTTAAAAATGCACCTTCTGAACGATATGTGGTTGTTTTAGTAATTTTATTATCTTTCAAAAGGAAATATAAATCAAAAGTCCATTGAATATTTTCAAAGATACTTTTATTGAAGTGACGTCATCTTTTTTAAAATCACAATTAACGGTTATTTTGGAATATCTCGAAAACTGTCTACTTTTGATCTTCGGATTCAGTGGTCACGGCTTTGTTCAAAATTTGTGACACAGTGTGATTGGCCTCAATGATTAATATTTTTTACAAGAGAACAATTTTTTTTAAGTTTGTAGACTTTGACTTCCTACATGGTAGTTAAGTGTTTATTTTTCCAGTATTAAGTTATTATAAAGATTTTTTATTTTTATATTTTCCATTTTATTCATTTCATAGATGATTAATAAACAGAACTATTTTTTTAAAAATCAATCACAAGTTATGTGACAAAGTAATAAAATCTTATATAACTACATAATATATAGTACTGATCAATCATATGTAATAATATAATATTTTATAAATCCATTTCAAGACTAGAAGTTTTAATCGATTTTCTTAGCCCTTCGTTCGGACTACTTATACATTCGAACATGTTCAAGAAATATAGTGATATTTATTAATCAATAAATATTTTCAATTGTTTTTTAAGATATCGTAGTTTTACTCGATTTAAACAATTGTTATGCTACTTAAAACGGATTATGCTTATTAACTTTCTAAACAGGAAAGTTTACATAATTTGCTTGATTTTAATTTGACTCCAATTCGATTTCCAAAACCAGTGCTGATTTTCTTAACATATTTAGCATATAACAATTCCACTATAAATACAATTAGAGAAACACACATACCGAATACGAAAAAAAGGAATATAGTCTTAAAATAATTAAAATCTAAAAGTACATCGCTGCTTTCAGATTCACTAAAGAAATGAATTTCTCCACTATGAATGCCATCGACGTTAGAATCTTCCATAAATTTAGCTAGAATACCTGATTCCATTATGTATTTCAAATAACGATTGAATAACTGAAGATAAGGTAAATCTCGTCGTGCGGTAAAATACTCCTGCGTTATCAAGATTGCTTCATTGATTTTATACAAACGAGGAACTTTTAGATAACGCTGCTGAGAGAATACGAAGTCCAATTTGTTTTCAAATGCCATGAGCAAATATGAATTATTCAGGTCGCGGTGGGCTTGCATAACTTCGATTCCACTTATAATTTTTGTGTTGTTGATTATGAGTTCACGCATTTCAGGTAACTGGGCTAAAAAATTATAATCAGCTTGAATTATTAGAAGTTGATATGAAGGTTTGTTTAAGTCCTCCAATTTTTCAATTTTCGCTCCATAAATGTCTTGAACGAATTGAGTGGATAATTTGGCCAAATACAAATTGGTCAAAATGAAACCATTGATGAACATAAGAAAATAAATCAGCTTGTGCATAAAAGTTTCGACTTTATAATTTGCGTGATATTGACAGATGAACACGGCCAGAACATACAAAGCGGATTTGCCAAAATCTATTTTATTCGTATAGTGTTGCCGGTAGTAAATAAAAGAAACTGCAAAAACACAAAACAACAGCAGTAGAAGAATACAAGTCCTGGTGGCAACAGTGAACGGATGTAGGAAATATTCAGTTCTTGACAGGGGTGGGGGATAAGGTGCTGCAATAAGCAATTTCATATTCCACATAACATCGCTACTGCTGCCTGCAAAACGATCGAACATAAACAATCCAAAAGGCACAATATCCAAAGTTTTGTTATTCACACCCTGTGTAAGTTTCTCATAATCCAAGGACATATTATAACCTTGAATATCTATTAAGCGTAAGTTATAGTATTGTGCAAAAATTTTAATAATTTTAAATAAATATCCAGTAGTTATTGTTTTTCCAGAACGATCTTGAAAAGTATAACAACGTGGGGGAATTGCCAGAATGGGAACTTTTAAGGGATATTGTTGAAAATCTTGTACTTCTTTTCTATCGACATACTCTTTTAGATGTCTTATACGATAAATTGTTATGTTGGGCACTGGTTGGTAACTAAATAATCCTTCATCTGTGTAATACAAAACATTCGTATAAGCAGAAAACCAATTTTTGTCTGCTAAGCTCAACAAGTCTGTCATGCTGGCTTCCGGCATTATCCATAAAATATGGGTAAATTGTGAATGTTTTAAAAGTTCTTCGACGATTTCATAGACATTATTTAAAGATGAAAATTGTAAGTACACTATAGTGAGAAGCTGGTCGCGATATAAAGTTTTGATGTTTGTGTCAAGTTTCTTTGTGATTAACAGTACAGGCAAACTCAATGATTTAAGCGCATCTTCAATTTCCTGTTTAAACTCTAAAGTAACCACAGCATTCCATTTTATATCGAGTTTCTGATTTAATTCATTGACGATGCCTAAAGGAAAATTACTTTCATTTCTATTTTTAGGTGGAGTTAATTTAGCAATGGAAATTCTTACAATTAGAAATAAAATAATGAATTTGTAAAATTGCATTTTTATGTTCATTCTTTTTTTGAAATTTATTACTTTAAACCTCTTTGCTGTTTGCAAATAAAACTTGATGTTTTTTTTAGTACTTGAGCCTATAAAAATGTAAAGGACTTGACGTGACGCCTTCTGCTTTGTTAAAGATGCAAATTTTAAATACAATGTCGGTTTATAATTCTCCTTTTTTTAGTTTTTGCTAGCGAATGCTGGTTTTTAGTCTACAACTTTTGTTTTTGGGCTTGAAAATTATTTTGGTGTTTCCTTTAAGTTTTTTAAAATTTTTTGTTTTATTTTTTTAACAATGTTTTCTTTTTTTTTGTTTTTTTGACTGTTTTTATTTTTTCCACTTTTTTTATTGTTGTTGACTTGTTTACTGTTTTGAATTGACTGTGTTGAAATTATTATTAATATGTTCTTTTGTATGAGTCCTTTATGTGAATGAAGTTTTGTACTGGATATAATGGAACAATTTGGCAATTAAAAGTAATACAATGTATTTACAACAATGTAACAATGTTAATATGCACAACAATTTCACATAAATAATACAATATTCACATATGGGTGTTTCCAAAATAACGGTCATTACCGATTTTCGGAGATTTTTTTAAATAAAATTCTAACCGACCCAAATATGCCACGAGGATTGGTCCATCTTGGACTTACGAAAGTTCAAGCAACTGTAGCAACCGAAAGAATACATAAAAAATGTAATTTCAATACTTTTTTTGACCATTAAAAAAGTAACGTAAATGTGCTGTTTTCAAATGTCGGAAACAAACATCATGTATTGTAAAATTTTGCACAGGATATGCCAAATAAAATATCTGATTAAATTCTTTGAAATGTTTTGTTTAACCCATTAAGGCCCTGCGTTGCGTTTTCGCAACGTTCACTTAAACCTTCCCTCAGGCATTTTGTTGTTACGTGATATTGTTATAAAGCACAGTGAAATAAAATTTAACTTAATATCTAATTATTATCTAAATAACTTAATATCTTTAGCAGCCTTCTGAAATTCACTGCAACCGCTTAAACTAATTTCTCCGCTGTATTGAAATTTATATTTTTTAATACCAGAAATAACTCTGCATAATTTTGGGATGATTGGTTCATAGCTTACCATGGCTCCAATATAAGTTGCTCTCTTGAAAATCGTTTAAGTTCAGCTTAAACTGTTACGAATCAAATCCAAGCTATTTAAAATTGCTAAAAAAAAGCATTTAACTTTGTTGTTACGTGATATTGTTATAAAGCACAGTGAAATAAAATTGAACTTAATATCTAATCGACCTGTTTTTGGATTTGTATCATACATAAGTTTGTTTTATAAAATTTTTAATTTTTCCTCTTTTTTTGGGAACTTCTGGAAAAAGTTAAAAAAAACAAAGTAATATATAATATACCTATCTGAACCTTCTGAAGGAGGTAGCTAACATGCGAACAATAATATTTCTACTCAAAAATCCAATCATCTATAGACATTTGAGACTTTTTTTATGATTGGATTCATCCGTGATGCGAAAGCGCAACACTGGGCCTATACCATATACAAATTACATAAAATTTTCAAATAAAATATATTTATACAATCACTTGCTATTTAAAACAACATAATAAAAACTTGTATACATGTTAATTATAAGTTGTTGTTATTTTTTTCACCTTTTACAAACTAATGGCCAATTTTTAAAATGCAGGATATTTCGCAGTAGGTAAATTCTCTATGACAATATATTTTTTTTTCTTATGCCCAAAGTGTGTTATTTTCCTAGAGGGAAGCGAACTTACACCAAAGTTGTCCCGTGATAGGTCTTTGGTGATAGAAACCGGTTCTAGTTCTAACACTTTATATGATTAAGACCTATCACTTTAACATGGGGTTGTCATATTTCAATAAAACAAGTCCCAAAAAAAGTGTCACACCATCGGTGAAGACTGTACCCTTTTTGTTCTTAATATACCAGTTAGATGATAAGTTCTCCTTTTACTGGTCATAATTTCTATCTTTTTGAACTTGTTTTATTTTCACAAATCCCAGGACGAGTCTGTTGGAACAATTGACACAAATTTCCCCCAGGGTTACTTCAATAGGTGCAGTAAGAGAAAATCGAACAAGTAGTGTGAAATTATCCCCTCCCAGGATATTAAAGAAAACCAGTAAGAGTGCTATATTCGGCTATGCCAAATATTTGATACCATCCACTGACAGCTAGGATATTTAAGGAGTGGGCATTATATTGGACCTGTGGTAAATTATGAACCGATCTTTACGAAAGTTGACAGTGTGATTTCTAGTCATATAAAACTGTTACAGAACAAAATTTATTTATATGGGGCCTATGGTAAATTATGGACCGATCAATTACAAATGTGAGAAATGTGACGTAGCAGTGCACCCAAAGTGCTTTGGAGCATAACATAATTGAATTAAAAATGATATGTATATGAATATCTTTTTTAATTGTTTCTTCCTAAAGACGTGAATAAAAAATTTTAATTAAAAATGTTTGCAAATACGCTCAATTGTTATATCGTTAAGGCCCAACGTTGCGTTTTCACAACGGGGGTTATCTGGGCTCCCAAGTATCCGATTTGCCCAAAAAAAATTTTTTTTTTTCATATTTAGGTATAAACAATAAAATTTTAAAAGCTTCATCATTATAGCTCAATGGGATCATGGCTCGGGCCTTAATGGGTTAACAAAAATTGTAATTGATTTTTATATAAATTGTGTCACTTTTAAAAAACTTGTTTATTGGTGTCTTTGTAAATCGCTTTCTTTCGTTTAATGTGAATAAAAACACGTTTTTCGATAGCTTAATAAAAAAAAGCCGATTTTTGTAAGCTTAACATCCGTCAAATTTTGGATAGAAAGAGTTTGGAAGCGATTTTCAATAAAATCATGGAACAAGTTTTATATTACAGCCCCCCAGCAATTGTAAAGCAAGACACATTTGGCCTTCATCAATCAGTGATAACTTTACATTATTAGTAAAGAAAAATATTTTAAATGGTCCCACATAGAATGCAATCATCTGTTAAAATTGAGCAGCTAATAGAAATATTATATTAAGAAGGTAAAACTGGGAGAGAAATTCGAATTGATTGAAAAATGTAAGAACACAGTCTGCGACATTATCAAAAGATTTCACGATGAGTAAAGGTTAACCAAAAAAAGCCGAGATGGTCCAGGTAAGATATTTAATGAGGGGAAAAAGCGTTAGGTTAGGTTAAGAAGGGTTATGTGCCTAAGGGCACACATCCACTCGGAGACCAATGCGGTCCATTGTGAATCCCTTCAATGAAAAAACGTATATATATATTTTTCTTACGTATGAGGTGGATAGAATTAAGAAAGTTAGTAGGTACCACGTAGAACTATTTCCCTCTATACAGTCCCATCAACAGAAACAGCCGCATAAGTGTTCTAAGACCACCCCTGTGCAATCCCAGTAGAACCCTGGTTGCCCCCACGTCCAATATGGGCCATAGTGCCCTTGACACCCTGCAATTCGTTCTGTTCCCCCAGGATCTGTTAATGTCATCACGGAATTTTTCCCGTATCACCCGTAAGTAATAACATAGAAGGGGCGGGGGGGTGCTTTACCCCTGTCCCTTAATACTAAGTCCAGATTTTTAAAACGCTTAACCAAAAGCCATTTTTTCAAATAGCAACTATTAGGAATATTCGAAAACCAGTCATTGAGAAAAGTCGAATAATCGATCTCCCTACTTGGAATACA
The DNA here is from genome assembly GCA_930367215.1 of Pollenia angustigena. NCBI lineage: Eukaryota > Metazoa > Arthropoda > Insecta > Diptera > Polleniidae > Pollenia > Pollenia angustigena. Next base: position 99,799,520 of record OV884059.1, on the reverse strand, counting down.
CATTCGAATTAATATGAAAATTTATAACAAAAATGTTACTCACCATGAGAATTTAATTCCCAGATCCTATTTGTAAATTAAAAACTTTTTTGGTAAATATATTTTTCTAACTAATGGAACGATTTTAAGTTAAACAAAACAATTAGATGAGCATTCCTTTAATTAAAAAAAAAAGCTTTATAATTTCAAAGATTTGTATCGTTTGTTAATTATTTGTAGTGATTTAAGTGCGTAATATTGCACATAGGATCAAACTGATGGACACCCTATAACATTAATTTGTATACCCTACTCCTTTACTGGTGTATGCAAAATTACCCAAAAAGTATACGCATCCCAAAATTGCACAAGCGTTTGCAAGACCGAAAGTGCTCTAAATTAAAAAAAAAATTTATCAATTACTTGTTTTTTACTTTTTCTACAACAGCTTATTTTTCCAATATTAACTGTAAAATCCGAATGAAGAAAAAAAAATAAGGCACATTTTTGTGTCCAACGCATAATCGGACAAATCCAAGTATCAATGATAGAAATGCCATTAATTTAAAAACTTTGTTTTTTTGTCTCTAATTTATTTATACAACTCATTTCGTGTAACTTTGGATTATTAGTTAAGAAAAATATTGAGAATTTCCCGAAAAAGGCAGTTTTATATGTATCTAAATTATCTTAAGCTTTTCTTAAATCTTTTTAAAGAGATTTCCTGATGATCTGGCCTAAGCACCCAGTAAAATGCGCATATAAACTAGCTTTTACTAAACCGTAAATTAAATACTTCTTTATATGTACATATATTATCAAACCGAGACAAGGTTATGTGTTTATTGAATTTTTCTTCATTAGAATTATATATAAATATAAATGTTATAGCACTTTGAATTAGGGTTACATTAAATACGATTAGTTTAAGGTTAGGATGCTATTTATTTTCAATTTGGATTAAATATGTGGTTTTTAGTTTAGGGGGATTTTATTTTTAATTAGGTTTTAACACAAAGGGTTAAGGGTATATACATATGTAAAAGAAGAGGTAATTTAATAAATCTCTGTAACCAACAAACATACACTTGCTATCGTAAATGCTAGGGTAATTATTCAAGGTTGTTTCGATGATAAATGTTATTTCAGTTCACTTTATTTAACGTTTTTTTTCACTTATTTGTTTATTTAGTTATTTACATTAAGGTTATTTTATTAAGTAACTTTCACTCGGGATTTAAAAACTTGAACGCTTACACGATATTGGCTTCTCGAGTTTATTCTATGAGTGTTTTGTAAAGTATTACAACTGCTGTTAGTGTGGGAGTTTATCCAAAATAGAAGTAGTAGTTTTATAAGAAAGCTACTAAATAGAGTGTGAAAGAAGGCTTTTTATTTCGAAAAAGTAAGCGAAGTTTTTACTGGGAAAAGAGGAATTTAATCATAATATTCCATCTCAAAGTTGCTTCAATTGTTTTTATTTGTAAGGCTTAACCCTTTCACGTCAATGGGAAATATTTCTCCCAAAACTTAAATTGATTATTGTATTAAAGAATTTTTCTTGAATATTTATTTTGACATTTTGATGTCGTACAACATTGATGATTTACTGTAAATAAAAGTAAAAAGATACTTAAACGTGTATAGAATAATCAAGAAAAGAAAATCCAATTTTTTTTGCCGTAAGGACATTTCGATTTGGATTGTGTTGTCATGGATATTATTATGCTTTTAGGTTTTATAAGTGATAAATATTATGTGATGTTTAAGAGAAATGATAAATAATAAAACAAATGTATAACTTGTCAATAGTTGTTAAATTTTGTTTATTTACTCTATGAAAAATATTTTTCAATGACAAGCAGAAGTGTAGGGAGTTAAATTTACGCGAAAATAAGATAGTACAGCTGCTAATGGCGGATTATAGTGATAGGGAAGATGAACTTAACCTAGATGAACAAGATCGAGGCTTTTTAGAAGAAATTAGTATTGTGAACATGTAAAAAAACGCATTATCAGTAGAAAGAGTAAATTTTCACTCTAGTACATTTCGCCAACAATTATAAATTCTTCTTTTTACATTGAATTTGTTTCCACTGGGAAAAATAATTCTAAAAAATTCCACAAAATCTAACCACAAGATTTTTATTTCTTTATAATTTTAGTTTATTTTGTATAAAAATCAACTAAAAAAATTCATTGGATATTAAAAAATAACCAGGGTTTCCTTATGGACGTGAAAGCGTTAAGGCTCAGTTAGTCGGGAGTATTTAACAGTAACGTTCCAAATCAGCTGCTTCATTTTTATGTAAGAAATAGATTGGTCTTACTTTTTTCCGGTAAGGTTAATTTACTGTAAATTCCGGCTAACTGACCCTTTATAAATCGGTACTTTCTAGCAATCCTTACATAATAGTCGTATTTATGTGTATATTGCGAATAGTGTTGAGGCAAAAATCTTTACCAGTCCGAGTTTTTAGATCTATTTTTAGATCCTTGCCGTTTTAAAAGGATCTTCCTTGATTACTTTTCAAATCGAGCGCTTCTTCCTCTTATTAAATATTTTACCTTAGCCATCTCGGCTTTTGATGGTTAACCTTTAATCATTGTGAAATCTCTTGATAATGTCACGGATAATTTCACATTAAAGAAAGAAAGACACCAATAAGCAAGTTTTTTAACAAGGACACAATTTATATAAAAATCAACTACAATTTTTGTTAAAGCCAATTTTGTACGGTGACTCAAGTTTAATATAATTAACTTTAACTTGTGTGTGGCCATTGCAGAAAACATCTTTTAATTATAGTAACTATTGGGCGATTCTATTCTAGACAACTTTTAGCATCAATTTTCAAATCACACTATTTGACACTTTTTGATGCCAATTTAAAGTAAAATATATTTTATAATAATATAATTTTTTTAGACGTAAGCTAAAATATAAATTTGTTGTGCACTTCGAATCATTAAGATTCATAGATTTGGCGCGAACAGAAAATTCATTAAATGTTGGACCCGTCATGGCTTAAAGAGAAAATTTCTTATTATTGGATTATATTTCTCTACGATGTTTGATTTGATAATCATCGTCTGATATCTCATCTTTCACAATAAAAAAGAAAAATACAATAAAAGTTTAAAAATTAACAGAGTTTTGTGTTTTTGTGGTATGATCTTATGAAAGTGGGCCGATTTGGTTGCACTCGTCATGCACTTTAAAACTCTCTCGTGGCTATTTGATCGTTTCAAAATTCTTGTAAATAGATAACAATAGTATATAAAAAAATGTTACCCCTTCTAGAAATAACTTAATTGCAAATGTGTTTCTTTCTATTAGTAAAAGACGTTTAAAGCGTCTAAATGTTGCACCCGTCAGAATAGAATCGCCCTATTGTTTTCTCTGCGTGCAAAATTTTGTTCTCAGCAAGGAAACATTTTACGTTACGTATAAGTAATATTCATTATAAGACTATTTAATATTACTTATACGCATACAATTTTTTTTTCATTATTTATTTATTGAATCTTCATATATATAATATGAACTAACAATAATTAATCAAATCTTTGCCTAATACTTTATTCCATGTCCTGCCAGTGCCAGACAAAATTTTTCGTCATCACAGGTTTTGTTCACATTTATATATGTGTTTATCGCTCATCTAAATGGATAAGTGCTGCAGTGTCTCTTCTCCTTAAGCGAGTGTGGCCGCTATCATTTAAAATATTTCGAGCCACTGGATTCGGATGAAATTCGAGCCTTTTTAAGTATTTTACTGCATATTTCGAAATCATAGTTTTAACTAATGGGACATTGAGATCCATGTGGATATTTGCGTTTTTAACCTACCAAGGGGCAGCTGTGATTATTCGGAGAAGTTTATTTTGGCCAGTCGAGTTTATCAAAGCCAGTCGAGATGTGCATGAGGGCCAGGTTAGTAGGTTAAAGTGTAATTAACAGTATAAAAAAATTAGCTTTGTTAATTGCACAAAAAACCAAAACAAAACTAAATAAATTGTTAAATTCATATGTACATACATATTACAATGTATGTATGTATATTATGGTGGCACCGAAATTTTAACTTTCGATTTTCGCAAATGCCCAGCCGTTTAGTTTAGTGCCGATTAGTCTAAAATATAACTGGTAAAATTTTCAGCAATATCGGACCACTTTAAGTGCTGCCCCAAAGAGCTCAAAGTTCAAATTTAAGTAAATTCTATATTTTTTTATTAGGAATTTTCTTCGTTGTTCTTGGATTGGCACGAACATTTTTCATTAATTTGATGAAGGGTAGTTAGAATATTTTATGAATATTTTTTGGAAAAATGTACCCTTCTGAGCTTATAAGGGGCAAAATAACCCAATTTCTTAAATGCATACAAAGCTTTAAATTCAGCAAGTTTTTCTTTTTTGAAATGGAGGGCTGAAGCGAACCAAGTCAAAAAAGAAAATTCGAATATATTAAGTTTGAGTAAGTAAATTGCCATTAATTACTGGAGCCACTGACTTGAGTTTATTACCGTTACCTTAGGAACGACACTGTTTTTGATTTACCCGATTACAGAACTAGATTGGGTTAAATTTTGCGGAGATTTTCGCACCAGATTTGAAATACATATACTTGATATTAGGGTGACCGTTAAAATCAAAAGTTGGATTTATTTAGGTCTCACTCGCCAATTTGGTGGGTATTGATAAAAAAACAACTAAAACAAATTTTTAGGGCAGGTAATACGAGTTGCCATTTTATATCAATTATAAATATTTAGGTTTGAAAAATTTGGAAATAGTACCAAATGAGTCACGGGGGTACCACCGTACTTTTTGGCTTTGAATTGTATCAAAAAAGTACAATTGCACCAACTTTATAAACCGTGGTACGTTAGAAACAAATGATATGCGTTTGACAATTTTTTTTTTAAGCAAACGCACACAAACACAAATATTAAAGCTGAATTGACGTGTGTAAGAAAAATCAGTTCTAAAGAAAAAATTCGCATCAATGCTGCTGTTTACTTTTTATTTTAATTAGGTTTTGTTCAATATGAGTTTTAGAGAAAACTTGTTAAGCCAAAAGTTGTTGGAAACTTTACTAACAATAACTTCTTAGAACACGATTTTTATGTAAAATTAATATTTTCCTAAATATAAGGCATACAAGTCGGACTTTACGATTTTTCTCAAACTTTGGCGGGCTTGAGGGACGGCTTAGCCTTCGCCGATCGTCCTAAAAATTTTTTGGAGTTGTTTTTTTATCAATACCCACCGAATTGGGGGGTTAGAGCATGGAAAAATAGAAAAAACATTTGATCCATTGTAACGAACCAAACCGCGAGGGCGTATTTCTCAAGGGGTTGTGCTACCTTTATAACCGGCCGTGCTAGTGGAAAATGGGGTGGTTCTTACCCCTATAGAAATAGCTTATTGATCGCCACACAAACTAAAATTTAGGTAGCTACAAAATCGACAGCAAAACCAAAAAAAAATGCGAAATACTAATAATAAAGCTGATCCAAGGTAAATAAAGGAGAAAAGTAGTAGAAGAGGAAAAGGTGTAAAAAATCCTCTTGTATTTTCTCTACCCACCCAACCATGCTATCTTTGTCTAAAACTTCTTCCCAGATAGCCCATCACTGATCTACATATAACTACCCTTAACCTTTCATGAACTAAAAATCAAAATATTTTAGCAATTCATTTTGCACCATAAAAATTCAAGTTGTTTTATTTTTTCATATAAAAAAAAAATAAATAATAATTATAAAAGAATTGACTATTTTAAATGTATGATGTATACTCTAGTCTAATAAAACAAATGTACAATTTTTAACTAAACAAAAATAAAAAAAAAACAATTTGCCACTAGTGAATAATATTTAAAAATTCGTAAATGCTGTCCTATTAATGTATAATCGTAAAGACAAAATTATGGTCATTTAATACTGTTACTAGGGTTAACATATCAAGAAAATGTTAATATTTTAAAATTAAAGTTATTATCGGTATTAACACAAAACAAAAAAAAAGAAAAAAAAAATGTTTAAGTTATGCACTAAATATAAAAAAAAACCAAAACATTTTGGTTCGGAATTCTAAAATATGTATTATGTTAAATTTTAAACAAAATAAAAAAAATACATGGTTATCAATAATTTACTATTCATAAAACTAACATCGTATATTTTAAAATTCGTATTTTATATTTAGTATTGTAAGAGTGAAAATTCAAATATAATTAATAGTGACTCACCAACTTTAAATCCCACGAAGACTTCAGGCCTGCAGTCTCCTGGAAGTTTGAGTTTTGCTTTGATAATGTTAATTAGTTTAAATAATCACTCAAAGTTTTAATAGATATGTATGTTTAAAATAAATAAAACAAAAAAAAAAAAAAAAAAAAAAAAACGAACGTAAAAAAACCCCCGAGTTAACATTTTCTTTAACAGAGTATAAATTAAAAACCATAAAACTCATAGAAATTACAAATAAATAAAAATTAAAAAAAAATTAAATTGTCAAATAATGATATTAACTAGTGTCATTATTGAACAATGGTATTAAAATGAAATGAAATTAAAGTATTGAATTAAAAGGGGGAGGGGAAAATAAAAATATTATTTAGGTAATTTTTAAGAAAGACTAGTCCGATAATACGTAGTAGCTTTACAAATTAACCTTCAAGTAGGAAAATCCAGATAATTTCCTTGTTTAAATAAACAAGAAACAAAGACAAAAACAGACGAGTTAAATATGCTTAGAAAACTATACTGCGAAATATGTTATTTCTAAGTTGTTTGTTGCAATTTTGCTAAAGGTATGAGCTCAACAGTGCTCCTTTTAGACGAGGGGGTGGAAAACTAAACGTATGCACTTTATATTAGGTTTATGGTCACCAAAATTAGGGCTTGAACCGATGGTGAATCCAAACAATAGAACATATACCCACAGTATGAAGAGTATTCCGCCGTTTTCTGCCACACGTGGCCTGTGCAGCCACAAAAATTTCTGCACAAAAGAAAAATTTTAAAATCAATACCACGGAAAAACGAACCATCAACAACCAACACTTACCAACACAATTGTCCTTTCCAGCCTAAATTTTAAGGAACAATTTCTTAAAGAGCAATTTATAGGCTCCCTTCTTTTAACACAATTTTCTTCACAAACGAATATAAATGTACCCACCAACTTTTATTTATGTAGCACAAAATACAAAAAAAAAACCCGATGTTTTTAAACCAAATTCTAAATCAACACAATAAAAAAAATCAAATGATATGATGTTAAAATTAAATTTATTTAACTGAATTGTAAAAAAAAACAATGCCTCACACCATACAGTTAACGACCACCCTAACGTGATATATTGTATGACTTGGTATGACAATAAGTTCTTTAAACAAATTTAAGAATTTAAGCCCATTGGGTAAAAATTATTGGGTTAAATTTAATGCAAATTTTTTTATTTTTAATAATGGGTAAATTACATAATAAAGTGCAATGATCTGCAAATATAAATAAAAATTATTTAAAACTAGCAAAACGTCACAGGATGGTTTTTTGACAGGATTGTCATATTCAAAATTCAATGAAATTTAAGATGGTAACGGAGATAACATTTTTAGATTTGCAAAAGAGAAACCTTTAGAAGGCTTTCCACGCAATGACTTTAAAGAATTTTTAGAACTGATAATAATAATATTCTGAGGCGGAAGTCCGCCAAAAGGCATTTAATTAACGAAACCTGGAGCTACACATTTAGCCAGATGGATGGCAAAGGCCAGTTATTATTTGAAAATACTTATTTTTCGAAAACAATTTACTACATTAACCGAAATCGAAGTTTAAGGTTTAATCTTGATTTTTTGTTAAGTGCTATTCGCAATTCTAGTTTAATGCTGATAAAGCAGGCCAAGCTCTTTTAAACGACATTGAATTCTTGAGAAATTTGGAAATAACAAAAAATTAACCAAAATATAGCAGATAAAGCAAAATTTCTTAACCACTTAACCATTTGAATGAAGAATGTGTAGGCTTTTCGTTATACGATGATAGAATAGATTTTTAAACTAAAGCCAAGTTTGTTACAAAGATGGAAGTTAATGTCTCAGAAAATAATCTGGATGAAGATGAAGTAATTCCGAAAAAACTTATTAATTCAGGAGGAATTGTTCTCAAAGAATACTAGCGAGCTTTTAAAATTTCTACAGATGTTTTTAAAAGTAGAGCCAAGTTTATGGAATGATTTACCCGAATATCGAAGGGCAAAATATATAATTGGGAAATTAAAAATAAAAGACGACTGCATCGAAAGAGGAATTAAGCCATGCAATAAAAAAATCACCAAAGATGAGGATCAGAGGAAACATCTATTCAAAGTAATACAAATTTTGTTGTAATTCTAACTAAAGTTTAAGATTTAACATAAACTTGTTTTTTAAAATTTATGAAGCGATGATTACTTAAGTTTCCTTAAAATGATATCATTTATTAATTTAGCAATTCACATGCTTATAATTTAATAATAATGCTTTTAATATTTGCATGAGCAAATAAGGCTTTATAAAAACATGTTTTAATTCATATTTAGTTCAATATGCAATATGTGTCATTTTGTCTTCAACAAGAGTGAAGGATTGGCGCTTTTTTAACAAAAAGTTTATTTACATATTTCAGCTTATTTAAAACAAACTGTTTGTAATACATATAAAACCGAGGTTTGTTTGATCCACAGGACAATGGGAGGACTAATTTTTTCAAAAGTTTTGCTGAATATTCTTATCACACGAAGGAATACATTTTACAAATTTCACGCTGAGCCAGGAAGAAACAGATAAAATTCTATATGAATACTTAATGAAGATAACGAATTTACTGAAATTTTACCTTTGACCTCTTTGGGGCAGCACTTAAAATTCTCCGATTTCGCTCAAACTCTTTATATTTATTGTCAAGACCAATTAGCACAATATTCCATGTACGCTTCTTTGAAATTCAGCAAAAAAATTTCGTTCATACACTTCACTGCCACCCTAACGTAAATATTTAATTTTTGGAGATCACGAATTATTAAAACTTATTAATATTTAGTAGTTATCATTAATAGCAACTTGTAAAATTAATTTTCTTTCAAGAAAATTTTTTTTAGTATTATTAAAGCATTTAAAAGCTCATCAGAGATTCTATTTCTAATCCTTGTTGAAATGTATGTATATTGCCTGCTAACGAACACGTGCTCTTGCTTCCTTGAGACGTTGGTTTTATAGTAAAAACGTTAGACGTCAAATTCTTTTTTTTAAGGCTTTGGATCATGATCTGGTGTTGGTGATGGTGTATCGTGTACATTTTCATTTTCTACTTCAAGAAGCTTTTTAGACAATTCATCAGAAATTAAAAAGACCGTTGACTTATTGGCGTAGGAAAAATAGTTCGATTTGTAGGTAGTTTTTAGTAATTTTAGTACAGAATATATTTTTAGTGCTCGTTTTTGATTTAAACGATGCTAACAAATTAAATTCTCAAAAAATTTAATTTGAAATTCCCGGAAAAATTTTCCCGGAATTAATTAAAAAATGTCCCGGGATTCCCGGCAATTCTTTCCCGCGTAGAAACTTTAGTTTTTCCAAATATAACAATTAGAAAAATACTAAAATTACATGAATATTTGCAGCAAAAGTAAGGAAAACGTTTCTAAATTACACATTATTAAAATAACCGGTTTATTGTACCAAAATTAGGTTATTAGGTTATTCGAAAAATGGCTTTAGCAAAACTTAAAAACAAAATTTCTTATTGTCAATTATCTATCAACAAAGCCGTTATGAACAACCAAATCATGCATAATTGACAATGATCAAGAAAACAAGAGAGTAGGGATTCATTTAATAGAAGTGCTTATACCCCCCCCTCTCATCGATGAGCAAATATTCTTAACGCACTTTGGCGGACAGGATTATATTTTAGATAGAATATCTGTATGACGACATGGACAAAATGCTTTCAGAGGTCGTACGGAACGTAGAAAGCGTCATATAAGAAAACAACAATTATGTTTTAAAATTTTATATCTTTATTTAATTCTTAGGAATTCCTCAAAATATACTTAAATAAATTTACAACTAAAATATCATTATCATATAAATTAAAATAATTAAAGAGTTTTAAAATATGTTTAAAACTTATATTTTAAGATCTTAAACTAATAAATAAACAACAATAAACACGACATAGAATTGAATTCCAGGGTAACTATAGATTAAAGTTTAACAATTATTATTTAAAAGTAACCAAAAAGATTTATTTGGATGTTGATCAGCAGAACAAAGAACTCGGCAGATTATTTTTTTTTTTTTAAATAAAGAGAAACCCAATTCTTTCCAGGATTTTATAATGGATCAGTGTTAGCAATGTAAAATTAGAGTTTTATAGCTGGTTGTAATGGTAATAAATTACAAGCAAATACACCTTTAATTTTATATTTTGTTATATTATTGGAGTGCAAAGTATGTTCAATATTTAATGAATTCATAGTGTTTGAATAATAATACGCGTTTAAAGTAAGCCCGTTATTGCTTCGGTAATTGGTTTTCCAAAATGCCCGTTAATACAAAAAGTTCCCTGGTTTATTCAATTGCCGCAATAATAATTATTATTATGATCTGGTGTCAAATCGAAAGCTAGTTAAAAGTATTCGTTATCAAAAAGTTCTTTTGTAAGATCAAATTTTCGAATTATCGAAATGATGAACTCCAGGTTCTTTCCATAGTGTTTGGTAACCTTGAGTAATCATTATTCCTCCGTTATTATAGATAAGAAGTAAGAAAATTGTGTTTTGTTTAAGCTTTGATATTGTTATAAGTAAGACTTTGAGTATTTAAAATTTTTATTCGCTTTAGGGTTTTATTTGTATAATATATTTAGCTTTAAAAATTAGTATTGTGGTTATTTTGTTGAAATTTTTATGTTTTTTAATTCAAATTTTTAATATTCTTAATTAGGCTTAGTAGTATGTTATTGCCCGTCCTACGGCACTTTTTCCATACAAATTTGGGATCATCCCTAGATGGGAGTATGTACACATTTCTAATAAGAGGAGGTATAAATATGTTGTATTTGGCTCCCTAGAAAATATGATTCATGCCTGGATTTGAGTAAGTAGTTCTAATTGTGTAAGCAAAATAATTTTTATTTATCCGTCTGTCCGTTTGAATGGCTGGTTTAAAAATAAAATAATTTGTGTTTGCATCTTTAAAATTTTTTTTGTATGTAACAAATGAGAATAAGTTAAACCCGTGTTTCCATCCCTGGGATGAAACTTTTTTTTTGTAATTAAACCTTTTTAATTTTCGAATGTGGGATGATGCCTACGCTACGTTGGTTTGAGTCGGCATATATGATCGGTTGATCGGTTTGCTACGGTCGAGTTAATTAAGGTCATTAATTCATCTTTTGCTATATGTGTGAATGTTAATGCAACACTAAAATGTTTAAGTCAATTTCTTATTGGAATCATCCCAGCACTACATTATATGTCTTATGAGATGACTGAGCCGTATATGTGTGTATATTAGACTACCTGATCCATTTTAATTAAATGGACTACTCCCTGGACTGGTTCCAATGTAATGCAAGCATGGACCATATCATTCTTAAAAATTGTTTGTAGTAAGACGACATGTCTTCGATTTTTAACTACTTGTAATCCACAGCTGGGTTATATGGTCCTGCCACAGGACATCGTAATGTTTAATAGACCATGTTTTTACCTACGTTGGGGTTTCTTTTGGACTAGTCCTAGTCCCTTATGAGGCTTTATTTTACACGCGTGTTTGAACTAGTCCTATCATTTGCAGGGTTGCAATTTGTTAGCACCTCCACTTCTATTGTCTGTGTATGTGTGTGCGTGAATGTGGTTATCGTGGCTGTGTGTGTGTGTGTGTGTATATATGCAACTGTCGTGGTTGAGGTGCAGGGTGTTTGTTAGATGTTCGTAAAGAGTAGGGTGTGTGTAGATACAACCATGTCGGATGGTACATTTTTTGTAATATGAAACCCTTTTATTTTTCAAATAAATTGTACATACGTGACAAATTTAAATTTCATAAAGATTTTTTTTATAAAGTCCTTATTTCAAAATTCTTGAAAAAAACAAAGAAATTTGAGTATTAGTTGAGCAGATGTGTAGGTGTTGTAATTTTTCATTATATGAAATAAAATAATGCAAGAATTAAAACTAAGAAAAACAATAAATAAATATTTTTTAAAACCTGCTGATTATATCTTTTTATAATTGTCTTTTTTTTGTAATATGAAACATTTTTATTTTTCGAATGAATTCTTCATTTGAACGTGATAAATTTAAATTTCATAAAGCTTTTTTTTATAACTGTCCTAATTAGGGTTTCTAATTTCCCGGGATTTTTCTATTCCCGGGAAACGAGACAAAAAAATCTTATTCCCGGGATTCTAAGAATAAAACAATAGTTTTATTAAATGAGTTCAAGACAATTCAAAGGCTTTATAAAATTTTTTAGAATTTGATATAGCCTTTTCAAGATGATCTTTAAAGATAGTAGATGATCATCATCTGGTGTTGGTGTGTCGTGTACATTTTTATTTTCGACTTTAAGAAGCTTTTTAGACATTTCATCATGAATTAAAAAGGACTATTGATTTATTGGCGTAGGGAAAGAAGTTTGATTTGTAAGCACTATTTAGTAAAGAATATATTGTTATTAATCGTTTTTGATGTTATCGATGATAAATTTCAAATTAAAATTTCAAAAAATTTAATTTGAAATTCCCGAAAATTCCAGGAACAAATTTTACACACCCCCCCCCCCCCCCGGGATTTATTTAAAAAAGTCCCAGGATTCTTTCCCGCGTAGAAACTCTAGTCCTAATCTCAAAGTTCTTGGAAAAATAATGAAATATGAGTCATGCATAGGCAGGTGTTTACAATTCTTGGAAAAACAAAGAAGCCGCTGATGCTGCGGTTTTTGATTATATGAAATAAACTAATGCAATAATTTAAACTAAGAAAAAAATAAATAAATATTTTAAAAAATCTGCTAATTTTTTTGTAATATAAAACCTTTTTATTTTTCGAATGAATTCTACATATGTACGGACAAATTTAAATTTCATAAATCTTTTTTTTGAATGAGTCCTCATCTCAAAATTCTTGGAAAAACAATGAAATATGAGACATGCAAGTGCAGCTGTTTAGAATTCTTGGAAAAAACAAAGAAACCGCTGATGCTGCGGTTTTTGATTAGGACTGTAGTCTCAAAATTCTCAGAAAAACAAATTCTCGGAAAAACAAAGGAATATGAGACATGCAGATGTTTAGAATTCTTGGAAAAACAAAGAAACCGCTGATGTTGCGGTTTTTGATTATGTTTTTCTTCTTTATTAATTTTTGAGCTTTTGATTATATAAACTTATGTGACACTTACCCCTAACTTATTACTCCCCTCATCAACAATTTTGGATATAAATACGACTACTCCTGAGGAGACAGAATCATTCTTGTTCTGATAGTTAAATCAGTGTGTTCTATACTTAAAAAGTGAAATGGCTGGCGGTTTTATTTGTGAGTTTTGTGATAAAGTATTCACTTTGAATACAAATTTAAGAAGACATGTTCGATTGCATCATGATGGACCATCATCATCGTTTAAATGCCAAACATGTAATTTACATTTTTCGGATCGTAAGGAATGGCACCGACACACACATTCTAATACAAAAGGTGACGACAATGATGAAGAAACTAATATTTACTGTGAAGATTGTGAAAAATATATAAAAAAAAACAAATTGGCATTACCATATAAGATCAAATGCACATAAACTTAACTGTGCTGGGAAAGCAGATAATAATAGTGATGTTAAATGCATAAAATCATCATTTAACAATAGAATTGTCACATTTTTAATTGAAAACAACAATAAAAATAATTTAATACCTGAAAAATTTTTAACGGAAATAAGAGAGAAATTAATAAAATTATTAACAGACACCATGCAAAAACACGGAAACATAAAATTTAATATGGAACTGTATGGTGAATATGTGCTGATTAAGGAAGGTGAAGATTCTTGTATGGTGGATATAAAATCCCATCAGACTAAAATGAACATTCTTACTATGCTTTCAACAAGAGATGATATCCTAAATGTTTACAACGAACAATGTAATATTATAATAAAAAAGATGAGTGAGTTCAGGAGCGTGATAGTGGTTGGGCATTAATTGAAATAACACGTTTGGAGATGAATATAAATCAATATAAGTGTATCAGAGGATCACAATACCTTCCTTTACCAGCAAAAATAATGCAGAAAAAAGCATGTGTCAACGTACAAAATCGAGACGAGTACTGCTTCATGTGGGCTATAATATCAGCACTATACCCAGTCGATCCTGATTATACAAAGAGATGTTCATCGTATAAAATAAATAATATTGAAGATGACATCATTTTGCTGAATAATGGAATCAAATTAAATTTCACCAACTTAAATTTCCCTCTTCCGATTAATCAAATAAAAGATTTCGAGATTATGAATCCTGAAATAAGTGTGAATGTGTTTGGACTAGAAGATGATGCTGTAGTGGGACCATACTACTTTACCAAAGAAGAAAAGTCCAAACACATCAACTTATTACTGCTAGAGGATGGTGAAAGATTCCATTATGTATGGATCAAAAATATTTCAAAGTAGGTTCACAATATTTATATTCTATTTATATATGAATATATTATATTAATTTAAATCATTTTCTTTTTTCCTATTAATTACAGATTGCTAAGTAGTCAACTTACAAAACATGGAGATCAAGTATACATCTGCAATATATGCTTAATCCATTTTCATACAGATACATCGTTAATAAAACATAAAGAGGAATGTAATAAAATGGTTACAAGGATGCCTAGTATAGATAAAAGTAAGCTTAGTTTTAAAAATTTTAAAAAGCAAATGGATGTGCCTTTTGTTGTATAAATTAATTTTTAAGTGTGAATGGTCCATCCTGAGCAATAAAAGCCTTTTTATATTTGATTGAAGTTATATTTTAGTTTATTAAAGTTCTTTTTAATTTCTTATCACACTAATTTAAATTGAATTTAGTGATTCTAATTTTTAGCTCTTTCGTATTTTATTTCCTTCCACTATGTAGAATTTTAAAAGTATTCTTATTAAATTTAGTTTTTAATTTTAAAGGTATTCTTATTAAATTTAGTTTTTATTAGTCTAATTTAAATTGTTTTAAGTAGTTCAAATTTTAAGTTTTTATATTTTTACCTTTCTACTATGTAGATTTCTATGGCCTTTTATTAAATTTAATTTTAACTTTCTTTTGTCATTAACATTTACATTTCATAGTTTTAAATTTTATTTTACTTTAAGTTTATCTCTTCTATAATTTTATTTTACTTAAGTTTATCCTTTCCAATTTAATTTTAATATTTTTCTTCATTAGTTAAATTCTAATTTTAAATTTTTTCATTCACTTAAATTTTACACTTTTGCATTTTATTTTAAGTTCATTCTTTTTAAATTTAATTAATTTCCTTTAATAATTTCTACGATAGTTAGAAACTTTGTCTTTGCTTTAACGAGATCGAGATCTGACTGACTTTTATTTTCAATGAATAAAAAACAATGAATAATTTCTTTTACTATTGCTAAAGCAATAACGGATCATAAAATATCAATGAAAGAGAAGATCAATGAAAATGTTTGCGTAGTAACAAGAGTATGAATTAAAAAGTGAATAACTTATTTTACTATTGCTAAAGCAATAACGGATCATAAAATATCAATGAAAGAGAAGATCAATGAAAATGTTTGCGTAGTAACAAGAGTAAGATTCGTATTTGCATTTTACTATCATCACATTAGACCGTTCCTTAACTACTCCCCCTTTTAAGATTCAGACGTCCCCGTCTGAAACATTATAGGCCGAGGCAAGAAATTTAATACTGTCTTTATGAACAATTCTGTTGTCGATTTTAAGTGTGGTCCCCAAGTCTTGTTGGACTATCTTTTCATTGAAGACCTTACTAAATTTATTCCCTAAACGCTTGTTGACTCTCACATAGACCTTATCTCCGGGATTGTATGTCCTTGTGGTTGTGTTTCTGTTATGGTAATTTAAGTCGGAGTTCTGTTTAGCCGTAATTCTCGACTGGACTTTTTCCCTTAAGTCCTGTGGTATAGCCTGGATTATGTCGATAGGTCTCATTCCAACAGTGGAGTGAATTGTCCTATTATATTTCGATGTGGCAATGAGAATAAGGTCGAGTGGATCGGTGGAGTTGTCGTCTAATCTAAGACATCTTGCGATTTCTGCCAATGTGCTATGAAAGCGTTCCACTTGCCCATTGGATGTGCTATGGAGGGGTGGAATTGCATAGATATCGGCACCAAAGTTATTTTTAACCATCGATCTAACTGTCTCAGAGTTAAGAGACTTTTCGTTGTCGCATACTACTACCCTTGTGTTCCCGAAAAAATTTAATGTTTCCAAAAGTGCTGGCCTTACATCAATGATAGCCCTTGAAGCAATAGGCTTAACAACAGCGAATTTAGAAAACTTGTCCAAGCAAGTTAAAAAGAAAAGTTTGTTCGTATTGTAAATGTCAATGTGAAGTATTTCTCCTATGGAAGAAGGTATTGGGGTTGCGGCTATTTCCTGTCTCTGTGGGTGCCTCGAGTATTTTGCTTCCTGACATGTCTTACAAGTTGCTATGATACGCTTCAATTCTTTCTTAATATTGGGAAAGTAATAATCTTGGAGAATTTGGTGGGTATTTTCCCTAAGGGATCGATGAGCCCTGTTGTGTTCGTTGTTAAGTATTTCCAATTGGTCACTTGGATTTAATATGTCGGTGACAAACTTTTTAGTATATCGGAATTTGACCGAAGGATAATTTGATATCAAAAAATGCTGTATTTGTGCCAGACTGTGTAAGTCACAATGTATTGCATTTACAACATGAGGGCTTATTGATGTATGAATCGAGTCTAAAAGGTCTTCAATAGTTCTGTATGAGATTCGATGACGGATACGGTCTCTAAATATTACTTTTGTTTCTTTCTTTACGAAGTTTTCCTTGATAAGGATAATTTGGTTTCTAAAAGAATTTACTGGATTCTCAACACTAGGTATAACTTCAGTAAGTGATATCTCACTAGCACAGGCTTGAATAGAAGCCGATGATTCTAAATCTGCTGCCATATTTAAAAATTGTCTCGATAAAGCGTCCGCAACGACGTTATCTCTACCCGGTTTGTAAAAGAACGATGGTGAATACTCTTCAATAAATGCTTTCCAGCGCTTAATTTTTGAATTTGGGTTTCTGTCAGATACGGAAAAGGTCAAGGGTTGGTGGTCTGTAAAAATATTTAGGTTTTTTGTTCCATAAAGGTAGTGTCGAAGTGACTTAAGTGCCCATACAATCGCCAATAGCTCCCTTTCATTGGTGGCGTAATTCTCTTCTGCTGGTGACAGGGTCCTTGAAATCATCGTAATTGGACGTCCACCTTGTGAAAGAACTGCACCAATTGCATGAGAGGACGCGTCCGTCGTAAGATCGAATGGTTTTTGGAAATTAGGGTACAGAAGTAGGACATCCTCAGAGGCAAGCAGCTTCTTTAACTTTTTAAATGCGGCTAAAGCTTCCCTATCCAATTCGATTTTAATTAACTTTGATTGTCGAGCGCCTATATGACCATTCTCTCCTCGTAAGTATTTGGTTAATGGCTTCGCGATAGATGCATAATCCTTTACGAATCGCCTATAATAACCTGCGAGTCCCAGGAACGATCTAAGTCCTCTCAAAGTAGAAGGGATTTCGTAATTAACTATAGCCTCAACCTTACTTGGGCACGTTTTAATACCCTTAGTTGAGACAATAAACCCGAGATATTCCACGGAGGTTTTAAAAAACTTAGATTTCTCCAATGATACGCGCATGTTTGCATTAAGCAATTTTTTAAAAATTTTGTTGATATCATATATATGATTCCGCTCAGAGTCGGAAAATATTATGATGTCATCAATGTAGACATGACAACACTTTCCTATCTCTTCCCGCAAAATATCATCGATGGCGCGTTGGAAAATGCTTGGCGCATTTTTCAAGCCAAACGGCAAGCGGCAAAATTCGTATTTACCGTTATTCACACTGAAAGCGGTTTTTTCCCTATCACGCTCAATTAAGTTGATTTGGTGAAAACCACTCTTTAAATCCAGTGTTGTAAAAAACTTTGCTCTTCCAAGATTCGCCATAATGATAGAGGGATCAGGAATAGGGTATTTGTCGCAAATAGTCTTCGAGTTTAATTTCGTAAAATCGAACACAAGACGTTTATTAGGATTACCGAATTCGTCGAACCCTTTTTTTTCTACTACCCAAACTGGGCTATTATAAGGAGAACGCGATGGTCTTATTATACCATTCCTTAGGAGTTCTTCTACCTCCTTGTTAACAAAATCAATCATTGAGATTGGGTACGATTGGTATCTGGAATATATTGGTTCCTCATCTTTTGTTCTAATTGTCGCCGATATTTTGGTGTTGTAAGGAAGGGCTTCATTAGGATTCGCAAAGACCGCCGAATTTTCATGAATTATATTGTAAAATTCCCCTTCAATATTTTTCGGAATTGTGTCCAGCGTCAAGTTATTTGTTGCGTCTAGATTCAAGTACTTTAACGTTTCGTGCCCCCCTTCGAAAAACATTATATTTTTACCCGTATCGATTATCCCATTTATTTTTTTAATGAAGTTAAAACCCACTATACCATCGAATATTGGTAAATTTTCTAGTATGTAAAATGTTTCAGTTCTGTTAAATACATTTACCACAGTTGAGTGGTCAATTCTGCTAGCTCCATGCACCGATTTTACTAGAAAGGGCCTTGAAAGTTTCTTTATACCTTTTAGATTCCTAATGTTTTTTAAATAACTTTTGGTAGATCCAGTATCCACCAAAAGTTTAATATTATTACCCCCTATTTTTCCTTCGATGTAGGGAAGGACTGAGTTACCCCTAAAAAATGTATCTCATCTTCGAAGGATATGTCTTGTCCGGTTTGGTTTTCCCGAAAATTGATAAGGTTTGATTCCTCCTCCCATGAGTGCTCCGGTTGCTCTTCATGCTCTAGATGATTTACGATTTGCCTATTCTGAAAAGTTGGTCCGGCTGTAGACCTGAGCGTACGCATACTGACATCAGAATCTAATGCCTGTGAATGGGGTAAATTATGGCTTTGGACATTTGGTGGCCGGCAGTCTACTCGAGAGTTCGATTGGGACTTGGAGTGAAATTGTCGTGGCTGAATAAAAGGTTGTCGCATTTGATTGCTAAAAGACGGGTTTCCCACTGGTGGTTTCGGATAAAACGGAGAGGGCGTTGGGTAAAACTGTTGTGGCTGAACATACTGCTGTTGTTGGACTTGACTGTGTGAAAGTGAGTTTCTAATTGGTGGTCTCTGGTAATAACTAGATGGCTGGATATTACGAACAGAAGCATTTAAGTTATGAAACCCTGAGTGCGTCTGCTGAAAATATCCCTGCTGCACGCTGCCGAGCCCGTTATTATAAATTGTTGCAAAACGATACCTATTTTGGTTTGTTTCTAATTCCTGCGCCATCGCCAAAGCAGTAGGCAGATCTACTGGTCTACATGCAAACAAGGTATCGCATAGGGGTTTATTGAGACCCGAAATAAAAACTCGGAGTGCATCCATCCTATATTTCTGGTTAAGGGACTGAATCAATGTAGAATCTCCCTCATAAGACATTATAACCTTGTTTATTATGGAGGTTAGTTTACTTTCAATGTCACTATAAAATTCAATTATAGGCCTTTGGCCTTGTCTTAAGGTTGAAAGTTCTTGCTCTAATGTGTAAATAGAAGTTTTATCAGAGTACGCAAAATCTAATCTATTAAGTATGGCATAGAAGTTCAAAACAGTATTGTAGCTACTTAAAACAGAGTCTGCCCTCCCTACAATTTTATTTCTTATTATGGCGACAGCCTGATAGTATTTGGAACTACCCTGATATCGCTCAAACAATTTGTGGGCTGTAACCGCGGCTTGACGCCAAGAAATATACCTAAAACCTTCGCCTTTAAACTCGGGGAGAGACTTAACAATGTCAAGCGGTTCGTCGCACTCTACACCTTCAGTGATTTCGATATCTTTGTATTCTTCTGCAGCAGATGGGGGTTGAAGAGCATCAATTCTTGCATTTAACTGGTCAACTACGTTCCGAAACTCTGATCGGGTCCGTTCTGTTGCCTGCGTAACAGCACTATTAACAATCGCCCGTAAAGCCTGTTCGTCCATGGTTTCCCGTTTTGTTTTTCCGTCGTTAATGTCAAGGCCTTGAAGTAGATTAATAGTCCTATCAATGTCTTCAATGGTTTTCCCAAGGCAGTTCATAAATAACTAATCTATAATCAGCACTATACGTCAAAGAGTTTAGAGTTTTTAGCCACGAAAAAGGAGAAAAATTACACCCGAAAATATTTTCGTATCATCTTATTCTTTATTGTTAATTAATAGCAAAGACGGGCTTCTAACTCAACGTAGGTAATTATTACTTTTTTTAAAATAAATTAAGTTTTGTTTAATTTAAATTTAGTTTTTAAGAAGAGAGAAAAATATATTTTTTTAATGTCCTCTTTTTGCAACTCTATTTTTTTTAATAATTTTTGATTTTGAATTTTTAGTCAAATATAATTTATATTTATAATAAAATAAAAATATCTATAAATATTTTTCTCCCTGCCGTTCACAATTTTAAATGTTAACTTAGTACTAATTTAATTTATAGTACGAAATATAATACCTTTATATTACTAAAAAAAATTTATGACCAATGGTGCTGGTTCCTATTTGGCTTAGCCTTTAAATTAGTTACCCCGATGCTGGTGGTTTGATTAAACGGTCAACTACTTCTACCTCTGGCTTGTTGGGCGATGGACAATGTTGGCGACAATGGTGTTGTTTGGGATTTGTTTTTATTTGGTTAAAAGAATTTGCTTAGTTTGTTAGAAGTCTCATGATATTTGGAATTTATTAAAACTATATTAATCTTCTTTTATATTAAAACAATTTTAATTTTGAACACGGTTTTGTTATTGTTGTGGTATTTTTTTTTTTGGTTAATCACGTTGGGCGCCAATTAATTTTTAAGTGTGAATGGTCCATCCTGAGCAATAAAAGCCTTTTTATATTTGATTGAAGTTATATTTTAGTTTATTAAAGTTCTTTTTAATTTCTTATCACACTAATTTAAATTGAATTTAGTGATTCTAATTTTTAGCTCTTTCGTATTTTATTTCCTTCCACTATGTAGAATTTTAAAAGTATTCTTATTAAATTTAGTTTTTAATTTTAAAGGTATTCTTATTAAATTTAGTTTTTATTAGTCTAATTTAAATTGTTTTAAGTAGTTCAAATTTTAAGTTTTTATATTTTTACCTTTCTACTATGTAGATTTCTATGGCCTTTTATTAAATTTAATTTTAACTTTCTTTTGTCATTAACATTTACATTTCATAGTTTTAAATTTTATTTTACTTTAAGTTTATCTCTTCTATAATTTTATTTTACTTAAGTTTATCCTTTCCAATTTAATTTTAATATTTTTCTTCATTAGTTAAATTCTAATTTTAAATTTTTTCATTCACTTAAATTTTACACTTTTGCATTTTATTTTAAGTTCATTCTTTTTAAATTTAATTAATTTCCTTTAATAATTTCTACGATAGTTAGAAACTTTGTCTTTGCTTTAACGAGATCGAGATCTGACTGACTTTTATTTTCAATGAATAAAAAACAATGAATAATTTCTTTTACTATTGCTAAAGCAATAACGGATCATAAAATATCAATGAAAGAGAAGATCAATGAAAATGTTTGCGTAGTAACAAGAGTATGAATTAAAAAGTGAATAACTTATTTTACTATTGCTAAAGCAATAACGGATCATAAAATATCAATGAAAGAGAAGATCAATGAAAATGTTTGCGTAGTAACAAGAGTAAGATTCGTATTTGCATTTTACTATCATCACATTAGACCGTTCCTTAACTTATACGCTGATTTTGAATGTATTCTGGAAACAGTAAACATTCAAAATTCTAAGAACGTAAAATCAACACAAAAGCATATTCCATTTGCTTATAGTTATTTTATTAAATGTTCGTATAACTCAGACTTAGATATTTTTAAAATTTATACTGGAACTGATGCGCCACGACATTTTTTTAAAACTTTAGTTGACGACATTTTAGCTATTTACACTAGTCATCTAAGTGTTATTAAACCAATGAATTCCTTAACACCCCTGCAACAGATACAACATTATGAAAGCAAGACTTGTTATATTTGTACGAAATCTTTATCTAATGAAGATAAAGTAGCTGACCATTGTCATCTAACTGGTCAATATAGGGGTGCTGCTCATAATCAATGTAATTTAGAATATCAAATTACAAATTTCATCCCTATATTCTTTCATAATCTTTCGGCATATGATTGCCATCTGTTTGTAAGAGAGCTTTCAACAATTGAAGGCGATATAAATATTATACCTTTAAATAAGGAGCTTTATGTGTCTATATCAAAAAGAATTTCTATAAATGAAAAAGATACAATTGAGTTACGTTTTCTCGATTCATTTAGGTTTATGCCATCGAGTATAGCAAAATTAGCAAGTTATTTGTCCGACAGTGATTTAACGGTAGTAAAATCCAGCTATCCAAATGATGAAGAATTTAATTTAATGAAACGTAAGGGTGTCTTTCCGTATGATTATTTAGATTCGATGAATCGTCTTGAAGAAATTCAATTACCACCTCGGTCAATATTTTTCAATAAATTAAATAATGAGTCGTGTAGTGTGGAGGATTATGAACATGCACAAAAAGTATGGAAAACATTTAAATGTAGAACATTAAAAGATTATCTACTTTTATATTTAAAAGTAGATATTCTTTTACTTTGCGATATATTTGAAAATTTCCGTAAAGTTTGTGCAAACATTTATAATTTAGATCCATGTCAATATTATACTACCCCAGGTTTATCCTGGGATGCAATGTTGAAAACAACTGCAATAGAATTGGAGTTGTTGACTGATATTAATATATATAATTTTGTCCTTCGGGGCATTAGGGGAGGTATTGTTCAATGTTCTAATCGACATTCAATTGCTAATAACAAATATATTAGTGATTATGATTCTAACAAAGAATCAAACTACTTAATATATTTAGATGTTAATAACTTGTATGGCTATGCAATGTCACAATACCTCCCCTATAAAAATTTTAAATGGGTTGAAAATTATAACCATTTCAACGTTAATAATATAGCAAAAGATTCTCCATTAGGATATATATTAGAGGTAGATCTAGAATATCCATCTACATTACACGACTATCATAATGATTTACCATTTTGTGCTGAGAATAAAAAAATTGAAACCATGAAACAAAAGAAACTAATAACTGATTTAAATAGTAGAACTAATTACATAATACATTATCGAAATCTTCAGCAATGTATTCAACATGGTTTAGTTTTAAAGAAAATACATAGAATTCTTCAATTTGACCAATCAAATTGGTTACAAAAATATATTGATTTAAATAACCATCACAGAACACTAGCAAAAAATTCATTTGAACAAAATTTTTTTAAATTGTTGAATAATGCAGTATACGGGAAAACTATGGAAAATGTTGATAAGAGGAAAGACATTAAAATAGTATGTCAATGGGAGAATAGAGGAAAACGTTTAGGAGCCCGTGCTCTTATAGCTAAACCAAATTTCCATAGTTCACTTCAAATTCATGAAGATATGCATGCTATCCAAATGAATAGAATTAAAACTGAATACAACAAACCTATTTATGTTGGATTTGCAGTCTTAGAAATATCCAAATTTAAAATGTATAGTTTTCATTATGATTACATAAAGCCTAAATATCGTGAAAACATTAAACTCAATTATATGGATACTGATTCCTTTATTTACGACATTAAAACAGATGATCTATACAGAGATATTAAAAACGACATAAATACTCATTTTGATACATCTGCATATCCGATAGATAATGTCTACAATATCCCACTTCTTAATAAAAAAGTTTTAGGGATGATGAAGGATGAGTGTAATGGTAAAATTATTAAGGAATTCATTGGGTTAAGAGTTAAAATGTACTCAGTGAAAATTGATAGAGAAGATAAGGAAATTAAAAGAATTAAGGGCGTTAAGCATTGTGTAACCAGTAAATTAAGTATAAATGACTTTAGAAAATGTCTTTTAGAAAAAAAATTATACTATAATTCAATGTATATATTTAGATCTAAGATACATCAAATTTATACTCAAAATATAAGAAAACTAACATTAAGTTATTTAGATGATAAGAGATTTATTAGAGATAATGGCGTTGATACTTTTGCATGGGGTCATTATAGAATAAATTACTATTCTGGACCTATGGAAGAGGATAACGACATTCTTCTCAATGTAAATATAGATTTTAATTAAGTTTAAGTTTTTTAGATAATAAAAAAAATTGTAAATAAAAAAATTATGAAAAAAGAAGACATTAAAATGTTGTTTTTATTTCAAACCATATTTATTTAATAAAAATATTAAACAAAAAAAAAAAAAAAAAAAAAACCACAACTAACTCTAATCTTACCCCAAAAAAGCCTTGTTGTTGTTTTTATTTGTTTTTCTGTATATCTGGAGAACGGCAAGTGCCAAAGTTTCCAAATTAGATACAAAATATTGGTTTTATTACACCTAATCTGCTTTCGATCTGCTTTTAATCAGCTTTTGATCAGCTTTTGATCTGCTTTCGACCTGCTTTTGATCTGCTTTTGATCAGCTTTTGATCTGCTTTTGATCTGCTTTGTATCTGCTTTTGATCTGCTTTGTATCTGCTTTTGATCTGCTTTGTATCTGCTTTTGATCTGCTTTTGATCTGCTTTGTATCTGCTTTTGATCTGCTTTGTATCTGCTTTTGATCTGCTTTATATCTGCTTTTGATCTGCTTTGCATCTGCTTTTGATCTGCTTTATATCTGCTTTCGATCTGTTTTATATATAATCTTACTTATAATTGAATAAAATTATTAAATTCCTTTCTATAACGACCACCATTAATTGGATCTTCCATACTACCATCAATAAAACCATAATTATCTTTCCAACATTCCTTACAAATTGTTATAAACTGTTTAAATGACATATCACTGATAACATGATTATTAAATATATGCTTTAAATTCATTTCATCTTGTTTAAATATTATAATCATATTTGCATTATCACGTATCAAATGTTTAGGAATTTTCGTAGATGTTTGACATAATACAATCTATATGTTTATATCTACCCATACAAAAGTAATCTCTTACAGTGTCTTGTATACCACAAATTACATCATCGAATGTTATTATAGAGTGTGGATTTGCTTTAGCTGGACTTAAAACTTTTTCATTTTCCGAGAATGTAAATAGATTTTGAATATATGTATATGTTTTTCAAACAAAGACCATTAGGACTTTCTATAAGACTAATCATTACATAAGTCTTACGACAGTTTGATGGTTCAACAATTAATGCTGTTATTGAGCTTGGTAATAGTGTGCTATGTACAATATTAGCTTTTTTCATTTTTATCCAAATAAAATAGATGAAACTGTTAAAGATGTTGAAACTAAAATACAACTGCTAACAAATAAAATTAACCATGCTATCGTTAATAACATAGAAAAGCTGTATAAAGATGTTGAAGTCATTACCACTGCTAACAAAGATTTCGAAAAGAAAATATCAGACTTAAAAAATGAAATTAATCAAGCTATCGTTAATAACATTGAAAAGTTCTATAAAGATGTAGAAGCTATTAGTATTGCCATTCCAAATCATATAAAGAAGGAGGAAAATCTTATTATTATTCCAAATATATATAGACACATATGTATATTGTTTTATCTTTATCGGAGGACGTTTATCAATATTTTTAAAAAGGTAATCTTCAATATTGTTAAATCTTTCATCTATGCCATCCAATTTTAAAATATATTCTTCTACTTTATTAACTCTTTCATCCACTTTTTTCATATATTCTTTATTTACTTTTAATATTTGTTTCTCAACTGATTGTTCAATAACATTTTCCTCCTTCTTTATATGATTTGGAATGGCAATACTAATAGCTTCTACATCTTTATAGAACTTTTCAATGTTATTAACGATAGCTTGATTAATTTCATTTTTTAAGTCTGATATTTTCTTTTCGAAATCTTTGTTAGCAGTGGTAATGACTTCAACATCTTTATACAGCTTTTCTATGTTATTAACGATAGCATGGTTAATTTTATTTGTTAGCAGTTGTATTTTAGTTTCAACATCTTTAACAGTTTCATCTATTTTATTTGGATAAAAATGAAAAAAGCTAATATTGTACATAGCACACTATTACCAAGCTCAATAACAGCATTAATTGTTGAACCATCAAACTGTCGTAAGACTTATGTAATGATTAGTCTTATAGAAAGTCCTAATGGTCTTTGTTTGAAAAACATATACATATATTCAAAATCTATTTACATTCTCGGAAAATGAAAAAGTTTTAAGTCCAGCTAAAGCAAATCCACACTCTATAATAACATTCGATGATGTAATTTGTGGTATACAAGACACTGTAAGAGATTACTTTTGTATGGGTAGATATAAACATATAGATTGTATTATGTCAAACATCTACGAAAATTCCTAAACATTTGATACGTGATAATGCAAATATGATTATAATATTTAAACAAGATGAAATGAATTTAAAGCATATATTTAATAATCATGTTATCAGTGATATGTCATTTAAACAGTTTATAACAATTTGTAAGGAATGTTGGAAAGATAATTATGGTTTTATTGATGGTAGTATGGAAGATCCAATTAATGGTGGTCGTTATAGAAAGGAATTTAATAATTTTATTCAATTATAAGTAAGATTATATATAAAACAGATCGAAAGCAGATATAAAGCAGATCAAAAGCAGATGCAAAGCAGATCAAAAGCAGATATAAAGCAGATCAAAAGCAGATACAAAGCAGATCAAAAGCAGATACAAAGCAGATCAAAAGCAGATCAAAAGCAGATACAAAGCAGATCAAAAGCAGATACAAAGCAGATCAAAAGCAGATACAAAGCAGATCAAAAGCAGATCAAAAGCTGATCAAAAGCAGATCAAAAGCAGGTCGAAAGCAGATCAAAAGCTGATCAAAAGCTGATTAAAAGCAGATCGAAAGCAGATTAGGTGTAATAAAACCAATATTTTGTATCTAATTTGGAAACTTTGGCACTTGCCGTTCTCCAGATATACAGAAAAACAAATAAAAACAACAACAAGGCTTTTTTGGGGTAAGATTAGAGTTAGTTGTGGTTTTTTTTTTTTTTTTTTTTGTTTAATATTTTTATTAAATAAATATGGTTTGAAATAAAAACAACATTTTAATGTCTTCTTTTTTCATAATTTTTTTATTTACAATTTTTTTTATTATCTAAAAAACTTAAACTTAATTAAAATCTATATTTACATTGAGAAGAATGTCGTTATCCTCTTCCATAGGTCCAGAATAGTAATTTATTCTATAATGACCCCATGCAAAAGTATCAACGCCATTATCTCTAATAAATCTCTTATCATCTAAATAACTTAATGTTAGTTTTCTTATATTTTGAGTATAAATTTGATGTATCTTAGATCTAAATATATACATTGAATTATAGTATAATTTTTTTTCTAAAAGACATTTTCTAAAGTCATTTATACTTAATTTACTGGTTACACAATGCTTAACGCCCTTAATTCTTTTAATTTCCTTATCTTCTCTATCAATTTTCACTGAGTACATTTTAGCTCTTAACCCAATGAATTCCTTAATAATTTTACCATTACACTCATCCTTCATCATCCCTAAAACTTTTTTATTAAGAAGTGGGATATTGTAGACATTATCTATCGGATATGCAGATGTATCAAAATGAGTATTTATGTCGTTTTTAATATCTCTGTATAGATCATCTGTTTTAATGTCGTAAATAAAGGAATCAGTATCCATATAATTGAGTTTAATGTTTTCACGATATTTAGGCTTTATGTAATCATAATGAAAACTATACATTTTAAATTTGGATATTTCTAAGACTGCAAATCCAACATAAATAGGTTTGTTGTATTCAGTTTTAATTCTATTCATTTGGATAGCATGCATATCTTCATGAATTTGAAGTGAACTATGGAAATTTGGTTTAGCTATAAGAGCACGGGCTCCTAAACGTTTTCCTCTATTCTCCCATTGACATACTATTTTAATGTCTTTCCTCTTATCAACATTTTCCATAGTTTTCCCGTATACTGCATTATTCAACAATTTAAAAAAATTTTGTTCAAATGAATTTTTTGCTAGTGTTCTGTGATGGTTATTTAAATCAATATATTTTTGTAACCAATTTGATTGGTCAAATTGAAGAATTCTATGTATTTTCTTTAAAACTAAACCATGTTGAATACATTGCTGAAGATTTCGATAATGTATTATGTAATTAGTTCTACTATTTAAATCAGTTATTAGTTTCTTTTGTTTCATGGTTTCAATTTTTTTATTCTCAGCACAAAATGGTAAATCATTATGATAGTCGTGTAATGTAGATGGATATTCTAGATCTACCTCTAATATATATCCTAATGGAGAATCTTTTGCTATATTATTAACGTTGAAATGGTTATAATTTTCAACCCATTTAAAATTTTTATAGGGGAGGTATTGTGACATTGCATAGCCATACAAGTTATTAACATCTAAATATATTAAGTAGTTTGATTCTTTGTTAGAATCATAATCACTAATATATTTGTTATTAGCAATTGAATGTCGATTAGAACATTGAACAATACCTCCCCTAATGCCCCGAAGGACAAAATTATATATATTAATATCAGTCAACAACTCCAATTCTATTGCAGTTGTTTTCAACATTGCATCCCAGGATAAACCTGGGGTAGTATAATATTGACATGGATCTAAATTATAAATGTTTGCACAAACTTTACGGAAATTTTCAAATATATCGCAAAGTAAAAGAATATCTACTTTTAAATATAAAAGTAGATAATCTTTTAATGTTCTACATTTAAATGTTTTCCATACTTTTTGTGCATGTTCATAATCCTCCACACTACACGACTCATTATTTAATTTATTGAAAAATATTGACCGAGGTGGTAATTGAATTTCTTCAAGACGATTCATCGAATCTAAATAATCATACGGAAAGACACCCTTACGTTTCATTAAATTAAATTCTTCATCATTTGGATAGCTTGATTTTACTACCGTTAAATCACTGTCGGACAAATAACTTGCTAATTTTGCTATACTCGATGGCATAAACCTAAATGAATCGAGAAAACGTAACTCAATTGTATCTTTTTCATTTATAGAAATTCTTTTTGATATAGACACATAAAGCTCCTTATTTAAAGGTATAATATTTATATCGCCT
Source organism: Pollenia angustigena (assembly GCA_930367215.1). Classification (NCBI taxonomy): domain Eukaryota; kingdom Metazoa; phylum Arthropoda; class Insecta; order Diptera; family Polleniidae; genus Pollenia; species Pollenia angustigena. The sequence continues at coordinate 99,769,905 of OV884059.1, read as the reverse complement.
TCAATTGTTGAAAGCTCTCTTACAAACAGATGGCAATCATATGCCGAAAGATTATGAAAGAATATAGGGATGAAATTTGTAATTTGATATTCTAAATTACATTGATTATGAGCAGCACCCCTATATTGACCAGTTAGATGACAATGGTCAGCTACTTTATCTTCATTAGATAAAGATTTCGTACAAATATAACAAGTCTTGCTTTCATAATGTTGTATCTGTTGCAGGGGTGTTAAGGAATTCATTGGTTTAATAACACTTAGATGACTAGTGTAAATAGCTAAAATGTCGTCAACTAAAGTTTTAAAAAAATGTCGTGGCGCATCAGTTCCAGTATAAATTTTAAAAATATCTAAGTCTGAGTTATACGAACATTTAATAAAATAACTATAAGCAAATGGAATATGCTTTTGTGTTGATTTTACGTTCTTAGAATTTTGAATGTTTACTGTTTCCAGAATACATTCAAAATCAGCGTATACAACAAAAGGCACATCCATTTGCTTTTTAAAATTTTTAAAACTAAGCTTACTTTTATCTATACTAGGCATCCTTGTAACCATTTTATTACATTCCTCTTTATGTTTTATTAACGACGTATCTGTATGAAAATGGATTAAGCATATATTGCAGATGTATACTTGATCTCCATGTTTTGTAAGTTGACTACTTAGCAATCTGTAATTAATAGGAAAAAAGAAAATGATTTAAATTAATATAATATATTCATATATAAATAGAATATAAATATTGTGAACCTACTTTGAAATATTTTTGATCCATACATAATGGAATCTTTCACCATCCTCTAGCAGTAATAAGTTGATGTGTTTGGACTTTTCTTCTTTGGTAAAGTAGTATGGTCCCACTACAGCATCATCTTCTAGTCCAAACACATTCACACTTATTTCAGGATTCATAATCTCGAAATCTTTTATTTGATTAATCGGAAGAGGGAAATTTAAGTTGGTGAAATTTAATTTGATTCCATTATTCAGCAAAATGATGTCATCTTCAATATTATTTATTTTATACGATGAACATCTCTTTGTATAATCAGGATCGACTGGGTATAGTGCTGATATTATAGCCCACTTGAAGCAGTACTCGTCTCGATTTTGTACGTTGACACATGCTTTTTTCTGCATTATTTTTGCTGGTAAAGGAAGGTATTGTGATCCTCTGATACACTTATATTGATTTATATTCATCTCCAAACGTGTTATTTCAATTAATGCCCAACCACTATCACGCTCCTGAAATTCACTCATCTTTTTTATTATAATATTACATTGTTCGTTGTAAACATTTAGGATATCATCTCTTGTTGAAAGCATAGTAAGAATGTTCATTTTAGTCTGATGGGATTTTATATCCACCATACAAGAATCTTCACCTTCCTTAATCAGCACATATTCACCATACAGTTCCATATTAAATTTTATGTTTCCGTGTTTTTGCATGGTGTCTGTTAATAATTTTATTAATTTCTCTCTTATTTCCGTTAAAAATTTTTCAGGTATTAAATTATTTTTATTGTTGTTTTCAATTAAAAATGTGACAATTCTATTGTTAAATGATGATTTTATGCATTTAACATCACTATTATTATCTGCTTTCCCAGCACAGTTAAGTTTATGTGCATTTGATCTTATATGGTAATGCCAATTTGTTTTTTTTTATATATTTTTCACAATCTTCACAGTAAATATTAGTTTCTTCATCATTGTCGTCACCTTTTGTATTAGAATGTGTGTGTCGGTGCCATTCCTTACGATCCGAAAAATGTAAATTACATGTTTGGCATTTAAACGATGATGATGGTCCATCATGATGCAATCGAACATGTCTTCTTAAATTTGTATTCAAAGTGAATACTTTATCACAAAACTCACAAATAAAACCGCCAGCCATTTCACTTTTTAAGTATAGAACACACTGATTTAACTATCAGAACAAGAATGATTCTGTCTCCTCAGGAGTAGTCGTATTAATATCCAAAATTGTTGATGAGGGGAGTAATAAGTTAGGGGTAAGTGTCACATAAGTTTATATAATCAAAAGCTCAAAAATTAATAAAGAAGAAAAACATAATCAAAAACCGCAACATCAGCGGTTTCTTTGTTTTTCCAAGAATTCTAAACATCTGCATGTCTCATATTCCTTTGTTTTTCCGAGAATTTGTTTTTCTGAGAATTTTGAGACTACAGTCCTAATCAAAAACCGCAGCATCAGCGGTTTCTTTGTTTTTTCCAAGAATTCTAAACAGCTGCACTTGCATGTCTCATATTTCATTGTTTTTCCAAGAATTTTGAGATGAGGACTCATTCAAAAAAAAGATTTATGAAATTTAAATTTGTCCGTACATATGTAGAATTCATTCGAAAAATAAAAAGGTTTTATATTACAAAAAAATTAGCAGATTTTTTAAAATATTTATTTATTTTTTTCTTAGTTTAAATTATTGCATTAGTTTATTTCATATAATCAAAAACCGCAGCATCAGCGGCTTCTTTGTTTTTCCAAGAATTGTAAACACCTGCCTATGCATGACTCATATTTCATTATTTTTCCAAGAACTTTGAGATTAGGACTAGAGTTTCTACGCGGGAAAGAATCCTGGGACTTTTTTAAATAAATCCCGGGGGGGGGGGGGGGGGGGTGTGTAAATTTTGTTCCTGGAATTTTCGGGAATTTCAAATTAAATTTTTGAAATTTTAATTTGAAATTTATCATCGATAACATCAAAAACGATTAATAACAATATATTCTTTACTAAATAGTGCTTACAAATCAAACTTCTTTCCCTACGCCAATAAATCAATAGTCCTTTTTAATTCATGATGAAATGTCTAAAAAGCTTCTTAAAGTCGAAAATAAAAATGTACACGACACACCAACACCAGATGATGATCATCTACTATCTTTAAAGATCATCTTGAAAAGGCTATATCAAATTCTAAAAAATTTTATAAAGCCTTTGAATTGTCTTGAACTCATTTAATAAAACTATTGTTTTATTCTTAGAATCCCGGGAATAAGATTTTTTTGTCTCGTTTCCCGGGAATAGAAAAATCCCGGGAAATTAGAAACCCTAATTAGGACAGTTATAAAAAAAAGCTTTATGAAATTTAAATTTATCACGTTCAAATGAAGAATTCATTCGAAAAATAAAAATGTTTCATATTACAAAAAAAGACAATTATAAAAAGATATAATCAGCAGGTTTTAAAAAATATTTATTTATTGTTTTTCTTAGTTTTAATTCTTGCATTATTTTATTTCATATAATGAAAAATTACAACACCTACACATCTGCTCAACTAATACTCAAATTTCTTTGTTTTTTTCAAGAATTTTGAAATAAGGACTTTATAAAAAAAATCTTTATGAAATTTAAATTTGTCACGTATGTACAATTTATTTGAAAAATAAAAGGGTTTCATATTACAAAAAATGTACCATCCGACATGGTTGTATCTACACACACCCTACTCTTTACGAACATCTAACAAACACCCTGCACCTCAACCACGACAGTTGCATATATACACACACACACACACACAGCCACGATAACCACATTCACGCACACACATACACAGACAATAGAAGTGGAGGTGCTAACAAATTGCAACCCTGCAAATGGTAGGACTAGTTCAAACACGCGTGTAAAATAAAGCCTCATAAGGGACTAGGACTAGTCCAAAAGAAACCCCAACGTAGGTAAAAACATGGTCTATTTAACATTACGATGTCCTGTGGCAGGACCATATAACCCAGCTGTGGATTACAAGTAGTTAAAAATCGAAGACATGTCGTCTTACTACAAACAATTTTTAAGAATGATATGGTCCATGCTTGCATTACATTGGAACCAGTCCAGGGAGTAGTCCATTTAATTAAAATGGATCAGGTAGTCTAATATACACACATATACGGCTCAGTCATCTCATAAGACATATAATGTAGTGCTGGGATGATTCCAATAAGAAATTGACTTAAACATTTTAGTGTTGCATTAACATTCACACATATAGCAAAAGATGAATTAATGACCTTAATTAACTCGACCGTAGCAAACCGATCAACCGATCATATATGCCGACTCAAACCAACGTAGCGTAGGCATCATCCCACATTCGAAAATTAAAAAGGTTTAATTACAAAAAAAAGTTTCATCCCAGGGATGGAAACACGGGTTTAACTTATTCTCATTTGTTACATACAAAAAAAATTTTAAAGATGCAAACACAAATTATTTTATTTTTAAACCAGCCATTCAAACGGACAGACGGATAAATAAAAATTATTTTGCTTACACAATTAGAACTACTTACTCAAATCCAGGCATGAATCATATTTTCTAGGGAGCCAAATACAACATATTTATACCTCCTCCTATTAGAAATGTGTACATACTCCCATCTAGGGATGATCCCAAATTTGTATGGAAAAAGTGCCGTAGGACGGGCAATAACATACTACTAGGCTTAAGTTCATGAAATTTTATTTTTCATTAAATTATTTTTATGAAGAAAGGAATTTTACAACATGAAAATTAATTAAAATTGTTATTGATAATCTTTTATTCTTGACGTGGCTGGGGCTCGAACCCCGGCCGGCAGGTTACCATGACATGTTTCGATCGCAACCACTCGATCTCCTCAGATGGATTTGCCGTCTTACACTCGCAGCAATCGACGACTGCTGACGTCAATAGTCAAACATCAATCCTTAAACCAAATTGTATTCTAACATTTGGTAGATCGAAATTAGCTTTCCTGAATGATTATCCATTTTCATTGATTTTACATGTTTTTTCCTTACTTCTGTTTTTCCTTTCCTTTCTTCATAAAAATAATTTAATGAAAAATTAAATTTTATGAACTTAAGCCTAATTAAAAATATTAAAAAATTTGGATTAAAAATATCTAGCTTTTCTAAAATCTTTGGAAAAGGTTTCCTGGTGATCTGGCCTAAGCAACCAAGAAGCTAGCTTTCCCTCAACAATAAATTCCAGTGTATTTATCAAATATTTATCACGTCATACAAGTCAAACATCAATCCTTAAACCAAATTGTATTCTAACATTTGGTAGATCGAAATTAGCTTTCCTGAATGATTATCCATTTTCATTGATTTTACATGTTTTTTCCTTACTTCTGTTTTTCCTTTCCTTTCTTCATAAAAATAATTTAATGAAAAATTAAATTTTATGAACTTAAGCCTAATTAAAAATATTAAAAAATTTGGATTAAAAATATTTAGCTTTTCTAAAATCTTTGGAAAAGGTTTCCTGATGATCTGGCCTAAGCAACCAAGAAGCTAGCTTTCCCTCAACAATAAATTCCAGTGTATTTATCAAATATTTATCACGTCATACAAAAATCTTTATAATAAATTTTGTATTCCCGAAAATAACTTGCACTCCATTTACAACCAAATTTAATCTTTTTAAATTAAAATGTGGAAAGCTAAATGGATTTTCTTTTTTCTATTCAGTAAATCCAAAAATTAAAAATTTTTTCGCAGTTGTGCTAGTCCAACGTTATCTTAGGTTAACGAGTGATTTCTCTATTTTATTGTAAAAATTAAAAATATTTTTAAATTTTTTTACATGAAAAAAATGGTTCAAAACAAAATATTTTTCACATATTTTCAACTCTGTCGATTCCTTTTTCGTTGAAACTTTTCCACTCTTTTTAAAAACTCTTGAATTGTAAAACTCTGATTTTAAAAATTATTTTTTATAGTTACAACATTTCAAAGATAACTTCTTTCTCATTTAATCTTTAAAAAAGAAAAATTCATATAAAGAATGTGTGCAATGAAAAAAGCAATTAAAAAAAAAGAAATGGGTTCAAAAAAATGAAGAGAAGCTGAAGTTCATAAAATTCTCGACTTTTTGGCAGACAATCGCCATTTTGAGGTAACTTTTTTGTAGTCGAATATTATGATGAAAATAACACCATTCACCTCGTTTTAAATTAAGTAATCAATTAATTCACTTTTAACACTTTAATTCGGCATCTTTAAAAATTATCAATTACTTCCACGAATTATTTGACAGATTATTTTATTTTGACAGTTTGTACTTTAAAAAAAACCCCCGTTCTCGTCAATAAGAGTGTAATTTTTCTTTCTTCCAACCAAAAAAAATTTAAATGAATACCCACATATATTTAAAATTAATTCTTATTTTCGTTAGTTTAGAAGCTTTTAAGCTTTTTAATTACCATTTAGACATTAATAAGCAAAGATAAAGAAGTCGACGGTGATGCAACATCACATTGTACATATGTTTTATATCGAGGGTTATTTTTCAAATAGTGCTATCTGAAATTTTTCAAAAATTTTTTTTTTACAGAAATGTGTTCACTTACGGAAGGGTCATCTGTCATTTAAATTTGAAAAAAAAAAAAAAAATTTTCCCAAAACGTTTTTTTTCATAAATATTTTTTGTGCTATCTAACACACACGTTTTTTTTTTTTTGGTAAAAAAGTGCTATCTACATAAAAAATATTACTTCATATAATAAAATGATAAAAAGTGTTATTACAAAGTAGACATATTATACATCAAATGGTTAGGAATTGTGTCTAGATTTAATAAACTAATATAATTTTAAAATTCGTTGTAGAAATTTTGCAAAAAAAAAAACTGCAAAAAATTTGTCGATGAGTTTTTGTCTATAGTAAATATTTTTTTATTTATGGAGTTTTTATAGCAACGTGTTCACTGACTGAATAAAAAATCGTGGAACTTAATTAATTAAAGTCTAAAAAGTATTCATTGCAGCTCATTTTATTTTTGTTCAAATAGTGCTATCTGCTTATTTCAATGTTCAAGTCGATAAAATTTTAATTTGTAAATAGTGCTATCAGACATATAAGCGCGAATATCATGAATTTAAAAAACATTAATATATGTATGATTTAGTCGTTCATTTTTAATAACATTGTAAAATAAAGTTTAGTTATTACTCCTAGAGTTATCGAATAAATCAGTTTTTTCGCTCTCCTGTAAAGTTGTGATTTTTCAGATAGCACTATTTGAAAAATAACCCTCGATATATATCGTCATCTTAAAGACCTAATAACCTATCTGCAAAAATTTCAAAATTGAGTTTTTTATAGATCTTTATTCCCTATATTAAAACGCATATGGCAAAATTTTGACCATGCAATTTTACAAATGACAAAGTTTTGTACCTAGAGGACCGTTACGCACAAAAAAAGAGAAAAAAACATCAAAAATCACTATAAAAGATTAATTTTGTTGCATAGTGTAATTTAAACAAATATTTAGTACTTTTTTTTTTTACTTAAACCAGTAAAAGAAACTAAAACTGTTATTATTTAATGTATATAATATTCATATGTATTTCATATTCATACTAATTAGTACGGCCTATCTGCATTTTTCAGATTTTGACATTTCCAAAAACCAAATAACGAAGCTGTGCTTAGGAAAACAAAATTTTCTCAACCGCTATATATTTCTGGTTTCATTTTAATCAAAATGTGTACTTTTCGTTTCAATATTGTAAACATTTTAAATTTTCTAACGTTTTTTCTCTCACCTAAAAACTTTTGAAAACTGATATGTATTATTTTTTTTAATTTAATTTTACATTTTGATTATTCTTAACAATGTTTTCATAAGTACAAATCAAATGAAACAATATTTTCATATCATAAAAAATATATACTTATGAAATGCTAGAGTGATAAATATTTGTTTAGCCATTTTCAGTTTATTTTTTTTTTAAATGATCGTAGTTGTTCTCGATTTGAATAGTCCTTATTTTAAAGGCAAGTGCTACTTAAAACGCATTATTTTTATGAACTTTGAAAATAGGAACGTTTAAATTTTTTTTTTTTGATTTCAATTTGACTCCAATTCGATTTCCAAAACAAGGGCTGATTTTCTTAACATATTTAGCATATAACAATTCCACTATAAATACAATTAGAGAAACACACATACCGAATACGAAAAAAAGGAATATAGTCTTAAAATAATTAAAATCTAAAAGTACATCGCTGCTTTCAGATTCACTAAAGAAACGAATTTCTCCACTATGAATGCCATCATAGTTAGTATCTTCCATAAAATTAGCTAGAATACCTGATTCCATTATATATTTCAAATAACGATTGAATAACTGAAGATAAGGTAAGTCTCGCCGTGCGGTAAAATACTCCTGAATTATCAAGATTGCTTCATTGATTTTATACAAACGAGGAACTTTGAGATAACGCTGCTGAAATAATACAAAATCCGCTTTATTTTCCGCGGCCATGAACATATTTGACTGGTTCAGGTCACGGTGAGCTTGGTATATTTCTCCTCTACTTACAAGTTTGGTCTTTTGATCTACAAATTTTCGTTTATCAGGTAACTTGTCTAAAAAAGTTAAACTATCTTGGGTTATTATAAGTTGATGTGATGTTTTATTTAGATCCTCCAATTTTTCTATTTTCGCTTCATAAACATCTTGCACAAATAGAGTGGATAATTTGGTCAAATACAAATTGCTTAGAATGAAACCATTGACGAACATCAGAAAATAAATCAGCTTGTGCATAAACCTTTCGACTTTAAAATTTGCGTGATATTGACAAATGAACACGGCCAAAACATACAAAGCGGATTTGCCAAAGTCCAATTCATTCGTATGGTGTTGCCGGTAGTAAATAAAAGACACTGCAAAAACACAAAATAACAGCAGTAGCAGAATACAAGTTCTGGTGGTAACAGTGAAGGGATGTAAGAAATATTCAGTTCTAGACAGGGGTGGCGGAAAAGGTGCCACAATAAGTGCTTTCATATTCCACAAAACATCGCTACTGCTACCAGCAAATCGATCGGAAATATGCAATCCTAAAGGCACAATATCCAAAGTTTTGTTATTCACACCCTGTTTAAGTTTCTCATTATTCAAGGATATATTATAACCTTGAATATCAATTAATCGGAAATTATGCTGTTCTGCAAAAATTTTAATCATTTTATATAAATATCCGGTAGTTTTTGTTTTTCCAGAACTGTCTTGAAAAGAATAACAACGCGGTGGAAATGTTATAATGGGTACTTTTAAGGGATATCGTTGAAAATCTTGTACTTCTTTTCTATCGACATACTCTGTTAGATGTCTTATACGATAAACTGTTACGTTGGGCACTGGTTGGTAACTAAATAATCCTCCATCTGTGTAATACAAAACATTCGTATAGCCAGCAAACCAGTTTTTGTCTGCTAAACTCCACAAGTCTTTCATGCTGGCTTCCGGAATAATCCATAAAATATGGATATATTGAGAATGTTTTAACAGTTCTTCGACGATTTCATAGACTTTATTTAAAGATGAAAATTTTAAATACACTACAGTGAGAAGCTGGTCGCGATATAATGTCTTGATGTTTGTGTCAAATTTCTTAGTTATTAATAGTACAGGCAAACTCAATGATTTCAGCGCATCTTCAATTTCCTCTTTAAAGTCTAGAGTGACCACAGCATTCCATTTTACATTGAGTTTCTGATTTAATTCGTTGATGATGCGTAAAGGAAAATTAGGTTCATTTCTATTTTCAGGTGGAGTTAATTTAGCAATGGAAATTCTTACAATTACAAATAAAATAATGAATTTATAAAATTGCATTTTAATGTTCATTCTTTTTTTCGAATTTATTTCTTTTAAACCTCTGTGCAGTTTGCAAATAAAACTTGTAGTTTTTTTATTACTTGAGCCTTTAAAAAGTTTAAAGGACTTGACGGTGTCACGCTTTGTAAAAAATCAAAATTTTAAATTAAAAGTCGGTTTAATAATTCTCCTTTTTTCAGTTTTTGCATGAGATTGCACCTTTTTTGAGTAACAGTTTCTGTTTTTGGATCTACAAATTTATTTTGTTCTTGTAATTAAATTTGTTGAAATGGTTTTTTTCAATTTTTTTTTAACAATATTTTCTTTTTTAATGTTTTCTGTTTCTGTAATTGCTGTTTACTTGTTCACTGTTTTACATTGACTGTGCTTAAATTATTATTTTTATTTACTTTTAAAAGAGTCCTTTATGTTAAGGACGTTTTTAATGGAACATATTGGCAATTAAAACTAATATAATGTATTTACAACAATTAAACAGTATTTATATGTATGTACAACAATTTCACTTAAATAATACAATATTCACACATATAAACAAGTTATTATTTTGCAGGGTCGTCGTGTTTGGTAGCGGTCATCTTTAAATATTTCGGCCCCCATGACATCGTGAAATATAAAACTACGTTAAGGCTCTTCCAGGCGTCCCGAAAATTTACCTTAAAACAAAGTTGTCAACAGGGTGGTTCGAAAAAAATTGTAAGCCAATCCCCTGTTGTTATTAAAGATGAAACCCAAATAGTTTTGTATACGTTACGTTGCCATTTGTAGTTGGATCATTGCCTGTTTTATACGCGTTTAATATGCGGTAAAATTTAGAATTATGCTTTTAAAATAAGTAAAAATATGTATTACGAAAAACAAAGGTGTCTTATTAGATAGCAAGTATTCAACTATTTAATAGAACACATTTGCATAAAATAAGCAAGTAAAAATGTATTGTCGTTTAAGCCCGAGCATACCCCTGCAAATAAAATTGGACCACTTGATCCATTTTGATAAAATGGACTACTCCATGGACTGGTCCGATGTAATGCAAGCATGGACCATGTCATTGTTAAAGAGTGTTTGTAGTGAGACGACATGTCTTCGTTTTTTAACGACAAGCATTCGTTTTTAAACGACTTCAAAACTAATCCTCTTGAGTATAACATGGAGTAGTTTTAAAACTACTCCTTAGTGGTCCAAAGGTGGGTTATATGGTCCTCTCCGAGGATATCGTAATGTTAAATAGACCAGGTTTTTTCCATAAGTTTGGGTTACTTTTGGACTAGTCCTGGTCCCTTGTGGACTACTCTTTACACGCGTGTTTGGACTGGTCCTATTATTTGCAAGAATGATACCCACAGTCAGGGTTACCGTTAAAAATTTTCGAAAAAACGTCACAAAAATGGGATTTTCCAGAAAAAGGGGTCAAAAAAGGGTATTATATTAAAAAAGGATCAAGCGTTTTATCAGCAGTATTTCCCATTTTAAAGAAAATAAAAAGACCAGGTTTTTTATAAAAAAAAAAAAAATAGTAATTTCAGAAAAAAACTTTTTTTAAGGACTTTTAATAAATTTATGGCTTTTTTGAAATATTAAAAATTTCCCAAAATTTTTGCTATATTCGCAAACTTTTCCGAATTTTTAAATTTTTGCGTAGCTTTATTGAGGAAATCGTCGCCGTTTGTAATACATATAAAACCGAGGTTTGTTTGATCCACAGGACAATGGGAGGACTAATTTTTTCAAAAGTTTTGCTGAATATTCTTATCACACGAAGGAATACATTTTACAAATTTCACGCTGAGCCAGGAAGAAACAGATAAAATTCTATATGAATACTTAATGAAGATAACGAATTTACTGAAATTTTACCTTTGACCTCTTTGGGGCAGCACTTAAAATTCTCCGATTTCGCTCAAACTCTTTATATTTATTGTCAAGACCAATTAGCACAATATTCCATGTACGCTTCTTTGAAATTCAGCAAAAAAATTTCGTTCATACACTTCACTGCCACCCTAACGTAAATATTTAATTTTTGGAGATCACGAATTATTAAAACTTATTAATATTTAGTAGTTATCATTAATAGCAACTTGTAAAATTAATTGTCTTTCAAGAAAATTTTTTTTGTATTATTAAAGCATTTAAAAGCTCATCAGAGATTCTATTTCTAATCCTTGTTGAAATGTATGTATATTGCCTGCTAACGAACACGTGCTCTTGCTTCCTTCAGACGTTGGTTTTATAGTAAAAACGTTAGACGTCAAATTCTTTTTTTTAAGACTTTGGATCATGATCTGGTGTTGGTGATGGTGTATCGTGTACATTTTCATTTTCTACTTCAAGAAGCTTTTTAGACAATTCATCAGAAATTAAAAAGACCGTTGACTTATTGGCGTAGGAAAAATAGTTCGATTTGTAGGTAGTTTTTAGTAATTTTAGTACAGAATATATTTTTAGTGCTCGTTTTTGATTTAAACGATGCTAACAAATTAAATTCTCAAAAAATTTAATTTGAAATTCCCGGAAAAATTTTCCCGGAATTAATTAAAAAATGTCCCGGGATTCCCGGCAATTCTTTCCCGCGTAGAAACTTTAGTTTTTCCAAATATAACAATTAGAAAAATACTAAAATTACATGAATATTTGCAGCAAAAGTAAGGAAAACGTTTCTAAATTACACATTATTAAAATAACCGGTTTATTGTACCAAAATTAGGTTATTAGGTTATTCGAAAAATGGCTTTAGCAAAACTTAAAAACAAAATTTCTTATTGTCAATTATCTATCAACAAAGCCGTTATGAACAACCAAATCATGCATAATTGACAATGATCAAGAAAACAAGAGAGTAGGGATTCATTTAATAGAAGTGCTTATACCCCCCCCTCTCATCGATGAGCAAATATTCTTAACGCACTTTGGCGGACAGGATTATATTTTAGATAGAATATCTGTATGACGACATGAACAAAATGCTTTCAGAGGTCGTACGGAACGTAGAAAGCGTCATATAAGAAAACAACAATTATGTTTTAAAATTTTATATCTTTATTTAATTCTTAGGAATTCCTCAAAATATACTTAAATAAATTTACAACTAAAATATCATTATCATATAAATTAAAATAATTAAACAGTTTTAAAATATGTTTAAAACTTATATTTTAAGATCTTAAACTAATAAATAAACAACAATAAACACGACATAGAATTGAATTCCAGGGTAACTATAGATTAAAGTTTAACAATTATTATTTAAAAGTAACCAAAAAGATTTATTTGGATGTTGATCAGCAGAACAAAGAACTCGGCAGATTATTTTTTTTTTTTTAAATAAAGAGAAACCCAATTCTTTCCAGGATTTTATAATGGATCAGTGTTAGCAATGTAAAATTAGAGTTTTATAGCTGGTTGTAATGGTAATAAATTACAAGCAAATACACCTTTAATTTTATATTTTGTTATATTATTGGAGTGCAAAGTATGTTCAATATTTAATGAATTCATAGTGTTTGAATAATATTACGCGTTTAAAGTAAGCCCGTTATTGCTTCAGTAATTGGTTTTCCAAAATGCCCGTTAATACAAAAAGTTCCCTGGTTTATTCAATTGCCGCAATAATAATTATTATTATGATCTGGTGTCAAATCGAAAGCTAGTTAAAAGTATTCGTTATCAAAAAGTTCTTTTGTAAGATCAAATTTTCGAATTATCGAAATGATGAACTCCAGGTTCTTTCCATAGTGTTTGGTAACCTTGAGTAATCATTATTCCTCCGTTATTATAGATAAGAAGTAAGAAAATTGTGTTTTGTTTAAGCTTTGATATTGTTATAAGTAAGACTTTGAGTATTTAAAATTTTTATTCGCTTTAGGGTTTTATTTGTATAATATATTTAGCTTTAAAAATTAGTATTGTGGTTATTTTGTTGAAATTTTTATGTTTTTTAATCCAAATTTTTAATATTCTTAATTAGGCTTAAGTTCATGAAATTTTATTTTTCATTAAATTATTTTTATGAAGAAAGGAATATTACAACATGAAAATTAATTAAAATTGTTATTGATAATCTTTTATTCTTGACGTGGCTGGGGCTCGAACCCCGGCCGGCAGGTTACCATGACATGTTTCGATCGCAACCACTCGATCTCCTCAGATGGATTTGCCGTCTTACACTCGCAGCAATCGACGACTGCTGACGTCAATAGTCAAACATCAATCCTTAAACCAAATTGTATTCTAACATTTGGTAGATCGAAATTAGCTTTCCTGAATGATTATCCATTTTCATTGATTTTACATGTTTTTTCCTTACTTCTGTTTTTCCTTTCCTTTCTTCATAAAAATAATTTAATGAAAAATTAAATTTTATGAACTTAAGCCTAATTAAAAATATTAAAAAATTTGGATTAAAAATATTTAGCTTTTCTAAAATCTTTGGAAAAGGTTTCCTGATGATCTGGCCTAAGCAACCAAGAAGCTAGCTTTCCCTCAACAATAAATTCCAGTGTATTTATCAAATATTTATCACGTCATACAAAAATCTTTATAATAAATTTTGTATTCCCGAAAATAACTTGCACTCCATTTACAACCAAATTTAATCTTTTTAAATTAAAATGTGGAAAGCTAAATGGATTTTCTTTTTTCTATTCAGTAAATCCAAAAATTAAAAATTTTTTCGCAGTTGTGCTAGTCCAACGTTATCTTAGGTTAACGAGTGATTTCTCTATTTTATTGTAAAAATTAAAAATATTTTTAAATTTTTTTACATGAAAAAAATGGTTCAAAACAAAATATTTTTCACATATTTTCAACTCTGTCGATTCCTTTTTCGTTGAAACTTTTCCACTCTTTTTAAAAACTCTTGAATTGTAAAACTCTGATTTTAAAAATTATTTTTTATAGTTACAACATTTCAAAGATAACTTCTTTCTCATTTAATCTTTAAAAAAGAAAAATTCATATAAAGAATGTGTGCAATGAAAAAAGCAATTAAAAAAAAAGAAATGGGTTCAAAAAAATGAAGAGAAGCTGAAGTTCATAAAATTCTCGACTTTTTGGCAGACAATCGCCATTTTGAGGTAACTTTTTTGTAGTCGAATATTATGATGAAAATAACACCATTCACCTCGTTTTAAATTAAGTAGTCCATTAATTCACTTTTAACACTTTAATTCGGCATCTTTAAAAATTATCAATTACTTCCACGAATTATTTGACAGATTATTTTATTTTGACAGTTTGTACTTTAAAAAAAACCCCCGTTCTCGTCAATAAGAGTGTAATTTTTCTTTCTTCCAACCAAAAAAAATTTAAATGAATACCCACATATATTTAAAATTAATTCTTATTTTCGTTAGTTTAGAAGCTTTTAAGCTTTTTAATTACCATTTAGACATTAATAAGCAAAGATAAAGAAGTCGACGGTGATGCAACATCACATTGTACATATGTTTTATATCGAGGGTTATTTTTCAAATAGTGCTATCTGAAATTTTTCAAAAATTTTTTTTTTACAGAAATGTGTTCACTTACGGAAGGGTCATCTGTCATTTAAATTTGAAAAAAAAAAAAAAAATTTTCCCAAAACGTTTTTTTTCATAAATATTTTTTGTGCTATCTAACACACACGTTTTTTTTTTTTTGGTAAAAAAGTGCTATCTACATAAAAAATATTACTTCATATAATAAAATGATAAAAAGTGTTATTACAAAGTAGACATATTATACATCAAATGGTTAGGAATTGTGTCTAGATTTAATAAACTAATATAATTTTAAAATTCGTTGTAGAAATTTTGCAAAAAAAAAAACTGCAAAAAATTTGTCGATGAGTTTTTGTCTATAGTAAATATTTTTTTATTTATGGAGTTTTTATAGCAACGTGTTCACTGACTGAATAAAAAATCGTGGAACTTAATTAATTAAAGTCTAAAAAGTATTCATTGCAGCTCATTTTATTTTTGTTCAAATAGTGCTATCTGCTTATTTCAATGTTCAAGTCGATAAAATTTTAATTTGTAAATAGTGCTATCAGACATATAAGCGCGAATATCATGAATTTAAAAAACATTAATATATGTATGATTTAGTCGTTCATTTTTAATAACATTGTAAAATAAAGTTTAGTTATTACTCCTAGAGTTATCGAATAAATCAGTTTTTTCGCTCTCCTGTAAAGTTGTGATTTTTCAGATAGCACTATTTGAAAAATAACCCTCGATATATATCGTCATCTTAAAGACCTAATAACCTATCTGCAAAAATTTCAAAATTGAGTTTTTTATAGATCTTTATTCCCTATATTAAAACGCATATGGCAAAATTTTGACCATGCAATTTTACAAATGACAAAGTTTTGTACCTAGAGGACCGTTACGCACAAAAAAAGAGAAAAAAACATCAAAAATCACTATAAAAGATTAATTTTGTTGCATAGTGTAATTTAAACAAATATTTAGTACTTTTTTTTTTTACTTAAACCAGTAAAAGAAACTAAAACTGTTATTATTTAATGTATATAATATTCATATGTATTTCATATTCATACTAATTAGTACGGCCTATCTGCATTTTTCAGATTTTGACATTTCCAAAAACCAAATAACGAAGCTGTGCTTAGGAAAACAAAATTTTCTCAACCGCTATATATTTCTGGTTTCATTTTAATCAAAATGTGTACTTTTCGTTTCAATATTGTAAACATTTTAAATTTTCTAACGTTTTTTCTCTCACCTAAAAACTTTTGAAAACTGATATGTATTATTTTTTTTAATTTAATTTTACATTTTGATTATTCTTAACAATGTTTTCATAAGTACAAATCAAATGAAACAATATTTTCATATCATAAAAAATATATACTTATGAAATGCTAGAGTGATAAATATTTGTTTAGCCATTTTCAGTTTATTTTTTTTTTAAATGATCGTAGTTGTTCTCGATTTGAATAGTCCTTATTTTAAAGGCAAGTGCTACTTAAAACGCATTATTTTTATGAACTTTGAAAATAGGAACGTTTAAATTTTTTTTTTTTGATTTCAATTTGACTCCAATTCGATTTCCAAAACAAGGGCTGATTTTCTTAACATATTTAGCATATAACAATTCCACTATAAATACAATTGGAGAAACACACATACCGAATACGAAAAAAAGGAATATAGTCTTAAAATAATTAAAATCTAAAAGTACATCGCTGCTTTCAGATTCACTAAAGAAACGAATTTCTCCACTATGAATGCCATCATAGTTAGTATCTTCCATAAAATTAGCTAGAATACCTGATTCCATTATATATTTCAAATAACGATTGAATAACTGAAGATAAGGTAAGTCTCGCCGTGCGGTAAAATACTCCTGAATTATCAAGATTGCTTCATTGATTTTATACAAACGAGGAACTTTGAGATAACGCTGCTGAAATAATACAAAATCCGCTTTATTTTCCGCGGCCATGAACATATTTGACTGGTTCAGGTCACGGTGAGCTTGGTATATTTCTCCTCTACTTACAAGTTTGGTCTTTTGATCTACAAATTTTCGTATATCAGGTAACTTGTCTAAAAAAGTTAAACTATCTTGGGTTATTATAAGTTGATGTGATGTTTTATTTAGATCCTCCAATTTTTCTATTTTCGCTTCATAAACATCTTGCACAAATAGAGTGGATAATTTGGCCAAATACAAATTGCTTAGAATGAAACCATTGACGAACATCAGAAAATAAATCAGCTTGTGCATAAACCTTTCGACTTTAAAATTTGCGTGATATTGACAAATGAACACGGCCAAAACATACAAAGCGGATTTGCCAAAGTCCAATTCATTCGTATGGTGTTGCCGGTAGTAAATAAAAGACACTGCAAAAACACAAAATAACAGCAGTAGCAGAATACAAGTTCTGGTGGTAACAGTGAAGGGATGTAAGAAATATTCAGTTCTAGACAGGGGTGGCGGAAAAGGTGCCACAATAAGTGCTTTCATATTCCACAAAACATCGCTACTGCTACCAGCAAATCGATCGGAAATATGCAATCCTAAAGGCACAATATCCAAAGTTTTGTTATTCACACCCTGTTTAAGTTTCTCATTATTCAAGGATATATTATAACCTTGAATATCAAGTAATCGGAAATTATGCTGTTCTGCAAAAATTTTAATCATTTTATATAAATATCCGGTAGTTTTTGTTTTTCCAGAACTGTCTTGAAAAGAATAACAACGCGGTGGAAATGTTATAATGGGTACTTTTAAGGGATATCGTTGAAAATCTTGTACTTCTTTTCTATCGACATACTCTGTTAGATGTCTTATACGATAAACTGTTACGTTGGGCACTGGTTGGTAACTAAATAATCCTCCATCTGTGTAATACAAAACATTCGTATAGCCAGAAAACCAGTTTTTGTCTGCTAAACTCCACAAATCTGTCATGCTGGCTTCCGGTATAATCCATAAAATATGGGTATATTGCGAATGTTTTAAGAGTTCTTCGACGATTTCATAGACATTATTTAAAGATGAAAGTTTTAAATACACTACAGTGAGAAGCTGGTCGCGATATAATGTCTTGATGTTTGTGTGAAATTTCTTATTTATTAACAGTGCGGGCAAATACAATGATTTAATCGCATCTTCAATTTCCTGTTTAAAGTCTAGAGTGACCACAGCATTCCATTTTACATTGAGTTTCTGATTTAATTCGTTGATGATGCGTAAAGGAAAATTAGGTTCATTCCTATTTTCAGGTGGAGTTAATTTAGCAATGGAAATTCTTACAATTACAAATAAAATAATGAATTTATAAAATTGCATTTTAATGTTCATTCTTTTTTTCGAATTTATTTCTTTTAAACCTCTGTGCAGTTTGCAAATAAAACTTGTAATTTTTTTATTACTTGAGCCTTTAAAAAGTTTAAAGGACTTGACGGTGTCACGCTTTGTAAAAAATCAAAATTTTAAATTAAAAGTCGGTTTAATAATTCTCCTTTTTTCAGTTTTTGCATGAGATTGCACCTTTTTTGAGTAACAGTTTCTGTTTTTGGATCTACAAATTTATTCTGTTCTTGTAATTAAATTTGTTGAAATGGTTTTTTTCAATTTTTTTTTAACAATATTTTCTTTTTAATTGTTTTCTGTTTCTGTAATTGCTGTTTACTTGTTCACTGTTTTACATTAACTGTGCTTAAATTATTATTTTTATTTAGTTTTAAAAGAGTCCTTTATGTTAAGGACGTTTTTAATGGAACATATTGGCAATTAAAACTAATATAATGTATTTACAACAATTTAACAGTATTTATATGTACAACATTTCACTTAAATAATACAATATTCACACATATAAACAAGTTATTATTTTGCAGGGTCGTCGTGTTTGGTAGCGGTTAAGGCTCTTCCAGGCGTCCCGAAAATTTACCTTAAAACAAAGTTGTCAACAGGGTGGTTCGAAAAAAATTGTAAGCCAATCCCCTGTTGTTATTAAAGATGAAACCCAAATAGTTTTGTATACGTTACGTTGCCATTTGTAGTTGGATCATTGCCTGTTTTATACGCGTTTAATATGCGGTAAAATTTAGAATTATGCTTTTAAAATAAGTAAAAATATGTATTACGAAAAACAAAGGTGTCTTATTAGATAGCAAGTATTCAACTATTTAATAGAACACATTTGCATAAAATAAGCAAGTAAAAATGTATTGTCGTTTAAGCCCGAGCATACCCCTGCAAATAAAATTGGACCACTTGATCCATTTTGATAAAATGGACTACTCCATGGACTGGTCCGATGTAATGCAAGCATGGACCATGTCATTGTTAAAAAGTGTTTGTAGTGAGACGACATGTCTTCGTTTTTTAACGACAAGCATTCGTTTTTAAACGACTTCAAAACTAATCCTCTTGAGTATAACATGGAGTAGTTTTAAAACTACTCCTTAGTGGTCCA
This sequence comes from Pollenia angustigena, assembly GCA_930367215.1. Taxonomy (NCBI): domain Eukaryota; kingdom Metazoa; phylum Arthropoda; class Insecta; order Diptera; family Polleniidae; genus Pollenia; species Pollenia angustigena. The sequence goes on along the minus strand of OV884059.1, from coordinate 99,750,291 downwards.
AAGGTGGGTTATATGGTCCTCTCCGAGGATATCGTAATGTTAAATAGACCAGGTTTTTTCCATAAGTTTAGGTTACTTTTGGACTAGTCCTGGTCCCTTGTGGACTACTCTTTACACGCGTGTTTGGACTGGTCCTATTATTTGCAGGAATGATACCCACAGTCAGGGTTACCGTTAAAAATTTTCGAAAAAACGTCACAAAAATGGGATTTTCCAGAAAAAGGGGTCAAAAAAGGGTATTATATTAAAAAAGGATCAAGCGTTTTATCAGCAGTATTTCCCATTTTAAAGAAAATAAAAAGACCAGGTTTTTTATAAAAAAAAAAATAGTAATTTCAGAAAAAAACTTTTTTTAAGGACTTTTAATAAATTTATGGCTTTTCTGAAATATTAAAAATTTCCCAAAATTTTTGCTATATTCGCAAACTTTTCCGAATTTTTAAATTTTTGCGTAGCTTTATTGAGGAAATCGTCGCCGTTTAAAAAATAGCCCCATATATTAACCGAAGTCAGCTATTTTACAGGCCACTATCAACACTGTCGAAAAGTTCATTGCTTTATGCCATTAGTAAGGGCTACCCCTTCGGAGTGCAAAATCATTGTTAAGAAACGAACACCAAATTGTATTTTTTAAATAAATTCGAAAATCTAATTTGTGAAGTCGTAAAAAATGTTTTAAAACAAACTTTTTGCGTAAACTAACTACAATAATTAGTATTGTGGTTATTTTGTTGAACTATTTATGGTTCTCAATCCAAATCCTTAATATTTTTAATTAGGCTTAAGTTCATGAAATTTAATTTTTATTAAATTATTTTTGTGAAGAAAGGAATTTTACAACATGAAAATTAATTAAAATTGTTATTGATAATCTTTCATTCTTGACGTGGCTCGGGCTCGAACCCTGGCCGGCAGGTTACCATGACATGTTTCGATCGCTTTTAAGAAATGTTCGTTCTGTATTTTTTTATTAAATCTTCACTTGAAGTCCATTTCACCATCTCCTCTTCGAACAAATAAAGAGAACAAAACATGGAATTTTAAGGTTCTTCCTTGAGTCTGTTCCAAAGTTTAATTTTAAGCAATACTAATTTCGAATACATATATTTAGCTGAAGCACTACCATTCAGCAGTGCTTACAAATGTGAGTGCTATTTCCAAAAAAGGGTCAAAAAGTGGCACAAAACAGTTAAAAAATATACAAGAGGGTTATTAAAAAAGGGTCATAAAGGGTACCAATACCGTAGAAAAAGAGTCAAATTGATACTTTAGTAACGGTAACGCGGCACACAGTTTTTACAGAGACATTTTTGCGTGTTTTCAATTTGGGATTCATGGGCAGTAATGGACCCACCAGAACAATATTATGTTATCAGTTTAAAATTATATAAGAGTTATATGTGCTAAATATTCAACCATATCGTAGTGTGGGTTTTTGTGGCGAAGGTTAAGCGTTTTTAAAGACATGGTATCGTTTTTAGCAAAAATGACAACAATTACAACACTGTTTACAAATCTTTTACAAAAAAGGTTATCGATGTTGGTATAGTTGTTGCAAAAACTGGCGTTAAGTTTTTTAATTACACCAACGTATATAAAAAAATTCTCATCTAAATATGCCTACTCCAACCACGATCAGGATATGAGAACTCTCGACATGCCATTTTAAAATTTTGCATTTCGTAATTCTATGTACATAGATCGATTTTTTAAAGTTTGGTGAGGTTATTTAGGTGGAAATATTATATTTCTGCACCGAATTTATTTTAAATATTAACATTTGTAGATGGTTAATTGTCTATGTGCCTATTCTTCAGGAAAAGCTTTGTATGGAGACATCTGAAAGTATTTACAGATTCTCACAATTTTAATTTGGCCCTTAGGCATCCTTATGGCAATTTAGAGGTATGTAGCGAATTTCATAAAATTATCTTTAAAATTTCGACCCGTGATTTGCGTAAAGGGTAACATTAACAGACAAGCTAACTGACGGAAAGAATTAGATCCATTCAGAAAGTGATTATGAGGTGATCGGTCTACTTAAAGGTGGAACTATTAATCAAAATTGAACCCCTGGCTCGGATAAAAACTCGTTTTAACATGGCAGAGAGACAAAAACGTATATTTGCAATGATTGTTTAACAGAATAATTTATATATTTTACAATTATAATAAAAAAGACTGATTTATTTTAAATTAACACAAAATAAGTACAAAATTTTGTTTAGTTTATTTATTTGGCTGCCAGCGAAAAGCATGAGTTGAATGAACAACGTGTACGAAGAGTCGAACGGCGGAAAAATTTATATATTATTTTGTTCATAAAAAACCTAAATTCTGGTTTAATGCGTTCTCACGAAAACGATGTTTTGCAGTCAACTGAAAATATTAATACTGCACCTGAAAATATTGGTATTGCAAAAGAAGTTATTGATGCAATTGAAAAGCACCTGCCAGAAAAGCAAAGCGGCAAAATTCCTAATATGAAAGTTTAAGCATTATTTTATTTAAACTTTCCTTACGATGGTTAAGAGAGTGTTTGGGTGGAAGTGTTTGTGCTCATTTACTACAATGACGTTCTTGCGCAGAAAAATAACGTTTTTAAAATTTAAATGCGCTTTCATGTTGTATTTGTTTCAAGTAGTTCGTGTATTCAATTAATTTTTTTATTTTATATTATTTTTTTTATAACAGCTAAATAAATTTCTCTTTTTAAGCTTTTAAATCTGCGATGGGAAAATTCAGGGCTCTGCGTTTTCTCTTTTATTTCGTAGGTGTACACACACATTGCTTTTATTTTTACGGTGAAAAATAGTTCTTTTATATGGATTTTTTTTTTTTAATTCACAAAATATAACTTTTATAAAGGAACTTTTTTGATATCACTTATAATTGTTACGGTCCCTGTATTATATAAAGATAAACATATGTATGTATATAAAATTAAAAGTAAAAACTTTACATTAAATATTTCATTTAATTCATCACACATAGAGATCACAGTAAATTATTTAATAACATGCAGCAAATATTAGTTATACATTTCATAAGAATAACTTTTATTTCCATTAACGTTATCTGTAAAAATAAAACAGGTATCTATAATGGTTTCAAATCGAATTTAATATAATTTGTTTAATAAACTTTTTATACAAAAGAAATAATTTTTTGAATAAGGGAGCATATCCTTTGTTGCATTTGAATAAGTTATACACGTGTTGCTTTTAAAAGGGAGTACAAGTCATAACATTGTTTTATTAGAATAAATGTTTGCTAATCAATATCTAATTAAATGTTTCTTTCTATCATTCGAATAAAATTTAATAACAATGGTTTTTGAAGAATAATCTGCAAGACTGGTTTGCACTGCAAATTACAGATAAGTCTGCACACTAGGCAATGCTGGACATATGGTCATTGCTAGAGCTACCAGTAAAAAAAAATTGTTACAAAATTGCAGCTCCTTGCGGTAAATTTGTGTCAATTGGTCCAACAGACTGGTCCTGCATAAAATCTTTAATTGAATCGATAGTACGGTCCATATAATTAAATGTTTGAAGATTATTTCATGCAAATGTCGACCGTGTCTGCGCCTCAAATGGTCCATCCGCTTAGTGCAATTTTGGCATACCCTTTCCAACATTTCGGCCGGTATCTCATGAATAAATGCTTCAATGTTGTCTTTCAATGCGTCTATTGAAGCGGGCATGTGTGCATAGATATGAGCTTTAACATAGCCCTACACAAAATAGATTAAAGGCGTTAAATCGCACGATATAGGCGGCCAATTGACCGGTCTCGAACGTGAAAAGTAGCTCTTGCAATGCTTCTGACTGATCTTCACTCCAAATTCGACAAATCTGCTTATTAACGTACCGAAAAACCGCTTCAGTGGGTCGATTAAACTAACCATCAAATAGAAAATGCGAGCGAAGAACTTTCTTAACAGCATTTTGTACTGAATTCGATAATTTGCAAGCGTTGTTCGTTTGTAAGACGATTCATGGTTAAATTATAGACCAAACTGAAGATGTTTGACAGTGAAACAAAACACGAAACGTGCGTCAGCTGTTTAAACCAGTGTTGCCAAAAAGATAATAGCTAAAAAATCACCCGATACAACCGATCTCTACCACCAAAGACCTATCACAGGACTACTTTGGAGTCAGTTCGCTTCCTTCTAGAGCTGTTATAAAAGTTATCGATGTCAAATTTTATATAAATGCCTACATTTATATAGAAGTATGGCATTAAATGCTTTTTTCGGTTTTGCTCAGTATGTTCTATACTATTTACAGCATTATTTAATTAAAATATACTTTCGTTTTTCCTTATGATGTTCAAACATTGTTGTTAAAATAAAAAAGTATCTGCTAAAATATTGCATTTCTCTTCTACCGCACTAATTAAAATAATCTTTAAGAAAAGGTGTGTTTTCATTTTAATGTTTTTGATGAGTTCCCAAACGGAAAAGAATATTTTTCTTACGTAAATACCTGTAGCCTGTTATTCCACAATTTGTTCTTATATTTAAAAATTTTAAAGCTTCGCGAGCTTATGACAACAAGGTTCTATCTCAAATTTAGTTTAGGTGCAAATAGAACCTTGTTGTCCTTGGGTCACGTTTTGAATTTCTCCACAGATAAAATTTATTTCTTTTTTGGTATACTTTATTCTATTTCTGCAGTGATTGTGTTCATAAATATGGGTGTACTTAATACTTCTGCGAAGTTTGGTTGAACAAACAGTTTTTACTCATGTATCAAGCGCATTTAGTCCAATTTGCTTTATTAAAGTTATGTATATTTATCTTACATTTGTATTTTATAGAAAATATTATTTGTAGGTTATTTATTATAAATAAGAATACTGTTGAGAGGCTCCTTCTTGGGTCAGCTTTTATAAACGTACTTTAATATGGAACGACGATTTCAAGGTGATTTGGTTACATATTTTTACAAAGAATATTTCCACAGCAATTATTTTTGTGGCAGCCCCAAAAACGGGCTCTGCAATTAAAATCACATCTTAAAATATATTTTCTGCTTTAAATTGTAATTGTTTACTGTTTGAGTTTACGCTTAAGCCACCAGGGAAATAACATGGATATAAATGTAAGAATTCATTTCCAGTTGTAACCTTATCCCCTATGTGCTCAATTAGTTTCGTGTTCTTACGTGGTATAACTCGTGTGTTATATTTTTCCTTATTATCAGCCATAACTGTAACAGTAAAAGTTGTTGTGTAAAATATACATTTTATATCCTCCACAACTAGTTGTGAAAAGGGTATACTTAGTTTGTTATTCCTTGTGAAACTTTTTTAATATCCATCAAACATCCCGAACAGTATATGTATTTGAGTCCTTGTGTATTATTAAGTACAAAAGTGTTATGAATAAAATGTGGAACAACCGCCCAAAAAAATTGATAATTAATAATAATTGATAATAAGAATCAGTTTTACGTCAATTACCTTTCCTCTGGAGTAACAACACTTACAAACACATAATCACCAGTTAAGTTACATGTCATGTTTTCACCTTAATATCACAATTTCTTCCTTGTTATCATAATATTGTATTTACTAACCACGGGATAAGTGCTTTAAGAACAATTAACATAAATTTCCCTCAGGGATTGTTTAAATGATTATTTTATTTATTTAATTGTTTTCCAATACAACAACATTTATAATCTTATAATTACTGTAAAGGATTATAACATATATGAATTTCATTAAAACATTAATATGTATAATAAAAGTAAAAATAAAAACAATAACTTGACAACTCTGTTTCTATGATAAAACGATAATTTACCAACAGCTAAAATTAGGAGTTTTTTGTCAGTAGTGTTCGAAAAATTCCTACTCGTGATTCGAATGAAATCAAGTACCTCAAAAAAGAAAATTCCTCGTCCTTTCCGTTTTTTTAAATTCGACTAAAGTATCAATTTTATGATAAAAAGTAAAAAAGAAAATAATTTTTATTATCTCATTCATCCCAATCTTAATTAGTTTTATTCATTTAATGTATTTTTTCATCAATGAAAAGAAGAATAAAGTCTTTTTTATTTTCTGCAAACTACTTCCCTATACGGAAAGGCTCCCATACATTTCCTGCATCCAAAATTATCAAATTTTGGAGAAAAAACATTGTTAAATCCTATAAATCTACAATAACGTCGAGGGCTGGAAAAAATCTAAAAGTCTTTCGAATGTTTGGTGGGAGTTGAACTGCTTGGTAAAAAACGGGAACTATTATCGTCTTGTCACATTTTCTCCCTATGGAATTTGCTGGAGGATGATAAATTTCATTGGAATCAATGGAAACTTGGAAGTAACAAAACTTTTCAGTTAATTTGCGATCTCATTTTAATAACTCCTCATTAATATGGTAAAGTTGTTCGACAAAGCAAGAAGATTTAATTAGCAAAATAAAAGTTAAATTTAAAGTAAAAAAAACAAATAAAACCCAGAAAAGAAACAAATTATTCGTTAAGAAGCTAAAAAAATCAAAAATAATAAGAATTTAAAGCTCGGTATGTTGATGTGTTTAATAGAAAAGACCAAAAAATAAAATTAAAAAAATGAAAAACCTAAAAAATATTGTATGTTCATCATTGCAGAGTGGCTCTGCGTTAATTTTGAAAAGTGAATTATGAAATAAAGAAAACAAAAATTAACATCTCGAAATTAGTACTGGGAAACTATCGATAGTCTTAAAATATCGATAGGAAAAATGCCGATATCGATATTATAATTATTTAAAATGCAGCTATGAAAACATGGTACTGCAGCTATAATCACAGCTTTTCTGCAATGTAGAACATTATTTTATTATCAATGTTAACCAAAGGTTACGCAAAAAGTATGTGAAATATTGAGGGAATAAAATTATTCTAAAAATGCTTAAAAAATAAAATTAATTTTATAGAGGCACATTCGAAAAAAATGGTTAAGCTGTTATGATACTTGCTATTTTTTGTATTTTTTCTATATTGGAGAACAGTGCAAATATATTTGCATAGGAAAACTGACTAAGTGTAAAGAGTATGATTATATCATAAAAAATCTTGAAATGTCAAACAAATATACATGTGTTATCGATAAATAATCTAAGACTGTCAAAAAAAATATAAAATTTTTTTAACTTAAAATTGACATTTCCAGAATAATTGTTAGCACTGTTGCCAATTTTTTTAGTTTTTGATCGAAAGAAACGGTTTTTAACATTTTTTATCTGGTTTTTTGTGGGGAAAAAACGTGGGCAGTATTGTTTGTCTTGTTTACATTTTATCAAATTGTATTTCTTGTTCTTTCTCGCATTTATTGTTTCATTCAGTCAATCCTAAAAAAATCCAATACAAAAAATAGCAAGTATCATAACACCTTAACTATATATTATGAAAAAGGAATGATATTTTCGTTTAAACGTTAAGTTTAGTTCTATTTATTTACTTCTTGTTGTTTTTTTAATAAAATATTATGTTTATGGTTTTCTTTTCAAACAAATCTTTATGAATTTTTTGATACATATGTCTGTTGCAAATAGAATCAAGTTGTTATTCGACCTTTTTTCGTTTTCTATTCAGTTATTGAAATTAATTTAATTTAATTTTATTTTATTGAAATTTATTTTTTAGGAACAATTTTTTAAAAACTGTCATCTAAAATAATGTGCTTACTAGTGATGATATACTATCGATATTTTCTGCTATCGATATTTAACGATAGTTCGGATTTCACTATCGATATAACTATCAACTAAATATTTGTACTTGTGTAGGAAAACTTTAAACCATTTTTTATCTGGCTACAGTTCGTTGCTTTAATCACTTTATTAAAAGTTCAAATATGACGTATGTATGTACGTACGATACTTAAAACGACAGTTTTTGAAAAATGTTGCTGGTGTCAGGTAAAAAATATTGGTTTCTTTGCTTTAAAGTATGTATTTCTTTTTTATAACAACTACAACTTATTTCAATAACTGTATAAAACAACGAAATGAAGTCCAATTAAGAGCTTGATTATATTAAAAACATACATATGTAGCATGTATGTATGTTCAAATAGAGATTTATTGGGAAGAAAACTTTAAACATAACATTTTATTCAAAACAAAACAATAAGTAAGTAAATAGAACTAAGCTAAACGGTTTAACAAAAATAATATTCATATTAGAATTTTTAAAGTTCCAAAAAATGGTAGTTAGCAAAAAATTAATGCTGAAGAAATACATACTTATTTATGTATGTATCCGGGCATCTCCGTCAAAAGGTTCACCGTGGCCGAAAATTTAAAAGTTATTAAAAGCTGATTATTTTACGACAATGTTATAGAGAAATATTTAGATGTTACCAATTTTATAAATTTACCCATAAATTTGTTCACTTAGATGAACAATCAGACTGCAAAGTTGTGCAAACGCTATTTCTTAAATGTTTTATTGTGTGTATACTTTAATATTTAGCTTTCTTAAAAGAGGTGATATTTGATAAAAATTATTCCAAAAAATTTTCTTACATGGTCTGTAATCTAAGGAAGAGTTCAAAGAGAAATATGTTATTTGGATTAACGCTAAATTTGTATTTTTTTTTTTTTAATCATTATTCAGTTAAATTATTACGGAAAAATTTCATGTTCGAAATGTCACGTATCGACCCAGATTTTGGCTTAAAAAAAGAAAATACAGAAGATTTTGGAATCAAACCAAGACATTTTAATGTTACATTGCTACGTAGAATTCTGAAAGTAAATTGACTAAAAAATTGTGCGAGCTTCGCTGAATTACGCCTTTTTATACATGGCCACAAAAACTACTTTTGTTTTTTTCACGTTCGAACCGCTACAGCTTTTGCCATTATCTTTGACCTAGAATCGCGCCCGCCATAAACTTAAGAATAGATAACAGTGCTTTCTTAGTGCTATAACTTAAGTGGTAAGAGAACGTAAAAATATTTTTTGTTTAAAATGTTATTGCATTTTTGATGCGTACGACTGTCACGTTCAACACTTTGGAATTACCCATATACTGATTTTTTAACGTTCAAAATAAAAAGGCGTTAACTTTTTGAATAGAAATTGTCCAACTTATTTGTTTTTTTTTTGTTATTTTATAATATAACGGCACCTGAAAGCACCATTCTGACGGAGCCAAAGTATGAGGCACTATGAGATGTTTTATTGCAAGTTTAGATAATGTTCTAAGTCTGTGTTCATACGACTCATGTCTTATTGACAAGATTGCTACTTTATAGGAGAGAGGTATGGGGGAAAAAGAAACGAGTACACAGATGCATGTACTGTCTTTACGTTTTGCTTTTTTATTCGTTGTTTAATTTTGTTATTGTTTTCAATATCAAAAGAGCACTTGTCGTCAACATGACATGAATCATTAGAACGCCAATTCATGTGCAAAGAAGAAAAAGGAAGAATCTTGTCAATAAGACATGAGCCGTATGTAGCGATTCTTTGGGATTACGGGTATTGTTATGGGAACATGCTACCTAGTAGTTCGGCCGTGCTCGTCGGATGGGATGTGTTCAGTTCCCGAAATGTAGTTTTGAAAACACAATTTTGAATCGCCAGCAGAAAATTTTAAATTTAGGTAGCTTTAAGACATAAACGATGGAGAGAAGAAAGGAAAATGTATCGGATGAGTGTAGGGGTAGCTTAAGATCTTATTTGCTACACCGGTCTTTATCCACCCACCATGCTGTCAAAGTGAACTATTAGTTGACAGCCCAATAATAAAAAAAAACTACAAGAATTTACCTAACCCATTCTTCCAACTTCACCTTTCGTAATAAAAGAAATTAGTAATTCATGTTATAAAACATTATAATATTTCCAAATATTTATTCTCATATAAGAAATTATTGAAAGAATTCATGAAAATAGTAAATTACTTTTAAAGTTACCATAAGATTAAAAAATTTGTTTTAAAATTGTATTTAATACAAATAGAGATAATTAATAAAAAAAAATTTTAAATGGATTCAATTGTAAGTATATTTAGATTAAATTTTCATTCATATGTAATCTTAATTATAAAAAAAAAATCAAACCAATTAAAGTGTCTTGTGGGTGTAAAGTGTTTTACATTCGTAATATGAATATCTAAAATAACCAAACAACACTTAAATGTTTAACAGCTCAGTAGCAACATTTGTTGCATCCGATTCATTGTATTATTTTAAGGGTTAAGGGCTCTCGAATGAACATCAGCCGGTTTGTTTTTAAATTTTTTGTTATTTCCGTAGGCTAGTTAACGTGTTTTTCGGGGTTTTGATTATTAATTTGTATTGAAAAATAAATTTCGTAGTGTGGGTAAGATTGGTGTGGTCAAGAACCAATCCCGGCCGAGGAGAGCTAGCATATTAAATGGGTCCCGCCGACCACCACCTTTCTAAAATTCTCAGTATACATTTATTGTACCGGGAAATTAAATTTCTAAAATTTCAATAACCATATCTCAAATTACAGCCTTTAGCCAAAAGATTATTTGTAATTACAACTGGGTCGCATATCGACCCCTTTGCGCGAAATTATCGTATTTACAAAATCCAAATTTTACAGGACAGCCATTTTTCTACTTTTCATTTGCAGCAACGAAGTGGAATTCGCCTGCAATATTTTGTCAGGTGACGTCTCTTTGAATGTAGAACAAGATTGCATCAAAAACTCAATTTCCAAAAAATTGGCGTATACGATAATTTCGCGCAAAGGAGTCGATATGTTAAATCCCAAAAGTACAGCGTTGAAAGGTTTTACATTTTAAGTAGCATAAGTGAAATATCAAAATCATAATTTGTTTCAAAGCTAAACAAGCAATTTCATAAAAATTTCCCTTCGAGCAGAAATCTACTCCCAAAAAGTTGTTGTCGTCAAATTTTATGCCAATGTCAACATTTGTAAGACAATAATCCCTTTTAAAGCTATTTTAACCCTTGTGTTAATATCCGGGTTCCGGGGTTCCCAAATTGGTACAGTTACACGAAATAAATAAAAAATATTTTTATGAATAAGTGGGTATAAAATAGTATAAAATGTAAAAAAGGTTAATTATAAATAAAAAAAATGTGATATATTTTTATTTTTTTTTATTTTTATTATTAAAATTAGTTTAATCTTACATTGCAAAGTAATGAGTTAAAAAGCTGATATATTTAACTACTCTTCACTTATTAAACATTTTCATTTTAACACGGTGATGTTATTGGAAGCAAATACTTACCGCCCTCGCTTACGAATAGGAAGCTGAAAATGTCATAACCACATTCGCTTACAAATAGGGATTAAATACGTCATGACTTCGTTCGGTTACAAATTGTCAAACAAATCGAGTTTCTAATTTAATTTACTTTCTATTGCAAAATTTGCCTACCCTCCATTAAGGATGTATTTATACTCAATAAGCCATAGAACGATACGATTGCAAAAACGATATATTTTCTAAAAAAAACGATATAAGGCATTTTCATTAACAGTGGAAGGTACAACGGCAAAAAATCAATTCAGAAAAAATCAATTCAGATCAAACTATGGACTAGGTATTGAACTTTTTGTAATTGGTCAATACGATAAAAAATCTGAATTGGTCCATACTTTTTCCGAAATTTTTAGAATGGCATCAGCGTGTCAAGGCCGAAAAATACGGACATACGCGGTTACCAATGAAAATTACAGAACTATCTTATCAAATATTTTCCCGAAAACTATCGTCGTCAAATTTTATGCCAATATTAATATTTGTAAGACAACAACAACATTTAAAGCCATATTTGGTGTGAGCTATGGTTAAATTAAAACTCATGGTTTGCCATATGTAGCATGTAAAGCCCCAACGAATTAAAATACTGTGATGTCAGTTTTTTTTTAAAGATTGATTTATAATTTATAGAAACCAAATAAAGCGCTAATATTTAACCGACAGCTCGATTCCAAAACATCCTGAGTTAACTAAGAATGTTTTAAAATGTTTTAATCTTTGAATTTAGTATTGTTCAACTTTAATTTTTTAAACTGTTGGTGCTGATCGGCTTATCCAAGACAAAGTTAAGCAAAAACAAGTTCTCCTGCAAAACTCACTTTTTCGACTTGTCATGTTTTGCAATTGAGCTGCCGAAATATACTTACTCTCGGCCAAGTCCACAGTTCGTTTTCGAGTTTTAGGAAAATAAATAGCAGCTTAAATTATAATAAGCAATTTTTTATTTATAGTATTTATTTCACATATGAGTAGCCGCTCTATTTACAAATTTTTTTAGAAAGTTCCATTCTAGGACTAAAAGTTTTAATCGGTTTTCTTAATCCATCATTCGGACTACCCTTATACTCGGCCATGTTTTAGAAATCGAGTGAAATTTAATCGATAGATATTTTCAGTTTATTTTTTTCCATGATCGTAGTTGCTCTCGATTTGAATAGTTCTTAATTTAAAGGCAAGTGCTACTTAAAACGCATTGTTTTTATGAGCTTTGAAAACAGGAACGTTTACAAATTTTTTTTGATTTCAATTTGACTCCAATTCGATTTCCAAAACAAGGGCGGATTTTCTTAACATATTTAGCATATAACAACTCCAGTATAAATACAATTAGAGAAACACACATACCAAAAGCCAAGAAAAGAAATAAAGTCTTAAAATAACTAAAATCTAATAGTACATCGTTGTTTTCGGATTCACTAAAGAAATGAATTTCTCCACTAAGAATGCCATCGACGTTAGAATCTTCCATAAATTTAGCTAGAATACCTGATTCCATTATATATTTCAAATAACGATTGAATAACTGAAGATAAGGTAAGTCTCGCCGCGCGGTAAAATACTCCTGCGCTATCACGATTGCTTCATTGATTTTATACAAACGAGGAACTTTTAGATAACGCTGCTGAGAGAATATGAAGTCCAACTTGTTTTCATAGGCCATGGACAAATATGAATTATTCAGGTCAATGTGGGCTTGCAACCCTTCGCGTACACTAACAATTTTTGTGTTGTTGACTATGAATTCTCTTATATCAGGTAACTTGACTAAAAAATTATAATTATCTTGAGTTGTTAGAAATTGATGTGAAGTTTTGTTTAAGTCCTCCAATTTTTCAATTTTCGCTTCATAAATGTCTTGAACGAATAGAGTGGATAATTTGGCCAAATACAAATTGGTCAAAATGAAACCATTAATAAACATCAGAAAATAAATCAGCTTGTGCATAAAAGTTTCGACTTTATAATTTGCGTGATATTGACAGATGAACACGGCCAGAACATACAAAGCGGATTTGCCAAAATCTATTTCATTCGTATAGTGTTGCCGGTAGTAAATAAAAGAAACTGCAAAAACACAAAACAACAGCAGTAGAAAAATACAAGTCCTGGTGGCAACAGTGAACGGATGTAGAAAATATTCAGTTCTTGACAGGGGTGGGGGAAAAGGTGCTGCAACAAGAAATTTCATATTCCACATAACATCGCTACTGCTGCCTGCAAAACGATCGAAAAAAAACAATCCCAAAGGCACAATATCCAAAGTTTTGTTATTCACACCCTGAGTAAGTTTCTCATAATCCAAGGACATATTATAACCTTGAATATCTATTAAGCGGAAGTTATAGTATTGTGCAAAAATTTTAATCATTTTATATAAATATCCAGTAATTATTGTTTTTCCAGAACGGTCTTGAAAAGAATAGCAACGAGGAGGAACTGAAATAATCGGTACTTTTAAGGGATATTGTTGAAAATCTTGTACTTCTTTTCTATCGACATAGTCTGTTAGATGGTTGATACGATTAATTGTTATAATGGGCACTGCTTGGTAACTAAATAATCCTTCATCTGTGTAATACAAAACATTCGTATAGCCAGAAAGCCAATTTTTATTTGCTAACCTCCACAAGTCTGTCATTCTGGCTTCCGGCATTATCCATAAAATGTGGGTATATTGCGAATGTTTTAACAGTTCTTCGACGATTTCATAGACATTATTTATAGATGAAAGTTTTAAATACACTACAGTGAGAAACTGTTCGCTATATAATGTCTTGATGTTTGTGTCAAATTTCTTAGTTATTAATAGTACAGGCAAACTCAATGATTTCACTGCATTTTCAATTTCCTGTTTAAAGTCTACAGTGACCACAGCATTCCATTTTATATCGAGTTTCTGGTTTAAGTCATTGATGATGCGTAAAGGGAAATTAGGTTCATTCCTAATTTCAGGTGGAGTTAATTTACCAATGGAAATTCTTACAATTAGAAATAAAATAATGAATTTGTAAAATTGCATTTTGATGTTCATTCTATTTTGAAATTTATTTTTTTAAAACCTCTTTGCTGTTTGCAAATAAGACTTGTAGTTTTTTTAAGTACTTCAGCCTTTAACAATTTAAAGGTACTGACGGGACACCTTCTGCTTTGTTAAAGATGCAAATTTTAAATAAAATGTCGGTTTTATAAATCTCCTTCTTTTAGTTTTTGCTAGCGAATGCTCCTTTTTAGTCTACAACTTTTGTTTTTGGGCTTAAAAATTATTTTGGTTTTTCCCTTAAGTTTTTTTTTTAAATTCTTTGTTTAATTTTTTTTTAAATTTTTTCTATTTTGTGTTTTTGATTGTTTTTATTTTTTCCGCTTTTGTAATTGTTGTTCACTTGTTCACTGTTTTAAATTGACAGTGTTGAAATTATTATTTATGTGTACATTTAAAAGAGTCCTTAACGTTAAGGAAGTTTTGTACTGAATCTAATGGAACAATTTGGCAATTAAAACTAATACAATGTATTAACAACAATGTAACAATGTTTATATGCACAACAATTTCACATAAATAATACAATATTCACATATGGATGTTTCCAAAGTAACGGTCGTAATCGATTTTCGGAGATTTTTTTAAATAAAATTCTAACCGACCCAAATATGCCACGAGGATAATTGCTTTATTTTGGACTAACGAAAGTTCAAGCAACGGTAGCAACCGAGAGAATTCATAAAAAAATGTAATTTCAATACTTTTTTTGACCATTAAAAATGTAACGGTCGTTACTTTATAAATGTGTGTGTTTTACATCATGTATTGTAAAATTTTGCACAGGATATGCCAAATAAAATATCTGATTAAATTCATTGAAATGTTTTGTTAAAGGAATGGATTAATCTTCAAACCAAAAACATTAGTTACCAAACAAATTTTGTTTTTAATGTAATGATTTGTGTCTGAATTCATTTATTATGGGTAACAAAAAAAAATAAAAAACAAAATGATTTTTGTAAGTATAAAGAAAATTAAAGTTAAGGCTCAGTTAGTCTTTACTTTCTGTTTCTGTTCTGTTCCGTGCCGTTCTGTTACGAAATTGTGTTAGTTACTTTTTCTGTAGTAACTTATCAGCCATTTATGACAAATTTATTAGTTTTGCACCGTTCGTTGTTTATTTCAATAGCTTTAATGTACATGAATTTGAAGTAATTAAATTTTATGAATTTTTAAAATCAAAAAACAGTTTATTTCAATAAAAATATGTATTTTTTATAATTTATTTTGCTGTCACTTACAAATTCTTAACAATTTTTTGATTTAAACAACTGATCCGAAACAGAACAGAAAAACTAATCAATTTCATAGGTTTTTTAATAACAAAAACAAATCAGCTGATTCGTAACAGAACGGAAAGTAAAGACTAATTCTGCCTTAAATCTTTCGGATAATGACAGATACATTTATTTTGTATAATTTTTGCGGAAAATAAATTCAAAATAATAATTTCATTTTTGAGCTATAAGTGGTCATTTTCTGTGGAAACACCCATATATAAACAAGTTATTATTTTGCAGGTTCGTCGTGATTGGAAGTGGTCATGTCTAAACATTCCGGCCCCCATGACATCGTGAAATATTTAACTGATTTAAGGCTCTTAAAGGCGTCCCGAAAATAAATATTTATTAACCTTAAAACACGGTTGTCAGCAGGGTGGTTCAATGGAAATGTTGAGCCAATTACCTGTTATGATTAAACATAGTTAAAACAGTTCCGAAGTACCGCCCTTTAAGTTGTTTGTACCCTGCGTCGCTATTTGCAGTTTGATCATAGCCAGGGAAGCCGGAAATATGTACTTAAAAAACCGTTTATACGTGTTTAATATGCGGTTAGATTTTGAAAATATTTGCATATAATAACCATAACCATACTAAAACAGGTGCCTCTGTACCCGAACGTACTTTGAAGTCATATTTTTCTTAAACTAAAAAAAATACAAATTTGAGGCTCCACAAGTTCCTTCAGATAACCATTTTCTTAAGATTTTTTCCATCTAAAGCACTCTTAATTCTTTTGGATTGACTGTTGAGCCACCCAAAGACGAATAGTCCTTTCCCTCCTGATAAGGGTACCCGGGTACCCTTATATAACTTTTTACATTTTGTATGAAAAAAAAAAATTATAGTATTTTTTTGTTTATTGGTTATTTAATTAAAAAAATATTTTACATCAAACTTTGTACATGTATAAAAAATAAATAAAACTGTTACTAGTATTGCTGCATAAAAGAAAAAATAAAAAAGTTAACATCTAGTGCAGCGTGGATCAATAGTTTTGCTATGCGTATTGCACATTGGTCGTTTACAGCCATCGCATATTTTGCGTGTTTTTCGATCAGATTTTGGATCAGTAGTCACGCAAAGGTAGCAGCGACCCTTTATTGGCAACCGTCCAGTTTTATCTCGTTTGGTTGTATCTGATGGGACCGCAGCATCCTGGAAAACTTCTTTAGGGATGGTTTTATTTGTCGTAAGCTCTAGAGCTGCCCGGACGTTATAGTGTCGTGTTATTTGATTATCATTAGCTCTTTTGTTCATATTTTAGTTGCCAACTCCACGCCAAGTGATGTTAAAAATCCTCGACGAGAGCTTTGTTTTACTTTTGCGCTTGGATCGAGGCTGGAGTATACACAAAATGCACCCAATGCACCCAATGCAGCCACGTCAATCATATTGAAAAAAACTGCCAATGGCCATCTATTTTTTATGCATTTGGTGGTATATTTAGACACCATCTGGTCCATAACATCTACTCCGCCTTTTGTTTTGTTCTAGAAGTCATTAATCTCCTCTTTTCCATTAACAGTTGGCTCCCCTCGAGTATAATGCATTGTTGACAGAGGGAAACACACTTCTTCTTTTTGGTCACAACAGACAAAAGTGTTCCGTTTTTGTTGAAACCATATTGGGGTGTACCTATATCGTCCGTTGGGTTTGGATGAAGCTCTTTTGGTATATTTGTAGGCTTTGTTTTGTCGAAGGGTACCGACGAGACTTATTCCTCTAACTTGTAGCCGATTGGCCAAAGGAAGTGAAGTAAAAAACTTGTCGGTTGTTACATTTATTCCAGATTGCTTGTAGAAATCCACCAGATCTAGAACGATGTTTTCTCCTACATTTACCTGTCGTTGACCACCAGGTGGCTTGCCTGTGTAAATGACTCCATTCAAAGGATAGCTATTGGCTGTGTTACACAAACAAAATATTTTTATTCGGTATTTAGCTGGCTTTAAGGGAATATATTAAGTGAAACTGGTTCTACCTCTAAATGGAAATAACTGTTCGTCTACTGTCACATTTTCATCTGGAAAATAATTTACACGAAAACTGCAGCAACATATTCCATATATCGGAGATAGCAGCAGCTTTGTCTGTTTGTTTGCATTGTCAAACGTATTACGCGTAGTATTTGTTGAAATCTATCGCGACTTAACGATGCTTTGTATAAAGGTTGACTGAAATTCCCCCATAGAATTGAAGGAGGATCATCGTTGTCACCATTTATACCCATGATCAGTAAAATTCCAATAAAAGGATCAAGTTCTTCCATTGAAATCAACCGAAATTGGCGAGGTTTCAATGTTAAAACTGCAATATCCGCAGCATTTTTCTGATTGAAATCCAGTGCTATTTCATTGCCTTTTTCTGTTGCTGCACAGAAAAAAATAAATATTGATATCAATTAAAAAATGTGTGATATTAATTAAAAAATTAATTATATTTCCACCAGTAAACAAATTAATAGTATCAATTAAACCAGTTAATAGTATTAACTAAACGTTTAATTTACTTGATTAAACGTTTAATTCACTTGATTAAATTTTTAATTAAAACTGATTTTATTTTTGATTAATGCTTTAATTGGTGAAAAATTTTGGAGAATTTTTTCTGTGTGTGTCTCAGGATCTCATTTTTTGTATTTTCTGACAAAAATTCATCAAATATTTTGCGATTAGGTCCACCTATGTACACAAACAATAAAATATATTATAACATATGGTGTTTATAGAATAAAACCAACATTTTTTGCGTATAATATTTTGGGATGGAGTTTTAGCATTTGGTATCTCTTGGGAATACCATTCAGTCTGATCACTTGCTATATATTTTGAAGCAGTATCTGAAACTTCGCCACGCAATTCTAATTCCTCGTTGTCTTCTTCCTCTGGAGTCTCAACTACACCTTCCATTTCTATATCCGAGGCTTCATCTGCATCAGGAAACCATTCATGTTCTGTGGGATTCATCATGTCGTCGTCCTCTAATTCCATTTCACATAAGATATCAATATTATCTGCAGTTTATCTAATACAAATGCGTAAAATAAATGAATGTAGTTAAAAATAAAAAAAAATATAAAGAAAACTTACGCGGGGATGTTAAGATATCCATTTCGCGATGGTAAATGATCTAAAGACTTCGATGATGATATATTTGCCCTTATTTTGGGGGCACCTACCTTAGATGATGGTCCCGCATCAGAAGATATTGGTTCAGACACATTCATTTCCATAACAAGTGCATTACGTTTACGCGATATCGAAAAAATGTATAAAACAAAAAAAGCAAGGACACGCAACCGTACGCATCAACACCAAAACCGAGAATGCAAAATATAATCGAAACGATGCATACCCACAGTATAATTGTGTATAACATATAAATACAAACAGGGGATTCCCCGTTTTAAAATACATAGCATAAATAATAACGAACAAATAAACACAAACGGGTACCCGGGTACCTTTGTCAGGAGCCAACGTATGTAAATGCTGTCAGTACGGTTAGGCTTAAGCAAGCAAAAAGTATTGTCGGTCAAGCCTGAGTATATGATACCCTAGACCATGGTTTTAGCATACACATTTTTGCGTTTTCCACATTTTGGACTCATGTGCAGTAATGGACCAACCAGAAATTTGTTATCTTATGAGGTTAAAATTGATATAAGAGTTATTTGTGCTAAATATTCACCCTTATCATAGAATCGTGGTTAGCAAAAACAACAACAAATGCTACACTTTTTACAAATCTATTACAAAAAAGATTTTCTTGCAAAAACTGTCGTTAAGTTTTTTAATCACGACAGCGTATTTGTAAAAAATTTCTCTTAAATATGCCTATGCTAACCACGATCTAAAGATATCTTAGCCTGTAAAAGGTTTTTTCGTCTAAAAGCAATTTATTGACTTGGTTTTCATTGGTCAACTCTGGGGCCTAGTTCTGGCAGTCGTGATCGAGTACTTTCTCGATACTGAGCGAATCGAAATTATTTTTTCAGTATTGTGAAACTCAAATTTATGCCTTGCAACAATGAAAAAATAATTCTGATTCGTTCAGATATTAAATTGCTTTCGAATCGAGAAAGTCCTCTATCACGAATGCCAGAATCAGGCCCCTCGACCAGCCATTTTAAAATTTTGCATGCCATAGTTCAACATAGATCAATTTTTATAATATAACCATTTTAAGATGGTTAATTGTCTATGTGCCTATTCTTTCGGATATAGATTTTTATGGAAACAGATTTACACCATTTTAGTTTGGCTTCGTCCTAATGACAAATTAAAGGTTTGTAGCCAATTTTGTGAAATTATCTTAAACTTTGACCTGTGCCTTGTGCATAAGGTTACATCAACAGATAAGCAGCCTGACGGAAATCGGTAGATCGATTCAGAAAGTGATTATAAGAATATCGACTTACTAAAAGGTGTAACATAAAACTCTATTAACCAAAATTTATAACAATAAAAAGCTCTGAAACGAATACATATTTTGCTTTTGCATCCTTTGGTCGTACCAGGAAACCCTTTCAACTGCATATTTACGGTTTCCCTGATCAAAATATATTTTATCTCGTTATTAACCCATTAAGGCTCGAGCCATGATCCCATTGAGCTATAATGATGAAACTTTTAAAATGTTATTGTTTATACCTAAATATGAAAGAAAACAAATTTTGGGCAAATCGGATACGTGGGAGCCCAGATAACCCCCGTTGCGAAAACGCAACGTTGGGCCTTAACGATATAAAAATTAAGCGCATTTGCAAACATTTTTAATTATTATTTTTTATTCACGTCTTTAGGAAAAAGATATTCATATACAATTCATTTTTAATTCAATTATGATATGCACCAAAGCGCTTTGGGTGCACTGCTACGTCACATTTCTCATATTTGTAATTGATCGGTCCATAAGTAACACGTATGTACGCCTAAAACCATAACAAATAATTCTATTGTAATAAATTTTGTATATATATGACTAGAAATCACACTGTCAACTTTCG
This sequence comes from Pollenia angustigena, assembly GCA_930367215.1. Lineage (NCBI taxonomy): Eukaryota > Metazoa > Arthropoda > Insecta > Diptera > Polleniidae > Pollenia > Pollenia angustigena. The sequence goes on along the minus strand of OV884059.1, from coordinate 99,729,681 downwards.
TAAAGATCGGTTCATAATATACCACAGGTGCAATATAATGCTCACTCTTGAAATATCCTAGCTGTCAGTGGATGGTATCAAATATTTGGCATAGCCGAATATAGCAGTCTTACTGGTTTTTCTTTAATATCCTGGGAGAGGATAATTTCACATTACTTGTTCGATTTTCTCTTACTGTACCTATTGAAGTAGGGACTAAAGTTGCATGTTCAGAAGGACGGCCTTAGTGGTATACCTTCAACATGCAACAAAAGCCTATGTATTACCTCCTCGTGGTGGTTCCTGTCAACATCTCTTTGAGATGGCTGAAATACAAGGCTCTAGCCGAGGCTGGCTAGGAAATGGCGGAGCGAATTCCAAAAGTCTAGCGTCCTCGAATTTATCCAATGGCGTGAAGTATTAACCATAGTACTTACGGTTTATGGCATCCTCGGGGATCAGTGCCCGCAGGTGTCCCTTACCACCTGTCTGATCATTGGTTGAGGTATCGGTTTACCTTACCACTTGCAGTGGTGGCTCTTGTAAGTCAAGGGATTTGGATTAGAAAGCCAAAATTTTTGTGAAGTAACACTTTTTGTGGAGGAAAAGGACGTTTGCGTTGTAGCGTTGTAGACACGTGGTATGTGAGTAGGTATGTGATGGAGGTATGTGAGAAGGATGAGAAGGAGTGATAACAAGAAGTGTTGGAAGAGGTGCAGTGTACGAGGTGGCTGATGGTGTTACCCAAACTAACGCGGGTAGATGTTTTCCAAATTGCAATTGGAACTAGTGGAGTGGTTCGGTTGCGAGGAGGAGACATCTGTGTCCTGTTACTATTTAACAGGAGCTGTTGACAGAAAACACGCAGCAAGAGATTAGATAGCTCGAACTTCCTAGCAAGGAGTTTGAATGTTTTCAGTTCAGCCGACTGTTAACATATTGCAAGATATGCGCGAATTTGTCAAGCTTTGTACATCGACATTTAGAGAAAAATGTAAAAAAACTGAGTCGCTAAAACCCACCATGCAATTAAGTCATAGTGCAGATATGCATGTAAATCTTGGACATATGTACCTATTGAAGTAACCCTGGGGGAAATTTGTGTCAATTGTTCCAACAGACTCGTCCTGGGATTTGTGAAAATAGAACAAGTTCAAAAAGATAGCTCGAGTTGTACCTATACCCAAATCTGGATCAATTAGGAGTTTGGATGACTTAAGGCCCATTTCTATTTTACCTGCTATATCTAAAGTTGTTGAACATATTATTAAACATCAGGTTTTGTCTCATGTTCATAGTAGCCTGTCTTCTTCGCAATTTGCTTTTCGTTGTGGACACAATACTACTTCTTTGTTATTGAATTTAACTGATGCCATACGTGAGAATGTCAATAGGGACTATATAGTGTCATTAATTTCGCTTGACCTTACGAAAGCTTTCAATTCAGTTTGCTTTCGCACATTGATTAGAAAATTGAGTGAGTTATTTAATTTCTCTAAAACGGCATGTATGCTAATTTATTCTTATTTATCTGGAAGATATCAATTTGTTGATACTGGTGGGATTTTTTCTGAAACTCTTCCTTTAGTTTCTGGTGTACCCCAGGGATCTGTGTTAGGGCCTCTTCTTTTCATAATGTACGTTAATGACCTACCGATGCAGATGGAGATGAGTTTTTGTAGACCTTTTCTATTTGCTGATGATGTTTTTTTATTGCATAGTAGTCATAGGGATAATGTTGATGTTCTTGAATCCAATATGAATCATAGTTTAGGACGCTTTTCGTTATGGGCATCTCTTAACTCTTTGATTGTTAACCACAGTAAGACTAAGGCTATTATTTTTGGGCAAACACAGAATGATTTGCATGTCTATATTGATGGTCAGAGAATTGCTTTTGTTGATAGTCTCAAGTGCTTAGGAGTATTTCTGGATGCTGGCCTTACCTTTCGGGGTCAGGTTGATCGTATTTATTCCAATGTGTTAGGTACATTGCGAAGAGTTTACTCTAACAACATTTTTTTGCCTTTCCGAATAAGATATAAATTGGCGTATTCACTCTTGATGCCACATGTTTTTTACGGACTAGAGGTTGTGTCTGGTACTTTTGCTTGCATTTTGAATAAATTGAAGCGTGTGGTTAATATTATAACGCGTTATGTTTATAATATTTCTAGGAGGGTTCATGTTTCTGATTATGTGAGAACTTTTCTGGGATGTAATTTTGGTAATTTTGTCAGGATTCGTTGTTTATTACTTTTTTATAGGGTTATTAAAAGTGGTGTTCCTTGTCTTCTTTGTTCTGAATTTAAATTTTCGTCTTCTAGTAGGAATCCTCAGATCTTTATCCCTAGAATAAGATATGGTTTATTTGAGAGGTCTTTCGTTGTGAGGGTGGCAAGGAACTGGAATTATTTGCCTCTTGTTCTCCGTACTTTTTCTCACTCTAATAATTCATTTCGTTTGAAACTTTCGCTTCACTTTTCTGCTCAGTAAATCAATACTTATTTATTTTTATTTATTTTTTTTTATATGCTTATTTTGCATCTTGCTTAGCGTCTTTTGGGATTGCGCTACTAACATTTGTTTAAGCTCATGAATTCATAAGCTAATGAATATGCTTACTTTACACTCATATGTTGAATGTGATAAGGGATGATTTTATTGCCAGTGTTGGCTTAGTTTGTTTGGCCTACTACTTTGGGACATTTTTTATTGTTGTGTTGGACTTGTCATTTACTGGCTGGGGAGCCAAAAGTGGATTATATGGTATTTGTATTTTGTAAACAGATATTTATTTTTTTTTTTTGGAATTTAATGGAATATCTTATCAGGTGTATATATACTTTGTAATATAAAATTGTTTTTGGCCTATGAGGCTTATTATATTACTTGTGAATAAATAAATAAATAAATAAATAAATTCATGACCAGTGAAAGGAGAACTTATCATTTAACTGGTATATTAAGAACAAAAAGTTTCAAAATGTAATGAATTACAGTACAGTCTTTACCGATGGTGTGACACTTATTTGGGACTTTCTAAAATTTGGTTCTTAAATTTAGTTCTGGGGACTTGTTTTATTGAAATATGACAACCCGATGTTAAAGTGATAGGTCTCATTCATATACAGTATTAGAACTGGAGTCAATCTCTATCACTAAAGACCTATCACGGGACTACTTTGGTGTAAGTTCGCTTCCCTCTAGGAAAATAACACACTTTGGGCATAAGAAAAAAAAAAGAAATTGTCATAGAGAATTGGCCATTAGTTTGAAAAAGGTGAAAAAATTATCGAAAATTTCAAAACACATACTAAATAACCACATAAATAACAACATATATACAAGTTTTTATATTGTTGTTTTAAATAGCAAGTGATTGTATAATTATATTTTATTTGTTAATTTTGTGTAATTTGTATATGGTATAGGCCCAGTGTTGCGTTTTCGCATCACGGATATATCCAATCATAAAAAAGTCTCAAATGTCTACGATGATTGGATTTTTTTTCAGTTGAAATAATAATGTTCGCATGTTAGCTACCTCCTTCAGAAGTTTCAGATAGGTATATTATATATTACTTTATTTTTTTAACTTTTTTCAAAAGTACCCAAAAACAGGAAAAATTCAAAATTTAAATTAAAAATGTTTATAAAAAAAACTTATGTATGATACAAATCCAAAAACAGGTCGATTAGATATTTAGTTTAGTTTTATTTTACTGTGCTTTATAACAATATCACGTAACAACAAAATGCCTGAGGGAAGGTTTAAGTGAACGTTGCGAAAACGCAACGCAGGGCCTTAATGGCTACCCACAGTTTTTACAGAGATATTTTTGCGTGTTCCCTATTTGGGACTCATGGGCAGTAGTGGACCCACCAGAACTATAATAAGTTATCAGTTTAAATTTTATATAAGAGTTGTTTGTGCTAAATATTCACCCATATCGTGGTGTGCGTTTTTGTGGCGAAGGTTAATTGTTTTTAAAAAATGGTATCTTGGTTAGAAAAAATGACCACAATTACGACACTGTTTACAAATCTATTGCAAATCTGTCGTTAAGTTTTTTAATAAAGACAGCGTATTTGAAAAAGTTTTCATCTCAATATACGTATTCCAACCACGATCAGGATGATTATCTACCGATGTATTCACCTATAAGAGATTGTTTCGTCTAAAAGGGAACTGTGGACCTAACATTTTGAAATTTTGCATTTCATAATTCTATATACAAAGATCGATTTTCTAAAATTTGGTGAGGTTATTAATTATATTTCTACACCGAATTTATTTAAAATATCAACATTTGTAGATGGCTAATTGCCTATGTTCCTATTCTTCAGGAAAAAAACTTGTATGCAGCCATCTGAAGTGTTAACAGATTTTCAACATTTTCATTTGACTCTTAGGCTTCCTTAGGGCAATTTAGAGGTATGTAGCGAATTTCATGAAATTATCTCTAAAATTTCGACCTGTGATTTGCGCATACGGTTACACTAACAGACAAGCAGTCAGGCAGAAATAGTAAGGTCGAGTCAGAAAGTGATTATGATGCCCTCCCAACCGATGATTGTGTGGGTAATAGCAAAATCAATTAACTAAAATTTAAATTAATTTTAAGAAAATATGCTTTAACAATATGGTCTTTTGAATAAAATATCCAAAAAATGTCTGCAAAGGGTTTAGTTTGCAAAAATATGTGCGTATAAATACATGCCAAAATTTAGAAAAAGCTTTAAACGGATAAATATTTTGCTTTTGCATCTATTGGTCGCACCAGGGAAAACTTACCATTGCATATTTACGTTTTGCCTGATTAAAACATATTGTATATCGTTATTCATCAAGTTTTGGGCGCGACTTAGGAATTCTCGTATCTTTTCTCCGTTATGTTCAATGTTTTGCACGTGGCAAGAAAGCCATTCTAAAACTGAGCGTCATCTTTCGATCAACATACACTCAAAGAAAAAAGCAGCTTCCAATTAAAGATGCCCTAACATCGGAATTGTGACATTAATGTTATCCCAGATAGCATTAACAAGGCATAAAGTCATATTAATTCATTGACGCACGTCATCATAAAATTTTGACATAATTTCTGCGTAATCTATGCTATGACTACAGTTGCATCAATTCTCTGCCACATTTTGTGTATTATTAACATTATTTTCATGTTAAAAAAGAGAACTAAGAAACAAAAATTCCCTTATTCTATTTGTATAAATTATTTAGTTAAATACATAAAATTTCTAAAGTAAAATAATAAGGCGGAAGTAAATAATAATATTCTCTTACTTTGACTACGTCAATCCCAATGAGTCATTTCTCTGATGTTACTGAGTCATAGCACTGATGACATTTTTTATTAAACTGACTCCGATTCATTAAATTCTATGATGAAGATTTGTCATCCCATTGTTGATACAATTTTACCAAGTGAAGTAAGGCTGACATCACAATGGGCAAAAGTGCCACGGGGTCAAAAAATAAAATCAATTTCATAGTTCTGATGTTAAAATACATCAGCTTTATCAGTGTACAAAACACAAAAAACTGCATTAGACACGCTTTAGAATCAATTTTATATCCATGAAGTCTCTAGGACTGTAAAAAATACGTCTGAAATTGTTTTGAACTTATCTTTAATCCAGTAGGTGACAAGCTTTACTTTAGGCTACAGACTATCATCACAAAAAATGATGGGCATAAAATATACTTTCGTTTTTCCTTATGATGTTTCAAAAATTGTTGTTAAAATAAAAAGTATCTGCTAAAATATTGCATATTCCTTCTAGTGTACCGTACTAATTAAAATTATCTTTAAGAAGAGGTGTGTTTTGTGTTTTCTTTTTAATATTTTTAATAAGTTCCAAAACGGAGAATAATATTTTTCTTATAAAAATAGCATGTCACAATTAATGTTTATATTTAAACATCTCAGTTGTGATCATTGGTGGTGATCATTTCTTCTATATATGTTCCTTAATTAAATTAAAGCTTCGCGAGCTTATGACAACAAGGTTCTATCTCAAATCTAGTTTAGGTGCAAATAGAACCTTGTTGCTCTTGGGTCACGTTTTGAATGTTATTTGGCAATTTCCCCACAGATAAAATTTAGTTCTTTTTTTGGTATACTTGATTCTATTTCTGCAGTGATTGTATTCATAAATTTTGGGTGTACTTAATTAATACTTCCGTAAAGTTTGGTTGAACAAGAAGTTTTGATTCATGTATCAAGAGCATTTAGTCCAATTTGCTTTATTAAAGTTATGTATATTTATCGGTTTTAAAGAAAATATTATTTGTAGGTTATTTATTTTAAATAAAAATACTGTTGACAGGCACCTTCTTGCGTCAGCTTGTATAAACGTACTTTAATAGGGAACGACGATTTCAAGGTGATTTGGTTACATTTTTTTACAAAGAATATTTCCACACCAATTATTTTTGTGGCAGCAAATCATCAATAAAAATCACCTCTTTTAATATACTTGCTGCTTAAAATTGTAATTGTTTACTGTTTGAGTTAACGTTTAAACCACCAGGGAAATAACATGAATATAAATGTAAGAATTCATTTCCAGTTGTAACCTTATTCCCTATGTGCTCAATTAGTTTCGTGTTCTTACGTGGTAATAACTCTTGTGTAATATTTTTCCTTATTATCAGTCATATCTGTAACAGTAAAAGTTGTTTTGTATAATAAACATTTTATATCCTCCACAACTAGTTGTGAAAAGGGTATACTTAGTTTGTTATTCCTTGTGAAACTTTTTTAATATCCATCAAAGATCCCAAAAAGTACATGTATTTGAGTCCTTGTGTATTATTTAATAGATGTTGCCATGTCCGTCTGTTCGTCTGTTGAAATCACGATTACTTTCGAGCGATTTTCAAATAAGAACAATATTGGTCTCAAATTGTTTCTAGTTTTCCTAAGCAGCTTTGGATTGAAATCCATTCAGTAGGAAAAGAGTTATGAATCAAAATGTGGAACAACCACCCAAAAACTAATAATAATTTTATTACAAACACTGGCATATATGGTGGCGGAATGGACATATTGATATAAGATTTTGCACAAAGGGTTCCTTTAGAGCCTTCGTGGAGATAACCATAAAACCTACTCTCGAAAAACACTAAACAACGCTTAAATAAAATATAGAAATTTTGGAATGCTTAATATGATTTAATATGACTAATTTTTAACTGCCAAATTTAGTGAATATCAGTCTAAATTTTTCATATTTCCCATATAGCTATCGGTGGAGGGTATCAAAGATTCGGCACAAACGAATATAGCACTCTAAATTGTTTTCATTAACCAAGTCTCACTAAGAAGGCGGGCATAAATTTTATTTATGTTTATAAACTAAAAAAAATTCATATCGTAGTAAGAGGACTTTTAATGCGAGACTGGTCATAATCTGAAATTGGTGAAGTGAATTTGTTACTTTAACATGGCGCTCTCATAGGAGGGGGTTAGTTGGTACCTTTATGACAATATCGGTTTAACCAATCCCTGTAGCAGACATTGTCCGGAGTTAACCATTTTAATATGAAAGATCCCCTTCGTATATATTAAAAGAGCCAGATAAAAGCAGCCAATACCCGCAGACCGTTTTGACTGTTGGCTATTTTATTAGAATCAGTTTTACGTTAATTATCTTTCCTCTGGAGTAACAACACTTACAAGAACATAATCACCAGGTAAGTCACATGTCATGTTTTCACCTACATTGCACAATTACTTCCTTGATATCATAATATTGTATTTACTGACCACGGGATAAGTGCTTTAAGAACAATTGTTTAAATGATTATTTTATTTATTTAATTGTTTTCCAATACAACAACATTTATAATCTCATAATTATAGCAAAGGATTTTTACATATAAGAATTTCATTTAAACATACATACATATAATAAAAATAAAAACAATAATAGGTGTGTTCATTTACAGAAAATTATGGCTTATTTTCAATGCAAAGAGAGAGTAAAAAAAACCATTAAATTTTAGAAACAAAAAATTAAATGAAAACTTCTGATACTTAAATAAGCAATATTCCAAAATCGACTTTTAAAGAAAAATCACTTTTTAATTGCTGAAAACGGTTCTTTAGGACTTCAGCAGCAACTTTTTCTGCAACTTTTTCATAGGTTCGTTATTTACAAAATTACCGTTATTTTTAGGTTATTGAAGAAAATCTAAATTTTGATCTTTAAATTTCAAGAATTCGACCAAATGATGTTATAAAGCCATGATGGCTTTATCTGCCATTCAAATAAAAAAAAAGGCTTTTTCTCACTACTGAATGAGAGATAAAGCCATCATAGCTTTATTTCACATGGTATTAAAGCACCCTCCTAAAAATTCAGCTAACATTTGCAATATTAGAAATGGCTTTATCTCTCATTTCAGTTCCGGAGACACTAAGGTTAAGTATTGAAATCTGGCTTCGCATACTTAAGTTTACTGCGTGGCGGCCTGCGGCCGTGCTGAGGGGTTTTTTCCTCCAGTAGACGCTGAAGGTGGCTTCGCTGAATAAAGTGTTCCTGTGTGCGTCACAAGAATAACCAAATGGTTTTCAATGAAAACTAAGGATTTTCCATTTTACAGAATGTATACACCATGCATAGCAATATTTTGAAAAAATATGGCTTCATCTCTCATTTGCGAAAAATAATATGTCTATATCTCTCATTTCGCAAAATTGCAAATATGACCTTACCTAGACCCAATCGACTGCAATCTAGAAATAATGACTTTGTTTGGTGTATGCCAGCCAGCCAAACGGACTTAATCGATTAGTACACTAAAAGGGGGTGCTCAGATCCAATATTTTTATATGTTACATACTTCAGGACGATAGCAACATATCCTCTCTATCTATGGTATTGTGGGTATTAAAAAAGATAGATTGTAATAATTTTTAATTTTCTTTTTGGAAAATTTGTTTTTCTACCCACACCACCAAAGGCAGAAATTATATTAAGCGTTTGTGCTGAACGAAAATAGTGCTTATTATAAATTGTAAGAATTGGTCCAAAATTACACATTACCCTCATACAAAAATCTTTCCGGAATATAAGTTTGTGCCCATTTATTATCAATTTATATTGGTATTTACATTAAATTTGACCCAAAATATTTTATTGCAACCTTAATAATATTACCAAATCTTATAGGAATCTATCCATATATCCCATACAAATACCACAAATGATATAACTTCCTTAGAAATTTGGGTATTTATATAAAATTTGGCAACGATAACTTTTAAAACAGCTACTATGTGAACTTCTTATTGGTACGTTTATTTAAACCATCGGTCCCATATTAACCTCCTCCCTAAAATCACTTTAACCCGAAAAAGCTCATATACATAGATTTAGATATCTAGACAAATTCGTCACATATACATTTTATTTCAATCTTAACATCATTACAGAAATTCGTGATTGGCAATGATCCATAGTTTTATTTATTACGCACATCAGTACAATCGAATAATTGTAAATAGGTATTAAGTTTTCTTTTTAGCAGAGTTGTTTTTGTACAGGATGTTTTTCGTTAATGCTGAATTTTGCCTATTGCAAATGGCGAAAATCGGACCACAATTCCACATAACCCTCATACAAAATTCTCTCCGGAATAAAGTTTTGTACCGTCTAATTATGTTGTTATTTAGATTGAACTCAACCCACATTTATTGTATTGCAAATCAATTTATCTTACCAGATTTTCTTGAAATCGGTCCATATTTGCCATAGCTCCCATATAAAAATCACTCCCGAAAATAGCTTTTAATGCAGTTAAAATGTCGAAAATTACGTTGGATTGAATTTAAGCCATTAAAAGAAACATCTAAGATGTCAGTATCATCATTCGATTTGTTGAGGACTGCATTGCATATTTGGTAATATTGTGGAATGTTTTCTTCGATGGCTATCAACCACATTCGTCTAGTTACCACGGCGAGGTATTTTCTATAAAACACTGTCACTTTAAATTTAAAATTATATTTTTTGATGCAATTATAAATTTAGTTAATAAATACTTACTAAAATCAAGTCTAAACTAATTAACACCAAACACCAATTAATTTAAAGTAATACCAAAAAATATTTAAAAAAAATAGTAAAGCAACACCGAATTGTTTCAAAAAAAATATAATGCACCTATTCTTTACATTATTACCAACTAATAATTGAAATTATACAAATTAAAATTATTCATATACACAAAATTCTAGAAATCAACGGTAACATTTAAAGCAGTGATGCTCATTCAAGCAAACAATTGTTTAGAAGCGCTACCACTTTGTTTTTTACGCTCATTAATTTAGTTGCACATGTACGGAAGATGAGTTGATGTTGTTTCATTTTAAAAAAATTGTTAATGCTTTTACAAAACTGTCATAAAAGCATAAATGTACAAAAATTTAGTGCAGTTTTATTTAGATATAATTCTTACTTTTAAAATACAAACATGCTCGCAGTTCCCACTGAATTTTTTTTATAGTAAAATTGGAAAACTTCCAATTCTTACAGTTTTTTAAAATTTTTAAAAAGTTACAATTTTAAAAGCCAAAAACAAAATAAAAAATTTATTTTTGACTGTATTATTATAAATGTTTAACAACCAAAACAATTTCTTTCTATAAAATTTAAATAAAACTGGTGCGCATAGTTTTGCGTATCTCTGTATTTTAAAATGCTCTCTCAATACATATGCAAACCATTTTTGAGCACCAATGATTTAAAGTTATTCATATGCAAAAATCAACGGCAACATTTTAAAATAACAACTCTTACAAAAAGAAAACAAAACATTTAAAATTGTCTGTCTCTTTTTTCTTATTTTCTACTGATCTCCAATTAAAGGCATAGGAGAGAAATCGTATGTTGTTGTTCTTTTTACTATGTATAAACACAAAAAAGAAGCATAAAACGGTGTTTCTGTTATTTGTTTAAATTGTTTTGCTCACACGTATGTGAATATTTTCTATGTATTTATAACACTTTCTAACGCCTATTACTCCTAAAATACTGAATTTTAATAAAATGTACATTGTGCACTTCTACCAAAAAATATCTTTCGAATGATGTATAATTTGTTAATGTCCAATGAATAGTATAGTCGTTAAAGGGAACAAACGAAATAAACTTGCCTACTTATATACACATGTATATGATGATGATCTCTTACCTCTTTATGTGTTGATTCTGTGATTAACCCATTTTAGTCGACTGGGTATTTAAATACCCAAAAAGTTAAAGTAGTAAAAAAATTCCTGAGTTGGCTTGATAAGAGATAATGACTGCAAGTTGCTTTTTTATTTAATACTAGAGATTGACTAATGTAAGAAAAATTAAAAAAAAATTTTTTTTAATTTTTACCTTTAGTTTGAGAATTGGAAAAATTGAGTTTTTTTGTTTGTCAAAAAATGATCAGAAAAATGGTTGTCAAATAAGGGATAATGCGAAAAATGAAAAACGCCTGCACATTCTAAGTAGCCTTAGGTGCAGCATTGTAATGTGAAAAAAATAAAAGCGATTTTTCAACCCACTGGGCCGTCACACCCTAAAAAGTGAAAATGGGTATTTAAATACCCAACCGTCCATAATGAGTTCTAAAATTAACTATTTTCTCTATATTGAAATAATTATTTCTGGCGTAAATAAAAGGCGAATTTATAGTTTTTAAATATATTTATAGAAAATTAGAGGTTATTTAGACTTTGCAATTTTAGATTTATCTGGTGTGACACTTCTATGGTAATCCAAGAAGCATGGTGCTGGATGCAAATTCGCCTGGCACTTCAAACAACCGTTCTCTGTTTTGCCACCGCACTGCCGGCAGCGAAGACGTGCTGAGAGTTTTCCGATTAAATGATCGATGCGATCATATCTTACATCCATTTGTGCTCCGGAAATCATAATCTTACCGGCATTTTGGCGATTAAACTTCATCATTATCATCTCGCATACTTCCACCCTAAAATCAAATTGAGACATTTGGGGTTTTTTTTCATATTTGCGACAAAGGCAATGCAGTTTCCATGCATTCACCATAGCCGCATCGAAAGCGTTTGTAACTAATGGCCAATACCACTTTTTGCCCCGAACTCGAATGCGATAATTGTTCATGGCGTTATCGAAAAGGTCCACACCTCCCATGTATTTATTATATTGGTTGACTAAATAGGGTTGTTCAATTGCAACCATTCTTCGTTGTTTTCGATCATATCGCCTTGCGCGAATCATTGGTGTATGACTTAAATAATTCGATAATAATGTTACGGCCTAAAAAAATAATAACGGAAGCAAATTAATTGATTAATTTCGTAAACAATTTTTGTGAATAACGTACCGAATTATCGTTCCAACGTACAGCAATTATAGAATTGTCCACATCAAAACAAAAGTCTGTAGTCCCACGGGGCTGTTTGCGCATTTTCTTGACGTCCATCAGTGGAGCATGATTAGTCCGATTTTCACGAACAGTTCCCAAGGCAAAAAATCCACCACCCGATAAACGTGTTAATAGTTTATGGCTTTAAAAAAAATTGTCAAACGTTACGGTATGCTTCGCAGGAACATCAAGATGAGAAAGAAGGGAAAGTACCACCCTTTCTCCTAATTGTAACTCCGAGTTATCCTGTTTCGTTGCGCCTGCGTATGGCATAAACTGAAACAAGTAGCCTTCGTCAGAAGCCAAACACCAATATTTGTAACCAAACCTAATTGGCTTTCCTTTGATGAACATTTTGCATGAATGTCTGCCATAGTAGGCTATCATTTGCTCATCAATAGAAAGATTATGGAAAATACTCCAAACTGAAGAAAACTTTTTGTTTATCAGGCTATTTAATGGTGACACTTTAGAAAATTTGTCGGTAGGATCTAGTGCCGAATTATCGCAGACATGAAACAATTGTTTGATACGTTTAAATCTATCTCTTGGCATACATTCTTTTATCATCACACACCCTAGTGATTCTCAGTTTGACCAGTAAGCATTTACTTGTGGTAACGTGTGGTAGCCTGTTATATATAAGACGCCCAAAAACGTTTTGATTTCCGTAGGTGTTGTTACAAATGATGGACAATTGTTTGCTGCAGCATACTTGTTGGTGGAATTCACTATAAAGTCCAACACCTCCTCATCAATAAACAATTCCCAAAGTTGCTGGGGACTCATTTCGCCAATCTGTACATATAGAGCTTTGTGTGATGTCTCCGTATCATCCAAAGGCTCCTTCTCAAACTTGTAATTATGCTTTCGAGACCATTTTGGTTTAATTCCCTTATCAATTTTACGTCTCTTCTTACCAACCTTACTAGAGGTCACTGGCAATTCATCATTCTCGTTTTCAGCAGATAGTATATCTTCATTCCATCTACTGAAACGTTCTATTTCGTAAGTCCCAGTAATCTCGTGAGGCAGATTTTGGTCGTCATTCAACACTTGTAAATTGTCATCCAACTCCTCCGTATCACTTATCTCGTCGACGTCATCGGGTGGTAATATAACAACATGAGTTGTATCTGATTCTCTTTCAAAATCTTCTTCCCCATCGGACCAGCTATCGAGAATTTCTTGTAATTCGGCAGTAGTACGTATTTTCTGATGACGATTCATTTTTGTATTGGTTATTTATAATTTTTTTTCGTATAAATTTATGTTTTTATGCACTTGTTTTATTGTAAAAAAAATTCTCTTGCTTTCACCTGTTCACTTTGCTTTACTAAAATAAACTACATGTAAAAAGTTCAACAAGTTTGAAAAAGGAGAAGCAAACTGGGAATCCCCGTTTTAAAAACAAACTACTAAGCTATAGAGTTCAAAGTTGGATTTACTTTTTACGGCGTAATTTTAAATTTTTGTAACGCTCTTCGAAACAACTCTGTACATTTTAAATGGCACAGTGGGGTGTACCGGAACTTTGAGTGGTAAAAAAATTAATAATTTTGTAAACAAATAAATTGCTTTTTATTTATACTGAAATAAGAAAAACAAAATTGCTTAAAAATATTTAAAAAAGTATATCGTTAAAGACGGTTGGGTATTAAAATACCCATGGCCTATCTCAGGAATTGGGAGAGGTAATTTTTTTTTTTTTACCAAGCAACTTCTATGGACCTCCAGGTAAAATTCTGAAAGTTTGGTCAAAATCGTACGAGCGGTCTATGAACCGTCTTTAATGGGTTAAATTTAATTTTCAGTGTGTTGAAGTTTAGGCTTTTTATATTGTGAAATCGAATTCCATCGGCTTAGATGATTTTGACACCAGGTTTGTAAAATTTATTTTACCTCGGATAGTTTGTTTCGTTACACATATTTTTAACAACATAATTATGACCAATATACTACCAATAATTTGGAAGTATGCTAAAATTGTTCCAATACCAAAAACCAATAACGAACATCGTCCGATAGCTATTATAACATATTCTAGTGAAGTATTCGAACGTTTATTATATAAACGTGTGAACGACAACCGACTGTTTGCTGATCGCCAATCTGCTTTCAGACCAACGCGTAGTTACATAAGCGCACTTACAGATGTTCTAGAAGAAATTCGTGCCAATTTAGACGGCAGCAAAATTTCTATATTGGTTCAATTAGGCTATTCTAATGTATTCAACAGCGTTCATCATTCCATTCTTTGCATGAAACTAATGAAATTTTTTGGGTTTTTGGCACTTACAGGTAGTTTGATTCAGTCCTATTTATCTGATAGAAGTCAATCTGTGGTGAATCATGAATTAACAGTAAATAGAGGGGTTCCACAGGGATCAATTCTTGGGGCCTTGTTATACTTAATGCATGCCAAAGATCTCCCGCAGCAACTGCGATACTCTTGTGTACAAATGTATGCTGATGATGTTCACTTATACCTAAGTTGCACAAGGGACGTATTACTAACAGGCTTATATCACATAAATTTTGACTTAAATCAAATATTTTCCAGGGCATCTGCTTACGGATTGCGAATCAACCCGAGTAAATCAAAATGTTTTGTCCAAGAAAAGTATAAGAGTTGAGACAGATATGAATGTTGTTACTGGTGGCTCAAGAATTGAGATTGTGAATACAGTTTGATATCTTGGCGTTACGCTTAATAGCACCTTAACTTCATGTGGCCAACACAGCACTTAACAAATCGTAATATAAGAGTTCGTCTGGCTAAGGCATGGTGCCTGTAATTCCCTCGATGTAAGAAAAATTAACGCACTTAGCTCAACCGTCCTTTTAAAAGTACATACAAATTGAGAGAAAAGTTCCGCTATGCATGCCTATTTCTGTGCATTCTTCTTATAATTTTTTTGTTTATTCTTTGTTATGAAGCTTCTGAACTTGAAAACATCAGTTGATGAAAAAAGTTCATCTTGCTTTAATAGCATAGCGAGTGTTTTGTAAAAGGTGTTTTTGCTTTTAATATTGCGCAATGGAAAGAAACGTGTAAGTAAATCATATACGTCTAGTGATCTGTAATTTTGTTTTTAAATTATTTAGAGAAACATCGTAGTTGAACAACAAATAAATGTTAAGCGTGCGTAATGCTGTATTGCAGCGCTATGGTCGTTTTTGCCACTGCGTACTTTTAAAAGGACAGTGGCAATATATACTACCTTTTTTATAATTTTCGTGTTTTTTATACAGTAAGTCATACCGAAAGGCATTGAAACCAAACGAAATTTTGGTAGAAATTGATCAATGGAGCGATGATGAGGTTTTATTGTACATCGCTCCCCCCGACAACGCTAATGCTGATGTATAAGACGAAGACAGTGGCGATGAAGATAATGTGTTCCACAATAATTTGCCAGGTGGACAGCTACGTGCCGAGGCAGAAATGGTGCATAAAGATGTACCTGAATACGAGAGCGATGGCGATGTGTTAAAGACTGGCAGCAAACGGATATGGTTCCTAGCCTACCAACATGTGAGGCATTTTCCGAATGCCAGCAAAGTCCAGATTCCATGGAAATATTTCTTAAACTTTTTGATGAAGTTATATTTAACTTGCTTGTTCAATACACATTAGAGGAAAAAAGTGGTATTTTGCGCTTATTTGTCATTGTATCGACATGGCGGAGCAAAATAGCTTGTTATTATATCGTTCGTATGGCGGAAATATGAATCATTTGGCTTTTAGAAGAGTGATTGCAAACGGATTACAAGAATATTTTAAAAGAACCTCAAAGAGGGGTTCAAGCAAGTCCAGCGCCAACCTTTATATGTACTCGCGATTTGATGGACAGGGCACCTAGTACAACAGAAGGAAAAGAAAACTCGTTGCACATATTGCCATAAGAAGGCCAACTTTTTTGCAACAAGTATAATGTCGTATCACACTCCAACTTAAAACATAATCGTTTTTCCTTCTATTATTGAAAAAAACAGCTGTACAAATTACATTTGTACAGTTCAAAATGTTTTTAATGTATGTCAAAATGTTTTTAATGAATTTAAATCTGAATTATTGTAGTTTTCTAATTTCTGTTAATCTTTAACTTTTCATGAATTATACTCACCTCGAATAAAATCGCAAGGTTGATGTAAGTTGACCGCACTGCAATATTAGTACTCGTCGCAAATTTTCCAATTGTCAATTGTAGCTAATTTTCGTTAACTTTATGCTGGCGCAACTTACCTTCGGGTTTGTAACTAGTACTTTAAATACTCTCTTTTCAACATCAGAGCGATCAACATCAACAGTTACCCAGCAGTGCGGACAGCTTAAGACCACCTTGCGATTTTCTCAAGAATTTATTTGTATCAAACCGTATGTATTTATGCCATAAAATAAAAATTGAATTGTAATAAACCCCATACTTGGAAAAAATTCTAAACCCTCTCTTTTCACTTCCTACCCTTAAATCACACTATTATAATTACTCCTCTGGAGCAATTATAATAATAATTCTCCTTTAGATAACCCACCGTTTGAATCTCAACGGCCAGCTACCTAGACGAGGATTATTTTATACTGGTGTCAACCCATACACCAGTACATGGTCCTTCGACGTTCCAACCAACCAGTGGTCCAAAAGGAAATACAGACATCAGAACTGCAGGGTCTTGCTGAGTTGTAAAAAATAAGAAAAAACCATTGTCTCTTTAAGAAGCAGCAACAACAAAGGAATAAGTAAAGCACATAATTATGAGGTAAATGATATGTAGTTAGTAAAACAAGAGAATTAGTTGTGAAGTGATTAAGGAAGAGGCAGGAAGCCGACGGTATTGTGCTAAAACCCAAAATTTAAAACCGAATTTGAAACTATTGTGAAAAAACCGAAAATAGAAGAAATTAAAAAGGGAATATAAGTACCTATTGTGTAAAATTAGAGAAAAAACCAAAAAATCGTTATTGATTTGAAAAATAAATTAGGAAAAAGACCTAAACGGCATAATTATAGTGGAAAGAAGAAAAAAAAACGGATACCTATTTCAAATTAGTGAGGAAAATAAGTCTGGTAAATGGTGAAAAAACCCAAAATTTTGTGTAGATATTGTAAGTTAGAGGAAAGGGGTCGGGAAACGGCAAATAAAGTTAAAATCGGAAAAAAGAATTGTATGTGAAATAAATAGGTATACAGGAAAAAGTTAATTTGGTAAAGTGAATAACGGTCAAAAGAAAGGAAAAAAAATACCGGTTTCAAAGAAAAAAAAAAATCCGAAAAAGTTGAAAAGATACCGTTTTCGAAGAAAAAAAAAACCAAGAAAGAGGAAAGATACCAATTTTGAAAAAACAACAAAATATAAAATTATTGTCAGTTATACATACATACATATGAGTGGATAGTGAAACATATGAGTATATACCTACATATAAACGGTGATTTGAAGTTGCACCAAAAGGAAAAAATTAGAACAACAATAGTAAGGAGAAATATAAGGTATTTAAAGAAAAATAATTTCAAAAACAAAATACACTTTGCAATACATACATACACTTTTCCGTACAAAGTAAAAAACATACAAACATATTAACACATGGTTAATATTGCATAATTTGCAAGTTGCATTACAAAGAGAAGGAAAAAAACAAACTTTAATACTTTTTCTTTGCTTGCTAATCTATTAACACTCACCCATATTTGTTTATCTAATCTACACACTTAAAGAGAAACCCAATTTAGTTTGCGGATCGCATTCTCTTAAAACCGCGATTTATGAGAATTCTCTCACAGGTTACTAAAAACCTTTAGCTCTTTTGAAACTTTAATCTGTTTAAGGGTTGAAAATTTTAACATGAAATGTAAATTACAAGTTTAAAACTTTAGTGTTGGAAAAAAAAGAAAACGGAGATATAAAGGGAAAAGAAGAATATTTTTTTAATAAAGAAACTTAAGGAATGTAATAGTTAATCAAAATTGGAAAAAGAAGAAGTGAAGTTGTTTCGAGATTGTGTCAGATGTGGGAAAAGTTAAGAGTTGAATTGAAATAATTTGAATAGGAATTTTTACATACATTGAGAACTAACTTTAGGTTCTCTTTATAACTCGAAAAAGGAAAAAACTCAGTTTCGGCAAAATTATTTTAGGCAAAACAAAATAAGAATATCAATTCTCTTGTTACTTTTTCATGTTAATAGATTTGGATTACGAAGTACACTTAACTTTTAAACAGCGTTACCGCAGTGATATTTTTTCTAAATTAAATTTTCGGTATTAAAGCACAAAAGTAAAACTTAAAGTTTCCTACTAACACATCTCATAGGAACATTTGTTATTTTTATATACCTATATTTTATTTATTAAATAACATAAAGTTATAGTAAATAAAGGTCGGGTTGAGCACCACCTTAAATGAATATATTGTTTATTAATAAAGAATTTTTTTTAAAATACCCTTTTTGTAACCCTTTTTGGAAATTTCCAACGGCAACGCTGCTTGGAAATAAAGAATTCATTATAATAAAAACTGGAAAAAAAATATTCTATTTTACCAGCCAAAAGAAAAAATAAATCGAAGATAAAATAAATAATTGTGTTTGGTCACTAAGGTTTAGTACATGAAAGATCCTATCAACATACATTCATATATAAATACAAAGGGAAAAAACCACCACCAAATGTGCCAAAGCATTATTTGCACAGTATTGTGCTCTTAAGATTTTTTTTTCTCAATTTTTTTTACATAATAGGCGACCGTAAAATTCTCAGTGAAAACATAAACAAATAAGTAGAATAATAAAACGGAACAAAGTAGGATTATTACCAACCAGAGACGGAAACTTCAATGGTACACGAATATTTTAAGTAGAACTTAATAACAAAATTTATTAACTAGCAAGTTGTATTGGGGGAAGTCAATGTAACTTGTTAAAGAAGCGTACTACTGGATACTCTTGATTTACCCTTTCAATTTTATAAATAACATAATACACTTATTTAAATATAACCAAAACCATCCACAATTTAAATATAAATATTTAGATTGTAATAACGTTTAATTTTTTTAATCAAAGTTAAATTAATTTACCCTTTTGTTCCATATTTTATTTGTGACGTTGGTTAATTGGAAAAAAAAATGTATCCATCCCTGTAAACATAAAGAAAAATTTTCACAAATAAAACTCAAACAGTGTTACCGCTGTGTATTTCACTGATATCCCGGATTAAAAAATTGACTAAGTACAGAGCTAACACGCAAAATTGTAATATAAATTGTGAATCTTTCTAATTAAGAAAAGTCAATTTTATTTATTGGTTTATTAAATTATTTAAAATTTCTTACGCTTTCGCTACGGAAAACAAAATAACGAGTAATTTATAATATTAAAGATTAAAAAGAAAGAAAACTTAAAATAAATTTACACTTAAATTTATTTGCAAATTTGAAAATAAAACAATTGTCCATACTGGTGCACATAAAAGGAAAAATATTGACACGATACTCAAACGGAGTTACCGTTGTGCATTTTACTAGAATCCCAGAAATATTGGTGATTATCCCACGGAATCAAATAATTCGGTTGATAATATAGCACACTACTAGTTTCCACAGTCCAAAAATAGATTCTTAATTATATTTGTTATTAACAGCAAAATTGTGAACCCGTCTTGCAATATTACAAGTATTGAATATATTGAGTTGTAAAACATTAAAGTAGCAATAGGCATTATATTCAGAGATTAGATAATTTTGCTATTTGTAAATAGAAATTTGTTTCGGCTTTAAGTCTAGCGGCAGTTAAAAGGGAAAGAAAATTTTTACGATATTTATGCAAATAGAAAATTTTCAAGAAATAAGATTTAATATTCAAAATATATAACTTAATTCTACAAGTAGAATACACGCTCTTACGAATCCCTGTAATTGCAAAGTTAAAATAATTTCCATCAAGTTTCATTAAAAACACCCCTATAAGAAAAATGACTTCCACTTCCACACCTACATCTTCCATTAGGGAAAAATTTGTGTTCGACTGTGAGCATCTGCTTCAGTTTTGTCATAAATTCAACAGTGCTCCTATTGAAAGTCATAGTGAGGCAATTCTTGAGGTGAAACTAAAAGATTTGGACTCAAGATGGCACAAGGTAGAATCCTCGTATGAGAAAGTGATGTTAGCTCAAAACGAGTTAGTTCCACCAGAATTTAAAGAAGAATCAAAATTGAATTTTGATGCGTGTTCAGAGGCATTCTACCACTGCAACTCCCAAGCTCTTGAGCTTATGAAAGCTTTTGAAATAGATCGAACCCATTCTCAAGGATTCGAAGCGGCCCCACGATTCTCTTTGGGACGGCAATCTACTGCTCATAACATGGTGTCAGATACCGCTAATATTTTTCTAAAACTCCCACCCTGCGACACATAAATTTTTAAAAGTAGTTATGAGCAATGGCCATCTTTCCGCGATATGTTCACAGCGGTATACATAAATCACCCCAAGCTCACTCCCGTCACGAAATTATACCACCTCCGAAATAAAACGAGAGGCGAAGCTGGTGCTATTGTTCAGAGATATCCTCTTTCTCATGACAATTTTGATCTCGCCTGGCGGGCGCTAGAAACTCGGTATGAAAACAAACGAGTTTTGGTTGACAACCAAATAAAAATTCTGTTTGACATACCATCAGCCACAAAGGAAGATAGTGATTCTATCAGAAGAATCCAATCATCCGTAAATGACTCATTAGCAACCCTTAGAACCCTTGGTGTTGAAGTGAGTAGTTGGGACCCAATCTTGATTAGATTAATATCCACGAAACTCCCAGAAACCACACTCTCGCTTTGGGAACAATCCCTCACATCCCCCCGTGAGTTACCGAGTTGGAGTCAAATGTCTCAATTCCTAATTGATCGGTATGAAGTTGTAGAACGTCTTACGAGTATAAAAGGCTCAAAAGATTGCTTCACAATAACAAAATCACCACAGACTAATAAAGTACAAGCATATGCGTCTCAGGAGAGTTTAAGCTCTTCATCCTGCAAATTATGCAATGAAGTTCATTCATTACGAACATGCCCAAAGTTTCGGTCTTTCACGATACAACAAAGACTGGATTATGTTTTTAAGAACAAGTTTTGTAATAACTGTTTAGCCGCATCCCACCTTAAGGCACAGTGCGGAAGTAAACATACTTGTTTTCATTGTAAGAAACCCCATCACACGTTATTGCATATGAGGCAAAAAACTCATAACCCAACTCAAATACCAGAAAGTGCTCAGTATACGGAAATTCCTAACTCTCATAACAAAGTTTCTCGAAAATTCTCCACGCAAAACACTCAAGTAGTTCAAAATAAAACATCAGAAGAACTGCCTCAAACCTCAAGTAAAGTGCAGGCACATTGTGCTAGTAGTAAAGTGAATGTGTTATTGCGCACAGCATTGATTGAAATAGACCACAGAGGTGAGCTATTTACAGTCAGGGCATTAATTGATCCTGGCTCGCAACGTACTTTTCTGACTGAAAGAGTGAGGAATAGGCTTCAACTTCCATACGAAAAGTCGCACTTTGACGTCATTGGCATTGGTGGTCAACGACAATCAGCAAATAAAGAATGCAAATTTGTTTTATATGCCAAAAGATACAATCTGAGAATTCCCATAAAAGCAATTGTCTTACCAAAAGTCACGAAAAGACTTCCAGCTTACACTTTTAATAAACCTCTTTCCCCTGAACTTGCAAACTTAGATCTAGCAGACCCCACTTTCAATAAAGCATCTCAAATTGATCTTATTCTGGGGAATGATTACGAGCACTCAGTAAACATTGATGGCATTAAGAAAAATATCTGCGGTCAAACATCGGCGTATAATACCATTTTCGGATGGGTACTCAGTGGTCCAATTGAAACCCAAACAGTGCAAACCCTTACAACGACAGTGGCTCCCTCTGAGACTGCGGAGCTTAATGTACTTTTGAAAAGGTTTTGGGAGCAAGAAAAAGTCCCCATAGCTCGCACAAAATCAGCAGAAGATGAGTTCTGCGAAAAATTTTATACTCAGACCACTACGCGCGATGAAACTGGTAGATATATTGTTAGGCTACCCTTCAAGAAAGAATTTCCCGAGACAGTCTTTCTAGGATCATCAAGATTCATAGCCTTAGCCCAGTACTCTACCATGGAAAAAACACTGGCCAAAGATCCCGGCCTTCAAACACAATATAAGGAAGTTATAAATGAATACTTAACTCTTGACCACATGGAAGAAAGTCCATCAAATGAGATTATGTGCAAAGGTAAATATGGCTCATATTATCTACCACACCACGCGGTTATTCGACCAGAACACAAAACGACGAAACTCAGAGTCGTTTTCAATGCATCTAGAAAGTCTAAATCCCAATTCTCTCTAAATGACATTCTGTACACAGGCCCCACCCTACAAAACGATTTGATATCCATTATTCTCAACTGGAGAAAATATCAATACGTTTTCAGTGGCGATATACAGAAAATGTATCGCCAAATACTAGTACACCCTGATGACAGACCCTATCAGAGAATTTTATTCCAGCCACACTCGACTGGCCCTATTCAAGATTTTCAGCTCAAGACGGTAACTTTCGGGGTAAACTGTGCTCCCTTCCTGGCAATTCGGACCTTAATTCAACTTGCCTATGATTCCGAACTCGCACACCCTAAAGCAGCATCAATACTGCGCACAGAGACCTATGTCGATGACATTTTGACCGGAGGTTATACCGTAGAAGAAACCCTAGAAGCTCAAAATCAGCTGATCGAAGCCCTAAAATCAGCGGGATTTCCTCTTAAGAAGATTACCGCAAATAATCAAAAACTTTTATCCCATTTACCCAAAGAGGATCTGTATGATTCAGACTTCCTCCGTTTTCATGATACCAGCTCCACAAAAACCCTAGGTATAAAGTGGAATGCTCTAACAGACTCATTTACATACAGTTTTTCCCCATTTGAACATTCCACAAAAATAACCAAGCGCCATATTCTGTCATCAGTTGCGAAACTGTTTGATCCAGCGGGATGGATCACGCCAATAGTAATAAGGGCAAAAATTCTAATCCAACAATTATGGCAAGAAGGCCTAGATTGGGATGACGAAGTTTCTTATGAGTCACTGCAAACCTGGAACACTCTTGTACAGGATCTATCACAAGTTGAACTTGTTTCTATATCAAGATGGTTGCAGTATTTGCCCTCTGACACAATAGAAATTCACGGGTTCTCAGACGCTTCCAAAGCGGCATACTGTGCCACGGTATACATGCGTTGTGAAAACAGTAAAAACAATACGTTCTCTAATTTAATAGTAGCTAAAAGCAAAGTCGCCCCAATACAGACAATTTCACTTCCACGGTTAGAGCTCACAGGCGCAGTCTTGCTTGCAAACCTAGTTAAGTACGTCATGACATCATTGAAGCTAGAACCAAAGCAAATATATTTATGGACAGACTCGTCTATAACGCTAGGTTGGCTGTCAAAGCCTCCCTCTGCATGGGAAACCTACGTCGCAAATAGAATCTCTCAGATTCACAGTTTGGTGCCAGATGCGACGTGGAGACACGTCTCTTCTCATGATAATCCTGCCGATTTAGGAACAAGAGGCTGTAAACCTCAAGATTTGGTACACAATTCACTTTGGTGGCATGGACCATCATGGCTATCAAAACCCGCGTCTGAATGGCCTAAAAGAAACCCATTAAAAGTCACAAAACCCCCTGAAGTATCCCAAGTTCTGCATGTAGAGGTGCAGAATGATCAGATTTTAGACAGATTCTCGTCCTATAGCAAAGGCCTAAGAGTTGTATGCTATATTTTTCGATTTTTCAATAAATGTATTAGAAAGATTCGAGCAGGCGTTCATATAACTATTGAAAACAGCATAACACAACCAGAAATGAAGTTTGCGAAAGACAGACTTATTATCTTAGCTCAATCCCAATTTTTTCGAGATGAATATCAATGCCTAAAGGCCTATCTAACAAAAGCTCATTAAGGTCTCTAAACCCATTTCTAGATGAAAACTCAATTATTCGAGCAAATGGAAGATTATCTCAAGCGTCTCTTCCATATAATGAACGGTATCCGATAATACTACCAGGTAAATCACGGTTTTGTTATTTGTATCTAGTACACTTGCACCAATTTCTTGTTCACGCAGAGTGCAGCCAGATGTGTAGAATGGTACAAATGGAGTTTTATATTTGCAGACTCAAACCTCGAGTGAAAAGTATAATACGGCAGTGCAAAACCTGTATAATTTATAAACAAACAGCCGGTTCCCAAATCATGGCTCCCTTACCTGCTGAAAGATGTAGTTTATCGCTACCATTTTAGGTAACCGGAATAGACTTTGCCGGCCCATTCGAAATCAAAACCTCAAATCTACGAAAATCTCCATCAGTGAAAGGATACGTTAGTGTCTTCGTTTGCTTCAGCACAAAGGCAATTCACTTAGAAGCATGCTCTGACATCTCCTCAGCGGCTTTTCAAGCGGCATTTTCCCGCTTCGTTGGGAGGCGGGGGCTACCCCAACGGGTTATAACAGACAACGGAAGAAATTTCCTGGGGGCCAGTAGGAAACTCGAGCAAGAGTTTTCAGACTTTTTAGAAGACACTTCACAAGAGATAGCTCAAAAATACGTTGCTCACGGATTCGAGTGGAAGCTTATTCCCCCTTACGCACCACACATGGGCGGCCTTTGGGAGGCTGCAGTGAAAAGCTTTAAATTTCACCTTAAACGTATCGCGGGCGCTCAAAGGTTCACTTTCGAGGAATTTTCTACTATTTTAGCCAGAATAGAAGGAGTCCTTAATTCCCGGCCTATCTCGGCTCTATCCGAAGATCCTTCAGATCTAACGGCCTTAACTCCCGGACACTTTTTACGGGAAGCACCCCTAATGGCATTTCCAGAGCAAAATTACGAAAATATATCTTTAATCAATAGGTGGGAAAAAATAAAAGCCCTCCACCATCAGCTGGCCAGGCGATGGAAAGAGGAGTATCTTAGGTCGTTTCACAAAATATACAAGTGGAGAAATTACGTCCCGAATCTTCAGGTGGGAGATCTAGTAGTGGTCATGGACGACCTTCAGCCTCCCCACGAGTGGCGTTTAGGGAGGGTTGATAAAACCTTCCCCGGTCCAGACAATAACGTACGTATCACGGACGTACGCACGGCTGCTGGAGTAATAACGCGTCCAATCGCAAAGTTGTGCTACCTCCCGTGCTTGGGCAACGAGCCTGAAAAATCATAATTTACACCCCACACTCATTATAAATAATTACACTTGTCATACCCCTTATAACTAACCACTTTACACATTTAACCCATTATATTTTATCCAAATTACTAACACTCATAATTTCTGGTTTCCTATTGTTTAATTTTCCACAGGTCAGATCGACGATCATCCACAGCTCGGCAAAGCCGTACCAGAAACAGCACCATCAACAATCGTTTAAGACGTCAACAGCCTGGCATCTTTAAATGCAACGTGTGCAACAGATACCACCCCTTAAAGGTCTGCCGTAAATTTTTGAGAATCGACGTAGAAGCGAGAAAGGACGTAGTGGAGCGACATAAGTATTGTCGAAACTGTTTGGCCAAGAGTCATACCATCAGGTCTTGCACGTCTATGGACTCGTGCAGAAAGTGTGGTGAACTACACCACACCCTTTTACACCCAAGTCGACGCCGCACGGTACGTGACAGAAGTCACCAGTCCAACAGGCGATCACGTCCTACACAACAAACGACTAATATAACCACAGAAAGGCACCGAACCTCCGAAGCACCGCAGATAACCACCAAGCCACGTAGTCAGCCAGCAGCGGTTACCACCCCGAATACAAAAATCTTAGCTGAAGCCATAAGGTCGATAGCTCAAGTGCTCTGTGCAACAAATGCTTCATCATCCACTTCCTAATTTAGAGGCGGCGGCATGTACAAATTACATTTGTACAGTTCAAAATGTTTTTAATGTATGTCAAAATGTTTTGAATGAATTTAAATCTGAATTATTGTAGTTTTCTAATTTCTGTTAATCTTTAACTTTTCATGAATTATACTCACCTCGAATAAAATCGCAAGGTTGATGTAAGTTGACCGCACTGCAATATTAGTACTCGTCGCAAATTTTCCAATTGTCAATTGTAGCTAATTTTCGTTAACTTTATGCTGGCGCAACTTACCTTCGGGTTTGTAACTAGTACTTTAAATACTCTCTTTTCAACATCAGAGCGATCAACATCAACAGTTACCCAGCAGTGCGGACAGCTTACGACCACCTTGCGATTTTTTCAAGAATTTATTTGTATCAAACCGTATGTATTTATGCCATAAAAAAAAAATTGAATTGTAATAAACCCCATACTTGGAAAAAATTCTAAACCCTCTCTTTTCACTTCCTACCCTTAAATCACCCTATTATAATTACTCCTCTGGAGCAATTATAATAATAATTCTCCTTTAGATAACCCACCGTTTGAATCTCAACGGCCAGCTACCTAGACGAGGATTATTTTATACTGGTGTCAACCCATACACCAGTACACAGCAATTTCGTTATTTTAAAATAAAAACAAAGTACAAATTAAAAATAATTTAAGTAGGGTATTTAGCTACCGTCCCTTTAAAAGGACGTCCGATATCGGCTTAACCCTTCTGCACTCCTTGGGTCAATTTGACCCAATTTTGGTTTTCAAACGCAAAATTTGTCCCTTTAAATATAAGAAATGGACGTGAAACTTCAATTTATCCATTACAGGGACAAAAATTATAAATTTAAATGAAAATAATAAAATTTTAGTTTTTCCTTCCCCCTCCAAAAAACACGATTTACACACATTTAATATCCTTTGGGTCAATATGACCCAACATGCGATATTGCAAGTTTAGTTCCACTTTAAAATTTGTCTTCTATTGAATTGAGTTCATCTTCATTCAGAATCATCGATCAATAATTTTTTCGGTCAAATAATCAATAGAATCGCTTTTGTTTTTATTACACTTAAATATGAAATGCTGTTAACATTTTATTGTTGGGTCATATTGACCCAAAGGATCATAGGAAGGGCACATATCCAAGGGATGCAGAAGGGTTAACTATAGATTTTAAGAAAAATAGTTGTTTAATAAAAAATGTTTAAATAGCTATGAAGATTTAAAATTCAAAATAAAAGTTGAAAATTTCAAAAAAAAAATTATTTCCGGCGCTATCTGGGTTAACATTACTAACAAAAACATTGTCCGTTATACTTATAGCCTAAGGAGGTATGATAGAATATCATCATATTCTCGCCGGCTTACTAGCATTTCTTTGGGCGATATTTCCTACAGCCGCATTAAAATCTCATCACAAGTAAAAATATCGAATTTTATAAATCCATTTTAGGGAATCCACTCTCGTTCTGTGATAAATGGAAGTGAAAAGAACTTTCATTTTAGTTTTCGCAACTGCTTTTCACTTTATTTAAAAAAAAAAAAAACTCTTTTCTGATTCTCGTTGTAATTTTAATTAAAGGGTTTCATTCCATATGTGGCTACGAAATTTTTGCCACTATGCTAAGAAAATTTGAAAACAAGTGTCAAACCAGAAAAAAGAATATGACTGTATTAACAATTTTATTTTATTTATTCCATAAAAATCGCTATGCTACTTTTTCCATGCTTTTCACTTAAAAATAATTTGTGTAGAAAAATCTTTTAAAAAAGAAAGTTTAATACACCGTTTGACAAAACAATAATCGCTTGTGCTGTAAAATGATGAAACCATTTTGTATAATAATATTTTGATATTGGCTTTAATTTTTGCATTGAACGGGAATAAAAAGTATTATGAAAATCTAAAGAAACTTTTCATTTAAACGTTTCACAGAAATGGAGTAAATTTAACAGTTGTTATGGTAAAGGTTAATGACAACTAAAATAAGAAATATATAAAGTGGTTATAATTTATGAACTATCAAAACAGGAACGTTTGTAAAATTTGTTTTATTTAAATTTTACTCCAATTCAATTTATAAAACAATGATTGATTTTCTTAACATATTTTGCATATAACAACTCCAGTATAAATACAAATAGAGAAACACACATACCGAATAAAAATAAAAGAAATAAAATCTTAAAATAATTAAAATCTAATAGCACATCGCTGCTTTCAGCTTCACTAAAGAAACGAATTTCTCCACTTAGAATGCCATCGAAGTTAGTATCTTCCATAAATTTAGCAAGAATACCAGATTCCATTATATATTTCAAATAACGATTGAATAACTGAAGATAAGGCAAGTCTCGACGTGCGGTAAAATACTCCTGCATTATCAAGATGGCTTCATTGATTTTATACAAACGAGGAACTTTTAGATAACGCTGCTGAAAGAATATGAAATCCACTTTATTTTCTAAGCCCATCAGCATATATGAATTATTCAGCTCATTGTGGGCTTGAAACGCTTCGCTTACACCAACAATTTTTGTCTTTTTAACTACAAATTCTCGTATATCAAGTGTTTTGTCTATATAATTATAATTATCTTGAGTTGTTAGAAATTGGTGTGAAGTTTTGTTTAGATCCTCCAATTTTTCTATTTTCGCTTCATAAATATCTTGCACGAAAAGGGTGGATAATTTGGCCAAATACAAATTGGTCAAAATGAAACCATTAATAAACATCAGAAAATAAACCAGCTTGTGCATAAAAGTTTTGACTCTACAATTTGAGTGATATTGACAGATGAACACGGCCAGAACATACAAAGCAGATTTGCTAAGATCTCTGTCAATCGTATAGTGTTGCCGGTAGTCAATAAAAGAAACTGCCAAAACACAAAATAACAGCAGCAGCAGAATACAGATCCTGGTCGCAACAGTGTAGGGATGTAGAAAATATTCAGTTCTGGACAGGGGTGCGGGATAAGGTACCATAACAATCATTTTCACATTCCACAAAACATCGCTACTACTACCAGCCAAACGATCGTAAAAAAACATTCCAAAAGGCGCAATATCAAAAGATTTGTTATTCGCACCCTGTGTTAGTTTCTCATAATCAAAGCTCATATTATAGCCTTGAATATCCATCAATCGGAAGTTATGGTATTGTGCAAAAATTGTAAGCATTTTATATAAATATCCAGTAGTTATTGTTTTTCCAGAACGGTCTCGAAAAGAATAGCAACGTGGAGGAACTGAAATAATGGGTACTTTTTAGGGATATTGTTGAAAATCTTGTACTTCTTTTTTATCGATATACTCTGTTAGATGTCTGATACGATAAATTGTTATGTTGGGCACTGGTTGGTAACTAAATAATCCTTCATCTGTGTAATACAAAACATTCGTATAAGCAGAAAACCAATTTTTGTCTGCTAAGCTCAACAAGTCGGTCATGCTGGCTTCCGGCATTATCCATAAAATATGGGTAAATTGTGAATGTTTTAAAAGTTCTTCGACGATTTCATAAACATTATTTAAAGATGAAAATTGTAAATAAACTATAGTGAGAACATGGTCGCTATATACTGTCTTGATGTTTGTGTCTAATTTCTTAGTTATTAACAGTACTGGTAAACGCAATGATTTCAGCGCATCTTCCATTTCATGTCTATATTCTAGGCTGACCACAGCATTCCATTTTATGTCGAGTTTCTGATTTAGTTCATTAATGATGCGTAAAGGAAAGTAAGGTTCATTTCTATTTTCAGGTGGAGTTAATTTAGCAATGGAAATTCTTACAATTAGAAATAAAATAATGAATTTGTAAAATTGCTTTTTGATGTTCATACTTATTTTGGAATTCATTTCTTTTAAACCTCTTTACTGTTTGCAAATAAAACTTTTTTATTACTTGAGCCTTTAAAAAATTAACAGGACTTGATTTCACACCTTCTGCTTTGTTAAAGATGAAAATTTTTAATTCAAAGTCGGTTTAATGCTCTGCTTTTTTTAGTTTTTGCTAGCGAATGCACCTTTTTTGAGTTACAGTTTCTGTTTTTGGGTTCACAATTTTATTTTGGTACTTGTATTTAAATTTTGTTGAAATTGTTTTTTTTTGTATTTCTTTTTTAATTTTTTTTTTCTATTTTGTGCTTTGTGTAATTGTTGTTGACTTGTTTACTGTTTTGAATTGACTGTGTTAAAATTATTGTTTTTATTTACTTTTATAAGAGTCCTTTATGTTAAGGAAGTTTTGGAATGTTACAATTTGGCAATTAAAACTAATACAATGTATTTACAACAATTAAACAGTATTTATATGTACAACAATTTCACTTAAATAATACAATGTTTACATATATAAACATGTTATTATTTTGCATTGTCGTCGTGAGTTGTGGTGGTCATGTGTAAATATTCCGGCCCCAGACATCGTGAAATATTAAATTGAATTAGGCTCTTCAAGGCGTCCCGAAAATAAAAATTCACCTTTAAAACGCAGTTGTCAGCAGTGTGGTTCGAAAAATATGTTGAGCCAATCGCCTGTTGTGAAAACCCTTTTAGTTTTTTATGCATTACGTCGCCATTTGTAGATTGATCATAGCCAAGGAAACCGGAAATACGCACTAAAAAACAGTTTATACGCGTTTAGTATGCGTTAAGATTTTAAAAACATGCTCTAAAAATTGGAAAAAATATGCATTAGGAAAACCAATATGCCTCATTAGATAGCAAACATTCAATAATTAACAAGTTAGAGTGCTATATTCGGCTGTGCCGAATCTTTGATACCCTCCACCGACAGTTCGAATGTTTTAGGAGAAATATCTGTATGATGTCTATTTTATTATTATAATCTTTATAAAAAAAGACATCTGCATTAAAATTGGTTGCGCTTTAAACCTATATTAAATTATTGACCGACAATCAAAAAGTTAAATGCGTTTTAGCAATTTTAAATAGCTTGAGTTAAATATCATGATTCGTAACAGTTTAAGCCGAACTTAAATGATTTTCAGGAGGGCAACTTATATTGGAGCCATGGTAACCAATCATCTCAAAATTCTGCAGAAAAAACATAAATTTCAATACAGCGGAGCAATTAGTTTTAGCGTTTTCAGTGAATTTCAGAAGGCTGCTAAACTGAGATCTAAGGTAAATTATAGACCGTATATCACAAAATTCCATATAATTTTTTCTGGCCACATAAATCTAAGCTGGAAAAAAGTTTACCGCAATATCTATATCTGCTACGGTTTTAGGCGTATTTAAATATTTTACCAGAGTGGGCGATATATGGAGCCTAGGGTAAATTATGGACCGTTCTTCACGAAACTTTACAGTATCATTTCTAGTTCTATTAAACTGTGACTTGCCAACATTTGTCATGATAGCATCGTAAATTACGGTTTTAGGCGTACTAAACTTTTTTCCGGCAGTAGGGTTTATATGGGGCCTATGGTAAATTATGGAACGTTCTTCACAAAATTTATTATATTATTATATATCTTATTTCTAGTTCAATAAAACTGTGATGTACCAAATTTTGTTATGGTAGCATTTTTTTTACGTTTTTAGGTGTACTAAACCGTTATCCGGAAGTAGGTTTTATATGGGGCCTAGGATAAATTATGGACCAATCTTCACGAAATTTCACTGTCATTTCTTGTCCCATTAAACTGTGACGAGCCAAATTTTGTTATGAAAGCATTGTTAATTAGGGTTTTAGGCGTACTATACTATTTTCCGGGAGTAGGGCTTATATGTGGAAGTAGGGTTTATATGGGGCCTATTGTAAATTAGGACCCATCTTCACCAAATTTCACAGTCTCATTTCTAGTCCTATAAAACTTTGATGTACCAAATGTTGTTATGATACCGTTATTTTTTACGGTTTTAGGCGTAGTAAACCGTTTTCCGGAAGTAGGTTTTATATGGGGCCTAGGATAAATTATGGACCGATTTTCACGAAATTTCACCGTCATTTCTTGTCCCATTAAACTGTGACGAGCCAAATTTTGTTATGAAAGCATTGTTAATTACTCTTTTCCGGGAGTAGGGCTTATATGATAAATTATGAACCGATCTTCACGAAATTTCACAGTCATATTTCCAGTCCTATAGTCCTATAGCTTTGTTTTACGGTTTTAGGCGTACTTAACTATTTTCCGGAAGTAGGGTTAATATGGGGCCTATGGTAAATTAGGACCCATCTTCACCAAATTTCACAGTCTTATTTCTATTCCACTTAAACTTTGATGTACCAAATTTTGTTATGATAGCATTATTTTTTGCGATTTTAGGCGTACTAAACTGTTTTCCGGGAGTAGTGTTTATATGGGGTTAGGGTAAATTATGTACGGATCTTCACGAAATTTTACAGCGTGATTTGCAGTCGAATAAAACGAATTTTTGCAAAATCTTATATCATTCTGTGCAATACTCTACCATTTATGTTAGTTTTTGTAACAAAATTAACAATTTTTTTTAGGTGTTGGTTCAACATTTTGATTCATAGATCCTACTGAACCGATTTTGATTTCAATTCCAAACTGCTTAGGATAACTTCAAGCAATTTGACACCAAGTTTTTTTATTTCTTTTGAGTTTTTCGAAAGTGGATCCCAATATTATCGATCCATATTCAAGAATAGGTCGAACTAGTGCCATGAATAATGTTTTACCAATATACGGATCATTAAACTCTTTATCCCAACGTTTTATATAACCCAGTTTTCCCCTTGATATATTTATTATAAATGTTATATGCAGAGTAAAACTCAATTTAGGGTCAAGATCTTGCAACCTGTCAACTTATTCCACTTTATAATCACACAGAAAATATCGGCAGCAATCGGGTTATTTCTAACAAAGCGCATTGATTCACATTTTTCTAAATTGCGCTTCATAAAGTTGATGTTTCACCATTCATAAAATAAGTTTAAATCCTTTTGAAGTCGATGGTGGTCTTAAAGTTGGTTAAAGGTTACATAAACTTTGACATCATCAGCATACATTAAAATATTCATTAATACCCACAGAAAACAAATTGGTTGGGAAACGGTTGCAGTAATAAAATATTGATCAAGAAATATAATTTATTATTGCAACTATTAAAAATTTATAGTTCTAACTGATTTTTAATTCTCTTGATGATTAAAACGTTATTCTAACTGAAATATGATTCCTTCAATTCTTTTATTAGTTATGATAACTATTCTAATTTAGTTCTAAAAGTTAGTACAAATTGTTAGAATCAAAATCGAATTTAATACAGGGTACTTCTGAATATTGGTCTTTGTAATTGATAATTTCAATTTCGTCAATAAATTTTGTAGTATAAATGTTAATTCATTTATTGCAGCTAATTATCGATTGTAAGTATAGTTTCAATTCGAGTGCAACAAATGAAAATATAATTATTTGGCATTCTATATTTCTGTCAGAACATTAAATATAATAAAATAATTTTAATTTTATATTAAAATAAATAAGTTTGCGCTCAAAAACGGAAAATGTGCAAAAACTTAATAAATAGGGGTAAGTAGTTTACGTATTTTTATAATTATGTACATATGCACGTAGATATGTGCATATGTATGTATTATATTTCCTATAAATACATCATAAATGTACCCAGCTAGCTTTTTCAATCGAAAGAATCTGTTGGGAATCTCATGAAGAGCATTAATCGACGACGAGCGCAATTTTTAATCGTAAAAGATTCCTCGCACGGGAGAAACTGTTACACAACTGATTCCTCTGCGAGATACTTCTACAGCGAAAGACGCTTATGGCTTAGTTCAAAAAAATTCGGGTCATTGCCGCCAGCCTCAACACTTGCAGCATTGTGTGTCGGTATTTGATACACGAACTCAAACTTTTATTAATTATTAATCATACGCATAAGTGTTTGTCTTTGAATCAGGAACTATCATTCATATTAAAAAATTAATCATACGCTCTGGTGGCTGTCTTTGTATTAGAAACTCTTTTTAATATTAATCACACCCTCTAGTCAGTGATGTTACATACTTTTTTGAAAAGTCCGTAGAAGGATACAAAATATATTTAGTTTTGTCACCTTTTTGAAAAGTCCCTAAATTTTTATGATTTTAAAAAATCTGCGTTTCTTTTCTCTACGACCATTTATTTAGAAGACATTCTTCCGAATAGGGATTTTTCCTTACGTATAACATAACTGCCTCTATTGTATGTCTGTCTGTCTCTCCTTGAAACAGGAACTCTCTCTCCTACCTAATAGTGATCATACGCTCTTTTGTCTGTCTTTGAAACTGGAACTCTCTCTTTAAATTAATATTCATCTTACGTCACAGTGTCTGCTTGTCTTTAAAACAGAAATGCAATCTTTAAATTTATATTAATCATACGCTCTAGTGTCTGTCTTTTAATTGGGAACGTTGTCTTAATTAATATTTATAGTACGCTATAGTATTTGCCTCTTAATAAACTGTTGTTAAAATAGAAAATTAAGCAGAAGAAAACAAAATGTATTCTGCTTTTCAACAAACATATTGAGAATATTTTCCATATTATTTACATTATTTAAAACCGATTAATAAATGGAACAAACGTTTATATTAACAAGAAAATTTATTTTGTAAGCTTTTTTTTTTAACTTTAAAATATATTTATGAATACTGACAATAATTTTTAATGAGCTCATCATAAAATTTTTTTTCTGTTATCGTAATCATGATTTTATTAAGGTTCTGTTAATCGAAAAGTATCCTTTTCATTTACTTTCTTAATTCCTACCTACCTTAGAACTAAGTCTAGCCCCTTTCTTTATCCCGTTGATGTAACTTTTATTATTGCCTCAAAAATTGCTTTATTATTTTCACCCTTTTTTTTGGTTTTTTTACACAATTTGCCTATTTTTTTCTTACTTCAATTTTAAGTACATTTAGTATATTTTTTTTGACTTATACCAAACGCCTTTTCATAAAATTCAAAAACTTTAGAGGCCCATGTTTCGGGAACACAAGCTAACTTTTCAAAACCCTTTGACAGATTTGCTCTTTCAATATTCCAGTTTCATTTCGCATTGCAAGTATTGAGGCTGGTTTTGTTTTTTGTTGCACAGTACATTGATCGTAGGCGAATTCGTTTGAGATTTCTGCAAAGATTTTCTAATGAGGCTTTCAAAAAGCACATCAAGAATTTTATGAGAGTCTTGTAGGAACTCCCTTGCAATTTGTAGAATGCTGAGCCACCTAAGCAAGAGCATCAAGCTTCTTTTTCATACAATTTATACGAAACAAACCTTTAGATCAGGAATTCAACAACAATCCTGTTGGAAAATCTTATTTGGCAGATCCTTACGTCGGCTTGTTTAAGTAACAACAAGTGAATTTTCATGTCTTAAAACGCTCTTATTTAGGTAGCTCAGTTATTGTTATATGACTCATAAGGTTCATTTATAAAAATGTATAAAAAACTAAATTTTAGATGTTTTTATTATTGTTACTCATCAGATAATCATCAGAAGATTCTTTGAGGAGTTAGACAATCGTCTAACAAACATCCGATGCTATCTGGGCAATATATTAGACATATGTACAATCCATATACATGTACATATTGTTTATATTTTGCTCCGCGTGTACATTGGTCAAACAAATATGTTATAAGTACATTATATGAAAATCGCTCAGTTTTTTAGTGATTTTCATATTAATTTACAGCTTCAATCACTGTTCGTATTGTAAAAACCACATGTTAATTATTATCTTTTACTTCAGACACTAGAACAAGATGACATTGATGAAAGAAATTGCATTGAGTTGAAGTCCAAGACTGTTTTTGTTGGTGCATTAAGGGATAAGCTGTACAACTTTGGAAATCCGTTGGATGATGTGGAAAGCTGCAAGTATGTGTTTATATAAAATTAAATAATTTGTCAACCATACATAAAAATATTAATAAATAAATATACTAACAAAACATGGAGTTTAATGGAATTATTTTGATTTTCTATCTTATAAAACGGGAAAATGGTTTATGTAACCGGCTAAAGAATTTATGTATAAAGACAATCAAATCTTTTGTTATGAACACCAATTATGTGTTTATTCAGTTGCATCTATCACATATTCGGGTGTTAGCATATTTTTGTTTTCTAAAAACCATACTAACAACTTACAATATCTGTTGTTATAACTGAAAGTGTACTAAAATTCAAATAATGCTATCAAAAATATTATGCTAAGCATTGAAATTTGCAGTAATTATAACCGATTTGTGTGATAGTACATGCAACCGACGAAATTCGATTGGCGCCAAATTCGGTTGTGATCACGAATCTGTTTTCTCTGTGTACGATCTTGAAAGTGGTATTGCGCATTTTTTATACGTTTTAAGCCATTCTGTTGTCAACGCATAGCGGCTAAACTTCTTTGTTTAACGTAAACGTAAAACCTATGCCACAAAAAAAAATATTTCGTGATACAGCAAAATAAATTTTACTATGATCTAAACGATTGAAGTATTCTTCAGAATTGTTACCTCTCAACTGATGGATAGCCGAGATTGCAAATACATTCCTACTGAACTGGAAGATGGAAAAACTAGACTTTGCAGATTAAAACCATTAGAAAGCCAATAAAGAGAATGTGAAAAAATGCAATGTATATTTACATCCAAAAAGTTTTGAAGCGTGACATAAAAAGTAGTTTTTTTATACAATACGAAAACTATACTTTTTATATTTTATGAAATCGAAAGAAACCTGTGTTAAAATATGTTTTATGCAATTAAAATAATTTTTTTTTTAAATTACAGAGTAAAAAAAATTTATGTTGAATAGCGGCCAACGTTCGCGCTTGCGAAAACCGGGTTCCGACGGCCCCAGTAGGGCTAGCTGAATTTCCTGAACGGATTTGAAATCAGGAACCCTAAATAAGATAAGAACTAAAATTTCATTGAAATCGGACTACTTTTATGTTTCGCGGCCGGAAATGGGTTAAAGCAACGAACTGTAGCCAGATCAAAAATGATTTAAAGTTTTCCTATACAAATACAAATATTCAGTTGATAGTTATATCGATAGTAAAATCCGAACTACCGTTAAATATCGATAGTGGAAAGTATATGTAGATAGTATCTCATCACTAGTAAGCACATTATTTTAGATGACAGTTTTTTAAAAATGGTGTCATTTAATTTTTTTATTTTTTAAATTATTATATTTTTATAACAACTGAAATAAATTTCAATAGCTGAATAGAAAACGAAAAAAACCATAAACATAATATTATAAACTAAACTTAACGTTTAAACGAAAATATCATTTCTTTTTCATAATTTATATTTATTATACTAACCATTTTTTTCGTTTTTGCCTCTATAAAATTAATTTTTACTTTTTAAGCATTTTTAGAATAATTTTATTCCCTCAATATTTCACATACTTTTTGCTTAACCTTTGGTTAACATTTTTTTTTCTTCATTATTTATATATTGAATCTTCATATATTAAATATGAACTAACAATAATTAATCAAATCTTAACCTAATACGTCATTTTTTGTCCTGCCAGTGCCAGACAAAAATTTTCTTCATCGCGGGTTCTGTTCACTTTTATAGGTGTTTATCGCTCATCTAATTGAATAAGTGCTGCACTGTCTTTTCGTCTTATTTCGTGCTAGTGGGTTCGGGTGCAATTCGAGCCTTTTTAAGTTTTTTACTGCATATTTCGTAATCATAGTTTTAACTAATGGAACATTAAGATCCTTGTGAATATTTGAGTTTTTATTCGAAGTAGTTTATTTTGGCGCCTTTGAATTTTTCCGATATTAGAGGCCGAGGCAGTGCCCCATAACTGAATTCCATAGCACCAGATTGGCTTTAAGATGGAGTTGTAAAGAAGAAGTTGGCAGTCGAGACTAAGGACAGAGTTTCTTCCAATAAGCCAATGAATTTTAATGGCTTTTATTTTCATTTGAGTTAATTTTGCTTCAATATGGCTTTTCCAGGTTAAACGGCGATCTAGATGAATACCGAGGTATTTTACATGCGAATTTTGAGGTATTATTTGATTATTGATTTTAATAGGGGGGCATGATTCCCGACGTAAGGTGAATGTTATATGTACGCATTTTTGCTCATTGACCTCTATCCTCCATTGCTTTAACCATAGTTCGAGTTGAAATATATGATCCTGTAGGTACCGAGATGCTTCTTGACGGTTTTCGTGCACTCTAAAAAAAGCTGTATCATCAGCAAATGTTGAAGTTTGTGTGTAGTTGTTTGTTGGCATATCCGAGGTATATATTAAGTATAAAAGTGGGCCCAGGATGCTTCCCTGAGGGACTCCAGCGTCAATTTGCTGAGGAGAGCTTAAATAATAACCTTCTTTAATAATAAATTTTCGACCGACTAAGTAGCTTTCTAACAGCTTGTGTGTGTTTACCGGTAAGTTGAGCTTCAATTTATGTAATAAGCCTTCATGTCAGACTTTATCAAAAGCTTGAGAAACATCGATGAAGAGAGCGGAACAATATTTTTTTTCTTCAAAGGCTTTTCTTATTGCGTTTACTATACGATGGGTTTGCTCGATTGTGCTGTGTTCTCTTCTAAAGCCGAATTGGTGGTTAGGAATACATCTATTTTCATTTAAAATTGTGGTTAATTTTGACGCTAACAGCTTCTCAAACAGCTTTGATATATTAGAAAGTAAGCTTATATGACTCAACTTTTGTGTGATCCTTTCCAGGTTTAGGTATCATGGTGACTAAGGAGACCTTCCACTTTTGAGGATAGTATTCAAGGCGTAAAATAGCATTAAAAATTAAAAGAATAATTTTCTTTGCTATGCTGGGTAGCTCCAAAAGCATTTTCTTGCTGATCTTATCCAAACCAGGAGCCTTCTTGGGGTTTAAATCACAAATAGCCTTTTCGATTTCTCTTATCTCAAATCTTAGCGGAACAGCTGCTCTAGCAGCAACAGGTGGAAACTCGACCGCAATATCGTGACATATATTTGGGGTAAATACGTTTTTTAAATGATTGACAAGCAGATTTCCTTTTTCAACATCATTTCTTGCCCAACTTCCATTCAAGTTTCTTAATGGTGGCTTAGAGACAACTGGCCTTTTGAGATTTCTAGCTGCACGCCATTATGAGTAGTCTGATTGTGGGGTTGCATCAAGTTCCTTAAGTTATTTTTCCAGAGAAGCCGTTTTCTTAGTCTGCATTAACTTTCTTAGTTTTTTTGTACACTCTTTAAGTAAGTTCTTAAGTTGAGGGGATCTGTGCAATTGCCACTCTCTTCGAGCCCTCCCTTTTTCAGACAAAAGATGCTCGACATCTGTGGAATATATTTTAATAGTTTTTGTTTTTTTGGGGGCAATATTGGAATGTTAAACAGCTAGTTTCAGAAAACTGTCAAAATTGTCAATAGAGCGATCTACATAACCCGGTGTACTGAGCGGAATATTTTCTGTGCAATGGGTACTGAGATATTTTTTATATTTCAACCAATTAATTTGCGTCTATTCTATTGGGGTTCATTATAGTAACAATTGTAGGTGTGTGGTCGGAAGATAAATCTAGGGAGGCTTCAACATGAATCGTGTCTATGGGAATGTTTTTAACCACGCCGAAATCTATGATATCTGTTATGTTTTGATGATCAGTAGGCCAATATGTTGGTTGCCCGCTCGCTACCACATTTAAATCCATTTTAGAAATTGTGTTAACTAAAACACGACCCTTTGGTGTTATAAGTCGCCAGCGGCTAGGAAACACGGTCCTAATGATTTAAAGTATTTATAATATTGGTCCTCCGGTATTGAAAATCTAGGCGGGGAGTATATCGATGAAATTACTAGGTTTCTATTTAATTCCTCAACGCAAATGTTCGTTGTTTGGAGATAATCTTCACGATGATCACACATTAGGTAGTGTTTGACTCGGGTTTTTATTAAAATGGCAGAACCTCCACAAGCTCTATCTCGTGGGTCCTTGGTATCATATAGTATATAACCATTTATTTTAAACGTATTTCTTGAGGTCAAATGAGTTTCAGAAATCATCATGACATCAATTTGTTTATTTCTAAGAAAGTATTATAATTCATTTTTATGTTGGCGGATGCCGTTTGCGTTCCAAAAACAAATTTTTAAACAGTTCATGGTTTGTTAAGTACAGCTTGCAATAACATCGATTGCATTCTAAGCATTTCCTGCATCATATTACCTATTGTGTTTGTAAAATTATTTACCGTTTGCACTAATGTTTCCATGGTTTTTTCTAAACGACTTAAATTAGAAACCTGAGTTTCATCATTACTTGGCGAGGCACCTTGCATTGGCTCATGGTTTGATTTTAGGGCGTTAGCGTTCTGTTATTACTAGGCTGGGGGGCTTGAATTGCATTTGTGTTTACCTGATTTGTTACTTCCATTTGAGTGGGATTAGTTTTCGGTCCGACCGACTGCTTGACGATATTATATACAGGGCATCCTTTATAATTGTCAGTTTAATTACCGCCACAGTTGCTACATTTTTTTACGTTGGGGTCGGTTTTAGACTTGTCGCAAAGAACTGTTCCATGTCATTCACCACATACTACGCAAACAGGGGGTAAGTAGCAGTATGCCTTAGTATGGCCAAATTCCTGGCAGTTAAGACATTGAACAGGACCATTTCTTTTGTGCGGCTCCTCAATAGTTACCCTTCTGTACAGAATATATTTTAAATTATAAATTGGATGCGTTTCATTTTTTTTCAGCTTTACGTCGCCGGGTTCTAGCTCCACTCGAAATAGTGGTTGGGGATTTTTTTCCCCTATTTTTGATATTTGTTACGTTTTTGATTTTAAAGCCCTTCTCTTCCAAAAAAGCTTAAATTTCCCCTGGGTCTACGCATGATTCTATGCCCTTGATTACTACCTGAAGACCTTAACTGCTCTTCAGTTGATATGTATAAAATGTAGCAGTAGCAGCTGGTTTTTATAAAAAAAAACACAAAAGAGAACCATAAGGTCAGATGTGGCCAGATTGTTGGCGGCGCTGGCATGCTGGCGTAAGTCCGTATTGGGGTGGTTCTTGCCAACCAATCAAGCACTTGGCTACTACAAAAAGAATCATGCCAGCCAATTTGGGACAAAAAAAACAAAGATTAATAAAAAAGGAGCCCGAAAGTGAACGCAGTAAAAAAAACTCATCTATTGTCAGTATTAACCAGTTTTACACCATGTACTCACCTGTTGCACCTCTCACCTGAGAGTTGAGTTGGCGGGTGTTATGCCAACTTCTGCCCTCCCACCTGAAATCCATTCGGACTTCACCGTGATGACCTGAAACAAAAATTTGATCATCCCAAAGTCTACCATTCATCTCACCATCACCCTCCTATTGGCTTCATCCTAATGAGTTTAGCTACTCATTATTTTTAAAATAAAAACGCATTTACAATTTTATTTTCAAATTCATTATAAAATATATAACCGTTTTATTGAAAAATTTTAGGAATCAAGATATTTTGCCTTACATATCAGAAGTTAAATATAAAATGATTTACAAAAAAAAGAAAATAAAAATAAAAGAAATATAAAAATTTACCAACAAAAATTTTATTATCAAAGGCAATGAAAAGTAAGTTTACAAAAAAAACTTTAATTTATAACCAAAAATTAATTTACAAGAAAACAAACAAAAAAAGTTTAATTGATCTTTTTTATTATTTTCCAGGCGAAGCTGGATGACAGGGACTGTCCTATTTCAACAAAAAAAACAATACATATAAAAGTTTATTTCCCACAGGATAAGGAAAACACCCATTACCTCCTGGGCAATAACCCTAAGACGACTAACAGGCCTGAGCTCAAACCCTAAATTCGACGCGCACCTGGGCCAATACGCAACCAGGGACTGATTCGAAAGGTAACAACTGCAAAATATGTTTTCCCTATTAAAAAAAACCAATATATATATTTTTTTATAAATCGTCCGTTTAGTTGTCCGTCGTATAAGTCCGAGTCAACACAAATGGCAGAATACCTGACCTCTGGAACGGTGATGTTGGGCTGGACGATTCCTGTTCCCACGATGGATGTGGCAGCGAAGAGGTGGTGGCTGTTGTTTATACTTAGTGCGGTTTATATATTTATACTTTAATTAATTACAAATTTAAAATTTTTCGCTTTAAGTATTTTTTTTATAAGCTGTTATTAGACTTTAACTTTTACCTTAGTCCTTTTAAATTGCTTTTTTTTTTATTTTATTAACTTTTAGCTTTACTTTTTCTTAGTTGTTTTTATTGTTTTTTTTTTTTCAATTTCCGTTTCAAATAAATTGTGATTCAATTATGTAAATATTTGTTTTACTTTTCTACTTCCTTGTTTAAAGTTTTCAGATTTCATTTCAATATAGATTCTTCAGTTTTATTATTATTTTCAATTCCCAAACTTTTCTTAAACTTTGCTTTATTTCACTTTAATAAAATTGCAAAACTTCAACCATCACTGCCACCACTTACCACATCTTATCTTCAGGCTTAAAAATAACAAAAAGGGCCGACATTTTGCTCTTTGGCGGCCAAGAAGCCTTGGTCGAGCAAAATGTCGTCCAATACCATTTTTCAAAAAAAAAACTTTCAGCAATTTGATTTTTATTTTGTTTGTTTGCTTGTGTATTTCTTTGTTTATTTTTCCTCTTCTTGCTACAATTTTTACTTGGTCTCTTTTCCCTACCCTACCTTGGTCTCTTTCTATCTATTTTCGGCGTTGCCAACCTTAACTTCCATTAACCCTTTAAAGGGTACACACGACAAAAAGTTTTGATTTTCGAAAATCATTCTCGTGATTCTCCTGTATTTTCGTCTCGTTAATGATACCTCGCTTTATTGCAGCTATATAAAAGGAATTTTTACCTATCACCGAAATTAAACTTTTTATTAACTCATTAGAGTTTTGCTCTCTAAGGTATATCGGGGGTGGCTTAGACGATTTAATGACGTTTGGTGCTTCAGAGGATTCATCCTCCAGAATCGAAAAACGATTTTGTGTATTTATTTTATCAAAAGATGGTACTTTTGAGGCCGAAGCAACTGCTGCAGAGGTAGGGCTGCGTCCCCGTTTAAGCACTTTTATGTACCTGTCCATACCAACTTGTAATGTAGGCTTTTGACAACTTTTTACAGGGGGGTTTTCCATTGCATTTGTGTTTAAGTTCATGGTATCATTTCCCACTAAATTTGTTTTTGACGTCACGGCAATACTTGCTGGCCTGGCAACACTTGTCACCAAATCTAGTTGAAGTTTTTTTAATGAGTCACTATCTACTGTTTTTGTTAACACCGAGTGTGATAGAGAACGTGTTCGAGTAATTGGCTTAGCCGTTAAATAGTTTATATTATTTTGTTTTGTTTTATTTATTTGTGCATTATTTTCGTTTGCTTGAACTAAACCGTAAACGTTTCTTTAATTTTGTCTTAGTGTTGTTTCACTGTTCGTACTCATGCAAAGAGTTGTTTTTGTTTTTCACCGTTTTGTTTTGCTTTAATATTTTTATTATCAATTGTATTTTACAACAACAAAAAAAAACAAGAATTTAAATTTTAATGTTTTTGTTCAGAATATGTATACACATGTATGAACATTCATTCGTATATATTTTTACTGTTTTATTTAATTTAATTTTATCGTTTTAAATTGTTCACTATTATGTTAAATAATTTAATTAACAAAATATATTATTTTTTTTAAGCGTCTATTCGCTGCTTGTATTACAAAATCAAATGTGATTAATTAAAAGTTCAAATCGTATGCGGGGCTAAAAATACACGTCTGTATCACAAAAAAGCACAAACATTAACATTGATAATAAAATAATGTTCTACATTGCAGAAAAGCTGTGATTATAGCTGCTGCAACATGTTTCAAAAGCTGCATTTTAAATAATTATAATATTGATATCGGCATTTTTCCTATCGATATTTTAAGACTATTGATAGCTTCCCAGCACTAATTTCGAGACGTTAATTTTTGTTTTCTTTATTTCAATCCACTTTTCAAAATTTACGCCGAGCCACTCTGTAATTATTACTTTTTTTTTTGGTCTCTTCTATTAAACACATCAACATACCGAGCTTTAAATTCTTATTACTTTGGATTTTTTTAGCTTCTTTACGAATAATTTGTTTCTTTTCTGTGTTTTATTTGTTGTTTTACTTAAAATTTAACTTTTATTTTG
The DNA here is from genome assembly GCA_930367215.1 of Pollenia angustigena. Taxonomy (NCBI): domain Eukaryota; kingdom Metazoa; phylum Arthropoda; class Insecta; order Diptera; family Polleniidae; genus Pollenia; species Pollenia angustigena. The sequence continues at coordinate 99,685,082 of OV884059.1, read as the reverse complement.
CTAATTAAATCTTCTTGCTTTGTCGAACACATTTACCATATTAATGAGGAGTTATTAAAATGAGATCGCTAATTAACTGAAAAAGTTTTGTTACTTCCAAGTTTCCATTGATTCCAATGTAATTAATCATCCTCCAGCAAATTCCATAGGGAGAAAATGTGACAAGACGATAATAGTTCCCGTTTTTTACCAAGCAGTTCTACTCCCACCAAACTTTCGAAAGACGTTTAGATTTTTATCCAGCCCTCGACGTTAATGTAGATTTATAGGATTCAACAATGTTTTTTCTCCAAAATTTGAAAATTTTGGATGCAGGAAATATATGGGAGGAGCCTTTCCTTATAGGGAAGTAGTTTGCAGAAAATAAAAATGACTTTATTCTTCTTTTCATTGATGAAAAAATACACTAAATGAATAAAACTAATTCCGATTGGGATGAATGAGATAATAAAAATTATTTAATTTTTTATTTTTTATCAGAAAATTTATACTTTAGTCGAATTTAACAAAAACAAACTTCTTACCTTTTTAATTATTTCTATAAACATGATGCATTCTCTTATTTTTGATATTTAGCCAATTTGTTGTTTAATTGATTTGTTTTTTATTTAAGCTAATAGGGCCTAAGATTAATTAATGTAAATAAAAATAATTTTTTTATTACAGTTTTCCCGACGTTTCGTCGATTTTTTGTCGACTTTTTCAAGGGAGCGTCTATTTAAAATTTTAAAAAATATATAAATTAACATGAATACAAATAAATTACATTAAAAAAGTCAAACTTACAATATGAGCTTTCACATTAAATTTCTCCTTTTACATGTAACATAAACATATAAAAAATAAAACATAAAGCTGCGTTCACAATCAAAAAAACATTTTCACTTGGTGTTCATAATAAAGCAACAATTTCTTTTGTAACTACACACATTTTGCATCAAGAAACCGTTTGCAAATTTTAGCCACAAAAATATTATGCATTTATTTTTATTTTTTTTAACATTTTGTTAAAATTTTCATTCAAAACTAAATAAAATTATTTTAAACGTCAGAAACAATTTCATACAAATTGTTGCTGAAGTTCTAGTTGACTCAACTTTAGTTACATTTTTAAAAAAGTTTTAGTTACATTTTTGTTCTAAAAATGAAAGGAAAATATATGAAATACTTTGGGAAGAAAAAAGATAGAAGAAAAAACGAAATTGTTTTTTTTGATTGTGAACTCAGCTTAAATTTAAAGTTAAACACATATCAAAACAAGTATCACTGTAACGATTTAGTAATATCAACCCTATAATTTGCGTTAATATTGTTAGTGTCAGTGTTAGTGTCTTTGACATTCATCGTTTTCTTTATGTTTTCTAGTATCCTTAGACTTTCAATTGTAAATCTCTTCTTATCCCCCCTTACTTTATCTAGTATTCGCACCCCCTCAAAATCAATTTTATGTTGTGTATTTAAAATGTGTGTTGATAATGCTGTCGTTTCTTTTTTGCTTTGTATATCCATCATATGTTCTCCCATTCTAGTTTCAAGGGATCGTTTTGTTGTTCCAATGTATATGAGTTCGCAACTTTATTCGTTATTCCATTTACATTGTAATTCATACACAATGTTTTTTTGTTGTTGTTTGTCTATTGGAGCTTTTATTGCAGAGAATATGGTGCTTAGTGTTTTATTGGGTTTATAAGCAAAGCTTATATTATTTGTTTCTATTGACGTTCGTATGTTTTTATTATCAGTGAGGCCAGGGATGTATTTTACACTGTAAAAATATGTTTGTGCTTTTTCTATATTAGTGGTGTTATTATCTATTGCTTTTAAGGATATTGAAAATTATATTATTGTTTTTGGTATGAAAAAGTTCATCGTGTAAAATCCTGGAGATGAAATTTTTAGCAGCGTTAACTATTTGATTTTTCGGTTGGGTTGCGTGGAAATTCATTATCCTTCCTGGTGAGGTCTCCTTAGCGAACCAGTCAAAAATTATGGAATTTTTCCTTCGAATTAGTTTGGTATCCAAATACGCTATTTCCTGATTTTTCTCCCTTTCAATTGTTAATTGTATCTTAGGATGATACTTGTTAAATGTGGACAAAATTTCTTCTTGGTCGTCTGATTTGATGATCGCTAAGATATCATCTAGTTAAATATATGTAAATATATGTATTTTATAAAAATGTTCTTATTTTTCAATTCTTCTATCGCACTGTCAAGCAGGTTTTCAAGTATTATGTCTGCGATTGTAGGGGATAGTGGGTTGCCCATGGGCATGCCAAAAATTTGATTATATATTTTATCTTTGTATATAAAATAATTATTATCATTGAGACAAAATTGGAGAATCTTAAGAAATTGAGAGCTTGACATTTTTGTGTGATTTTTTATTACGTTCCATTTTCCCATTATTGTTCTTATTGCCGTTCAAACTGGAATGTAAGTAAATAATGAGATGACATAAAACGATACAATTGTTTCCGATCTATCAAGTTTTATGTTGGTGAGTTGTTTTTTAACTTTTATTGAGTTTTTTATGTTATACGTTTCAGAGATTAAATGTTTTAAAATTGTTCCAATGTATTAAGACATGTGGTAGCACGGTACCTGGTCTGATGACACAATAGGTCGAAGGGGGGTATCAGGTTTGTGAATTTTTGGTAACCCGTAAATTCTGGGTGCCGTAGCGGCGGAACAAAAAAGTTGGCGCTTTTGCCAAGAGTCTATATGGTTGTTTTTAAATAAATCTGAAACAATGTTGTTGTTTTCTTTCTGTAGTTTCAATGCAGGGTCTACTCTTATAGTTTTATAAGTGTTTTTGTCTTCTAGTAGTACTTCCATCTTCTTTTCGTATTTGTTTTTATACATCAGCACGGTTTTGTTTCCTTTATCTGCTTGTACAACAATAACGTCGATGTGTTTACGTAGAATTTTTCTCGTTTTTTCAAAAATTGTTAGAATGAATTTGTCCTTTTCTGTGTTTTTAATGTTTCTTTTAAAAGTTGTTACCTTGTTTGTTACTTTAATTCTAGCGATGTCTTTCTCTTTATCTATTTCTATCTAATTACTCTGCCCGAGGTCTTGAGATTAAAAAAACGGAAAGGACGAGGAACTTCCTTTTTTGAGGTACTTGATTTCATGAGAATCACGAGTTGGAGTTTTTCGAACACTACTGACAAAAAACTCCTACTTTTAGCTGTTGGTAAATTATCGTTTTATCATAGAAACAGAGTTGTCAAGTTATTGTTTTTATTTTTACTTTTCTTATACATATTTATGTTTTAATGAAATTCATATATGTTATAATCCTTTACTGTAATTATAAGATTATAAATGTTGTTGTATTGGAAAACAATTAAATAAATAAAATAATCATTTAAACAATCCCTGCGGGAAATTTATGTTAATTGTTCTTAAAGCACTTATCCCGTGGTTAGTAAATACAATATTATGATAACAAAGAAGAAATTGTGATATTTAGGTGAAAACACGACAGGTAACTTACCTGTTAATTATGTGTTTGTAAGTGTTGTTACTCCAGAGGAAAGCTAATTGACGTAAAACTGATTCTTATTATCAATTATTATTAATTATTAATTTTTTTTGGGCGGTTGTTCCACATTTTTATTCATAACTCTTTCCTACTTAATAATACACAAGGACTCAAATACATATACTGTTCGGGATCTTTGATGGATATTAAAAAAGTTTCACAAGGAATAACAAACTAAGTATACCCTTTTCACAACTAGTTGTGGAGGATATAAAATGTATATTTTACACAACAACTTTTACTGTTACAGTTATGGCTGATAATAAGGAAAAATATTACACACGAGTTATTACCACGTAAAAACACGAAACTAATTGAGCACATAGGGGATAAAGTCACAACTACAAATGAATTCTTACATTTATATCCATGTTATTTCCCTGGTGACTTAAGCGTAAACTCAAACAGTAAACAGTTACAATTTAAAGCAGCAAGTATATTTTAAGAGGTGATTTAAATTGCAGAGCCCGTTTTTGGGGCTGCCATAAAATAGTTGTTGGGGAAATATTCTTTGTAAAACATTAAACTAAATCACCTTGAAATCGTCTTTCCCTATTAAAGTACGTTTATACAAGCTGACCCAAGAAGGTGCCTGTCAACGGGATTCTTATTTATAATAAATAACCTACAAATAATATTTTCTATAAAACCGATAAATATTCATAAATTTAATAAAGCAAATGACTCAATGCGATCGATACATGAATAAAAACTTCTTGTTCAACCAAATTTTACGGAAGTATTAAGTACACTCAAAATTTATGAATAAAATCACTGCAGAACTAGAATATAGTATACCAAAAAAGAAATAAATTGTATCTGTGGAGAAATTGCCAAATAACTTACAAAACATGACTCAAGGGCAACAAGGTTCTATTTGCACCTAAACTAAATTTGAGATAGAACCTTGTTGTCCTAAGCTCGCGAAGCCTTAATTTAATTTAGGAACATATATAGAAGAAATGATCACCACCAATGACCACAAATGGAATTTTTAAATATAAGAACAAATTGTGGAATAGCAGGCTACAGGTATTTACGTTAGAAAAATATTCTTCTCCGTTTGGGAACTTATCAAAAATATTAAAAAGAAAACACACCTCTTCTTAAAGATTATTTTAATTAGTACGGTACACTAAAAGGAATATGCAATATTTTAGCAGATACTTTTTTATTTTAACAACAATGTTTGAAACGTCATAAGGAACAACGAAAGTATATTTTATGTAAATAATGCTGTAAAATAGTATAGAACATACTGAACAAAACCGAAAAAAGCGTTTAACCCTTGTGCTAATACCCGACTTTATCCACCTTGTTTAGCACCCGGAGTACCCGGGTACCCCTATACTATAAAGTATAAATAATCAATATTTTTATGAAAAAAAAAATAAATTTTTAAACATTTTAAAGGCTTATTAAATTATATTTATGTTGAAATTTGATTTTTTAACTTTGTATTGCACAATGGCTTAAATCTTAAACTTTTTATGCAGGACAGTATTTTTTATTATAACAGTTGAACATTTTTGGTCATACATGATATGTAAATGAGACTTCCCCGTATTATAAAACTAACGCTTTGGAAACTAAACTTTTGTAATTGTATGAAACAGAATTTAGTTTCTTGAATTTTTTGAGCAATTCAAACGTGTTTGTGTTATCCCATTAAGTGTATTGTAGTGTATTGGGTACCAGGGTGCGCATGATGCGATGGTTAAAGTTGAAGCAAATTGTTTTCAGTATTAAAGGAGCAACAAAATAAATCTAGAATCTGAATTCGCTTTTTTTTAAGTTAAATAACGACGATTCAGAAGCTTGTTTAAAATATTTAATTCTTAATACAATTTTTCATGTAAATATACCTAAGTGGGTACCCCGGTACCCGGGTATTAACACAAGGGTTAATGCCATACTTCTATATAAATGTTAACATATATATACAATTTGACATCGATAACTTTTATAATAGCTCTAGAGGGAAGCGAACTGATACCGAAGTAGTCCCGTGATAGGTCTTTGTTTTTAGAGACCGGTTCTAGTTCTAACACTTTATATGAATCAGAGAACTGCAACGAGCACCCGTTTTTATGATTTTTGATACTCGCCTTAAAACGAGTTGCGGTGTAGTTAATACAGCCTATTGCTTTTGTATGTGCTCGCCCAGCTCGTAAGAAATTGTGTTTGCAACATACGAGCCTTTAGTAAACGCAATGAAATTTATATGAGTTCTGTTTTGTATTGCTTCGTAAATTTATTTTTTCAACATTCGGCAATAGCATTCGTACTTCTGATAAATTAACTAATTTTCTCTCTTTTATTCAATGTTCTATATCTGCTCTTCGCTGACCTAGAGTTATAATTGCCTGAGTTCACAAGTGTTTACTCGCAGAAGTCGTCATTTGTAGTAATACTTAAAGCAGCGTTGCCAGATGGTTTAGGAAAATATCAATGATCGTATATTTAAGTAAACATGTAGGGCTAAATTCATTATGAAATAAAATGAATTTAAAAGTTATTATAAGAAAAATTTTCGTGGAAAATTTTAATTAAAATATATAACGAATGCGACAGGCTTATGAATCACAATTTTTTCATACGTCAATTTCATTTATATGTAAATATTTTAACAAAAATTTTGTCCAATGACAACGCAGCGCAGTCCGTTATTTCATTGTGCGACGTAGACACAGAATTTACTTTTTATAATTTATACATTTTTGACAACAAATTTTACAAAAAACACACAATTATATTCTATGATGCTGAAGATGCACATAAGAACATTTTTTTAAATAGCTGAGTGCGCTCTTTATTAACGGTAAAAATCAAACTCATTCCAAGAATCCATAAATAATGAAGTAGAAAAAGATAGTAGAGAAGCAGTAATTATGACTGATGACTTTGATTTATTGCAGTGGTGGCGCAAAAATGAAAAATATTATCCTCGGTTATGCAAATTCGCTCAGCATGTACACTCAATACCGGCAAACAGTGTTGCATCGGAACGTGCCTTTTCATTAGCGGGTAATATTCTAACTGAAAAGCGAAGCAGGTTAAGGCCGAATTTATTGGATAGTTTATTGTTTTTAAATCCATTTTTTTAAAAATTTTCCACAAAATATTACCTTAAAAGATTTTTGTTATTTTATAACAAATAAGTTTGAATTAAATTTGGTTTCTTTTTTCATAAACTTGAAATGTAATTTTTAATTTAATGTATGTAAAAATGTAATCTTATTATTATTATCTAATAAATAAATACTTTAAAAAAGCATTACTAGTTTACATACATAAAATAAATAGCAAAACATACACTGAATCATTTAAACGCCTAAAGTCGTCTAACCTATGACAAATTATAAAATCTGGCAGCCATGTTTTCACTTAATGATGAATTTTAAATATACGAGCATATACTAAATGAATATGCCGTGAATGTTGTTGTTACGAGCTGGTCGTAACATCTAAGCCGTGTAAGTTAAATACAAAGAAGTTACCGAATATGAAAATAGAAAAAACACGAAACTTTGCTTTGAGTGGTTGTGATATTGTTCATACTTTTTTCTGGGCTCTTACTACTTTATCTAGTAAACACATGTACAAGTAAAAAGTAATTGTGTAATATTTCTTGCATAAAGCTCACTTTGTATGAAGAACGAGCCAACGAGCCAACATATCAGTAAAAGCGAGTGCTTAGAAGTATTCGAGACTAAAAATGATTTAGTAAACAGCGAGTGCGCTCGCAAGTATTATGTATTGTTGCAGTTCTCTGATATGAATAAGACCTATAACTTTTACACGGGGTTGTCGTTGGGGGTCAATTGACACCATGTGACCAGTCACACATCTATTCTCAATGAACGTGCTTAGTGCCAGTTACTACAATATAGTATTATGTATCTCAATACAATGTAGTATTATTTTAAAAAAACAAGTCCTAGAATTAGTCCCAAAAAAATATGTCACAGCACCGGTGAAGACTGCACTGTAATTCATTACTTTCACTACCTTTTTTCATTAGGAACCAGTTAAATGATTGGATCTCCTTTCACTGGACATGAGTTCTTTCTTTTTGTACTGGTTTTATTTTCACAAATCCCCGGACTAGTCTGTTGGACCAATTGACACAAATTTACCACAAGGAGCTGCAATTTTTTACAGGTAGCTCTAGCAATGGCCATATGTCCAGCGTTGCCTAGTGTGCAGACTTATCTGTTATTTGCAGTGCAAACCAGTCTTGCAGATTATTCTTCAAAAACCATTTTTATTTAATTTTATTCGAATGATAGAAGGAAACATTTAATTACATATTGATTAGCAAACATTTATTCTAATGCACAATGTTATAACTTGTACTCCCTTTTAAAAGCAACACGTGTATAACTTATTCAAATGCAACAAAGGATATGCTCCCTTATTCAAAAAATTATTTCTTTTGTAAAAAAGTTTATTAAACAAATTATATTAAATTCGATTTGAAACCATTTTAGATACATGGGGGCAAATTATGGCAGTCGTGATCGAATACTTTTTCGATTTGAAAGCAATTTTATTTCTAATTCTTTCTGTCCATACTGAACGGATCGAAATTATTTTTTTAGTGTTTTTAAGCATTGATTTGTGTTTTCACAGCACTGAAATAATAATTACGATTCGTTCAGTATTAACTAAAATAAAATTGCTTTCGAATCGAAAAAGCATTCGATCACGACTGCCATAATTTGGCCCCTGTTTTATTTTTATAGATAACGTTAATGGAAATAAAAGTTATTCTTATGAAATGTATAACTAATATTTGCAGCATGTTATTAAATAATTTACTCTATCTCTATGTGTGATGAATTAAATGAAATATTTAATGTAAAGTGTTTACTTTTAATTTTATATACGTATGTTTATCTTTATATAATACAGGGACCGTAACAGTTATAAGTGATATCAAAAAAGTTCCTTTATAAAAGTTATATTTTGTGAGTTAAAAACCAAAAATCCATATAAAAGAACTATTTTTCACCGTAAAAATAAAAGCAATGTGTGTGTACACCTACGAAATAAAAGAGAAAACGCAGAGCCCTGAATTTTCCCATCGCAGATTTAAAAGCTTAAAAAGAGAAATTTATTTAGCTGTTATAAAAAAAATAATATAAAATAAAAAAATTAATTGAATACACGAACTACTTGAAACAAAGACAACAAGAAAGCGCATTTCAATTTTAAAAACGTTCTTTTTCTGCGCAAGAACGTCATTGTAGTAAATGAGCACAAACACTACCACACAAACACTCTCTTAACCATCGTAAGGAAAGTTTAAATAAAATAATGCTTAAACTTTCATATTAAGAATTTTGTCGCTTTGCTTTTCTGGCATCAATATTGTTACGTTACTGCCTTTCAATAACGTTTTGGTTTATTTCCTTTATAATTAATGTAATCAACACACTACAATGTTTTATAGTTTTCTCCGCGTGATGCGCTCTTAACTTGACAAAGTCTGAACTAATACTGTTTTTTGATGCTAGCCGCCGCTAGTATTTATACTGTAATTCAGCCATCTAGAACATTCGAAATATTTCTCGAAGGTTCGAGGCTTTACTTATTCACCACTCTATAGGCAAATATGATTGGTGGCGGCACTTATGTTTACATAATTTCACCACTTATACTAAAGCTTTTTTAACGGTCATTTATAGTTCTTTCTTCACATTGGGATTGAAGTGTACTAAATTATAACAATTTTTAATAACAATGTAAACTAATAAAATAACTAACAAATACTTAATAACTAAGACAAACAAGATAAATAATAATTACAACTTATTCTTAAACAATAATTACAACTAACTAAAGTTACTTTCGTAACAATATATATGAATATTGTTTTATTTAAGTGAAATTGTTGTACATATTAATATTGTTAAATTGTTGTAAATACATTGTATTAGTTTTAATTGCCAAATTGTTTCATTAAAAAACTTCCTTTACATAAAGGACTCTAATAAAAGTAAATAAAAATAATAATTTGAACACAGTCAATTCAAAACAGTGAACAAGTGAACAACAATTACAGAAACAGAAAACATTAAAACAGAAAATATTGTTAAAAAAAAATTGAAAAAAACCATTTCAACAAAATTCAATTACAAGAACAAAATAAATTTGTAGATCCAAAAACAGAAGCTGTTACTCAAAAAAGGTGCAATCGCTTGCAAAAACTTAAAAAAGGAGAATTATAAAACCGACTTTTAATTTAAAATTTTGATTTTTAACAAAGCGTGACACCGTCAAGTCCTTTAATCTTTTTAAAGGCTCAAGTAATAAAAAAACTACAAGTTTTATTTGCAAACTGCACAGAGGTTTAAAAGAAATAAATTCGAAAAAAAGAATGAACATTAAAATGCAATTTTACAAATTCATTATTTTATTTGTAATTGTAAGAATTTCCATTGCTAAATTAACTCCACCTGAAAATAGAAATGAACCTAATTTTCCTTTACGCATCATCAACGAATTAAATCAGAAACTCAATGTAAAATGGAATGCTGTGGTCACTCTAGACTTTAAAGAGGAAATTGAAGATGCGCTGAAATCATTGAGTTTGCCTGTACTATTAATAACTAAGAAATTTGACACAAACATCAAGACATTATATCGCGACCAGCTTCTCACTGTAGTGTATTTAAAATTTTCATCTTTAAATAAAGTCTATGAAATCGTCGAAGAACTGTTAAAACATTCTCAATATATCCATATTTTATGGATTATTCCGGATGCCAGCATGACAGACTTGTGGAGTTTAGCAGACAAAAACTGGTTTGCTGGCTATACGAATGTTTTGTATTACACAGATGGAGGATTATTTAGCTACCAACCAGTGCCCAACATAGCAATTTATCGTATCAACTATCTAGCAGAGTATGTCGATAGAAAAGAAGTACAAGATTTTCAACAATATCCCTTAAAAGTACCGATTATTTCAGTTCCTCCTCGTTGCTATTCTTTTCAAGACCGTTCTGAAAAAACAATAATTACTGGATATTTATATAAAATGATTAAAATGTTTGCACAATACCATAACTTCCGATTAATGCATGTTCAAGGTTATAATACAACCTTGGATTATGATAAACTTATACTAGGTGTGAATAACAAAACTTTTGATATAATACCTCTTGGATTGTATTTTTACGACCGTTTGGTTGGTAGCAGTACCGATGTTATGTTTAATATGAACGTTATTGTTGTGGCACCTTATCCCCCACCCCTGTCAAGAACTGAATATTTTCTACATCCCTTCACTGCTGCCACCTGGACTTGTATTCTGCTACTGCTGTTATATTGTGTTTTGGCAGTTTGTTTTATTCACTACCGACAACGCTATAAGAATGAAATGGATGCTAGCAAATCCGCTTTGTATGTTTTGGCCGTCTTCATCTGTCAATATCACGCAAATTTTAAAATCGAAGCTTTTGTGCACAAACTAGTTTATTTTCTAATGTTCATTATTGGTTTCATTTTGACCAATTTGTATTTGGCCAAATTATCCACCCTATTCGTGCAAGATGTTTATGAAGCGAAAATAGAAAAATTGGAGGATTTAAACAAATCATCATATAAATTTCTGATATCTGATGTTGATTATAATTTTGTAGATCAGTATAGTATACGAGAATTTATAATCAAAAATGCAAAAATTGTTGGTGTAAGAGAAATTTTACAAGCCCACCGTGACCTAAATAATTCATACCTTTTCTCGGCCTTGGAAAATAAAGTGGATTTTGTATTCTTTCAGCAGCGAAATCTAAAAGTTCCTCGTTTGTATAAAATCAATGAAGCAATAAAGATAATGCAGGAGTATTTTACCGCACGGCGAGACTTGCCTTATCTCCAGTTATTCAATCGTTATTTGAAATATATAATGGAATCAGGTATTGCAGCAAAATTAATAGAAGGTACTAACTTCGATGGCATGCTAAGTGGAGAAATTCGTATCTTTGAAGAATCTGAAAGCAGCGATGAGCTATTAGATTTTAATTATTTTAAGAATTTATTTTTTTTTTTTTTATTCGGTATGTGTTTATCTCTAACTGCATTTATACTGGAGTTGTTATATGCTAAATATGTTAAGAAAATCAGCCCTTGTGCAGGAAATCGAATTAGAGCCAACTTAAAATCAAACAAAGCTTGTAAGTGTTCATGTTTTAAAAGTTCATCAAAATAATTCGTTTTACTTAGCACTTGCCTTTACCATAACAACTATTTAAATCGAGGACAACTACGAGCATTTAAAAAAATTTAACTAAATATTTCAATCGATTTCTAAAACGTGGCCGATTATATGAGAAGTCTGAACGAAGGATTAAGAAGACCGATTAAAACTTCTAAGGGGCTGAAATGGATTCTTAAAAAATGTTATTATAACGTATGATTGAACAGAATGTGCTACCTATTATGTATGTAGTAATTTACATTTTCTTAACTTTATCTCAAGACTAGAAGTCTCTGTAGCGGCAACACATACATATGTATATGAAATAAATAAAATGATCATAATCAAAATAAAAAAATTCCTTGTAATATTTTAAGCTGTTATTATTTGTTTTTCCAAAGTTGTGAAATTTGTCGCTGGGCAGAATCTTTCATATCCGCTACAAAGAGTAAGTACAAGTACATTTGGATAGAGGGTTTTATGTGGGGTCTTTAAACACAAAATTATAGTTAATAAAAACAGATGTTTTTCTGTTAACTGATATTTTTAAAATGTTTTGTTATTTTGACCCATGGCAACATTATACAATATTATACCGGGGCTTTCATGGGTTGCTTTGTTAAGGACAACTTAAATAGAGTAAGAACTGCTAAGTGATGTCAATATATAAAATTTTATACAAGATGGTATTAGGGGAGGCGTAGTATATATTCTAAAGCATATTCTAAAGCAAATAACAAATATTTAGAAGACTTTGACAGTGGTATGGAAGGGCAATTTCAGAACAACTTCCAAATTTAGAACTTAAATGGAGTTGTGATGTAGACATTTTAAATATTGGATGTTGCTTATCTATCGCAAACGTCTCAAATTGGTTATATTTTTGATGTAGATTTAGAATATTCTGAATACTGACATGAAACACATAATGATTTTACATTTTTTCCGAAAAATTATATTATTTGTGAATATAAATATAGAAAGCTAATTAAAGACTTGACACCAACAACAAAATATAAAATGCATTATAGTGTTCTTAAACAGTGTTTGAAAAATATATTAACCATAGAACTTTATAAAAAAATTAGTTTGAAAAGGATTTTTTCAAACATCTTAACAATGCTGTTTATGGGAAAACCATGGAAGATACTTTTAATCGTACAGATGTTTAAATAGTTAGTGATTGGGAAACTACAAATCGTAATCATTTATTAACTTTCTAGAGTATTACACAATTTTTCGGCAAGATGTTTGCAGTTCAATTAAAACTTATGGAAAATCTACGAAAATTATGAAACAATTTGTTTGACTACGAGCAAAATGTGTTCATTCAAAATGTGCGTATGACTAAAAAAAATGTCTTAAGGTGTAAAGATCGCGCATAAAAAACCTTTCAATGGCAGTCTATAAAAAGTCATGATTTGAAGAAGTAATTACTTCTGATGCAAAGAATTCGTTTGGATCTAAGTTCCATCAGCTGTATACCCAGAAATAACATAGATTATCTTGCGTTATGCGGGTGACAAAAGAATTATCGCTTCGAATCAAATAAAAACTGGTCCCCAAGGACCTTTTAGACTTCAATTCAAAAAAAAAAAAACTAAAACAGGATTTGAGATTTCAAAATCATTTAAAATTTTCTTGCTTCCAGACCAAGGAAAAGAATTTTACAACACATATTTCAAAACTCTTATGAAAGTGCTAAATATTAATCTTTCACCCCTTTCGTGAATAACAAGTTAAATTTTTGTTCCTTTAAATTTGTATTCCCTTCGAAGGGAAGAATGCCATCATGAATCTCACGTTAAAATATAATACACGCCATCAGTTATTAGTGAATCTAACAAAAAATGTTAAAAAAAAATTAAAAATCAAAGAAATTTTTATACAAAAATATACAGGAAAATTATTTTTTAAGGAAAAGCAAAAAAAAAAAATTCACCAAAATATTAAGTATTTGAGTGATAATTTGATTGCAACGTTTGTTTATTGCACTTTTATGTGGTTAAATAATTTCCAAAACTCTGCCACCACTTGTTTCGAAAGCTTTACAAGTCCTCAGGCACAGACCTGTGGTTTTGCATATTATTGAGCAATATATCAGTTTGTGCCTTATTAACGGATCTTGCCCTTATTGTTCGACTAATAAGGAGAGCTTCTTAAATTTGTACATGTTCTGTTTCCTAGCAAAAATAAAATAAGAAAATCAAAGGGAAAAGTGAAAAAATTACGAAGGAAAAATTAATCACGATAGGGGGGATTATCATACATATTAAAAGTTAAAAGTGTCAATAGTTGAACATTTAAATAGAAGTTTAAAAAATTAAATGGGAAACAATTTAGTATGCAAGGAAATTATAACTGGATAGATGTACTTGAAAAGCTGTTGATAGAATAAAGTCCATCTAATCATCGAAGTATAAAGATGAATAATAACTGAATGCGAAATATGCGAAATATTAAAAATTAACTTTAAAGTTTTAAAATATGAAAAATTGCATATAAACAAAACTGTTCGCATTCAGAAAATGGATACTTAAGTCGAATTAAACAAAAGCAAATTTGTTACCTCTTTAATTCTTCCTATAAACTTGATGCATTCCAATTACTCTGCCTGCAGTCTTGAGATTAAAAAGCGGAAAGCACGAGGAACTTGATTTCATAAGAATCACGAAAAGTAATTTTTCGAACTCTTCTGTTAAAAGTAAAAACAAATCATAATTTTCGCTGTATTTAAATTATCATTTTATCAAAGAAACAAAGTCGTCAAATTAAAAGTAATATTATCAACTAATAACTAGCCCAGTGCTACAAATGTTATGTGAAATGTATGCAAATCGAATGTGATTTAAATGACATGCTGCCCATAGGGCTATGTGACCACAATGTCCAAAGAAAACATCATAGCTGGAAATAAAACAGCGTTCTCAGCCCAGAAGAGTTACTAGACCTGTTAACCCTGCTGTAAGGTTAAGCCCATTTGGTCCAATTTCTAAATTGTTTCCTTTGTAATTTTTGATATATACTGACTTAGTTTTATAGCTCACGTGGTCTTTTTATAAAACAATGGCTTTTACAAAAATTCAAGGTTCTGACTTAAAACAGGAATGAGAAAAATATAAATTTACTTATCTTAGGTCAAGGGACCATTTAGTCCATCGTATATTTTTTCTTTGGTTTTCCTTGATTTTTTTACATTTATTCAAGAAAAAAAATAAGTATTTATTAGTTAAGTTTATACTAATTTTCATTGCATGATGAGCAAAATGTTTTTCGGTTAGTTTTGCAAATAAACTTGCTGCGAATAGAGCATTTTGTCTCAGACTTAGACTTAAAGCAACTACAAATTCCACGCTTTCGTGTCCCTGAGTTAGAAGTATTATTATTCGAAGAGGCCACTGGAAATATGCATGGTGATCGTATTTCAGTCATTTACTTTGCTGAGAACTCTTGTTGAGCTAATCTTGTCCATTTCATCATATACGCCTTAGCCATGAAAAGTGCTAGGTTCCGCAAAAATTCTGGTCTCCTACGATTCCGATCAGCTGGAGCCTATGAAACGTCGATTTTGGAAAGCGGACAAATCAAGTATGTTTTCAAATACAATGTTTGGCCATCGATTTGTTTTGCGTTTTGTTCTGTAGGAACCAACCATTTGATTAGCAGTATCTACGTCACCTTAAAACCCAACATATGTAAGTTTCCTTTCCTGATGTTTTTTACCAACTCAAAAGTGGCAAAAAATGTCGCCTGTTATATTTTGCCCTTACAAGCCTTCCGGCAAGTCCAATACAACGTGTTTCCCTTTTCAGGCTGTGCATTCCTAGACTTACCAAGGTATCATATTTTTGTGGTTTTGAAGTTGCTTATCAATGGTGACTTTTTCGTGACAATTGTAAGACATTGGAAGAAGTTATTGCCAACGGTCCCACAGTTCACGTTTGAGCTATTGAAAACAACACACAAACTGAACTGCAAATATTTGTGTTTCCTGACAACGAAAATCAAAAACGGAGCATCCCACAATTGTCTTTAACATATTTTATCTTTGTTGATAAAAAAACACAAAAGAGGGATATCCCATACTTGTTTTTTACATTACCTGTTTATATGGACCAAATGGTCCATTAACCTAGCATTCGTAAGTTTTTTCTAACCTAACATCAGGGTTAACACTTATGGGCGCGGCAAAAAAAAAAACACCTTATAATGAGCTGCAAGGTACTCGGGTACCTAAAAACGCTGAAAAATTTTAATACCGCAATCATACAACTGATACATATATTAAATATTTAAGCATTCCATAATTTAAAAAAAAATATACTTACAGAGGTCACATTTGAATATAAAAAAATGACAGATATCCGTGTACCTAGGTGTGCATTTTAGGGTGTAAGGAATAAATAAGTCACGCAAGCAAATTAAAAAAAAAAAATTGCCTTCGGGCTGCAAAACTACAATGCTTTTTAAAAGTTAGGATTTCTCAAGGAGTTTCAGACATAAGGATTATCAATTAAAAAACTTTGTTGAAAACCCCAAAGCTACCCGGGTACCTTGGTATGCACATAAGGGTTAATGCAAATTATATGCCAGCTCTACGACCATATCTCTTAGTACTCAAAAAGACTCTATTGAGTTACAGTAACTAATTTGTTGAAAATAATAACATTGATCCTCTTACACAAAATCGTATACAGCCATGAACCACCATTCCTTTTCGAGAAAATTCAGTGTGCACGCTCTAGAAGATCAAATGAAATTATACCCAGAAGACATCGTAGTTTTATATCCGTGTGGCAGTTTTATGTTCATTCAGCCAGTCTTTTGAACACGCTCCCACCTTCCATTCAATTTATAAGCCACACTCTGCATTTTATAATTTTTGATTTTGATTATATTTGTTATTGTTATACTATTAGGTTGTTTATTTACTTTACTTGCAGCAAGAGAGTAGACTTGAAATTTACAAAGTTTTTCTTCAAATTACGCACGAATATTGTTCAAAATTTTTAGAAAAATAAATATTTTATGTTATTAAAAAACTTTTAATTTAACAATTATGAAAATTAGTTTTGTTTTCTAAACAAAAACATGAACTAGGTGTGTTAAGATTTTGTATCACCCACAAGGTGTTAACAACTTTAAAACAAAAACTTTCAAATATTTCAAAACAAAAATAATTTTAAAGCTAAAGTGAAATACATAAGAAAATACTGGTTTAAGCATAATTGTTGTTGCTGTTGTATTGCAGTTAAATAGTAAGTGGTGTGATTCAACCGTTAAACATTTTTGTCTTTTTTGATGTAAGAACGATTTGCATATGACATGTGAAAGTTAGTTATCAAAAATATACTGAAGTGTTAACAAGTAAAATTTGTTATTCGATTAATAAATTGCATAAATAAAACGAAATTGTACCAAAAACAAACCATATTTTTTTTTATTGAACTGTTCATTTCGGCACAAGTGGCTAAAAAACGCTTTAGCTTTACCAAGGAGGTTCAATTATTCTTGCTAGTTAAAATGTTATTATTAGAAATTTTCAACAAATTTCTTGTTTCATAAATTTAAATGCTTTTTATTCACTTTCTCGTTGCATTGAAAATCAGACATAATTTTCGGTAAATGAACACACCTATTATTGTTTTTATTTTTACTTTTATTATATGTATGTTTTAATGAAACTCGTATATGTAAAAATCCTTTACTATAATTATAAGATTATATTGGAAAACAATTTAATAAATAAAATAAACATTTAAACAATCCGTGCGGGAAATTTATGTTAATTGTTCTTAACCCTAGAAAGATAACGTTATTTTTTTGTACTGAAAAGATAATAACAGACGAAAGACGTATGCTTGCTTCTATCCTTAAAAGTATATCACCGAAATAACATTGATTAATTTCATTGTTGAGAACATTTATTTATTCTATATCTTTAAAAAAAATATAATTTTTAAACAGAAAATTATAATAAAAATAAAATTCAATTAGCATTATCAAAAACTAAAGAGTTAATATAAAGGACTTCAGTTCGGTTATAAAAGCTTAATTAAATATTTTCTTTGTACTTTGTGTAGATAATGTTATCTGTATTAACTTATATAAACAAAAAAAAAAATAATTTGAATAACATTATGTGCAAGATTTACAAATTAAGGTTTTGTGGTCGCCACATACAGGTATACCGCATTTGACATACACCATTTTGGACATAAGTTTAATTTCTGATGGACAGAAGCCACCGTATTAGCTCTTTTTTGATTCACGCTGTTATCCACTACAACCTCAATCATAGGTAAGTGCATCTGGTAAAATTTGTTCAATGTTGACGATCAAAGTTTTCGATAAAATAGGAATTTCCTGACTTAAAATTTAACAATTTATGTACATTTCGGCACTGGTCCATTGAACAATTTCCGAAATTATTTCGGTAGTAAAAAATATCGAAGCATAAAATTGGGTCGTACAGTGATTTGCATTCCCGAGTTGGTCCTCTTGCCCTACGAGTCATATTCATTGAAGAAACTCGGCCATCACTTTGACCCTTCGATGTAGCGCACTTACTTTTACTTCTTAAAGTGGGTGGAGATATCGTAATAACGCAGCTATCGGAGGAAGTAGCAAAATGTTCAGGTTCTTTAGGATTTTCCTGAATCGGTGGTATATTCTCGTCAGGCTCAAGGATATCAAAAGCATGTCTTCCACATCACTTTGAAGACTGTCCTCCAATAATTCATCTTCCGATTCACTCACATTTTCCAGTAAAGCCGAACCCTCCAACACGCTTTGTAAAATAGCATACAATACATTTTGAAAACAATACCTTAAAATTCAACCAAAACACCAAATTATTTTCGCTACCAAAGTAACACTAAAGATAACGATACTTCTCTTAATCATATGTTGTGTTTATTTCTCAAAAGATACATAACTTACAACATAAAAACTGCCACAACCAACTAGGTGCTGCTAACAACTGAGATAATTGAACGTGAGAAAATTGTATGTTAACAAATGTGAAAGTAAACCACAAAATTGAAAATGCGTACGTCTCTCAAACGAACCTTATCATTCTAGGGTTAAATCACTAATCCCGTGGTCAGTAAATACAATATTATGATAACAAGAAAGAAATTGTGATATGTAGGAAAACATGAAATTTAACTTAACTGGTAATTATGTGTGTGTAAGTTTTGTTACTCTAGAGGAAAGTTAATTGATGTAAAAATGATTCTTATTATCAATTATTATTAATTATCAATTTTTTTGGACGGTTGTTCCACATTTTGATTCATAACTCTTTCCTACTTAATAATACACAAGGACTCAATAACATATACTTTTCGGGATCTTTGATGGATATTAAAAATTTTTACAAGGAATAACAAACTAAGTGTAGCCTTTTCACAACTAGTTGTGGAGGATATAAAAATGTATATTATACACAACAACTTTTACTGTTACAGATATGGCTGATAATAAGGAAAAATATAACACACGAGTTATTACCACGTAAGAACATGGGGGATAAGGTTACAACTGGAAATGAATTCTTACATTTATATCCATGTTATTTCCCTGGTGGCTTAAGCGTAAACTCAAACATTAAACAAATGTTTATTTCTGACCTGCGAACGATTACAATTTAAAGCAGCAAATATATTTTAAGAAGTTATTTTAATTGCAGAGCCCGTTTTTTGGGCTGCCATAAAATAGTTGTTGGGGAAATATTCTTTGTTAAAAATTCAGCCAAATCACCTTGAAATCGTCTTTCCCTATTTAATTACGTTTATACAAGCTGACCCAAGAAGGTGCCTGTCAACGGGATTCTTATTTATAATAAATAATAATAAAATAATAATTAATGTTTTTTGGGATTTCCAAACAGGCTTTCAAGGTCTAATTATTTCCTATATGAAAATAAAAGATTTATTTCATATTTTCCTCCGACGTTTCGTAGGCTGTTTTCCTACCTCTTCAGGGATTATTTTTATTGAAATCTGGCAACAACAAATTATAAAAGCCAATAATATTTAGGCCCGTTTTCACAACTTACCGATAGCTAAAAGTAGACTTTAACCTAAAATAAATAAAAAGTGTTCCGTTATTAAAAATTTAATTTAAACTAAAGTGAGCGATGAACTAGATTAAGGTTTATCCTACCTGGTAGGTTAAAGTAAAGTTGTAATAATGGAACACTTTTTATATGGCTGATAAAATCCTACCTTTAGCTATCGGTAAGTTGTGAAAATGGGCCTTAGTACATTAACATCAAAAAAAAAAAAAAAATACAATAACATTTAAAGAACAATTTAACTTACATAAAATCTTGAATTTGTATTTACATTTCCATTTCTTATTTACTTAAAATTGGACTAAATGCGCTCGACAAATGAACAAGAACTTCACGCAAGTATTAAGAAATTGCCAAATAACTTACAAACCCCAAGAGCAACAAGGTTCTATTTGCACCTAAACTAAATTTGAGATAGAACCTTGTTGTCATAAGCTCCCGAAACATTTATTTAATTAAGAAACAAATTTAGAAGAAATGATCACTACCAATGATCGCAATTGAAATTTATAAATATAAAAACAAATTGTGGAATAACAGACTACAGGTATTTACGTAAGAAAAATATTCTTCTCCGTTTTGGAACTTATCAAAAATATAAGAAAGACAACACATCTCTTAAAGATTATTTTAATTAGTACGGTACACTAAAAGGAATATTCAATATTTTAGCAGATACTTTTTTATTTTAACAACAATATTTGAAACATCATAAGGTAAAACGAAAGTATATTTTATGTAAATAATGCTGTGAACAAAACCCAAAAAAAGCGTTTAATATACTTCATACTTCTATATAAATGTTGGCATTTATATAAAATTTGACATCGATAACTTTTAAGGAAGTGAACTGACTCCAAAGTAGTCCTGTGATAGGTCTTTGGTGGTAGAGATCGGTTGTATCGGGTGATTTTTTTAGCTATTATCTTTTTGGCAAAACTGTTTTAAACAGCTGACGCACGTTTCGTGTTTTGTTTCACCGTCAAACATCTTCAGTTTGGTCTATAATTTAACCATGAATCGCCTTACAAACGAACAACGCTTGCAAATTATCGGATTTTATTATCAAAATGCTGTTAAGAAAGTTCATCGCGCGCTTCTTCCATTTTATGGTCAGTTTAATCGACCCACTGAAGCGGCTATTCGGTACGTTAATAAGCAGAATTGTCGGGGTTAACAACAATATCATGACAAATATTGAAAAATTATTAAATAAACAAATAGAACTAACAAATACACTCATGAATATGATGTCACTTCTTTTAAATAAATTATGCAAGTAAACCTAAGATTGGCAGTATGGAACGCGAATGGACTTGCGAATAAACTAAACGAAATTGATTATTTTATGCAAGAAAAACATATTGACATATTTCTTATTTCTGAAACCCACCTTACTTCGAAATCTCAAATAAAAATAAGAGGTTATGATTTTATTTATACAAATCACCCAGATGGGAAAGCCCACGCCGGTGCAGGACTATTTATAAAATCTTCTATTCGTTTTGAGCCTGAGAAAGGATTTCAAAAAGATTATTTTCAATCCGCGGGTGTAAAAATAACCTGTAACAATAGACCTATTAGTGTACACTCCATATATTTTCCTCCTAGACACGCAGTTAAATGTGAACAATACGAAAGCTTTTATAAATCTTTGGGACCACGTTTTATTGTTGCTGGTGATTATAATGCAAAATACCCATGGTGGGGCTCCAAACTCACTAACCCCAAAGGTAAAGAATTATACAAATGTATTTTAAAAGGCAATTATTCTACACTTTCTGGAGGAAATCCAACTGATGTAGCAAAGATACCAGATCTCCTTGATTTTGCTGTGTATTCTGGAATTTCTAGGCACTCGCTAGACATATTAGATGACGATAGTCTAAGCTCTGACCATACACCGTTTATAATTAATTATAATGCTAATGTGATAATATCATCTAAAAATGGGAAACTTATCAAACGGAATACTAACTTGGACTACTTTAAAGAATTTGTTGAAAATAATTTAAATCTAAATACCGAAATAAACACAGCAGATGATTTAGATGAGGCCATAGAATCTTTTAATTTATTAATACATGAAGCTGCGTCCTTATCAACCCCACCATCTTCCATTCGTTCTCAGGATTTAGGTCGAAAAGTGCATGCATCCGCTGCTACTCGAGATATGATAAGACAATCTAGACGTCTTAGGCCGAGGCCACGCAATGAGCGGCTAAGCGTCAAGCGGCTGAGCGATGAGCGTCAGAAAATTAAAACATATGAAATTCTATTGAAGTGGCCACGAAATGAGCGGCATGCGAGCGAAATTTTTGAGCGGCTAAGCGGCGTCGCTCAGGAATAAAACTTGTTCTAATTTTTAGTTGTTTTCTGAGCGTCAAAAAATAAACATGGCAAAAGTAAATATGGAGCTTATGATTTCATCCGTACAAAGCCGACCGAATTATGGCAAGACAGATTATCAAATTTTAAATATAAAAATATAACCGAGAAATTATTTTTTTGTTTTGTCAATTTGGTGTTAACTTTTAGCAACAGCAAATCAAAGCATTTCACAGACATACGGCAGTATTCTATTGGGTAGATTTATATATAAATGGCTTAATTCCCCTTGCTTCATAAATATGGACACATTAGCATGATATGTATATTAATACTGTGTTGTAATGTGCCATATGGTCGGGCTTGACCGACTATACTTTCTTACTTGTTCATAATTTGTTTTAAATGTAAGTTAAGCGAACGAAGTCTTCGATCGAAATCGACGAACAGTCTGCAATTTTTTTTTCTTAAAAAACGCATAACATTTTTATGAATACGATTTTCGCTTAATAACATTGAACAAGCCACTCTTTACAATGGCATTTTAACAACTAACCACTCAGAAGTGACGCTCAGTAATAAGCCACTTGCCGTTCAAACTTGACGCTTTGACGCTCATCACTCAGCCGCTTGACGCTCAGCCGCTCATTGCGTGGCCTCGGCCTAAGAAGAGTGTGGCACCGAACCAGAAACCCAAGGGATAAGGCAAACTGGAATTTGGCCATTAAATTATACTCAGAAATGTTGAAGAAAGAGAGAAATGAAAATATAAATTCATATCTAATTCAACTAAAACCTCAAAACAAAAATAAAGATTATGAACTGTACAATGCTACTAAATATCTCAAGAGGCCTGCAAAAAGGAATATTCCTATCAAAAATTCTAATGATGAATGGCTCAGAACTGATAAAGAAAAATCTAATGCATTTGCTGGACATTTAGAATCTATTTTTAAGCCTCAACAAACGAGTAATTACGTCGACGATGTCGCACATTTCTTAGACATAGCTTGTCAAATGGAGTTGCCTATAAAGCATATTACACCTCAAGAAACAAAAATGGAGATATGCGCCCTTAATAACAAGAAATCTTCGGGATATGACAAAATAGATGCGGTTGCAATAAAGTCTTTACCTTTTAAAGGAATCTTATTCCTCACTTTAATATTAAATTCCATTTTACGTCTCCAACACTTTCCTTCTCAATGGAAGTGTGCTGAAATAATAATGGTTTTAAAACCAAGTAAGCCGGAAAATATAATGACGTCGTACAGACCTATTAGCCTATTGCCTATTTTATCAAAAATTTTTGAAAAATTATTTCTCAAACGTTTAAATCCTGCACCATTTTATTTATTGTTTTTATCATATTTGAAAAACAGATGTTTTTACGTCAAAATCAACAATGATTTTTCTCATATTTGTCAAATTAAAGCTGGAATCCCACAAGGAAGCGTCCTTGGACCAATTTTATATACTTTATACACAAGCGATATGCCGACAAGAGGCGATGTAACAGTCGATACATATGCCGACGATACAGCATTCTTATGTTGTAGTGAATCCCATTCAGAGGCTTCTAGAATTTTACAGCTGCAGCTAAATTGTCTTTATGATTGGCTTACAAAATGGAACATTGTTGTTAACACCCAAAAGTCGAGTCACATCACTTTTTCAACAAGAAGAGAAACTTGCCCAGCTGTGTTTCTCAATGGCACTTTAATTCCTAGTGTTAATACTGTCAAATACCTAGGCTTAAATTTAGACAGAAGACTCACATGGAAGGCACATATTAGCGCGAAAGGAAAACAACTTGGCATAAAATTTAAGCAAATGTATTGGCTTCTAGGGCGAAAATCACAACTTACTATGGAAAATAATGTCCTACTTTATAAAACTGTGTTAAAACCTATATGGACTTATGGCTTAGAGCTATGGGGCACGGCTTGTAATTCCAACATAGAAATATTGCAAAGATTTCAGTCCAAAGCTTTGCGTTCTATAACAAACGCTCCCTTTCATATAACGAACACAGCTCTACACAACGATCTGAAAATACCGTTTGTCAAATCCGAAATTAGAAGATTGAGCTTCAATTATTTGGAAAGGCTTAGTAATCATGTAAACATACTAGCAATTACACTTTTAGATGAGACTGATGAAGTAAGAAGGCTTAAACGAAATCATATCCTAGATCTCCCTTACTGTCGTTAGTAATGAAATAAAAATATATGTATTTATTGAAAATATTTTTTATTTTTAGTTATAGTTTCTAATCTATAGTTTATAATATTAAATATTTAATTTAGCTCTATATGTGTAAATATTATTTTCATATATAACTTAAATTTTTGTTTTCAATTGAAAGCAAACAGACATGTTATTCTTTTAAAAACTAACTCATTTGCTTATTATCGTAAGATATGTAGATTGCAAATAAATATGTAATACTAAAAAAAAAAAAAAAAAATTGTTTTAAGCATTTTTAGAATAATTTTATTCCCTCAATATTTCACATACTTTTTGCTTAACCTTTGGTTGACATTTTTTAAGACTATCGATAGTTTCCCAGCACTAATATCGTGACGTTAAGTTTTGTTTTCTTTATTTAATAAACAAATTTTCAAAATTTACGCCGAGCCACTCTGCAATGATGAACATACAATTTTTTTTAGGGGTTTTCCTTTTTTTAATTTTATTTTTACGTTTTTTTTTGGTCTTTTCTATTAAACACATAAACATACCGAGCTTTAAATTCTTATTACTTTTGATTTTTTTAGCTTCTTAACGAATAATTTGTTTCTTTTCTGGGTTTTATTTGTTTTTTTTTACTTTAAATTTAACTTTTATTTTTCTAATTAAATCTTCTTGCTTTGTCTAACAACTTTACTATATTAATGAGGAGTTATTAAAATGAGATCGCTAATTAACTGAAAACGTTTTGTTACTTAAAATTTTCCATTGATTCCAATGTAATTAATCATCCTCCAGAAAATTCCATAGGGAGAAAATGTGACAAGACGATAATAGTTCCCGTTTTTTACCAAGCAGTTCTACTCCCACCAAACATTCGAAAGACTTTTAGATTTTTATCCAGCCCTCGACGTTATTGTAGATTTATAGGATTCAACAATGTTTTATTTCCAAAATTTGATCATTTTGCATGCAGGAAATGTATGGGAGCCTTTCCGTATAGGGAAGTAGTTTGCAGAAAATAAAAAAGACTTTATTCTTCTTTTTATTGATGAAAAAATACACTAAATGAATAAAACTAATTAAGATTGGGATGAATGAGATACTAAGAACTATTTTCTTTTTTACTTCTTATCATAAAATTGATACTTTAGTCGAATTTAAAAAAACGGAAAGGACGAGGAATGAGGTATGTTTGTTCCAAATCATGTTACATTTGAATTTCATTTTACTAGCTCTGTTAAAAACGGAAATCTTGAATTTTATTAACTTTAAACTTTTTTTATTGATGTAAACTTAATGTACATATGTTAAACTGTAGTTACAGCTTGTTACATGAACATAGTGGTTAGCATAAGTAACAACATAATGATGTAATATTTACATTAAATCGTTAACATTAGCACTTACATTACAGCACTGAATTTACTGCTGGATGTAGGGGAAATTGCTGAAATGTTTAAATAATTGTACACTACTAGGCATATAGATTTACAAAATGGAAATAAATACTTACTGTTGAATTCATCTTTAAATCGACAAGACGTGTTTTATTTCTAGAAAAGTTTAATTTAGTTTCGGAAAAGATTCGTCCACCATTTTAACTTTAAAAACTCTTAAGGTTCAACATTTTGGCGCCCGAGCAGGGACTTATCTTTTTCATCTTGTGACTAAATTTAAAAATTAAAGTTAACTTGTTAATTTGTTACAAGTTTAACTTATTATTTTGTTAAGGTAATACAAAATAAATTACTTTGATTGGGCAAAGTTATTGCAAACAACTCAAAGGCGTCTTGTGAATTCATCTTGTGTGGAGTTCGTCATACAAACTAAAAGTGACCAGTTACTGGAGCAACTATCATCCTTGATGTCCTACTGTAGGTGTCGTTGTCGCAGCTGTAGAAGCAATCATCAGGAAAGTAACACTGATTCTGGACACTCGGACATAGAGGTAAAGTGCAAACAAGTTTTGTGCATTTGTTGCCTAAAACCTGTAAATTAATCAGGTTTTAGAGATAATTTATATTGTTTTAAAAAGGGAAAATTGTTCCTTCCACGTTAAGTACGAACATAAAGCACAAAATTATTTGCACTCCATTATAATTGTATTTAAATTTCCATAGCCTGGAAGAAAAAATAAACCATAGCCGATCGTCACACGAAATCTTTTACACATAGTAACCCGTTACTTAATACCAATTCGGTTTTTCACAATTGTAAATTCGATTTGACAATATTCTGTATACAAATTATTTATTTTATTATTTATTTAAATTTTACAAATTTCTCGCGTGTGTTTAAAAACAAATTGTCCACAAAATTTGTTTACATTTTTTGCTTTAGAGACATCGATTGTTTTTCAGCTGTCATTACAATCGGTTTTCTAACCGGTGTTGCCAACTAATTGACAAGCTGTTACACTTGGAAAATTTAAGAGTATATTCAAGCATATGGGTGTGTGTACATACATACATATATGGATGGACACTTACCATTTGTGAATTATTTCTAATTAAAATTGAATAACCAAATAGTTTAATACTGGCAATTCCCTAGTGATAAATTGAGACAGAAAACTTTCGGTGTTGTAAAGAAACAATACCATCCCTAAAACAAAGTAAACAAATGTGGCTGGTAAAATAAAGTTTACTAATTTATGGATAGAAAATAAAACTAAAGTTTGTTTAATTTAAATAAATGTATAAATCAATCAATTACAAAACCAGGAATTTATAAGATTACAAGTACGGTGGATAAGTGTGATTGCTATATTTAAATCAATTCTGTCCTATCACATGGTTTATAAGTAGAGAGTTCAGGAAAGCAGTTAAATATAATCAGGTACAAATGGAAAAAGATTTAATAGTTTATTGAACTTACTAATCATTTAAATACATTGATGCATATTACGATTTAACTAATATAATCTCAGTGAAACGTAATAATTTTCGTTTAACGAAATTTTAATATTTTGTACAATACCTTAAAAAAAGAAGAAAAATTTGGTAAATATATTTGAATCAATGTTCCTCTTAAATATACTTTAACGTAGGATCTAAAATAAATTATTGAATTTTATTACTTGTGCAAAGAAGTTTATAAGACCAAGTTGTTTTTGAGAGTGACAATATGGCTGGTGGTAGAAAACACCAACCGGTTCCCGAATCCGATGATTTGGGAAAATTATTGCAGCGAAAAGCCAAGGTGATTGAAAATATATCTAGAATTCGTAAATCTATAATTGAGAAAACAATATCTGTCAATCCCTTTGAGGTAGATTGTCGTTTAGAAATACTTAAAGATTATATTACTCAAGCTATGGATTATCAATCAGAGATAGATATTCTGGATCCATCAAACGATGAGAGATCCGACCTTGAGGATCTTTGTGTTACAACTAAGTCGCTCTTATTAAGTCTACTGGTCAAAAGTCGAAATTCACACCTTCCTGAGACTTCGTTTAGCATGTCCACCCATCATTCTAGATTACCAAATATGCGTCTTCCCAAGTTTAGTGGTAAATATTCTGAATATAAGAATTTTATATCTTTGTTTGAAAACTTAGTTAATCAGGATAATTCATTAACAGATATTGAGAAATTTAACCACTTAATTTCATGCCTAACCGATGAAGCTTTGGGCACAGTAAAAGCATTTCAGATTTCTGAGGAAAATTATCCAAAGGCACTGGCCAGTCTGAAAAAGGTTTATGACAACGACTGTTTAATATTTTTCGATAACATTTCAAAGCTTTTTGACCTCCCAGAAATCTCAAAACCTTCAGCTTCTGCTCTACGGTGTATGATAGACACAGTATCTGCAATTTATGATTCTCTGTTATCAATCGGTGATGACAAAAAGATCACAAATGCGATACTTATTCATTTGGTAATGTCGAAAGTCGATCCAGTCACCAAAACCAAATGGGAAGAACAATTAGATTTTGAACACCTTCCTTTATGGGCTGACTGTGAAGCCTTATTAAATAAAAGATATCAGCATATAGCGGCAGATGAAACTTCAAATTCAAGGCTTAAATCCTCAAAAAACAAAAATGAGTATACAAAAAAAACCTCAAAGACATCATTGTCCTGTGTTAAATCGAAGCAAACACCGGACAAATGTTTATTTTGTAAATCTACTAAGCATAGTATCTGCGATTGCCCTTCTTTTGCCGCTGAGGCTGTTCAGCAAAGATTTGATTACATAAAATCTCTTCCTGCATGCATTAATTGCCTTAAAAAAGGACATACTGTTTCGAGATGTAACTATCGGAAATGTGGTGTTTGTGGTGGATCTCACAATAATCTCTTGCATCGCTTTAACACTGAGTCTAATGGCTCCACTACTGTTCAAAATTCTTCCGCCACATCCGAACGTCCATCTACCTCTCAGGCCTCAATTAATGTCGCATCGTCGGATGAAAATGTTATTTTGGCAACAGCATTAGTAAAAGTGAGAAATAGTGCAGGAGATTTTATTTTGGCTAGAGCTTTATTGGACTCAGGTTCTCAGGCAAACTTGATTACGGAAGAGTTAGTTCAAAGATTGAGACTTAAAAGGGAAGGAGGTAGATTGAACTTGAGTGGCATTGGCAAGACTAGTTCATGTTCAAAGTCAAGCGTGGAAGTGACGATGAAATCAATAACCAATTGTACCCAATTTAATTCTAAATTTTGGATTTTAAGCTCAATAACCAGTTTTCAGCCAGATCGTCGAATAAACACAAATGATTGGGATATTCCTAAAAATATTCAGTTGGCCGATCCATATTTTTACAAACCACAAAGGGTGGATATTCTACTAGGGGGTGAATTATTTTTCGAGCTACTTTGTGTAGGTCAAATAAGGTCTGTTCCAAACCTTCCTATTCTACAGAAAACGTCGCTGGGGTGGATTGTAGCTGGAAAACACAGTCAATTAAAAAGTTATAATTCTAGTGCGTTACACACACATACTTTGATTGAAAATGAGGAATATTTGGACTCCGTTGTTCGCAAATTTTGGGAGTTAGAAGAACTACCACGTGATTTTGTGCTTTATAATGAAGAACAACGAGAATGTGAGAAAAATTTTAAAGAATCAGTTAAGCGCTTAAATTCGGGGCAATTTATGGTTTCGTTGCCATTTAAAAAAGATCCATCAGCATTAGGATCTTCATTTGATGTTGCCAAAAGGCGATTTTTAGCCCTAGAGCGTAGACTTTCAAGGGATACGATAATGAGAAAAATGTATCACGACTTTATGAAGGAATACAATGATTTGGGCCATATGACACTTACTGACAGTCAGATGCCAAATAAATCTCACTATTTTATCCCCCACCAATGTGTTCTACGTCCTCAAAGCACTACTACGAAACTTCGTGTAGTGTTTGATGCATCTAGTAAAACTACTTCACACCTTTCTCTGAATGATTTATTAATGGTCGGGCCAACGATACAAGAGGAATTATATTCAATTTTACTTCGTTTTCGCTTTCACAGATTTGTAATCACTGCCGATATCGAAAAAATGTACCGCCAAGTGTTGATCGGCGAGTCTGATAGGAACTTTCAGTTAATACTTTATAGAGAAAATCCTTTAGAGGCCTTAAAAACATATCGCCTAAATACAGTTACCTATGGAACGTCGTCCGCACCATTTCTTGCAATTAGATGTCTGTGTTATTTAGGCGAATTGTATGAACAAACGTTGCCAATTGGTGCTAAAATAATAAGAAAAGATTTTTACGTAGATGATTTGCTTACTGGTGCTGACAATTTGGAAGATCTCTTAATAATTCGAGACCAAGTTACAGAGATTTTAAGTTCTGCGGGATTCAAATTAGCTAAGTGGTTTTCGAATTTTGAAAATACTGATCATTCTAAGAGGCTAATGCAAAATGAATCAGACACATCCAGAACTTTAGGAATACGTTGGGCTCCAAAGAATGATTCGTTTGCGTTCCATTTGGAGGACACATTTAGCAATTTAAAAGCGACGAAAAAAAATATTCTATCTGTATCTGCACGTTTATTTGATCCTCTCGGATTGCTATGTCCAATTGTAACAAAATCGAAAATGTTGCTTCAGGAGCTTTGGCTTCAGAAGTTAGATTGGGAAGAATCAATCCCCATGCGGCTAAATACGTCATGGGAGAGTTTTAAAATAAATTTGACAAAAATTGATTCGATTACCATACCAAGATTTGTCCAGACAACTTCTAAGTCGAAGGTCCAAATTCATGGGTTTTCTGACGCATCAATTAGGGCGTATGGATGCTGCATTTATGTAAGAAGCATTACTGATAACAACGTTTGTTGTAGACTTCTCACTGCAAAGTCCAAAGTAGCTCCACTTAAATCCAAGTCACTTCCAAGGCTTGAGCTATGTGCCGCGCACTTGTTGGCAAAATTGTGGACAAAAATAAAAGGCTTCATTGAATTTGATGTCGAAACAATAAATTTTTGGTCGGATTCTGAAATTGCGTTGCATTGGATAAAAACGCATCCAGCTTTACTTAATACGTTTGTTTCCAACAGAGTTGCTGAGATTCAAGAATGTTCAGACCGAGGTGTATGGAGGCAAGTTCCAACAAAACAGAATCCGGCTGACATCGTCTCAAGAGGGTGCGACGTGGATGAATTAAAAGACTCGATTTGGTTCGAAGGGCCGCCATTCCTTCTAAAAGAGAGTGGGTGTTGGCCAAATAGCAGTATTCCGACCCTATTACTTGAACAAGAATCGTTAGAAAAACGAAAATCGACAATAGTAATCTCCTCAAAAGAAGAAGTTATTAGCCGTAACGGAAATGATTTTTCAAACATATTCCTTATACTATTAGGAAAACATTCATCATATGTTACAGTTCTAAGGATAATGAGTTACGTTCTTCGATTTGTTGACACCATGAAAAAACTCAAGACTGTAAAGTGCAGCGTACCCACAGCAAAGGAATTAAATTTGGCTTTTTTAAAATTCGTCGAGATCATACAAAAAGAATATTACGCGGATGAAGTACAAAGGATTAAGAATTGTCAAAAGTTACCCTCAAATATTCAGCGATTGACACCTTTTATACACAATTTTAATGATGAAGGTCGCTCTTATTCTCTCGTAAGAGTTGGTGGTAGATTACTTAATGCACCATTGCCATACGACACAAAATTTCCCATTTTGTTACCAAAACGGTTATATTTCGTTGAACTTTATTTACGGCATTTACATATTGTTAACTGTCATGCTGGTGCTAAAGCCATGACATCAATTCTAAGGGAAAAAATTTGGTTAATAAATGCCAAGGAAGAATGTAGAAGAATTGTTCGGAAATGTGTTCATTGTTTTCGATACAAACCGAAATTAATGTCACAAGTTATGGGTGATTTACCCACTGATAGAGTGAGGGCTATGAGACCATTCTTGGTTGTCGGTGTTGATTTTTGTGGACCGGTTCACGTTTCGTTAAGAATTCGTGGAAAACCGCCAATTAAAATGTACATTGCCGTATTTGTGTGTTTTTCTTCCAAGGCTGTTCATTTAGAGTTAGTTTCAGATTTGTCTTCTAATGCTTTCATTCTTTGTATTAAAAGGTTTGCTGCCAGGAGAGGGCTTCCCAAGAGAATCCACTGCGACAACGCAACGAACTTCGTAGGAGCCAGCAGAGAGCTGAAGGATCTGCAGAAAGCATTCGACAACCAACGAGACGATCTGGTATCGTACGCAGCGTCAACAGGAGTGGAATTCAGCTTTATACCACTCGCGCTCCACATTTCGGGGGTCTGTGGGAGGCAGCTGTCAAGCAAGCCAAGTTCCTGCTTCTGCGGGCAGTAGGCAGCTCATCACTAAACGCCGAGGAAATGGCAACCATGCTGGCAGAAGTGGAGGCGGTGCTGAACAGTCGGCCCATAGCACCGCTGTCACCAGATCCGAACGACACGGAAGCAATAACTCCAGCACATTTATTAATAGGAGGGGGTCTGCATTCGCTGCCGCCAGGATCCGAAGAAGGCGTGAAAGGCAACGTGCTGAAGTCCTGGAGGCGATGGCGTCTGCTCTCAGGACTCAAGGAGAGGTTCTGGCAAGCCTGGTCGAAAGAATACGTGTTGGGGCTACAGGACAAGGGCAAATGGCTTCAAGACGCTCCCAATTTGCAAATAGGCAGATTAGTGCTGATTCACGAGGACAACCTGCCCCCTCAAGAATGGCTGACCGGGAGAGTCGTAGCCGTAACCGAGGGCAGAGACGGCAAGGTCAGAGTGGCAGAGATACGAACAAAAAACGCCGTATTTAAACGTCCTATTCAAAAGCTTGCTCTCATACCTATGGATTGAAGACCGGAGGTCCTTCAATGGGGCCGGCATGTTTGTTCCAAATCATGTTACATTTGAATTTCATTTTACTAGCTCTGTTAAAAACGGAAATCTTGAATTTTATTAACTTTAAACTTTTTTTATTGATGTAAACTTAATGTACATATGTTAAACTGTAGTTACAGCTTGTTACATGAACATAGTGGTTAGCATAAGTAACAACATAATGATGTAATATTTACATTAAATCGTTAACATTAGCACGTACATTACAGCACTGAATTTACTGCTGGATGTAGGGGAAATTGCTGAAATGTTTAAATAATTGTACACTACTAGGCATATAGATTTACAAAATGGAAATAAATACTTACTGTTGAATTCATCTTTAAATCGACAAGACGTGTTTTATTTCTAGAAAAGTTTAATTTAGTTTCGGAAAAGATTCGTCCACCATTTTAACTTTAAAAACTCTTAAGGTTCAACAAGGTACTTGATTTCATTAGAATCACGAGTAGGAATTTTTCGAACACTACTGACAAAAAACTCCTAATTTTAGCTGTTGGTAAATTATCGTGTTATCATAGAAACAGAGTTGTCAAGTTATTGTTTTTATTTTTACTTTTATTATACATATTTATGTTTTAATGACATTCGTATATGCTATAATCCTTTACTGTAATTATAAGATTATAAATGTTGTTGTATTGGAAAACAATTAAATAAATAAAATAATCATTTAAACAATCCCTGCGGGAAATTTATGTTAATTGTTCTTAAAGCACTTATCCCGTGGACAGTAAATACAATATTATCATAATAACGAAGTAATTGTGCAATGCAGGTGAAAACATGACATGTATCTTAACTGGTGATTATGTGTTAGTAAGTGTTGTTACCCCAGAGGAAAGGTAATTGACGTAAAACTTATTCTTATTATCAATTATTATTAATTATCAATTTTTTTGGGCGGTTGTTCCACATTTTATTCATAACACTTTTGTACTTAATAATACACAAGAACTCAAATATTTATTCTTTTCGGGATCTTTGATGGATATTAAAAAATGTTCACAAGGAATAACAAACTAAGTATACCCTTTTCACAACTATTTGTGGAGGATATAAAATGAATATTATACACAACAACTTTTACTGTTACAGATATGACTGATAATAAGGTAAAATATTACACACGAGTTATTACCACGTAAGAACACGAAACTAATTGAGCACATGGGGGGTAAGGTTACAACTGGAAATGAATTCTTACATTTATATTCATGTTATTTCCCTGGTGGCTTAAGCGTAAACTCAAACAGTAAACGACTACATTTTAAAGCAGCAAAAATATTTTAGGAGGTGATTTTAATTGCAGAGCCTGTTTTTGGGGCTGCCAAAAAATAGTTATTGGGGAAATATTCTTTGTTAAAAATTCAGCCAAATCACCTTGAAATCGACATTCCCTATTAAAGTACGTTTGTACAAGCTGACCCAAGAAGGTGCCTGTCAACGGGATTCCTATTTATAATAAATAACCTACAAATAATATATTCTATAAAACCGATAAATATACATGAATAAAAACTTCTTGTTCAATCAAACTTTACGGAAGTATTAAGTACACCCAAAATTGATGAATACAATCACTGCAGAAATAGAATATAGTATACCAAAAGAGAAATAAATTTTATCTGTGGAGAAATTGCCAAATAACATTCAAAACGTGGCCCAAGGGCAACAAGGTTATATTTGCACCTTAACTAAACTTGAGATAGAATCTTGTTGTCACAAGCTCGCGAAGCTTTAATTTAATTAAGGAACATATATAGAAGAAATGATCGCCACCAATGATCACAATTGAAATTTTTAAATCTAAGAACAAAATGTGGAATAACAGGCTACAGGTATTTACGTTAGAAAAATATTCTTCTCCGTTTGGGAACTCATCAAAAACATTAAAATGAAAACACACCTTTTCTTAAAGACTAGATGACCCGTGCGAATATTTCGCACCGTTAGTTGTCATTTTTGTAACATAAAATGAAAATAATTAATAGAAATTTTAGTAACTTCAATACATTTTAAAATATAATTTTTATCAATGAAAATATTAATTTTTCAATTTCTTATTATTTTTCGTCATTAGTGTTAGAAATAAGCTTTAAAATGAGATATCATTCATTAAATTTGATGCGGTGGTATGGGAGATATTTGCAACCGACAAAAAAAAGTGCTTTAGAAATAATATATATGAATATTTAAATTAGTGCGGTAGAAGAGAAATGCAATATTTTAGCAGATACTATTTTATTTTAACAACAATGTTTGAAACATCATAAGGAAAAACGAAAGTATATTTTATGTAAATAATGCTGTGAACAAAACCCCAAAAAAGCGTTTAATATACTTCATACTTCTATATAAATGTTGGCATTTATATAAAATTTGACATCGATAACTTTTATAATAGCTCTAGAAGGAAGCGAACTGACTCCGAAGTAGTCCTGTGATAGGTCTTTGGTGGTAGAGATCGGTTGTATCGGGTGATTTTTTAGCTATTATCTTTTTGGCAACACTGGTTTAAACAGCTGACGCACGTTTCGTGTTTTGTTTCACCGTCAAACAGCTTCAGTTTGGTCTATAATTTAACCATGAATCGCCTTACAAACGAACAACGCTTGCCAATTATTGAATTTTATTATCAAAATGCTGTTAAGAAAGATCATCGCGCGCTTCTTCTTTATGGTCAGTTTAATCGACCCACTGAAGCGGCTATTCGGTACGTAATAAGCAGAATTGTCGAATTTGGAGTGAAGATCAGCCACAAGCATTGCAAGAGCTACCAATGCATCCAGAAAAAGTCACAGTTTGGTACGGTTTATGGGCTGGTGGCATCATTGGACCGTACTTCTTCAAAGATGATGCGAATCGTTACGTAACTGTGAATGGTGAGCGCTACCGTGGGATGATATCCAACTTTTTTTTGCCAAAAATGCAAGAACTTGACTTGCATGACATGTGGTTTCAACAAGACGGTGCCACATGCCACACAGTACGCTTAACAATGAACTTATTGAGAGGCGAGTTCGGTGAACATTTTATTTCACGTTCGGGACCGGTCAATTGGCCGCCTATATCGTGCGATTTAACGCCTTTCATCTATTTTGTGTAGGGATATGTCTATGCACACATGCCCGCTTCAATAGACGCATTGGAAGACAACGTTGAAGCATTTATTCATGATATACCGGCTGAAATGTTGGAAAGAGTATGCCAAAATTGGACTATGCGGATGGACCATTTGAGGCGGAGTCACGGTCAACATTTGCATGAAATAATCTTCAAACATTAAATTATATGGACCGTACTATCGATTCAAATAAAGATTTCATGCATTTTTCTGAGTTTTATGTTTTTTTTTTAACTTTCCTAGAACTCTTAAAAAATCACCCATTACTTTTAACACTTTATATAAATAAGATCTATCACTATTATCAATGAACTTGTTTAGTGCCAGTTACTACAATATAGTATTATGTATCTCAATACAATGTAGTATTATTTTAATAAAACTAGTCCTAGAATTGGTCCCAAAAAAATATGTCACAGCGCCGGTAAAGACTGTACTGTAATTCATTACTTTCACTACCTTTTTTTTTAATAGGAACCAGTTAAATGATTGGATCTCCTTTCACTGGGCATGAGTTCTTTCTTTTTGTACTGGTTTTATTTTCACAAATCCCAGGACCAGTCTGTTGGACCAATTGACACAAATTTACCGCAACGAGC
Organism: Pollenia angustigena; assembly: GCA_930367215.1. Lineage (NCBI taxonomy): Eukaryota > Metazoa > Arthropoda > Insecta > Diptera > Polleniidae > Pollenia > Pollenia angustigena. Next base: position 99,648,639 of record OV884059.1, on the reverse strand, counting down.
TGCAATTTTGTAACAATTTTTTTTACTGGTAGCTCTAGCAATGACCATATGTCCAGCGTTGCCTAGTGTACAGACTTATCTGTTATTTGCAGTGCGAACCAGTCTTGCAGATTATTCTTCAAATTTATTAAATTTTATTCGAATGATAGAAATAAACATTTAATTGCATATTGATTTATTGTAATAAAACAATGTTATAAATTGTACTCCCTTTTAAAAGCAACACGTGTATAACTTATTCGAATGCAACAAAAGATATGCTCCCTTATTCAAAAAATTATTTCTTTTGTATAAGAAGTTTATTAAACAAATTATATTAAATTCGATTTGAAACCATTTTAGATACCTGTTTTATTTTTATAGATAACGTTAATGGAAATAAAAGTTATTCTTACGAAATGTATAACTAATATTTGCAGCATGTTATTAAATAATTTACTGTGATCTCTATGTGTGATGAATTAAATGAAATATTTAATGTAAAGTTTTTGCTTTTAATTTTATATACGTATGTTTATCTTTATATAACACAGGGACCGCAAAAGTTATAAGTGATATCAAAAAAGTCCTTTATAAAAGTTATATTTTGTGAGTTAAAAACCAAAAATCCATATAAAAGAATTATTTTTCACCGTTAAAATAAAAGCAATGTGTGTGTACACCTACGAAATAAAAGAGAAAACGCAGAGCCCTGAATTTTCCCATCGCAGATTTAAAAGCTTAAAAAGAGAAATTTATTTAGCTGTTATAAAAAAAATAATATAAAATAAAAAAATTAATTGAATACACGAACTACTTGAAACAAAGACAACAAGAAAGCGCATTTCAATTTTAAAAACGTTCTTTTTCTGCGCAAGAACGTCATTGTAGTAAATGAGCACAAACACTACCACACAAACACTCTCTTAACCATCGTAAGGAAAGTTTAAATAAAATAATGCTTAAACTTTCATATTAAGAATTTTGTCGCTTTGCTTTTCTGGCATCAATATTGTTACGTTACTGACTTTCAATAACGTTTTGGTTTATTTCCTTTATAATAAACCGTTTCGAGTTCGTTGATTGCAATTTAAATAAAACTAAACAAACACAACAGTTTAATGTATAACACTTATTTATTAAGAACTTAGTCACTTTAACAACCGTTATTTATAGCTTTATTTACAAATCACTATTGTAATCAACACACTACAATGTTTTATAGTTTTCTCCGCGTGATGCGCTCTTAACTTGGCAAAGTCTGAACTAATACTGTTTTTTGATGCTAGCCGCCGCAAGTATTTATACTGTAATTCAGCCATCTAGAACATTCGAAATATTTCTCGAAGGTTCGAGGCTTTACTTATTCACCACTCTATAGTCAAATATGATTGGTGGCGGCACTTATGTTGACATAATTTCACCACTTATACTAAAGCTTTTTTAACGGTCATTTATAGTTCTTTCTTCACATTGGGATTGAAGTGTACTAAATTATAACAATTTTTAATAACAATGTAAAGTAATAAAATAACTAGCAAATACTTAATAACAAAGACATACAAGATAAATAATAATTACAACTTATTCTTAAACAATAATTACAACTAACTAAAGTTACTTTCGTAACAATATATATGAATATTGTTTTATTTAAGTGAAATTGTTGTACATATTAATATTGTTAAATTGTTGTAAATACATTGTATTAGTTTTAATTGCCAAATTGTTCCATTAAAAAACTTCCTTTACATAAAGGACTCTAATAAAAGTAAATAAAAATAATAATTTGAACACAGTCAATTCAAAACAGTGAACAAGTGAACAACAATTACAGAAACAGAAAACATTAAAACAGAAAATATTGTTAAAAAAAAAAATTGAAAAAAACCATTTCAACAATATTCAATTACAAGAACAAAATAAATTTGTAGATCCAAAAACAGAAGCTGTTACTCAAAAAAGGTGCAATCGCTTGCAAAAACTTAAAAAAGGAGAATTATTAAACCGACTTTTAATTTAAAATTTTGATTTTTAACAAAGCGTGACACCGTCAAGTCCTTTAATCTTTTTAAAGGCTCAAGTAATAAAAAAAACTACAAGTTTTATTTGCAAACTGCACAGAGGTTTAAAAGAAATAAATTCGAAAAAAAGAATGAACATTAAAATGCAATTTTACAAATTCATTATTTTATTTGTAATTGTAAGAATTTCCATTGCTAAATTAACTCCACCTGAAAATAGAAATGAACCTAATTTTCCTTTACGCATCATCAACGAATTAAATCAGAATCTCAATGTAAAATGGAATGCTGTGGTCACTCTAGACTTTAAAGAGGAAATTGAAGATGCGCTGAAATCATTGAGTTTGCCTGTACTATTAATAACTAAGAAATTTGACACAAACATCAAGACATTATATCGCGACCAGCTTCTCACTGTAGTGTATTTAAAATTTTCATCTTTAAATAAAGTCTATGAAATCGTCGAAGAACTGTTAAAACATTCTCAATATATCCATATTTTATGGATTATTCCGGATGCCAGCATGACAGACTTGTGGAGTTTAGCAGACAAAAACTGGTTTGCTGGCTATACGAATGTTTTGTATTACACAGATGGAGGATTATTTAGCTACCAACCAGTGCCCAACATAGCAATTTATCGTATCAACCATATAACAGAGTATGTCGATAGAAAAGAAGTACAAGATTTTCAACAATATCCCTTAAAAGTACCGATTATTTCAGTTCCTCCTCGTTGCTATTCTTTTCAAGACCGTTCTGAAAAAACAATAATTACTGGATATTTATATAAAATGATTAAAATGTTTGCACAATACCATAACTTCCGATTAATGCATGTTCAAGGTTATAATACAACCTTGGATTATGATAAACTTATACTAGGTGTGAATAACAAAACTTTTGATATAATACCTCTTGGATTGTATTTTTACGACCGTTTGGTTGGTAGCAGTACCGATGTTATGTTTAATATGAACGTTATTGTTGTGGCACCTTATCCCCCACCCCTGTCAAGAACTGAATATTTTCTACATCCCTTCACTGCTGCCACCTGGACTTGTATTCTGCTACTGCTGTTATATTGTGTTTTGGCAGTTTGTTTTATTCACTACCGACAACGCTATAAGAATGAAATGGATGCTAGCAAATCCGCTTTGTATGTTTTGGCCGTCTTCATCTGTCAATATCACGCAAATTTTAAAATCGAAGCTTTTGTGCACAAACTAGTTTATTTTCTAATGTTCATTATTGGTTTCATTTTGACCAATTTGTATTTGGCCAAATTATCCACCCTATTCGTGCAAGATGTTTATGAAGCGAAAATAGAAAAATTGGAGGATTTAAACAAATCATCATATAAATTTCTGATATCTGATGTTGATTATAATTTTGTAGATCAGTATAGTATACGAGAATTTATAATCAAAAATGCAAAAATTGTTGGTGTAAGAGAAATTTTACAAGCCCACCGTGACCTAAATAATTCATACCTTTTCTCGGCCTTGGAAAATAAAGTGGATTTTGTATTCTTTCAGCAGCGAAATCTAAAAGTTCCTCGTTTGTATAAAATCAATGAAGCAATAAAGATAATGCAGGAGTATTTTACCGCACGGCGAGACTTGCCTTATCTCCAGTTATTCAATCGTTATTTGAAATATATAATGGAATCAGGTATTGCAGCAAAATTAATAGAAGGTACTAACTTCGATGGCATGCTAAGTGGAGAAATTCGTATCTTTGAAGAATCTGAAAGCAGCGATGAGCTATTAGATTTTAATTATTTTAAGAATTTATTTTTTTTTTTTTTATTCGGTATGTGTTTATCTCTAACTGCATTTATACTGGAGTTGTTATATGCTAAATATGTTAAGAAAATCAGCCCTTGTGCAGGAAATCGAATTAGAGCCAACTTAAAATCAAACAAAGCTTGTAAGTGTTCATGTTTTAAAAGTTCATCAAAATAATTCGTTTTACTTAGCACTTGCCTTTACCATAACAACTATTTAAATCGAGGACAACTACGAGCATTTAAAAAAATTTAACTAAATATTTCAATCGATTTCTAAAACGTGGCCGATTATATGAGAAGTCTGAACGAAGGATTAAGAAGACCGATTAAAACTTCTAAGGGGCTGAAATGGATTCTTAAAAAATGTTATTATAACGTATGATTGAACAGAATGTGCTACCTATTATGTATGTAGTAATTTACATTTTCTTAACTTTATCTCAAGACTAGAAGTCTCTGTAGCGGCAACACATACATATGTATATGAAATAAATAAAATGATCATAATCAAAATAAAAAAATTCCTTGTAATATTTTAAGCTGTTATTATTTGTTTTTCCAAAGTTGTGAAATTTGTCGCTGGGCAGAATCTTTCATATCCGCTACAAAGAGTAAGTACAAGTACATTTGGATAGAGGGTTTTATGTGGGGTCTTTAAACACAAAATTATAGTTAATAAAAACAGATGTTTTTCTGTTAACTGATATTTTTAAAATGTTTTGTTATTTTGACCCATGGCAACATTATACAATATTATACCGGGGCTTTCATGGGTTGCTTTGTTAAGGACAACTTAAATAGAGTAAGAACTGCTAAGTGATGTCAATATATAAAATTTTATACAAGATGGTATTAGGGGAGGCGTAGTATATATTCTAAAGCATATTCTAAAGCAAATAACAAATATTTAGAAGACTTTGACAGTGGTATGGAAGGGCAATTTCAGAACAACTTCCAAATTTAGAACTTAAATGGAGTTGTGATGTAGACATTTTAAATATTGGATGTTGCTTATCTATCGCAAACGTCTCAAATTGGTTATATTTTTGATGTAGATTTAGAATATTCTGAATACTGACATGAAACACATAATGATTTTACATTTTTTCCGAAAAATTATATTATTTGTGAATATAAATATAGAAAGCTAATTAAAGACTTGACACCAACAACAAAATATAAAATGCATTATAGTGTTCTTAAACAGTGTTTGAAAAATATATTAACCATAGAACTTTATAAAAAAATTAGTTTGAAAAGGATTTTTTCAAACATCTTAACAATGCTGTTTATGGGAAAACCATGGAAGATACTTTTAATCGTACAGATGTTTAAATAGTTAGTGATTGGGAAACTACAAATCGTAATCATTTATTAACTTTCTAGAGTATTACACAATTTTTCGGCAAGATGTTTGCAGTTCAATTAAAACTTATGGAAAATCTACGAAAATTATGAAACAATTTGTTTGACTACGAGCAAAATGTGTTCATTCAAAATGTGCGTATGACTAAAAAAAATGTCTTAAGGTGTAAAGATCGCGCATAAAAAACCTTTCAATGGCAGTCTATAAAAAGTCATGATTTGAAGAAGTAATTACTTCTGATGCAAAGAATTCGTTTGGATCTAAGTTCCATCAGCTGTATACCCAGAAATAACATAGATTATCTTGCGTTATGCGGGTGACAAAAGAATTATCGCTTCGAATCAAATAAAAACTGGTCCCCAAGGACCTTTTAGACTTCAATTCAAAAAAAAAAAAACTAAAACAGGATTTGAGATTTCAAAATCATTTAAAATTTTCTTGCTTCCAGACCAAGGAAAAGAATTTTACAACACATATTTCAAAACTCTTATGAAAGTGCTAAATATTAATCTTTCACCCCTTTCGTGAATAACAAGTTAAATTTTTGTTCCTTTAAATTTGTATTCCCTTCGAAGGGAAGAATGCCATCATGAATCTCACGTTAAAATATAATACACGCCATCAGTTATTAGTGAATCTAACAAAAAATGTTAAAAAAAAATTAAAAATCAAAGAAATTTTTATACAAAAATATACAGGAAAATTATTTTTTAAGGAAAAGCAAAAAAAAAAAATTCACCAAAATATTAAGTATTTGAGTGATAATTTGATTGCAACGTTTGTTTATTGCACTTTTATGTGGTTAAATAATTTCCAAAACTCTGCCACCACTTGTTTCGAAAGCTTTACAAGTCCTCAGGCACAGACCTGTGGTTTTGCATATTATTGAGCAATATATCAGTTTGTGCCTTATTAACGGATCTTGCCCTTATTGTTCGACTAATAAGGAGAGCTTCTTAAATTTGTACATGTTCTGTTTCCTAGCAAAAATAAAATAAGAAAATCAAAGGGAAAAGTGAAAAAATTACGAAGGAAAAATTAATCACGATAGGGGGGATTATCATACATATTAAAAGTTAAAAGTGTCAATAGTTGAACATTTAAATAGAAGTTTAAAAAATTAAATGGGAAACAATTTAGTATGCAAGGAAATTATAACTGGATAGATGTACTTGAAAAGCTGTTGATAGAATAAAGTCCATCTAATCATCGAAGTATAAAGATGAATAATAACTGAATGCGAAATATGCGAAATATTAAAAATTAACTTTAAAGTTTTAAAATATGAAAAATTGCATATAAACAAAACTGTTCGCATTCAGAAAATGGATACTTAAGTCGAATTAAACAAAAGCAAATTTGTTACCTCTTTAATTCTTCCTATAAACTTGATGCATTCCAATTACTCTGCCTGCAGTCTTGAGATTAAAAAGCGGAAAGCACGAGGAACTTGATTTCATAAGAATCACGAAAAGTAATTTTTCGAACTCTTCTGTTAAAAGTAAAAACAAATCATAATTTTCGCTGTATTTAAATTATCATTTTATCAAAGAAACAAAGTCGTCAAATTAAAAGTAATATTATCAACTAATAACTAGCCCAGTGCTACAAATGTTATGTGAAATGTATGCAAATCGAATGTGATTTAAATGACATGCTGCCCATAGGGCTATGTGACCACAATGTCCAAAGAAAACATCATAGCTGGAAATAAAACAGCGTTCTCAGCCCAGAAGAGTTACTAGACCTGTTAACCCTGCTGTAAGGTTAAGCCCATTTGGTCCAATTTCTAAATTGTTTCCTTTGTAATTTTTGATATATACTGACTTAGTTTTATAGCTCACGTGGTCTTTTTATAAAACAATGGCTTTTACAAAAATTCAAGGTTCTGACTTAAAACAGGAATGAGAAAAATATAAATTTACTTATCTTAGGTCAAGGGACCATTTAGTCCATCGTATATTTTTTCTTTGGTTTTCCTTGATTTTTTTACATTTATTCAAGAAAAAAAATAAGTATTTATTAGTTAAGTTTATACTAATTTTCATTGCATGATGAGCAAAATGTTTTTCGGTTAGTTTTGCAAATAAACTTGCTGCGAATAGAGCATTTTGTCTCAGACTTAGACTTAAAGCAACTACAAATTCCACGCTTTCGTGTCCCTGAGTTAGAAGTATTATTATTCGAAGAGGCCACTGGAAATATGCATGGTGATCGTATTTCAGTCATTTACTTTGCTGAGAACTCTTGTTGAGCTAATCTTGTCCATTTCATCATATACGCCTTAGCCATGAAAAGTGCTAGGTTCCGCAAAAATTCTGGTCTCCTACGATTCCGATCAGCTGGAGCCTATGAAACGTCGATTTTGGAAAGCGGACAAATCAAGTATGTTTTCAAATACAATGTTTGGCCATCGATTTGTTTTGCGTTTTGTTCTGTAGGAACCAACCATTTGATTAGCAGTATCTACGTCACCTTAAAACCCTACATATGTAAGTTTCCTTTCCTGATGTTTTTTACCAACTCAAAAGTGGCAAAAAATGTCGCCTGTTATATTTTGCCCTTACAAGCCTTCCGGCAAGTCCAATACAACGTGTTTCCCTTTTCAGGCTGTGCATTCCTAGACTTACCAAGGTATCATATTTTTGTGGTTTTGAAGTTGCTTATCAATGGTGACTTTTTCGTGACAATTGTAAGACATTGGAAGAAGTTATTGCCAACGGTCCCACAGTTCACGTTTGAGCTATTGAAAACAACACACAAACTGAACTGCAAATATTTGTGTTTCCTGACAACGAAAATCAAAAACGGAGCATCCCACAATTGTCTTTAACATATTTTATCTTTGTTGATAAAAAAACACAAAAGAGGGATATCCCATACTTGTTTTTTACATTACCTGTTTATATGGACCAAATGGTCCATTAACCTAGCATTCGTAAGTTTTTTCTAACCTAACATCAGGGTTAACACTTATGGGCGCGGCAAAAAAAAAACACCTTATAATGAGCTGCAAGGTACTCGGGTACCTAAAAACGCTGAAAAATTTTAATACCGCAATCATACAACTGATACATATATTAAATATTTAAGCATTCCATAATTTAAAAAAAAATATACTTACAGAGGTCACATTTGAATATAAAAAAATGACAGATATCCGTGTACCTAGGTGTGCATTTTAGGGTGTAAGGAATAAATAAGTCACGCAAGCAAATTAAAAAAAAAAAATTGCCTTCGGGCTGCAAAACTACAATGCTTTTTAAAAGTTAGGATTTCTCAAGGAGTTTCAGACATAAGGATTATCAATTAAAAAACTTTGTTGAAAACCCCAAAGCTACCCGGGTACCTTGGTATGCACATAAGGGTTAATGCAAATTATATGCCAGCTCTACGACCATATCTCTTAGTACTCAAAAAGACTCTATTGAGTTACAGTAACTAATTTGTTGAAAATAATAACATTGATCCTCTTACACAAAATCGTATACAGCCATGAACCACCATTCCTTTTCGAGAAAATTCAGTGTGCACGCTCTAGAAGATCAAATGAAATTATACCCAGAAGACATCGTAGTTTTATATCCGTGTGGCAGTTTTATGTTCATTCAGCCAGTCTTTTGAACACGCTCCCACCTTCCATTCAATTTATAAGCCACACTCTGCATTTTATAATTTTTGATTTTGATTATATTTGTTATTGTTATACTATTAGGTTGTTTATTTACTTTACTTGCAGCAAGAGAGTAGACTTGAAATTTACAAAGTTTTTCTTCAAATTACGCACGAATATTGTTCAAAATTTTTAGAAAAATAAATATTTTATGTTATTAAAAAACTTTTAATTTAACAATTATGAAAATTAGTTTTGTTTTCTAAACAAAAACATGAACTAGGTGTGTTAAGATTTTGTATCACCCACAAGGTGTTAACAACTTTAAAAAAAAAACTTTCAAATATTTCAAAACAAAAATAATTTTAAAGCTAAAGTGAAATACATAAGAAAATACTGGTTTAAGCATAATTGTTGTTGCTGTTGTATTGCAGTTAAATAGTAAGTGGTGTGATTCAACCGTTAAACATTTTTGTCTTTTTTGATGTAAGAACGATTTGCATATGACATGTGAAAGTTAGTTATCAAAAATATACTGAAGTGTTAACAAGTAAAATTTGTTATTCGATTAATAAATTGCATAAATAAAACGAAATTGTACCAAAAACAAACCATATTTTTTTTTATTGAACTGTTCATTTCGGCACAAGTGGCTAAAAAACGCTTTAGCTTTACCAAGGAGGTTCAATTATTCTTGCTAGTTAAAATGTTATTATGTATTAGAAATTTTCAACAAATTTCTTGTTTCATAAATTTTAATGCTTTTTATTCACTTTCTCGTTGCATTGAAAATCAGACATAATTTTGGGTAAATGAACACACCTATTATTGTTTTTATTTTTACTTTTATTATATGTATGTTTTAATGAAACTCGTATATGTAAAAATCCTTTACTATAATTATAAGATTATATTGGAAAACAATTTAATAAATAAAATAAACATTTAAACAATCCGTGCGGGAAATTTATGTTAATTGTTCTTAACCCTAGAAAGATAACGTTATTTTTTTGTACTGAAAAGATAATAACAGACGAAAGACGTATGCTTGCTTCTATCCTTAAAAGTATATCACCGAAATAACATTGATTAATTTCATTGTTGAGAACATTTATTTATTCTATATCTTTAAAAAAAATATAATTTTTAAACAGAAAATTATAATAAAAATAAAATTCAATTAGCATTATCAAAAACTAAAGAGTTAATATAAAGGACTTCAGTTCGGTTATAAGAGCTTAATTAAATATTTTCTTTGTACTTTGTGTAGATAATGTTATCTGTATTAACTTATATAAACAAAAAAAAAATAATTTGAATAACATTATGTGCAAGATTTACAAATTAAGGTTTTGTGGTCGCCACATACAGGTATACCGCATTTGACATACACCATTTTGGACATAAGTTTAATTTCTGATGGACAGAAGCCACCGTATTAGCTCTTTTTTGATTCACGCTGTTATCCACTACAACCTCAATCATAGGTAAGTGCATCTGGTAAAATTTGTTCAATGTTGACGATCAAAGTTTTCGATAAAATAGGAATTTCCTGACTTAAAATTTAACAATTTATGTACATTTCGGCACTGGTCCATTGAACAATTTCCGAAATTATTTCGGTAGTAAAAAATATCGAAGCATAAAATTGGGTCGTACAGTGATTTGCATTCCCGAGTTGGTCCTCTTGCCCTACGAGTCATATTCATTGAAGAAACTCGGCCATCACTTTGACCCTTCGATGTAGCGCACTTACTTTTACTTCTTAAAGTGGGTGGAGATATCGTAATAACGCAGCTATCGGAGGAAGAAGCAAAATGTTCAGGTTCTTTAGGATTTTCCTGAATCGGTGGTATATTCTCGTCAGGCTCAAGGATATCAAAAGCATGTCTTCCACATCACTTTGAAGACTGTCCTCCAATAATTCATCTTCCGATTCACTCACATTTTCCAGTAAAGCCGAACCCTCCAACACGCTTTGTAAAATAGCATACAATACATTTTGAAAACAATACCTTAAAATTCAACCAAAACACCAAATTATTTTCGCTACCAAAGTAACACTAAAGATAACGATACTTCTCTTAATCATATGTTGTGTTTATTTCTCAAAAGATACATAACTTACAACATAAAAACTGCCACAACCAACTAGGTGCTGCTAACAACTGAGATAATTGAACGTGAGAAAATTGTATGTTAACAAATGTGAAAGTAAACCACAAAATTGAAAATGCGTACGTCTCTCAAACGAACCTTATCATTCTAGGGTTAAATCACTAATCCCGTGGTCAGTAAATACAATATTATGATAACAAGAAAGAAATTGTGATATGTAGGAAAACATGAAATTTAACTTAACTGGTAATTATGTGTGTGTAAGTTTTGTTACTCTAGAGGAAAGTTAATTGATGTAAAAATTATTCTTATTATCAATTATTATTAATTATCAATTTTTTTGGACGGTTGTTCCACATTTTGATTCATAACTCTTTCCTACTTAATAATACACAAGGACTCAATAACATATACTTTTCGGGATCTTTGATGGATATTAAAAATTTTTACAAGGAATAACAAACTAAGTGTAGCCTTTTCACAACTAGTTGTGGAGGATATAAAAATGTATATTATACACAACAACTTTTACTGTTACAGATATGGCTGATAATAAGGAAAAATATAACACACGAGTTATTGCCACGTAAGAACACGAGACTAATTGAGCACATGGGGGATAAGGTTACAACTGGAAATGAATTCTTACATTTATATCCATGTTATTTCCCTGGTGGCTTAAGCGTAAACTCAAACATTAAACAAATGTTTATTTCTGACCTGCGAACGATTACAATTTAAAGCAGCAACTATATTTTAAGAAGTGATTTTAATTGCAGAGCCCGTTTTTTGGGCTGCCATAAAATAGTTGTTGGGGAAATATTCGTTGTTAAAAATTCAGCCAAATCGCCTTGAAATTGTCTTTCCCTATTAAAGTACGTTTATACAAGCTGACCCAAGAAGGTGCCTGTCAACGGGATTCTTATTTATAATAAATAATAATTAATGTTTTTTGGGATTTCCAAACAGGCTTTCAAGGTCTAATTATTTCCTATATGAAAATAAAAGATTTATTTCATATTTTCCTCCGACGTTTCGTAGGCTGTTTTCCTACCTCTTCAGGGATTATTTTCATCGAAATCTGGCAACAACTAATTATAAAAGGCAATAATATTTAGTACATTAACACAAAAAAAAAATACAGTAACATTTAAAGAACAATTTAACTTACATAAAATCTTGAATTTGTATTTACATTTCCATTTCTAATTTAATTAAAATTGGACCGACAAATGAATAAGCACTTCACGGAAGTATTAAGAAATTGCCAAATAACTTACAAAACCCAAGAGCAACAAGGTTCTATTTGCACCTAAACTTAATTTGGATAGAACCTTGTTGTCATAAGCTCGCGAAGCTTTAATTTAATTTAGGAACATATATAAGTAGAAGAAATGATCACCACCAATGATCACAATTGAAATTTATAAATATAAGAACAAAATGTGGAATAACAGGCTACAGGTATTTACGTTAGAAAAATATTCTTCTCCGTTTTGGAACTTATCAAAAATATAAGAAAGACAACACAACACTTCTTAAAGATAATTTTAATTAGTGCGGTAGAAGAGAAATATTTTAGCAGATACTTTTTTATTTTAACAACAATGTTTGAAACATCATAAGGAAAAACGAAAGTATATTTTATGTAAATAATGCTGTAAATTGTATAGAACATACTGAGCAAAACCGAAAAAAGCATTTAATGCCATACTTCTATATAAATGTTGGCATTTATATAAAATTTGACATCGATAACTTTTAAAACAGCTCTAGAAGGAAGTGAACTGACTCCAAAGTAGTCCTGTGATAGGTCTTTGGTAGTAGAGATCGGTTGTATCGGGTGATTTTTTAGCTATTATCTTTTTGGCAACACTGGTTTAAACAGCTGACGCACGTTTCGTGTTTTGTTTCACCGTCAAACATCTTCAGTTTGGTCTTTAATTTAACCATGAATCGCCTTACAAACGAACAACGCTTGCAAATTATTGAATTTTATTATCAAAATGCTGTTAAGAAAGTTCATCGCGCGCTTCTTCCATTTTATGGTCAGTTTAATCGACCCACTGAAGCGGCTATTCGTTACGTTAATAAGCAGAATTGTCGATTTTGGAGTGAAGATCAGTCAGAAGCATTGCAAGAGCTACCAATGCATCCAGAAAAAGTCATAGTTTGGTGCGGTTCATGGGCTGGTGGCATCATTGCACCGTACTTCTTCAAAGATGTAAATGGTGAGAGCTACCGTGAGATGATATCCAACTTTTTTTTGCCCAAAATGCAAGAGCAGCATTGGCAGCCTATATCGTGCGATTTAACGCTTTTAGACTATTTTTTGTGGGGCTATGTTAAATCTCATGTCTAAGCACACATGCCCGCTTAAATAGACGGATGGGCCATTTGAGGCGCAGTCACGGTCAACATTTGCATGAAATAATCTTCAAACATTAAATAATATGGACCGTACTATCGATTCAAATAAAGATTTCATGCATTTTTCTGAGTTTTATGTTTTTTTTTTTAACTTTCCTAGAACTCTTAAAAAATCACCCATTACTTCTAACACTATATATAAAGAAGATCTATCACTATTCTCAATGAACGTGTTTAGTGCCAGTTACTACAATATAGTATTATGTATCTCAATACAATGTAGTATTATTTTAATAAAACTAGTCCTAGAATTGGTCCCAAAAAAATATGTCACAGCACCGGTGAAGACTGCACTGTAATTCATTACTTTTACTACCTTTTCGTTCTTCATAAGCCAGTTAAATGATTGGATCTCTTTTCACTGGACATGAGTTCTTTCTTTTTGTACTGGTTTTATTTTCACAAATCCCAGAACCAGTCTATTGTACCAATTGACACAAATTTCCCGCAAGAAGCTGCAATTTTATATTATATTTTTTTACTGGTAGCTCTAGCAAATACCATATGTCCAGCGTTGCCGAGTGTGCAGACTTATCTGTTATTTGCAGTGCAAACCAGTCTTGCAGATTATTCTTCAAAAACCATTTTTATTAAATTTTATTCGAATGATAGAAAGAAACATTTAAATACATATTGATTAGCAAACATTTATTCTAATAAAACAATGCTATGACTTGTACTCCCTTTTTAAAGCAACACGTGTATAACTTATTCGAATGCAACAAAGGATATGCTCCCTTATTCAAAAAGTTGTTTCTATTGTATAAAAAGTTTATTAAACAAATTATATTAAATTCGATTTGAAACCATTTTAGATACCTGTTTTATTTTTATAGATAACGTTAATGGAAATAAAAGTTATTCTTACGAAATGTATAACTAATATTTGCAGCATGTTATTAAATAATTTACTGTGATCTCTATGTGTGATGAATTAAATGAAATATTTAATGTAAAGTTTTTACTTTTAATTTTATATACGTATGTTTATCTTTATATAATACAGGGACCGTAACAGTTACAAGTGATATCAAAAAAGTTCCTTTATAAAAGTTATATTTTGTGGGTTAAAAACCAAAAATCCATCTAAAAGAATCATTTTTCACCGTAAAAATAAAAGCAAAGAGAAAACGCAGAGCCCTGAATTTTCCCATCGCAGATTTAAACGCTTAAAAAGAGAAATTTATTTAGCTGTTATAAAGAAAATAATATAAAATAAAAAAATTAATTGAATACACGCACTACTTGAAACAAAGACAACAAGAAAGCGCATTTGATATAAAGAATTTTGTCGCTTTGCTTTTCTGGCTGGTGCATTTCAATTGCATCAATATCTTCTTTTGCACTATCAATATTTTCAGGAGCAGTATTAATATTTTCAGTTGACTGCAAAACATTGTTTTCGTAAGAACGCATTAAACCAGAATTTAGGTTTTTTATGAACAAAACAATATTTAAATTTTTCCGCCGTTCGACTCTTCGTACACGTTGTTCATTCAACTCATGCTTTTTGATGGAAGCCAAATAAGTAAACTAAACAAAATTTTGTACTTATTTTGTGTTAATTTAAAATAAATCAGTCTTTTTTATTATAATTGTAAAATATATAAATTATTCTGTTAAACAATCATTGCAAATATACGTTTTTATCTCTCTGCCATGTCAAAACGAGTTTTTATCCGAGCCAGGGGTTCAATGTTGATTAATAGAAGGGTAGTTCCACCTTTAAGTAGGCCGATCACCTCATAATCACTTTCTGAATGGATCTAATTCTTTCCGTCAGTTAGCTTGTCTGTTAATGTTACCCTTTACGTTAATCACGGGTCGAAATTTTAAAGGTTATTTTATGAAATTCGCTACATACCTCTAAATTGCCATAAGGATGCCTAAGGACCAAATGAAAATTGTGAAAATCTGTAAATACTTTCAGATGGCTCCATACAAAGCTTTTCCTGAAGAATAGGCACATAGACTACAAATAGTCTACAAATGTTAATATTTAAAATAAATTCGGTGCAGAAATATAATATATCCACCTAAATAACCTCACAAAATTTTAAAAAATCGATCTAAGTACATAGAATTACGAAATGCAAAATTTTAAAATGGCATGTCGAGAGTTCCCTTTTAGACGAAAAAATCTCATACCCTGATCGTGGTTGGAGTAGGCATATTAAGATAAAAACGCATAACTTTTGCCATAATATGCCAACCACGATATGGGTGAACATTTAGCACAAATAACTCTTATATAATTTTAAACTGATAACATAATATTGTTCTGGTGGGTCCATTACTGCCCATGAGTCCCAAATAGGAAACACGCAAAAATGTCTCTGTAAGAACTCTGTGCCGCGTTACCGTTACAAAAGTATCAATTTGACTCTTTAAAGACGGAATTGGTACCCTTTATGACCCTTTTTTTAATAACACTTTTGTATCATTTTTAACTATTTTTTGCCACATTTTGACCCTTTTTTGGAAATAGCACTCACATTTTGTCTTTTGTTAACACTGCTGAAAGGTAGTGCTTCAGCTTAATATATGTTTTCGAAATTAGCATTGCTTAAAAAAACTTTGGAACAGAATCAAAATAGAAACTTACAATTCCATGTTTTGTTCTCTTTATTTGTTCGAAGAGGAGATGGTGAAATGGACTTCAAGTGAAGATTTAATAACAAAATACAGAACGAACATTTTTTACGACTTCACAAATTAGATTTTCGATTTTATTTAAAAAATGCAATTTGGTGTTCGTTTCTTAAAAATGATTTTGCATTCCGAAGGGGTAGCCCTTACTAATGGCATAAAGCAATGAACTTTTCGCCCCGTATTAATCGACAGTGTATAAAGGGCTCTGTAAAATAGTTGACTTCGGTTAATATATGGGGCTTATTTAAAACGGCGACGATTTTCTCAAAGAGGAACAAAGTCAAACATTTAAAAATTTGGAAAAGTTGGCTAAAATAGCAAAAATTAGCGAACAATTTTAATATTTCAAACAAGCCAAAAAATTTATTATATGTCCCTTACACTAAAAGGAATGACAAAAATTCGGTAAAAATTGCTTAATTAGCGGAAATTTCAAAAACATTTTTAAAACATTTCATAATAAATACAGTTTTTTTCTAAAATTAATAATTTTTGTTTTTTTATAAAAAACCTGGTCTTTTTATTTTCTTTAAAATGGGAAATACTGCTTATAAAACATTTGACCCTTTTTTAATTATTATACCATTTTTGACCCCTTTTTCTAGAAAAATCCCCTTTTTGTGTGTGATGTTCGTGAGGGAAAAAATTTCGTTTGAGAAATTTTGAAATTAATCAAAATCTCAATTTCGCTTCGCGATGGACAATGGCACGCTGGTGTTTGGGATGAAGCTCGCCGGAAATGGGGGGTTCGCGTCCATCTACTCACACATACACAACTTAATTCGTGCCAAAAACGAAAGATGTAGATAAAAAAACCGAAGCGATATACAACAAAGAACATTAACAAACACGACCGTCGATTGATGATAAGAAAATTTTCGCTGATTTTGACATGACCGAACTCGAGTCCTCAGGACCAGATGTTTGCGTCCTGGACAGGCTGCCCAACCCATATGGCATTTTTACTGCCATCCGTGGCACTACTCAATTGCCTGAAAGAGAATTGTTTGGGAATAGTGCCCCAATCGTTACTCACCACTTCGCCGTATTCCTGTTACCTTTTCAACCAAATATCGATAAATTAAAACATTATTATTTTGTTTGCTGTTATTTCAGAAAAAAAAAATGTACAATAAATGTTTATTTACGTATCTATTCTACTTAAATCTAACAGTGATTATACGATAAATAGAATTAATAATGTATAGGAAATAACTTCAGAAATAAATGTTTATTAACCTGAATCCTTTAAGGCTTGAAGTTGCAAATTCGTTATTTGATTACTGATTAATAAATTGTTCAATAATATCCAAATAAGAAAATAGTGACAGTATCAAAATGGATACTTGATTTGTTTTTGTAATAAAAAAGTAAGAAAAAAACTCAATTTTTAATAAATTTTTTATTTTTTTGTTTTGTCAAATTTGGAAAATCAAGCTTTTAAATTATTCGATTATTATTTTTTTTTCTTATACAATTCTCATGTTTTTCTTAAACGAAATGGCAACTCGGTTACAAAGTAATAGTTATCAAAAGATTCAATCAAAAAAAAAAGTTAACTGGCAACTTTGTATAATTAATTTAGGAATTCACAAAAAATAAGAACGAAATAAAAAAAACAGGATCAAAAAAAAAAAAAAGTTAAATGGCAACTTCGTGTTTGATTTAGGAATTTAAAAAAAAACTAAATAAAATAAGAATAAAACAAAAGGATTTAAAAAAAAAATTTTAAATGGCAACTTTTTCTAATTAATTTAAGAACTTAAAAAAACATAAAAATAAAAAGAAGGATTAAAAAAAAATTATAAGTGGTAACTTTGTCAATATTCTGGTTCCATGACATTTTTCCTTCCTCTAATTCAAAATCATTTGATGGGTCACCCTATCATTTTTCCCTTGTCAAATATAAATAGTCGTTTACGTTTTATTTAGTCTTGAGATTTTTCCCTGGGTAATTAACTAAATAATCTGAATTTTGTGTCAGAAAACTTTCTAGTTTCTTGGGCATTAATAAAGGCAAACGGAATCAGGGTAAGTTTAAATTGATAAATAGCTAAAATCAAAATTCATTGTTGCCTTTTTTTTCTTTTAGATTTAATTCACTCCCAGAGTTGGCCGTACTACAAAATTATGCCGGATTAAGCTACCAAAACAAAAAAAGGCTTCTCAAGCTATCGCTGGCAATGGTACGCATGTAGTTAAGTCGTTAGTTAGGTATTTAATATTCCATTTATTCCTACTCCCATAATCCATTCACTCATCGTCTTATGTGTTTGTTGTCTGATTTACTAACTTATTTTTTTTTAGTATTTTTATTTATTTACTTATTTAGTTATCATTTTTATTTATTAACTTATTCAATTATATAGCTAGCTAAGTGTTAGTTTATATACATAAATTCATTATTATCTTTATTCAATCATACGTTTATCTAGTTAGGTATTTAGGTTATGAGTAAACTAATCTAGGTATTTTTGTTAATTCAAGTTATTTACTTTAGTCTATCTAAAAAGTTTCAATACTTTAATTTGGACATTTAAGTTTTAATTTATTTAGTAATTCTATTTAAGCTAAGGTTACTAAAGGTAGATAGTTACTTGTCATATTATTTATTTGAATATTCATTCGTTACGTCAGGTGTTTAAGTTGCCAATCCGATAGTCTTAAATTTTCCCCTATTATTCACCCAAATGTTCGATAATAGGTTGGATATCAAACAAAGTTTATACGGACTTCGGATTTAATTCTAGCATTTTACATTCACAGCAACTAGTTGGGTTTAAATTTCGCTTAAATTTAGTTTAAATATTCGAACCTGGCTTAAATATTTAAATTGAGATTAGATGTTTAAATCTAATTCAAACATTTAAATTTAACTTTTAGTTTACGTTAGGCACTTTTATTTTAGTCATAGTTTAGTTTATGCCTTTTTAAATTAGGTCTAGTACTTTAAATAAAAATTTAGTCACTACTTTCGAAATCAAAATTAAATCCTAGTACAATAATTTAAACCGCGTTTTTAAATTTAGTTTGAACATTTAAATTGTATTAGTTTCAAGAATTAAAATTTAAGCCTAGCATAGGCCGGTAAAATTAGTTTAGGTTTATAAATTATAATTAGAAATTTGAATTCAAATTGAGTTTATCTACTCAAATTTAACTTCAAATTTATCATTTACGTTCACACTTAACGTACTAAGATTTGGTTTAATTTCAAGGATTTAAATTTGAATGTAGCTGAAATCTTCGAATTTACGTTTTGGCTATGTTATTCCGAATTTAGGGTTAGCTAAACAATCCGGTTCAAGTTTTATATATAAATTTAAGTCTTTAAATCTAAATTTAAGTAATCAACCTCAAACTTAGTTCAATTAACGAATTTGATTTTTGACTTGAAATTAGAGTTTCGTTAACGTGTTTAAATCCAGTTCAAGTATTCGAATTAAAGTTTTAAGCTTTCGAATCAATTTGCAATACTCAAATTCCAATTTAAAGGCAAAATTCAAAGCTAATCCCTAAATTCAAATTAACGTTGTATGTCCGAACCAAAATTTAGTTTGTAACATTAAGTTTATCCTAAGTTTAATCCCAATTAAAAGAATATTGCCCCACTTTGGGACTTAGGTCTGTTTTATTATCTCCTCATACAATTTTTCCCCCTAAGTTGCCTTAAAGAAAATTAACATTTTATTTTGGGGTTTATTCGGGCTTAATTATATTTAGTTAAATATAGGCGTAAGTTAAGTTTAGAATAAGGTCTAGTATCATCAGACTCTACGTCAGAAAGTAGTAATAAGTTTAGGTCTAATTGTAGTTGGAAACAGTGTACTAATGAAGATTATATTGTAGGTATGTATAAAAATATTAATACAAATAGAGGTAGAGTAATAATTTTAGAATTGATATTAATTTGTATGCAGAATGGTGGTGATAAAAATAATCAAATAAATAAAGGTATCGAAAAAAAAACTGGATGTGTATAAATTGAACTTATTGCGCATTTCTAAAAACTATTTCCATTCGGGGTTATTTAAGTCATGAAAAAAACGAATAATTGGTGTCACTAAAAGTCTGGGACCCTCTGGGCTAGTCTTATATTGGCACGTTTATTATTACCTGGGGTTTATTATTATTTCTTTTTTTATTTTCTCGTAGATTTCTCGTCCTTCTTCCCTTCGGGGTAGGAATCTCACCCTTGTTGCTGTTGTCGTTGTGGCCACGTTGGATGACTCGTGGTATATTTGGGTTGTAGGTAGTTACGTTGGCAGTTGTTTTTTTTCTCTTCTGTTTTTTTAGCTTGGGTGTTGTTTTTGGGACGTTGGTGTTTTTATCGCTTTACGGTTGTTGTTGTGGCATTGGTGTTTCTGTTACTTTGCTGTTGTTGTTACGTTGGTGTTTTTATCGCTTTGCGGTTGTTGTTGTGGCAAAGTGGGTGTTTTTGTCGGCTGTATTTTCCAGAGATGCTGGTGTCTTCTTGGTTTGGCACCATTTATGCATAGCTGTGTTTGTTTTATAAGTTGTTTTGCTTAGGGGGTATTTTTATTCTGTTGATTGGCGTCTTTTTAAGGTCCTAAAAAATATCTGCTTGTCACTGCTACCTAAATGTCGAGATCTGTAAATCTTCGTCGTTACCCCGTTTCGATTGTTTGTAGGTGTTTGATTAAAACAATTTTGTTTTTTTCACGAGATTGTACAAACAGTGAACAAGCTTGTCTTGTTAATCTTCCTGCTTTTCTATGTGCTTCAACGTGTGTTTTAATACTTTGGCTCGATTTCGGCTTGCAAGTGTAATTTCTATTTCTGTTACGTACTGTTTTATTTCTTAAGTACTTTTCCTTGTTTGTAGAACAGAACTTAAGATACACATTATTACTGAATAATGAAGAAATGCCTGCGATGTAGATGTGATTTCGGGTAATGTAGGCGTAATCCAAGAATATGTATCGCTTTATCGAAGAGGCAGGCGTCTTCGATGGATTCTTTTTTTTTATTTTTTTAGTAGCTGTTTTTTTCCACTATCCACGCGTTCGTTGTAGTTGTCAGCAATTTCGTTGCAGTATTACTTAGTTGTCTTGTAGAGTTTTGTAGAGATAATGCAGTAGATTACTTATAGCACGAGGACGAAAAACATTTCGCTGTATCCACGTGTACATATATTTTGTCCTTGAGGCTAATTAACTTTCTATCTTTTTTTTTATTATTTTTTTTTTTCATTAGTTTTTACTACAATTTTTCTTTGAGGTGAATTCATTCGTTATCCTTTTATTATTTTTGCAGAAAATTCGTTGTTGAATTTTTGTGAAATTTTCATCTCTTATCCGAACGATTTGTTACAGCAATTCCGCCATTTTGAGCTACAGGTTTTGTTCGTGAAACGTGTTTTTAAATTTCATACTTAAATATTCCTTTCATTTTCTGTGTCCTAATGTTTAGATTTAAATATATACGAATATGGTTAACGATTTAACTTTTTATAAACCGGATACTTTTTACTAAATATTTTTAAAGAAAATTTGATTAAAAAAAACTTCGCACGAAGGACAAGAAAAAAAAACACCGCTCGAGCCAACCTTTTTTATCCTCTGCAACTTGACGAAAGAAAGCTTCTCGAGTTTTTTCCGCCATCTTAAACCGCCTTAACCTACGCCTTTTTTTCTTTTACCGCGTTCACGACACCCCATTGCTAACGATTTTTAGGCCGTACCAAATAAACACTGTTCATAGCCTCCGCTCTTCACAAGCCATGAAATCGTGTTAGTGTTAAACATTTCCTGTCAGTCGAAGGCTGCGTGTCACATGTGACTTTTTTCGAAAATTTTCAACGGTAACCCTGACTGTGGGTATCATGTGCTCGGGCTTAAACGACAATACATTTTTACTTGCTTATTTTATGCAAATATGTTCTATAAAATAGTTGAATATTTGTTATCTAATAAGGCATTTCTAATTGCCTTAATTAATATTTTTACTAATATTTAGAGCATGTTTTCCAAATCTTAACGCATCCGGGTTCCCTGGCAATGATCAACCTTCAAATAGCAACGTAATGTATAAAAAACTAAAAAGATTTTAATCTAATCTTTAACCACAACAGGGGATCGGCTTACAATATTTTTCGAACCACCCTGTTGACAACTTTGTTTTAAGGTAAATTTTCGGAACGCCTGGAAGAGCCTTAACGCAGTTTAATATTTCGCGATGTTATGGTGGCCGAAATATCTAGACATGACCGCTACCAAACACGACGACCCCGCAAAATAATAACTTGTTTATATATATGAATATTGTATTATTTAAGTGAAATGTTGTACATATAAATACTGGTAAATTGTTGTAAATACATTGTATCAGTTTTAATTGCCAAATTGTTCCATTTAAAAACTTCCTTTACATAAAGGACTCTTTTAAAAGTAAATAAAAATAATAATTTAAATACAGTCAATGTAAAACAGTGAACAAGTGAACAGCAATTACAGAAACAGAAAACATTAAAACAGAAAATATTGTTAAAAAAAATTGAAAAAAAACATTTCAACAAATTTAATTACAAGAACAAAATAAATTTGTAGATCCAAAAACAGAAACTGTAACTCAAAAAAGGTGCAATCGCATGCAAAAAGTGAAAAAAGGAGAATTATTAAAGAATTGACACCGTCAAGTCCTTGAAATTTTTTAAAGGCTCAAGTACTAAAAAAACTTGAAGTTTTATTTGCAAACATCACAGAGGTTTAAAAGAAATAAATTCAAAAAAAAGGATGAACATAAAAATGCAATTTTACAAATTCATTATTTTATTTCTAATTGTAAGAATTTCCATTGCTAAATTAACTCCACCTGAAAATAGAAATGAACCTAATTTTCCATTACGCATCATTAATGAACTAAATCAGAAACTCGACATAAAATGGAATGCTGTGGTCAGCGTAGAATATAGACATGAAATGGAAGATGCGCTGAAATCATTGAGTTTACCTGTACTGTTAATCACAGAGAAACTTGACACACACATCAAGACATTATATAGCGACCAAGTTCTTACTATAGTGTATTTACAATTTTCATCTATAAATAATGTCTATGAAATCGTCGAAGAACTGTTAAAACATTCGCAATATAGCCACATTTTATGGATTATACCGGAAGCCAGCATGACAGACTTGTGGAGTTTAGCAGACAGAAACTGGTTTTCTGGCTATACGAATGTTTTGTATTACACAGATGGAGGCTTATTTAGTTACCAACCAGTGCCCAACATAACAGTTTATCGTATCAACTATCTAGCAGAGTATGTCGGTAGAAAAGAAGTACTAGATTTTCAACGATATCCCTTAAAAGTACCCATAATAAAACTTCCACCCCGTTGTTATTCTTTTCAAGACAATTCTGGACAAACAATTATAACTGGATATTTATATAAAATTATTAAAATTTTTGCACAACAACATAATTTCCTACTAATGGATATTCAAGGTTATAATATGACCTTGGATTATGAAAAACTTACACAGGATGTTAATAACAAAACTTTGGATATTGTGCCCTTAGGATTGTATAATTACGATCGTTATGCTGGTAGCAGCAGCGATTTTTTGTGGAATGTGAGAGGGGTTATTGTGGCACCTTATCCGCCACCCCTATCCAGAACTGAATATTTCTTACATCCCTTCAATGTTACCACCAGATCTTTTATTCTGCTACTGCTGTTATTTTGCGTTTTTGCAGTGTCTTTTATTTACTACCTGCAACACTATACGAATAAGTTAGATTTTGGCAAATCCGCTTTGTATGTTCTGGCCGTGTTCATTTGCCAATATCACGCAAATTTTAAAGTCGAAACTTTTACGCAAAAACTGGTTTATTTTCTGATGTTCATCAATGGTTTCATTTTGACCAATTTGTATTTGGCCAAATTATCCACCCTTTTCGTGCAAGATATTTATGAAGCGAAAATTGAAAAATTGGAGGATTTAAACAAAACTTCTCATCAATTTCTAACAACTCAAGATAATTATAATTTTTTAGTCAAGTTACCTGATATAAGAGAATTCATAGTCAACAACACAAAAATTGTTAGTGTACGCGAAGGGTTGCAAGCCCACAGTGACCTGAATAATTCATATTTGTCCATGGCCTATGAAAACAAGTTGGACTTCATATTCTCTCAGCAGCGTTATCTCAAAGTTCCTCGTATGTATAAAATCAATGAAGCAATCTTTACAAAGCAGGAGTATTTTACCGCACGGCGAGACTTACCTTATCTTCAGTTATTCAATCGTTATTTGAAATATATAATGGAATCAGGTATTCTAGCTAAATTTATAGAAGACACTAACTCCGATGGCATTCATAGTGGAGAAATTCGTTTCTTTAGTGAATCTGAAAGCAGCGATGTGCTTTTAGATTTTAATTATTTTAAGACTATATTTCTTTTTTTCTTATTCGGTATGTGTGTTTCTCTAATTGTATTTATACTGGAGTTGTTATATGCAAAATATGTTGAGAAAATCAGCCTTGGTCTTGGAAATCGAATTGGAGTAAAATAAGAATCAAGCAAAATTTGAAAATGGTTCTTGTTTTGAAAGTTCATAAATTATAATCGCTTTTATTAACTTCATACTTTAAGTATCACTTACCTTTAAACTAACAAATATTTAAGTCCAGAACTACTAGGATCATTTAAAAAAAATTAACTTTAAATGTCAATCGATTAAATTTCACTCCATTTCTGAGACATGGCCGTATATATT
The DNA here is from genome assembly GCA_930367215.1 of Pollenia angustigena. Classification (NCBI taxonomy): domain Eukaryota; kingdom Metazoa; phylum Arthropoda; class Insecta; order Diptera; family Polleniidae; genus Pollenia; species Pollenia angustigena. The sequence continues at coordinate 99,623,918 of OV884059.1, read as the reverse complement.
AGTAATCCACTTGCAATGTCCGCTATGTTAATCGAACGAAATGTTAAGAAAATTGATTAAAACTTCTCGTTTTGGAGGTCGATTCTCATTCTGTGAAACGATTTTTTTAGATTTTCATAATACTTTTGATACTCGGGGCAAATTCCTGTTTTATGATAATGTGAAGTGAAAAAAATAAATTCATTTTTTATTTAAATTTATCACTCTAGCTTTTCAGATATACATATCGTTAGCTAAAATGCAAAAAGACGTAACTAACAAAAAATTCAAAATCGTGTTTTTGATTGATTATTATAAATTCCAATGAACTACATGTCTTCACAAAATTTTACACTTCTGGGATCAAAAATTGCGCTTTTATTAACAAAAAAACAAAGGGTCGTAACTACAAGTGTGTTTATTTTATAAATGAAAAACTACGTAATTACTAATTTTTTTTTTTTTTCAACAAAATATAATGAAATGTTTTCCTTTAAAAACTGTTTAAAGAATTCCATGGATGACCCATTAGAGCATGTTTTCTGACATGTTTATAATTTTCATTACATAAAGTTTTTTGCTTCTCCTGTAAAATTATATTTTTGTTTGTTACGTCCTTTTCATTTTAGCTAACGATATTTTGTTTTCTCGTTTATGATATGAAAATATTATGTCATTCGATTTGTAACTAAATTATCAAAATTAAAAATCAAATTCAAAAAAATAATAATAAAAACTTGCAAACAATAAATCCAAATACATGCATTAGGGCGGTTCGATTTTTGTTGATCGTATTGCAGATACGTAAACTATACAACTATATGATTTTTGTTGTTTGGCCAATGTAGCTGTTTAATAAATTAGATTTTATTTTAGCTAATACGGCCTAAAGTTTTATATGTTATTAAAAATGCATTTAATCCATATTTTCCAAACGTTTCGTGAATGTTATGTTCACTTTATCAAGGGATTCGTCTATTTAAATTAAAGAAAATATATTTAACAATATTATTACAACAAACATTTGTCAACAATTAATTATTACTTACAAAAATAGAAATTAATTTTTTATTGCATTGAACAATAATTTGTTGTTTACAAACATAAAGACATTAAACATGAAAAATTAAATTAAACACAAACTTACAAATTTATATCACAGGTTAAATATTGCAACACAGTAACTGACATTAATGTTTTGTGTGTCTTCTTTTAAGTTCATTGTCTTTTTATACCCTCCACCACAATAAGTTGTGAAGAGGGTATATTAAGTTTGTCATTCCGTGTGAAACTTTTTTGTCATTCATCTCAGACCCCACAAAGTATATATATTCTGGGTCCTTGAGTAATTCTAAGTCGAATTAGCCATGTCCGTCTGTCTGTCCGTCTATACTTCTGTTGAAAACACGCTCACTTTCGAAAAACCCAAAAGACCTAAACAAACTGGCTGTCAAAATGCTTGTAGTTATCCTGAGAAGTTTGGAATTGAAATTCAGCAAAATCCGTTTTGTAGGATCAGAGTTATGAATCAAAATGTGGAACCAACACCTAAAAAAAATTGGTAATTTTGTTACAAAAACTAACATACATGGTGGAATAATGCACAAAAGAACATAAGATTTTGCAAGAATTCGTCTGATTCAACTGGAAATCACGCTGTAAAATTTCGTGAAAATCGGTCCATAAATAACCCTAGGCCCTATATAAACCTTACTTCCGGAAAACAGTTTAGTACGCATGAAACCGTAAAAAATAATGCTTTCATCACAAAATGTGGTACATCAAAGTTTTACAGGACAAGAAATAAACCTATGTAATTTTGTGAAGATCGGTCCATAAATTACCCCAGGCCCCATATAAACCCTACTTCTGGAAAACAGTTTACTACGCCCTAAATCCGTAAAAAATAATGCTATCATAACAAAATTTGGAACATAAAAGTTTTATAGGACTAAAAATAAGACCGTGAAATTTCGTGAAGATCAGTTCATAATTTACCCTAGGCCCCATATAAATCTTACTCCCGGAAAACAGCTTAGTGCGCCTAAAAACGTAAAATATAATGCTATCATAACAAAATTTGGTACATCACAGTTTATAGAACTAGAAATAACACTGTGAAATTTGGTGAAGATCGGTGCATAACTTCCCATAGGCCTCATTTAAAGCCCACTCTGGTAAAATAATTAAATACGCGGTAAACTTTTTTCCAGTTTAGCTTCATATGGCCAGAAAAAATTTTATGCAGTTTTGTGATATACGGTCCATAATTTTCCTTAGATTCCATTTTAGCAGCCTTCTGAAATTTACTGCAAACGCTTAAACTAATTGCACCGCTGTATTGAAATTTTATGTTTTTTAATACCAGAAATCGTTCAGAATTTGGGATGATTGGTTTAAGCTATGAATGGCTTTTATATAATTTGTTCTCCTGAAAATCATTAAAGTTCAGCTTAAGCTGATATTCTACTCAAGCTTTTTAAAATTGATTCTGATTGTCGGTCAATAATTTTATATTGGTCTAAACCGCAACAAATTTTAATGCAGATGTCTATTTTTACAAAGATTATAATAATAAATAGACATCATACAGATATTACTCCTTAAACATTCGAAGTGTCGGTGGAGGGTATCAAAGATTCGGCACAGCCAAATTTAGCACTCTTACTTGTTTATTTTCTGTTGTATCCTTAACGTCTCATTGTGAATCTTTTCCTTTCGATTTTTTCCCTATCCAATCTTCGAACTTTGTCAAAATCTGCCGTATGATTTGTATTTTTTATGTGTTGGGCTAAAGCCGTACTTTCCTTTAATTTGTTTATGTCCATTTTATGTTCTGTTATTCTTGTTTCCAATGTTCTCTTTTTGGTACCAATATAAATCAAATCGCAGCTTTGATCTTTTTCCCCCTTACATGGTATTTCGTAAACAACATTGCTTTGTTGTTGTTTATTTATTGGTGTTTTTGTGTTTGTAAGTATTGTGCTTAAAGTTTTGTTAGGTTTGTAAGCAAACCATATGTTTTTCTTCTCTATTGTGTCTTTGATGTTCTGTTTATCCGTAAGTCCAGGTATGTATTTTACACTATAAAATTGTTTTTTCTCCTTGTAGGCATTAGAGTGACCATATGTTTTTTTATTCATTTTCCTCACTGTATTTGTTATTAAAGTTTTTATAAGATTTTTTGGAGAGCTATTGTTTGTCAGAATGTTGTTTATCTTTTTTATGTTTTTTGCGTGATATTGTCTGTCACTAATGTTTAGTACTCTGTCAATAAAATTTCTGGCAGTATTAAATATTTGGTTCCGTGGTTGTGTTGCATGAAAATTCATGATTCTTCCCGATGATGTTTCTTTTGCATACCAGTCGAAAATTGTTTTATTTCCACTTATGCGTAGTTTCGTATCAAGGTATGCAATTCCTGTGTTGGTTTGTATCTGAATAGTGAACTGAATTTTCTCATGATATTTGTTAAAGGTCTTTAGGATTTCATCTTTATCGTCTAATTTTACTATTGCCAAAATATCACCTACATATTTTGCTGTGTATTTTATGCGGATATTTTTATCTTGCAATTCCTTAATTGCTTCGTCAAGTAGAGTATCTAGAACTATATCAACGATATTTGTTCTGTAGTGAGAGTGGGTTATTTGATTGACAATTTTTTTTTATCGTATATGAAGGAATTATTATCAGTAAGACAGAATTTAAGTATATTTAAAAACTAAGATCTGGGAATTCTAGTGAAATCTTTTAAAATTTCCCATTTTGCCATTATGTTCTTAATTGCAGTATGAACTAGGATGTTTGTGAAAAGTGATATGACATCAAAAAATACCAATATCTCTCCGGGGGATATTTATGTTTTCTAACTGTTATTTTAAATGTGCTGAATTTTTTATGTTGTAGTTGCTCGAAATTAAGTTTTTTAAAATTTGTCGTAGGTATTTGGAAAGTTGGTAGCATGGAACCTTCATTGAGGAAACAATTGGTCTCAGAGGGATTTCAGTTTTGTGGATTTTCGGTAATCCGTAGATTCTTGGGGCCGTTGCCACTGAACAAAGAATACGCCTTTTTGCCATGAGTCTATGTATTCATTCTTGTGTAGGTCCGTTATGATATTATTGTTGTCTCTTCGTAATTTTGGTGTTGGGTCGATTCTTAATGCACGTTATGTGTTTTTGCCCTCTAATAACGTTTGCATCCTATTTTCGTAATCAGTTCTAAACATCTCATACGTTTTATATCCCTTTACTGCTTGTATTATCATAATGTCACTGTGCCTTTTCAGACATTTTCTCGTTTTATCACAAACTGTAAGAATCATTTTTTCCCTAGGTGTATTTGCCATTTTTCTGTTAAATTCCGAGATTCTATTCGCCAGCTAAGTTCTGACCACTTCTTTTTCTCTATCCGTATTGTCCTTTTATTTAGATTACGTTTTTGCTATGCGATCTTTTATTTTTTTTTTTCATCCATACAAATCAACCCGCCCTAACATACATACGTGTTAAAAAATCTTTTGTTTGCTCTTTTAAAATCTATTCGCGTTTTTGGGGGTTTGCTATTTTAATTTCAGCAAATCTTTTTATACCACTTCTAACAAGGATTTTATTTTTCATCTTCTAGTTCTTGTTTTTATATATAGCGCCAGTGGTTATAACATACCCGGTGAAGAGGTTATTCCCAACCTTTGATTGTGAAACCTTAATAATTAATCTAATGAATCCCTCGCTCTTAATCATGTAAACTATGAAAGCACCTGGTGTTACTAGTGTCAACATTTCCAGCATAGTGGTTCACAGCTGTACGAAGTGCTATTGGTATTTTGTGATGGGACTAAATTGGGTTTAAATCTCTATTCTCGTTACTTTAATCATATTTGCTATCAAAGGAGATATTGAGCGTATGAAGTTTAAAATTGACACAAAACATCAAAATCAGCTATGCAAGTAACAAGAAAATAAGCGTTTGCTTTATAATGTCTAAATGGTAATTAAAACGAAAATAAGAATTCATTTTAAATATATGTGAGTAATATTTCCTCTGCCCTTACCAATGCAATTTTACACCGCCGCTAGTTCTTTTCAATTTTCTCTTCTAAATTTGTTACCATCTGAAGTATGTAACAATTCTAAAAATAGTTGATTAGTAAGATGTATTTGAAACAGTGTTCGAAAATAAACACTAAATATCGTTTCTTAATGTTCGTTTCGGTAGATTTGTGGAAAACACAAACGCTTATAGTGTTTGTGTAGAAAATATTAAAAAAAATAACGTTTCCCTGTTAGTCAACTTTCGAACACAAAAATAATACTGTTTTTATTAATCTCATCAAAAGATGAGAACATTTAATTCCGTTCGGTTTTTTTTTTTATTTTTTGAGAATCCACAAACGTCGATGTGTTCTATTCGGCTCATTAATGTTCGTCCCTTTTGGCTGGTAAAAAAACCAAACATTTTTTACAAAAACAAAATACACACACGAAAAAAACATTATAGAACATTAAAATATAATGTTTGTCTACAGTATCACTACAATTGTTCTGTTTTTTAACGAAGAACCGAACATTACCGAATATATGTCGTTCCTGGCTATGTGAGCCGAACGTTTAATAATGTACTGTTTGTTTTCGAACACTGATTTGAAATGTCCACATTCTTTTAAATAGCTCACTTTACTCATTGTAACTTGTCCATCTTTTTCACATACACATTTTCAATGAAAACTATTTTATCATATGAAAATATATTGGCATTAGTTCACAAAAGGGAATCGACAGAGTTGTGTAACTTTGAAAAATATTAAGTTTTTTTTCCAATATTTTTTCAAAATGTTCTTGCTATACCGACTCCATAAACTCCATAAAAATAAAACTAGTCCCAGCCAGACTTGGAATTCATTTGAGTGAGTTTTTGCGATAACCAAAAAAACTCAATACAAAATACGTTAAAGATTACGTTACTTGTACAACTGCCATAATTTTTTGAATGGTATCTAATAAAGCATTTACTAAAGAGAAAAAAGAAAATCCATTTAACTTTCAACATTTTAATTAAAACAGATTCAATTTGGTTGCAGATGGAATGCAATTTTCTTCACAACCAAGTAAACTTAACTATCGTGAATAACAAGTGGAATTTTTGTTCCCATGAAATTTTCATTCCCTTCGAAGGGAAAAAAGCAACCGTGAATCTCATGTGAAAAATTTTTCTAAGTTCCAGTAAATGTAAAAAAGAAGAAAGATTAAAAACAATTTAAAATCAATGAAATTTTTATTCAAATATATACACGTATATATTTTAAAGAAAGGTTAAAATAATAAAGCAAAATATTTAGTATTGGAGGGATAGTTTGATTACAGCGTTAATTTTCTGCAATTTTTTAATTTTATTTAATAAAATATTTTCCAAAATTCTGCCACCACGTCTGCCCAAAGATTCACAAAAAAGCAGGCAATCGCCCATTTGTATTGCATTTTGTTGACCAATATGTCGGTTTGTGCCTTATTAACGGATCTAGCCCTTAATATTCGATTTATATGAGTAACAACATACAGACATGTTCTGTTCCCTAGCAAAAATAAAGTGAGCAAATTTAAGGGAAGAGTGAAAAAATTACGAGGGAAAAATACTTTTCACGATAAGAGGAATTTTCCCCGCGAACGTCTTTTGGCGCTATTATTCTCCTTTGAATGACCTTTCTTCATGGGAGTTTTGCAGGATCGCAAATATGTGAAAAGGGGAAAATTTTTGAGGGAAAAATTATTCACGATAGGGGTGAATAAGTACTCGAGGCTATCAAACACTATTTAAAGGAATTCATCATTTTGATAAAGGCCATTAAATAACTAAAGAACTTTTTGATAACGGATACTTTTTACTTGCTTTCGATTAGACACCAGATCATAATAATTATTCCAATTGCGGCAATTTAATAAACTGGGGAACTATTGAAGGGCGTTTTGGAAAACCAATTGTTGAAGCAAAAACGGGCTTTGTATACTGTGAATTTGGTAGTGTAATAGAAATTGATAAAACGCGTAATACTATTCAAACACTCTGAATTCAATAAATATTAAAAATACTTTACAGTCCAATAATATAAAAAGAATATTAATTTTAAGGTTTATTTGCATGTGATGTATTACCATTACAACCAGTTTTAAAACTCTAATTTTACATTGCTAACACTGATCCATTATATAGTCCTGGACAGAATTGGGTCTCTTTTTATTTTTCTAAAAAAAACCTGCCGAGTTCTTTGTTCTGCTGATCAACATCCAAATAAATCTGTTTGGTTACTTTGAAGTAATAATTGTTCAACTTTAACCTTTAATAATCTAGGAATTCAATTCTATGTGTTGTTTATTTATTAGTTTAAGATGTTAAAATATAAGTTTGAAACAAGTTTAAATATTTGAATTTATATGATGATGATATTTTAGTTATAAGTTTATTTATGTATATTTTTAGGAATTCTTAAGAATTTAATAAAGAAATAAAATTTTAAGATATAATTGTTGTTTTCTTATATGGCGCTTTCTGCGTTCCATACGACCTCTGAAAGCATTTTGTCCATGTCGTCATACAGATGTTCTATCAAAAATAAAATCCTGTCCGCCAAAGTGCGCTAAGTAAGAATATTTGCTCATCGATGACGGGGGGCGGTGTTAGCACTACTATTAAATTAATCTTTAACCCATTAAGGCCCTGCGTTGCGTTTTCGCAACGTTCACTAAAACCTCCCCTCAGGCATTTTGTTGTTACGTGATATTGTTATAAAGCACAGAGAAATAAAATTTAACTTAATATCTAATCGACCTGTTTTTGGATTTGTATCATACATAAGTTTTTTCTATAAACATTTTTAATTAAAAGTTTTAATTTTTCCTGTTTTTTGGGTACTTTTGGAAAAAGTTAAAAAAAATAAAGTAATATATAATATACCTATCTGAAACTTCTTAAAGAGATAGCTAACATACGAATATTATTATTTCTACTCAAAAATCCAATCATCGTAGACATTTGAAACTTTTTTTATGATTGGATACATCCGTGATGCGAAAACGCAACACTGGGCCTAAACCATATACAAATTACATAAAATTATCAAATAAAATATATTATACAATCACTTGCTATTTAAATAAAACATGTATACATGTAAATTATAAGTTGTTGCTATTACGCAGTAGGTAAATTCTCTATGTCAAGTGTGGTATTTTCCTAAAGGGAAGCGAACTTCCACCAAAGTAGGCCCGTGATAGGTTTTTGGGGGAAGAGACCGGTTCTAGTTCTAACAGTTTATATGAATAAGATATATTACTTTTACATGGTTTTGTCATTGGTTAATTGACACCATTTGACCAGTCACACATCTATTCTCAATGAACGTGTTAAGTGTTAGTTAGAAGAATGTAAGATTATTTCGATACAATGTAGTATTTACCGTAATTCATTACTTTTTTTACCTTCTTGTTCTTTATGCACCAGTTAGATGATTAGTTCTCCTTTCACTGGTCATGAGTTCTATCTTTTTGAACTTGTTCTATTTTCACAAATCCAGGAAACATTGACACAAATTTCCAGCAGGGTTACTTCAATATTTGATACCATCCACTGACAGCTAGGATATTTCAGGAGTGGGCATTATATTGAACCTGTGGTAAATTTTGAACCGATCTTTACGAAAGTTGACACTGTGATTTCTAGTCACTTAAAACTGTGACAGAACAAAATTTATAACAATAGAATTATTTTTTATGGTTTTAGGCGTACCAAAGTGTTTTTCGAGAGTGGGTTTTATATGGGTCCTATGGTAAATTATGGACCGATCAATTTACAAATGTGAAAAAAGTGACGTAGCAGTGCACCCAAAGTGCCTTGGAGCATATCATAATTGAATTAAAAATAAAATGTAAATGAATATCTTTTTTAATTTTTTTTTCCTAAATACGTGATTAAAATATTTTAATTTAAAATTTTTGCAAATGCGCTTAATTTGTATATCGTTAAGGCCCAACGTTGCGTTTTCGCAACGGGAGTTATCTGGGCTCCCACGTATCCGATTTGCCCAAAATTTGTTTTCTATCATTACGACTTTGTTGATAGATGGTTGACAAAATAGAAAATCTTGATTATTAGTATGGCACAAGCCATTTTTGGAATATCGAATAAGCCGGATATTTTGGTACAGTAAACCGGTTATTTTAATAATACGGTTTCCTTACTTTTATTATAAACTAGCTGACCCGTCGAACGTTGTTCTGCCTAGAAAAGTATTGTTTTTGTGTATATTTAAAATACAGATACAGAATCAGGTACAGGTAATATTCGGTGCAAATAATTTATCTTTATTTACAAAAAAAAAAAAAAATAGAATATGAAAATGTGAATTATAAGTAAACTATTAAATAACTTAAGAGAATATCATTGAAGCATATTGTGATAAACAATATTTTTCGTTTTGTTGTCAGGTGCGAAAATGAACAAAGAGGATGGCTTCCCAATACGGGAACTAGCGAGATAGAGTTGACCGTGTGAAAAACAGTCAATCTCCAAATTTAGGCCACAAACACTCAATGATTGCCCTTGGGATTTGTTGATTTTCATGGCGAATGCGAGACGAATTGGAAATTGGATTCGTTTAAACTCGAATGGCATATCGGTTAGGATCATTGGACTTCTCGGTAGGGATGAAACGATACGAGTAAATACAAGTACATATTCGATACTTTTATATAAGTACCAAGTATTTTTGTAATCGATACTTAGCAACCGAGTACCAAGTAGTATCGGTAAAAAAATACTTGGTATCGGTCAAAAGTAGTCGTTTCACTTTGGTATTGAAATTAATCTTAAATTTTTGATTATTTACCAAAGCTGGAGCTGCAGTAACGGTATCAAGAAACCGTTTGACCAGCAAGCATGTCGATTCTGAATACCGAAATCCCGGGATTATTCTAAAAATTTAAGTCCCGAATACCGAGATTTTAGGCTTAGTAAAAATTAAAAAATTTAATATAAATCATACTGACCATGAACCGAATTTTTAACTGGTTGCAAAAAAGTCACAAGTGAATAAATGTTACATGCAATGCATTTTGTACCACGAAAACAAAATCAGAAGGTGTGGTCTTTTTTCTAAGTTAATGATAATAGAACTGCGCACGCAAAATCCAAGTTGTGCAAAAAGGTGTTAAAAACTTTAGGGGGTTCTACCAAAGGTCTTTGGACACATATTTGTTTAAGTTTATATGTTTGCAATAAAATAACGTATCAATTACACTGTTCAAAAAATTTACACTTTTTTTGAGACAAGCGGTGCACCTGGCGTTTTAACCTAATTGTTGTTTAGTAAAATTCTTATACTTGGCCCCTGCAGTGCCTAGGATGCCCCTAGATGGGTCAAATGTATGACCGACCCCACTTTATTTTTCATCCCAACCTTTTATTTCTAACATACCTACTCGCTTTCCTCTATTTCTTAAGGGGGCTCCCATACAAAATGTTCAATGCAGACTAGAAATATATTGAAGAAAAAGTCCCATAAATGCCCAGGAGCTGCCCCTACTGGGATATGATGTACTACCGACCTCAATTAGAGAGAAGTTATTTAATAATTTTATTGCGGAGTTTCGGTTTTTTTTAGCTTTTTCAATAAGCTAAAGCGTTTTTGAGTTTCGCGAACATATGTTGTGTAACCTCCTCCATTTTCGAAATAATGGTAATCTCGAAAACCAGAGCCAACCTAAAAAAAAACACTGGATTCAGCGTACCCGAATTATGTTAAAACGCCATGTGCCTGGCTTGTCTGTTTTCCAACTAGCATAGAGTTATCAGACGTCATTAATTTATTTTAGAAGCTTTTTACCATATAAATTTTTAATACATAATACTTCCATATTACTTTAAAAAAATTACATTGAACTGTTTTATTTTGTAATGAGTTTAATTTTCTTCATGAATTAATTTGTTTTAATACTTATGCATAAACAATCAATTATAATTATATGAATTTTACAAATTGGCTTTTATATATGAAATCCCGAAAAACCCCGATTCTTTCCGGGATCCTGTTTTTTTGAATTAAAAATCCCGAATCCCGGGTTTCAAAAAACCTGGTCCCGTTTGGCATCCCTAGTAAACGCCTATAAACCACATATCGTCTAGGTCCATTTCCTCAATTTCTGGCTATAGAAAGTCCGTTATCATCTCGCGATAGCCAACACCATTCACAGTAATTGCTTGGCCGACCTCATTTTCGAAGAAGTAACCCGATAACGCTGCCAGCAGCAGAACTAACGGGGCAGCATGTGCATATGTTTTCCCATTTCCTACAGACCCGGTTTTCTGAAATTTGACAATTCTCCCGATTGTAGAAACATTTGGTCGATTATGCTGACCAGAAAAATCACGATGTGCACGAAATGCATTTTGATTGAACGCCCATTTTCGTTAAAGGCTTTAACAATCTTAACGCGCTGCTCAATTGTGTACCTCTCAATGGTAGAAGTAGGCAAATACTAAAACAAAGAAAGGTCAATTTGCGCAAAAAACTTGACGTTAAGGAGTGACTCACAATTAACATCGTGGATTATTGTTTTGCTACCCTTTATTATATATTTATCATTTTAAAAATAAAATACATATTAACATTTAAAATAAATATATAGTGACATTGTTGATTTCTGGAATAAAAGGTGAATCAAGGTTGTTATACTGAACGTTCTATTAAATTTTGTTTCCTAAGATAAAAATGATTTTTCGAAAGGAAATTGTTTCTACACTTTTCATTTAGCACAAAAATTCTAATAGGTCGTAGCTCTTATTTTTTTGTATAGTACTAAAACACTATTAAGAAAGTTTTAAAATGTTGCTTTCTATTCTTTTATCATACAAACGATACAAGTACCGATACAAGTAAGTATCGATACTTTTTTTTCGATACTAAGTAGGTATCGATACTTTACGAGCGATACCACATCGAGTACAAGTATCGATACCTTAGAGGTATCGTTTCATCCCTACTTCTCGGAATGAGAACTTCCTCTCCTTTAAACTTTCCTTTTAGCACTCCATACAAAATGTATGAGAAAATGAATTTTCTTTATAATTTCTTTTTTCTGGAATATTTTAGAAATTTTTTTGCTAACAGATCAAAGCATGATCAATTGCATAGCTTACGATTTGATTCATTTTCAATAGCACTTCTCGTCGGAAATTTTTCATAGCAACATAGAAACCTTTGCCGGCTTATGCGCAACAACTTAAATAAAGGCCATAGCATGACCAAATGATATAATTTATTTTGAGTAATTTTCAATGGTGCCGCCTATCGGAAATTGGTCATACCAACATAGAAACCTTTGTATGGTAATGCTCAAGAGCTGTGCTAAAGATCATAGCATGATCAAATGCACAGTTTATGATTTAACTCATTTCGAGTCATTTTCAGTGGCGCCACCTGTCTGAAATTGGTCATATCAACTTATAAACCTTCGCCGGCTCATGCTCAACAACTTTGCTAAAGATCATAGCATCGTGAAATGCAGAGTTTATGATTTAATTCATACTGAGTAATTTTCAATTTTAGATTTTCTTACTTGGTCAGAGACCATTCCGCATTGGTACGAATCATCGAAATAGGTCCAGCCGTTCTTTAGTTATAAACGTTGTAACTAACGCCACTTTCTTTTATATACATAATAAGATATTCCTGTAATTAAGGTATTTTTCTAATTGAGATATTGGGCAAAACTCAAATTTTTATGAGAAATGTCCAAACAAAAGTCAAAAAACATTTTGAACGACGTTAATTCAAATCTATTAAAACAAAAGTGTATTCCTATAAAACAAAAACCAGTCAAAATGCTACAAAAATTAAGAAGTCAAAATATTTTGACTAATAAAGCGATGAAGGTAGGAAATGTAAAATACAAAGAAAGATAAAACGACAAAAGACCAAGGCGAATTCATGTAAATGGTGGTGTCGATACTAAAACAAGTAACAACACCAAAAATACAACAATGTATTTTGTTGCTGCTTTCGTTTGCCGATATGTCAAAAACACAAGTAACTTTTGGCATTCCTCTCCCCAATTTAAAAAAAAGTAGCACAGCTGTGCTTTCAACGCCACCTGAAAAATGAATTCGCCTTGACCAACCCTTCTCATTAATTTTAATATAGTAGATTTATAAGAAAAAGTTTGAATTTTTAAGAAATATTGTAATTCATATCAATAACTAAAGTATATTTTTGTAATCAAAATGAATAAATCTTGTTTTTGTTTTACTACAATTATTTTTTATTGTTAGGATTTTTCCTCAGAGCTTAGATAGGGTTTGAATCGAATACTGCAGGTCCATTTGGTAATTGACGTCCTTGTGTTTAATGGTCCAAACTTTATCATTTATTTAAGTTAAGCATGCATTCTCCTAGTGTAGAAACTTTATCATTCTATGGGGAATGCTATTTTGATTGACAATGACCATTAGACCAATTTGCTTACCATTTTGCAATGTATTCTTTAAATTAGCCTTGACAATAATGATGAAGATATATTCTCAGTCGTGGCAGACTTTTTGCTGCTTTAATCTACTTCTGCTTTTCATGTAATGGGAGGCAGGACTTTTGCTGCTTTAAATAAAAAGCTAAACGCTCTCTCTGGAATATTAGAAAGATGGAGTTTACAAGTCAAGCAACCTTCACCAACTTAAAAGTTAAAAAAGAGGGGCCACCCCTTTAGGATATAATTTGTCAATGTTTATCAAAAAACACTGCCAATACTGTCTTTAAAAAAAAATTATAAGAACCGCAAAAATATAAATGTTATTGACATCTTAAATTTCAAAAACTCTCATATATGCGTATGATTATTATTTAATAGTTTAATAACGAACATTACGTATACGTAATGTAAAATATTTCCCTGTTGAAGACAACATACACAGAAAAAATTATTTTTCCAATTTAAACAAAAAATTTGTGGAATCAAACAATTTTTTGTTTGAAATAGGTCCTATAAACAAATTCGCATATTCAAACAATTTATTTGTATTTTGTTTATTGAAAAAACACAGAATTTTTCAAACAATTAATTTAACTGAATCAAACAAAAAAGTTTTTGTACAATCAATGACGCGCACACTAGCAAGCACTGTATGAAAAGATGAAGGCAGAGCAGAGCGGCCGGCTGGCTTTGAGACACATTTTTTTTGGTTGAATAATTTTTGAACGAAGTCTTATTTATACACACAATGTTTTTCTTTATTACATACTGTTGCTATATCCTTTCCTTTGCTAAAGAAGAACAAATGTAACCAAAAACGGCGGCAGACCGACTCGATATATTTTTCGTCATCATTCTATTTCTGTATTTGATGTATTTAAGTAAACAGTTTAAAAAAATTGAATACGGGATTTGGTTTTTTTTACCAACTTTGAAACCAACCAAATATGTATTTTGTTCTTATAATGTTGTTGTTGTTTCTGTTGTTTAAAAAGAGTGAAACGTTTTTCTACCTGCTATTTTTTTGTTTTTTTTTTACTACAAACCTCGTCATACTATTTTATCATTTATCATCTTTTTTATTGTTGTACTTTTTAAAGTGTCCAAAAATAGACTGTGTGTGTTTTTTGTTGTAGTTCTTATATTTCACATAAAGAAGTGTTGCTTACGATCAAATAAAAAATGCAAAAAGACGACAACATAAAGGAGCGTTAAAAATTGTATACAAAATTATGAAAACTTGAAACCAATAACGCGTTTATTATATTTTTGAATAGTTGTCCACATTTTTGTTGGTTAAATAAAAATCAAACAAAAATATTAATTAAATCAGTAAAAAAAAAAATTGAGAAATTAAAAAAATGTTCAAACAAGCGTTTCGGCAATAATTTTTTCTGTGTATTGCAAGCTTAATATAAATAAAGAAGATTTTTTACAAGGCTTCGTTTAAATGTGCTAAATTCCCATTTCATACTATTGATAGACTGAAATTTATGTTGATGGGATAAGCAATTCCTATGCGCATTTCACTGCTTGCATAGGCCAGGTCGTCAGGAATCTTCATCGTACGATTTTAGAAAAACTAAAGATATTATACAAACAAAACTGTTAAGCGAATAAAAATTATAAGCAGCAGTTTTACTTGTAACAATATCAAAGCAAAAACAACAACAATTTCTTACAATCCGTATTATTTCGGATAGAAAAAGTTTTAGTACTAATGTTAATAAAATGATGCAAGAAGTTTTATACTACAGCCCATGAAGTTTTAAGGCAAGATGCATTTGGCATTTCTCTACCAGCATTCGCAAAACAGTTATTTAAAAAAATATACTTACGTCTTTCATTGTTTCTTTTTGTAATCATATGAAAGGCCTTTTGATGTTTGAAATATAACATTTTGCATAGGACAGTCGCGGCATTGTTGAGTGGTATGCATTAGAGCATCCAATTCTTCGAATTTTGGTTTTGTCCGAGTAAGGAATTAATCGATTTTTGAATTTAAAAATTGCTCGATTTCTACTGTATATTAAGTTTGAGTAAGTAAATTGCCATTAATTACTGGAGCCACTGACTTGAGTTTATTACCGTTACCTTAGGAACGACACTGTTTTTGATTTACCCCATTACAGAACTAGATTGAGTAAAATTTTGCGGAGATTTTCGCACCAGATTTGAAATACATATACGTGATATTAGGGTGACCGTTAAAATCAAAAGTTGGATTTATTTAGGTCTCACTCGCCAATTTGGTGGGTATTGATAACAAAAAACAACTAAAACAAATTTTTAGGACAGGTAATACGAAAAATGGCTTTAGCAAAACTTAAAAACAAAATTTCTTATTGTACACCATCTATCAACAAAGCCGTAATGAACAACCAAATCATGAATAATTAACAATGATCAAGAAAACAAGAGAGTAGGGATTCATTTAATAGAAGTGCTTATACCCCCCCTCTCATCGATGAGCAAATATTCTTAACGCACTTTGGCGGACAGGATTATATTTTAGATAGAATATCTGTATGACGACATGGACAAAATGCTTTCAGAGGTCGTACGGAACGTAGAAAGCGTCATATAAGAAAACAACAATTATGTTTTAAAATTTTATATCTTTATTTAATTCTTAGGAATTCCTCAAAATATACTTAAATAAATTTACAACTAAAATATCATTATCATATAAATTAAAATAATTAAACAGTTTAAAAATATGTTTAAAACTTATATTTTAAGATCTTAAAGTAATAAATAAACAACAATAAACACGACATAGAATTGAATTCCAGGGTAACTATAGATTAAAGTTTAACAATTATTATTTAAAAGTAACCAAAAAGATATATTTATAGCAGAACAAAGAACTCGGCAGATTATTTTTTTTTTTTGAAAAATAAAAAGAAACCCAATTCTTTCCAGGATTTTATAATGGATCAGTGTTAGCAATGTAAAATTAGAGTTTTATAGCTGGTTGTAATGGTAATAAATTACAAGCAAATACACCTTCAATTTTATATTTTGTTATATTATTGGAGTGCAAAGTATGTTCAATATTTAATGAATTCATAGTGTTTGAATAATATTACGCGTTTAAAGAAAGCCCGTTATTGCTTCAGTAATTGGTTTTCCAAAATGCCCGTTAATACAAAAAGTTCCCTGGTTTATTCAATTGCCGCAATAATAATTATTATTACGATCTGGTGTCAAATCGAAAGCTAGTTAAAAGTATTCGTTATCAAAAAGTTCTTTTGTTAGATCAAATATCGAAAGGATGGAATTATCGAAATGATAAACTCCAGGTTCTTTCCATAGTGTTTGGTAACCTTGAGTTATCATTATTCCTCCGTTATTATATAAAAGAATGTTAGAAAATTGTGTTTTGTTTAAGCTTTGATATTGTTATAAGTAAGACTTTGAGTATTTAAAATTTTTATTCGCTTTAGGGTTTTATTTGTATAATATTTTTAGCTTTTCTAAAATCTTTGGAAAAGGTTTCCTGATGATCTGGCCTAAGCAACCAAGAAACTAGCTTTCCCTCAACAATAAATTCCAGTGTATTTATCAATTATTTAGCACGTCATACAAAAATCTTTATAATAAATTTTGTATTCCCGAAAATAACTTTGATAATAAGTTATTTTGGTTGTGCAGGAAATTGCACTCCATTTACAACCAAATTTAATCTTTTTAAATTAAAATGTGGAAAGCTAAATGGATTTTATTTTTCCTATTCAGTAAATCCTTTATTAGATACCACTCCAAAAATTAAAAATTTTTTCGCAGTTGTGCTAGTCCAACGTTATTTTAGGTTAACGAGTGATTTCTCTTTTTTCAGCTGACGCCGCAGCTGCAAACTGTATTTCCTATCCAAACAGAAACACAAATTGGTTAAAGTATAAAATGTATGTGAGCTCTCACCTATCACAGTGCATTCGCCTAAAAAATTCATCTGACATCCAAATAGCTGTCGACCGATTTACAGAAGTCTTGGATGCTGCAGCAAGAAATGCAACCCCAATCAAGCGGACAATTAAACGTGCTCCTTGCAATTCATCGACGGATATAGAGACCCTTATCAGAGAAAAAAGGAAGTTAAGAAGACAATGGCAAAACAGTCGTTCCCCAACCACTAACTACAACTACAATTATGCCTGACAACTCTTCGCAGCAAATTGAGACAGAACCACGAGTCTGCAATAGAAGGCTATCTAAACAGCCTAGATGCCACAAAAAACTCCAATTATAGCTTATGGAAGGCTGTACGGCATATGAAATGCCCTATAACCCAAGAATCTCCATTAAGACTGGAAAACCGCACTTGGGCCAAAAACACAGATGAAAAATTAAACGCTTTCGCGGGCCACCTTGAGATAGTTTTCACGCCACATGATGCACATACTTGTTCCTGTCGTCCAATCATTCCTGATAAGGTAAACCATCCATTACAATTTAACATAACTCAAGTAAAATCTGCAATAGAAAAAGTGAATATTAGAAAATCTCCCGGACTTGACCGTATCACAGGGTCAATGATAAGAAACTTACCATCGTCTGCTTCCAGAATCTTGCTACTCATTTTTAACGCTATATTAAGAGTCGGATACTTCCCATCCTCATGGAAGAGGTCTATAATTGTTATGATTCCCAAGCCAGGAAAATATGCTAGCCAGGTTGCGTCGTACAGACCGATAAGCTTATTATCAATCCTATCGAAGCTTTTCGAAAAAATATTCATTTTAAGTATAACTCCTCATCTAAATGAACACGACATTATCCCGGATCACCAGTTCGGTTTCAGAGCGAAACATGTTACAATAGAACAAGTGCATACAATTGTCACCCTTATTAGATCGGCGTTTGAGAAAAAGCAATACTGCTCAGCCCTGTTAGACATTTCCCAAGCATTTGACAAAGTTTGGCATGATGGGCTACTCATCAAAATAACACGAATGCTTCCTCAAAACACTCACAAGCTTCTGGAGAGCTATCTAACAGGCAGAATATTCATAGTAAGGTCGAAAGCTAAATACTCCCCCTTCAAGAAAATTACTGCTGGTGTTCCCCAAGGCAGCATATTAGGACCACTTCTATATATAATATACACAGCGGATATGCCAACAAACCTGAGCACGCATACCTCTACATTTGCAGAAATGAAATCCTTGTTTGAAGTTTTTTTTTTTTGTCATTATTTTTTATTGAATCTTCATATATTAAATATGAACTAACAATAATTAATCAAATCTTAACCTAATACGTTATTTTATGTCCTGCCAGTGCCAGACAAAATTTTCTTCATCACGGGTTCTGTTCACTTTTATAGGTGTTTATCGCTCATCTAATTGGGTAAGTGCTGCAGTGTCTCTTCTTCTTAAGCGAGTGTGGCCGCCACGATTTAAAATATTTCGAGCTAGTGGATTTGGGTGTTGTTCAAGCCTTTTTAAATATTTTATCGCATATTTTGTAATCATAGTTTTAACTATTGGCACATTGAGATCCTTATGAATGTTTGAGTTTTTAACATTATTCGAAGAAGTTTATTTTGGCGCCTTTGAATTTTGTCGATATTAGAGGCCGAGGCAGTGCCCCATAGTTGAATACCGTAGCACCACATAGACTTTAAGATAGAGTTGTAAAGTAGAAGCTTGCAATCGAGACTAAGGACAGAATTTCTTCCAATAAGCCAATGAATATGAATGGCTTTTAGTTTCATTTGAGTTAATTTTGCCTCTATATGGCATTTCCACGTTAATCGCCGATCCAGATGTATACCGAGATATTTAACATGCGAATGTTGAGGAATTATTTGATTATTGATTGTAATAGGGGGGCAAGATTCCCGGCGCAAAGTGAATGTTATATGTACGCATTTTTGCTCATTGACCATTATCCTCCATTGTCTTAACCATATTTCTAGTTGAAATATATGATGCTGTAAGTAACGCGATGCTTCATAACGATTTTCGTGGACGCTTAGAAAAGCTGTATCGTCTGCAAATGTTGAAGTTTGTGTGTAGTTGCTTGTTGGCATGTCCGAAGTATAAATTAAGTATAATAGGGGGCCCAGGATGCTGCCTTGTGGGACTCCAGCGGCAATGGGCTGAGGTGAACTTAAGAAATTTCCTTCTTTAATAATAAATTGACGACCGACTAAGTAG
Source organism: Pollenia angustigena (assembly GCA_930367215.1). Classification (NCBI taxonomy): domain Eukaryota; kingdom Metazoa; phylum Arthropoda; class Insecta; order Diptera; family Polleniidae; genus Pollenia; species Pollenia angustigena. The sequence goes on along the minus strand of OV884059.1, from coordinate 99,604,261 downwards.
CTTTCTAGCAGCTTGTGTGTGTTTGCTGGTAAATTTTGCTTCAATTTATGTAATAAGCCTTCATGCCAGACTTTATCAAAAGCTTGCGAAACATCGATGAAGAGTGCTGAGCGATATTTATTTTCTTCAAATGCTTTTCTTATGACATTTACTATTCGATGAGTCTGTTCGATTGTGCTGTGTTTTCTTCTTAATCCGAACTGATGGTTTGGAATACATCTATTAACACTTAAAATCGGTGTTAATTTTGAAACTAATAATTTCTCAAACAGCTTTGACATATTTGATAATAAGCTAATAGGCCTATAAGACTCAACTTTTTTATGATATTTACCTGGCTTTGGTATCATGGTAGCTAAGGAAACCTTCCATTTTTGAGGAAAGTATTCAAGGCGTAAAATAGCATGAAAAATAAAAAGAATAATTTTCTTTGCTATGCGAGGTAGCTCCAAAAGCATTTTATTACTGATTTTATCAATACCAGTTGCCTTCTTAGTGTTTAAGTCACAAATAGCCTTTTCGATTTCTCTTAACTCAAATCTGAGGGGAATAGCTGCTCTAGCAGCAACAGGTGGTAACTCGACCGCAATATTGTGAAATATATTTGGTGTAAATACGTTTTTCAAGTGACTAACAAACAGAATTCCTTTTTCAATATCGTTTCTTGCCCAACTACCATTCAAGTTTCTTAATGGTGGCTTAGATATAACTGGCCTTTTTAGATTTCTAGCTGCACGCCATAATGAGTAGTCAGATTGTGGAGTTGCATCAAGTTCCTTAAGATATTTTTCTAGAGAAGCCGTTTTCTGATTCTGTAGTAACTTTCTTAGCCTTTTTGTGCATTCTTTTAATAAAATCTTAAGTTGCGGGGATCTGTAAAGTTGCCACTCTCTTCGAACTCTCCTTTTTTCAGTCAGGAGCCGCTCGACATCTGAAAAACATATTTTATTATTTTTAATTTTTTTGGGGGTAACGCTGGAGTGTTGAACAGCTAGTTTAAGATAACTGTCAAAGTTAACAAGAGAGAGATCCACATTCTCCGGTGTACTAAGCGGAATATTTTCTGTGCAATGGGCACTGAGAAATTTTTTATATTTTAACCAATTTATTTGTGTGGCTGGCGTCGCTAAGTAACCTGACGGAAATACAATTCTATTTGGGTTCGATATAGTAACAATTGTAGGTGTGTGGTCGGATGATAATTCTAAGGAAGCTTCAACATGAATCGTTTCTGTGGGGATGTTTTTAACCACGCCAAAGTCGATAACATCTGGAATTTTTTGCTGATCAGTAGGCCAATATGTTGGTTGCCCGCTCGCGACCACATTTAAACCCATTTTAGAGATTGTGTTAAACAAAACACGACCTTTTGGTGTTATAAGTCGTGACCCCAAGAAGGTATGTTTAGCGTTATAATCGCCAGCGGCCAGAAAACAGGGTCCTAATGATTTATAATATTTATAATATTGGCCTTCTGATATGGAACATCTAGGTGGAGAGTATAAAGAAGAAATTACTATGTTTCGATTTAGCTCCTCAACACAAATAGTCGTTGCTTGCAGATAGTCTTCACGGTGATCACACATAATGTAGTATTTGACTCGAGTTTTTATTAAGATGGCAGAACCTCCACAAGCTCTATCTCGAGGGTCCTTGGTATCATATAGTATATAACCATTGATTTTAAACGTATTTCTTGTGGTCAAATGAGTTTCAGAAATCATCATGACATCAATTTGTTTATTTTTAAGAAAGTATTCTAATTCATTTTTATGTTGGCGGATGCCGTTTGCGTTCCAAAAACAAATTTTTAAACAGTTCATGGTTTGTTAAGTACAGCTTGCAATAACATCGATTGCATTCTAAGCATTTCCTGCATCATATTACCCATTGTGTTCGTAAAATTATTTACTGTTTGCACTAATGTTTCCATGGTTTTTTCTAAACGACTTAAATTAGAAACCGGAGTTTCATCATTACTTGGCGAGGCACCTTGCATTGGCTGATGGTTTGATTTTAGGACGTTAGCGTAAGAGGTTCTGTTATTACTAGGCTGGGGGGCTTGAATTGCATTTGTGTTTACCTGATTTGCAACCTGCATTTGAGGGGTATTTGTTTTCGGTCCAACTGTCTGCTTGACAATATTATATACTGGGCATCCTCTATAATTGGCAGTGTGATTACCGCCACAGTTGCTACATTTTTTTACGTTGGGGTCGGTTTTAGACTTATCGCAAGAAACTGTACCGTGTAGTTCACCACATACTACGCAGACAGGGGGTAAGTAGCAGTATGCCTTGGTATGGCCAAATTCTTGGCAGTTTAAGCACTGAACAGGTCCATTTTTTTTGTGCGGCTCTTCTATAGTTATTCTTCTGTAGAGAATATATTTTAAATTGTAAATAGGATGTGTTTCGTTTTTTTTAAGTTTTACGTCGCCGGGTTCAAACTCCACTCGAAAAAGTGGTTGGGGAATTTTTTCTCTATTTTTAATATTTACTACATGTTTTACCTTGAAGCCTTTTTCTTCTAGGAATGTTTTAACCTCTTCTGGGTCCACACATGAGTCAATACCCTTAATCACTACCTGTAGACCTTTACTGCTTTTCAGTTGGTAGGTATAAAAGTTTTTTTTAAGCGTTTCAAAGTTGTTTACTATTTTGCGAAAATCATTCTCATTATTGACTTGTATTTTTGTCTCGTTTATACTTCCACGCTTTATAGCCGCTACGTAAAACGAATTTTCACCTATCACCGATATCAAACTCTTTATGAGCTCATTTGAATTTTGCTCCCTTAGATATATCGGGGGAGGCTTGGATGGTTTAATGACGTTTGGTGCTTCAGAGGATTCATCCTCCAGAATTGCAAAACGATTTTGAGTATTTATTTTATCAAAAGATGGTACTTTTGAGGCCGAAGCAACTGCTGCAGAGGTAGGGCTGCGTCCCCGTTTAAGCACTGTTATGTACCTGTCCATACCAACTTGTACTGTAGGCTTTTGACAACTTTTTACAGGGGGGTTTTCCATTGCATTTGTGTTTGAGTTCATGGTATCATTTCCCACTAAATTTGTTTTTGACGTCACGGCAATTCTTGCTGGCCTGGCAACACTTGTCACCAAATCTTGTTGTAGTTTTTTTAATGAGTCACTATCCACCGTTTGTGTAAATACCGAGGGTGAGAGGGAACGTGTTCGAGTAATTGGCTTAGCCGTTAGGTAGTTTATATTGTTTTGTTTTGTTTTATTTATTTCTGCATTATTTTCGTTTGCTTGAACTAAAACGTAAACGTTTCTTTCATTTTGTCTTAGGGTTGTTTCACTGTTCGTACTCATGCAAAGAGTTGTTTTTGTTTTTCACCGTTTTGCTTTGCTTTAATATTTTTATTATTTATTGTATTTTACAACAACAAAAAAAAAACAAGAAATTTAAATGTTTTTGTTCAGAATAAGTATACACTTGTATGAACATTCATACGTACATACATATATATTTTTACTGTTTTATTTTATTTAATTTTATCGTTTTAAATTGTTCCCTATTATGTTAAGTAATTTAAATAACAAAATATATTATTTTTTTTAAGCGTCCATTCGCTGCTTATATTTATGTATTACAAAATCAAATGTAATTAATTAATAGTTCAAATCGTATGCGGGGCTAAAAATACACGTCTGTATCACAACAAAGCACAAACCGAATGAAACGTATTGATTACACAAGATTTAAAGTTATCCCAAAACCAATATTAATGTCGCAAGAGCATTTAAATGCATTGGCTCGGAGACTAAATCTGTCTAAAAAGAAGTCAGAAGTTTTAGCTGCAGACTTAAAAAGTCTTCATCTACTTGAACCTGGTGTCAATGTTACCAGCTTTCGTAAGCGTCAAGACAGCTTTCTGCCGTTCTTTTCAGAAAACGATGATAACACGTTTGCTTATTGCAACGATATTAAAGGAATAATGAATGCACTGAATTAAGAGTATATCCACGAGGACTGGCGTGTATTTATTGATTTATCCAAGAAGAGTCTAAAAGCTGTTTATTCTGTATTACGATAATACCAAAAATCCTATATCAATTGCCTATGGAATGGGTACTAAAGAAAGCTATGTTTCTATAAAATTAATACTGGACTCCGCAAAATATGAAGACCATAGGTGGCGGATCTATTGCGACTTAAAAGTCGTTAGTTTCCTTTCAGGTATGCAGGCTGGATACGTTAAGTACGGATGCTTTTTATGCACTTGGGAAAGCAGATGAAAGGGCGACCAGTATTCCAAAAAAAAAAAATGGAAGTTGAGAGCTAAGGGAACATTAGGAGAGCACAAAATCGTTCATTAAGCATTGATACCAACTAAAAAAATCCTCTTATCCCCAGTGCATATCAAACTTGGTGTGGTAAAACACTTTGTTTAAAATCTGAATACAAATGAATCAGCATTCAATTTTCTGAAAACAATGTTTACAAAACTAAGCGAAGCAAAGATTAAAGACGGTTTGTTTATGTTCTTCAACCATGGAAACATTCGTGCAAACAGTAAATAAGTTTACAAACATAATGTGTAATATGTTACAGAAAACTCTAAGAATGCAATCGATGTTATTGCAAGCTGTACATAACAGGCCATGAACTGTTTAAAAATTTGTTTTTGGAACGTAAACGGCATCCGCCAACATAGAAACGAAATAGAATACTTTCTTAAAAATAAGCAAATTGATGTCATGATGGATTCTGAAACTCATTTGACCTCGAGAAATACGTTTAATATAAATGGTTATATACTATATGATACCAAGGAACCTCGAGATAGAGCTTGTGGAGGTTCTGCCATTTTAATAAAAACCCGAGTCAAACACTACCTAATGTGTGATCATCGTGAAGATTATCTCCAAGCAACGAACATTTGCGTTGAGGAATTAAATAGAAACCTAGTAATTTCATCGTTATACTCCCCGCCTAGATTTTCAATATCGGAGGACCAGTATTATAAATACTTTAAATCATTAGGACCGTGTTTCCTAGCCGCTGGCGATTATAACGCTTAACATTCCTTCTGGGGGTCACGACTTATAACACCAAAGGGTCGTGTTTTATGTAACACAATTTCTAAAATGGATTTAAATGTGGTAGCGAGCGGACAACCAACATATTGGCCTACTGATCATCAAAACATAACAGATGTCATAGATTTCGGCGTGGTTAAAAACATTCCCATAGAAACGATTCATGTTGAAGCCTCCCTAGATTTATCTTCCGACCACACACCTACAATTGTTACTATAATGAACCCCAATAGAATTGTACCTCCGACGACATCTACGCAAATTAATTGGTTAAAATATAAAAAATATCTCAGTACCCATTGCACAGAAAATATTCCGCTCAGTACACCGGATTATGTAGATCGCTCTATTGACAATTTTGACAGTTTTCTGAAACTAGCTGTTCAACATTCCAATATTGCCCCCAAAAAAACAAAAACAGATGTCTAGCATCTTTTGTCTGAAAAAAAGGAGGGCTCGAAGAGAGTGGCAATTGCACAGATCCCCTCAACTTAAGAACTTACTTAAAGAGTGTACAAAAAAACTAAGAAAGTTACTGCAGACTAAGAAAACGGCTTCTCTGGAAAAATATCTTAAGGAACTTGATGCAACCCCACAATCAGACTACTCATTATGGCGTGCAGCTAGAAATCTCAAAAGGCCAGTTGTCTCTAAGCCACCATTAAGAAACTTGAATGGAAGTTGGGCAAGAAATGATGTTGAAAAAGGAAATCTGTTTGTCAATCATTTAAAAAAAGTATTTACCCCAAATATATGTCACGATATTGCGGTCGAGTTACCACCTGTTGCTGCTAGAGCAGCTGTTCCACTAAGATTTGAGATAAGAGAAATCGAAAAGGCTATTTGTGATTTAAACCCCAAGAAGGTTCCTGGTTTGGATAAGATCAGCAACAAAATGCTTTTGGAGCTACCCAGCATAGCAAAGAAAATTATTCTTTTAATTTTTAATGCTATTTTACGCCTTGAATACTATCCTCAAAAGTGGAAGGTCTCCTTAGCCACCATGATACCTAAACCTGGAAAGGATCACACAAAAGTGGAGTCATATAGGCCTATAAGCTTACTTTCTAATATATCAAAGCTGTTTGAGAAGCTGTTTTAAATGAAAATAGATGTATTCCTAACCACCAATTCGGCTTTAGAAGAGAACACAGCACAATTGAGCAAACTCATCGTATAGTAAACGCAATAAGAAAAGCATTTGAAGAAAAAAAATATTGTTCCGCTCTCTTCATCGATGTTTCTCAAGCTTTTGATAAAGTCTGGCATGAAGGCTTATTACATAAATTGAAGCTCAACTTACCAGTAAACACACACAAGCTGTTAGAAAGCTACTTAGTCGGGCGAAAATTTATTATTAAAGAAGGTGATTATTTAAGCTCTCCTCAGCAAATTGACGCTGGAGTCCCTCAGGGAAGCATCCTGGGCCCACTTTTATACTTAATATATACCTCGGATATGCCAACAAACAACTACACACAAACTTCAACATTTGCTGATGATACAGCTTTTTTGAGCGTGAACGAAAACCGTCAAGAAGCATCTCGATACCTACAGGATCATATATTTCAACTCGAACTATGGTTAAAGCAATGGAGGATAGAGGTCAATGAGCAAAAATGCGTACATATAACATTCACCTTGCGTCGGGAATCATGCCCCCCTATTAAAATCAATCATCTAGATCGCCGTTTAACGTGGAAAAGCCATATAGAGGCAAAATTAACTCAAATGAAACTAAAAGCCATCCAAATTCATTGGCTTATTGGAAGAAACTCTGTCCTTAGTCTCGACTGCAAACTTCTTCTTTACAACTCCATCTTAAAGCCAATCTGGTGCTATGGTATTCAGTTATGGGGCACTGCCTCGGCCTCTAATATCGAAAAAATTCAAAGGCGCCAAAATAAACTGCTTCAAATAATCACAGCTGCCCCTTGGTATGTTAAAAACTCAAATATTCACAAGGATCTTAAAGTTCCATTAGTTAAAACTATGATTACGAAATATGCAGTAAAATACTTAAAAAGGCTCGAATTGCACCCGAACCCACTAGCACGAAATATTTTAAATGATAGCGGCCACACTCGCTTAAGAAGAAGAGACACTGCAGCACTTATCCAATTAGATGAGCGACAAACACCTATAAAAGTGAACAGAACCCGCGATGAAGAAAATTTTTGTCTGGCACTGGCAGGACAAAAAATAACGTATTAGGTTAAGATTTGATTAATTATTGTTAGTTCATATTTAATATATGAAGATTCAATAAATAAATAATGAAGAAAAAAAATCTCCGTCATTAATGGAGCGATCTGACTGAAGTTCAAATGTTTTGTGAATAAAAATTCGTATGAATATAGAATTGGTTTCATCTTTTTAAATTTGACTTAAGAAAGTTTGTCAAAATGCCACAGATTTATACTATAAATATATATATTTTTGGTTCATTTAAATGTAGTACCGACATATACCGTTGTAAAAGTTTTTGTGTCGGTATACTTATACCCAATTTGTTTCGGTTGTCAACCTCTTATTATTTAAATTTTTAATAATAAGTTAATGGTATAGTTTTATATTGATTACGCGTTATTTCATATTTGCATAAAGTATTGCATAATTTCAGGTTCATCAATTCAGTCGTTGTGGACGCGTATACGCAATATTTATTTATTTTACTACGTATACACACCGTGAAACAAAGAGAAGAACAAATATAAAAGAGATTTATTATTTTCATTATTTATTTATTTAAAAAAAAATAAAATATGAAAGTATTTGTTTAATGAGTAAAAAGTTTTATTTAAGGTGCTTAATAAGCAATCTCTTAATTTGAATTGCGTTGTCGGTGCACTGCATATAATTTGGGTGTTGATTTGAGAGACGTATGCTCGAAATAAAGAATTCCCATTTTGAAACATGAGGCGGTATCGCAATTGTATGATATATATCCCCATTCTCGATCTTGCAAACACCCATACAGATACACTGGTTCTTAGTTACAATGAAGAAAAATTTAACTTCTCAACTTTTAAATGTTGATAAAAGAAATGCTAGTAAGCCGGCGAGAATATGATGATATTCTATCTTTCCTCCTTAGGTTATAAGTATAACGGACAGTGTTTTTGTTAGTAGTGTTAACCCAGATAGCGCCGGAAATAATTTTTTTTTGAAATTTTCAACTTTTATTTCGAATTTCAAATCCTCATAGCTATAGTTAAGCCGATATCGGGCGTCCTTTTAAAAGGACGGTAGCTAAATACCCTACTTAAATTATTTTTAATTTTTACTTTGTTTTTATTTGAAAATAACGAAATTGCTGTTTTTTTCAATAATAGAAGGAAAAACGATTATGTTTTAAGTTGGAGTGTGATACGTCAGAAGCAATCCTTTGGATGTAAAGCGACATTATACTTGTTGCAAAAAAGTTGGCCTTCTAATGGCAATATGTGCAACGAGTTTTTTTTCCTTCTGTTGTACTAGGTGCCTTGTCCATCAAATCGCGAGTACATATGAAGGTTGGCGCTGGACTTGCTTGAACCCCTCTTTGAGGTTCTTTTAAAATATTCTTGTAATCCGTTTGCAATCACTCTTTTAAAAGCTAAATGATTCATATTTCCGCCATACGAACGATATAATAACCAGCTATTTTGCTCCGCCATGTCGATACAATGACAAATAAGCGCAAAATACCACTTTTTTCCTCTACTGTGTATTGAACAAGCAAGTTAAATATAACTTCATCAAAAAGTTTAAGAAATATTTCCATGGAATCTGGACTTTGCTGGCATTCGGAAAATGCCTCACATGTTGGTAGCCTAGGAACCATATCCGTTTGCTGCCAGTCTTTCACACATCGCCATCGCTCTCGTATTCAGGTACATCTTTATGCACCATTTCTGCCTCGGCACGTAGCTGCCCACCTGCCAAATTATTGTGGAACACATTATCATCATCGCCACTATCTTCGTCTGTTACATCAGCATTAGCGTTGTCGGGGGGAGCGATGTACAATAAAACCTCATCATCGCTCCATTGATCAATTTCTTCCAAAATTTCGTTTGGCTTCAATGCCTTTCGGTATGACTTACTGTATAAAAAACACGAAAATTATAAAAAAAGGTAGTATATATTGCCACTGTCCTTTTAAAAGTACGCAGTGGCAAAAACGACCATAGCGCTGCAATACAGCATTACGCACGCTTAACATTTATTTGTTGTTCAACTACGATGTTTCTCCACGAACTGAGCCTAGGGGTTTATACTGATGGTTCGAGGAAGGGTGTAAGAGCTGGCGGAGGTTTCTACATAGAGGAACTGGATGTGAGAGTTTCCTTTCGTCTGCCGGATGGATGTAGTGTCCTGCAGGCGGAGATCTCGGCTATTAGGCGGGCGGCAAATTGGCTGAGGTATCATCGCATATCGGAGATATACGTATATTAACTGACAGCAAGGCTACCCTTGCTTCCCTAGCGGGTGTCTATACGACATCTAGGTTAACTGTAGAATGTCGGATGTCTTTGAATGAGATTGCGAAACATTCAAGGGTAACGCTAATATGGATTCCGGGTCACTCAGAGTGCCCAGGTAATCTAGTGGCAGATGGGCTGGCCAAACAAGGTGGTCGCATGGATGACATATTCATCGATCAGTTTGTTGGTCTTCCAATGGCTCACTGTAAATTACTTATCAGGCGCGAGTCTTATAGAGTCGCGCAGATGCGGTGTACTAGTGAGTCCACCTGCTTGATATCCAGGCTATTATGGCCTGGTTATGATGAACGGAGGACAAGCTCTTTACTTAGGTTCAAAAGGGACCAGATTAGGACAGTTGTATCGGTTGTTACTGGGCACTGGCCGGTGGGGACTCATGCTGAAAGAATGGGTCTGGAATTTAATGACTACTGTAGAAGTTGTCAGGATGAGGAGGAGGAGGAGACTGTGCTTCACTTTCTCTGTCAATGCCCTGGGTTGCGGGGTATTAGGGAGGAATGCCTGGGGAAACCGACATTTGCCTGCCTAGAGGATCTATCCAGGATAGAACTAAGATCGCTGATTCGCTTCATTAGGAGGACGAAGTGCCTGGATTCTGCAGTGACGCCATCTGAGTAACTGCTCTATAGGATGGGCATTGGCGCTGGGTATCACAAAGGGACCAATAAAGAACCCAAGTGAGCTGTCTGTTACCTAACCTAAACCTGATAGCTGCCCATGGTACCTAACCTAAACCTGACGATGTTTCTTTAAATAATTTAAAAACAAAATTACAGATCACTAGACGTATATGATTTACTTACACGTTTCTTTCCATTGCGCAATATTAAAAGCAAAAACACCTTTTACAAAACACTCGCTATGCTATTAAAGCAAGATGAACTTTTTTCATTAACCGATGTTTTCAAGTTCGGAAGCTTTATAACAAAGAATAAACAAAAAAAACTATAAAAACAATGCACAGAAATAGGCATGCATAGCGGAACTTTTCTCTCAAATTGTATGTACTTTTAAAAGGACGGTTGAGCCAAGTGGGTTAATTTTTCTTACATCGAGGGAATTACAGGCACCATGCCTTAGCCAGACGAACTCTTATATTACGATTTGTTAAGTGCTGTGTTGGCCACATGAAGTTAAGGTGCTATTAAGCGTAACGCCAAGATATCAAACTGTATTCACAATCTCAATTCTTGAGCCACCAGTAACAACATTCATATCTGTCTCAACTCTTATACTTTTCTTGGACAAAACATTTTGATTTACTCGGGTTGATTCTCAATCCGTAAGCAGATGCCTTGGAAAATATTTGATTTAAGTCAAAATTTATGTGATATAAGCCTGTTAGTAATACGTCCCTTGTGCAACTAAGGTATAACTGAACATCATCAGCATACATTTGTACACAAGAGTATCGCAGTTGCTGCGGGAGATCTTTGGCATGCATTAAGTATAACAAGGCCCCAAGAATTTATCCCTGTGGAACCCCTCTATTTACTGTTAATTCATTATCCACCACAGATTGACTTCAATCAGATAAATAGGACTGAATCCAACTACCTGTAAGTGCCGAAAACCCAAAAAGTTTCATCAGTTTCATGCAAAGAATGGAATGATGAACGCTGTTGAATACATTAGAATAGCCTAATAGAACCAATATAGATATTTTGCTGCCGTCTAAATTGGCACGAATTTCTTCTAGAACATCTGTAAGTGCGGTTATGTAACTACGCGTTGGTCTGAAAGCAGATTGGCGATCAGCAAACAGTCGGTTGTCGTTCACACGTTTATATAATAAACGTTCGAATACTTTACTAGAATATGTTATAATAGCTATCGGACGATGTTCGTTATTGGTTTTTGGTATTGGAACAATTTTAGCATACTTCCAAATTATTGGTAGTATATTGGTCATAATTATGTTGTTAAAAATATGTGTAACGAAACAAACTATCCGAGGTAAAATAAATTTTACAAACCTGGTGTCAATTTCATCTAAGCCGATGGAATTCGATTTCACAGTATAAAAAGCCTCAACTTCAACATACTGAAAATTAAATTTAATCACAGAATCAACACATAAAGAGGTAATAGATCATCAACATCATCATCATATACATGTGTATATAAGTAGGCAAGTTTATTTCGTTTGTTCCCTTTAACGACTATACTATTCATTGGACATTAACAAATTATACATCATTCGAAAGATATTTTTTGGTAGAAGTGCACAATGTACATTTTATTAAAATTCAGTATTTTAGGAGTTATAGGCGTTAGAAAGTGTTATAAATACATAGAAAATATTCACATACGTGTGAGCAAAACAATTTAAACAAAAACAGAAACACCGTTTTATGCTTCTTTTTTGTGTTTATACATAGTAAAAAGAACAACAACATACGATTTCTCTCCTATGCCTTTAATTGGAGATCAGTAGAAAATAAGAAAAAAGAGACAGACAATTTTAAATGTTTTGTTTTCTTTTTGTAAGAGTTGTTATTTTAAAATGTTGCCGTTGATTTTTGCATATGAATAACTTTAAATCATTGGTGCTCAAAAATGGTTTGCATATGTATTGAGAGAGCATTTTAAAATACAGAGATACGCAAAACTATGCGCACCAGTTTTATTTAAATTTTATAGAAAGAAATTGTTTTGGTTGTTAAACATTTATAATAATACAGTCAAAACTAAATTTTTTATTTTGTTTTTGGCTTTTAAAATTGCAACTTTTTAAAAATTTAAAAAAACTGTAAGAATTGGAAGTTTTCCAATTTTACTATAAAAAAAAAATTCAGTGGGAACTGCGAGCATGTTTGTATTTTCAAAGTAAGAATTATATCTAAAAAAAACTGCACTAAATTCTTGTACATTTATGCTTTTATGACAGTTTTGTAAAAGCATTAACAATTTTTTTTAAAATGAAACAACATCAACTCATCTTCCGTACATGTGCAACTAAATTAATGAGCGTAAAAAACAAAGTGGTAGCGCTTCTAAACAATTGTTTGCTTGAATGAGCGTCACTGCTTTAAATGTTACCGTTGATTTCTAGAATTTTGTGTATATGAATAATTTTAATTTATATAATTTCAATTATTATTTGGTAATAATGTAAAGAATAGGTGCATTATATTTTTTTTTAAACAATTCGGTGTTGCTTTACTATTTTTTTAAAATATTTTTTGGTATTACTTTAAATTAATTGGTGTTTGGTGTTAATTAGTTTAGACTTGATTTAAGTCAGTTTTAATTAACTAAATTTATAATTGTATCAAAAAATATAATTTTAAATTTAAAGTGACAGTGTTTTATAGAAAATACCTCGCCGTGGTAACTAGACGAATGTGGTTGATAGCCACCGAAGAAAACATTCCACAATATTACCAAATATACAATGCAGTCCTCAACAAATCGAATGATGATACTGACATCTTAGATGTTTCTTTTAATGGCTTAAAATCAATCCAACGTAATTTTCGACATTTTAACTGCATTAAAAGCTATTTTCGGGAGTGGTTTTTATATGGGAGCTATGGCAAATATGGCCGATTTCAAGAAAACCTGGTAAGATAAATTGAGTTGCAATACAATAAATGTGGGTTGAGTTCAATCTAAAAAACAACGTAATTAGACGGTACAAAACTTTATTCCGGAGAGAATTTTGTATGAGGGTTATGTGGAATTGTGGTCCGATTTTCACCATTTGCAATAGGCAAAATTCAGCATTAACGAAAAACATCCTGTACAAAAACAACTCTGCTAAAAAGAAAACTTAATACCTATTTACAATTATTCGATTGTACTGATGTGTGTAATAAATAAAACTATGGATCATGGTCAATCACGAATTTCTGTAATGAGGTTAAGATTGAAATAAAATTTATCTGTGACGAATTTGTCTAGATATCTAAATCTATGTAGATGAGATTTGTCGGGTTAAAGTGATTTTAGGGAGGAGGTTTATATGGGACCGATGGTTTAAATAAACGTACCAATAAGAAGTTCACATAGTAGCTGTTTTAAAAGTTATCGTTGCCAAATTTTATATAAATACCAAAATTTCTAAGGAAGTTATATCATTTGTGGTATTTGTATGGGATATATGGATCGATTCCAATAAGATTTGGTAATATTTTGGGTCAAATTTAATGTAAATACCAATATAAATTGATAATAAATGGGCACAAACTTATATTCCGGAAAGATTTTTGTATGAGGGTAATGTGTAATTTTGGACCAATTTTTACAATTTATAATAAGCACTTTTTTCGTTCAGCACAAACGCTATTATGCTTATACTTTCTGCCTTTGGTGGTGTGGGTATAAAAACAAATTTTCCAAAAAGAAAATTAAAAATTATTACAATCTATCTGTTTTAATACCCACAAAACCATAGATAGAGAGGATATTTTGCTATCGTACTGAAGTATGTAACAGATAAAAATATTGGTTCCTATGCACCCCCTTTTAGTGTACTAATCGATTAAGTCCGTTTGGCTGGCTGGCATACACCAAACAAAGTCATTATTTCTAGATTGCAGTCGAGATATAGCCATATTATTTTTCGCAAATGAGAGATAAAGCCATATTTTTCCAGAATATTGTTATGCATGGTGTATACATTCTGTTAAAGGGAAAATCCTTAGTTTTCATTGAAAAACATTTGGTTATTCTTGTGACGCACACAGGAACACTTTATTCAGCGAAGCCACCTGCCGCGTCTACTGGAGGAAAAAATCCCTAAGCACGGCCGCAGGCCGCCACGCACAAAAACTTTAGTATGCGAAGCCAGATTTCAATACTTAACTTTAGTGTCTCCGGAACTGAAATGAGAGATAAAGCCATTTCTAATATTGCTAATGTGAGCTGAATTTTTAGGGGGGTGCTTCAATACCATGTGAGATAAAGCCATGATGGCTTTATCTCCCATTCAGTAGGGAGATAAAGCCTTTTTTTATTTGAATGGCAGATAAAGCCATCATGGCATCATTTGGTCGAATTCTTGAAATTTAAAGATCAAAATTTAGATTTTCTTCAATAACCTAAAAATAACGGTAATTTTGTAAATAACGGACTTATGAAAAAGTCGCAGAAAAAGTTGCCGCTGAAGTCCTAAAGAACCGTTTTCAGCAATTAAAAAGTGATTTTTCTTTAAAATTTGATTTTGGAATATTGCGAATTCAAGTATCAGAAGTTTTCATTAAATTTTTTGTTTCTAAAATTTGATTGTTTTTTTTTACTCTCTCTTTGCATTGAAAATAAGCCATAATTGTCTGTAAATGAACACACCTATTATTGTTTTTATTTTTATTATATGTTTGTATGTTTAAATGAAATTCTTATATGTAAAAATCCTTTGCTATAATTATGAGATTATAAATGTTGTTGTATTGGAAAACAATTAAATAAATTAAACAATTGTTCTTAAAGCACTTATCCCGTGGTCAGTAAATACAATATTATGATATTAAGGAAGTAATTGTGCAATGTAGGTGAAAACATGACATGTGACTTACCTGGTGATTATGTGCTTGTAAGTGTTGTTACTCCAGAGGAAAGGTAATTAACGTAAAACTGATTCTAATAAAATAGCCAACAGTCAAAACGGTCTGCGGGTATTGGCTGCTTTTATCTGGCTCTTTTAATATATACGAAGGGGATCTTTCATATTAAAATGGTTAACTCCGGACAATGTCTGCTACAGGGATTGGTTAAACCGATATTGTCAAAAAGGTACCAACTAACCCCCTCCTAGGAGAGCGCCATGTTAAAGTGACAAATTCACTTCACCAATTTCAGATTATGACCAGTCTCGCATTAAAAGTCCTCTTACTACGATATGAATTTTTTTTAGTTTATAAACATTAATAAAATTTATGACCGCCTTCTTAGTGAGACTTGGTTAATGAAAACAATTTAGAGTGCTATATTCGTTTGTGCCGAATCTTTGATACCCTCCACCGATAGCTATATGGGACATATGAAAAATTTAGACTGATATTCACGAAATTTGGCAGTTAAAAATTAGTCATATTAAATCATATTAAGCATTCCAAAATTTCTATATTTTATTTAAGCGTTGTTTAGAGTTTTTCGATAGTGGGCTTTATGGTTATCTCCACGAAGGCTCTAAAGGAACCCTTTGTGCAACATCTTATATCAATATGTCCATTCCGCCACCATATATGCCAGTGTTTGTAATAAAATTATTATTAGTTTTTGGGTGGTTGTTCCACATTTTGATTCATAACTCTTTTCCTACTGAATGGATTTCAATCCAAAGCTGCTTAGGAAAACTAGAAACAATTTGAGACCAATATTGTTCTTATTTGAAAATCGCTCGAAAGTAATCGTGATTTCAACAGACGAACAGACGGACATGGCAACATCTATTAAATAATACACAAGGACTCAAATACATGTACTTTTTGGGATCTTTGATGGATATTAAAAAAGTTTCACAAGGAATAACAAACTAAGTATACCCTTTTCACAACTAGTTGTGTAGGATATAAAATGTTTATTATACAAAACAACTTTTACTGTTACAGATATGACTGATAACAAGGAAAAATATTACACAAGAGTTATTACCACGTAAGAACACGAAACTAATTGAGCACATAGGGGATAAGGTTACAACTGGAAATGAATTCTTACATTTATATTCATGTTATTTCCCTGGTGGCTTAAGCGTAAACTTAAACAGTATACAATTACAATTTAAAGCAGCAAGTATATTTAAAGAGGTGATTTTTATTGCAGAGCCTGTTTTTGGGGCTGCCACAAAAATAATTGGTGTGGAAATATTCTTTGTAAAAAAATGTAACCAAATCACCTTGAAATCGTCGTTCCCTATTAAAGTACGTTTATACAAGCTGACCCAAGAAGGTTCCTGTCAACAGTATTTTTATTTAAAATAAACAACCTACAAATAATATTTTCTTTAAAACCGATAAATATACATAACTTTAATAAAGCAAATTGGACTAAATGCGCTTGATACATGAATCAAAACATCTTGTTCAACCAAACTTTACGGAAGTATTAATTAAGTACACCCAAAATTTATGAATACAATCACTGCAGAAATAGAATCAAGTATACCAAAAAAAGAACTAAATTTTATCTGTGGGGAAATTGCCAAATAACATTCAAAACGTGACCCAAGGGCAACAAGGTTCTATTTGCACCTAAACTGCATTTGAGATTGAACCTTGTTGTCCTAAGCTCGCGAAGCTTTAATTTAATTTAGGAAAATATATAGAAGAAATGTTCACCACCAATGATCACAACTGAAATGTTTAAATATAAACATTAATTGTGACATGCTATTTTTATAAGAAAAATATTATTCTCCGTTTTGGAACTTATTAAAAATATTAAAAAGAAAACACAAAACACACCTCTTCTTAAAGATAATTTTAATTAGTACGGTACACTAGAAGGAATATGCAATATTTTAGCAGATACTTTTTATTTTAACAACAATTTTTGAAACATCATAAGGAAAAACGAAAGTATATTTTATGTCCATCATTTTTTGTGATGATAGTCTGTAGCCTAAAGTAAAGCTTGTCACCTACTGGATTAAAGATAAGTTCAAAACAATTTCAGACGTATTTTTTACAGTCCTAGAGACTTCATGGATATAACATTGATTCTAAAGCGTGTCTAATGCAGTTTTTTGTGTTTTGTACACTGATAGAAAAGCATCAAAAAGCTGATGTATTTTAACATCAGAACTATGAAGTTGATTTTATTTTTTGACCCCGTGGCACTTTTGCCCATTGTGATGTCAGCCTTACATCACTTGGTAAAATTGCATCAACAATGGGATGACAAATCTTCATCATAGAATTTAATGAATCGGAGTCAGTTTAATAAAAAATGTCATCAGTGCTATGACTCAGTAACATCAGAGAAAGGACTCATTGGGATTGACGTAGGTCAAAGTAAGAGAATATTATTATTTACTTCCGCCCTTTGTTTACAGAAGAACGTTATCATTTTACTTTAGAAATTTGATGTATTTAACTAAATAATTTATACAAATAGAATAAGGGAATTTTTGTTTCTTAGTTCTCTTTTTTTTAACATGAAAATAATGTTAATAATACACAAAATGTGGCAGAGAATTGATGCAACTGTAGTCATAGCATAGATTACGCAGAAATTATGTCAAAATTTTATGATGACTTGCGTCAATGAATTAATATGACTTTATGCCTTGTTAATGCTATCTGGGATAACATTAATGTCACAATTCCGATGTTAGGGCATCTTTAATTGGAAGCTGCTTTTTGCTTTGAGTGTATGTTGATCGAAAGATGACGCTCAGTTTTAGAATGGCTTTCTTGCCACGAGCAAAACATTGAACATAACGGAGAAAAGATACGAGAATTCATAAGTCGCGCCCAAAACTTGATGAATAACAATATACAATATGTTTTAATCAGGCAAAACGTAAATATGCAATGGTAAGTTTTACCTGGTGCGACCAATAGATGTAAAAGCAAAATATTTATCCGTTTAAAGCTTTTTCTAAATTTTGGCATGTATTTATACGCACATATTTTTGCAAACTAAACCCTTTGCAGACATTTTTTGGATATTTTATTCAAAAGACCATATTGTTAAAGCATATTTTCATAAAATTAATTTAAATTTTAGTTAATTGATTTTGCTATTACCCACACAATCATCGGTTGGGAGGGCATCATAATCACTTTCTGACTCGACCTTACTATTTCTGCCTGACTGCTTGTCTGTTAGTGTAACCGTATGCGCAAATCACAGGTCGAAATTTTAGAGATAATTTCATGAAATTCGCTACATACCTCTAAATTGCCCTAAGGAAGCCTAAGAGTCAAATGAAAATGTTGAAAATCTGTTAACACTTTCAGATGGCTACATACAAGTTTTTTTCCTGAAGAATAGGAACATAGGCGATTAGCCATCTACAAATGTTGATATTTTAAATAAATTCGGTGTAGAAATATAATATTTCCACCTAAATAACCTCACCAAATTTTAGAAAATCGATCTTTGTATATAGAATTATGAAATGCAAAATTTCAAAATGTTAGGTCCACAGTTCCCTTTAAGACGAAACAATCTCTTATAGGTGAATACATCGGTAGATAATCATCCTGATCGTGGTTGGAATACGTATATTGAGATGAAAACTTTTTCAAATACGCTGTCTTTATTAAAAAACTTAACGACAGATTTGCAATAGATTTGTAAACAGTGTCGTAATTGTGGTCATTTTTTCTAACCAAGATACCATTTTTTAAAAACAATTAACCTTCGCCACAAAAACGCACACCACGATATGGGTGAATATTTAGCACAAACAACTCTTATATAAAATTTAAACTGATAACTTAATATAGTTCTGGTGGGTCCACTACTGCCCATGAGTCCCAAATAGGGAACACGCAAAAATATCTCTGTAAAAACTGTGGGTAGCCATTAAGGCCCTGCGTTGCGTTTTCGCAACGTTCACTTAAACCTTCCCTCAGGCATTTTGTTGTTACGTGATATTGTTATAAAGCACAGTAAAATAAAACTAAACTAAATATCTAATCGACCTGTTTTTGGATTTGTATCATACATAAGTTTTTTTTATAAACATTTTTAATTTAAATTTTTAATTTTTCCTGTTTTTTGGGTACTTTTGAAAAAAGTTAAAAAAATAAAGTAATATATAATATACCTATATGAAACTTCTGAAGGAGGTAGCTTACATACGAACATTATTATTTCAACTGAAAAAAAATCCAATCATCGTAGACATTTGAGACTTTTTTTATGATTGGATATATCCGTGATGCGAAAACGCAACACTGGGCCTATACCATATACAAATTACACAAAATTATCAAATAAAATATAATTATACAATCACTTGCTATTTAAAACAACAATATAAAAACTTGTATATATGTTGTTATTTATGTGGTTATTAAGTATGTGTTTTGAAATTTTCGATAATTTTTTCACCTTTTTCGAACTAATGACCAATTCTCTATGACAATTTCTTTTTTTTTCTTATGCCCAAAGTGTGTTATTTTCCTAGAGGGAAGCGAACTTACACCAAAGTAGTCCCGTGATAGGTCTTTAGTGATAGAGATCGGCTCTAGTTCTAATACTGTATATGAATAAGACCTATCACTTTAACATCGGGTTGTCATATTTCAATAAAACAAGTCCCCAGAACTAAATTTAAGAACCAAATTTTAGAAAGTCCCAAATAAGTGTCACACCATCGTTAAAGACTGTACTGTAATTCATTACTTTTTTAAACTTTTTGTTCTTAATATACCAGTTAAATGATAAGTTCTCCTTTCACTGGTCATGCATTCTATCTTTTTGAACTTGTTCTATTTTCACAAATCCCAGGACGAGTCTGTTGGAACAATTGACACAAATTTCCCCCAGGGTTACTTCAATAGGTACATATGTCCAAGATTTACATGCATATCTGCACTATGACTTAATTGCATGGTGGGTTTTAGCCACTCAGTTTTTTTACATTTTTCTCTAAATGTCGATGTACAAAGCTTGACAAAGTCGCGCATATCTTGCAATATGTTAACAGTCGGCTGAACTGAAAACATTCAAACTCCTTGCTAGGAAGTTCGAGCTATCTAATCTCTTGCTGCGTGTTTTCTGTCAACAGCTCCTGTTAAATAGTAACAGGACACAGATGTCTCCTCCTCGCAACCGAACCACTCCACTAGTTCCAACTGCAATTTGGAAAACATCTACCCGCGTTAGTTTGGGTAACACCATCAGCCACCTCGTGTAACCGGCTTACCGACATCAATTGCAAGAAAAGCATTTTGAACCAAAAAGCCTAGTCTTTGTTCAGCAACACTAATCTTTTGTGAAGGAATCATGCTACAACCAAGATCCCATTAGGTTTTACTCGTGTAGAGTAACATCAAAACATAGGAATTTTCACACTCTCACCTGAACACAAGGCCTAGGGCCAACCATGTGAACGAGCTACTTTCAAGAACAGTCTTACTAATTCGAACATTACAAATGTTCACTACACCATCCATCCATCCATAACAAACCGTGCAGTGCACATCCAAAGTGTGAAGACTTTCAGACTTTCCCTTCCGATGTTCAAATTCGGCACTACCGAATAAGTCCTACATCTGCCCGGGAAAGCTTACTTATCAACACACAATAGTCGTACACTGCACCTCTTCCAACACTTCTTGTTATCACTCCTTCTCATCCTTCTCACATACCTCCATCACATACCTCCTCACATACCACGTGTCTACAACGCTACAACGCAAACGTCCTTTTCCTCCACAAAAAGTGTTACTTCACAAAAATTTTGGCTTTCTGATCCAAATCCCTTGACTTACAAGAGCCACCACTGCATGGGTAAGGTAAACCGATACCTCAACCAATGATCAGACAGGTGGTAAGGGACACCTGCGGGCACTGATCCCCGAGGATGCTATATAACCGTAAGTACTATGGTTAATACTTCACGCCATTGAAAAAATTCAAGGACGCTAGACTTTTGGAATTCGTTCCGCCATTTCCTAGCCAGCCTCGGCTAGAGCCTTGTATTTCAGCCATCTCAAAGAGATGTTGACAGGAACCACCACGAGGAGGTAATACATAGGCTTTTGTTGCATGTTGAAGGTATACCACTAAGGCCGTCCTTCTGAACATGCAACTTTAGTCCCTACTTCAATAGGTACAGTGAGAGAAAATCGAACAAGTAAAGTGAAATTATCCTCTCCCAGGATATATACAAAATTTATTACAATAGAATTATTTGTTATGGTTTTAGGCGTACATACGTGTTACTTATGGACCGATCAATTACAAATATGAGAAATGTGACGAAGCAGTGATCCCAAAGTGCTTTGGAGCATATCATAATTGAATTAAAAATGAAATGTATATGAATATCTTTTTTAATTTTATTTTCCTAAAGACGTGAATAAAAAATAATAATTAAAAATGTTTGCAAATGCGCTTAATTTTTATATCGTTAAGGCCCAACGTTGCGTTTTCGCAACGGGGGTTATCTGGGCTCCCACGTATCCGATTTGCCCAAAATTTGTTTTCTTTCATATTTAGGTATAAACAATAAAATTTTAAAAGTTCCATCATTATAGCTCAATGGGATCATGGCTCGAGCCTTAATGGGTTAATAACGAGATATAATATATTTTGATCAGGGAAACCGTAAATATGCAGTTGAAAGTTTTTCCTGGTACTACCAAAGGATGCAAAAGCAAAATATGTATTCGTTTCAGAGCTTTTTATTGTTATAAATTTTGGTTAATAGAGTTTTCTGTTACACCTATTAGTAAGTCGATATTCTTATAATCACTTTCTGAATCGATCTGCCGATTTCCGTCAGGCTGCTTATTTGTTGATGTAACCTTATGCACAAGACACAGGTCAAAGTTTAAGATAATTTCACAAAATTGGCTACAAACCTTTAATTTGTCATTAGGACGAAGCCAAACTAAAATGGTGTAAATCTGTTTCCATAAAAATCTATATCCGAAAGAATAGGCACATAGACAATTAACCATCTTAAAATGGTTATAGTATAAAAATTGATCTATGTTGAACTATGGCATGCAAAATTTTAAAATGGCAGGTCGAGGGGCCTGATTCTGGCATTCGTGATAGAGTACTTTCTCGATTCGAAAGCAATTTAATATCTGAACGAATCGGAATTATTTTTTCATTGTTGCAAGGCATAAATTTGAGTTTCACAATACTGAAAAAATAATTTCGATTCGCTCAGTATCGAGAAAGTACTCGATCACGACTGCCAGAACTAGGCCCCAGAGTTGACCAATGAAAACCAAGTCAATAAATTGCTTTTAGACGAAAAAACCTTTTACAGGCTAAGATATCTTTAGATCGTGGTTAGCATAGGCATATTTAAGAGAAATTTTTTACAAATACGCTGTCGTGATTAAAAAACTTAACGACAGTTTTTGCAAGAAAATCTTTTTTGTAATAGATTTGTAAACAGTGTAGTATTTGTTGTTGTTTTTGCTAACCACGATTCTATGATAAGGGTGAATATTTAGCACAAATAACTCTTATATCAATTTTAACCTCATAAGATAACAAATTTCTGGTTGGTCCATTACTGCACATGAGTCCAAAATGTGGAAAACGCAAAAATGTGTATGCTAAAACCATGGTCTAGGGTATCATATACTCAGGCTTGACCGACAATACTTTTTGCTTGCTTAAGCCTAACCGTACTGACAGCATTTACACACGTTGACTCCTGACAAAGGTACCCGGGTACACGTGTGTGTTTATTTGTTCGTTATTATTTATGCTATGTATTTTAAAACGGGGAATCCCCTGTTTGTATTTATATGTTATACACAATTGTACTGTGGGTATGCATCATTTCGATTATATTTTTGCATTCTCGGTTTTGGTGTTGATGCGTACGGTTGCGTGTCTTTGCTTTTTTTTGTTTTATACATTTTTTCGATATCGCGTAAACGTAATGCACTTGTTATGGAAATGAATGTGTCTGAACCAATATCTTCTGATGCGGGACCATCATCTAAGGTAGGTGCCCCCAAAATAAGGGCAAATATATCATCATCGAAGTCTTTAGATCATTTACCATGGCGAAATGGATATCTTAACATCTCCGCGTAAGTTTTCTTTATATTTTTTTTATTTTTAACTACATTCATTTATTTACGCATTTGTATAAGATAAAATGCAGATAATATTGATATCTTATGTGAAATGGAATTAGAGGACGACGACATGATGAATCCCACCGAACATGAATGGTTTCCTGATGCAGATGAAGCCTCGGATATAGAAATGGAAGGTGTAGTTTAGACTCCAGAGGAAGAAGACAACGAGGAATTAGAATTGCGTGGCGAAGTTTCAGATACTGCTTCAAAATATATAGCAAGTGATCAGACTGAATGGTATTCCCAAGAGATACCAAATGCTAAAACTCCATCCCAAAATATTATACACAAAAAAGGTTGGTTTTATTCTATAAACACCATATGTTATAATATATTTTATTGTTTATGTACATAGGTGGACCTAATCGCAAAATATTTGATGAATTTTTGTCAGAAAATACAAAAAATGAGATCCTGAGATACGCACAGAAAATATTCTCCAAAATTTTTCACCAATTAAAGCATTAATCAAAAATAAAATCAGTTTTAATTAAAAATTCAATCAAGTGAATTAAACGTTTAATCAAGTAAATTAAACGTTTAATTAATACTATTAACTGGTTTAATTGATACTATTAATTTGTTTACTGGTGCAAATATAATTAATTTTTTAATTAATATCACAAATTTTTTAATTGATATCAATATTTATTTTTTTTTGTGCAGCAACAAAAAAAGGCAATGAAATAGAACTGGATTTCAATCAGAAAAATGCTGCGGATATTGTAGTTTTAACATTGAAACCTCGCCAGTTTCAGTTGATTTCAATGGAAGAACTTGATCCTTTTATTGGAATTTTACTGGTCATGGGTATAAATGGTGACAACGATGATCCTCCTTCAATTCTATGGGGGAATTTCAGTCAATCTTTATACAAAGCATCGTTAAGTCGCGATAGATTTCAACAAATACTACGCGTAATACGTTTGACAATGCTTTCACAAGAGCGACACGCAAACAAACAGACAAAGCTGCTGCTATCTCCGATATATGGAATATGTTGCTGCAGTTTTCGTGTAAATTATTTTCCAGATGAAAATGTGACAGTAGACGAACAGTTATTTCCATTTAGAGGTAGAACCAGTTTCACTTAATATATTCCCTCAAAGCCAGCTAAATACCGAATAAAAATATTTTGTTTGTGTAACACAGCCAATAGCTATCCTTTGAATGGAGTCATTTACACAGGCAAGCCACCTGGTGGTCAACGACAGGTAAATGTAGGAGAAAACATCGTTCTAGATCTGGTGGATTTCTACAAACAATCTGGAATAAATGTAACAACCGACAATTTTTTTACTTCACTTCCTTTGGCCAATCGGCTACAAGTTAGAGGAATAAGTCTCGTCGGTACCCTTTGACAAAACAAAGCCTACAAATATACCAAAAGAGCTTCATCCAAACCCAACGGACGATATAGGTACACCCCAATATGGTTTCAACAAAAACGGAACACTTTTGTCTGTTGTGACCAAAAAGAAGAAGTGTGTTTCCCTCTGTCAACAATGCATTATACTCGAGGGGAGCCAACTATTAATGGAAAAGAGGAGATTAATGACTTCTAGAACAAAACAAAAGGCGGAGTAGATGTTATGGACCAGATGGTGTCTAAATATACCACCAAATGCATAAAAAATAGATGGCCATTGGCAGTTTTTTTCAATATGATTGACGTGGCTGCATTGGGTGCATTGGGTGCATTTTGTGTATACTCCAGCCTCGATCCAAGCGCAAAAGTAAAACAAAGCTCTCGACGAGGAATTTAAACATCACTTGGCGTGGAGTTAACAACTAAAAATATGAACAAAAGAGCTAATGATAATCAAATAACACGACGCTATAACGTCCGGGCAGCTCTAGAGCTTATGACAAATAAAACCATCCCTTAAGAAGTTTTTCAGGATGCTGCGGTCCCATCAGATACAACCAAACGAGATAAAACTGGACGGTTGCCAATAAAGGGTCGCTGCTACCTTTGCGTGACTACTGATCCAAAATCGCATTACGCATAGCAAAACTATTGCTCCACGCTGCACTAGATGTTAATTTTTTTTATTTTTTCTTTTATGCAGCAATATTAGTGAACAGGTTTATATATTTTTTATACATGTACAAAGTTTGATGTAAAATATTTTTTTAATTAAATAACCAATAAACAAAAAAATACTATAATTTTTTTTTCATACAAAATGCAAAAAGTTATATAAGGGTACCCGGGTACCCTTATCAGGAGGGAAAGGACTATTCGACTTTGGGTGGCTCCAGAGTCAATCCAAAAGAATCAAGAGTGCTTTAGATGGAAAAAATCTTTAGAAAATGGTTATCTGAAGGAACTTGTGGAGCCTCAAATTTGTATTTTATTTAGTTTAAGAAAAATATGACTTCAAAGTACGTTCGGGTACAGGGGCACCTGTTTTAGTATGGTTATGGTTATTATATGCAAATATTTTCAAAATCTAACCGCATATTAAACACGTATAAACGGTTTTTTAAGTACATATTTCCGGCTTCCCTGGCTATGATCAAACTGCAAATACCGACGCAGGGTACAAACAACTTAAAGGGCGGTACTTCGGAACTGTTTTAACTATGTTTAATCATAACAGGTAATTGGCTCAACATTTCCATTGAACCACCCTTCTGACAACCGTGTTTTAAGGTTAAAAAAATATTTATTTTCGGGACGCCTTTAAGAGCCTTAAATTAGTTAAATATTTCACGATGTCATGGGGGCCGGAATGTTTCGACATGACCACTTCCAATCACGACGAACCTGCAAAATAATAACTTGTTTATATATGGGTGTTTCCACAGAAAATGACCACTTATAGCTCAAAAATTAAATTATTATTTTAATTTATTTTCCGCAAAAATTATACAAAATAAATGTATCTGTCATTATCCGAAAGATTAACTTTAATTAAAGAAAATTTACAAAAATCTTTTTGTTTTTTTTTTTTTTTTTTGTTACCCATAATAAATGAATTCAGACACAAAAAACTTTTAACTTTTTATAATGTAACGACCGTTACATTAAAAACAAAATTTGTTTGGTAACTAATGTTTTTGGTTTGAAGATAAATCCATTCCTTTAACAAAACATTTCAATGAATTTAATTAGATATTTTATTTGGCATATCCTGTGCAAAATTTTACAATACATGATGTTTGTTGCCGACATTTGAAAACAGCACATTTATAAAGTAACGACCGTTACTTTTTTAATGGTCAAAAAAGTATTGAAATAACATTTTTTTATGAATTCTCTCGGTTGCTACCGTTGCTTGAACTTTTGTAAGTCCAAAATAAAGCAATAATCCTCGTGGCATATTTGGGTCGGTTAGAATTTTATTTAAAAAAATCTCCGAAAATCGATTACGACCGTTACTTTGGAAACATCCATATGTGAATATTGTATTATTTATGTGAAATTGTTGTGCATATAAACATTGTTACATTGTTGTTAATACATTGTATTAGTTTTAATTGCCAAATTGTTCCATTAGATTCAGTACAAAACTTCCTTAACGTTAAGGACTCTTTTAAATGTCCACATAAATAATAATTTCAACACTGTCAATTTAAAACAGTGAACAAGTGAACAACAATTACAAAAGCGGAAAAAATAAAAACAATCAAAAACACAAAATAGAAAAAATTGTAAAAAAAATTAAACAAAGAATTTAAAAAAAAACTTAAGGGAAAAACCAAAATAATTTTTAAGCCCAAAAACAAAAGTTGTAGACTAAAAAGGAGCATTCGCTAGCAAAAACTAAAAGAAGGAGATTTATAAAACCGACATTTTATTTAAAATTTGCATCTTTAACAAAGCAGAAGGTGTCCCGTCAGTACCTTTAAATTGTTAAAGGCTGAAGTACTTAAAAAAACTACAAGTCTTATTTGCAAACAGCAAAGAGGTTTTAAAAAAATAAATTTCAAAATAGAATGAACATCAAAATGCAATTTTACAAATTCATTATTTTATTTCTAATTGTAAGAATTTCCATTGCTAAATTAACTCCACCTGAAATTAGGAATGAACCTAATTTCCCTTTACGCATCATTAATGAATTAAACCAGAAACTCGATATCAAATGGAATGCTGTGGTCACTGTAGACTTTAAACAGGAAATTGAAAATGCAGTGAAATCATTGAGTTTGCCTGTACTATTAATAACTAAGAAATTTGACACAAACATCAAGACATTATATAGCGAACAGTTTCTCACTGTAGTGTATTTAAAACTTTCATCTATAGATAATGTCTATGAAATCGTCGAAGAACTTTTAAAACATTCACAATTTACCCATATTTTATGGATACTGCCGGAAGCCAGCATGACAGACTTGTGGAGGTTAGCAAATAAAAACTGGTTTTCTGGCTATACGAATGTTTTGTATTACACAGATGAAGGATTATTTAGTTACCAACCAGTGCCCATTATAACAATTAATCGTATCAACCATCTAACAGACTATGTCGATAGAAAAGAATTACAAGATTTTCAACAATATCCCTTAAAAGTACCAACCCTTTCAATTTCTCCACGCTGTTATACTTTTCAAGACAGTTCTGGAAAGACAATTACTACTGGATATTTATACAAAACTCTTAAAATTTTCGCACAATACTATAACTTCCGCTTAATGGATATTCAAGGTTATAATATATCCTTGGATTATGAGAAACTTACACAGGGTGCAAATAACAAAACTTTTGATATTGTGCCTTTTGGATTGTTTGTTTTCGATCGTTTTGCAGGCAGCAGTAGCGATGTTATGCGGAATATGAAATTGCTTGTTGTAGCACCTTATCCCCAACCCCTGTCAAGAACTGAATATTTTCTACATCCCTTCACTGTTGCCACAAGGACTTGTATTCTGCTATTGCTGTTATTTTGTGTTTTGGCAGTTTCTTTTATTTATTACCGGCAACACTATACGAATGAAATAGATTTTGGCAAATATGCTTTGTATGTTTTGGCCGTGTTCATCTGTCAATATCACTCAAATTGTAAAGTTGAAACTTTTATGCACAAGCTGATTTATTTTCTGATGTTCATTAATGGTTTCATTCTGACCAATTTGTATTTGGCCAAATTATCCACTCTATTCGTTCAAGACATTTATGAAGCGAAAATTGAAAACTTGGAGGACTTAAACAAAACTTCACATCAATTACTAATGCCTCAAGCTGATTATAATTTTTTTTCCCAGTTACCGGATATAGGTGAATTCATTTTCAACAACACAAAAATTGTTAGTGTAAGCGAAGTGTTACAAGCCCACCGTGACCTGAATAATTCATATTTGCTCATGGCATTTGAAAACAAATTGGACTTCATATTCTCTCAGCAGCGTAATCTAAAGGTTCCTCGTTTGTATAAAATCAATGAAGCAACCTTGATAGCGCAGGAGTATTTTACCGCGCGGCGAGACTTGCCTTATCTCCAGTTATTCAATCGTTATTTGAAATATATAATGGAATCAGGTATTTTTGCTAAATTTATGGAAGATACTAACGTGGATGGCATTCTGAGTGAAGAAATTCGTTTCTTTAGTGAAACTGAAAGCAGCGATGTGCTATTAGATTTTAGTTATTTTAAGACAATATTTCTTTTTTTCTTATTCGGTATGTGTGTTTCTCTAATTGTATTTATACTGGAGTTGTTATATGCAAAATATGTTAAGAAAATCAGCAATTGTTTTGAAAATCGAATTGCAGTCAAATTGAAATCATTAATTTAAAGTATTTTAATAAGTATTGTTTTAGTAGCTTTTAATAACTACATATGGCCTAAAAGGCTCAGTTAAATTAAATGAAGAAAAAAAAAAAAAAAAAAAAAAAAAAAAAAAAACGTTCCTGTTTTTAAAGTTCATAAAAAAGCACTTGCCTTTAAAATAAGGACTATTCAAATCGAGAACAACGACGATCATGTAAAAAAAATAAACTGAAAATATCTATCGATTAAATTTCACTCGATTTCTAAAACATGGCCGAGTATATGGGTAGTCCGAATGATGGATTAAGAAAACCGATTAAAACTTTAAGTCCTAGAATGGAACTTTCTAAAAAAAATTGTAAATAGAGCGGCTACTCATATGTGACATAAATACTATAAATAAAAAATTGCTTATTATAATTTAAGCTGCTATTTATTTTTCTAAAACTCGTGAACCAACTGTGGACTTTGCCGAGAGTAAGTATATTTCGGCAGCTCAATTCCAAAACATGTCGAAAAAGTGAGTTTTGCAGGAGAACTTGTTTTTGCTTAACTTTGTCTTGGATAAGCCGATCAGCACCAACATTTTACAAAATTAAAGTTGAACAATACTAAATTCAAAGATTAAAACATTTCAAAACATTCTTAGTTAATCAAAGTTGTTCTTATTCGACCTTTCGAAATTTAAATAAATAAAAATTAATCAAGCTCGAGGCCAGTGTTTTTTTTGTAAATAAAAATTCCTTTTTTATTTGCTTCCAATATTTCGATCTTCTTTGAAGATCATCATCAGGGATTTCTTTTCCTTAAATTCAAGAACAAAAAAAAAAAATTATTACAAACATATAAATAACAACCAGACATATGGACAACAACCACATTGATTTTGTTTTTTTAAATTGTATGTTTACAAAATATATACACACTCACAGTGAATTTTTATAAACACAAAAACTTAAAACTATGTTGTTCACACATCGACATCTAGACTTGCACTAAACTTAAAACCTTTATTGCAGATTGATCTTTTTTACTAAGCCTCTGTAGTTATTGGCACACGAACACTCTACGTCGCTCTTAAAGTTTATACTCTTTGTTGTTGTTATGATGTGAAGCAATTCCAGCATATATCGACGTTTGTAATTCGGCTCTGTTTGTAACACACTAACATTATTAAAATCAGGCGAGTGTTTGTTTTTGACACAGTGGTTCACAAGTGCTGTTTTTGGTGTGTCTCTACTGAGTTTTAATTTTTGATCCGATTTATGGCCTGCGATTCTAGTTTTGAGACAAATATACACTAAATATGTATAATGGAAAAGGCAAAAAAGTTTCT
Source organism: Pollenia angustigena (assembly GCA_930367215.1). Taxonomy (NCBI): domain Eukaryota; kingdom Metazoa; phylum Arthropoda; class Insecta; order Diptera; family Polleniidae; genus Pollenia; species Pollenia angustigena. Next base: position 99,573,902 of record OV884059.1, on the reverse strand, counting down.
AAATACGAATAAACATATTTTAGTTTTAAACGCCGATAAGGGCAATGTTACAGTAGCTATAGAGAAAGAAGAATATGACAGGAGAATGAAGAATATTATAGGAGACATGATGACTTATCACTGTGAGTGTGTATATATTTTGTAAACATACAATTTAAAAAACAAAATCAATGTGGTTGTTGTCCATATGTGTGGTTGTTATTTATATGTTTGTAATAATTGTATTTTTTTCTTCTTGAATTTAAGGAAAAGAAATCCCTGATGATGATCTTCAAAGAAGATCGAAATATTGGAAGCAAATAAAAAAGGAATTTTTATTTACGAAAAAACACTGGCCTCGAGCTTGATTAAATTTTATTTTTTCATTCTTAGTTAACTTAGGATGTTTTGGAATCGAGCTGTCGATTACATATTAGCGCTTTATATGGGATTTATAAATTAAAAATCAATCTTTTAAAAAAACTGACATCACAGTACTTTAATTCGATGCGGCTTTACATGCGACATATGGCAAATTATGAGCCTTAATTTGACCATAGCTCACACACAAATGTCACCACTAAATAAAACTTTATTTATTTATTTATTTATTTATTTATCATATTGTTATCCTGTACAACAAGACATTAATTCTTATAATTACAGCACAGGATTAGAAAAAGGTAAATGGGAATTTGTATAACTACATTTAACAAAATTTTTACAAAATTTAAAATAACATACATATTTGATTATTACATAATAAAGAATATATAAATAGTAAAAAGAAAAAAAAAAAAAATAGAAGAAAACAATGATATTTATATGTATATTAGTTAATGAAACAAGTTATATATAGCCCTTTTAAAATGCATTGGATTACTAGTAAATTGAATGCTTGGGGGTAATAAGTTCCAAAGACGAATTGAGTGGGTATAAAATTGCCAAGATGACTGTAGAGTTCGGTATCTGGCATGCATCAAATCATTGGATCTTTGTGAACGGGTAAACGAGAGTCTCCTATAGAGATACATAGGCATACGTTTATTAATAATTTTATGCAATAGAGTTAATGTTCTTATTTTCAACACTTGCATATGGTGTAATATGATCAAATCTCCTTAAACCATACACATTAGACTGGTCGCATCTTGTATGGGATTTTTTTTTTTTTTAATTTAAATGTTTGCGCTGCTTTAAATATGAGGATTGGTGTAAGAAATCAAGTCCTAATTTTTCAGCTCAATCCGACGGTGCCTAGTCGTGCCAAGTGGGGCCCAAAGTTCCCCATATGATAAAAAAAACATCTTTTCTATCAGATCTTTATAGTAATACTAGTTGATCAAAAATATGACTACGCTACGATCTTCGGCAGAGAAAGTACTTCAAGTGTGCCAAATTTCAGCTTCCTGTGTCATCAGAAAGTTGCGGAAAGAATAGGACATACATGCAAACATCCTGACGTACTAAGAAATTATATATTGTATAGATAGATTAAAGTATTTGCAGTTTAATATTTTAGTATGATACGAACGAAAGATTTTTAACTAATTTTAACTAATTCGGGGTCGCTGAATCCAGTGGTGCTAGCCGTTTTTTTAGGTTAGCTTTAGTTTTCGAGATATACCGTTATTTCGAAAATTAAGGATGTTGCACAACATATATTCGCGTAACTCAAAAACGCTTTAGTTTATTGAAAAACAAAAAAAAACCGAAATTCCGCAATAAAATTTACTTTAAGAAAGCTAAAACAATTTTCATATATGCGCAGTCGTTTTAGAAACATAATTTTTTTTTCTGGAAAAAAAAAATAATTTTTTTATTAAAATTTCGGAATTTTTGTTTTTAAAAATTCATAAAAAATTGAAAAATGGAGCTATGCTTCTAATTTTATAGAGTCATATAAAAAACAATATTGCAAACAAAACAAGCTATAAATGATTAAAATCTGTTCACAACTTTTGATTTTATGTATTCAAAATGAGACAGATAAGCAGTACCTACTCCAAGTTGTTGAGCACTATCGTCATTTATATCCGTCCCACAACAAATCTTCTCTTTTAAATTTTTCAACTTAATAAAATCAATTAAATAAATTTAAACTTTTTTTTGAAATTTCGAAATTTTCATTAAAAAAATTATTGTAGAAGCATAGCTGCATTTTCCAATTTTAAATGAATTTGTGTGACAGCCCCCCTAAAAAGTTAAGGTAAAGGGCATACATCGGTCATACATTCTATTCCCCTACGTCTGACTCCTTGGCAGTTATGGAGCTTTTTCTTCAATATATTTCTAGTCTGTAGTTAGAATTTTGAATGGGAGCCCCTTAATGAATGGAGATAGCAGGTAGGTATTTTAGAAATAAATGATGGAGATGAAAAATAAAGTGGAGTTGGTCATACATTTGACCCTTCTTGAGGCATCCTAGGCACTACACGGGCCAAATATAAGAATTTCAATTATACAAATATGGAGGTTTAATAAAATTCTTAAATTAATTAAAATTTTTCGTCTTTGTGAATACATAAAAGTTGTGAACAGATGTTAATCATTTATAGCTTGTTTTATTTGCAATATTGTTTTTTATATGACTCTATAAAATTAGAAGCATAGCTCCATTTTTAAATTTTTTATGAATTTTTAAAAACAAAAATTCCGAAATTTTAATAAAAAAATTATTTTTTTTTCCAGAAAAAAAAATTATGTTTCTAAAACGACTGCGCATATAAGAAAAACGTTTTACCTTTCTTAAAGTAAATTTTATTGCGGAATTTCGGTTTTTTTTTTGTTTTTCAATAAGCTAAAGCGTTTTTGAGTTACGCGAACATATGTTGTGCAACCTCCTTAATTTTCGAAATAACGGTATATCTCGAAAACCAAAGCCAATATGAACAAAAAAGTTTTAACTTTCTTAATGTTAATTTTATTGCGGAATTTCGGTTTTTTTTGTTTTTCAATAAACTAAAGCGTTTTTGAGTTACGCGAATATACCCAATAAAAAATTTTATCATTTTGCGAAGCACTAAAGGTACATTTAAAAAATAAGCGCACAATTATGCGCTACGCAATAAGACATACAGAAATGCAGTAAAGTAAGTGAAAGAACTCTCAACAACTTTTATAAAAAAAAAAATAAAATTTCAAGTGCTACGGCATTCCCTTACTACGAAGCAGGTTTGTAAGGGAGAATACTAAAAAATAACTGTATCAAAACATTCAGTGTGTAAAGATGATCGTTGCATCCAACAATGTTTATGTGCGCTGAATAATGCGCTTTATGTGTCACAAATGTATTGCTTCAAAGTGGGAACTCGCCATATAAAATTCATGTCTTCCGTAAGCGCAATGGTAAGCGAAACCCTTATGTTTCTCCCTTACAAACCTGCTTCGTTGGAAGCTCCATTTTTTATTGGGTATGTTGTGCAACGTCCCTAATTTTCGAAATAACGGTGTATCTCGAAAACCAAAGCCAATATGAAGAAAAAAGTTTTAACTTTCTTAAAGTAAATTTTATTGCCGAATTTCGGTTTTTTTTAGTTTTTCAATAAGCTAAAGCGTTTTTGAGTTGTGCGAACATATGTTGTGCAACATCCTTAATTTTCGAAATAGCGGTATATCTCGAAAACTAAAGCTAACCTAAAAAAACGGCTAGCACCACTGGATTCAGCGACCCCGAATTAGTTAAAATTAGTTAAAAATCTTTCGTTCGTATCATACTAAAATATTAAACTGCAAATACTTTAATCTATCTATACAATATATAATTTCTTAGTACGTCAGGATGTTTGCATGTATGTCCTATTCTTTCCGCAACTTTCTGATGACACAGGAAGCTGAAATTTGGCACACTTGAAGTACTTTCTCTGCCGAAGATCGTAGCGTAGTCATATTTTTGATTTTCGGCTTTTCAACTAGTATTACTATAAAGATCTGATAGAAAAGATGTTTTTTTTTATCATATGGGGAACTTTGGGCCCCACTTGGCACGACTAGGCACCGTCGCATTGAGCTGAAAAATTAGGACTTGATTTCTTACACCAAACCTCATATTTAAAGCAGCGCAAACATTTAAATTTAAAAAAAAAAAAAATTGCGACCAGTCTAATACACATATCTAATCACTGCATTATAACTTAGTTCCAATTTCCGTAAGCTTCTTGAATCACTACTTCCAAAAATTTCACATCCGTATAACAAAGTAGGAATGAAATATGTTTTTGCAAGAATTAAACGAATTCTTATAGGAATAAATTTTTGTGTTCTCCATAGCGTTCGCAAAAGAGCATATGTTCTTCCAGAAGCTATATTTATTTGGTCATTCCATGTAAGAGTACTGTTAAATAATATGCCAATTTTGTTATTGGCTTACAAATGTTAATATTGGCATACAATTTGAGGAAAATAGTTTTTGGGAAAAATATTTGATAAGATAAGATATGTATGACCTTGACACGCTGATGCCATACTAAAAATTTCTGAAAAACTATGGACTAATTCCGATTTTTTATCGTATTGACCAATTTCAAAAAACTCAGTACTTAGTCCATAGATTGATCTGAATTGATTTTTCGACTCTCCTGGAAAATTTGCCGTTATACCTTCCACAGTTAATGAAAATGCCTTATATCGTTTTTTTCATGAAAATATCTCGTTTTGCAATCGTATCGTTCTCTGGCTTATTGAGTACATCCTTAATGGAGGGTAGGAAAATTTTGCAATAGAAAGTAAATTAAATTAGAAACTCAATTTGTTTGACAATTTGTAACCGAACGAAGTCATGACGTATTTAATCCCTATTTGTAAGCGAATGTGGTTATGACTTTTTCAACTTCCTATTCGTAAGCGAGGACGGTAAGTATTTGCTTCCAATAACATCACCGTGTTAAAATGAAAATGTTTAATTGAAGAGTAGTTAAATATATCAGCTTTTTAACTCATTACTTTGCCATGTAAGTTTGAACTAATTTTAATAATAAAAGAATATTTCACATTTTTTTATTTATAAATAACCTTTTTTACATTTTATACTATTTTATACCCACTCGTAAAATATTTTTTATTTATTTCGTGTAAATGTTCTTTGGTGCGTACCCCGGAACCCGGATATTAACGCAAGGGTTAAAATAGCTTTAAATGGGATTATTGTCTTACAAATGTTGACATTGGCATACAATTTGACGACAACAACTTTTTGGTAGTAGATTTCTGCTCGAAGAAAATTTTTTATGAAATTGCTTGTTAAGCTTTGAAACAAATTATGATTTTGTTATTTCACTTATGCTACTTAAAATGTAAAACCTTTGAAAGCTATACTTTTGGGATTAAACATATCGACTCCTTTGCGCGAAATTATCGTATACGCCAATTTTTTTGAAATTGAGTTTTTGATGCAGTCTTGTTCTACATTCAAAGAGACGTCACCTTACAAAATATTGCAGGCGAATTCCACTTCGTTGCTCCAAAAATTGAATGTATATTTTCATTTTGATATTGCAAGCGAAAGAAGAGAAAAGTAGAAAAATGGCTGTCCTGTAAAATTTGCTTTTTTTAACATACAATAGTTTCGCGCAAAGGGGTCGATATGCGACCCAGTTGTAATTACAAATAATCTTTTGGCTAAAGGCTGTAATTTGAGATATGGCTATTGAAATTTTAGAAATTTAATTTCCCGGTGCAATAAATGTACACTGAGAGTTTTAGAAAGGTGGTGGTCGGCGGGACCCATTTAATATGCTAGCTCTCCTCGGGGTTGGTTCTTGACCACACCAATCAAACCCACACTACGAAATTTATTTTTCAATACAAATTAATAATCAAAACCCCGAAAAACACGTTAACTAGCCTACTGAAATAACAAAAAATTTAAAAACAAACCGGCTGATGTTCATTCGAGAGCCCTTAACCCTTAAAATAATACAATGAATCGGATGCAACAAATGTTGCTACTAAGCTGTTAAACATTTAAGTGTTGTTTGGTTATTTTAGATATTCATATTACGAATTTAAAACACTTTAAACCCACAAGACACTTTAATTGGTTTGATATTTTTTTATAATTAAGATTACATATGAATGAAAATTTAATCTAAATATTATAATTGAATCCATTTAAAATTTTTTTTTATTAATTATCTCTATTTGTATTAAATACAATTTTAAAACAAATTTTTTAATCTTATGGTAACTTTAAATGTAATTTACTATTTTCATGGATTCTTTCAATAATTTCTTATATGAGAATAAATATTTTGAAATATTATAATGTTTTATAACATGAATTACTAATTTCTTTTATTACGAAAGGTGAAGTTGGAAGAATGGGTTAGGTAAATTCTTGTAGTTTTTTTTTTTTTATTATTGGGCTGTCAACTAATAGTTCACTTTGACAGCATGGTGGGTGGGTAAAGACCGGTGTAGCAAATAAGATCTTAAGCTACCCCTACACTCATCCGATACATTTTTCCTTTCTTCTCTCCATCGTTTATGTCTTAAAGCTACTAAAATTTAAAATTTTCTGCTGGCGATTCAAAATTGTGTTTTCAAAACTACATTTCGGGAACTGAACACATCCCATCCGACGAGCACGGCCGAACTACTAGGTAGCATGTACCCATAACAATACCCGTTATCCCAAAGAATCGTTATATACGGCTCATGTCTTATTGACAAGATTCTTCCTTTTTTTCTTTGCACATGAATTGGCGTTCAAATGATTCATGTCATGTTGACGACAAGTGCTTTTTTGATATTGAAAACAATAACAAAATTAAACAACGAATAAAAAAGCAAAACGTAAAGACAGTACATGCATCTGTGTACTCATTTCTTTTTCCCCCATACCTCTCTCCTATAAAGTAGCAATCTTGTCAATAAGACATGAGTCGTATGAACACAGACTTAGAACATTATCTAAACTTGCAATAAAACATCTCATAGTGCCTCATAATTTGGCTCCGTCAGAATGGTGCTTTCAGGTGCCGTTATATTATAAAATAACAAAAAAACCAAATAAGTTGGACAATTTCTATTCAAAAAGTTAATGCCTTTTTATTTTGAACGTAAAAAATTCAGTATATTCCAAATATTCCAAAGTGATGAACGTGACAGATAATGGCAAAAGAAGTAGCGGGTCGAACGTAAAAAAAACTGAAGTAGTTTTTCTGGCCATGTATAAAAAGGCGTAATTTAGCGAAACCTGTCACAATTTTTTAGTAAAACTACTTTCAGAATTTTACGTTGCAATGTAACATTGAAATGGCATGGTTTGATTCCAAAATCTTCAGTATTTTCTTTTTTTTAAGCCAAAATCTGGGTCGATACGTGAAATTTCGAACGTGAAATTTTTTCCGTAATAATTTAACTGAATAATGATCAAAATAAAATAAAAATTTACCGTTTATTCGTAACATAACATATTTCTTTTTGAACTCTTCCTTAGATTACATACCATGTAAGACATTTTTTTGGAATAATTTTTATAAAATATCACCTCTTTTAAGAAAGATAAATATTAAAGAAAACACACAATAAAACATTCTCACATTTAAGAAATTACGTTTTCACAACTTTGCAGCCTGATTGTTCATCTATGTGAACAAATTTATGGGTAAATTTATAAAGTTAGTAACATCTAAATATTTCTCTATAACAATATCGTAAAATAATCAGCTTTTAATAACTTTTAAATCTTCGGCCACGGTGGACCTTTTGACGGAGATGCCCATATACATAAATAAGTATGTATTTCTTCAGCAGTAATTGTTTGCTAACTACCATTTTTTGTAACTTTAAAAATTCTAATATGAATATTATTTTTGTTGAAACGTTTAGCTTAGTTCTATTTACTTACTTATTGTTTTGTTTTGAATAAAATGTTATGTTTAAAGTTTTCTTTCCAATAAATCTCTATTTGAACATACATACATGCTACATATGTATGTTTTTAAAATAATCAAGCTCTTAGTTGGGCTTCATTTCGTTCTTTTAAAACAGTTATTGAAATTAGTTTTAATTGTTATAAAAAAGAAATACATACTTTTAAACAAAGAAACCAATATTTTTTAACTGACACCAGCAACATTTTTCAAAAACTGTCGTTTTAAGTATCGTACTTATTTGAACTTTTAATAAAGTGATTAAAGCAACGAACTGTAGCCAGATAAAAAATGATTTAAAGTTTTCCTACACAAGTACAAACATTTAGTTGATAGTTATATCGATAGTGAAATCCGAACTCGCGTTAAATATCGATAGCAGAAAATATCGATAGTATATCATCACTAGTAAGCACATTATTTTAGATGACAGTTTTTAAAAAATTGTTCCTAAAAAAAAAATTTCAATAAAATAAAATAAAATTAATTTCAATAACTGAATAGAAAACGAAAAAAGGTCGAATAACAACTTGATTCTATTTGCAACAGACATATGTATCAAAAAATTCATAAAGATTTGTTTGAAAAGAAAACCATAAACATAATATTTTATTAAAAAAACAACAAGAAGTAAATAAATAGAACTAAACTTAACGTTTAAACGAAAATATCATTCCTTTTTCATAATATATAGTTAAGGTGTTATGATACTTGCTATTTTTTGTATTTTTTTTTTAGGATTGACTGAATGAAACAACAAATGCGAGAAAGAACAAGAAATACAATTTGATAAAATGTAAACAAAACAAACAATACTGCCCACGTTTTTTCCCCACAAAAAACCGTCATAAAAGCTAAAAATCGCAAAAAAAAAGTTAAAAACCGTTTCTTTCGATCAAAAACTAAAAAAATTGGCAACAGTGCTAACAATTATTCTGGAAATGTCAATTATAAGTTAAAAAATTGTATATTTTTTTTGACAGTCTTAGATTATTTATCGATAACACATGTATATTTGTTGAACATTTCAAGATTTTTTATGATATAATCATACTCTTTACACTTAGTCAGTTTTCCTATGCAAATATATTTGCACTGTTCTCCAATATAGAAAAAATACAAAAAATAGCAAGTATCATAACAGCTTAACCATTTTTTTTCGAATGTGCCTCTATAAAATTAATTTTATTTTTTAAGCATTTTTAGAATAATTTTATTCCCTCAATATTTCACAAACTTTTTGCGTAACCTTTGGTTAACATTGATAATAAAATAATGTTCTACATTGCAGAAAAGCTGTGATTATAGCTGCAGTACCATGTTTTCATAGCTGCATTTTAAATAATTATAATATCGATATCGGCATTTTTCCTATCGATATTTTAAGATTATCGATAGTTTCCCAGCACTAATTTCGAGATGTTAATTTTTGTTTTCTTTATTTCATAATTCACTTTTCAAAATTAACGCAGAGCCACTCTGCAATGATGAACATACAATATTTTTTAGGTTTTTCATTTTTTTAATTTTATTTTTTGGTCTTTTCTATTAAACACATCAACATACCGAGCTTTAAATTCTTATTATTTTTGATTTTTTTAGCTTCTTAACGAATAATTTGTTTCTTTTCTGGGTTTTATTTGTTTTTTTTACTTTAAATTTAACTTTTATTTTGCTAATTAAATCTTCTTGCTTTGTCGAACAACTTTACCATATTAATGAGGAGTTATTAAAATGAGATCGCAAATTAACTGAAAAGTTTTGTTACTTCCAAGTTTCCATTGATTCCAATGAAATTAATCATCCTCCAGCAAATTCCATAGGGAGAAAATGTGACAAGACGATAATAGTTCCCGTTTTTTACCAAGCAGTTCAACTCCCACCAAACATTCGAAAGACTTTTAGATTTTTTCCAGCCCTCGACGTTATTGTAGATTTATAGGATTCAACAATGTTTTTTCTCCAAAATTTGATAATTTTGGATGCAGGAAATGTATGGGAGCCTTTCCGTATAGGGAAGTAGTTTGCAGAAAATAAAAAAGACTTTATTCTTCTTTTCATTGATGAAAAAATACATTAAATGAATAAAACTAATTAAGATTGGGATGAATGAGATACTAAGAATTATTTTCTTTTTTACTTTTTATCATAAAATTTATGCTTTAGTCGAATTAAAAAAAACGAAAAGGACGAGGAACTTCCTATTTTGAGTTACTTGATTGCATGAGAATCACGAGAAGGAATTTTTCGAACACAACTGACAAAAAACTCCTAATTTTAGCTGTTGGTAAATAATCGGTTTATCACAGAAATAGAGTCGGCAAATTATTGTTTTTATTTTAACTTTTATTATATGTATGTTTTAAAGAAATTCGCATATAAGACTATCAATGTTAAAGCTCATATCTATGCACACATGCCCGCTTCAATACACTGAAAGAAAAATGCTTCATATATTTAATGAATCATTTTCATAAAAAAGTTTTCCTTGGTAAATGAAAATTTTCATTGTCTAAATGGAATTTCATAGGTTTGATGAAGTTTTTTCGTTAAAATAGCTTCATTAGATTTCGTAATTACGTTAAAAATTTTCATTGGATATATGAAAACTTAAGTTTGTCCAAGTTAAACAAAAAAATTTAATTCGGAACTTAAAAAAACAATATACAAACATAACTATATTCATAAATTAATACAAAATTATAGTTTCCTTAAAAAAATGTTTAATTGTTATTTAAAAAATGTAAGATTTAATAACTTCATACATCTAATGTTACATGTATGCCATTAAATTTATGAAATCAAAAAATTTTTTTATAAAAGCAACATATTTCAATAATTGCCTTCATAAATTTAAATTTTCATTATGACAATAAAAATGTCATTATAGTAATGAAACAAAAACTTTCAATCCACTTTCAATCAACGTTGTTATTGTTATTATGGACAATTTAATCTCATATTTACGGTCTTAATTGAGAAAAAAACATAGTTTTTTTATGCAAAAACTACACTGCCCCGGTAGACTAGCTGGTAGTGAGCTAGTCTATCAGCACCGAGGTTACATGTTCGAATCCCACCAGAGACAGAAAAAAAATAAAAAATAAAATAAGGTAAAATAAAATAAGAAAAAAGAAACAAAAATAATAAATAAAAAAAAAAAAAAAAAAAATTAAATTTTACTTTATTGAAAGTATTCATCCAATGAATAATATTCATGGATCTAATGTAATGTTTCATTAAGTCCTTTTAATGAAACAGGTTTCATTGATCCAACGAAGCGCTGCATAGGTTCCTTTATAATGCAATTTTTCATGGGATTAATGTCAAAATTCGTTAGTATTGCGAAGAAAATTCTTTCAGTGAAGACGCATTGGAAGACAACATTGAAGCATTTATTCATGATATACCGGCTGAAATGTTGGAAAGAGTATGCCGAAATTGGACTATGCGGATGGACCATTTGAGGCGCAGTCACGGTAAACATATGCATGAAATAATCTTCAAACATTAAATAATATGGACCGTACTATCGATTCAAATAAAGATTTCATGAATTTTTCTGAGTTTTATGTTTTTTTTAACTTTCCTAGAGCTCTTAAAAAATCGCCCATTACTTCTAACACTTTATATAAATAAGATCTATCACTATTCTCAATGAACGGGTTTAGTGCCAGTTACTACAATATAGTATTATGTATCTCAATACAATGTAGTATTATTTTAATAAAACAAGTCCTAGAATTAGTCCCAAAAAAATATGACACATCGCCAGTGAAGACTGTACTGTAATTCATTACTTTTACTACCTTTTTTCATTAGGAACCAGTCAAATGATTGGATCTCCTTTCACTGGACATGTGTTCTTTCTTTTTGTACTGGTTTTATTTTCACAAATCCCAGGACCAGTCTGTTGGACCAATTGACACAAATTTCCCGCAAGGAGCTGCAATTTTGTAACAATTTTTTTTACTGGTAGCTCTAGCAATGACCATATGTCCAGCATTGCCTAGTGTGCAGACTTATCTGTAATTTGCAGTGCAAACCAGTCTTGCAGATTTTTCTTCAAAAACCATTGTTATTAAATTTTATTCGAATGATAGAAAGAAACATTTAATTACATATTGATTAGCAAACATTTATTCTAATAAAACAATGTTATGACTTGTACTCCCTTTTTAAAGCAACACGTGTATAACTTATTCGAATGCAACAAAGGATAAAAAAGTGTATAAAAAGTTTATTAAACAAATTATATTAAATTCGATTTGAAACCATTTTAGATACCTGTTTTATTTTTAAAGATAACGTTAATGGAAATAAAAGTTATTCTTATGAAATGTATAACTAATATTTGCAGCATGTTATTAAATAATTTACTGTGATCTCTATGTGTGATGAATTAAATGAAATATTTAATGTTAAGTTTTTACTTTTAATTTTATATACATACATATGTTTATCTTTATATAATACAGGGACCGGAACAGTTGCAAGTGATATCAAAAAAGTTCCTTTATAAAATTTATATTTTGTGAGTTAAAAACCAAAAATCCATCTAAAAAAATTATTTTTCACCGTAAAAATAAAACACATTGCTTTGTACACCTACGAAATAAAAGAGAAAACGCAGAGCCCTGAATTTTCCCATCGCAGAAAATATAAACGCTTAAAAAGAGAAATTTATTTAGCTGTTATAAAAAAAATAATATAAAATAAAAAAATTAATTGAATACACGCACTACTTGAAACAAAGACAACAAGAAAGCGCATTTAAATTTTAAAAACGTTATTTTTCTGCGCAAGAACGTCATTGTAGTAAATAAGCACAAACACTTCCACTTCCAGGAAAGTTTAAATAAAATAATGCTTAAACTTTCATATTAAGAATTTTGTCGCTTTGCTTTTCTGGCTGGTGCATTTCAATTGCATCAATATCTTCTTTTGCAATATCAATATTTTTAGTAGCAGTATTAATATTTTCAGTTGACTGCAAAACATCGTTTTCGTGAGAACGCATTAAACCAGAATTTAGGTTTTTTATGAGCAAAACATAATTTTAATTTTTCCGTCGTTCGACTCTTCGTACACGTTGTTCATTCAACTCATGCTTTTTGATGGCAGCCAAATAAGTAAACTAAGCAAAATTTTGTACTTATTTTGTGTTAATTTAAAATAAATCAGTCTTTTTTAATATAATTGTAAAATATATAAATTATTCTGTTAAACAATCATTGCAAATATACGTTTTTGTCTCTCTGCCATGTTGAACGAGTTTTTATCCGAGCCAGGGCTTCAATTTTGATTAATAGAAGGGTAGTTCCACCTTTAAGTAGACCGATCACCTAATAATCACTTTCTGAATGGATCTAGTTCTTTCCGCCAGGCTGCTTGTCTGTTAATGTTACCCTTTACGCAAATCACGGGCCAAAATTTTAAGGGTAATTTTATGAAATTCGCTACATACCTCTAAATTGCCATAAGAATGCCTAAGGACCAAATGAAAATTGTGAGAATCTGTAAATACTTTCAGATGGCTCCATAGACAATTAACCATCTACAAATGTTAATATTTAAAATAAATTCGGTGCAGAAATATAATATTTCCACCTAAATAACCTCATCAAACTTTAAAAAATCGATCTATGTAGATACGATTACGAAATGCAAAATTTTAATATGGAATGTCGAGAGTTCCCTTTTAGACGAAAAAATCTCATATCCTGATCGTGGTTGGAGTAGGCATATTTAGATGACAACTTTTTTATATACGTTGGTGTAATTAAAAAACTTAACGACAGTTTTTGCGACAACTATACCAACACCGATAACCTTTTTTGTAATAGATTTGTAAACAGTGTTGTAATTGTTGTCATTTTTTCTAACCAAGACACCATTTTTTTAAAACGCTTAACCTTCGCCACGAAAACGCACACCACGATATGGGTGAACATTTAGCACAAATAACTCTTATATAATTTTAAACTGATAACATAATACTGTTCTGGTGGGTCCAGTACTGCCCATGAGTCCCAAATAGGAAATACGCAAAAATTTCTCTGTGAGAACTCTGTGCCTCAAAAAGTATCAATTTGACTCTTTAAAGACGGAATTGGTACCCTTTATGACCCTTTTTTTAATAACACTTTTGTATCATTTTTAACTATTTTGTGCCACTTTTTGACCCTTTTTTGGAAATAGCACTCACATTTTGTTTTTTGTTAACAGTGCTGAACGGTAGTGCTTCAGCTTAATATATGTTTTCGAAATTAGCATTGTTTAAAAAAACTTTGGAACAGAATCAAAATAGAAACTTACAATTCCATGTTTTGTTCTCTTTATTTGTTCGAAGAGGAGATGGTGAAATGGACTTCAAGTGAAGATTTAATAACAAAATACAGAACGAACATTTCTGAAAAGTAGTTAGTTTACGCAAAAAGTTTGTTTTAAAACATTTTTTACGACTTCACAAATTAGATTTTCGATTTTATTTAAAAAATGCAATTTGGTGTTCGTTTCTTAAAAATGATTTTGCACTCCGAAGGGGTAGCCCTTACTAATGGCATAAAGCAATGAACTTTTCGCCCCGTATTAATCGACAGTGTATATAGTGCTCTGTAAAATAGTTGACTTCGGTTAATATATGGGGCTTATTTAAAACGGCGACGATTTTCTCAAAGAGGAACAAAGTCAAACATTTAAAAATTTGGAAAAGTTTGCTAAAATAGCAAAAATTAGCGAAAAATTTTAATATTTCAAACAAGCCAAAAAATTTATTAAATGTCCCTAACACTAAAAGGAATGACAAAAATTCGATAAAAATTGCTAAATTAGCGGAAATTTCAAAAACATTTTTAAAACATTTCATAATAAATACAGTTTTTTTCTAAAATTAATATTTTTTGTTTTTTTATAAAAAACCTGGTCTTTTTATTTTCTTTAAAATGGGCTGCTTATAAAACATTTGACCCTTTTTAAATTATTATACTATTTTTGACCCCTTTTTCTGGAAAAATCCCCTTTTTGTGATTTTTTTTCGAAAATGATCAACGGTAACCCTGACTGTGGGTATCATGTGCTCGGGCTTAAACGACAATACATTTTTACTTGCTTATTTTATGCAAATATGTTCTATTAAATAGTTGAATATTTGTTATCTAATAAGGCATTTATGTTTCCCTTATGAATATTTTTACTAATATTTAGAGCATGTTTTCCAAATCTTAACGCATCCGGGTTCCCTGGCAATGATCAACCTTCAAATGGCAACGTAATGTATAAAACACTAAAATGGTTTTAATCTAATCTTTAACCACAATAGGGGATTGGATTACAATATTTTTCGAACCAACCTGTTGACAACTGTGTTTTAAGGTGAATTTTTGGGACGCCTACAAGAGCCTTAACGCAGTTTAATATTTCACGATGTCATGGTGGCCGAAATATTTAAACATGACCGCTACCAAACACGACGACCCTGCAAAATAATAACTTGTTTATATGTGTGAATATTGTATTATTTAAGTGAAATTGTTGTACATATAAATACTGTTAAATTGTTGCATATACATTGTATCAGTTTTAATTGCCAATATGTTCCATTAAAAACGTCCTTAACATAAAGGACTCTTTTAAAAGTAAATAAAAATAATAATTTAAACACAGTCAATGTAAAATAGTGAACAAGTGAACAGCAACTACAGAAAACATTAAAACAGAAAATATTGTTAAAAAAAATTAAAAAAAAACATTTCAACAAATTTAATTACAACAACAAAATAAATTTGTAGATCCAAACACAGAAACTGTTACTCAAAAAATGTGCAATCGCTTGCAAAAACTTAAAAGAGGAGAATTATTAAACCGACTTTTAATTTAAAATTTCGATTTTTAACAAAGCGTGACACCGTCAAGTCCTTAAAATGTTTAAAAGGCTCAAGTACTAAAAAAACCACAAGTTTTATTTGCAAACAGAAAAGAGATTTAAAAGAAATAAATTCTAAAAAAAAATAATGAACATAAAAATGAAATTTTGCAAATTCATTATTTTATTTCTAATTGTTAGAATTTGCATTGCTAAATTAACTCCACCTGAAAATAGAAATGTACCCAACTTTCCATTACGCATCATCAATGAATTAAATCAGAAACTCGATATAAAATGGAATGCTGTGGTCACTCTAGACTTTAAAGAGGAAATTGAAGATGCGCTGAAATCAGTGAGTTTGCCTGTACTGTTAATCACAAAGAAACTTGACACAAACATCAAGACATTATATAGCGACCAAGTTCTTACTATAGTGTATTTACAATGTTCATCTATAAATAATGTCTATGAAATCGTCGAAGAACTGTTAAAACATTCGCAATATACCCACATTTTATGGATTATACCGGAAGCCAGCATGACAGACTTGTGGAGTTTAGCAGACAAAAACTGGCTTTCTGGCTATACGAATGTTTTGTATTACACAGATGGAGGATTATATAGTTACCAACCAGTGCCTAACATAACAGTTTATCGTATCAACTATCTAGCAGAGTATGTCGGTAGAAAAGAAGTATTAGATTTTCAACGATATCCCTTAAAAGTACCCATTATAAAACTTCCACCCCGTTGTTATTCTTTTCAAGACAGTTCTGGACAAACAATTACAACTGGATATTTACATAAAATTGTTAAAATTTTTGCACAACAACATAATTTTCTACTAATGGATATTCAAGGTTATAATATGTCCTTGGATTATGAAAAACTTACACAGGGTGTGAATAACAAAACTTTGGATATTGTGCCTTTAGGATTGCATATTTACGATCGATTTGCTGGTAGCAGCAGCGATGTTTTGTGGAATGTGAGAGGGGTTATTGTGGCACCTTATCCGCCACCCATGTCTAGAACTGAATATTTCTTACATCCCTTCACTGTTGCCACAAGGACTTGTATTCTGCTACTGCTGTTATTTTGCGTTTTTGCAGTGTCTTTTATTTACTACCGGCAACACCATACGAATGAATTGGACTTTGGCAAATCCGCTTTGTATGTTTTGGCCGTGTTCATTTGTCAATATCACGCAAATTTTAAAGTCGAAAGGTTTATGCACAAGCTGATTTATTTTCTGATGTTCCTCAATGGTTTCATTCTGACCAATTTGTATTTGGCCAAATTATCCACCCTGTTCGTGCAAGATGTTTATGAAGCGAAAATAGAAACATTGAAGGATCTTAACAAAACACCACACCAATGCATAGTAGCTCAAGTTAATTTTAATTTTTTAGACAAGTTACCTGATATACAAGAAGTTGTAGTTCAAAAGTTAAAAATTGTTAGTGTAAGCGAATTATTGCAAGCTCACCGTGACCTCAACCAGTCAAATATGTTCATGGCCTTGGAAAATAAAGCGGATTTTGTATTATTTCAGCAGCGTTATCTCAAAGTTCCTCGTATGTATAAAATCAATGAAGCAATCTTTACAAAGCAGGAGTATTTTACCGCACGGCGAGACTTACCTTATCTTCAGTTATTCAATCGTTATTTGAAATATATAATGGAATCAGGTATTCTAGCTAAATTTATAGAAGATACTAACTCCGATGGCATTCATAGTGGAGAAATTCGTTTCTTTAGTGAATCTGAAAGCAGCGATGTGCTTTTAGATTTTAATTATTTTAAGACTATATTTCTTTTTTTCTTATTCGGTATGTGTGTTTCTCTAATTGTATTTATACTGGAGTTGTTATATGCAAAATATGTTGAGAAAATCAGCCTTGGTCTTGGAAATCGAATTGGAGTAAAATAAGAATCAAGCAAAATTTGAAAATGGTTCTTGTTTTGAAAGTTCATAAATTATAATCGCTTTTATTAACTTCATACTTTAAGTATCACTTACCTTTAAACTTACAAATATTTAAATCCAGAACAAATGGGATCATTTAAAAAAAAATAACTGAAAATGTCAATCAATTAAATTTCACTCAATTTCTGAGACATGGCCGTATATATTAGTAATCCATCTGCAATGCCCGCTATGTTAATCGAACGAAATGGTAAGAAAATTGATTAAAACTTCTCGTATTGGAGGTCGATTCTCATTCTGTGAAACGATTTTTTTAGATTTTCATAATACTTTTGATACTCGGGGCAAATTCCTGTTTTATGATAATGTGAAGTGAAAAAAATAAATTCATTTTTTATTTAAATTTATCACTCTAGCTTTTCAGATATACATATCGTTAGCTAAAATGCAAAAAGACGTAACTAACAAAAAATTCAAAATCGTGTTTTTGATCGATTATTATAAATGCCAATGAACTACATGTCTTCACAAAATTTTACACTTCTGGGATCAAAAATTGCGCTTTTATTAACAAAAAAACAAAGGGACGTAACTACAAGTGTGTTTATTTTATAAATGAAAAACTACGTTATTACTAATTTTTTTTTTCAACAAAATATAATGAAATGGTTTCCTTTAAAAACTGTTTAAAGAATTCCATGGATGACCCATTAAAGCATGTTTTCTGACATGTTTATAGTTTTCATTACATAAAGTTTTTTGCTTCTCCTGTAAAATTATATTTTGTTTTCTCGTTTATGATATGAAAATATTATGCCATTCGATTTGTACTAATAAAACTTTTGTAACTAAATTATCAAAATTTAAAATCAAATTCAAAAAAATAATAAAAACTTGCAAACAATAAATCCAAATACATGCATTAGGGCGGTTCGATTTTTTTTAATCGTATAGCAGAAACGTAAACTATACAACTATATTATTTTTGTTGTTTGGCCAATGTAGCTGTTTAATAAATTAGATTTTATTTTAGCTAATACGGCCTAAAGTTTTATATGTAATTAAAAATGCATTTAATATATACTTTCCAAACGTTTCGTGAATGTTATGTTCACTTTATCAAGGGATTCGTCTATTTAAATTAAAGAAAATATATTTAACAATATTATTACAACAAACATTTGTCAACAATTAATTATTACTTACAAAAATAGAAATACATTTTTTATTGCATTGAACAATAATTTGTTGTTGACAAACATAAAGACATTAAACATGAAAAATTAAATTAAACACAAACTTACAAATTTATATCACAGGTTAAATATTGCAACACAGTAACTGACATTAATGTTTTGTGTGTCTTCTTTTAAGTTCATTAAGGGTCCTCATGATATCGTTTATAAGTCTCGTAATGTGTGCAAACTGTGCATTCTTACGCCCTCGTAAATGAACTGTCAAAAATTGTATGAGAATTAATTTACACAAACTGCTTAAATTTGCCCAACAATTATGACTCGTAAACTTGCGCTCTTCAATTGTGCATTTATACAAACAAATTTTTTTAATGCTTACCGCTGTTTTCAATGAAAACTTCAAGTGTTAATAAATCACAAACAATAAATTCTTGTAATAACATACAGCATATTAGTGTTTTGGCTTTCTTTCTGCATGTTTAAAAACAAATTTCATTTATTATTCACAAATTTCAACTTTTTTTATTATATTTTTGATTATTTTTTTTAATACATTTTTTTATTGACGTTTCAGTTTAAAATGACAGTAATTGTTTAAAATTACACAACAATTAAAAAGGATCTTCATGAAACGAGTCTCGCAAGTTTACCCATTTGCACAAATGGCAATTTTAAGCGATATCATGAAGACCCTTATTGTCTTTTTATACCCTCCACCACAATTAGTTGTGAAGAGGGTATATTAAGTTTGTCATTCCGTGTGAAACTTTTTTGTCATTCATCTTAGACCCCATAAAGTTTATATATTCTGGGTCCTTGAGTAATTCTAAGTCGATTTAGCCATGTCCGTCTGTCTGTCCGTCTGTCCTTCTGTTGAAAACACGCTCACTTTCGAAAAACCCAAAAGAACTAAACAAACTGGCTGTTAAAATGCTTGTAGTTATCCTAAGAAGTTTGGAATTGAAATTCAGCCAAATCCGTTTAGTAGGATCAGAGCTATGAATTAAAATGTGGAACCACCACCTAAAAAAAATTGATAATTTTGTTACAAAAACTAACATACATGGTGGAATAATGCACAAAAGAACATAAGATTTTGCAAGAATTCGTCTGATTCAACTGGAACTGGACCTAGGCCCCATATATACCCTACTCCCGGAAAACAGTTTAGTACGCCTAAGACCATAATTAATAATTTTGTCATAACAAAAGTTGGCTCGTGACAGTTTTATAGGACTAGAAATGACACTGTGAAGTTTCGTGAAGATCGGTCCATAAATTACCCTAGGCCTCATTTAAAGCCCACTCTGGTAAAATAATTAAATACGCGGTAAACTTTCTTCCAGTTTAGCTTCATATGGCCAGAAAAAATGTTATGCAGTTTTGTGATATAAGGTCCATAATTTTCCTTAGATTCCAATTTAGCAGCCTTCTGAAATTTACTGCAAACGCTTAAACTAATTGCACCGCTGTATTGAAATTAATGTTTTTTAATACCAGAAATCGTTCAGAATTTTAGATGATTGGTTCATAGCTTACCATGGCTTTTATATAATTTGTTCTCCTGAAAATCATTAAAGTTCAGCTTAAGCTGATATTCTACTCAAGCTTTTTAAAATTGATTCTGATTGTCGGTCAATAATTTTATATAGGTCTAAACCGCAACAAATTTTAATGCAGATGTCTAATTTTAAAAAGATTATAATAATAAATAGACATCATACAGATACTACTCCTAAAACATTCGAAGTGTCGGTGGAGGGTATCATAGATTCGGGACAGCCAAATTTAGCACTCTTACTTGTTTATTTTCCTTTGTATCCTTAACGTCTCTATTGTCAATCTTTTCCTTTCGATTTTTTCTCTATCCAATCTTCGAACTTTGTCAAAATCTGCCGTATGATTTGTATTTTTTATGTGTTGGGCTAAAGCCGTACTTTCCTTTAATTTGTTTATGTCCATTTTATGTTCTGTTATTCTTGTTTCCAATGTTCTCTTTGTGGTACCAATATAAATCAAATCGCAGCTTTGATCTTTTTTCCCCTTACATGGTATTTCGTAAACAACATTGCTTTGTTGTTGTTTATTTATTGGTGTTTTTGTGTTTGTAAGTATTGTGCTTAAAGTTTTGTTAGGTTTGTAAGCAAACCATATGTTTTTCTTCTCTTTTGTGTCTTTGATGTTCTGTTTATCCGTAAGTCCAGGTATGTATTTTACACTATAAAATTGTTTTTTCTCCTTGTAGGCATTAGAGTGACCATATGTTTTTTTATTCATTTTCCTCACTGTATTTGTTATTAAAGTTTTTATAAGATTTTTTGGAGAGCTATTGTTTGTCAGAATGTTGTTTATCTTTTTTATGTTTTTTGCGTGATATTGTCTGTCACTAATGTTTAGTACTCTGTCAATAAAATTTCTGGCAGTATTAAATATTTGGTTCCGTGGTTGTGTTGCATGAAAATTCATGATTCTTCCCGATGATGTTTCTTTTGCATACCAGTCGAAAATTGTTTTATTTCCACTTATGCGTAGTTTCGTATCAAGGTATGCAATTCCTGTGTTGGTTTGTATCTGAATAGTGAACTGAATTTTCTTATGATATTTGTTAAAGGTCTTTAGGATTTCATCTTTATCGTCTAATTTTACTATAGCCAAAATATCATCTACATATTTTGCTATGTATTTTATGCGGATATTTTTATCTTGCAATTCCTTAATTGCTTCGTCAAGTAGAGTATCTAGAACTATATCAACGATATTTGTTCTGTAGTGAGAGTGGGTTATTTGATTGACAATTTTTTTTTATCGTATATGAAGGAATTATTATCAGTAAGACAGAATTTAAGTATATTTAAAAACTAAGATCTGGGAATTCTAGTGAAATCTTTTAAAATTTCCCATTTTGCCATTATGTTCTTAATTGCAGTATGAACTAGGATGTTTGTGAAAAGTGATATGACATCAAAAAATACCAATATCTCTCCGGGGGATATTTATGTTTTCTAACTGTAATTTTAAATGTGCTGAATTTTTTATGTTGTAGTTGCTCGAAATTAAGTTTTTTAAAATTTGTCGTAGGTATTTGGAAAGTTGGTAGCATGGAACCTTCATTGAGGAAACAATTGGTCTCAGAGGGATTTCAGTTTTGTGGATTTTCGGTAATCCGTAGATTCTTGGGGCCGTTGCCACTGAACAAAGAATACGCCTTTTTGCCATGAGTCTATGTATTCATTCTTGTGTAGGTCCGTTATGATATTATTGTTGTCTCTTCGTAATTTTGGTGTTGGGTCGATTCTTAATGCACGTTATGTGTTTTTGCCCTCTAATAACGTTTGCATCCTATTTTCGTAATCAGTTCTAAACATCTCATACGTTTTATATCCCTTTACTGCTTGTATTATCATAATGTCACTGTGCCTTTTCAGACATTTTCTCGTTTTATCACAAACTGTAAGAATCATTTTTTCCCTAGGTGTATTTGCCATTTTTCTGTTAAATTCCGAGATTCTATTCGCCAGCTAAGTTCTGACCACTTCTTTTTCTCTATCCGTATTGTCCTTTTATTTAGATTACGTTTTTGCTATGCGATCTTTTATTTTTTTTTTTTCATCCATACAAATCAACCCGCCCTAACATACATACGTGTTAAAAAATCTTTTGTTTGCTCTTTTAAAATCTATTCGCGTTTTTGGGGGTTTGCTATTTTAATTTCAGCAAATCTTTTTATACCACTTCTAACAAGGATTTTATTTTTCATCTTCTAGTTCTTGTTTTTATATATAGCGCCAGTGGTTATAACATACCCGGTGAAGAGGTTATTCCCAACCTTTGATTGTGAAACCTTAATAATTAATCTAATGAATCCCTCGCTCTTAATCATGTAAACTATGAAAGCACCTGGTGTTACTAGTGTCAACATTTCCAGCATAGTGGTTCACAGCTGTACGAAGTGCTATTGGTATTTTGTGATGGGACTAAATTGGGTTTAAATCTCTATTCTCGTTACTTTAATCATATTTGCTATCAAAGGAGATATTGAGCGTATGAAGTTTAAAATTGACACAAAACATCAAAATCAGCTATGCAAGTAACAAGAAAATAAGCGTTTGCTTTATAATGTCTAAATGGTAATTAAAACGAAAATAAGAATTCATTTTAAATATATGTGAGTAATATTTCCTCTGCCCTTACCAATGCAATTTTACACCGCCGCTAGTTCTTTTCAATTTTCTCTTCTAAATTTGTTACCATCTGAAGTATGTAACAATTCTAAAAATAGTTGATTAGTAAGATGTATTTGAAACAGTGTTCGAAAATAAACACTAAATATCGTTTCTTAATGTTCGTTTCGGTAGATTTGTGGAAAACACAAACGCTTATAGTGTTTGTGTAGAAAATATTAAAAAAAATAACGTTTCCCTGTTAGTCAACTTTCGAACACAAAAATAATACTGTTTTTATTAATCTCATCAAAAGATGAGAACATTTAATTCCGTTCGGTTTTTTTTTTTATTTTTTGAGAATCCACAAACGTCGATGTGTTCTATTCGGCTCATTAATGTTCGTCCCTTTTGGCTGGTAAAAAAACCAAACATTTTTTACAAAAACAAAATACACACACGAAAAAAACATTATAGAACATTAAAATATAATGTTTGTCTACAGTATCACTACAATTGTTCTGTTTTTTAACGAAGAACCGAAAATTACCGAATATATGTCGTTCCTGGCTATGTGAGCCGAACGTTTAATAATGTACTGTTTGTTTTCGAACACTGATTTGAAATGTCCACATTCTTTTAAATAGCTCACTTTACTCATTGTAACTTGTCCATCTTTTTCACATACACATTTTCAATGAAAACTATTTTATCATATGAAAATATATTGGCATTAGTTCACAAAAGGGAATCGACAGAGTTGTGTAACTTTGAAAAATATTAAGTTTTTTTCCAATATTTTTTCAAAATGTTCTTGCTATACCGACTCCATAAACTCCATAAAAATAAAACTAGTCCCAGCCAGACTTGGAATTCATTTGAGTGAGTTTTTGCGATAACCAAAAAAACTCAATACAAAATACGTTAAAGATTACGTTACTTGTACAACTGCCATAATTTTTTGAATGGTATCTAATAAAGCATTTACTAAAGAGAAAAAAGAAAATCCATTTAACTTTCAACATTTTAATTAAAACAGATTCAATTTGGTTGCAGATGGAATGCAATTTTCTTCACAACCAAGTAAACTTAACTATCGTGAATAACAAGTGGAATTTTTGTTCCCATGAAATTTTCATTCCCTTCGAAGGGAAAAAAGCAACCGTGAATCTCATGTGAAAAATTTTTCTAAGTTCCAGTAAATGTAAAAAAGAAGAAAGATTAAAAACAATTTAAAATCAATGAAATTTTTATTCAAATATATACACGTATATATTTTAAAGAAAGGTTAAAATAATAAAGCAAAATATTTAGTATTGGAGGGATAGTTTGATTACAGCGTTAATTTTCTGCAATTTTTTAATTTTATTTAATAAAATATTTTCCAAAATTCTGCCACCACGTCTGCCCAAAGATTCACAAAAAAGCAGGCAATCGCCCATTTGTATTGCATTTTGTTGACCAATATGTCGGTTTGTGCCTTATTAACGGATCTAGCCCTTAATATTCGATTTATATGAGTAACAACATACAGACATGTTCTGTTCCCTAGCAAAAATAAAGTGAGCAAATTTAAGGGAAGAGTGATAAAATTACGAGGGAAAAATACTTTTCACGATAAGAGGAATTTTCCCCGCGAACGTCTTTTGGCGCTATTATTCTCCTTTGAATGACCTTTCTTCATGGGAGTTTTGCAGGATCGCAAATATGTGAAAAGGGGAAAATTTTTGAGGGAAAAATTATTCACGATAGGGGTGAATAAGTACTCGAGGCTATCAAACACTATTTAAAGGAATTCATCATTTTGATAAAGGCCATTAAATAACTAAAGAACTTTTTGATAACGGATACTTTTTACTTGCTTTCGATTAGACACCAGATCATAATAATTATTCCAATTGCGGCAATTTAATAAACTGGGGAACTATTGAAGGGCGTTTTGGAAAACCAATTGTTGAAGCAAAAACGGGCTTTGTATACTGTGAATTTGGTAGTGTAATAGAAATTGATAAAACGCGTAATACTATTCAAACACTCTGAATTCAATAAATATTAAAAATACTTTACAGTCCAATAATATAAAAAGAATATTAATTTTAAGGTTTATTTGCATGTGATGTATTACCATTACAACCAGTTTTAAAACTCTAATTTTACATTGCTAACACTGATCCATTATATAGTCCTGGACAGAATTGGGTCTCTTTTTATTTTTCTAAAAAAAACCTGCCGAGTTCTTTGTTCTGCTGATCAACATCCAAATAAATCTGTTTGGTTACTTTGAAGTAATAATTGTTCAACTTTAACCTTTAATAATCTAGGAATTCAATTCTATGTGTTGTTTATTTATTAGTTTAAGATGTTAAAATATAAGTTTGAAACAAGTTTAAATATTTGAATTTATATGATGATGATATTTTAGTTATAAGTTTATTTATGTATATTTTTAGGAATTCTTAAGAATTTAATAAAGAAATAAAATTTTAAGATATAATTGTTGTTTTCTTATATGGCGCTTTCTGCGTTCCATACGACCTCTGAAAGCATTTTGTCCATGTCGTCATACAGATGTTCTATCAAAAATAAAATCCTGTCCGCCAAAGTGCGCTAAGTAAGAATATTTGCTCATCGATGACGGGGGGCGGTGTTAGCACTACTATTAAATTAATCTTTAACCCATTAAGGCCCTGCGTTGCGTTTTCGCAACGTTCACTAAAACCTCCCCTCAGGCATTTTGTTGTTACGTGATATTGTTATAAAGCACAGAGAAATAAAATTTAACTTAATATCTAATTAATATCTAAATAACTTAAAAATAACGCTAAAACTGATTTCTTCGCTGTATTGAAATTTATATTTTTTAATACCAGAAATAACTCTGCAGAATTTTGGGATGATTGGTTCATAGCTTACCATGGCTCCAATATAAATTGCTCTCTTGAAAATCGTTTAAGTTCAGCTTAAACTGTTACGAATCAAATCCAAGCTATTTAAAATTGCTAAAAAAAAGCATTTAACTTTGTTGGTACGTGATATTGTTATAAAGCACAGAGAAATAAAATTTAACTTAATATCTAATCGACCTGTTTTTGGATTTGTATCATACATAAGTTTTTTCTATAAAAATTTTTAATTTAAATTTTTAATTTTTCCTGTTTTTTGGGCACTTTTGGAAAAAGTTAAAAAAAATAAAGTAATATATAATATACCTATCTGAAACTTCTGAAAGAGATAGCTAACATACGAATATTATTATTTCTACTCAAAAATCCAATCATCGTAGACATTTGAGACTTTTTTTATGATTGGATACATCCGTGATGCGAAAACGCAACACTGGGCCTAAACCATATACAAATTACATAAAATTATCAAATAAAATATATTATACAATCACTTGCTATTTAAATAAAACATGTATACATGTAAATTATAAGTTGTTGCTATTACGCAGTAGGTAAATTCTCTATGTCAAGTGTGGTATTTTCCTAAAGGGAAGCGAACTTCCACCAAAGTAGGCCCGTGATAGGTCTTTGGGGGAAGAGACCGGTTCTAGTTCTAACAGTTTATATGAATAAGATATATTACTTTTACATGGGTTTGTCATTGGTTAATTGACACCATTTGACCAGTCACACATCTATTCTCAATGAACGTGTTAAGTGTTAGTTAGAACAATGTAAGATTATTTCGATACAATGTAGTATGTACCGTAATTCATTACTTTTTTTACCTTCTTGTTCTTTATGCACCAGTTAGATGATTAGTTCTCCTTTCACTGGTCATGAGTTCTATCTTTTTGAACTTGTTCTATTTTCACAAATCCAGGAACCAATGACACAAATTTCCAGCAGGGTTACTTCAATATTTGATACCATCCACTGACAGCTAGGATATTTCAGGAGTGGGCATTATATTGAACCTGTGGTAAATTATGAACCGATCTTTACGAAAGTTGACACTGTGATTTCTAGTCACTTAAAACTGTGACAGAACAAAATTTATAACAATAGAATTATTTTTTATGGTTTTAGGCGTACCAAAGTGTTTTTCGAGAGTGGGTTTTATATGGGTCCTATGGTAAATTATGGACCGATCAATTTACAAATGTGAAAAAAGTGACGTAGCAGTGCACCCAAAGTGCCTTGGAGCATATCATAATTGAATTAAAAATAAAATGTAAATGAATATCTTTTTTAATTTTTTTTCCTAAATACGTGATTAAAATATTTTAATTTAAAATTTTTGCAAATGCGCTTAATTTGTATATCGTTAAGGCCCAACGTTGCGTTTTCGCAACGGGAGTTATCTGGGCTCCCACGTATCCGATTTGCCCAAAATTTGTTTTCTATCATTACGACTTTGTTGATAGATGGTTGACAAAATAGAAAATCTTGATTATTAGTATGGCACAAGCCATTTTTGGAATATCGAATAAGCCGGATATTTTGGTACAGTAAACCGGTTATTTTAATAATACGGTTTCCTTACTTTTATTATAAACTAGCTGACCCGTCGAACGTTGTTCTGCCTAGAAAAGTATTGTTTTTGTGTATATTTAAAATACAGATACAGAATCAGGTACAGGTAATATTCGGTGCAAATAATTTATCTTTATTTACAAAAAAAAAAAAAAAATAGAATATGAAAATGTGAATTATAAGTAAACTATTAAATAACTTAAGAGAATATCATTGAAGCATATTGTGATAAACAATATTTTTCGTTTTGTTGTCAGGTGCGAAAATGAACAAAGAGGATGGCTTCCCAATACGGGAACTAGCGAGATAGAGTTGACCGTGTGAAAAACAGTCAATCTCCAAATTTAGGCCACAAACACTCAATGATTGCCCTTGGGATTTGTTGATTTTCATGGCGAATGCGAGACGAATTGGAAATTGGATTCGTTTAAACTCGAATGGCATATCGGTTAGGATCATTGGACTTCTCGGTAGGGATGAAACGATACGAGTAAATACAAGTACATATTCGATACTTTTATATAAGTACCAAGTTTTTTTGTAATCGATACTTAGCAACCGAGTACCAAGTAGTATCGGTAAAAAAATACTTGGTATCGGTCAAAAGTAGTCGTTTCACTTTGGTATTGAAATTAATCTTAAATTTTTGATTATTTACCAAAGCTGGAGCTGCAGTAACGGTATCAAGAAACCGTTTGACCAGCAAGCATGTCGATTCTGAATACCGAAATCCCGGGATTATTCTAAAAATTTAAGTCCCGAATACCGAGATTTTGGCCTTAGTAAAAATTCAAAAATTTAATATAAATCATACTGACCATGAACCGAATTTTTAACTGGTTGCAAAAAAGTCACAAGTGAATAAATGTTACATGCAATGCATTTTGTACCACGAAAACAAAATCAGAAGGTGTGGTCTTTTTTCTAAGTTAATGATAATAGAACTGCGCACGCAAAATCCAAGTTGTGCAAAAAGGTGTTAAAAACTTTAGGGGGTTCTACCAAAGGTCTTTGGACACATATTTGTTTAAGTTTATATGTTTGCAATAAAATAACGTATCAATTACACTGTTCAAAAAATTTACACTTTTTTTGAGACAAGCGGTGCACCTGGCGTTTTAACCTAATTGTTGTTTAGTAAAATTCTTATACTTGGCCCCTGCAGTGCCTAGGATGCCCCTAGATGGGTCAAATGTATGACCGACCCCACTTTATTTTTCATCCCAACCTTTTTTTTCTAACATACCTACTCGCTTTCCTCTATTTCTTAAGGGGGCTCCCATACAAAATGTTCAATGCAGACTAGAAATATATTGAAAAAGTCCCATAAATGCCCAGGAGCTGCCCCTACTGGGATATGATGTACTACCGACCTCAATTAGAGAGAAGTTATTTAATAATTTTATTGCGGAGTTTCGGTTTTTTTTAGCTTTTTCAATAAGCTAAAGCGTTTTTGAGTTTCGCGAACATATGTTGTGTAACCTCCTCCATTTTCGAAATAATGGTAATCTCGAAAACCAGAGCCAACCTAAAAAAAAACACTGGATTCAGCGTACCCGAATTATGTTAAAACGCCATGTGCCTGGCTTGTCTGTTTTCCAACTAGCATAGAGTTATCAGACGTCATTAATTTATTTTAGAAGCTTTTTACCATATAAATTTTTAATACATAATACTTCCATATTACTTTAAAAAAATTACATTGAACTGTTTTATTTTGTAATGAGTTTAATTTTCTTCATGAATTAATTTGTTTTAATACTTATGCATAAACAATCAATTATAATTATATGAATTTTACAAATTGGCTTTTATATATGAAATCCGAAAAACCCCGATTCTTTCCGGGATCCTGTTTTTTTGAATTAAAAATCCCGAATCCCGGGTTTCAAAAAACCTGGTCCCGTTTGGCATCCCTAGTAAACGCCTATAAACCACATATCGTCTAGGTCCATTTCCTCAATTTCTGGCTATAGAAAGTCCGTTATCATCTCGCGATAGCCAACACCATTCACAGTAATTGCTTGGCCGACCTCATTTTCGAAGAAGTAACCCGATAACGCCGCCAGCAGCAGAACTAACGGGGCAGCATGTGCATATGTTTTCCCATTTCCTACAGACCCGGTTTTCTGAAATTTGACAATTCTCCCGATTGTAGAAACATTTGGTCGATTATGCTGACCAGAAAAATCACGATGTGCACGAAATGCATTTTGATTGAACGCCCATTTTCGTTAAAGGCTTTAACAATCTTAACGCGCTGCTCAATTGTGTACCTCTCAATGGTAGAAGTAGGCAAATACTAAAACAAAGAAATGTCAATTTGCGCAAAAAACTTGACGTTAAGGAGTGACTCACAATTAACATCGTGGATTATTGTTTTGCTACCCTTTATTATATATTTATCATTTTAAAAATAAAATACATATTAACATTTAAAATAAATATATAGTGACATTGTTGATTTCTGGAATAAAAGGTGAATCAAGGTTGTTATACTGAACGTTCTATGAAATTTTGTTTCCTAAGATAAAAATGATTTTTCGAAAGGAAATTGTTTCTACATTTTTCATTAAGCACAAAAATTCTAATATGTCGCAGCTCTTATTTTTTTGTATAGTACTAAAACACTATTAAGAAAGTTTTAAAATGTTGCTTTCTATTCTTTTATCATACAAACGATACAAGTACCGATACAAGTAAGTATCGATACTTTTTTTCGATACTAAGTAGGTATCGATACTTTACGAGCGATACCACATCGAGTACAAGTATCGATACCTTAGAGGTATCGTTTCATCCCTACTTCTCGGAATGAGAACTTCCTCTCCTTTAAACTTTCCTTTTAGCACTCCATACAAAATGTATGAGAAAATGAATTTTCTTTATAATTTCTTTTTTTGTGGAATATTTTAGAAATTTTTTTGCTAACAGATCAAAGCATGATCAATTGCATAGCTTACGATTTGATTCATTTTCAATAGCACTTCTCGCCGGAAATTTTTCATAGCAACATAGAAACCTTTGCCGGCTTATGCGCAACAACTTAAATAAAGGCCATAGCATGACCAAATGATATAATTTATTTTGAGTAATTTTCAATGGTGCCGCCTATCGGAAATTGGTCATACCAACATAGAAACCTTTGTATGGTAATGCTCAAGAGCTGTGCTAAAGATCATAGCATGATCAAATGCACAGTTTATGATTTAACTCATTTCGAGTCATTTTCAGTGGCGCCACCTGTCTGAAATTGGTCATATCAACTTATAAACCTTCGCCGGCTCATGCTCAACAACTTTGCTAAAGATCATAGCATCGTGAAATGCAGAGTTTATGATTTAATTCATACTGAGTAATTTTCAATTTTAGATTTTCTTACTTGGTCAGAGACCATTCCGCATTGGTACGAATCATCGAAATAGGTCCAGCCGTTCTTTAGTTATAAACGTTGTAACTAACGCCACTTTCTTTTATATACATAATAAGATATTCTTGTAATTTAGGTATTTTTCTAATTGAGATATTGGGCAAAACTCAAATTTTTATGAGAAATGTCCAAACAAAAGTCAAAAAACATTTTGAACGACGTTAATTCAAATCTATTAAAACAAAAGTGTATTCCTATAAAAAAAAAAAACAAAAACCAGTCAAAATGCTACAAAAATTAAATAGTCAAAATATTTTGACTAATAAAGCGATGAAGGTAGGAAATGTAAAATACAAAGAAAGATTAAACGACAAAAGACCAAGATCAAGGCGAATTCATGTAAACGGTGGTGTCGATACTGCAACAAGTAACAACACAACAATGCATTTTGTTGCTGCTTTCGTTTGGCCGATATGTCAAAAACACAAGTAACTTTTTACATTCCTCTCTCTAATTTAACAAAAAAGTAGAACAACTGTGTTTTCAACGCCACCTGAAAAATGAATTCGCCTTGACCAACCCTTCTCATTAATTTTAATACAGTAGATTTATAAGAAAAAGTTTGAATTTTTAAGACATATTGTAATTCATATCAATAACTAAAGTATATTTTTGTAATCAAAATGAATAAATCTTGTTTTTGTTTTATAATAATTATTTTTTATTGTTAGGATTTTTTCTCAGAGCTTAGAAAGGGTTTAAATCGAATGCTGCAGGTCCATTTGGTAATTGACGTCCTTGTGTTTAATGGTCCAAACTTTATTATTTATTTAAGTAAAGCATGCATTCTCCTAGTGTAGAAACTTTATCATGCCATTTTGATTGACAATGACCATTAGACCAAATTGTGTTCAAAATTCTCAATTTTAAAAGATTGGAGTAGAGGTATATCTTCCATTTTAATATACTCTGGCTTAATACCTTGGGCATTCTTTATGATTTGTTGATACATGTAAGAAAAATTAATAAAACAAATATATATTCAAAATGTTATCCAGTAGTGGGAGCTTACCATTTTGTAATGTATTCTTTAAATTAGCCTTGACAATAACGATGAAGATATATTCTCAGTCGTGGTAGACTTTTTGCTGCTTTAACCTACTTCTGCTTTTCATGTAATGGGAGGCAGGACTTTTGCTGCTTTAAATAAAAAGCTAAACGCTCTCTCTGGAATATTAGAAAGAAGGGGTTCACAAGTCAAGCAACCTTCTCAAAGTTAAAAGTTAAAAAAGAGAGGCCACCCCTTTAGGATATAATTTTTCAATGCTTATCAAAAAACACTGCCAATACTGTCTTTAAAAAAAAAAATTAAAGAACCGCAAAAATATAAATGCTATTGACATATTAAATACATATTCAAAAACTCTCATATATATACGTATGATTATTATTTAATAGTTTTATAACGAACATTACTTATACGTAATGTAAAATATTTCCCTGTTGAAGCCAACATACACAGAAAAAATTATTTTTCCAATTCAAACAAAAAATTTGAAGAATCAAAAAATTTTTTTTTTGAAATAGGTCCGATAAACAAATTCGCATATTCAAACAATTTATTTGTATTTTGTTTATTGAAAAAAAACACAGATTTTTTCAAACAAATAATTTAACTGAATCAAACAAAAAAGTTTTTGTACAATCAATGACGCGCACACAAGCAAGCACTGTATGAAAAGATGAAGGCAGAGCAGAGCGGCCGGCTGGCTTTGAGACACATTTTTTTTGGTTGAATAATTTTTGAACGAAGTCTTATTTATACACACAATGTTTTTCTTTATGACATACAGTTGCGATATCCTTTCCTTTGCTAAAGAAGAACAAATGTAACCAAAAACGGCGGCAGACCGACTCGATATATTTTTCGTCATCATTCTATTTCTGTATTTGATGTGTTTAAGTAAACAGTTTGAAAAAATTTAATACGGGATTTGGTTTTTTTTACCAACTTTGAAACCAACCAAATATGTATTTTGTTCTTATAATGTTGCTGTTGTTTAAAAAGAGTGAAACGTTTTTTTACCTGCTATTTTTTTGTTTTTTTTTTACTACAGACCTCGTCATACTATTTTATCATTTATCATCTTTCTTATTGTTGTACTTTTTAAAGTGTCCAAAAATAGACTGTATGTGTTTTTTGTTGTAGTTCTTATATTTCACATAAAGAAGTGTTGCTTACGATCAAATAAAAAATGCAAAAAGACGACAACATAAAGGAGCGTTAAAAATTGTATACAAAATTATGAAAACTTGAAACCAATAACGCGTTTATTATATTTTTGAATAGTTGTCCACATTTTTGTTGGTTAAATAAAAATCAAACAAAAATATTAATTAAATCAGTAAAAAAAAATTGTAGAAATTAAAAAAATGTTCAAACAATATAAATAAAGAAGATTTTTTACAAGGCTTCGTTTAAATGTGCTAAATTCCCATTTCATACTATTGATAGACTGAAATTTATGTTGATGGAATAAGCTATTCCTATGCGCATTTCACTGCTTGCATAGGCCAGGTCGTCAGGAATCTTTATCGTACGATTTTAGAAAAACTAAAGATATTATACAAACAAAATTGTTAAGCGAATAAAAATTATAAGCAGAAATTTTACTTGTAACAATATCAAAGCTTAAACAAAAACAACAACAATAAACAGTGAGTTTATCTTTTCTTACAATCCGTATTATTTCGAATAGAAAAGTTTTAATGCAAATTTTAATAAAATAATGCAACAAGTTTTATACTACAGCCCATGAAATTTTAAGGCAAGATGCATTTGGCATTTCTCTACCAGCATTCGCAAAACAGTTATTTAAAAAAATATACTTACGTCTTTCATTGTTACTTTTTGTAATCGTATGAAACGCCTTTTGATGTTTGAAATATAACATTTTGCATAGAACAGTCGCGGCATTGTTGAGTGGTATGCATTAGAGCATCCAGTTCTTCGAATTTTGGCTTTGTCCGAGTAAGAAATTCGATTTTTGGATTTGAAAATTGCTCGATTAATCGAATAATTCGAAGAATTAATATAAGTTTATCCAATGTGAAAAAAAACATCTCAATTTGAACTCATATTTTTATTTTATTAATAAACCGCAACAGTGAGGTGAGAGGTGCCAGCCAGTTTTGAAAAACATTAAAAACCAATTTTTTATTTCTTAAAATCGAATGAAATTTGAATCGGTGTTGATTCTCCGTTAAATTTTTTTAAAAATCACCGTAGTTTTTCCTGATTTTAAGAGAAGTTCAGGTAAATATAAAAAAAAATCCTCTTATAAAGTATACATTGAATAACTATATAAAAGGATTTTTTATAAACTCTTAAAACAGGATATCTTGAAATTCTTTTGATTCCAATTACACTCATATGTGTTCGGTTTCCAGAACTTGGCTGACGACTTTTATTTATTGTTTTGTAATCCCCTTTTAATTTCCTTTATTTAAAAACTCTACTCTATAGGTTTGGATAATGTTTTTAACGTATAACTATTTCATGACAAAAATCAGACACTTCGTTTTCAAACAAGGACAATTAGATTTTTAAGACGGATCTAATGATATCTTAAATGTCAACATTCAGCCGATAAGAAGATACAAGGTAATACAAAAACTGACGGTCGGGTAATAACAGGTAACCCATAATCTGACAGTACATTTGACGTTTAAAGTCAGCGTAAAAAAACTGCAGTCAAAGTAGAAAAACTGTAGTTTATTTCACTTCTTTATTTGTCATTAGTCAAAAAAAAAAAAAAAAAATGTTTGCCTTTGCTTCTGATTCACTAAATGTAAACTGCCACTATCAAACCAACTCAAAAAGCGAAAAGTTGTTTAAACATTTTCGTTTTCGAATCGAGGAATTTGGATGCTCTAGTACGCATACAAAATATTTTATTTTCCAGGATTCTGGCATGGGCTATTTTGGCTGGAAGGGTCGCTATATATGCTGAAATATTCACAT
The DNA here is from genome assembly GCA_930367215.1 of Pollenia angustigena. Lineage (NCBI taxonomy): Eukaryota > Metazoa > Arthropoda > Insecta > Diptera > Polleniidae > Pollenia > Pollenia angustigena. Next base: position 99,539,021 of record OV884059.1, on the reverse strand, counting down.
AGACCTGAGACTTAATAACATCCAAAAAATGAACGATCTCAGTGACCACTTAAAATCCTCTGTACGTAAGATTATCATACCGTTTAATTGCGCGTGCAGATTGTTTAACGTAGCATGAGCAGTGTGGCAAATAGTGTTGTGCAAACTCAAATAAATGCCTTAGAACACTGACAAAATAATTTCAATTCGTTTAGTATCAACTAAAAGAAATAATAAAAAGAATTTCTGTCGAATAGAGAAAGTATGCCATCACGAGGGCAGATTAGCCTCCTAATAATAATTGTTTAATTATAAGACTGTTTAACGGAAAAAAGATAAAACCCTGACATTAAAAAAGAAATCAGAGTTCTCAAATCAGGTTAACTGGTTGGTTGCCCAGCTTGGAAAAAAATGTTTAAAATTCGGGCACAGTGTAATTAGATCAGAGATTAATTTTGATCAATATCCGTTCGACCTGTGTGATAGTGACCATAAGCATACACTTCTATAAATACATATAAACTTATTTAAATAAATGTTGCGAATAACTAATTCAGGTTGCAGAGAACCATTCTCTTTTGCATTTGAATTTTCTTGCCATCGATTCGCACGGACATCCAGTCTTTCATCCCTGGCATCAAGCGACTCATATCATCTCGCTGACAAAACTGAGTTAATAGAGTATCAGTTTCGCACTCTAAAGTTTTCCCCTTCTTTTTGTTTGGGAGTGTGGATGTATGTAGGTAAAAAATATAATGACTTACTTTCGAACGCGTTCATTTTGGGACATTCCTTGTAAAATTCATTGGTTCTTTCAGTAGAATTCTAAGTAGTACTCTTGTGTTTTTCTGATTATTCAACACAATATTTTGTAGGCGAAGTTTTTACTGGGTAATTTGAAGTGACAGCAAAATAAATAATTAAAACTACATACATATTTATATTGAAATAAACTGATTTTTAAGAATTCATAAAATTTAATTTCTTCAAATTTATGTGCATAAACGTTATTGAAATAAAACAATTGACGGTGCTAAACTAATAAATTTTTCAAAAATTGCTGGTAAGTTGCTACAGAAAAAGTAACTATAACAATTTCGTAACAGAACAGAAACAGAAAGTAAAGACTAACTGAGCCTTAAAACTGTATATTTTTTATGTAGGAAAAATAAAAAAAAAGAATTATTTGTCAAAATTTCTACAGAAAAAAGTGATTTTATTCATGGGATTAACATATTGTGGGCATTACAGTGTCGAAGGTATAAAATGGTAGGTGGGTATGTAACACACCGTCGGAAAGGTTAATTTGTCTAGTTTCTTTGCATATGTTTTACTTTTAAGGTTTTAGAAGCACTTAAACACAAATAGGAAAAAATTCAAAATAGTGCATATGCTAAGAATGAAAAAAACCCTCGTCTAGAGTTAGAAATTATTTTTTTTTATACATAAGCCGCTCGTATCCCAAAAAAGGACCAAAACTACCTTAAAGGAAAAGATAAAAGCTTTCTTTTGAGCAAAAAAAAAAACATTCCCGCTAAAAAAAAAAATAAAAAAAATTTTAATTAAAAAAAAAAAAATTTAAAAATGTTTAAAATAAAAAATAAATTTTATTCAAAAGATGGATCAAATAGCTATCGAAGCTACTTGTGACAAATTTTGCTAACACCTATAGGTAATAAGTTACATGGATAAGAAAGAACACCTGTATGGCCAAAATGTCAAACTTTGAACCCCACTAACTCAGAAACTTTAAGACCGATCTTGTTGAAAATTTGTGTCTAAACCAGGCATAACCACTCCATAGACTCGCGAGCAGTCAATAATTGTATTTTTCACAGACACGGTCGGCAATTCACATGTATACAACAACTTTGTTTGTTGCTTGGTTATCACTGGTCTAAACTACTATTCAACAGGACGAATGCGGTTATGACTTTTTTAACTTCCTATTCGTAAGCGAGGGTGACCTTGGTGCAAATTTCATCCTAATCGGTAGACATCGATTTCAAAATTGGGTCACTTTCCATGAAATCCCCCATATGTATATAAAATTAAAGTAAAAAATTTACATAAATTATTTAGTTTCATGCTGCACAATTAAGTTATACATTTTTTAAGAATAAATTTAATTTCCATTAGCGTTATCTATAAAAAAATTAAACAGGTATCTAAAATGTTTTTAAATCGAATATTATATAATTCTTTTAATAAGCGTTTATACAATAGAAATAATTATTTGAATAAGGGAGCATATCTTTTGTTGCATTAGAATAACTTATACACGTGTTGCTTTTAAAAGGGAATACAAGTTGAAACATTGTTGCATTAGAATTAATGTTTGCTAATCAATATGTAATAAGATACGTTTTTGTATCACTCGAATAAAATTCTAAAACTGAAGTAATTTAATAAAACTGTTTTTGAGGTAAAAATCTGGACTCTCTGGACTTCAAAAAACTCCAAAAGAAAACAGATAAACTTGCATATTTGGAAACGCTGGACATATGGTCCATGTTAGACCTGCCAGTTTAAAATTTTGACATGATTTCATTTTAAGGCCAACATTTATGTTATAGTATGGCATTAAACGCTATTTTCGCTTTGTTTAAATATGGGCCTCTTTCAGTCAAATATAGAAGGAAGATTAGGGTTGAAAACAAAATTATTTTTTGGCCACATTTTATCCAAAAACTAACACAAAAACATAGTAAATGGGCACAATGATTTTATTCCATTTGCACCATTTTCAAAATACTTCGTTCATATGACATTTATATCGTATTTATAGAATTTAAGCAAATTATTTTCATAATTGCTACAATTCAGCCAGTGATTCTGGGTCGACCGGTATAGAACCAATATATTTATGTGTTGCACACAACCGCACAAACGCACAGTTCTCTCTCCATTACTGCGGAGTGGGTATACAAAGTTCACGAAAGAGATGTCTAGCGAAAATATTGAAACTTGTAAAATGTTTTTTTTTATACTCGCGTTTTTAACTTAAATTATTTAAATCGTTTAGAAGATTTATATATTATAATAAATTTTGTATTTTTGCATTAAATAAATGGAACCTTTATAACGTTTCGGAAAACAAGGAAAGTGTTTTTTTATTGTTAGAAGTGCTTTTCTTTCGTTTTAAATATCTGTGCCGTTTTCTAGCTCTCTTTCCAGCCTTTTTAATATCACCAAGTTGCTTGGATACTTGGTGGATATTTTAGCGCTGAATCCCAAAGCCACCCTATATACTCCACGAAACGTATCGGCGTTTCGCCCGGACCACGCAATCGGCGTTCTCTCGGGGAATATACCAAGGTGTTTGGATCCTTGGCTGGTATTTTGGAGCTGTAGCCCAAATCCACCCATATATACAGTCCACACTCGACGAAACGTATTGATTACACAAGATTTAAAGTTATCCCAAAACCAATATTAATGTCGCAAGAGCATTTAAATGCATTGGCTCGGAGACTAAATCTGTCTAAAAAGAAGTCAGAAGTTTTAGCTGCAGACTTAAAAAGTCTTCATATACTTGAACCTGGTGTCAATGTTACCAGCTTTCGTAAGCGTCAAGACAGCTTTCTGCCGTTCTTTTCAGAAAACGATGATAACACGTTTGCTTATTGCAACGATATTAAAGGAATAATGAATGCACTGAATTTAGAGTATATCCACGAGGACTGGCGTATATTTATTGATTTATCCAAGAAGAGTCTAAAAGCTGTTTATTCTGTATTACGATAATACCAAAAATCCTATATCAATTGCCTATGGAATGGGTACTAAAGAAAGCTATGTTTCTATAAAATTAATACTGGACTCCGCAAAATATGAAGACCATAGGTGGCCGATCTATTGCGACTTAAAAGTCGTTAGTTTCCTTTCATGTATGCAGGCTGGATACGTTAAGTACGGATGCTTTTTATGCACTTGGGATAGCAGATGAAATGGCGACCAGTATTCCAAAAAAAAAAAAATGGAAGTTGAGAGCTAAGGGAACATTAGGAGAGCACAAAATCGTTCATCAAGCACTGATAGCAACTAAAAAAATCCTCTTACCCCCAGTGCATATCAAACTTGGTGTTGTAAAATACTTTGTTTAAAATCTGAATACAAATGAATCAGCATTCAATTTTCTGAAAACAATGTTTACAAAACTAAGCGAAGCAAAGATTAAAGACGGTATGTTTATGTTCTTCAACCATAGAAACATTAGTGCAAACAGTAAATAAGTTTACAAACATAATGTGTAATATGTTACAGAAAACTCTAAGAATGCAATCGATGTTATTGCAAGCTGTACTTAACAGGCCATGAACTGTTTAAAAATTTGTTTTTGGAACGTAAACGGCATCCGCCAACATAAAAACGAAATAGAATACTTTCTTAAAAATAAGCAAATTGATGTCATGATGGTTTCTGAAACTCATTTGACCTCAAGAAATACGTTTAATATAAATGGTTATATACTATATGATACCAAGGAACCTCGAGATAGAGCTTGTGGAGGTTCTGCCATTTTAATAAAAACCCGAGTCAAACACTACCTAATGTGTGATCATCGTGAAGATTATCTCCAAGCAACGAACATTTGCGTTGAGGAATTAAATAGAAACCTAGTAATTACACTGACAATTATAGAGGATGCCCTGTATATACTATCGTCAAGCAGTCGGTCGGACCGAAAACTAATCCCCCTCAAATGGAGGTAACAAATCAGGTAAACACAAATGCAATTCAAGCCCCCCAGCCTAGTAATAACAGAACCTCTTACGCTAACGTCCTAAAATCAAACCATGAGCCAATGCAAGGTGCCTCGCCAAGTATTGATGAAACTCAAGTTTCTAATTTAAGTCGTTTAGAAAAAACTAGAGTTTGCTAATAACCGTTAAAATGTGAATCCGCGGTTTCGGTTTTAAAATGATTAAAACCGGTCGGTTTCGGTTCGGTTTTCGGTTTTGAAAATATCAAAGTTAAATTCATGCATAAACATATTTATTTTTTTGCATGTAAAACAATTTTTTTAATTTGTTTCAATTTAGGTACTTTTATTCGCCGTTAAGTGTATACCTGGGCCTGACCAGGAGGCTTATTCTGAATTGCGATGCGAAAATCAATGACATGCGCAAATGAAATGCGATGCGAAAGAAAATTGGTATTCTGTTAGACTTTCGCAATCGCATTCGCAATTTATTTCAAATCGTGGCAACGCTGCTCAAATATACGTCAGTGTCAATAAACGTCAAATTAAAAATAAAAAAATTGTTTGTGTTTGGCTGTGAAAATTGTTTAAAAAATATATTTAGGACATTCTGTAATAAGAAAAAAATAATAAAAATGGATTTTGTGGCACTGTGGTTCGACGACGAAGAAAATGAAAGTGTTTTGTGTGTACTTTAAAATCGGCCCAAACCTATTAAAATTAAAGTTGAAGTCAAATATTTTTTAACTGATTTATATATTTCATACTTTTTCCATCCTGCAGCTTCTCTAATAGGTGGTCCATTGATATTTAGTTCTTCAGTTAACGTTAGCCACAAAGTTTTTGCCGACTGACGTGCATTTGGTGCTTATTCAGAAATTCTATCATTATTTCAAATTGACGCGGTTTGGTGGTCTTATTGCTTGCTTCCCTGAATTAAATAATAAATATATGATGAATAAATAAATAAAATAATAAATAAAATAATGCTATTTTGTTGTCGAATAAATATTGCGAATTTGACATTTGTTTTCGCAATGTAGAATACCGACTTGTCAACTTTTCGCATTTGAAATGCGATTAAAAAAAACTTTGCGAATATCGCAATACAGAATAGCAATTGTTGTTCTCATTTTTAAATTTTCGCATCGCATTGATTTTCGCGTCGCAATGCAGAATAAGCCTCCAGGCATTTTTTGACTTTTGCAGTTTTTTTTATATAATTATTAAGTATAATAATTAGTATTGTGGTTATTTTGTTGAACTATTTTTGGTTTTTAATCCAAATTTTTAATATTTTTAATTAGGCTTAAGTTCATGAAATTTAATTTTCATTAAATTATTTTTTTGAAGAAAGGAATTTTACAACATGAAAATTTATTAAAATTGTTATTGATAATCTTTCATTCTTGACGTGGCTCGGGCTCGAACCCTGGCCGGCAGGTTACCAAGACATGTTTCGATCACAACCACTCGATCTCCTCAGATGGATTTGCCGTCTTACACTCGCAGCCATCGACGACTGCTGACGTCAATAGTCAAACATCAATCCTTAAACCAAATTGTATTTAAACATTTGGTAGATCGAAATTTACTTTCCTGAATGATTATCCATTTTAATTGATTTTACATGTTTTTTCCTTACTTCTGTTTTTTCGTACTTTTGTCAAGAATTTTTCTTGAAGTCCAAGTACATTTTTTTGTTTTTTAATTTTGTCTTTCTCTTTTCTGTTGACCTTTTTCAGCACAACTTGAAGGACAAATGTACACATAGAGCTCGTGCCTTAGCTTTAACAATAATTAGTATTGTGGTTATTTTGTTGAACTATTTTTGGTTTTTAATCCAAATTTTTAATATTTTTAATTAGGCTTAAGTTCATGAAATTTAATTTTCATTAAATTATTTTTTTGAAGAAAGGAATTTTACAACATGAAAATTTATTAAAATTGTTATTGATAATCTTTCATTTTTGACGTGGCTCGGGCTCGAACCCTGGCCGGCAGGTTACCATGACATGTTTCGATCGCAACCACTCGATCTCCTCAGATGGATTTGCCGTCTTACACTCGCAGCCATCGACGACTGCTGACGTCAATAGTCAAACATCAATCCTTAAACCAAATTGTATTTAAACATTTGGTAGATCGAAATTTGCTTTCCTGAATGATTATACATTTTAATTGATTTTACATGTTTTTTCTTTTTTTTTTTATTATTAACTTGGATTAAAAACCATAAATAGTTCAACAAAATAACCACAATACTAATTATTGTTAAAGCTTAGGCACGAGCTCTATGTGTACATTTGTCCTTGAAGTTGTGCTGAAAAAGGTCAACAGAAAAGAGAAAGACAAAATTAAAAAACAAAAAAATGTACTTGGACTTCAAGAAAAATTCTTGACAAAAGTACGAAAAAACATAAGTAAGGAAAAAACATGTAAAATCAATTAAAATGGATAATCATTCAGGAAAGCAAATTTCGATCTACCAAATGTTTAAATACAATTTGGTTTAAGGATTGATGTTTGACTATTGACGTCAGCAGTCGTCGATGGCTGCGAGTGTAAGACGGCAAATCCATCTGAGCAGATCGAGTGGTTGCGATCGAAACATGTCATGGTAACCTGCCGGCCAGTGTTCGAGCCCGAGCCACGTCAAGAATGAAAGATTATCAATAACAATTTTAATAAATTTTCATGTTGTAAAATTCCTTTCTTCATAAAAACTTAAGCCTAATTAAAAATATTAAAAATTTGGATTAAAAACCATAAATAGTTCAACAAAATAACCACAATACTAATTATTGTTAAAGCTTAGGTTTCGAGCCAGCTCTTGACGAGTACGGACGTGTATCAGTGAGTAAGCAAAATAAAAAAAATTCGAAGTGAAAAAAAAATATTTGTAATAGCTGAAAAAAAAAAAATATTTGTAATAGCTGCAAAAAAGAACAGTAACTAAGGTGCCCGAAGAGATTTGTGAATGAGCCTCACAAATACACCCAATAAGGAGAGTAGGCCCAGCACAAATAGCAGAAATGCGTATACTGTGGTAAGCTCCCCGAGCGTGAGCAATGAAAACATTCGATACCCAGAATTAAATAAAAATTATTTAAGTGCAAAAATTGCCAGCGCAACTGGTTTTCCATACAGCAATTTAAGTGCAAGTGTGCCCAACCTGAGCAAGTGTGTTGATCCGACCGTAAATGTGGTTCAAAGTGTGAAGTCGTCTGACCAGAGGAATAATAACGAAAAACCTGGAACATCACGATTTGCATTAATTAAAAGTACTAAAGTGCAAACAGGCATGGACAGGTATATAACAATAACTAAGAGAAAGGCTAGCCCTAGGTCCACCCAACAGGAACGCATGGCCAAACAATACAAAGGCTCTAACGTAGTCTCTTTGCCAACAAATCGTAACAGATTCTCTGTACTATCCATACCTGACGATGAAGAAGCAGAATCAGCACATGGAACAGCCACTAAAGAAGTTAAACCGCCCCCTATCTATCTGCGGGAGCAAACATCAAATAGCATAGTCAACATGTTGATTCAACTGGTAGGTAAGAATAATTTCTACGTCGTTTCTATACGACGCGGGCAAATTCAAGAAACCAAAATTCAAGCCAGTACAGAAACGAACTTTCGTATTATATCAAGACACCTGGATGCAGAAAATAAAAGTTACTATACATATCAATTAAAAAGTGCTAAGGGATTGATTATTGTCATAAAAGGCATAGATAGTTCTGTTCCTACAGAGGAAATAAAATCTGCCATAGAGCTAGAGGGGTATGAGGTTAAATCTGTTCATAACATTTTGAACAGGAATAAAGTTCCTCAACCAATGCACCGCGTTGAAATATCGTTTGATTCATCGGTTCTCAAAACCAAAAATTCACTTCATCCCATATACAACTTGCGCTACCTACTCAACAGAAGAATAACTGTTGAGGAGCCATTAAAACGAAAGGGTCTCTCCCAATGCACAAACTGTCAGGAATATGGCCATACAAAATCATATTGTAAATTGCCTCACGTATGTGTGGTTTGTGGCGACGCTCATAAAACCGCCGAATGTAATCGTTCTAAAGCTGACCCGAATGTAAAGAAATGCAGCAACTGTGGCGAAAATCACACGGCAAACTATAGGGGTTGTAGAGTATTCTTGCATTTAAAAAAACCTGCTTTACTTCAAAAATATACTCACTCCCAATATGGTCCGTCACATGCGCCCAGCCAAGCCGCTGGCTCTATTGCTAGTACTTCACAAACAAACAATCAAAACCAATCATATGCCCAAGTCTTAAAAGGAAACCCTAATGCGAAAAATCCCCCGAGTACTTCTAACGCAAAGCAACCTCCAAACGCTAATGTTCCTAGGGAAGGTCTACAAATGCCTTCTGGAAATAAGCCTACCTCAATTGAAAATTTAATTCAAACTATGAATAACTTCATGGCCACTATGCAGAACATGTTTCAGGAAATGATGCGAAACCAGAACATGCTCCTGCAAGTTCTACTCAACAAAAAATGAACCAGTTAAAAATATGTTTCTGGAATGCAAACGGGTTATCCCAACATAAACACGAAGTTGCAAACTTTCTTCATAGGCATGAAATCGACGTACTTCTTGTCTCTGAAACACACTTCACTCATAAAAACTGCTTTAGGGTAAATGGATACCTTACGTATGACACAAAACATCCCAGCGGACGAGCTTGTGGTGGCACAGCCATAATTGTGCACAAAAACATCAGACACTTACCATTGCCAGAGTTCGAAGAAGATTGTATCCAGGCCACATCTATAAATCTTACTGATTTCAATCTAACGTTAACATCCGTTTATTGTCCCCCGAGGCACAAAATTGTAAACGATAAATTTCTCAACTTCTTCTCCACATTGGGCCAGAAATTCATTGCTGCTGGCGACTACAACGCTAAACATACATATTGGGGCTCCAGACTTATTAGTCCTAGAGGTAATCAGCTATACAATACCGTAACTGCAAATAATTTTGATGTGGTATCGAGTGGTGAGCCTACCTATTGGCCAACCGACTTCAATAAGCTACCAGACCTTATTGACTTTGCTGTAATTAAAAACATCAAGTGCGATCAGGTACTAGTTAGTTCCTCCTATGATCTTTCGTCTGATCATTCACCTTCAATCCTAATTTTAAAAGGTAACTCTGACGCTGCAGCTGCAAACTTTATTTCCTATCCAAACAGAAACAAATTGGTTAAAGTATAAAATGTATGTGAGCTCTCACCTATCACAGTGCATTCCCCTAAAAAATTCATCTGACATCCAAATAGCTGTCGACCGATTTACAGAAGTCTTGGATACTGCAGCAAGAAATGCAACCCCAATCAAGCGGACAAATAAACGTGCTCCTTACAATACATCGACGGATATAGAGACCCTTATCAGAGAGAAAAGGAAGTTAAGAAGACAATGGCAAACAGTCGTTCCCCAACCACTAAGGCCCAACTACAATTATGCCTGACCACTCTTCGCAACAAATTGAGACAGAACCACGAGTCTGCAATAGAAGGCTATCTAAACAGCCTAGACGCCACAAAAAACTCCAATTATAGCTTATGGAAGGCTGTACGGCATATGAAATGCCCTATAACCCAAGAATCTCCATTAAGACTGGAAAACCGCACTTGGGCCAAAAACACAGATGAAAAATTAAACGCTTTCGCGGGCCACCTTGAGAAAGTTTTCACGCCACATGATGCACATACTTGTTCCTGTCGTCCAATCATTCCTGATAAGGTAAACCATCCATTACAATTTAACATAACTCAAGTAAAATCTGCAATAGAAAAAGTGAATATTAGAAAATCTCCCGGACCTGACCGCATCACAGGGTCAATGATAAGAAACCTACCGTCGTCTGCTTCCAGAATCTTGCTGCTCATTTTTAACGCTATATTAAGAGTCGGATACTTCCCATCCTCATGGAAGAGGTCTATAATTGTGATGATTCCCAAGCCAGGAAAAGATGCTAGCCAGGTTGCGTCGTACAGACCGATAAGCTTATTGTCAATCCTATCGAAGCTTTTCGGAAAAATATTCGTTTTAAGTATAACTCCTCATCTAAATGAACACGACATCATCCCGGATCACCAGTTCGGATTCAGAGCGAAACATGGTACAATAGAACAAGTGCATAGAATTGTCACCCTTATTAGATCGGCGTTTGAGAAAAAGCAATACTGCTCAGCACTGTTTATAGACATTTCCCAAGCTTTTGACAAAGTTTGGCATGATGGGCTACTCATCAAAATAACACGAATGCTTCCTCAAAACACTCACAAGCTTCTGGAGAGCTATCTAACAGGCAGAACATTCATAGTAAGGTCGCAAGATAAATACTCCCCTCTCAAGAAAATTACTGCTGGTGTTCCCCAAGGCAGCATATTAGGACCGCTTCTATATATAATATACACAGCGGATATGCCAACAAACCTGAGCACGCATACCTCTACATTTGCAGACGACACAGCATTTATTAGCGTTAACCATGACCCAAAAGTCGCATCGCAAAATCTGCAGTCCCACATCAATGAACTAGAGGCATGGCTAGAAAAATGGAGAATAAAGGTTAACCCGGCTAAATGTGCTCACTTAACTTTCACGCTCAGAAGACAAACGTGCCCAGCAGTAAAAATAAATAACATCACTGTTCCGGTAGAAAACCATGTAAAGTACTTGGGAATTCATATAGATAGACGCTTGACCTGGTCTCGTCATATCGAAGCGAAAATAACGGCTATGAAACTTAAAGCAGCTCAACTACATTGGCTTCTCGGTGGAAACTCAAACTTGTCTTTAGACAACAAAATTCTGCTATACAAGTCCATCATAAAACCAATATGGACATATGGCATCCAATTATGGGGTACTGCATGCGCATCTAACATCCAAAAGCTTCAAAGAAGACAGTCTAGAATATTACGACAAATTGTCTGCGCCCCATGGTATATACGTAATGAAATTATCCACAGAGATCTCAACGTCCCCACTATCCAGGAGGAAATTAAAAAATATTCAATAAGCTACATCGATAAACTAATGGTCCACCCTTACTACCTCGCTCGGGGTTTGCTTCAGTTCGAAGGTCACCAGAGGCTAAAAAAAACCGATACTTTGAGCCTAACTAGAAGACAGTCTTAAAATTTGAATACAGCAGTTAGTGGTTACACTGGTAACAACTAATAAACAACAAGTAGAATTAAGATTTGAATACATATTGTAAATTTCGATAAGAAAGATTCAATAATAAAAATAAATTAAAAAAAAAAAAAAAAAAAAAAGCTAAGGCACGAGCTCTATGTGTACATTTGTCCTTTAAGTTGTGCTGAAAAAGGTCAACAGAAAAGAGAAAGACAAAATGAAAAAACAAAAAAATGTACTTGGACTTCAAGAAAAATTCTTGACAAAAATACGAAAAAACAGAAGTAAGGAAAAAACATGTAAAATCAATTAAAATGGATAATCATTCAGGAAAGCAAATTTCGATCTACCAAATGTTTAAAACAATTTGGTTTAAGGATTGATGCTTGACTATTGACGTCAGCAGTCCTCGATGGCTGCGAGTGTAAGACGGCAAATCCATCTGAGGAGATCGAGTGGTTGCGATCGAAACATGTCATGGTAACCTGCCGGCCAGGGTTCGAGCCCGAGCCACGTCAAGAATGAAAGATTATCAATAACAATTTTAATAAATTTTCATGTTGTAAAATTCCTTTCTTCATTAAGTATAATATTAGAACGAAATTGTATGTGTTCCTCAATTGCCCATTTGCAATTGGCCAAATGAAAGTTTTGTGCATATTGTATCCACCTGGGCCTGGTCACGCCTTCCCTAAAATATATATGTACTGCAGTAAATAAAATCAAAATGAAACGTTTAAGAAAGCAAACACAACTCATAAGAATTCTTTCTTTTCTGTTTTTTCTAAAAATTATTTTATTTCCCAACAAAATGGTCCTGCTATAGCCATAAAACTCCATACATATAAAAGTAGTCCCAGCCTTGCACAGGGGTTCGATAGTGTGAGTTTTTTATAAGGCCACAAAAAACTCCATACAAAATTCAAGTGGCCCAGGTGGCAGTTTATGCAAATAAGGTTTGTACTTAAGAGTTATAAAGATAACAATTGTTCTTCTCAGTACTTATTTGAATTTTAAGAATTTTGAAATACCTTGTCATTGTTGAAGGCTGTTATATATAAAGTTTTTGTATATGAAGTACGAGTATGAGGTTTAATTTGCAATTTCTTCAAGCATAAATACATTGTTAAAGCAAAAGCTAAAACCGAGGTTTTTTGTCGGTTTTCGGTTTCGGTTTTTAGGCAGTAAAAACCGCGGTTTCGGTTTCGGTTAAAACCGAACAGCAATCCCTAGAAAAAACCATGGAAACATAAGTGCAAACGGTAAATAATTTTACGAACACAATAGGTAATATGATGCAGGAAATACTTAGAATGCAATCGATGTTATTGCAAGCTGTGCTTAACAAACCATGAACTGTTTAAAAATTAGTTTTTGGAACGCAAACGGCATCCGACAACATAAAAATGAATTAGAATACTTTCTTAGAAATAAACAAATTGATGTCATGATGATTTCTGAAACTCATTTGACCTCAAGAAATACGTTTAAAATAAATGGTTATATACTATATGATACCAAGGACCCACGAGATAGAGCTTGTGGAGGTTCTGCCATTTTAATAAAAACCCGAGCCAAACACTACCTAATGTGTGATCATCGTGAAGATTATCTCCAAGCAACGAACATTTGCGTTGAGGAATTAAATAGAAACCTAGTAATTTCATCGTTATACTCCCCGCCTAGATTTTCAATACCGGAGGACCAATATTATAAATACTTTAAATCATTAGGACCGTGTTTCCTAGCCACTGGCGATTATAACGCTAAACATACCTTCTGGGGGTCACGACTTATAACACCAAAGGGTCGTGTTTTATGTAACACAATTTCTAAAATGGATTTAAATGTGGTAGCGAGCGGACAACCACCATATTGGCCTACTGATCATCAAAACATAACAGATGTCATAGATTTCGGCGTGGTTAAAAACATTCCCATACTGATGTCACCATGGAAATGGAAAAAAGAGTTTAATCAGTAATTGTTATTTTATATTTTGAGAGAAAATCTATCTCACTGAAAGAGACACAGTTACTTCACCGATTTTAACTAGCCCAGTGCTACAAATGTTATGTGAAATGTATGCAAATCGAATGTGGTTTAAAGGCCATGCTGCCCATAGGGCCATATGACCACAATGTACAAACAGAACATCATAGCTGGAAATAAAACAGCGTTTTCAGCCCAGAAGAGTTACTAGACCTGTTAACCCTTATGTGCGCGGCAAAAAAAACACCTTATAATGAGCTGCAAGGTACTCGGGTACCTAAAAACGCTGAAAAATATTAATACGCAATCATACAACTGATACAAATATTAAATATTTAAGCATTCCATAATTAAAAAAATATACTTACAGAGGTCACATTCGAATATAAAAAAACGTACAGATATCCGTGTACCTAGGTGAGCATTTTAGGGCGTAAGGAATAAATTAGTCACGCAAGCAAATTACAAAAAAAAAAAACAAGTAAGAGTGCTATATTCGGCTATGCCGAATCTTAAATACCCTTCACCATGGTGCGATAAGAACAGAAAGTTACATAAATAGCGTTCATTGGATGTAAATAAATCTATTTTGAGCTATCCCCACATTTAATTTCGTCGTGCCGTAGTTTTTCACAGTTTCAAAAAATTGAGATAAGTCTGTTTCCAGTTTTGCCAAAGTTTAAGTCTTCAAATCGTCTTCCCTTGCAGAAGTTTCATAGAAATAAGCGGTATTCAGTATTGGTAGTAAAATACCCTTGCAGATTTGTTAATCTTATTTTTTCTATCTCTCTCTCTTTTTTAGCGAATTCATTACTTTACAATAAATACCAAAAAGACACTCACTTTGTAGTATAAAATCGAATTAAGTAAAACGGACATTTACACTTAACACAAGGGTAAAAACCGCTATTGTAAATAGGTATTCAAATTCCCAAAATATTTTTCTTATGATAAACCTACGTCAAGATAATTTTGTCACGACGATTTGCCTTTATAAAATGTTTTCGTGATGACATCTTTTGAATAAAAAAGAAGAAACCCAAAGCAAACGATGAAAACATCTTTTATACCTATAGGTAAATTGTTACATATGCAATGGTATTTGTAGCATTGGCGTGCTAAATAAGTAAAAAAAAAATTCAAAATTCAAAAATTCAATTATTTGAATAGGTAATTGAATATTTAAATAAGAATTTAAGAAAATTTGCTCCGATCTTTAAGATATGAAACGGAACTATTTAAACAAAATTAATTACCTATAAAAAGAGAAAAATACCTATAAACAAAATTAATTAAAAAAAGGGTACAAAAATAAAATAAAAAAGAGGGTAAATTAAAAGGCGTAAATATGTATAAAATATATGTACATAGGTATATAAAATTTATAAATATATTTAACAAATTTTAAAAAGTCAAAAACCGTTCAATTTCTTTTTAGTTTAAAAAAAATTTTAAAAACCAAAAAAAAAAATAGCATGTAATGAGGGGGGGGACTCGAACCCTCAAAGCTAACAGAAAATTGTTAAAACCAGACTGGCGGCTAGACCATTCGGCCATTGAGCCACATAAACAAGTGTTGTTGATATGAGTACTTGATATCAATTAAATTAATCGTAAAATGAAGTATGTGTTTGTTGTTTTTGTATAATGCAAGAGGTATGTAATTTTAAGGAAAGAAATTCACCACGAATATTTTCAATGAAAAAAAACCACTAACAAACAAAAAAAAAACACACAACTATTTTACAGGGCTACCAGCACATATTTTTAAACGTAAAGGCACAAAAACGGTCGTTTTGGTTAATAAAAGTCGCAAACATATTTTAATGATTTTTATTTATCAATAATGCAACATAAACAAAACAAACAATTGCTTAAATTGTGTATGCTTTAAAATCACTTTTCTGCAAAAAATATTATATGTATTTGAATTTATTTTTGTATAAATTGCCTAAAAAGCTGACTAATATGTTATCCATGTCAACAATAAAAATTAGACGATTGCTTTTAATATTATGACTATCTTTCACTAAATGAAAACCTAGTTGCGCTCTACACCCAAATGCAAAAAAAGTAAATAATATTTTCATTATTCTTTGAGAAATGATTAAAAATGGTTGGTGACGTTACGTGACAAAAAGTAGACATTTCTGTGGAAATACCAATACCTATGTGACATAAATGTATAACAAACTAGCCCCCATAATTTGGCATTTTATTTAGTTTTCTAAAAAATGTTTTAAGCTTATTTGGATTAAAAGTAATATTATTTTTATAAATTGTTATAAATAACTTTTACCCAATCAATGATAATTCTTTTTTTTCATTTCAATAATTATATTTCCCGCTTTCCCGGGATTTTTCATGCGGGATCCCGGGAAATAAAAAATTCCTCATAGTTTTAGAAAACAGCTATTTATACTTTGAAATTTAGTTTTATATTCTCTTAAAATAAGCAACTGTGGATGGGTTGTCGATTAGATCAATAACAAGAAGTAAGTACATACGTAAATCAATGTCTCCTGATGCAATAAATCTACTTAAAGCAGAATAGGCAGTGCAACAGTTGATAATTAATAAATTAAGTGAAGTGAAATGTTAATAAAGAACATTAATTCAAAATAAGATGCAGGTAGTAAAGTTTAATTGTCCATGGACAAGTCTTAAAAATAGCAGATACCTAAACATATAGCTCCTTTATTGCAACATAGTCATATCTACAAAAACAAAATGCGATTAATGTTTTCAAAATGTACCGATTTAAAGATATATTTTGCTATAACTTCGGTTCAGTTTGAGATAAAATACGAGAAGGCATGAAGGAACACTTTGTTTAAATAACTTACAATTTTTGAATTTTTGAGATATGACTATGTTGCAATGAAAGAGCGATATGATAATTAGGTGATAAACACAAATTTTTTTCAATTTGTGTTGGTTTATATACCCTTGAAGTGCGGGGAAACCGAAATAAAAAAAAATTTGGAAACTCGTGTAAGATACTACAACATACAATTTGAAAAACACATTGTCCTACAGATTACAGATAGACCTAATGAAATGATAAGGTTTGTAAGAGGTTGATACTATTTTTTGCATGAACCTTGACATACATTTGACTGATATAGACGTTGTTTATAAAAAAAATGCTTCTTATTGTGAATCAAAAGCCTTCTAAAACGGTGCACTTTTAACTATTTATCCAACCTCGGTAAAAAATTAATGACATTTTTCGGAAACATGGTAATTAGTAAATAAAATAATCAATATACTTTTTGACGACTTACTAAGCGCTTTGGTTGTGTCAGAAAGTTATTTCATAAGCCGTTAAAAAGTGTTAATATATTTATTTAAAATATTTTATCTATTTTATGAATTAACTTTTTGATCTCATATCTTGAGTACCTCAATTTGTGTTTGTTTTTATTATTGTTTTATGAATTAAATTGTTATGTTTATCTTAATTTTTTATCTTGTATCTAGAGCATAATAATAATACGGTATTTACATATAAAACCGTAAGGTAATAATAATTCAAGTTCCTCATTTAATCTTAATTTAATTTTGTAGTATTTAAGGATTTCTTTTACTTACTTTGTAAACAAGTTACCTTACGTTTTTCATTATTTAAAAACAAATTTACTGTGTATTATTTATATGGAGCGGGATCCCGGGATCCCGGGAAATTCAAAAAAATTTCCCGCTTTCCCGGGAATCGAAAAACTCCGGAAAAAAAAACTCTATGGGCTATACATAAGTATGTGACATAAATGTTAAATAACCTAGCCTCTAGGTATCATGTCTGGGGCCTTCTAACGTAAGACGGACATCGTTAAATTAACTTCACTCTTCATATATATACATATGTATGCTTTATAGGGTCTAACTGAACAACCTAAACAAAAGCGGCAAGCGTATTTTTAAACATGAAAATTTTATTTAAATACAATTTCAATACAACAAACCGACATAGCGATCTGTCAAATAAGATTTATCAGCCGGGTGGTTTCTATTTCGCATTCTAATGGTTTGTTTCGTATAAATTGTATGCAAATGAGAAGTTTTGACATACAAAAAACGCTTCCGCTCTTATTTAGGTAGCTCAGTAAGATCTTTATTGTAGGAATTACAAACGGAATGACAAACGTGTATGTATAAACACTTTTTCAGCTGTGCTGAAGGGTATACAAAATAAATAAAAATAAAAATAAAATAAAAAAATAACATTTCCACTTGTAATAAAAATAAAAAAAAAACACAAATAAGAGTGCTATATTCGGCTATGCCGTATCGTATGTAAGAACAACAAAAAGTTATACATATAAATATTGTTCTTTAGATATAAATAAATATAACTTGAGCACCGCCAACTTTTCATTTCGTCATGCCGAAGAATATGACAAAATCAAAAAATTTATATATCTAAGTCCGTTTCCTCTTTTGCCAAAGTTGATGTTTGAAATTCGTTATATAAATTTTTATTCAATCTTAAAATCGTGTATAAAAAAATTTAATAAAAATAAAAAAAAAAATTTATTTTTGAGACTTGAACTCGCAATCTTACGAGCCTCAAGCGAGAACTTAGACAACTCAGCTACGAACGGTTTGATTAAACAAGCGTTAAATTAAAATATATTGAAAGAATTTTATGAACATACATACATGTGTATGCGTAAAAAACTCATTAAAATCCACCACTTGTGGTGAATATTATAAAAAAAACAATAAAAAAACCGCAACCAAGAGAAATGCAAGAAGAGATCAACAGCTTATTAGACGAAACACAATAACAACAATTACTACAGCAATGCCTAAAGGCATTGCAATAAGAGATAAATATAAAATGCAACAACAACAATTACGAAAGCAATGCTCCTATACATAAATAACTTTTGCTCATTCCCTGCCGTCAAATGAGTAGCTAACTACAAAAAAAGCCAACTTTAAGTTAGCTTGTATAGACTAACTTAAAGCCAACAACTAAGCAATGGAAAATTTACATTAACCAAAGTGTATACAAACACTGTATATTTTAAGTAGAGAGAGCCAAGGCGATTAATAAGCAAACGTCATTATAGTCAGCAAACATAGTTTTTTAATACAAAAACTACAATGCCCCGGTAGACTAGCTGGTAGCGAGCTAGTCTAGTAGCACCGAGGTTGCGGGATCGAATCCCACCAGAGACAAAAAAAAAATAAAAAATAAAATAAAGTAAAATAAAATAAGAAAAAATAATAAAAAGAAATAAATAATTAAAAAAAAATAAAAAAATTTTTACTTTGTGTAACTATATATTTTTATAAAGTTTTTGCTGGGTAGCTACAAAAAGTTAACTTTTAAGTTAACTGAAAGTAGTGCAGAGTCGGACAATTGACTACTTCCTAGGACATCGCAATGTTAAAATAGTTAGTTAATTTCATATAAAAGCAATGCAAGTGTCAACCACCACTACTTGAGAAATAGTTAGCTTTCAGTTAATTTAAAGTTAACTGAATGTCCGACAGGGTTCATACATACTCATGTGCATACATAAGTATGGCTTTGCAATAGCTAGGTTAAACTACTAGTTAGTATGTATTTAATTAAATTACACACAACTTTTTATGTACATATGTATATGCTTGCCGAAATAAAATAAAACACTGTGTCATTGCCAATATGTAAAATGAAAATATCGAAAAGCTTTATAGGTAATTTTAAAATCGTTTTAAGGACATAAACAAATTAAATTAAAAAAAGTCACCTGTGGTGAAGGGTACTAATAAAAAAATTTTTAAAAACTGGGGCAACCAGGACTCAAACCTGAAACCTCACTAGTCCTAGCCTGCAAGTTACACAACTCGACTACGAACGCTTTTGCTGAAGAAGCGTTAAATTAAAATATATTGAAACATCTGTTTGTTTCTTTATTCTGTTTATGGGCTTGTATGTGTTAAATTAAACGCATTAAAATAAATAAAAAACAAGTAAGAGTGCTATATTCGGCTGTGCCGAATCTTATATACCCTTCACCATTTTGCGAGCAGAATACAGAGCAACTAGACAAAAACTAAATAAAACTGGTAAATATTTTTTTTTTAAATAAGAAACAACCGGTTTTGAACTTCGCTTTTCATAAGGGCCCAGAATATATATACTTTATACGGTGCAGGATCAATATTGTAGAAATTACAGTTATATATACCTTTTTTACCTTCGGTGAAGGGTATAATAAGAGTAATTTTCGGGAATTCAGGGGTCTAATCACAGCATTCGATACTATCGTATCAAATAAACGATAGACACTGGCGTATCGAATGAAAACTCGATAAATGTAATGTCGAGTTACTCGATGTCGAATGCTATTATTTCAAATTCAATACATTTCATTCGATATCGAGTTTCAAGATACCAAAATAAATAATTTCGATGAATTTTGCTCGATATCGTATGCGGTGATTAGACCCCAGTATTTCGGTTATAACGCATACAAATTTCCGACATTTTGGTATATAAGTAGGATTTCTAATTTCCCGGACTTTTTCTATTCCCGGGAAACGAAACAAAAAAAATCCTATTCCCGGGAATCCCGGGATTCTTTGAATAAAACAATGATTTCATTAAATTAGTTCAAGACAACAGTTTTTACTTTTTTAAAAGACACAACAGTCCAAAAAAAATTAGCTTTAATTATTCCACACAAAACCAAATATATTGTTACATTCATATGCACATTAGGGGTGGAATAGTGCACGACTATTTGATTTCGATACGCTAGAATCTCCAACTTTGTGAAGTTTGTAAAAAAAAACGCATGAGCCAAAAAATTAGGGGTGTGGGATGGTGGTAAATGGCTCCTCATCGGGGTCAAAGCAAGGGGAAAACGATACAAAAGCCAAAAAAAAGTCTTCAAAAGTGTCCCTGAGTCGCTCCTAGCGGGAGCATACTAACCCCCTATCTGTGCTCCTTAAAGGGGCTCCCATAGTAAATATTATTTTTAATAAAATTATGTGAATAAAATCAAAAGTTGCTTTCTACAGAAGTTGGTTTTATAGTAAGAAGAACATCAAACAAAGATTATAAATTTGTTGGCCTGTTACCCGTGATTTCATAGACTTCAGATTCTTTTTTTAAGATTTTTTCAGGCTTTTCTATTTTCTTTACATTTATTTTTTTAGAATTTGTAGATGGTTCATCATATGGTGTTGATGATGGTGTATCGTGTACATTTTCATTTTCTACTTCAAGAAACTTGATTGACATTTCATCAGCAATTAAAAAGACCGTTGATTTATTGGCGTAGGAAAAATAGTTCGATTTGTAGGTAGTTTTGAGTAATTTTAGTAAATAATATTTTAACAAATTAAAAACTCAAAAAGTTTTATTTGAAAATCCCGAAAATTCCCGAAAAAAATTTTCCGGGATTAATTTAAAAAATATGTCCCGGGATTCCCGGGAATTCTTTCCCGCGTAGAAACTCTATATATATGTCATATACATAGGACATATGGCAGCCCTAAAATTTAGGTTTTTATAAAAATTTTGATGTTTTTAGCCCATTTTTGGAGTATTTTGCTCATAAATTACCCATTGTCTAACCGCTTTGATATTTTTATATACCGACGTGCTAAGGAATAATTTTACCATTTACTTAAGTTATATTTATATATAAACATTTATATTAACTTGTAAATATATATTTAAGCAAAGTTAATTATAAAAAGAGTAATTTTTGGGGATTCAGTATTTTGGTTATAACTCAGCCATTTTTTAACCGATTTGGCAGATTTATATACCGACGTGTTGAAGAAGAAATTTGCCATTTACTGTAGTTATAAAGCTTGGACTCGGGGAGACCTATGGTTCCCGAAAGTGGGTATTTAAAAAAAAATAATTTAATTTTGGTCATAACTTTTTTGTATCTGAACCGATTTTCCGAGTTTTTTATAAAATATGTTTTACTAGAAATTTCCGATATTTTGGTGTATAAGTCATATCCATAGGACGTATAGCAGCCCTAAAATTTAGGTTTTTATACAATTTTTAATTTTTTTTGTACGGGAGGTACCACACCCACTTCTTTAATCCCGCCCACATTTTGTTGGATGGTCTGTATTGGCAACCTTAATGTGTGTACCTAATTTGGAAACTTTGGCTCTTGTCGTTCTCAAGATATACAGAAATAAAAAAAATACAACAACTAGGGATTTTTGGAAAAATTTAGAGGTAGTCGTGGTTTTTTGCTCATATCTCCGTCATTTTTGGACCGATCTGGCTGAATTTCAATAGCAAACTTAAACGAAGTATATTTGACATAAATATACATCAACCTAGTCCACATCATTTCTGGGGTTTTCGGAAAACCCATTTCAACATACACACGGACAGACGGTCAGACGGACAGACGGACAACCGGATTTGAACTTCGCTTTTCATAAGGACCCAGAATATATATACTTTATAGGGTGTAGGATCAATATTGTGGAACATACAAACGGAATGACAAAGTTATATATACCCTCTTACCTTCGGTGAAGGGTATAAAAAAAAATACAACAACCACAAGGGATGTTTTTGGAAAAATTAGAGGCAGTCGTGGCTTTTTCGTTATATCTAAGCCATTTGTAGACCGATCTTGCTGAATTTCAATAGCAAGAAATGGTGGACTGTATGTAACATAAATGTAAAACAACCTAGACGGACAGACGGACATCGTTAAATCAACTTCTCTTCTCATATGGACCCAGAATAAATATACTTTATGTATACTTAAAATCAATATTGTGGAAATTACAAACGTTATGACAAACTTATATATACCCTTTTACACCTGGGGTGAAGGGTATAAAAATAGCTGTCCGGCTGCTAAAATACTATGGTTTTTAAGGATTATCAATTAAAAAATTTGGTTGAAAACGCCAAAGGTACCCGGGTACTTGGTGCGCACATAAGGGTCAAAGCAAATTATATTCCAGCTGAATATCCTTATCTTTTAGTACTCAAAAAAAAAAAACTCTATGGAGTTACAGTTACTAATTTTGTTTAAAATAATAACTTGGATCCTCTTACACAAAATCATATACACCCATGAACCACCATACCTTTTCGAGAAAATCCAATTTGCACGCTCTAGAAGATCAAATGAAATTATACACATAAAAATGCATGTAGACGACATGTTTTTACATCTGACTTGTCAACTTTTCAAGTCACATGTAATTGTGCATGTCTGTCAAAATGGCTGTTTTACAGAAGGTTTATAATATTAGGTCACAAACGTACATGTAATTTGCTTCTGACATTGTCTCTGTTTTTTTCCCATAGTTGTTGCAAAGACCAATATAAAAATGCCGCCACAAAAAGTTTTATTTACGCCGTAAAATAATTTAGCCATCTTAACATATTTTTCTTTTAATTTAAAGATACCAATTTAGGATGTTATAATGAAACTGTTTTTATGTATATATTTACATAAATTCTATTCAATGGTGGGTTGATCATACATATCTCGGTATTGTAAAATATAAATTTCAGCCGGCTAATGATTCCGTAAATAGTGGACGGCGCTGCCGGTTTCCTCTCGGCATAGATTTCTGATGTCAGATGGTTTGTCATATGGTTTGTCAGAAGAAAATAGAGCATGCTCTAATTGAAATTTTGTCAGATGACTTTGCATCTGACTTTTACTGAAGCAAAGTTTAAAAGGTAACACACGACATGTATGTATTTTGCAGTGAGAAATTTGACATGTCAGATGACAAAAACATGTCGTGTACGGTCGCCTTAAGACATCGAAGTTTAATATCCGTGTGACAGTTTTATGTTCATTTAGCCAGTTTTTTGAACACACTCCCTCCGTCCATTCAATTTATAAGCCACACTCTGCATTTTATAATTTTTGATTTTGATTCTGTATGTTATTGTTATACTATTAGGTTGTTTATTTACTTTACTTGCAGCAAGAGAGTAGACTTGAAATTTACAAAGTTTTTCTTCAAATTACGCACGAATATTGTTAAAAATTTTTAGAAAAATAAATATTTTATGTTATTAAAAAACTTTTAATTTAACAATTATGAAAATTAGTTTTGTTTTCTAAACAAAAACATAAAATAGGTGTGTTAAGATTTTGTATCACCCACAAGGTGTTAACAACTAACACAAAAAACTAACAAATATTTCAAAACAAAAAAATTTTAAAGCAATAAGTAAAACACATCAGAAAAAACTGGTTTTAGCATAATTGTAGTTGCTGTTGTATTGCAGTTAAATATGTAGTAAGTGGCGTGATTCAACCGTTAAACATTTTTGTCTTTTTTGATGTAAGAAAGATTTGCATATCACACGTAACATAGCGTTTACATTTGCCAGTACTGGCAAGACAGTAGCAATTCATTCAAACTTTTTCACTAATACATAAACACTTTTACAGCTATTTTGTTTTTGCATTGTTTTGCCAACTAATATGTATATGCTTACTGTCTTGCCAGTACTGGCAAATGTAAACGCTGTGTAAAAGTGAGTTATCAAAAATATACTGAAGTGTTAACAAGTAAAATTTGTTATTCGATTAATAAATTACATAAATAAAACCAAATTTTACCAAAAACAAACCATTTTTTTGTGGACCTTTTTTATTGAACTGTTCATTTCGGAACAAGTGGCTAAAAACGCTTTAGCTTTACCAAGGTGGTTCAGTTATTGTTGCTAGTTTATATTTTATTATTAGAAATTTTCAACAAATTTCTTGTTTCATAAATTTTAATGTTTTTTTTTACTCTCTCGTTGCGTTGAAAATAAGACATCATTTTCTGTATATGAACACACCTATTACTGTTTTTATTTATATTATATCTATGTTTTAATGAAATTACTATATGTAAAAATTACGATAATTATAAGATTATAAATGTTATTGTATTGGAAAACAATTAAATGAATAAAATAATCATTTAAACAATCCCTGCGGGAAATTTATGTTTATTGTTCTTAAAGCACTTATCCCGTGGTCAGTGAATTCAATATTAT
This sequence comes from Pollenia angustigena, assembly GCA_930367215.1. NCBI lineage: Eukaryota > Metazoa > Arthropoda > Insecta > Diptera > Polleniidae > Pollenia > Pollenia angustigena. Next base: position 99,514,146 of record OV884059.1, on the reverse strand, counting down.
GATAATAAGGAAGTAATTGTGCAATGTAGGTGAAAACATAACATGTAACTTAACTGGTGATTATGTGTTTGAAAGTGTTGTTACTCCAGAGGAAATGTAATTGACGTAAAACTGATTCTAATAAAATAGCCAACAGCCAAAACGGTCTGCGGGTATTGGCTGCTTTTATCTGGCTCTATTAATTTATACGAAGGGGATCTATCATATTTAAATGGTTAACTCAGGACAATGTCTGCTACAGGGATTGGTTAAACCGTTATTGTCAAAAAGGTGACATTTAACTCCCTCCTAGAAGAGCGCCATGTTAAGTGACAAATCCATTTCAGATAAAGTATAAGAACCAGAAATGGTCCCTACTGCTTTTGAACTGTTACGTGACAAGTTTGGTGTAAGTAAGCTTTCCTATAGGAATAGTTACACACAATTTTCATTTACAATCTAAGCAAATGCAACAAGTCTCGAACTGACCAATTTCAGGTTATGACCAGTCTCGCATTTAAAGTCCTCTCACGACGAAATGAACTCTTTTTAGTTCATAAACAGACATAAAATGTATGCCCGCCTTCTTAGTGATGAATGAATGAAAACAATACAGAGTTTCATTCGGCTGTGCCGAATCTTTGATACCCTCCACCAACAGTTATCTAGGACCTATGACAAGTTTTGGACTGATCTTCACGAAATTTGATAGTGTCATTTCTAGTAATATAAAACTGTGACATGTCTAAATTTATTATTATAGCATTCTATGTTACGGTTTTAACCTCTTCAGACCATGGGTACACATATGTGCACCTTAATAAAGGCCCAAATACACTTGTCAAATGCTTGACATCAAGCTCGTGTACGTGTGCTTGACATTAGAACATACATTTGCTGGATCAGCTGTCAAGCATTCATTTTGCATTTTATTTTGAAGTGACAACAACAGGAGCAAAAATATTAAAATATAGATAAAAAGTGTTTAATTGTGATTACATACTTTTAACTGTGTTGCTTTTTAATAAATAAAAAAAAAAATTAAGAAAAGAAGGAGAAAATTATTAAATATCATTTTTTTTCCTCCAAAACATATTTTTCTTTTCATCCGACATTTTCAGCGTCTGTTCGGTTCGAAATCACATTTAAAGTGTATGGGTGCTTGAAGAGTAACGCCAATACATTCATCAAAATCACTCGTCAAGCTTAATATCTAAATTTTTTGATTTTCCATCAAGCATCGTCGGTGTCACACATACAAACTCATTTTCACTAATACAACCTTAATGCTGGATGGGAATTTGACCAGTGTATTTGGGCCTTAAAGTATTACAAGTTTTAAAGACTAGCGACATCGTGTGATCAATAGAAACAGTTTAATTACTTGCTTTAAGCTAATGCGCTTCAAAACAATATCAAAAGATGTCAGGGTTTAGAAGTTTTAGCCATTATTTTTACATCTGAATTTAACTGTTTGAAAAAACCATACTGTTGGGATATTTTTCCTCAATAACTAAACGCTAAGACCTGAAGTACACATATGTGCACCTCTTTTTCTACCAGTTTAAATAAAAAAATTAAAAAAATAATAAAAACCGAAATTTCAGTTCAGTTCTGATCTTAAGAGATTAAGAATTTACGTTGAAGTTTTTCATATTTTAAGACCTGAGGTACACATATGTGCCCCCTTAATTTCTAAGAATTCAAATAAAATTAAAAAAAAAAAAAAAATACAGTTTTCTTATTTCCTCCCCAAAAGGTGTAAACAATATATAAGAAATGTAAAAATTCAATGGGTTATTGCTCGGGTCTAAAGAGGTTAAGCGCTCTTAAGTGTTTTTCAAGAGTGGGCTTTATGGTAAATTATGGACCTATCTCCACGAAAGTTCAATAGGAACACTTTGTGCAAAATCTTATATCAATATGTCCATTCCATTGTTTGTAATAAATTTATCAATTTTTTTTTTTTTGGTGGTTGTTCCACATTTTGATTCATAATTCTTTCCTACTGAACGGATTTTGCTGGATTTCAATCCAAAGCTGCTTAGGAGAATCAGAAACAATTTGAGACCAATATTGTTCTTCTTTTTAAATCGCTAGAAAGTAATCGTGATTTCAACAGACGTATAGAAGGACATGGCAAAATCTATTTAATAATACGCAAGGACGCAAATACATATCCTTTTTGGGCTCTTAGATGGATATTAAAAAAGTTTCACAAGGAATAACAAACTAAGTGTACCCTTTTCACAATTAGTTGTTGAAGACATAAAAATTTATATTGTACACAACAATTTTTACTGTTACAGACATGATTGTAATCTAGGGGGGCAGTGCGGCTTTCATAATAATGAGGAAAAATATAATACACGAGTTATTACCACGTAAGAACACGAAACTAATTGAGCACATGGGGGATAAGGTTACAACTGGAAATGAATTCTTACATTTACATTCAAGCTATTTCCCTAGTGCCTTAAGCGTAAACTCAAACAGTAAACAATTACAATTTAAAGAAGCAAATATATATTAAGAGGTGATTATAATTGCAGAGCCCGTTTTTGGGGCTGCCACGAAAATAATTGTTGTGGAAATATTATTTATACTGAATTTATGTCACATGTCATTCCGATGTTAGGTCATCATTAATTGGAGGATGCTTTTTGCTATTTTTGCTATGAGTGTATGTTGATCGAAAGAGCTTTATTTTAAATTTGCATGACGCACAGTTTTAGAATGGCATTGTTGACAGGAGCAAAAAATTGAACATAAGGGAGAAAAGATCCGAGATAAGTGGCGCCCAGAACTTGATAATAAAGAGAAAAATAAACCCATTAATAACAATAAACAATATGTTATAATCAGGCAAAACATAAATATGCAATTGCAAGTTTTTCCTGGTGCGACCAATAGATGCAAATAGAAGCAAAATATTTATCCGTCTTAGAGCATTTCGTGAATTTTGGCATCGATTTTTAAGCACATATTTTTGCAAACTAAAATCTTTACAGAATTTTTTGGATATTTTATTCAAAAGACCATATCAATAAAGCATACTTTCATAAAGTTTATTTAAATTTTGGTTAAAAGATTTTGCTATTACCCACACAATCATAGGTGGGGAGGGTATCGTTATCACTTTCTGAATCGAGCTAACTATTTTTGTCATTCTGCTTGTCTGTTTATGTAATTTATGAACAAATCACAGTTCGAAATTTTAAAGATAATTTCGTGAAATTCGCTAAATACCTCTAAATTGTCATAAGGAAGCATAAAGGCCAAACGAAAATGTTGAAAATCTGTTTATACTTTGGGAGCCATACAAATTTTTTTCCTGAAGGAAAGGCACATGGTCAATTAACCATCTAATAATGTTAATATTTCAAATAAATTCGGTGCAGAAATATACTATTTTCACCTAAATAACCTCACCAAATTTTAAAAAATCGATCTATGTTCATAGAATTATGAAATGCAAAATTCTAAAATGGCATGTCGAGAGTTCCCTTTTAGACGAAACAATCTCATATAGATAAATATATCTGTAGATAATCATCCTGATCGTGGTAGAAGTAGGCATATTTAGATGAATATTTTTCAACAATTTTCATTTTTTCGAATTTATTCAATGAGCTAAATTTCAGTTATGTATTTTATAAAGCTTTTTTGTAATAGTTCCATTCCTTCAGTTTTTCAGAAATGACTTTATACACTACCAGACTATTATATTGTATTTTCTTTTTACATTTTACCTTAGCCTTCCTTTGGAAAGCAATGAGGTATATTCTTTGTACAGAAAAATTTACAATTATTAGACACCAGCAGAATTTAATGCATTTTCTGGCCCGCTACGGCCTTCGTCAGCATTCTTTGTGTCTCACTGGATAGTGTAACTTTATAAATTGAATGTATTTAACTCAACTATTTTAACAAATAGAAACTGGGAATTATTTCCTTCCGAAGGTTACGAAAAAATGAAAAATGTTGAATATAATATAAAGTAACCTTCGGAAGGAAATAATTCCCAGTTTCTATTTATTTATGAACATTTTTCCATATACGCTGTCGTTATTAAAAAACTTAACGCCAGTTTTTGCAACAACTATACCAACACCGATAACCTTTTTTGTAATAGATTTGTAAACAGTGTTGTAATTGTTGTCATTTTTCTAACCAAGATACCATTTTTGAAAAACGCTTAACCTTCGCCACAAAAACACACACCACGATATGGGTGAATATTTAGCACAAATAACTCTTATATAATTTTAAGCTGATAACATAATATTGTTCTGGTGGGTCCATTACTGCCCATGATTCCCAAATAGGAAACATGCAAAAATGTATTTGTAAGAACTGTGGGCAGCGTTACCGTTGTTAGACGATATTGATACCCTATATGACCCTCTTTTTTTATTACCCTTTTGTATCATTTTAAACTATTTTGTGACACTTTTTGACCCTTTTTTGGAAATAGCACACACATTTTGTTTTTTGTTAACACTGCTGAATGATAGTGCTTTATTGTAAGCGACATGTTTTATTGTAAGCGACAAATTCCATACAAAATTTATATGAAATAAAATAGAAAAAACTCTCTCCTGTAAAATTTAATTTTTGGTGCTTACGTTATTTTGGCGGTTAGGGCTCGATATCGTCGGCTTAATATGCAAACCGGCTAAATCCACATTTTATGTAAATTGAGATTTTGATGTCGTGTGGTAGAGAAAGGTTCACATGTCTATCAAGCTGCAAAAAGGAAAAATAAAAAGTTTTTTGGCTCTCCTGTTAAATGTGCTTAAAGTGTGTTAGCAGGTTTGCTTATTAAGCCGACGATATGACTGTTGTGGGCTACCGCTTTAACTTAGTTTTCTACTGTACAGTTATGAAGAATGAACACAGGGGTCTAAGCACCGCATACGATATCGAGCAAAATTTATCGAAATTACTTATTTTGGTATCAAGAAACTCGATATCGAATGAAATGTATTGAATTTGAAATAATAGCATTCGATATCGAGTAACTCTACATTACATTTATCGAGTTTTCATTCGATACGTCAGTGTCTATCGTATGCAAAAAAAAATCGATAGTTTTTTGAATACGATCCCAGCATTAAAATTTTTATTTTGTTTGAAACACAACAATATTTATTTTAAACAATTGTAAAATATTATTTAGGATATTATGACGTTATGACTTGATAGCACACCTTGTGTATTAATTGAAAAATGCATATTAAATATTTATGAATTGTTTTTTTTTTTGTTTGCTTATTTTAGTTAAAGATTGCTGTGTTTGGTATGGTAATTGTTTTTTTACTAATAAACTCCATATAATAAACAATGAATGCGTGTTTATTTATATAAATTACTTAATTTATAAAAAAAAATTTATTAATCGGTTAACCGATCAAAAACAAAATTAACCGATTATTAACCGATTAAACCAAAATCTAGGTTAATTAATCGAGCGATTAACCGATTAAAGCAAAAGGTCGATTAAATGAATACCCTAGTAGATACTTTTTTCTATGTAAACATGAAGTTATGACTAAACTAAGGTAATTAAGGCATTGCAATTTATTGGTAAAAAAGTATAATGTATTTTTTATTAAACACGTTTGATATTTCCACAAATTTAAAAAATATATATAATTTTTTAATGTAGCCGTCGATAGTACCCATTAACGTAGAAACACCCATATATGTTTTCGAAATAAGCATTGCTTAAAAATAAACTTTGCAACAGACTCAAAAGTGAAACTTACAATTCCATGTTTTGTTCTCTTTATTTGTTCGAAGAGGAGATAGTGAAATGGACTTCAAGTAAAGATTAAATAACAAAATACAGAACGCACATTTCTAAAAAGTAGTTAGTTTACGCAAAAATGTTCGTAAACTTTCGATTTTATTTAAAAAATGCAATTTGGTGTTCGTTTCTTAAAAAAGTTTTGCACTCCAAAAGGGTTCCCTTACTAATGGCATACAGCATTGCACTTTCGCCCCTTATAAATCGACAGTGTTGATAGTGCCCTGTAAAATAGGTGACTTCGGTTAATATATGGGGCTATTTTTAAAACGGCGACGATTTCCTCAAAGATCAATAAAGCTACGCGAAAATTTAAAAATTCGGAAGCGTTTGCGAATATAGAGAAAATGATCGAAAATTTTTAATATTTCAAAAAAGCCATAACATTTATTAAAAGTCCCTAACACTAAAAGGAATGGCAAAAATTCGCAAAAATTGCTTAATTAGTGGAAATTTACAAAAATTTGGTAACAATGGTATCATAGCTATGCCTAATTTTTATTTAAAATCTAAAAAGCTTTAAAGTATCCAAAAACTAACCGAAAAAATCGCTTCTATCACAAACATGGCTTAAATTCGCGAAAAATTGCAATATTGGAAATAAACCCTAAAATTAATTTGAAATCGGTAAAAAATAAGAAAATTTCGGAAAAAAATAAAAGCATTAAAAAATTAAACTAAAAAATAAAGATTTTTCTGAAATTAAAATTTTTTGATTGTTTATAAAAAACTTTCTTTTTATTTTCTTAAAAACACTTGATCCTTTTTTAATTTTAATACCCTCTTTTGACCCCTTGTTCTGGAAAATCCATTTTTTGTGACTTTTTTCGAAAATGTTCAACGGTAACCCCGACTGTGGATATCATATGCTCGGGCTTAAACGACAATACATTTTTACTTGCTTATTTTATGCAAATATGTTCTATTAACTAGTTGCATATATTCTATCTAATAAGGCACTTTTGTTTTTCCTAATACCAATTTTTACTCATTTTAAAAGCATGTTTTAAAAATTTTACCGCATATTAAACGCGGTACAAAACTGTTTTAAGTGCATATTTCGCGTTTCCCTGGCAATAATTAAACTACAAATGGCAACGTAGTGCATAAAAACTAAAAGGGGTTTCATCTTATCTTTAATCACAACATGGGATTGGTTCAAAATTTTTTTCGACCCACCCTGATGACAACTGTGCTTTAAGGACGCCTGGAAGAGCCTTAACGCAGTTTAATATTTCACGATGTCATGGGAGCCGGAATATTTGTACATCACCGCTACCAAACAAGACGATATGAATATTGTATTATTAAAGTGAAATTGTTGTACATATAAATATTGTTAAATTGTTGTTAATACATTGTATAAGTTTTAATTGCCAAATTGTTCCTTTAAAAAACTTCCTTTACATAAAGGACTCTTATAAAAGTAAATAAAAATAATAATTTGAACACAGTCAATTCAAAACAGTGAACAAGTGAACAACAATTACAGAAACAGAAAACATTAAAACAATTTACAAGCACAAAATAGAAAAATTTAAAAAAAAGTAGAAAAAAACAATTTGAACAAAATTTAAATTAAAGAACAAAATAAATTTGTAAACCGAAAAATATAAACTGTAACTCAAAAAGGTGCCTTCGTTAGTAAAAACTTAAGAAAGGAGAGTTATAAAACCGACTTTTAATTTAAAATTTTCATCTTTAACAAACCAGAAAGTGTGAAATCAAGGCCTTTAAGTTTTATAAATACAAGTATTATTTGCAAACAGAAAAGAGATTTAAAAGAAATAAATTCCAAAAAAGAATAAACATAAAAATGCAATTTTACAAATTCATTATTTTATTTCTACTTGTTAGAATTTCCACTGCTGAATTAACTCCACCTGAAAATAGAAATGAGCCTAATTTTCCATTACGCATCATCAGTGAATTAAATCAGAAACTCGATATAAAATGGAATGCTGTGGTCACTCTAGACTTTAAACAGGAAATTGAAGATGCGCTTAAATCATTGAGTTTGCCAGTGCTGTTAATAACTAAAAACTTTGACACAAACATCAAAACATTATATCACGACCAGGTTCTCACTATAGTGTATTTGCAATTTTCATCTTTAAATGATGTCTATGACATCGTCGAAAAACTCTTAAAACATTCTCAATTCACCCATATTTTATGGATAATTCCAGAAGCCAGCATGACAAACTTGTGGAGTCTAGCGGACAAAAATTGGTTTTCTGGCTATACGAATGTTTTATATAGCACAGATGAAGGATTATTTAGTTACCAACCAGTGCCCAACATAACAATTTATCGTATCAATTATCTAACAGAGTATGTCGATAGAAAAAAAGTACAAGATTTTCAACAATATCCGTTAAAAGTTCCCATTATTTCAATTCCTCCACGTTGTTATTCTTTTCAAGACCGTTCTGGAAAAACAATAACTACTGGATATTTATATAAAATGATTAAAATTTTTGCACAACAGCATAATTTCCGATTAATTGATATTCAAGGCTATAATATGAGCTTTGATTATGAGAAACTAACACAGGGTGCGAATAACAAAACTTTGGATATTGTGCCTTTAGGGTTGTTTCTTTATGATCGCTTGGCTGGTAGCAGAAGCGATGTTATGTGGAATGTGAAAGTGGTTCTTGCGGCACCCTATCCGCCGTCCCTGCCAAGAACTGAATATTTTCTACATCCCTTCACTGTTGCCACAAGGACTTGTATCCTGCTATTGCTGTTATTTTGTGTTTTGGCAGTTACTTTTATTTATTACCGGCAACACTATACGAATGAAATAGATTTTGGCAAATATGCTTTGTATGTTCTGGCCGTGTTCATCTGTCAATATCACTCAAATTGTAAAGTCAAAACTTTTATGCATAAGCTGATTTATTTTCTGATGTTTATTAATGGTTTCATTTTGACCAATTTGTATTTGGCCAAATTATCCACTCTATTCGTTCAAGACATTTATGAAGCGAAAATTGAAAAATTGGAGGACTTAAACAAAACTTCACATCAATTTCTAACAACTCAAGATAATTATAATTTTTTAGTCCAGTTACCTGATATAAGAGAATTCATAGTCAACAACACAAAAATTGTTAGTGTACGCGAAGTGTTGCAAGCCCACAGTGACCTGAATAATTCATATTTGTCCATGGCCTTTGAAAACAAATTGGACTTCATATTCTCTCAGCAGCGTTATCTAAAAGTTCCTCGTTTGTATAAAATCAATGAAGCAATCTTGATAGCGCAGGAGTATTTTACCGCGCGGCGAGACTTACCTTATCTTCAGTTATTCAATCGTTATTTGAAATATATAATGGAATCAGGTATTCTAGCTAAATTAATAGAAGATTCTAACGTGGATGGCATTCTTAGTGGAGAAATTCGTTTCTTTAGTGATTTAGAATGCAGCGATGTACTCTTAGGTTTTAGTTATTTTAAGACTATTTTTCTTTTTTTCTTATGCGGTATGTGTGTTTCTCTAATTGTATTTATACTGGAGTTGTTATATGCTAAATATGTTAAGAAAATGAGCCCTTGTTTTGGAAATCGAATTGGAGTCAAATTGAAATCAAAAAAATTTTGTAAACGTTCCTGTTTTTAAAGATCATAAAAATAATGCGTTTTAAGTAGCACTTGCCTTTAAAATAAGAACTATTCAAATCGAGAGCAACTACGATCATTAAAAAAAAAATAAACTGAAAATGGCTATCGATTAAATTTCACTCGATTTCTAAAACATGGCCGAGTATATGGGTAGTCCGAATGATGGATTAAGAAAACCGATTAAAACTTTTAGTCCTAGAATGGAACTTTCTAAAAAAATTTGTAAATAGAGCGGCTTCTCATATGTGAAATAAATACTATAAATAAAAAATTGCTTATTATAATTTAAGCTGCTATTTATTTTTCTAAAACTCGAAAACGAATTGTGGACTTTGCCGAGAGTAAGTATATTTCGGCAGCTCAATTCCAAAACATGCTAAGTCGAAAAATTGAGTTTTGCAGGAGACCTTGTTTTTGTTTAACTTTGTCTTGGATAAGCCGATCAGCACCAACATTTTACAAAATTAAAGTAGAAGAATACTAAATTCAAAGATTAAAAAATGTTAAAACATTCTTAGTTAACTTAGGATGTTTTGGAATCGAGCTGTCGATTAAATATTAGCGCTTTATATGGTTTCTATAAATTATAAATCAATATTTTAAAAAAACAGTACACAGTACTTTAATTCGATGCGGCTTTACATGCTACATATGGCAAATTATGATGAGTCTTAATTTGACCATAGCTCACACACAAATGTCACCACCAAATAAAACTTTAAATTTTGTTATTGACTTACAAATGTTAATATTGTCATAAAATTTGACGAAAATTGTTTTTGGGAAAAATATTTGATAAGATAAGATACGTATGTCCGTATTTTTCGACCTTGACTCGCTGATGCCATTCTTAAAATTTCTGAAAAAGTATGGGCTAATTCCGATCTTTTATCGTATTGACCAATTTAAAAAAATGTAATACTTAGTCCATAGATTGATCTTAATTGATTTTTCGGCTCTCCTGAAAAATTTGCCGTTATGCCTTCCACTGTTAATGAAAATGCCTTATATCGTTTTTTTCATGAAAATATATCGTTTTTGCAATCGTATCGTTCTCTGGCTTATTGAGTATAAATATGTCCTAAATGGAGGGTAGGCAAATTTTGCAATAGAAGGTAAATAAAATTAAAAACTCCATTTGTTTGACAAATTCAGTTTTTTTGATAACAATGTGAAGTACCTATTTGTAAACGAACGAGGTAATGCCTTATTAAATCCCTATAAGTAAGCGAATGTGGTTATAACTTTTTCAACTTCCTTTTTGTAAGCAAGGGTGGTAAATATTTGCCTCCAATGCAATGGTGGGCGCTCCATAGCACAATTGTGCTGAGAGACTTCACATGTATTCTGAGCCTCTTTCAGGGTTGTCAGATTTTTTTGAACTCTATCGCCAAACCGGATGTCAGAAATCGCCAAACGTCAATTTGGTTCAGTTTTTGTATTTTTTTTTTTTTAATTCAATTTTGCATATACAAAACGCTAGTATAATATGTGAGTCAAAAATCGCCAAAAACTGAGAAAAAATACAAAATATTCGCCGAAAGTAAATTTTGTTTTGTTTCTGTAATTTTTTTTTAAATAACATAAAATGGATATGATCTCCATTTTCAGTTAAAAAAGCTTAAATTAAGTACACAAGTCTATAAGATCGTACTCTTCAGCCTCACTTATTTCATTACTGGAGTTTTGACCTGCATGCATACTATTAGAATTAAATAGTGACTGAATATAAAATTCACTTAAACTGATAACAAAACAAAAATCATGTGGAAAAAAGTTGCAAGTTTTTTTATATCAGTAATGATAACAAAAAATAACAAAATGTTAAACAAAATCGCCGAAATAATATAAATGGTAAAAAAAGCCAAGTTAATCGCCAGTTATATCAGAAATCGCCACAAAAGTCGCCAGTCGCCAAATGGGAAATCCCATCGCCAAACACGTTTCAAAATCGCCACGTTTGGCGAGAAATCGCCATATCTGACAGCCCTGGCCTCTTTAATTAAGTTTTCGATGAGACAGCGTCGAATGCACATGAAGCGGATGCTTACATATTTTCTTATATTTTATTTCAAGAGAATTTACCCAACAAACACACGTGTTTTTTTGACCTTTATGTGCTCGGGATGCAAAAATTACGTGGGCGGCCGGAAGACTACATTTGTAGTAATATTATTTTTGCACTACTTTTAGCAATATGCCAAAAAAATGAACTTTTTCGTTTTCAAGCTATGAATGCCGAATGATTTTTAATACATCGGGGGTAGAGTCAAGTACCCTACTTGCTTATTATAGTGCCCCTCACTCGTCCTAAAACGGATATTTAGGGTGGCCCTTAAAACTTGGATTTTTTGACTTTTTATGAATTTAACGCATTATTTATGTTAAAAGCTACAAAATCAATGTTTTTATGTGTTGAATAGTTAGTTTGGGTAGTAATCTTCCATTTTTGCGTTTTGTTGGAATAACACACTGAAAAAAACCAAGTGGCAACAACAAAACTAGGAAGTAAGAAATTACTACTTCTAACATTTAGCGCGGCACAAATTGGACTGAATATTATGGCTTGCCATGCAACGCAGTTGTTAATGACATCAAAATCTAAAATTCTGCGGTGGTACGTGGCGATCGCATTATTCGTTTACAAGAAAATTAGGAAAATTTAAAAAAGGCGAAAAAATTGGCTTTTTTGACCTTCATTCACTTATAACTTTTGAAGTAAAAGTGTTATCTTCAAGCACCACCGCAGAATTTTAGATATTTTAGTCATCAACAACTATGTTTTCTCCCAAGGTATAATATTCAGCCGAATTTGTGCCATATTACAAACAGTACAGCCTATTTCCGACAAATGTTATTAATTGATTAAAAAAACAGGGTTAATTTAAAAAAAAAACGTAAATTTATGCTACTGACATTAGTTATACATGAGTAATTAAGAACATAGACACTGTTTTCACTTTGGGAAACAAACTTCCTTTCCATGTGATAAGTAAATATACTTATATTTTATTTACTATTGTGATAAAGTGGCAGTAGATATATTAGCCGTCACCTTTGCGTGCTTATTAATTACACAGCCTCACAAAAATATAAAAAGGTTCTGACCCAGAAACCAGACCCACCAGTCCTTATGTATTATGACCTCCTGAATGCGATGCCGCCATAAGAATTGAATTCTATCGTTGGGTTTTCATGTTATTTACAAGGAAAGTCCGCAAAGTGAACTTACCTTATTTGTAAATTTGCACTCAATAATAATTGCAATGAGTTCGTTTCCAAAATCAAAAACATTGCAAAAGTTATGAATTTAAAAAATGCTGCTTATCACTCTATATCCGCTGATTTCAGAAACTTTCAGACCGAAATGGAAATTTCCCACCCAAAAAGCATTGGTGATTTGGCAGGCCACAGATTCAAGTTTTTATCTGCTTTAGCTTGGCAAATATTGCAATTGAAAGTTTTGTTATTTCAGTTTGTGCACAAATATCCTGAAGCGTACACTGATGCGAAAATGATTCATGATTTTATTACAGACACCAATTTTCTGTATCAACTTGAAGTCAGTGTACTTATCCACGCAGCTTGCATTGAACCACTAAAACATCTTACTTTCAAGGACGTGCTGTATCAAATATTTGAATATTTAGAGTTCGAAGAAATAAATAAAACATCGTTCTTGAATTTAATTCCCCACAAATTTCAATTTGCTTTTAACACAGACAAGCTTAATTTGCTTACTGCAAATTTGAAAAACGATGTTAACATTTTCCAAACAGTTTTAGCGGCTGCGAAAGATTCAATGTTAAAAAGATATATCGATAGACCTGTAGATGTATATACTCATTCCACAGTAAAATCAATGTGGAGAGAGTTTTTGCGATGGCGAAGAGGAACGAGGAATAATGAAAAAGGGTTTTCAGGAAAATAAAAAATGGAATGCTAGGGAACGAATAAAGAGATTGGAAGAGATGGAGAGCAATCAACAAGTAAAAAACGCTGGCTATCAAAGCGAATAAATCGATGTATTTGTTTGAATCGAGACTTTGATATTGATGCGCGGTAGTAGCATTTAGTTTCTGAGCTCGATAGCACATCTATATCCTCGTCATTTTATTTGTTTACGCCAATAATAGAAGACCAATAAAAGCTCTCATTTCAATATCTGTAACATTAATCCACACTTTTTTTTTTGCTTCTGCGCTTTTCTCATTTAAATTTCGAAATGGTGCCTGTGCATTTTCATTAGTATCCAATAAAATTGTTCGAGCATCGCTGAATATAAGATCAAATATGGCGGACTCAGTTAATCCTTTAGTTGATCGCGATGGGCCTACATTGGTATCATGGAATACATTATGAGCATTTGTACAAATTGCTTGATTGGGTAAAAGAGTAAGCCATTCAGTGTGGTCCTTAGAAATTAATATACCAGGATGCTGCAAAACATTTTGTTCCTCCTCAGCGTCCAGGTCTTCTTCAAAATTGGCTTCAAATAATGAACCCTCGTCCTGTACGTCGTCTTGAATATTATCTTCCTCGAGCACCATATATTCTTCTGCATCTGATTATTCTGGATGTTCTGACATTTTTATAGTTTTTGCAGGAACCGAATCAGTACTTGAGTCATCATCAAAGTCTCGTGCATCTTCTTTCTCTTCATCAATCTCCACCAAAAGCTATTGAATATGTTTTGAAAGTTCTTCGTGTGTTAGCCTTCAAAGAAATTTTTCACATAGCATACATATTAACAAACCGCATATACACATATATAAGTATGTAGCAATACGATGTGGACGCTTTGAAGAATTTCCGGACATTTTTATCGTTAAATTTTTTATTTCAGTTTTTTATCACAACTTATATCAAAATACGCACGTCTAATTCACTTTACTAGCAACTTTTTCTAATTTTTGCAATACAAAGAATAAAAAAACAAAACAATGTAAAATCATAAAAGTAAAGTACACTTTGTCTTTGCTCTATTGTGTTTGATGAAATGTTATTACTTTGATGCGCTTTCAGCATAAACGTGATGCAAAGAATTCAAATTTTTAGCAAAAACAAAAGAAAAACAATGTGTGCAAATGTAATAAGCAACAAATAAAGCTTCTTTGCATACAAACCACATAGTGACTACTGTAGCATGATTGCATTATTTGAGTAATGATAAATTCATTACTTTAAGTGACTGACATCCAAATATCGTATGTCACACTAAATGCACTCATGCTTAATTGTGAAAAGTTATTTGAAACCCATTTGTTTCCAACGTGGGAAAATATATAAAATACACACAAACATGTATTATTATTAGGCTAAGCTAAATTCTCATAAGTAGTATATGAGGTAGAATAATTTATAATTTAAGAACAATTAAAAACAAACACAGTGAAGAGTGCAACTCGATTGCACCTTCTATAGAAATAAAACAAAAGAAATTGTTTTAATTTACATGGCGATCCTGCCAGGCTTTTGGAGTGCTCAAATATAAAGCACCCAAAGCAAAATTATTAACCATATCTACCAGTCCTTTTGGAGTGCTACATTATAAAGCACCCAAAGTGGGAAAATATTCCATTTAAACCAATTCCTGGCGGACAGCCAAGTTTTCGCCAGATGAAGGTCCACAGCTATTGACCTTGGAATGGAAGAGAAACAACAATTTACAAGAAGACCCTTCAAGATAAATTTTTGAAGAGTATCCAAGCTCATCTAAGGAATCATTTGCCAATTATGGAAGTAAACAGACAACCCCAACCCAGCTGGAAAGATGCCACAAAACTCAATATAAATGAGTTGGAGCAGCTGATTAAATTAATAATAACTAACCTTAAAATTTAATGAAGTGCACCTAGAGTGAACTCATAGGTCGGTAGGCGTTAACCGCCGTTGACAAAAAATTGTTTCTCTCTTTTACCAATTAAAAAAAAAAAAAAAATATTTATATATAATTATTTATATGTCTCAAGTATTGACAACTTAGAAATAAATAAAAATATAACAATATAATCTTAAATATATATATATAATTGTAAATTCTTCATCATCAAATACTGGAAACTGATATGAATGATAGGAAAACCTACAGAAGAATATTTAGCTACAGCACCTAGAATAGAAGAGGAAACATTACGCTCAATAAGGTAGAAAATAAAAACAAAAAAATAAATTTAATTAGATATAAATATAGATATAGAAAATATAACAATGGGGAAACCTAACTCTAAGATAGAAAAACCGAACGCAAATGTAGTGAATAACGTAGAAATTATAGATCATACTGAACAAATTGATTCGTTGTGGACACTTTTCCTTATAGCTATAATTATTAGTACAGTAGACTTACTTTTAAAATTTTACCTACTTCATAAGAAATCCCTTAAGAGAAAATATGTAAGTCGAGCAAATGACTTAGATAAAGTATAGGAAAGGAAAAAAAAATCAAAGAAAATATAAATATATAATAATAACATATAATAAATAGAGCACTTAAATGGAATGGAACCAAATTGTAAACAAAGCCAGATTAATTAAGGAAGTATTCGAACGTACATACAAATGCCTAAATGTTGATAGACCTATCAGAGAAGAAACAATAAGACTTCATTTTAATAACCTTTTAAAAAATCTCGAGAAAATACGAGTCTTATTTAACGTTTATTATAACAGACTTACATTATCACATCAAGCTGCAGCAGATGCATTTTTTTTAGATTTAAACAATAAAATTACAAAAATAGCAGCAAAAAAGGATATAACAATAGAATTACCTAATTCAATACACGAAAGTGAACCTTACAACTTCACTATACCATCGACAACAGACACAATGACCCAAACAATCGTTGAATTTCTCAATACAGCTTCCAAGCTAATTACAGACTTCGATGGGAAGCCTGAAAATCTGACATCGTTTATCGATTCATTAAATTTAGTTGATACAATAAAGGGTCAACATGAGTTAGCTGCAGTATCCTTAATAAAAACCAAATTAAAAGGAACGGCTAGGAATTTAATAACTAATGAATCAAACATATCAGATATAATAACCAAACTCAAAGTTAGCGTGAAAGGCGAATCTGTTGAAGTCCTTTCTGCAAAAATAATGAGTACAAAACAATTCAATAAAACACCAAACGCTTATTGTAACGAAATAGAAAACCTAGCAAAATCCTTAGAAAATGCATATATCTCAGATGGTTTGCCATGCCAATTAGCAACCAAATACTCGACGCAAGTTGCTGTAAAAGCACTTACTAAAAACTGCACCCTTGATAAAGTAAAACTTATCATGGAGGCAGGACAATTTAACAGTTTGAATGAAGCTGTTGGTAAATTTATAAATAGTTGCACAGAGGCAACTGGGCAACAAAATGCCATATTATATTTTAGACAGAAACCAAACAACAATTTCCGAGGAAATTATGTAAAATTTAATAAAAGAAAAAATTATCCACGAAATAATAACGACAATAATAACACCAACAATAGTAATAATACTAATATGAATAACTTCAACAACAGAAACCAACAAAGGTACAATAACAATCATGGAACTAGAAACTACGTCAGAGCAACAGACTCAAATGAAAATGATTCGGAAAACTCGCATCATCCCCTAAGAGAAACTCAGTAAATAATAATGTATATAATCTGAACCTCAGTTTTTGTTTCTTCATTAATATTCAAATAGATAAAACTAACACCACAGTAAAACTACTAATAGACACAGGAGCTGATATTTCACTAATAAAAAAAAACACATTTCAAACTAAACCAAATAAATATTAACAAAACAACCACATTGACTGGAATAGGACAAGGTAAAATTAAATAAATAGGTAATACATTTTTCGATTTAAAATTTAAGAATTTCTTGATACCCCATAACTTCCAAGTAGTACAAAATGATTTTCCAATACCATGTGACGGAATCATTGGAATGGATTTCATTAAAAAATACAATTGTAAATTAGATTTCAATGAAAATAATGATTACCTTATCCTACGCCCCTTTAATATACCACAATCAATAGAAATACCGATTACGAATAACTGCGATGATATTATTTTACCACCAAGATCCGAAGTAATACGGCAAGTTAATTTTATTAACTGCGATAATGAAATACTAATTCCAAATCAAGAGTTTGAGCCAGGTGTTTTCATTGCAAACACATTGGTAAAATCTAATAAAGCATTTATTCGTATTCTAAATACAAATAACACTATAACAACAGTTAATAAAAGTAAAATAAAAACCGAAAACCTTTTCGAATATGATATAATAGAAAGAAATCCAACTAAAAATCTAGACAAAAAATCAGAAATATTAAACATTTTGCAGGAAAATTTTCCCGAACAATTTAAAAATGAATTAACTGAGCTTTGTGCCTCATACAACGATATTTTCGGTTTAGAATCAGAAGCAATCACAACTAACAATTTTTATGAAAAAAAAATTGAGAGTAAAGGATTTACAACCGGTATACATCAAGAACTACCGTATACCACATGCACACAAAGAGGAAATAGATAGGCAGGTTAAAAACCTAATAGATGATAAAATAGTTGAACCATCAAGTTCTGAGTACAACAGCCCAATTCTGTTGGTACCAAAAAAGTCACTTCCAAATTCAGGGACAAAAAGATGGAGACTAGTAGTAGATTATAGACAGCTAAATAAGAAATTAATGGCAGACAAATTTCCATTACCGAGAATAGATGACATTCTAGACCAACTCGGCAGAGCAAAGTATTTCTCATGTCTGGATCTGATGTATGGATTTCACCAAATTGGATTGGAGATAAACTCTAGAGATCTGACTTCATTTTCAACAACAAACGGATCTTATAGGTTTACTAGATTGCCCTATGGTTTAAAAATAGCCCCTAATTCTTTTCAAAGAATGATGACCCTCGCTTTTAGTGGTTTGCGACCAGGCCAGGCATTCCTTTATATGAATGACTTGGTTGTGTTAGGTTGCTCAGAAAAGCACATGCTTTCTAATTTAAAAAATGTTTTCGAATTATGCAGGAAGCACAATCTTAAATTACACCCCGAAAAATGCTCATTCTTTATGAAGGAAGTAACATTCCTTGGACATAAGTGTACTAACAAAGGAATACTCCCAGATGATAGTAAATATTCGATCATTGAAAATTATCCAGCACCAAAAGATGCTGATAGTGCTAAAAGATTTGTAGCTTTTTGTAATTATTATCGAAGGTTTATTCCAAACTTCTCAGAACACTCGAGGCATATAACAAGATTGTCCAAGAAAGGTGTACCCTTCAAATGGAGTAATGATTGTGATATCGCGTTTAAACATTTAAAGAAAGCATTAATGAGCCCAACACTACGACAATACCCAGACTTCACAAAGGAATTTTGTATAATAATATAGCAAATAAGCCTGCGGCGCAGTTCTAACACAAGAACATGAAGGAAAATATTTACCAGTTGCATATGCATCAAAAACGTTTACCAAGGGCGAGAGTAATAAGTCAACCATTGCACAAGAACTAACTGCCATACATTGGGCCATAACGCATTTCAAACCATACATTTATGGGAAAAAGTTTTTGGTTCGCAGTGATCACAGACCACTTTCTTATTTATTTTCAATTTTTCAAAATTAACGAGGATGAGACTCGACTTGGAGGAGTATGATTTTACTGTTGAATATCTTAGGGGAAAAGATAATTACGTTGCAGACGCACTATCGCGTATAACTATAAATGATTTCAAAGACATAAATCAAAAAGTTTCTTCAGTGTTAAGAGTCACGACTCGATCGATGGCCAATAAAGGAGAAAAAATCAGTAGTTCTAATAAACAGCATAACAATAATTCTAGTAAAGATAAGCCCAGTATATATGTACCCTTAACAAACTCTGACGTCAGAAAATACTATAAACTAAAGATTTCCCCCGGGAGATGTTATATCAAACGAGGAAAATCTATAGTAACATATATACAAATTAAAGATTTGTTTACTAACGAGAACTTTGACTTTGACAATTTTTCTCTAGGCTCGAAAATGTGGCCGGTAAACATAATATTTATAAATTACAAGTGGCACCTAGTGAGAAAATTTTTGAATTTATCTCTATAAATGAATTGAAAAATATGGGCAATAAATTTTTGAATAAAATTAAAGTAGCGCTACTTACTGAGGTGACCCAACTAGATAGTAAGAATGCCAAGGCAATTCTCGATATAATGCTGAAACATCACGATGATCCCATAGAAGGTGAACATTGTGGAACATATAGAACAATACAGAAAATTAAAAGATACTACTACTGGAAAAATATGTCGAAAGACATATCTAAATATGTAAAATCATGTCATAAATGTCAAACAACAAAGACAACTAAACATTTGAAAAGTCCAATGACCATTACAGAAACACAAAACAAACCAATTGACACGGTGTATGTAGACACAATAGGTCCATTTCCAAAATCAATTTACGGAAATGAATATGCAATCACGATAATATGTGATTTAACTAAGTACTTAGTAACTATACCAATACCAGACAAAAGCGCTAAAACAATAGCTAAGGCTATATTTGCTAATTTTATACTTACCTATGGTCCGATGAAGACGTTCATTTCGGACATGGGAACAGAATATAAAAATTCTATCCTATCGAAAATTTGTGATTTATTAAAAATTGAAAAACTAACTTCAACAGCTTACCATCATCAAACATTAGGAACAATAGAAAGAAGTCATAGGACCTTTAATGAATATGTACGTTCTTATATTTCAGTGGACAAAACAGACTGGGATGAATGGTTAAAATACTTCACATACTGTTTTAACACAACACCTTCAACAGTGCATAATTACTGTCCATATGAATTAGTTTTTTCAAAACTTCCAAATAAATTACAACAATTTGATAAAGTAGATAGAATTTCTCCACTATATAATATAGATGACTTTGCCAAAGAAGCAAAATTTAGGTTAGAAGTAGCATATAAGAGGGCCCAAATATTATTAAACAGAAATAAAAATAAGCATAAACTTAATTATGATAGGAAAATAATAGACCATCATTTTAAAATAGGAGATTTAGTTTTACTAAAAAATGAAGCAGGACATAAGTTGGATAACCAATATAAGGGACCATATAAAATTAAGAAAATAGATATAAGAAATAATATAACCATAGTAGATAATAAAACAAAAAAAGAACAAATAGTTCATAAAAATAGAATTAAGTTATATCATACTAATGACACACATGTTTGTGTGTTTGTTTGTTTTCTTTTATCTTTTTTGGCGAGTTTTTAAGTAGCAAAAAAAAACACAAAAATTCCTAGTTTCTATTTGTAAAAATTATTTCGATAAATATATGAAATAATAGAGAAGGGTGATAACGAAAATCATATTGGGCATTATGCTAGTATATGTAAACAATTGAAAGGGCGGGGGGGGGGGGGGGGGTAGAGGGACAAATCAAGTTCTCTCCTCATAAGGACCCAGAATATATATACTTTATAGGGTCTTAGATCAATATTGTAGAAATTACAAACGGAATGACAAACTTATATATACCCTTTCTACCTTCGGTGAAGGGTATAAAAAGAGTAATTTTTGGGATTTCAGTATTTTGATTATAACTCAGCCATTTTTTAACCGATTTTACAGATTTATATACCGACGTGTTATAAAACTTGGACTCGGCAAGATCTATGGTTCCCGAAAATGGGTATTTTTCAAAAAAAAATAATATTTTGGTCATAACTTTTTCGTATCTGAACCGATTTTCTCGAGTTTTTTCTAAAATATTTTCTACTTAAAATTTCCGATCGTTTGATATATAAGGCGTAACCATAGGTCAGAAAATTCAGTTTGTTATACAATTTTTGAAATTTTTTGTATGGGAGGTACCACGCCCACTTCTCCAACCCCGCCCACATTTTGTGGGTTCGTGTGTATTTATAACTTAAATGTTTGTACTTAATTTGGAAACTTTGACTCTTGGCGTTCTGCAGATATACAGAAAAAAGCAATAAAAATACAACAACAAGGGATTTTTGGAAAAAATTAGAGGCAGTCGTGGTTTTTCGGTCATATCTCAGCCATTTGTGGACCGATCTTGCTGAATTTCAATAGCACGAAATGGTGGACAATATGCAACATAAATGTTAGACAACCTAGCCGCTATCATGTCTGGAGTCTCCGGAAAACACATATCAAACGTAAGACGAACAGACGGACGGATAGACGGACGGACATCGTTAAATCAAGTTCTCTCCTCATAAGGACCCAGAATATATATACTTTATAGGGTGGATCAATATTGTAGTAATTACAAACGGAATGACAAACTTATATATACCCTTTTACACCTGAGGTGAAGGGTATAAATATAACACACAAGTTATTACCACGTAAGAACACAAAACTAATTGAGCACATAGGGGATAAGGTTACAACTGGAAATGAATTCTTACATTTATATTCATGTTATTTCCCTTGTGGCTTAAGCGTAAACTCAAACAGTAAACAATTACATTTTAAAGCAGCAAATATTATTTTAATAGCTGATTTTAATTGCAGAGCCCGTTTTTGGGGCTGCCACAAAAATAATTGTTGTGGAAATATTCTTTGTAAAAAAATTTACCCAAATCACCTTGAGATCGTCTTTCCCCATTAAAGTACGTTTATACAAGCTGACCCAAGAAGGCGCCTCTCAACAGTATTCTTATTTAAAATAAATAACCTACAAATAATATTTTCGATAAAATATATAACTTTAGTAAAGCAAATTGGACTAAATGTGCTCAATACATGAACCAAAACTTCTTGTTCAACCAAACTTTACGGAAGTATTAAGTACACCCAAAATTTATGAATACAATCACTGCAGAAATAGAATATAGAATACCAAAAAAGAAACAAATTTTATTTGTGAAGAAATTGCCAAATAACATTCAAAACGTGACGCATGTTGTTGCCCTATTTGCTATATTTGCACCTTAACTACATTTGAGATAGAACCTTGTTGTCATAAGCTTGCGAAGCTTCAATTTAATTTAGGAAAATATACAGAACAAATGATCACCACCAATGATCACAAATTAAATTTTTAAACATAAGAACAAATTGTGGAATAACAGGCTACAGGTATTTACGTAAGAAAAATATTATTCTCCGTTTTGGAACTTATTAAAAAGAAAACACAAAACACACCTCTTCTTAAAGATAATTTTAATTAGTACGGTACACTACAAGGAATATGCAATATTTTAGCAGATACTTTTTATTTTAACGACAATTTTTGAAACATCATAAGGAAAAACGAAAGTATATTTTATGCCCATCATTTTTTTTGATGATAGTCTGTAGCCTAAAGTAAAGCTTGTCACCCACTGGATTAAGATTAGTTGAAAACAATTCCAGACGTATTTTTGTAAGTCCTAGAGACTTCATGGATATAGCATTGATTCTTAAGCGTGACTAATGTATTTTGACAACAGAACTATGACTTTGATTTTATTTTTTGACCCAGTGGCACTTTTGACCATTGTGATGTCAGCCTTACATCACTTGGTAAAATTGTATTACGGCTTAAAATTAAAATTATGTATGTCAACAATGGGATGACAAATCTTCATCATAGAATTTGATGAATCGGAGCCAGTTTAATAAAAAATGTCATCAGTGCTATGACTCAGTAACATCAGAGAAAGGACTCATTGGGATTGACGTAAGCCAAAGTGAGAGAATATTTGTTTCTCTTTATTTATATTCCGCCCTTTGTTTAGAGAATAACGACACCAGCCGCATGCCCGATATGTCTTTCGTAATCATTTTACTTTGAAAATTGTATGTATTTAACTAAATAATTTATACAAATAGAATATGCAAATTTTTGTTTCTTAGTTCACACTTTTAGAACGACTTTCTTGCCACGAGCAAAAATTGGACATTAGGGAGAATAGATCCGAGAATTCATAAGTGGCGCCCAAAACTTGATGAATAACGATATACAATATGTTTTTATCAGGTAAAACGTAAATATGCAATGGCAAGGTGGTGCCAATAGATGAAAAATTAAAATATTTATCCCTTTAAAGCTTTTTGTGAACTTTGGCATGGATTTATAAGTACATATTTTTGCAAACTTTAATCTTTGCAGCATTGTTTTTGGATATGTTATTCAAAAGACCACGTTGTTAAAGCATATTTTGACGAAATTTATTTAAATTTTGGTTAATTAATTTTGCTATTACCCACACAATCATCGGTGGGGAGCAGAGAACGGCTTTGTGCGATTGCAAAAAAATCGCAGTAAATGAACACCAACAAATACACTCGCTTGCTGTCATACAATCAAACTTGCGCAACTTAAGAAGTTTGTGTGTTTGGTCCGACAATGATTTTTTTTGGCAAAGAAAAAAAAAATACAAGGCAGGGTCACCATTGCCTTGACCACAATATGTTGTTACTTTTTTAGCTTTTTTTACTGCGGCGTTTCTTCCAACAATAATAAAACTAAAAACCCCAATAAATTTGTGACCACCGGTAGTACACATGGCATTACTTTAAAACACTTATGAGTAAAGTGCCATGTGAACCACCGGTGGTCACAGGCTAAAAACACTCATGAATCGTCAAAAAATACTAAAGACAAGGTAAGAACACGAAATAACTCAATAACAATCACCGTGAAACTGTTATTAAAAAAAAATATTGGAATGACTTTTTTTTTATATGGTGGCAGCCAACGTGTTAATGATATTCAATGGGGACTAAATTCTACCGTGAACAAACAACAGGGAAAATACCCAACGAACTTTTATTTGGGTTTTTACCAAGGGGAAAATATGATTCATATTTAAGTAACGAAGTGTATGAAATTAAAACTAAGGATGTCATAAATGTTAGAAAACAAGCAAACTCAGCGATAGAAACTGTTCAACAATATCAGTAACAAAGATATGACCGGAGGAGAAAACCGAGTGATATTTATAAAAAATGGCAGCTAGTTCTAGTTAGGAAAACGAAACTAATAGAGGGTAAAATATAATGGACCTTATCAGATATTAAAATATTTAGGGAATGATAGATATGTTGTAAAGGATATGCCAGGTGCTAATAAATCACACAGACCATATAAGGGAATTACTTCCTCAGATAAAATTAAATTATATAATCCGTATGTATGTGATGACTAAATATTATGAGACTGTATATAAAAAAAGATATTCTTGTTATTGTTATAAAAACGAAATTCATAATACAAATAAGAATGATGTATGTATATATTAATAAAATATAATTCTAGATGCTTCACAAGGACGTGAGAGAAGGATCATGGCCGAGTTATAAGCACTGTACTGAAAATATTTAAAAATAATCGAAGAAGCATTTCCTTATTATATTATATCAAATAGAAAATGTAAAATAAATTATTATTAATTTGCAATACATTAAACGAATACAATTGATTTTTATTAAAAGCTTTTAATATGTAAAATTTTATACAAGATGGTATTAGGGGAGGCTTTGTATATATGTATTCTAAAGCATATTTAGAAATATTTAGAAGACTTTGACAGTGGTATGGAAGGGCAATTTCAATTTTAAAGCTTTTAATATGTAAAGTTTTATACAAGATGGTATTAGGGGAGGCTTTTTATATATTCTAAAGCATATTTAGAAATATTTAAAAGACTTTGACAGTGGTATGAAAGGGCAATTTCAGAACAACTTCCAACTTTAGAATTTAAATGGAGTTGTGACGAAGACATTTTAAATATTGGATGTTGCTTATCTATCGCAAACGTCTGAAATTGGTTATATTTCTGATGTAGATTTAGAATATCCTGAATACTTACATGAAACACATAATGCTTTTACATTTTTTCCGAAAAATAAGTATATTATTTGTGAATATAAATATTGAAAGCTACTTCAAGACTCGACACCAAAAAACAAAATATAAAATTCATTATTGTGTTCTTAAACAGTGTTTGATAAATAGATTGAAATTAAAAAAATTCATGGAGCGTTAAAGTTTCAACAATCCCCATGACTAAGAAAGTATATAGATTTCAATACATACCATAGAACTTTATAAAAAAATTAGTTTGAAAAGGATTGCTTCAAACTTCTTAACAATGCTGTTTATGGGAAAACCATGGAAGACACTTTTAATCGTACAGATGTTAAAATTTTTAGTGATTGGGAAACTACAAATCGTTATCATTTACGAACTAGAGCACCAATTTCTAAGCCAACTTTCTAGAGTATTACACAATTTTTCGGCAAGATGTTTGCAGTTCAATTAAAACTTATGCAAATAACTTTAAACAAACCAATTTATTTAGGCTATAGAGAGGAAAATCTACAAAAATTATGAAAGAATTTGTTGGACTTCCAGCAAAATGTGTTCATTTAAAACAGTTGGTATGACTAAAAAAAATGTCTTAAGGTGTAAAGATCGCGCACAAAAAACCTGTCAATGGCAGTCTATAAAAAGTCATGGTTTGAAGAAGTAATTCTTTCTGATACAAAAAATTCGTTTAGATCAAAGTTTCATCAGCTGTGTACTCAGAAATAACATAAGGTTGTCTAGCGTTATGCGGGTGACAAAAGAATTATCGCTTCCAACCAAATAAAAACTGGTGCACGAGGACGTTTTAGACTTCAATTAAAAAAATAACTAAAACAGGATTTCAGATTTCAAAATCATTTAAAGGTAATATTAAGCAAAACAGTAACAAAAGTCCTGAAAACCTGATCCCAGACCAAGGAAGAGAATTTTACAACACATATTTCAAAACTCTTATGAAAGTGCTAAAAATTAATCTTTCACCCCTTTCGTGAATAACAAGTTAAATCGAAGGGAAAAATGCCACCATGAGAGGAAATCTATCTTACTGAAAGAGACACAACTACTTAACCGATTTAAGCTAGCCCAGTACTACAAATTTTTTGTCAAATGTATGCAAAGTGAATGTGGTTTAAAGGCCATGCTGCCCATAGGGCTATGTGACCACAATGTCCAAAGAGAACATCATAGCTGGAAATAAAACAGCGTTTTCAGCCCAGAAGAGTTACTAGACCTGTTAACCCTTACCTGCGCCGCAAAAAAACACCTTATAATAATCTGCAAGGTACTCGGGTACCTAAAAACGCTGGAAAATTTTAATACCGCAATCATACAACTGATACAAATATTAAATATTTAAGCATTCCATAATTTAAAAAAACTATACTTACAGAGTTCACATTCGAATATAAAAACGTACAGGTATCCGTGTACGTAGGTGCGCATTTTAGGGCGTAAGGAATAAATTAGCAAGCAAATTACAAAAAAAATTTTGCTGTCCGGCTGCAAAAATACTATGCTTTTTAAAAGTTAGGATTTCTCAAGGAGTTTCAGACATAAGGATTATCAATTAAAAAACTTTGTTGAAAACGCCAAAGGTACCCGGGTACCTTGGTATGCACATAAGGGTTAATGCATATTATATGCCAGCTCTACGACCATATCTCTTAGTACTCAAAAAAAAAAAACTCTATGGAGTTACAGTTACTAATTTGTTGAAAATAATAACTTTGATCCATTTACACAAAATCGTATACAGCCATGAACCACCCTATCTTTTCGAGAAAATTCAGTGTGAACACTAGTGTGACCGCCAGTTATATGGGCAATTTTTTTCGTATTTTCACTTGGCAAACCCCTAAGAATGATTCCAAATTAGAAACAATATATATTTAAAAAAAAATTTTGATCGTTTGCATAGTTATAAGCCGTGCCTTGAGCCCACAAAGTTTGCTAAAATGCTATTTTTCTCACTATGGGTCGCTTTAATAGTTGATTACTTCCGTAAAATTTGTTTTAGAGAAAAACCTTATTTACAAATACGCTAGGGCTATATCTTATGAACAATGCTGCTCTGTATTAGTTTTCTTTAAAATTAATATTTTATCCAGAAAAAACCAAATTAAAAAATAACACCGAAATTTTCACATATCTTCGCATTCTTTGCCTGGTGTTTACACTACGTGACAAATTTTCAATAAAGTCGTGACCAAATGATTCTGACAGCTAATATGTAAAACTTTCCCCTGAATCCGAATATGAAGTCAGAATTGTCAAAAGTATAACAGTTATTGAGATATTCCAAAATAACCGTTATTTGTGTTTTTAAAAAAGATGATGTGACTGAAATGCAAATATCTTCAACAATTTTGAACGGACTATGTTTTTCTTTCTTGTTATTGAGAGGTTATAAATATATTAAATAACCATGGGTCGTTTGAAGAGATGAGTCATTAAAAAAAAAATAACTTGAAAAGAGCAAAATTTAACAAAATTATAAAATTTATAATGAAGTTTGAAGTTTTGTCCACTATAACTCTGCCATTTAATGACTCAGAAGATCAAATGAAATTATACACATAAGACATCGAAGTTTAATATCCGTGTGACAGTTTTATGTTCATTTAGCCAGTTTTTTGAACACACTCCCTCCGTCCATTCACTTTATAAGCCACACTCTGCATTTTATAATTTTTGATTTTGGTTCTGTATGTTATTGTTATACTATTAGGTTGTTTATTTACTTTACTTGCAGCGATAGAGTAGACTTGAAATTTACAAAGTTTTTCTTCAAATTACGCACGAATATTGTTCTCAATTTTTAGAAAAATAAATATTTTATGTTATTAAAAACTTTAATTATGAAAATTAGTTTTGTTTTCTAAACAAAAACATGAACAAGGTGTGTTAAGATTTTGTACCACCCACAACGTGTTAACAACTTATAAAAAAAAATTTTTATATATTTCAAAACAAAAATAATTTCAAAGCTAAAGTGAAATACAGAAGAAAATACTGGTCTTAGCATAATTGTTGTTGCTGTTGTATTGCAGTTAAATAGTAAGTGACGTGATTCAACCGTTAAACATTTTTTTCTTTTCTGATGTAAGATCGATTTGCAAATGACATGTGAAAGTTAGTTATGAAAAATATACTGAAGTGTTAACAAGTAAAATTTATTATTCGATTAATAAATGAAACCAAATTTTTTCAAAAACAAACCATTTTTTGTGGAGCTAGGCTTTTTAATTGAAATGTTCATTTCGGAACAAGTGGCTAAAAAACGCTTCAGCTTTACCAAGGAGGTTCAATTATTCTTGCTAGTTAAAATTTTATTATTAGAAATTTTCAACAAATTTCTTGTTTCATAAATTTAAATGTTTTTTTTTCACTCTCCCGTTGCGTTGAAAATAAAACATAATTTTCGGTAAATGAACACACCTATTATTATTGTTATACCATCCACCACAATTAGTTGTGAAGAGGGTATATTAAGTTTGTCATTACGTGTGAAACTTTTTTATTATTCATCTCAGACCCCATAAAGACTATATATATTCTGGGTCCTTGAGTAATTCTAAGTCGATTTAGCCATGTCCGTCTGTCTGTCCGTCTGTTGAAAACACGCTCACCTTCGAAAAACTCAAAGGAATTGAACAAACTTGATGCCAAATTGCTTGTAGTTATCCTAAGCAATTTGGGATTGAAATCCAGCAAAATCGGTTCAGTAGGACCAGAGCTATGAATCAAAATGTGGAACCACCACCTAATAATTTTGTTACAAAAAATAACATAAATGCTGGAACAAGGCACGGAATGAGATAAGATTTTGCAAAAATTTGTTTTATTTGACTGGAAATCACGCTGTTAAATTTCGTGAAGATCCGTCGATAATTTACCCTAAGCCCCATATAAACACTACTCCCGGAAACAGTTTAGTACGCCTAAAACCGTAAAAAATAACGGTAGCGTAACAATTTGGTACGTCACAGTTTTTTTAGATCAAAAATAACACTGTGAAATTTCGTGACGATCGGTCCATAATTAACCTTAGGCCCCATATAAACCCTACTACCGGAAAAGAGTTTAGTACGCCTAAAACTGTAAAAAATAATGCAATCATAACAAATTTTGGTTCGTCGCAGTTTTATAGGACTATAAATGATACTGTGAAATTTCGTGAAGATCGGTACATAATTTACCCTAGGCCCCATAGAAACCCTACTCCCGGAAAACAGTTTAGTCGCCTAAAACCATAATTAATAACAAATCGTCACAGTTTAAGATAATAATAACATCATACAGATATTACTCCTTAAACATTCGAACTGTCGGTGGAGGGTATCAAAGATTCGGCACAGCCGAATATAGCACTCTAACTTGTTTTTATTTTAACTTTTATTATATCGAGGGCCTATATTCAAAACCCTCTATCTTTGATTTTCACGAAAATTACTTTTTAATGGTAAAATGTTCAGTAAAGCAACCCTCATCTATGGTGTAATTTTCATAACAAACATATCTTTTTTTGCTGTTTTATTTGCATTTTTGTATTTTCTCTATCTTATACAATTAATTTTTCTGAATGCAAAACCCTCTATCTTTTCTAATAACAAATTTTCAAATATTTTTTTTGAATAACTTGTTCCTGCAATACATGTGTTTTACTATTTTTTGTAAGCTGAACATGAATTTGACAATTTTATTAAAATATCGAAAGCCGATTCTGAACTGAATTATAATTAAAATATTTTGCATGCTTGGTTTTAGAAAATATAATGTCCATGCCTTTAAAATAAATGGTAAAAGTTGGAATTTGCTTAAAAAGTGTCTTCTTTCAAAGTGCCCATCTATAATACAATTGTCAAAATAAGTAATTTTCAAAATCGTATGTAATAAAAATATTATAATCGTGTGATAATCTTACATAATAGTATCAGTTGATGAATATAATCACACTTAAAAAAAAAAAAAATAAAAATCGTGCACAGTATGAAAAAGGTATTGATAAAATTGCAAGTGAGAATGGTGTACGTCACGTTTTTACAATGGACGTCTAAGCAGTGAAACTTTGTCCCAATATTAATGCATCAGCAATTTACTTTAAGCAACGCCTTTGGGTACACAGTTTTACTATTTATTATATACATAGGTACTCATCAGTGAACAAACTATTGGTGGAGCGAAATCAAAATTGATTTGTCTGCGTCGGTTTTGTTTCCTTTATTATTCATCATTAAAACCCGCATTGCTTATCAGATTCATTGCCAATTACAATTTTCTCGGAGGGTTGTGGCTACCAAAACCGTAACCATTATTTATCTAATGCTCTATCCAATTTTGCTGCTAAAAATAATATAGTTATTGAACAGAAAGAAGTTCTTAGAGAAAGGCCATACGCATATGCCCATGCTAGGATAGAGATTAAGTTGAAAAATCAATTAAAACACTTCCCAATCGATTCCGTTAGAATGACTACAAAAGCCAGAAAGACTGTTAAAATTAAAAATGAGATCGTGAAAAACCCGTTTGATGAAGAATATTTAAATTATGATTTCTTTAATAACACGGTGCTACAAATTGGCACTTTTTTATACTTGAAAAGCGACCTAGTGTAGGTTATAGACCTTACTGAGTAGATCATAAGTCAATTTTAAAAAGTCCGCAAACACCCTCAAATTTCGGAATTATTCCGAAAAAAACATTTTTGGGTAGTTTCGAGTACTTATGAACACGTAACTCAGTTGATAATTATCCGATTTTTATTTTTTAAACGGTTTCAGAAAGAAGAGACATGTGCCTTTCTAAGTGTATGCACTTTTTGGTATGTGTATACAATTTTTGTAGTGATATTCTTAATTATATCTGATTTTAATTTGTTTTTTTTCTCGATTTTTTAAATTTGGTGCCATTTTTTTAAATTAGTTTGTTTAGGAACATACCAGTATGTATACACGCTATTAAAGCTAATTTAGTTTTGAGTCAAACCAGCTTTCATTTAATAAAATCGAACAAAAAATAAAAAAGTTATTTAGGTTTTTCAAAAGTGAAAAATTTAGCTTTTTCAAATATTGTTCAATAGACCGGGTCAACCTCCATAAAAAACAAAAATTATGCCAGTCTCCCCGCAGAATGAAAGATATGTCAATAAAGTTTCTAAAACACCTCATCTCAAATTGGGATACATGAAGCAGTTCGTGAAACACCTGGATACACTTGGATTTTACACTTAAAATCAGTTTTTCCAAGAATAGCTTAAGCAGAAATAAAAGATAGTAAAAGTGTTTATTGATTTCTAACCATAATTGTTCATGATTGACAAAGCCATATTCTAGCCATAAACAATGATATCCGATACGATAAAATTTGACTTTAAATGACGATGCTGTATAAATAAAACAAAAAGCGCTGCAAAAAAAATAATATTCCTGTTCTAGGGCGTGATTGATGAAAATTTTTTTTTGGTTTGTATTGGCTTCTACCTGGTTAGATGTAATATGTACGTGAAAAAGAAAGAGGGGCTTAATACTAAGTTTTAGAAGGACTTTTTTGACACGTGAAAAATTCGGATTAAAAATGAAGCCACTGTCAAGCCATGAACACCGATATGCGATTTGATGAGATAAGACTTTAAATGGCAGCGCTATATATAAAAAACCAAAAGGGCTCTATTTGGGGGCGTAGCAGAAAAAGCTGGTTTAACTCAAAACTTAATTAGCTTTAATAGTGTGTATACATATTGGTATGTTTCTAAACAAACTAATTTAAAAAAATGGCACCAAATTTGAAAAATCGAGAAAAAATCAAATTAAAATCAGATATAATTAAGAATATCACTACAAAAATTGTATACTCATACCAAAAAGTGTATACATTTAGAAAGGCACACGTCTCTTCTTTCTGAAACCATTAAAAAAATACAAATCGGATAAAAATCAACTGAGTTACGTGTTCATAAGTACTCGAACCTACCCGAAAATGGTTTTTTCGGAATAACTCCGAAATTTGAGGGTGTTTCCGAACATTTTAAAACTGATTTGAGATCTACTCAACAAGGCCTTCAACTTACACCAGGTCATTTTCTAAGTATATTTTCGCTGTAGCACCGTGTAATTACAGTGATGATAAACTTTTGCTTTTTTTTAATTAGACCAGGACGAGTAAAGAACGATCCCATAGTGTCTAATTTAAGATCTCTTTTATATCTTCCAGATGGTAGCGTAAAATATAAAATAAACTTTGATACAGATCACATTGATCTTCCTGTTCGTATAAAACCTTATACAGAAAATATTGAACCAAAACCTCCACATGCTGCTCCACTTTCAATTCAACCAAATAAGTGGAAGAATTTGCGAGATTTGAAGAACGTTATACCACCGGAATTTTATTATTATTTTTACGGTAATTTACACCAATCAAACTCGAAACAAACTAAAAAAGCAAAAACAAACAACAAAAAAAATTGCTGCTATAACTTTTTATTTAATATAGCCATTATCTTAAATAAGCCACGTTAAACACTGACGATGGCATAAATAAATTCAAAATAATTTATTTTTATTAAAATGCAAAACCCTCTATCTTTTCATTTTCATACATACATATTGATTATTTTTGAGAAGCAAAACCCTCTATCTCGCATAATGTCCCCAATAATGCAAAATTTTATAAACCAATTATCTGTGAGATTCAGTGGTAGATTTAAAAAATATTGTTGAATACCGAATTTTAATAACTAAAGTAATACGTGAAAAAAAACAGTTTTTTGGCTCTCCTCAAAAGTTGTGTTTTTTAAGATAGAGGATTTTGAATATAGGCCCTCGATATGTATGTTTTAATGAAATTCGTATATGTAAAAGATTATAAATGTTGTTATATTGGAAAACAATTAAATAAATAAAATAATCATTTAACCAATCCCTGCGGGAAATTTATGTTAATTGTTTTTAAAGCACTTATCCCGTGGTCAGTAAATACAATATTATGATAACAAGGAAGAAATTGTGATATGTAGGTGAAAACATGACATGTAACTTAACTGGTGATTATGTGTTTCTAAGTGTTTTTACTTTAGAGGAAAGGTAATTGACGTAAAACTGATTCTGATAAAAAAGCCAACAACCAAAACGGTCTGCGGGTATTGGCTCTATTAATTTATACGAAGGGGATCTTTCATATTAAAATGGTTAACTCGGGACAATGTCTGCTGAAGGCATTGTTTAAACCGAAATTTTCAAAAAGGTGTCACCCGCTCCTTGGTAAGCGCCATGTTAAAGTGACAAATCCACTTCAGATAAAGTATAAGAACCAGAACTGGTCCCTACTGCTTTTGAACTGTTACGTGACAAGTTTGGTGTAAGTTAGCTTTCCTATAGGAATAGTTACACACAATTTTCATTTACAATCTAAGCAAATGCAACAAGTCTCGAACTGACCAATTTCAGGTTATGACCAGTCTCGCATTTAAAGTCCTCTCACGACGAAATGAACTCTGTTTAGTTCATAAACAGAAATAAAATTTATGCCCGCCTTCTCTGTGAGATTTGGCAAAATGAAAATAATTTAGAGTGCTATATTCGGCTGTGCCAAATCATTGATACCCTCCACCAACAGTTATTTAGGATCTATGACAAATTATGGACTGATATTCACGAAATTTCTAGTAATATAAAACTGTGACATGCCTAAATTTATTGTTATAGGATGCTTTGCTACGGTTTTAAGCGTTCTTTAGTGTTTTTCGTGAGTGGGCTTTATGGTAAATAATGAACCACGAAAGTGAAGCTTGGCAAAATTAAATCAATTTAGAGTGCTTTATCCGGCTGTGCCGAATCATTGATACCCTAAACCGATAGTTATATGGGACATACGACAAATTTAGACCGATATTCACGAAATTTTGCAGTGTGATCTTTAGTCATATTAAATTGCGACAGTCCAAAATTTCGATAATTTATTTAAGCGTTCTTTAGTGTTTTTCGAGAGTGGGCTTAATGTTAAATTATGGACCTATCACCACGAAGGTTCAATAGGAACACTTTGTGCAAAATCTTATATCAATATGTCCATTTCGCCACTTTATATGCCAGTGTTTGTAATAAAATTATTATTAGTTTTTGAGTGGTTGTTCCGTATTTTGATTCATAACTCTTTTCCTACTGAATGGATTTCAATCAAAAGCTGCTTAGGAAAGCTAGAAACAATTTGAGACCAATATTGTTCTTATTTGAAAATCGCTCGAAAGTAATCGTGATTTCAACAGACGGACATGGCAACATCTATTAAATAATACACAAGGACTCAAATACATGTACTTTTCGGGATCTTTGATGGATATTAAAAAAGTTTCACAAGGAATAACAAACTAAGTATACCCTTTTCACAACAAGTTGTGGAGGATATAAAATATATATTATACACAACAATTTTTACTGTTAAAGATATGACTGATAATAAGGAAAAATATTACACAAGAGTTATTACCACGTAAGAACACGAAACTAATTTAGCACATAGGGGATAAGGTTACAACTGGAAATGAATTCTTACATTTATATTCATGTTATTTCCCTGGTGGCTTAAGCGTAAACTTAAACAGTATACAATTACAATTTAAAGCAGAAAATATATTTTAAGATGTGATTTTAATTGCAGAGCCCGTTTTTGGGGCTGCCACAAAAATAATTGCTGTGGAAATATTCTTTGTAAAAATATGTAACCAAATCACCTTGAAATCGTCGTTCCATATTAAAGTACGTTTATAAAAGCTGACCCAAGAAGGAGCCTCTCAACAATATTCTTATTTATAATAAATAACCTACAAATAATATTTTCTATAAAATACAAATGTAAGATAAATATACATAACTTTAATAAAGCAAATTGGACTAAATGCGCTTGATACATGAGTAAAAACTTCTTGTTCAACCAAACTTTGCAGAAGTATTAAGTACACCCAAATTTATGAACACAATCACTGCAGAAATAGAATAAAGTATACCAAAAAAGAAATAAATTTTATCTGTGGAGAAATTGCCAAATAACATTCAAAACGTGGCCCAAGGGCAACAAGGTTCTATTTGCACCTTAACTAAATTTAAAAAAGAACCTTGCTGTCTTAAGCTCGTGAAGCTTTTATTTAATCCTAACCGTACTGACAACATTTACACACGTAGACTCCTGACAAAGGTACCCGGGTACCCGTGTGTGTTTATTTGTTCGTTATTATTTATGCTATGTATTTTAAAACGGGGAATATGTTATACACAATTGTACTGTGGGTATGCATCGTTTCGATTATATTTTTGCATTCTCGGTTTTGGTGTTGATGCGTACGGTTGTGTGTCTTTGCTTTGTTTTATATACATTTTTTCGATGTCGCGTAAACGTAATGCACTTGTTATGGAAATGAATGTGTCTGAACCAATATCTTCTGATGCGGGACCATCATCTACAGTTACACCAAGTGCTGCTGGGCAAGCCCCCAAAATAAGGGCAAATATATCATCATCGAAGTCTTTAGATCATTTACCATGGCGAAATGGATATCTTAACATCTCCGCGTAAGTTTTCTTTATTTTTTATTTTACGCATTATAACTGCAGATAATAATGATATCTTACGTGAAATGGAAGTAGAGGACGACGACATGACGATTCCCACCGAACATGGTTTCCTGATGCAGATGAAGCCTCGGATATAGAAATGGAAGGTGTAGTTGAGACTCCAGAGGAAGAAGACAACGAGGAATTAGAATTACGTGGCGAAGTTTCAGATACTGCTTCAAAATATATAGCATGTGATCAGACTGAATGGTATTCCCAAGAGATACCAAATGCTAAAACTCCATCCCAAAATATTATACGCAAACAAGGTTGGTTTTATTCTATAAAAACCATATGTTATAATATATTGTATTGTTTATGTACATAGGTGGACCACATCGCAAATTTATTAAAGAGATGACTGCAAAAGAAATATTTGATGAATTTTTGTCAGAAAATACAAAAAAAGAGATCCTGAGACACACACAAAAAATTCTCCAAAATTTTTCACCAATTAAAGCATTAATCAAAAATAAAATCAGTTTTAATTAAAAATTTAATCAAGTGAATTAAACGTTTAATCAAGTAAATTAATCGTTTAATTAATACTATTAACTGGTTTAATTGATACTATTAATTTGTTTACTGGTGCAAATATAATTAATTTTTTAATTAATATCACAAATTTTTTAATTGATATCAATATTTATTTTTTTTTTTGCAGTAAAAAAAAAAGGCAATGAAATAGCACTGGATTTCAATCAGAAAAATGCTGCGGATATTGCAGTTTTAACATTGAAACCTCGCCAGTTTCGGTTGATTTCAATGGAAGAACTTGATCCTTTTATTGGAATTTTACTGGTCATGGGTATAAATGGTGACAACGATGATCCTCCTTCAATTTTATGGGGGAATTTCAGTCAACCTTTATACAAAGCATCGTTAAGTCGCGATAGATTTCAACAAATACTACGCGTAATACGTTTGACAATGCTTTCACAAGAGCGACACGCAAACAAACATACAAACCTGCTGCTATCTCCGATATATGGAATATGTTGCTGAAGTTTTCGTGTAAATTATTTTCCAGATGAAAATGTGACAGTAGACGAACAGTTATTTCCATTTAGAGGTAGAACCTGTTTCACTCAATATATTTCCTCAAAGCCAGCTAAATACGGAATAAAAATATTTTGTTTGTGTAACACAGCCAATAGCTATCCTTTGAATGGAGTCATTTACACAGGCAAGCCACCTGGTGGTCAACGGCAGGTAAATGTAGGAGAAAACATCGTTCTAGATCTGGCGGATTTCTACAAACAATCTGGAATAAATGAAACAACCGACAATTTTTTTACTTCACTTCCTTTGGCCAATCGGCTACAAGTTAGAGGAATAAGTCTCGTCGGTACCCTTCGACAAAACAAAGCCTACAAATATACCAAAAGAGCTACATCCAAACCCAACGGACGATATAGGTACACCCCAATATGGTTTCAACAAAAACGGAACACTTTTGTCTGTTGTGACCAAAAAGAAGAAGTGTGTTTTTCCGTCTGTCAACAATGCATTATACTCGAGGGGAGCCAACTATTAATGGAAAAGAGGAGATTAATGACTTCTAGAACAAAACAAAAGACGGAGTAGATGTTATGGACCAGATGGTGTCTAAATATACCACCAAACGCATAAAAAATAGATGGCCATTGGCAGTTTTTTTCAATATGATTGACATGGCTGCATTGAGTGCATTTTGTGTATACTCCAGCCTCGATCCAAGCGCAAAAGTAAAACAAAGCTCTCGACGAGGAATTTAAACATCACTTGGCGTGGAGTTGGCAACTAAAAATATGAACAAAAGAGCTAATGATAATCAAATAACACTATAGTGTCGTGTCCGTGTCGTCCGGGCAGCTCTAGAGCTTACGACAAATAAAACCATCCCTAAAGAAGTTTTCCAGGGTGCTGCGGTCCCATCAGATACAACCAAACGAGATAAAACTGGACGGTTGCCAATAAAGGGTCGCTGCTATCTTTGCGTAACTACTGATCCAAAATCTGATCGAAAAACACGCAAAATATGCGATGGCTGTAAACGACCAATGTGCAATACGCATAGCAAAACTATTGCTCCACGCTGCACTAGATGTTAATTTTTTTTATTTTTTCTTTTATGCAGCAATACTAGTAACAGTTTTATTTATTTTTTATACATGTACAAAGTTTGATGTAAAATATTTTTTTAATTAAAAACCAATAAACAAAAAAATACTATAATTTTTTTTTCATACAAAATGTAAAAAGTTATATAAGGGTACCCGGGTACCCTTATCAGGAGGGAAAGGACTATTCGTCTTTGGGTGGCTCCAGAGTCAATCCAAAAGAATCAAGAGTGCTTTAGATGGAAAAAATCTTTAGAAAATGGTTATCTGAAGGAACTTGTGGAGCCTAAAATTTGTATTTTATTTAGTTTAAGAAAAATATGACTTCAAAGTACGTTCGGGTACAGGGGCACCTGTTTTAGTATGGTTATGCCTTGTTTTCGAACGAAGGCCATATACGCAGAGAAGCTTTAGTTAGCGAAGCCGGTGTTTGTTATACCATATTGGGTGATTTTTCATAACGAAAAATCACCCAATTTAAAAAACGAAAAATCACCCAATAATAACGAAAAAAAGCCCAAAAATGTTGGGTCACTTTTCATATGAATTAAGGCCCAATTTTACATGGAATTTTTTTGGGTGATTTTTCATTTTTTTTTTGGGCCATTTTTCTTTGGGCGATATTTCCTACAGCCTTTCTTTATACTTACAAAAATCTTTTTGTTTTTTTTTTTTTTTTTTGTTACCCATAATAAATGAATTCAGACACAAAAAACTTTGAACTTTTTATAATGTAACGACTGTTACATTAAAAACAAAATTTGTTTGGTAACTAATGTTTTTGGTTTGAAGATAAATCCATTCCTTTAACAAAACATTTCAATGACTTTAATCAGATATTTTATTTGGCATATCCTGTGCAAAATTTTACAATACATGATGTTTGTTGCCGACATTTGAAAACAGCACATTTATAAAGTAACGACCGCTACTTTTTTAATGGTCAAAAAAAGTATTGAAATTACATTTTTTTATGAATTCTCTCGGTTGCTACCGTTGCTTGAACTTTCGTAAGTCCAAAATAAAGCAATAATCCTCGTGGCATATTTGGGTCGGTTAGAATTTTATTTAAAAAAATCTCCGAAAATCGATTACGACCGTTACTTTGGAAACATCCATATGTGAATATTGTATTATTTATGTGAAATTGTTGTGCATATAAACATTGTTACATTGTTGTAAATACATTGTATTAGTTTTAATTGCCAAATT
The DNA here is from genome assembly GCA_930367215.1 of Pollenia angustigena. Classification (NCBI taxonomy): domain Eukaryota; kingdom Metazoa; phylum Arthropoda; class Insecta; order Diptera; family Polleniidae; genus Pollenia; species Pollenia angustigena. The sequence goes on along the minus strand of OV884059.1, from coordinate 99,474,938 downwards.
GTTCCATTAGATTCAGTACAAAACTTCCTTAACGTTAAGGACTCTTTTAAAAGTACACATAAAAATTAATTTCAACACTGTCAATTTAAAACAGTGAACAAGTGAACAACAATTACAAAAGCGGAAAAAATAAAAACAATCAAAAACACAAAATAGAAAAAATTGTAAAAAAAATTAAACAAAGAATTTAAAAAAAAAACTTAAGGGAAAAACCAAAATAATTTTTAAGCCCAAAAACAAAAGTTGTAGACTAAAAAGGAGCATTCGCTAGCAAAAACTAAAAGAAGGAGAATTATAAAACCGACATTTTATTTAAAATTTGCATCTTTAACAAAGCAGAAGGTGTCCCGTCAGTACCTTTAAAATTGTTAAAGGCTGAAGTACTTAAAAAAACTACAAGTCTTATTTGCAAACAGCAAAGAGGTTTTAAAAAAATAAATTTCAAAATAGAATGAACATCAAAATGCAATTTTACAAAATCATTATTTTATTTCTAATTGTAAGAATTTCCATTGCTAAATTAACTCCACCTGAAATTAGGAATGAACCTAATTTCCCTTTACGCATCATCAATGAATTAAACCAGAAACTCGATATAAAATGGAATGCTGTGGTCACTGTAGACTTTAAACAGGAAATTGAAAATGCAGTGAAATCATTGAGTTTGCCTGTACTGTTAATAACTAAGAAATTTGACACAAACATCAAGACATTATATAGCGAACAGTTTCTCACTGTAGTGTATTTAAAACTTTCATCTATAAATAATGTCTATGAAATCGTCGAAGAACTGTTAAAACATTCGCAATATACCCACATTTTATGGATAATGCCGGAAGCCAGAATGACAGACTTGTGGAGGTTAGCAAATAAAAATTGGTTTTCTGGCTATACGAATGTTTTGTATTACACAGATGAAGGATTATTTAGTTACCAACCAGTGCCCATTATAACAATTAATCGTATCAACCATCTAACAGACTATGTCGATAGAAAAGAAGTACAAGATTTAGGAATGAACCTAATTTCCCTTTACGCATCATCAATGAATAAAACCAGAAACTCGATATAAAATGGAATGCTGTGGTCACTGTAGACTTTAAACAGGAAATTGAAAATGCAGTGAAATCATTGAGTTTGCCTGTACTGTTAATAACTAAGAAATTTGACACAAACATCAAGACATTATATAGCGAACAGTTTCTCACTGTAGTGTATTTAAAACTTTCATCTATAAATAATGTCTATAAAATCGTCGAAGAACTGTTAAAACATTCGCAATATACCCACATTTTATGGATAATGCCGGAAGCCAGAATGACAGACTTGTGGAGGTTAGCAAATAAAAATTGGTTTTCTGGCTATACGAATGTTTTGTATTACACAGATGAAGGATTATTTAGTTACCAACCAGTGCCCATTATAACAATTAATCGTATCAACCATCTAACAGACTATGTCGATAGAAAAGAAGTACAAGATTTTCAACAATATCCCTTAAAAGTACCGATTATTTCAGTTCCTCCTCGTTGCTATTCTTTTCAAGACCGTTCTGGAAAAACAATAATTACTGGATATTTATATAAAATGATTAAAATTTTTGCACAATACTATAACTTCCGCTTAATAGATATTCAAGGTTATAATATGTCCTTGGATTATGAGAAACTTACTCAGGGTGTGAATAACAAAACTTTGGATATTGTGCCTTTGGGATTGTTTTTTTTTCGATCGTTTTGCAGGCAGCAGTAGCGATGTTATGTGGAATATGAAATTGCTTGTTGCAGCACCTTTTCCCCCTCCCCTGTCAAGAACTGAATATTTTCTACATCCGTTCACTGTTGCCACCAGGACTTGTATTCTTCTACTGCTGTTGCTTTGTGTTTTTGCAGTTTCTTTTATTTACTACCGGCAACACTATACGAATGAAATAGATTTTGGCAAATCCGCTTTGTATGTTCTGGCCGTGTTCATCTGTCAATATCACGCAAATTATAAAGTCGAAACTTTTATGCACAAGCTGATTTATTTTCTGATGTTTATTAATGGTTTCATTTTGACCAATTTGTATTTGGCCAAATTATCCACTCTATTCGTTCAAGACATTTATGAAGCGAAAATTGAAAAATTGGAGGACTAAAACAAAACTTCACATCAATTTCTAACATCTCAAGATAATTATAATTTTTTAGTCCAGTTACCTGATATAAGAGAATTCATAGTCAACAACACAAAAATTGTTAGTGTACGCGAAGGGTTGCAAGCCCACAGTGATCTGAATAATTCATATTTGTCCATGGCCTATGAAAACAAATTGGACTTCATATTCTCTCAGCAGCGTTATCTAAACGTTCCTCGTTTGTATAAAATCAATGAAGCAATCGTGATAGCGCAGGAGTATTTTACCGCGCGGCGAGACTTACCTTATCTTCAGTAATTCAATCGTTATTTGAAATATATAATGGAATCAGGTATTCTAGCTAAATTTATGGAAGATTCTAACGTCGATGGCATTCTTAGTGGAGAAATTCATTTCTTTAGTGAATCCGAAAACAACGATGTACTATTAGATTTTAGTTATTTTAAGACTTTATTTCTTTTCTTGGCTTTTGGTATGTGTGTTTCTCTAATTGTATTTATACTGGAGTTGTTATATGCTAAATATGTTAAGAAAATCCGCCCTTGTTTTGGAAATCGAATTGGAGTCAAATTGAAATCAAAAAAAATTTGTAAACGTTCCTGTTTTCAAAGTTCATAAAAACAATGCGTTTTAAGTAGCACTTGCCTTTAAATTAAGAACTATTCAAATCGAGAGCAACTACGATCATGTAAAAAAAATTAACTGAAAATATCTATCGATTAAATTTCACTCTATTTCTAAAACATGGCCGAGTATATGGGTAGTCCGAATGATGGATTAAGAAAACCGATTTAAACTTTTAGTAGTAGAATGGAATTTTCTAAAAAAATTTGTAAATAGAGCGGCTACTCATATGTGAAATAAATACTATAAATAAAAAATTGCTTATTATAATTTAAGCTGCTATTTATTTTTCTAAAACTCGAAAACGAACTGTGGACTTTGCCGAGAGAAAGTATATTTCGGCAGCTCAATTGCAAAACATGCCAAGTCGAAAAAGTGAGTTTTGCAGGAGAACTTGTTTTTGCTTAACTTTGTCTTGGATAAGCCGATCAGCACCAACAGTTTAAAAAATTAAAGTTGAACAATACTAAATTCAAAGATTAAAAAATTTTAAAACATTCTTAGTTAACTTAGGATGTTTAGGAATCGAGCTGTCGATTAAATATTAGCGCTTTATTTGGTTTCTATAAATTATAAATCAATCTTTAAAAAAAACTGACATCACAGTATTTTAATTCATTGGGGCTTTACATGCTACATATGGCAAACCATGAGTTTTAATTTAACCATAGCTCACACCAAATATGGCTTTAAATGTTGTTGTTGTCTTACAAATATTAATATTGGCATAAAATTTGACGACGATAGTTTTCGGGAAAAATATTTGATAAGATAGTTCTGTAATTTTCATTGGTAACCGCGTATGTCCGTATTTTTCGGCCTTGACACGCTGATGCCATTCTAAAAATTTCGGCAAAAAGTATGGACTAATTCCGATTTTTTATCGTATTGACCAATTACAAAAAGTTCAATACCTAGTCCATAGTTTGATCTGAATTGATTTTTTGCCGTTGTACCTTCCACTGCTAATGAAAATGCCTTATATCGTTTTTTTCATGAAAATATCTCGTTTTGCAATCGTATCGTTCTCTTGCTTATTGAGTATAAATACATCCTTAATGATGAAGGGTAGGCAAATTTTGCAATAGAAAGTAAATTAAATTAGAAACTCAATTTGTTTGACAAATTGTAACCGAACGAAGTCATGACGTATTTAATCCCTATTTGTAAGCGAATGTGGTTATGACTTTTTCAACTTCCTATTCGTAAGCGAGGACGGTAAGTATTTGCTTCCAATAACATCACCGTGTTAAAATGAAAATGTTTAATTGAAGAGTAGTTAAATATATCAGCTTTTTAACTCATTACTTTGCAATGTAAGTTTGAACTAATTTTAATAATAAAAGAATATTTCACATTTTTTTATTTATAAATAACCTTTTTTACATTTTATACTATTTTATACCCACTCGTAAAATATTTTTTATTTATTTCGTGTAAATGTTCTTTGGTGCGTACCCCGGAACCCGGATATTAACGCAAGGGTTAAAATAGCTTTAAATGGGATTATTGTCTTACAAATGTTGACATTGGCATAAAATTTGACGACAACAACTTTTTGGGAGTAGATTTCTGCTCGAAGGAAAATTTTTATGAAATTGCTTGTTAAGCTTTGAAACAAATTATGATTTTGATATTTCACTTATGCTACTAAAAATGTAAAACCTTAAAACGCTGTACTTTTGGGATTAAACATATCGACTCCTTTGCGCGAAATTATCGTATACGCCAATTTTTTTGAAATTGAGTTTTTGATGCAGTCTTGTTCTACATTCAAAGAGACGTTACCTGACAAAATATTGTAGGCGAATTCCACTTCGTTGCTCCAAAAATTGAATGAATATTTTCATTTCGATATTGCAAGCGAAAGCAGAGAAAAGTAGAAACATGGCTGTCCTGTAAAATTTGGTTTTTGTAACATACGATAATTTCGCGCAAAGGGGTCGATATTCGACCCAGTTGTAATTACAAATAATCTTTTGGCTAAAGGCTGTAATTTAAGATATGGTTATTGAAATTTTAGAAATTTAATTTCCCGGTGCAATAAATGTATACTGAGAATTTTAGAAAGGTGGTGGTCGGCGGGACCCATTTACTATGCTAGATCTCCTCGGCCGGAATTGGTTCTTGACCACACCAATCTTACCCACACTACGAAATTTATTTTTCAATACAAATTAATAATCAAAACCCCGAAAAACACGTTAACTAGCCTATGGAAATAACAAAAAATTTAAAAACAAAAGTATGTTGAAATATAAATATTTTTCCAACCGGCTGATGTTCATTCGAGAGCCCTTAACCCTTAAAAAAATACAATGAATCGGATGCAACAAATGTTGCTACTGAGCTGTTAAACATTTTAGTTATTTGGTTATTGTAGATATTCATATTACGAATGTAAAACACTTTACCCCCACAAAACACTTTAATTGGTTTGATTTTTTTTTATAACTAGCTGACCCGGTCCGCGTTGCTGGCCCTAAGCAAACATTAGTGTTGTATTTCCAGACGATTTTAGTTGGTAAGAAAAATATTCAGCTAACTTAAAAAGTTTTCCCAGTTCCACCGGGAGCGTTTAGAAAAAAATCCCTCCAGTTTTATCTTTCACAGCTTTCATAAGGGTTTCGTATGCCTATTTTTGTTGTCGAATCAACAGTGGAAATTTTGTTCGAACTGATTCCCTTAGGGCTCCGCAAAATCGATGCAACTTTTTTCCGATTTTAGATAAATAGAAAAAGTAGCGTGGTATATTTTTCTTTCGATGAAAACTTAAAATGGATTAATACAAACATTTAAATGAAAAATAAGTGAAATCGATGGAGCCGTTTTCTGATTTTGGGTAATTCAAAAAAGTGGGCGTAAAAGTGGGCAGGGCAACATCTTCTTTCCGCAAAACCTAAGTTAGACCATGGCGATAATTTTAAAGAAAATTCGTCCAAATCGGTCAAGCCGTTCTCCAGTTATGCGCTTAATAGAAAAAGTGGGCGTAAAAGTAGGCGTGGTAAATTTTTTTTTCGTTGAAAACTTAAAGTTGATTAATACGAACATTTGAAAGAAAAATTAGTCAACTCGATGGAACCGTTTTCTGATTTTAGGTAAATCGAAAAAAGTGGGCGGGGCAAAATTTTCTTTCCGTAAAAACCTAAGTTGGACCATTGCGATCATTTTAAAGAAAAACTCGTTCAAATCGGTCAAGCCGTTCTCAAGTTATGGATTTTGTCACGCCCCTCCGCCCCCAGACCGAAAATCTTCACGACTTCACGGTGTCACCCGCCTTAATATTCTGAAGATTCCCTGAAAATTTCATCAAAATCGGCCCAGCCGTTTTGGAGTCCATACGTTACATACACACATACATACATACATACATACACTCACATCCTATTTTATATATATAGATTTATGAGGAGGTTATCCGGGTAATCCCAGGGAGATCTGAGAAGTAATGGAATCTACCGATTTGTTCGTCTCCAACTTGCCAGCGATTTCACTTTGAATCTTAAAATTTAGTTCGTCGACATCAACGTAGCTAGTATAGCACGTTCGCTCAACAAATCATGATTTCTGTAATTTTTTATAATGTTTGAAAACACCTTTCGGATGAGTTCGGACTTGATTCGGTGAACCGGCAGAAATTGCAATATCCACCGGGATTTTGTCGTTTCCTATGTCCAGCAATTGTTTGGAAAATACGTCTCGAGATTGATTGTTTTGCAGCACGACCCGCATTTTCAGAGTCAATTTGAGCTTCCTAACGTGTTTCCACAAAGCAGACGACTTCAAACTTGCATTTAATTCATCGGCGGGCGTTGATCGTGGTATCACTGGCAGTGTTTGCCAAAAATCACCGGCCAACAAATCATCGTACTTGCAAATCGGCTTTGATTGTTTCGTAGTAGGCGTTAAAGTAGGTGTGGTAAATTTTTTTTTCGATGAAAACTTAAAATGGAATAATACGAACATTTGAAAGAAAAATTAGTCAAATCTATGGAGCCGTTTTCGGATTTTAGGTAAATCGTACAAAGTGGGCGTAAAAGTGGGCGCGATAAAATTTTCTTGCCGTATAAACCTAAGTTGGATCATGGCGATCACTTTAAAGAAGAAATCGTCCAAATCGGTCAAGCCATCCTCAAGTTATGTGCTTAATAGAAAAAGTGGGCGTAAAAGTAGGCGTGGTAAATTTTTCTTTCGATGGAAACTTAAAATGCATTGATACGAACATTTGAAAGAAAAATTAGTCAAATCGATGGAGCCGTTTTCTGATTTTAGGTAAATCGTACAAAGTGGGCGGGACAAAATTTTCTTGCCGTATAAACCTAAGTTGGACCATGGCGATCACTTTAAAGAAGAAGTCGTCCAAATCGGTCAAGCCATCCTCAAGTTATGTGCTTAATAGAAAAAGTGGGCGTAAAAGTAGGCATGGTAAATTTTTCTTTCGATGGAAACTTAAAATGTATTGATACGAACATTTGAAAGAAAAATTAGTCAAATCGATGGAGCCGTTTTCTGATTTTAGGTAAATCGTACAAAGTGGGCGGGACAAAATTTTCTTGCCGTATAAACCTAAGTTGGACCATGGCGATCACTTTAAAGAAGAAGTCGTCCAAATCGGTCAAGCCATCCTCAAGTTATGTGCTTAATAGAAAAAGTGGGCGTAAAAGTAGGCGTGGTAAATTTTTCTTTCGATGGAAACTTAAAATGCATTGATACGAACATTTGAAAGAAAAATTAGTCAAATCGATGGAGCCGTTTTCTGATTTTAGGTAAATCGTACAAAGTGGGCGGGACAAAATTTTCTTGCCGTATAAACCTAAGTTGGACCATGGCGATCACTTTAAAGAAGAAGTCGTCCAAATCGGTCAAGCCATCCTCAAGTTATGTGCTTAATAGAAAAAGTGGGCGTAAAAGTAGGCGTGGTAAATTTTTTTTTCGATGGAAACTTAAAATGCACTGATACGAACATTTGAAAGAAAAATTAGTCAAATCGATGGAGCCGTTTTCTGATTTTAGGTAAATCGAAAAAAGTGGGCGAAGAAGTGGGCGGGGAACAATTTTCTTTCCGTATAAACCTAAGTTGGACCATGGCGATCACTTTAAAGAAAAAATCGTCCAAATCGTTCAAGCCATCCTCAAGTTATGTGCTTAATAGAAAAAGTGGGCGTAAAAGTAGGCGTGGTAAATTTTTCTTTCGATGGAAACTTAAAATGCATTGATACGAACATTTGAAAGAAAAATTAGTCAAATCGATGGAGCCGTTTTCTGATTTTAGGTAAATCGTACAAAGTGGGCGGGACAAAATTTTCTTGCCGTATAAACCTAAGTTGGACCATGGCGATCACTTTAAAGAAGAAGTCGTCCAAATCGGTCAAGCCATCCTCAAGTTATGTGCTTAATAGAAAAAGTGGGCGTAAAAGTAGGCGTGGTAAATTTTTCTTTCGATGGAAACTTAAAATGCATTGATACGAACATTTGAAAGAAAAATTAGTCAAATCGATGGAGCCGTTTTCTGATTTTAGGTAAATCGTACAAAGTGGGCGGGACAAAATTTTCTTGCCGTATAAACCTAAGTTGGACCATGGCGATCACTTTAAAGAAGAAGTCGTCCAAATCGGTCAAGCCATCCTCAAGTTATGTGCTTAATAGAAAAAGTGGGCGTAAAAGTAGGCGTGGTAAATTTTTTTTTCGATGGAAACTTAAAATGCATTGATACGAACATTTGAAAGAAAAATTAGTCAAATCGATGGAGCCGTTTTCTGATTTTAGGTAAATCGAAAAAAGTGGGCGAAGAAGTGGGCGGGGAACAATTTTCTTTCCGTATAAACCTAAGTTGGACCATGGCGATCACTTTAAAGAAAAAATCGTCCAAATCGTTCAAGCCATCCTCAAGTTATGTGCTTAATAGAAAAAGTGGGCGTAAAAGTAGGCGTGGTAAATTTTTCTTTCGATGGAAACCTAAAATGCATTGATACGAACATTTGAAAGAAAAATTAGTCAAATCGATGGAGCCGTTTTCTGATTTTAGGTAAATCGTACAAAGTGGGCGGGACAAAATTTTCTTGCCGTATAAACCTAAGTTGGACCATGGCGATCACTTTAAAGAAGAAGTCGTCCAAATCGGTCAAGCCATCCTCAAGTTATGTGCTTAATAGAAAAAGTGGGCGTAAAAGTAGGCGTGGTAAATTTTTCTTTCGATGGAAACTTAAAATGCATTGATACGAACATTTGAAAGAAAAATTAGTCAAATCGATGGAGCCGTTTTCTGATTTTAGGTAAATCGTACAAAGTGGGCGGGACAAAATTTTCTTGCCGTATAAACCTAAGTTGGACCATGGCGATCACTTTAAAGAAGAAGTCGTCCAAATCGGTCAAGCCATCCTCAAGTTATGTGCTTAATAGACAAAGTGGGCGTAAAAGTAGGCGTGGTAAATTTTTCTTTCGATGGAAACTTAAAATGCATTGATACGAACATTTGAAAGAAAAATTAGTCAAATCGATGGAGCCGTTTTCTGATTTTAGGTAAATCGTACAAAGTGGGCGGGACAAAATTTTCTTGCCGTATAAACCTAAGTTGGACCATGGCGATCACTTTAAAGAAGAAGTCGTCCAAATCGGTCAAGCCATCCTCAAGTTATGTGCTTAATAGAAAAAGTGGGCGTAAAAGTAGGCGTGGTAAATTTTTCTTTCGATGGAAACTTAAAATGCATTGATACGAACATTTGAAAGAAAAATTAGTCAAATCGATGGAGCCGTTTTCTGATTTTAGGTAAATCGTACAAAGTGGGCGGGACAAAATTTTCTTGCCGTATAAACCTAAGTTGGACCATGGCGATCACTTTAAAGAAGAAGTCGTCCAAATCGGTCAAGCCATCCTCAAGTTATGTGCTTAATAGAAAAAGTGGGCGTAAAAGTAGGCGTGGTAAATTTTTTTTTCGATGGAAACTTAAAATGCATTGATACGAACATTTGAAAGAAAAATTAGTCAAATCGATGGAGCCGTTTTCTGATTTTAGGTAAATCGAAAAAAGTGGGCGAAGAAGTGGGCGGGGAACAATGTTCTTTCCGTATAAACCTAAGTTGGACCATGGCGATCACTTTAAAGAAAAAATCGTCCAAATCGTTCAAGCCATCCTCAAGTTATGTGCTTAATAGAAAAAGTGGGCGTAAAAGTAGGCGTGGTAAATTTTTCTTTCGATGGAAACTTAAAATGCATTGATACGAACATTAGAAAGAAAAATTAGTCAAATCGAGGGAGCCGTTTTCTGATTTTAGAAAAATCGGACAAAGTGGGCGTGAAAGTGGGCGTGGCAAAATTTTATTTCCGTAAAAACCTAAGTTGGACCATGACGATCATTAGAAAAAAAATCTGTCCAAATCGGTCCAGCCGTTCTCAACTGATGCAATTACCAACGAACAACATTGATTTTTATTTATATAGATTAAGGTTACATATGAATGAAAATTTAATCTAAATATTATAATTGAATCCATTTAAAATTTTTTTTTATTAATTATCTCTATTTGTATTAAAATTTTAAAACAAATTTTTTAATCTTATGGTAACTTTAAATGTAATTTACTATTTTCATGGATTCTTTCAATAATTTCTTATATGAGAATAAATATTTGGAAATATTATAATGTTTTATAACATGAATTACTAATTTCTTTTATTACGAAAGGTGAAGTTGGAAGAATGGGTTAGGTAAATTCTTGTAGTTTTTTTTTTTATTATTGGGCTGTCAACTAATAGTTCACTTTGACAGCATGGTGGGTGGGTAAAGACCGGTGTAGCAAATAAGATCTTAAGCTACCCCTACACTCATCCGATACATTTTCCTTTCTTCTCTCCATCGTTTATGTCTTAAAGCTACCTAAATTTAAAATTTTCTGCGGGCGATTCAAAATTGTGTTTTCAAAACTACATTTCGGGAACTGAACACATCCCATCCGACGAGCACGGCCGAACTACTAGGTAGCATGTTCCCATAACAATACCCGTTATCCCAAAGAATCGTTATATACGGCTCATGTCTTATTGACAAGATTCTTCCTTTTTTTTCTTTGCACATGAACTGGCGTTCAAATGATTCATGTCATGTTGACGACATGTGCTTTTTTGATATTGACAACAATAACAAAATAAAACAACGAATAAAAAAGCAAAACGTAAAGACAGTACATGCATCAGTGTACTCATTTCTTTTTCCCCCATACCTCTTTCCTATAAAGTAGCAATCTTGTCAATAAGACATGAGTCGTATGAACACAGACTTAGAACATTATCTAAACTTGCAATAAAACATCTCATAGTGCCTCATACTTATATTATAAAATAACAGAAAAACAAATAAGTTGGACAATTTATATTCAAAAAATTAATGCCTTTTTATTTTGAACGTAAAAAAATCAGTATATGGGTAATTCCAAAGTGTTGAACGTGACAGTCGTACGCATCAAAAATGCAATAACATTTTAAACAAAAAATATTTTTACGTTCTCTTACCACTTAAGTTATAGCACTAAGAAAGCACTGTTATCTATGCTTAAGTTTATGGCGGGCGCGATTCTAGGTCAAAGATAATGGCAAAAGCTGTAGCGGTTCGAACGTGAAAAAACAAAAGTAGTTTTTGTGGCCATGTATAAAAAGGCGTAATTCAGCGAAGCTCGCACATTTTTTAGTCAATTTACTTTCAGAATTTTACGTAGCAATGTAGCATTAAAATGTCTTGGTTTGATTCCAAAATCTTCTGTATTTTCTTTTTTTTAAGACAAAATCTGGGTCGATACGTGACATTTCGATCGTGAAATTTTTTTCCATAATAATTTAACTAATAATGATTAAAACAAGATAAAAATTTACCGTTAATCCGAATAACATTTTTCACTTTGAACTCTTCCTTAGATTACAGATTACAGTAAGAAAATTTTTTTGGATTAATTTTTATCAAATATAACCTCTTTTAAGAAAGATAAATATTAAATAAGACACACAATAAAACATTTAAGAAATTACGTTTGCACAACTTTGCAGTCTGATTGTTCATCTAAGTGAACAAATTTATGGGTAAATTTATAAAATTACCCAATAGGCACAAATTTTTTGTGAATTCCAATGTTGGAATTCCAGTGTGAATCCAAGCTTGAATTACATTTGAAATCCAACCTCTTTCCAGTCTGATTGTTTTATTTTTACAAGAGGAAATCGGGTTAAAATGTAGCAGAAAATGGTTTTAAAGTTATTGTTGAAATAATGTTATAACACTATTTAAATACTGTTGTAACATTGCTTGAATAACATTGAAATTACATGCTTGAATTCAACGGTAAAAACAGGTTCGGTTCGACTTGAATTCCACTGCAATTACATGCTTGAATTCAAGTGTAAAAACAGGTTCGGTTCAACTTGAATCACACTGTTATTAAAGGCTGGAATTACACTGTAAAGGTACTGTTTTGTTCGACTGTAATTCAATGGTTAATTTTGCTGGATTCGCTATTGAATTCAACTGTGTTTCAACTGTAATTCAACACTGGAAATTGGAAATTGTGAATGGATTTCAAATGTAATTCAAGTGGAACTCCAGCCAAAATGCTTATTGGGTAGTAAGATTTAACTATTGCTCTATAACAATATCGTAAAATAATCAGCTTTTAATAACTTTAAAATTTTCGGCCACGGTGACCTTTTGACGGAGATGCCCATATACATAAATAAGTATGTATTAGGGATTGGTAAATCGACTTCGATTCCAATCGAAAACCGATTTTGTGGTAAAAAAATCGATTTTTTGCAATCGAATTTTCGTATGCGATTTTATACTGAAATCGATTATTGGGCTCTTAAAATCGATTTTTTTATCTTTATCAAAATTTTGACAATTTTTAATTTTAATCTTAATTAAATCGTTAAATTTTGGGCATGCACAATAGAACGTATTTTTTTTTGTGCGTACATACGTCTGTAGGTATGCTAATGCAGTTTTCCGAGTTTAAAGTTGTAATTTTACGTATTTTCCTATTTGTATCCTTAATATACTTCTATGTTTAATAAAAGGGCTCTGTGAGCGATATTTAAATCTAGTTATAAGCAGAGTGAAAAAACAAAAAGTATGTAATTTATCCTAGCAAATACATCAATGCATCAATGACATGCAAAGAAACAGTCGCCACCGATCAGGAACTACTGTCATAATCCTTTGAAATACTATCCATACATTCAGGCTTGTCACAGAATTAAATCCGATCAAAAGTGATTTCTTAAAGTAAATTTTATTGCAACATTTCGTTTTTTTTTTTTAGTTTTTCAATAAGCTAAAGCGTTTTTGAGTTGCGCGAACATATCGTCGTGCGGGAGTTTATGTGCTCTATCCGCCATTTTACACATTTCGAGTTAATTATGCCACTTTAGGTTTTCGACCCCAAATTTTTCAAATATGTAATCCGTTTTCGGCTATCTCATCTAGTTTCTGAGATAAATAGTGTCTGTTTTGTTCTATATCCTTCAAACCTGAATTATGTTAAAACTTCAAGATCGATTTTCTCAAAATACACTTTTGGCATATAGAGCACATAAACTCCCGCACGACGATATGTTAATCTATCTATACAATATATAATTTCTCAGTATGTCAGGATGTTTGCATGTATGTCCTATTCTTTCCGCAACTTTCTGAAGCCATCTGATGACATAGGAAGCTGAAATTTGGCACACTTGAATTACTTTCTCTGCGGAAGATCGTAATGAAGCCATATTTTTGATTTTCGGCTTTTCAACTACACAGAGAAAACAGATTCGTGATCACAACCTAATTTGGCGCCAATCGAATTTCGTCGGTTGCATGTACTTTCAAACAATTCGGTTCCAATTACTGAAAATTTCGTTGATTAGCATAATAGGTTTGATAGCAACATTTGAATTTTAGTACACTATCAGTCATAACAACATATATTGTTGGTTGTTAGTATGATTAGTAGAAACAAAATTGTGCTTATACCCGAATAAATAATAGGTGCAACTGAATTAACACATAATTGGTGTTCATAACAAGATATTTGAATGTCGTTATCAATATATATTTTTTAACCGTTCGAATGTAGCCCATAAGGGGCAAGGACTTGTCCAAAGGTAATCTCAATGAATGGAAAAAATGGGTTATTTTACAGTACGATGTCCTAGGGCAGCACCATATAACCCAGCTAACATTACAAAGGGGAAGTCTTAAAACTACTCCATAGTATACTCCAGAGGATTAGCTTTGAAATCGTTTCAAAACGAAAACATGTCGTTAAAAAACGAAGACATGTCGTTTCACTGCAAACTCTGTTAAATAATGACATGGTCCATACTTGCACTACATTGGACCAGTCCAGGATCAATATGGATCAAGAAGTCCAATATAATTTGCAGGGTATAAAAAATAATACATACATACATACATACATATGTATGTACGTGTATATGTTCATACCTATAAGAATACGTAAATTACTTACCCCTATTTATTAAGTTTTTCACATTTTCAATTTTTGACCGCAAATATATTTTTTAAATATAATATTAAAAATCAATTTAATCTATCAAATGTTTTGACAGAAAATTTAGTAAGCAATTGGGGCTTTTAACTAATTTTTGGTTGTGAATTCCGAATAATTATATTTTCATTTATTGTACTCGAATTGAATCTATTCCAACAACCAATAATTAGCTACAATAAACGAATAATCATTTATATTACAAAATTTATTGACGAAAGCAAATTATTGATTGCAATGACCAATATTCAGTATTGCCCTATATTAAATTCGGTTGTGATTCTAGACATTTGTACTAATTTTTATAACTTAATTAAATTAGTTATCATAACTAATAAAAGAATTGAAGGAATCATATTTCAGTTGGAACATCATTTGTATAATCAAGAGAATTAAAAATCAGTTAGAACTATATATTTTTAATAGTTGCAATAATAAATCATGTTTCTTGATCAATATTTTATTACTGCAACCGTCTCCCAACCGATTTGTTTTCTGTGTGTATAAGAAAAACAATAGCAGAAACAACATTATAAGAAAAAAAAATCCCGTATTCAATTTTTTAAAACTGTTTGGTTAAATACATCAAATACAAAAATAGAATGATGACGAAAAACATATCGAGTCGGTCTGTTGCCGTTTTTGGTTACATTTCTTCTTTAGCAAAGAAAAGGATACAGGAACAGAGAGTGATAAAGAAAAACATTGTGTTGTGTGTATAAATAAGACTTCGTTCAAAAATTATTCCAACAAAAAAAAAAAATGTGTCTCAAAGCCAGCCGGCGGCTCTGCTCTGCTTTCATCTTCTCATACAGTGCTTACTTGTGTGCGCGTCATTGCTTGTGCAAAAGCTTTTTTTTTATTTTGAAATTTAGTATATGAATTTCAGTAAACTTATTGTTTGATTCAGTTAAATTATTTGTTTGAAAAAATCAGTGTTTTTTTTCAATAACTAAATGCAAATAAATTGTTTGAATATGCGAATTTGTTTACAGGACCGATTTCAGACAAAAAATTGTTTGATTCTACAAATTTTTTGTTTGAATTGGAAAAATAATTTTTTTTCTGTGTACACACTGTAAAAATCTCAGTGCAATTTATCTAGTAGTTTTTCACACAAAAATACTGGTGTACACCCCTTTGTGATATAAGGTATGTATGAGTTTGCAAATTCATCTAAAACGATTTTGAAATCGATTTTGAGGTTCGATTAATCCATTTCAAAAACCGTTATAAAAAAAGTCGATCGAAAAATCGAAAATCGATTTTGGTATCCATTTACCATTCCCTAGTATGTATTTCTTCAGCATTAAGTTTTTTCTAACTACCATTTTTTGTAACTTTAAAAATTCTAATATGAATATTATTTTTGTTTAACCGTTAAGTTTAGTTCTATTTACTTACTTATTATTTTGTTTTGAATAATCATAATCAAGCTCTTAATTGGGCTTCATTTCGTTGTTTAAGTATCGTACGTACATACGTACGTCTTATTTAAACTTTAAAAAAAGTGATAAAAGCAACGAACTGTAGCCAGATACAAAAATGATTTAAAGTGTTCCTACACAAGTACAAATATTCAGTTGATAGCTATATCGATAGCGAAATCTGAGCTATCGTTAAATATCGATAGTAAAAAATATCTATAGTATCTCATCACTAGTAAGCACATTATTTTAGATGACAGTTTTTAAAAAATTGTTCCTTGTGCCAGTTAAATTTTTTTTTTTAAAGTATTGTTTTTATATAACAACTAAAATAAATTTCAATAACTGAATAGAAAACGAAAAAAGGTCGAATAACAACTTGATTCTATTTGCAACAGACATATGTATCAAAAAATGCATAAAGATTTATTTGAAAAGAAAACCATAAACATAATATTTTATTAAAAAAAAAGAAGTAAATAAATAGAACTAAACTTAACGTTTAAACGAAAATATCAATTCTTTTTCATAATTTATAGTTATTATACTAACAATTTTTTTCGAATGAGCCTCTATAAAATTAATTAAAGTTTTTAAGCATTTTTAGAATTATTTTATTCCCTCAATATTTCACATACTTTTTGCTTAACCTTTGGTTAACATTGATAATAACATAATGTCATACATTGCAGAAAAGCTGTGACTATAGCTGCTGTAAGATGTTTTTATAGCTGCATTTTAAATAATTATAATATCGATATCGGCATTTTTCTTATCGATATTTTAAGACTATCGATAGTTTCCCAGCACTAATTTCGAGACGTTAATTTTTGTTTTCTTTATTTCATAATCCACTTTTCAAAATTTACGCCGAGCCACTCTGCAATGTTGACATAAAATTTTTTTTTCTTTTTATACTTTTATTACTACGTTTTTTTTTTTTTTTTTGGTCTCTTCTATTAAACACATCAACATACCGAGCTTTAAATTCTAATTACTTTTGATTTTTTAAGCTTCTTTATGAATAGTTTGTTTCTTTTCTGGGTTTTATTTGTTTTTTTTTACTTTAAATTTAACTTTTATTTTGCTAATTAAATCTTCTTGCTTTGTCGAACATATTTACCATATTATTGAGGAGTTAACTAAAAACGTTTTGTTACTTCCAAATTTCCATTGATTCCAATGTAATTAATACTCCTCTAGCAATTCCCATAGGGAGAAAATGTGACAAGACGATAATAGTTGCCGTTTTTTTACCAAGCAGTTCTACTCCCACCAAACTTTCGAAAGACTTTTTATCTTTTTTATCCAGCCCTCGACGTTATTGTAGATTTATAGGATTCAACAATGTTTTATCTGGAAATGTAGGGAAGTAGTTTGCTGTTTGATGAAAAAATACACTAAATGAATAAAACAAATTAAGATTGGGATGAATGAGATACTTAGAATTATTTTCTTTTTTTATTTTTTATCAGGAAATTGATGCTTTAGTCGAATTTAAAAAAAAACGGAAAGGACGAGGAACTTCCTTTTTTGAGTTACTTGTTTGCATGAGAATCACGAGAAGGAATTTTTCGAACACAACTGACAAAAAACTCCTCATTTTAGCTGTTGGTAAATTATCGTTTTATCATAGAAACAGAGTTGTCAAGTTATTGTTTTTATTTTTATTTTATTATACATATTTATGTTTTAATGACATTCGTATATGTTATAATCCTTTACTGTAATTATAAGATTATAAATGTTGTTGCATTGGAAAACAATTAAATAAATAAAATAATCATTTAAACAATCCCTGCGGGAAATTTATGTTAATTGTTCTTAAAGCACTTATCCCGTGGACAGTAAATACAATATTATCATAATAACGAAGTAATTGTGCAATGCAGGTGAAAACATGACATGTAACTTAATTGGTGATTATGTGTTTGTAAGTGTTGTTACTCCAGAGGAAAGGTAATTGACGTAAAACTGATTCTTATTATCAATTATTATTAATTATTAATTTTTTTTTGGGCGGTTGTTCCACATTTTGATTCATAACTCTTTCCTACTTAATAATACACAAGGACTCAAATACATGTACTTTTCGGGATCTTTGATGGATATTAAAAAAGTTTCACAAGGATTAACAAACTAAGTATACCCTTTTCACAACTAGTTGTGGAGGATATAAAAATATATATTATACACAACAACTTTTACTGTAACAGTTATGACTGATAATAAGGAAAAATATTACACACGAGTTATTACCACGTAAAAACACGAAACTAATTGAGCACATGGGGGATAACGTTACAACTGGAAATGAATTCTTACATTTATATCCATGTTATTTCCCTGGTGACTTAAGCGTAAACTCAAACAGTAAACAATTACAATTTAAAGCAGCAAGTATATTTTAAGAGGTGATTTAAATTGCAGAGCCCGTTTTTGGGGCTGCCATAAAATAGTTGTTGGGGAAATATTCTTTGTAAAACATTTAACTAAATCACCTTGAAATCGTCTTTCCCTATTAAAGTACGTTTATACAAGCTGACCCAAGAAGGTGCCTGTCAACGGGATTCTTATTTATAATAAATAACCTACAAATAATATTTTCTATAAAACCGATAAATATACATAAATTTAATAAAGCAAATTGGACTAAATGCGATCGATACATGAATAAAAACTTCTTGTTCAACCAAATTTTACGGAAGTATTAAGTACACTCAAAATTGATGAATAAAATCACTGCAGAAATAGAATATAGTATACCAAAAAAGAAATAAATTTTAACTGTGGAGAAATTGCGAAATAACTTACAAAACATGACTCAAGGGCAACAAGGTTATATTTGCACCTAAACTAAATTTGAGATAGAACCTTGTTGTCATAAGCTCCCGAAGCTTTTATTTAATTAAGAAACAAATTTAGAAGAAATGATCACTACCAATGATCGCAATTGAAATTTATTAATATAAAAACAAATTGTGGAATAACAGACTACAGGTATTTACGTTAGAAAAATATTCTTCTCCGTTTGGGAACTCATCAAAAACATTAAAATGAAAACACACCTTTTCTTAAAGATTATTTTAATTAGTACGATTAATGTACGGAAATGCAATATTTTAGCAGATACTTTTTTATTTTAACAACAATGTTTGAAACATCATAAGGAAAAACGAAAGTATATTTTATGTAAATAATGCTGTAAATAGTATAGAACATACTGAGCAAAACCGAAAAAAGCGTTTAATGCCATACTTCTAAATAAATGTAGGCATTTATATAAAATTTGACATCGATAACTTTTATAACAGCTCTAGAAGGAAGCGAACTGACTCCAAAGTAGTCCTGTGATAGGTCTTTGGTGGTAGAGATCGGTTGTATCGGGTGATTTTTTAGCTATTATCTTTTTGGCAACACTGGTTTTAACAGCTGACGCACGTTTCGTGTTTTGTTTCACTGTCAAACATCTTCAGTTTGGTCTATAATTTAACCATGAAACGTCTTACAAACGAACCACGCTTGCAAATTATCGGATTTTATTATCAAAATGCTGTTAAGAAAGTTCATCGCGCGCTTCTTCCGTTTTATGGTCAGTTTAATCGACCCACTGAAGCGGCTATTTGGTACGTTAATAAGCAGAATTGTCGAATTTGGAGTGAAGATCAGCCAGAAGCATTGCAAGAGCTACCAATGCATCCAGAAAAAGTCACAGTTTGGTGCAGTTTATGGGCTAGTGGCCTCATTGCACCGTACTTCTTCAAAGATGATGCGAATCGTAACGTAACTGTGCATGGTGAGCGCTACCGTGAGATGATATCCAACTTTTTTTGCCAAAAATGCAAGAGCTTGACATGACATGTGGTTCCAACAAGACGGTGCCACATGCCACACAGCACGCTTTACAATGTTCTTATTGAGAGGCGAGTTCGGTGAACATTTTATTTCACGTTCGGGACCGGTCAATTGGCCGCCTAGATCGTGCGATTTAAATCCTTTAGACTATTTTTTGTGGGGCTATGTTAAAGTTCATGTCTATGCACACATGCCCGCTTCAATAGACGCATTGGAAGACAACATTGAAGCATTTATTCATGAGATACCGGCGAAATGTTGGAAAGAGTATGCCAAAATTGGACTAAGCAGATGGACCATTTGAGACGCAGTCACGGTCAACATTTGCATGAGATAATCTTCAAACATTAAATAATATGGACCGTACTATCGATTCAAATAAAGATTTCATGAATTTTTCTGAGTTTTAGGTTTTTTTTTTAACTTTTCTATAGCTCTTAAAAAATCACCCATTACTTCTAACACTTTATATAAATAAGATCTATCACTATGCCTAATGAACGTGTTTAGTGCCAGTTACTACAATATAGTATTATGTATCTCAATACAATGTAGTATTATTTTAATAAAACAAGTCCTAGAATTAGTCCCCAAAAAATATCTTATCTTATCTGTTATTTGCAGTGCAAACTAGTCTTGCAGACTATTCTTCAAAAACCATTTTTATTAAATTTTATTCGAATGATAGAATGAAAGATTTAATAACATATTGATAATATATATATTCCTCTAACTCCCACTGGAGCATAGGGCGCCAATAACAGCTGTTCTCCATCTGACCCGGTTTTGAGCGATATACCTAAGTTCATTCCAAGATATACCCAGTTGGTTCATTTCGGATTCCGTTAAACATCTCCATGTTGTGCGTGGCCTGCCGCTTTCTCTGCCATCTTCTTGAAATGGGTTCCATCTAAGAGCTTGTTTAGTTACATTAGTGTCATTTCGACGGAGGGTGTGTCCTATCCACTGCCACTTTCGTTTACGTATCTCGGTTGCTACTTGTATTTGGTTTGTCTTTGATAGCAACTCGGCATTTGATATTGTCCTAGGCCAAAAGATGCGTAGTATTCTTCTTAGGCAGCGGTTAATAAACGTTTGAAGTCGTCTGGTTATGTCACTTGTGACTTTCCAGGTTGGACACCCATATAGGAGAACCGATTTAACATTCGCCTCGAAAATTCTCAGCTTTTGGTTTAGCTGATTTTATTACTTTGCCTTGTTTATTCTAGAGACTACATCGAGTTCGGTTCCTCCATTTGCAGTAATCTCGCATCCTAGATAGCAGAATTAGTCACTTGTCTCAAATCTCTGGTTGTTGATGGTCATGGGAACTGTTGTTGCCCCGATACTTAGCGTTTTTGTTTTGGCTGTATTTATTTTTAGCCCTGTGTATTGCAGCTTTTCCTGAAGCTTTATAGCTGTTTGTCTAAGATCAATAATTTTGTGTGAGAGTTAACAAATATCGTCTGCGTACGCCAGGTAGTTAAGGTAACGATTGTTGATTTGCCATTGTATTCCTTGTCTTTTATTTTCAATACCATTGAGAACATCTTCCATAACCACAAGAAATAAAAGAGGTGACAATATGCAACCCTGGCGCACTCCACTTTTTACCATAAACGGGTCAGAAAGATTTCCCTTATGAAGGACAAAGCACCAGGCATGGTTATAGCTCTCTTTAATCAAAGTAATTATTTTTTCAGGTATATTTCTTCTTCGCAAGGCTAACCAAATACATTCTCGATTAATTTAATCGAACGCTTTTTCGAAATCTATAAATAGCAGACTTAGTTTGGAATTGAACTCAACGCACTGCTCAATGATAATGCGCAATGAGTTAATATGGTCAGCGCAAGAGGAACCACTGCAGAAGCCGGCTTGACATGAGCTGATAGTTTGCTCTAAGTGTTCTTTAATGCGGTTTAATATTATTTTTGCAACTATTTTGGCAACGGTTGATAATACACATATACCCCTCCAATTAGAACAATCTTTAAGATCTCCCTTTTTCGCGATTTTAACAACTATGCCATCCTTCCATTCTTCCGGAAATAATTCGGCTTCCCATGCCTCAGTGATCAGTGGATTTAAAATTTCAGCTGAAAGCGCCGGCTCACATTTGTATATTTCCGCTGGAATACCATCGATACCAGCTGCTTTTCCATTTGGCAGTTCTTTTATGGCGGCAATAGTTTCCGCTATACTAGAAGGTGTTATTCTAATCCTCGTGTTTATAATTGGTGGTGTATTAGCTTAAATGGGAGGCTCCAGAGTTGTATCTATGATACAGTTTAGCACACTAGAGAAATGCTCTTTCCAACGTTGGAGTTGTTCGTGGTCGTTGAGCAAATTTCCTCGCAGATCTCTTACAGGGTGTTCTGTTCGTAGCTTGCGGTCTGCTAGCTGCTTTGTGAACTTAAATAAAGTACGTGTGTCGCCAGCTCGTGCAGCCTTTTCAGCTTCTTCTGCCAAGTTGTCAATATGTTTACTCTTATCTCTCCGCACCGCTCGTTTAACTGCTATGTGTAGATCTCGGTAATTCGTTTCTAGGTTCGGCTTTAGCTCCGAGCTAGCCATTGATGCCAGTTTTTCCTTTAGCTCACGCCTTTCTGCAATGGAGGCCCGATTGTACGGTCAGCACAAGATTTTATTTTGTTTTTAATGAGGTCCCACTTAGAATTTACCGAGTTAAGTGATTCATATTCCGAGCTATTTAATGGATCTCGCAGCTGTGTGGTGAAGTCTTCTCTAACATTGGTATTTTCAGACGTTCAATCGTATCGCAGCTGTGCAGAGGCGAATTTTTGCGACCACTAGGTAGTGGTCTCGGGATTGAGCTATGTCTGCTCCCCTTTTGCTGCGTACATCTAGGAGACATTTTCTATACCGATGGCTTATAAAACAGTGATCAATTTGATTTGCTGTATTGTGCCTATCAGGGGACAACCAAGTTATTTTATGACACAACTTATTTTTAAATAGTGTACCACCAATAAGAAGTTTTCTGGAATTACAGAAATCTATAAATCGTTCCCCGTTATCGTTTCGAGTGCCAATTCCAGGTCTACCCATTATATGTTCCAATGATTCATTATTAGAGCCCACTTTAGCATTCATATCACCCATTATTAAAATAATATCACCACGTGGAACAGAGTCGTATGTAATATTAAGCTGGTCATAAAATGAATTTTTAATATAATCTTTGGCAGTTTCCGTTGGGGCATAGCACTGAATAATTGTAATATTTCTGATTTTAGATGCAAACCGAGCGAGTACACTGAAAAAATTTTCTTCACAGATCCAATGAAATTTACATTAAAATTCAACCTATGTAACCCTTCATTAGATTAATGAAATGTTTCATAAAATTAATGAATATTTTGCATTAGTTTAATGACAAACGTTTATTTTATCCATTTTTTCAATGAGGATTCATAAAATCAATGAAAATTTTATCATTGATTTTATTAATCCTTCATTAATCCAATCAAGGGTTACATAGGTTGAATTTTAATGTAAATTTCATTGGATCTGTGAAGAAAATTTTTTCAGTGTAGTATTCGGTCAGACACAGGTTTCCAGTCAATAAGACTTTTTCGAGAAATTTTGTGTAAGCATAAGTCCGACTCCGGATTCGTGGGTGGAACCGATTTCTTTTCGAGAGTACAGCATGTTTGTGTGGCCAGTAGGGGACGAAAATTCTCCTGAATCTTGCCATCGTACCTCACTCAATCCTAGTATTGCAAGGCCATACTCGACATTTCGCGCTCCACTTGCATTATTCCCATTATTGTTCTTATTGCCGTTCTAACTGGAATGTTAGTAAATAATGAGACGACATCAAATGATACAATTGTTTCCGATCTAACAAGTTTTATGTTGTTTTTTAACTTCTATTGAGTTTTTTATGTAAAACGTTTCAGAGATTAAATGTTTTAAAATTGTTCCAATGTATTTAGACATGAGGTAGCACGGTACCTGGACTGATGACACAATAGGTCGAAGGGGGGTATCAGGTTTGTGAATTTTTGATAACCCGTAAATTCTGGGTGCCGTAGCGGCGGAACAAAAAAGTTGGCGCTTTTGCCAAGAGTCTATATGGTTGTTTTTAAATAAATCTGAAACAATGTTGTTGTTTTCTTTCTGTAGTTTCAATGTAGGGTCTACCCTTATAGTTTTATATGTGTTTGTGTCTTCTAGTAGTGCTTCCATCTTCTTTTCGTATTCGTTTTTATACATCAACACGGTTTTGTTTCCTTTATCTGCTTGTACAACAATAACGTCGATGTGTTTACGTAGAATTTTTCTCGTTTTTTCAAAAATTGTAAGAATGAATTTGTCCTTTTCTGTGTTTTTAATGTTTCTTTTAAAAGTTGTTACCTTGTTTGCTACTTTAATTCTAGCGATGTCTTTCTCTTTATCTATTTCTATCTAATTACTCTGCCCGAGGTCTTGAGATTAAAAAAACGGAAAGGACGAGGAACTTCCTTTTTTGAGGTACTTGATTTCATGAGAATCACGAGTTGGAGTTTTTCGAACACTACTGACAAAAAACTCCTAATTTTAACTGTTTTTATTTTAACTTTTATTATACATATTTATGTTTTAATGAAATTCGTATATGTTATAATCCTTTACTGTAATTATAAGATTATAAATGTTGTTGTATTGGAAAACAATTAAATAAATAAAATAATCATTTAAACAATCCCTGCGGGAAATTTATGTTAATTGTTCTTAAAGCACTTATCGCGTGGTTAGTAAATACAATATTATGATAACAAGGAAGAAATTGTGATATGTAGGTGAAAACATGACATGTAATTTAACTGGTGATTATGTGTTTGTAAGTGTTGTTACTCCAGAGGAAAGGTAATTGACGTAAAACTGATTCTTATTATCAATTATTATTAATTATTAATTTTTTTTGGGCGGTTGCTCCACATTTTTATTCATAACTCTTTCCTATTTAATAATACACAAGGACTCAAATACATGTACTTTTCGGGATCTTTGATGGATATTAAAAAAGTTTCACAAGGATTAACAAACTAAGTATACCCTTTTCACAACTAGTTGTGGAGGATATAAAAATATATATTATACACAACAACTTTTACTGTAACAGTTATGACTGATAATAAGGAAAAATATTACACACAAGTTATTACCACGTAAAAACACGAAACTAATTGAGCACATGGGGGATAACGTTACAACTGGAAATGAATTCTTACATTTATATCCATGTTATTTCCCTGGTGACTTAAGCGTAAACTCAAACAGTAAACAATTACAATTTAAAGCAGCAAGTATATTTTAAGAGGTGATTTAAATTGCAGAGCCCGTTTTTGGGGCTGCCATAAAATAGTTGTTGGGGAAATATTCTTTGTAAAACATTTAACTAAATCACCTTGAAATCGTCTTTCCCTATTAAAGTACGTTTATACAAGCTGACCCAAGAAGGTGCCTGTCAACGGGATTCTTATTTATAATAAATAACCTACAAATAATATTTTCTATAAAACCGATAAATATACATAAATTTAATAAAGCAAATTGGACTAAATGCGATCGATACATGAATAAAAACTTCTTGTTCAACCAAATTTTACGGAAGTAGAATATAGTATACCAAAAAAGAAATAAATTTTAACTGTGGAGAAATTGCGAAATAACTTACAAAACATGACTCAAGGGCAACAAGGTTATATTTGCACCTAAACTAAATTTGAGATAGAACCTTGTTGTCATAAGCTCCCGAAGCTTTTATTTAATTAAGAAACAAATTTAGAAGAAATGATCACTACCAATGATCGCAATTGAAATTTATTAATATAAAAACAAATTGTGGAATAACAGACTACAGGTATTTACGTTAGAAAAATATTCTTCTCCGTTTGGGAACTCATCAAAAACATTAAAATGAAAACACACCTTTTCTTAAAGATTATTTTAATTAGTACGATTAATGTACGGAAATGCAATATTTTAGCAGATACTTTTTTATTTTAACAACAATGTTTGAAACATCATAAGGAAAAACGAAAGTATATTTTATGTAAATAATGCTGTAAATAGTATAGAACATACTGAGCAAAACCGAAAAAAGCGTTTAATGCCATACTTCTAAATAAATGTAGGCATTTATATAAAATTTGACATCGATAACTTTTATAACAGCTCTAGAAGGAAGCGAACTGACTCCAAAGTAGTCCTGTGATAGGTCTTTGGTGGTAGAGATCGGTTGTATCGGGTGATTTTTTAGCTATTATCTTTTTGGCAACACTGGTTTTAACAGCTGACGCACGTTTCGTGTTTTGTTTCACTGTCAAACATCTTCAGTTTGGTCTATAATTTAACCATGAAACGTCTTACAAACGAACCACGCTTGCAAATTATCGGATTTTATTATCAAAATGCTGTTAAGAAAGTTCATCGCGCGCTTCTTCCGTTTTATGGTCAGTTTAATCGACCCACTGAAGCGGCTATTTGGTACGTTAATAAGCAGAATTGTCGAATTTGGAGTGAAGATCAGCCAGAAGCATTGCAAGAGCTACCAATGCATCCAGAAAAAGTCACAGTTTGGTGCAGTTTATGGGCTAGTGGCCTCATTGCACCGTACTTCTTCAAAGATGATGCGAATCGTAACGTAACTGTGCATGGTGAGCGCTACCGTGAGATGATATCCAACTTTTTTTGCCAAAAATGCAAGAGCTTGACATGACATGTGGTTCCAACAAGACGGTGCCACATGCCACACAGCACGCTTTACAATGTTCTTATTGAGAGGCGAGTTCGGTGAACATTTTATTTCACGTTCGGGACCGGTCAATTGGCCGCCTAGATCGTGCGATTTAAATCCTTTAGACTATTTTTTGTGGGGCTATGTTAAAGTTCATGTCTATGCACACATGCCCGCTTCAATAGACGCATTGGAAGACAACATTGAAGCATTTATTCATGAGATACCGGCGAAATGTTGGAAAGAGTATGCCAAAATTGGACTAAGCAGATGGACCATTTGAGACGCAGTCACGGTCAACATTTGCATGAGATAATCTTCAAACATTAAATAATATGGACCGTACTATCGATTCAAATAAAGATTTCATGAATTTTTCTGAGTTTTAGGTTTTTTTTTTAACTTTTCTATAGCTCTTAAAAAATCACCCATTACTTCTAACACTTTATATAAATAAGATCTATCACTATGCCTAATGAACGTGTTTAGTGCCAGTTACTACAATATAGTATTATGTATCTCAATACAATGTAGTATTATTTTAATAAAACAAGTCCTAGAATTAGTCCCCAAAAAATATCTTATCTTATCTGTTATTTGCAGTGCAAACTAGTCTTGCAGACTATTCTTCAAAAACCATTTTTATTAAATTTTATTCGAATGATAGAATGAAAGATTTAATAACATATTGATAATATATATATTCCTCTAACTCCCACTGGAGCATAGGGCGCCAATAACAGCTGTTCTCCATCTGACCCGGTTTTGAGCGATATACCTAAGTTCATTCCAAGATATACCCAGTTGGTTCATTTCGGATTCCGTTAAACATCTCCATGTTGTGCGTGGCCTGCCGCTTTCTCTGCCATCTTCTTGAAATGGGTTCCATCTAAGAGCTTGTTTAGTTACATTAGTGTCATTTCGACGGAGGGTGTGTCCTATCCACTGCCACTTTCGTTTACGTATCTCGGTTGCTACTTGTATTTGGTTTGTCTTTGATAGCAACTCGGCATTTGATATTGTCCTAGGCCAAAAGATGCGTAGTATTCTTCTTAGGCAGCGGTTAATAAACGTTTGAAGTCGTCTGGTTATGTCACTTGTGACTTTCCAGGTTGGACACCCATATAGGAGAACCGATTTAACATTCGCCTCGAAAATTCTCAGCTTTTGGTTTAGCTGATTTTATTACTTTGCCTTGTTTATTCTAGAGACTACATCGAGTTCGGTTCCTCCATTTGCAGTAATCTCGCATCCTAGATAGCAGAATTAGTCACTTGTCTCAAATCTCTGGTTGTTGATGGTCATGGGAACTGTTGTTGCCCCGATACTTAGCGTTTTTGTTTTGGCTGTATTTATTTTTAGCCCTGTGTATTGCAGCTTTTCCTGAAGCTTTATAGCTGTTTGTCTAAGATCAATAATTTTGTGTGAGAGTTAACAAATATCGTCTGCGTACGCCAGGTAGTTAAGGTAACGATTGTTGATTTGCCATTGTATTCCTTGTCTTTTATTTTCAATACCATTGAGAACATCTTCCATAACCACAAGAAATAAAAGAGGTGACAATATGCAACCCTGGCGCACTCCACTTTTTACCATAAACGGGTCAGAAAGATTTCCCTTATGAAGGACAAAGCACCAGGCATGGTTATAGCTCTCTTTAATCAAAGTAATTATTTTTTCAGGTATATTTCTTCTTCGCAAGGCTAACCAAATACATTCTCGATTAATTTAATCGAACGCTTTTTCGAAATCTATAAATAGCAGACTTAGTTTGGAATTGAACTCAACGCACTGCTCAATGATAATGCGCAATGAGTTAATATGGTCAGCGCAAGAGGAACCACTGCAGAAGCCGGCTTGACATGAGCTGATAGTTTGCTCTAAGTGTTCTTTAATGCGGTTTAATATTATTTTTGCAACTATTTTGGCAACGGTTGATAATACACATATACCCCTCCAATTAGAACAATCTTTAAGATCTCCCTTTTTCGCGATTTTAACAACTATGCCATCCTTCCATTCTTCCGGAAATAATTCGGCTTCCCATGCCTCAGTGATCAGTGGATTTAAAATTTCAGCTGAAAGCGCCGGCTCACATTTGTATATTTCCGCTGGAATACCATCGATACCAGCTGCTTTTCCATTTGGCAGTTCTTTTATGGCGGCAATAGTTTCCGCTATACTAGAAGGTGTTA
Organism: Pollenia angustigena; assembly: GCA_930367215.1. NCBI lineage: Eukaryota > Metazoa > Arthropoda > Insecta > Diptera > Polleniidae > Pollenia > Pollenia angustigena. The sequence goes on along the minus strand of OV884059.1, from coordinate 99,446,414 downwards.
TTCTAATCCTCGTGTTTATAATTGGTGGTGTATTAGCTTAAATGGGAGGCTCCAGAGTTGTATCTATGATACAGTTTAGCACACTAGAGAAATGCTCTTTCCAACGTTGGAGTTGTTCGTGGTCGTTGAGCAAATTTCCTCGCAGATCTCTTAAAGGGTGTTCTGTTCGTAGCTTGCGGTCTGCTAGCTGCTTTGTGAACTTAAATAAAGTACGTGTGTCGCCAGCTCGTGCAGCCTTTTCAGCTTCTTCTGCCAAGTTGTCAATATGTTTACTCTTATCTCTCCGCACCGCTCGTTTAACTGCTATGTGTAGATCTCGGTAATTCGTTTCTAGGTTCGGCTTTAGCTCCGAGCTAGCCATTGATGCCAGTTTTTCCTTTAGCTCACGCCTTTCTGCAATGGAGGCCCGATTGTACGGTCAGCACAAGATTTTATTTTGTTTTTAATGAGGTCCCACTTAGAATTTACCGAGTTAAGTGATTCATATTCCGAGCTATTTAATGGATCTCGCAGCTGTGTGGTGAAGTCTTCTCTAACATTGGTATTTTCAGACGTTCAATCGTATCGCAGCTGTGCAGAGGCGAATTTTTGCGACCACTAGGTAGTGGTCTCGGGATTGAGCTATGTCTGCTCCCCTTTTGCTGCGTACATCTAGGAGACATTTTCTATACCGATGGCTTATAAAACAGTGATCAATTTGATTTGCTGTATTGTGCCTATCAGGGGACAACCAAGTTATTTTATGACACAACTTATTTTTAAATAGTGTACCACCAATAAGAAGTTTTCTGGAATTACAGAAATCTATAAATCGTTCACCGTTATCGTTTCGAGTGCCAATTCCAGGTCTACCCATTATATGTTCCAATGATTCATTATTAGAGCCCACTTTAGCATTCATATCACCCATTATTAAAATAATATCACCACGTGGAACAGAGTCGTATGTAATATTAAGCTGGTCATAAAACGAATTTTTAATATAATCTTTGGCAGTTTCCGTTGGGGCATAGCACTGAATAATTGTAATATTTCTGATTTTAGATGCAAACCGAGCGAGTACACTGAAAAAATTTTCTTCACAGATCCAATGAAATTTACATTAAAATTCAACCTATGTAACCCTTCATTAGATTAATGAAATGTTTCATAAAATTAATGAATATTTTGCATTAGTTTAATGACAAACGTTTATTTTATCCATTTTTTCAATGAGGATTCATAAAATCAATGAAAATTTTATCATTGATTTTATTAATCCTTCATTAATCCAATCAAGGGTTACATAGGTTGAATTTTAATGTAAATTTCATTGGATCTGTGAAGAAAATTTTTTCAGTGTAGTATTCGGTCAGACACAGGTTTCCAGTCAATAAGACTTTTTCGAGAAATTTTGTGTAAGCATAAGTCCGACTCCGGATTCGTGGGTGGAACCGATTTCTTTTCGAGAGTACAGCATGTTTGTGTGGCCAGTAGGGGACGAAAATTCTCCTGAATCTTGCCATCGTACCTCACTCAATCCTAGTATTGCAAGGCCATACTCGACATTTCGCGCTCCACTTGCATTATTCCCATTATTGTTCTTATTGCCGTTCTAACTGGAATGTTAGTAAATAATGAGACGACATCAAATGATACAATTGTTTCCGATCTAACAAGTTTTATGTTGTTTTTTAACTTCTATTGAGTTTTTTATGTAAAACGTTTCAGAGATTAAATGTTTTAAAATTGTTCCAATGTATTTAGACATGAGGTAGCACGGTACCTGGACTGATGACACAATAGGTCGAAGGGGGGTATCAGGTTTGTGAATTTTTGATAACCCGTAAATTCTGGGTGCCGTAGCGGCGGAACAAAAAAGTTGGCGCTTTTGCCAAGAGTCTATATGGTTGTTTTTAAATAAATCTGAAACAATGTTGTTGTTTTCTTTCTGTAGTTTCAATGTAGGGTCTACCCTTATAGTTTTATATGTGTTTGTGTCTTCTAGTAGTGCTTCCATCTTCTTTTCGTATTCGTTTTTATACATCAACACGGTTTTGTTTCCTTTATCTGCTTGTACAACAATAACGTCGATGTGTTTACGTAGAATTTTTCTCGTTTTTTCAAAAATTGTAAGAATGAATTTGTCCTTTTCTGTGTTTTTAATGTTTCTTTTAAAAGTTGTTACCTTGTTTCCTACTTTAATTCTAGCGATGTCTTTCTCTTTATCTATTTCTATCTAATTACTCTGCCCGAGGTCTTGAGATTAAAAAAACGGAAAGGACGAGGAACTTCCTTTTTTGAGGTACTTGATTTCATGAGAATCACGAGTTGGAGTTTTTCGAACACTACTGACAAAAAACTCCTAATTTTAACTGTTTTTATTTTAACTTTTATTATACATATTTATGTTTTAATGAAATTCGTATATGTTATAATCCTTTACTGTAATTATAAGATTATAAATGTTGTTGTATTGGAAAACAATTAAATAAATAAAATAATCATTTAAACAATCCCTGCGGGAAATTTATGTTAATTGTTCTTAAAGCACTTATCGCGTGGTTAGTAAATACAATATTATGATAACAAGGAAGAAATTGTGATATGTAGGTGAAAACATGACATGTAATTTAACTGGTGATTATGTGTTTGTAAGTGTTGTTACTCCAGAGGAAAGGTAATTGACGTAAAACTGATTCTTATTATCAATTATTATTAATTATTAATTTTTTTTGGGCGGTTGCTCCACATTTTTATTCATAACTCTTTCCTATTTAATAATACACAAGGACTCAAATACATGTACTTTTCGGGATCTTTGATGGATATTAAAAAAGTTTCACAAGGATTAACAAACTAAGTATACCCTTTTCACAACTAGTTGTGGAGGATATAAAAATATATATTATACACAACAACTTTTACTGTAACAGTTATGACTGATAATAAGGAAAAATATTACACACAAGTTATTACCACGTAAAAACACGAAACTAATTGAGCACATGGGGGATAACGTTACAACTGGAAATGAATTCTTACATTTATATCCATGTTATTTCCCTGGTGACTTAAGCGTAAACTCAAACAGTAAACAATTACAATTTAAAGCAGCAAGTATATTTTAAGAGGTGATTTAAATTGCAGAGCCCGTTTTTGGGGCTGCCATAAAATAGTTGTTGGGGAAATATTCTTTGTAAAACATTTAACTAAATCACCTTGAAATCGTCTTTCCCTATTAAAGTACGTTTATACAAGCTGACCCAAGAAGGTGCCTGTCAACGGGATTCTTATTTATAATAAATAACCTACAAATAATATTTTCTATAAAACCGATAAATATACATAAATTTAATAAAGCAAATTGGACTAAATGCGATCGATACATGAATAAAAACTTCTTGTTCAACCAAATTTTACGGAAGTAGAATATAGTATACCAAAAAAGAAATAAATTTTAACTGTGGAGAAATTGCGAAATAACTTACAAAACATGACTCAAGGGCAACAAGGTTATATTTGCACCTAAACTAAATTTGAGATAGAACCTTGTTGTCATAAGCTCCCGAAGCTTTTATTTAATTAAGAAACAAATTTAGAAGAAATGATCACTACCAATGATCGCAATTGAAATTTATTAATATAAAAACAAATTGTGGAATAACAGACTACAGGTATTTACGTTAGAAAAATATTCTTCTCCGTTTGGGAACTCATCAAAAACATTAAAATGAAAACACACCTTTTCTTAAAGATTATTTTAATTAGTACGATTAATGTACGGAAATGCAATATTTTAGCAGATACTTTTTTATTTTAACAACAATGTTTGAAACATCATAAGGAAAAACGAAAGTATATTTTATGTAAATAATGCTGTAAATAGTATAGAACATACTGAGCAAAACCGAAAAAAGCGTTTAATGCCATACTTCTAAATAAATGTAGGCATTTATATAAAATTTGACATCGATAACTTTTATAACAGCTCTAGAAGGAAGCGAACTGACTCCAAAGTAGTCCTGTGATAGGTCTTTGGTGGTAGAGATCGGTTGTATCGGGTGATTTTTTAGCTATTATCTTTTTGGCAACACTGGTTTTAACAGCTGACGCACGTTTCGTGTTTTGTTTCACTGTCAAACATCTTCAGTTTGGTCTATAATTTAACCATGAAACGTCTTACAAACGAACCACGCTTGCAAATTATCGGATTTTATTATCAAAATGCTGTTAAGAAAGTTCATCGCGCGCTTCTTCCGTTTTATGGTCAGTTTAATCGACCCACTGAAGCGGCTATTTGGTACGTTAATAAGCAGAATTGTCGAATTTGGAGTGAAGATCAGCCAGAAGCATTGCAAGAGCTACCAATGCATCCAGAAAAAGTCACAGTTTGGTGCAGTTTATGGGCTAGTGGCCTCATTGCACCGTACTTCTTCAAAGATGATGCGAATCGTAACGTAACTGTGCATGGTGAGCGCTACCGTGAGATGATATCCAACTTTTTTTGCCAAAAATGCAAGAGCTTGACATGACATGTGGTTCCAACAAGACGGTGCCACATGCCACACAGCACGCTTTACAATGTTCTTATTGAGAGGCGAGTTCGGTGAACATTTTATTTCACGTTCGGGACCGGTCAATTGGCCGCCTAGATCGTGCGATTTAAATCCTTTAGACTATTTTTTGTGGGGCTATGTTAAAGTTCATGTCTATGCACACATGCCCGCTTCAATAGACGCATTGGAAGACAACATTGAAGCATTTATTCATGAGATACCGGCGAAATGTTGGAAAGAGTATGCCAAAATTGGACTAAGCAGATGGACCATTTGAGACGCAGTCACGGTCAACATTTGCATGAGATAATCTTCAAACATTAAATAATATGGACCGTACTATCGATTCAAATAAAGATTTCATGAATTTTTCTGAGTTTTAGGTTTTTTTTTTAACTTTTCTATAGCTCTTAAAAAATCACCCATTACTTCTAACACTTTATATAAATAAGATCTATCACTATGCCTAATGAACGTGTTTAGTGCCAGTTACTACAATATAGTATTATGTATCTCAATACAATGTAGTATTATTTTAATAAAACAAGTCCTAGAATTAGTCCCCAAAAAATATCTTATCTTATCTGTTATTTGCAGTGCAAACTAGTCTTGCAGACTATTCTTCAAAAACCATTTTTATTAAATTTTATTCGAATGATAGAATGAAAGATTTAATAACATATTGATAATATATATATTCCTCTAACTCCCACTGGAGCATAGGGCGCCAATAACAGCTGTTCTCCATCTGACCCGGTTTTGAGCGATATACCTAAGTTCATTCCAAGATATACCCAGTTGGTTCATTTCGGATTCCGTTAAACATCTCCATGTTGTGCGTGGCCTGCCGCTTTCTCTGCCATCTTCTTGAAATGGGTTCCATCTAAGAGCTTGTTTAGTTACATTAGTGTCATTTCGACGGAGGGTGTGTCCTATCCACTGCCACTTTCGTTTACGTATCTCGGTTGCTACTTGTATTTGGTTTGTCTTTGATAGCAACTCGGCATTTGATATTGTCCTAGGCCAAAAGATGCGTAGTATTCTTCTTAGGCAGCGGTTAATAAACGTTTGAAGTCGTCTGGTTATGTCACTTGTGACTTTCCAGGTTGGACACCCATATAGGAGAACCGATTTAACATTCGCCTCGAAAATTCTCAGCTTTTGGTTTAGCTGATTTTATTACTTTGCCTTGTTTATTCTAGAGACTACATCGAGTTCGGTTCCTCCATTTGCAGTAATCTCGCATCCTAGATAGCAGAATTAGTCACTTGTCTCAAATCTCTGGTTGTTGATGGTCATGGGAACTGTTGTTGCCCCGATACTTAGCGTTTTTGTTTTGGCTGTATTTATTTTTAGCCCTGTGTATTGCAGCTTTTCCTGAAGCTTTATAGCTGTTTGTCTAAGATCAATAATTTTGTGTGAGAGTTAACAAATATCGTCTGCGTACGCCAGGTAGTTAAGGTAACGATTGTTGATTTGCCATTGTATTCCTTGTCTTTTATTTTCAATACCATTGAGAACATCTTCCATAACCACAAGAAATAAAAGAGGTGACAATATGCAACCCTGGCGCACTCCACTTTTTACCATAAACGGGTCAGAAAGATTTCCCTTATGAAGGACAAAGCACCAGGCATGGTTATAGCTCTCTTTAATCAAAGTAATTATTTTTTCAGGTATATTTCTTCTTCGCAAGGCTAACCAAATACATTCTCGATTAATTTAATCGAACGCTTTTTCGAAATCTATAAATAGCAGACTTAGTTTGGAATTGAACTCAACGCACTGCTCAATGATAATGCGCAATGAGTTAATATGGTCAGCGCAAGAGGAACCACTGCAGAAGCCGGCTTGACATGAGCTGATAGTTTGCTCTAAGTGTTCTTTAATGCGGTTTAATATTATTTTTGCAACTATTTTGGCAACGGTTGATAATACACATATACCCCTCCAATTAGAACAATCTTTAAGATCTCCCTTTTTCGCGATTTTAACAACTATGCCATCCTTCCATTCTTCCGGAAATAATTCGGCTTCCCATGCCTCAGTGATCAGTGGATTTAAAATTTCAGCTGAAAGCGCCGGCTCACATTTGTATATTTCCGCTGGAATACCATCGATACCAGCTGCTTTTCCATTTGGCAGTTCTTTTATGGCGGCAATAGTTTCCGCTATACTAGAAGGTGTTATTCTAATCCTCGTGTTTATAATTGGTGGTGTATTAGCTTAAATGGGAGGCTCCAGAGTTGTATCTATGATACAGTTTAGCACACTAGAGAAATGCTCTTTCCAACGTTGGAGTTGTTCGTGGTCGTTGAGCAAATTTCCTCGCAGATCTCTTACAGGGTGTTCTGTTCGTAGCTTGCGGTCTGCTAGCTGCTTTGTGAACTTAAATAAAGTACGTGTGTCGCCAGCTCGTGCAGCCTTTTCAGCTTCTTCTGCCAAGTTGTCAATATGTTTACTCTTATCTCTCCGCACCGCTCGTTTAACTGCTATGTGTAGATCTCGGTAATTCGTTTCTAGGTTCGGCTTTAGCTCCGAGCTAGCCATTGATGCCAGTTTTTCCTTTAGCTCACGCCTTTCTGCAATGGAGGCCCGATTGTACGGTCAGCACAAGATTTTATTTTGTTTTTAATGAGGTCCCACTTAGAATTTACCGAGTTAAGTGATTCATATTCCGAGCTATTTAATGGATCTCGCAGCTGTGTGGTGAAGTCTTCTCTAACATTGGTATTTTCAGACGTTCAATCGTATCGCAGCTGTGCAGAGGCGAATTTTTGCGACCACTAGGTAGTGGTCTCGGGATTGAGCTATGTCTGCTCCCCTTTTGCTGCGTACATCTAGGAGACATTTTCTATACCGATGGCTTATAAAACAGTGATCAATTTGATTTGCTGTATTGTGCCTATCAGGGGACAACCAAGTTATTTTATGACACAACTTATTTTTAAATAGTGTACCACCAATAAGAAGTTTTCTGGAATTACAGAAATCTATAAATCGTTCCCCGTTATCGTTTCGAGTGCCAATTCCAGGTCTACCCATTATATGTTCCAATGATTCATTATTAGAGCCCACTTTAGCATTCATATCACCCATTATTAAAATAATATCACCACGTGGAACAGAGTCGTATGTAATATTAAGCTGGTCATAAAACGAATTTTTAATATAATCTTTGGCAGTTTCCGTTGGGGCATAGCACTGAATAATTGTAATATTTCTGATTTTAGATGCAAACCGAGCGAGTACACTGAAAAAATTTTCTTCACAGATCCAATGAAATTTACATTAAAATTCAACCTATGTAACCCTTCATTAGATTAATGAAATGTTTCATAAAATTAATGAATATTTTGCATTAGTTTAATGACAAACGTTTATTTTATCCATTTTTTCAATGAGGATTCATAAAATCAATGAAAATTTTATCATTGATTTTATTAATCCTTCATTAATCCAATCAAGGGTTACATAGGTTGAATTTTAATGTAAATTTCATTGGATCTGTGAAGAAAATTTTTTCAGTGTAGTATTCGGTCAGACACAGGTTTCCAGTCAATAAGACTTTTTCGAGAAATTTTGTGTAAGCATAAGTCCGACTCCGGATTCGTGGGTGGAACCGATTTCTTTTCGAGAGTACAGCATGTTTGTGTGGCCAGTAGGGGACGAAAATTCTCCTGAATCTTGCCATCGTACCTCACTCAATCCTAGTATTGCAAGGCCATACTCGACATTTCGCGCTCCACTTGCAGGTAATTGGAGTTCATACCAGCGTTGATGTTATCGCTGTCCCTGAGGGTTCTAACGTTCCAGTATCCAATCAAAGTCCTCGTTCGATATGCAAAGGTCGTCATCAAAGGTTTCGGTTTTTCATTTAGAGGCTGTTTATTAGGCGATTCGTTAGCAAATTATATTTTGGAAAAGTGGGTTGCTGGCCCTCCTTTCTTAGATTGGTGATAGGGCTACTATCTTCGTGTCCAATCCCACGATGCAGTCATGCCTTAGCAAATATTCATGTAATTTGCCTACTTGCCTGAGACGTTAAGATGTACTTTAACCATTCAGGCTACATTGCTGGGCGCCTTCTCACTTGAGCTAGCTTTCAGAGGAATCTGAAAAGCCATTGCCCGGGAAATACTTGGTCTAGGACCGGAAGAAGTGAGTTGCTTGGACAGTCAAACAGAGGAATCGTTACTGATCACTCCCAGGTGAATGACAGTCAGAAAACTTTCCGCACTACGTGCACCTATGCTGAAAGTCCCATTTCCCATACTGATTAGCAAACATGATTAGCAAACATTTATTCTAACAAAACAATGTTATAACTTGTACTCTCTTTTAAAAGCAACACGTGTATAACTTATTTGAATGCATATGCTCCCTTATTCAAAAAATTATTTCTTTTGTATAAAAAGTTTATCAAACAAATTATATTAAATTCGATTTGAAACCATTTTAGATACCTGTTTTATTTTTATAGATAACGTTAATGGAAATAAAAGTTATTCTTATGAAATGTATAACTAATATTTGCAGCATGTTATTAAATAATTTACTGTGATCTCTATGAGTGATGAATTAAATGAAATATTTAATGTAAAGTTTTTACTTTTAATTTTATATACATATGGGGGATTTCATGTCAAGTGACCCAATTTTTAAATCGATGTCTTCCGATTTGGGTGAAATTAGCACCAAGCTTCCTTTTAAATAGTAGTTAAGGCACAAATTTTCAACAAGATCGGTCTAAAGGTTTCTGAGTTAGTGGGGGTCAAAGTTTGACATTTTGGCCATACAGGTGTTCTTTCTCAGCCATGTAACTTATTACCTATTGGTGTTAGCAAAATTTGTCCCAAGAAGCTTCTTTTTTTTATTTTTTTTTAATTTTTTTTTATTTTTTTTTATGCGGTTTTTTTTTTTTTTTTTTGTTCAAAAGAAAGCTTATGTTTTTTCCTTTAAGGTAGTTTTGGTCACTTTTTGAAATACGAGTAGCTTATGTATAAAAAAAATAATTTCTAACTCAAGACGAGGTTTTTTAAATTTTTAGCATCTGGAGCACTATTTTGAATTTTTTCCTAACAGACCAGAACTACCTTAAAGGAAAAGCCATAAGCTTTCTTTTGAGCAAAAAAAAAAACATTCCCGCTAAAAAAAAATAAAAAAAAAAATTAAAAAAATTTTTTAAAAAACAAAAATATTTTTTTTTAAAAGATTGATCAAAGAGCTATCGAAGCTACTTGGGACAAATTTGTCTAACACCAATAGGTAATAAGTTACATGGATAAGAAAAAATACCTGTATGGCCAAAATTTCAAACTTTGACCCCTTTTATCTCAGAAACTTTTTGACCGATCTTGTCGAAAATTTGTGCCTAAGCTACTATTTAATAGGACTAAGCTTGGTGCTAATTTCACCCAAATCGGAAGACGTCGATTTAAAAATTGGGTCACTTGACATGAAATCTCCCATATGTATTCGAATAAAATTTATTTTTTAGAACTAATGTTTTTTTGCTATTTTAATGACAATAATGCGTAGGGATTTTTGTATGGAAAATTTTTCAACGTGTAGGGAAAAATCGGTTTTTTTTAGCATGTGTAGGTATTTTTTCGAAAAATTCACTGGCAACACTGGTTGTGACTCTCTTTTTTCAAAATGATTGGATCACTCTATGCAGTGGAGACTAGATAGCTCCAACTCCTAAACAAGGGGAGGTTTTAAGATTCTGGTCTTATTCCTAAATTGCAACCTGTGTGTGATAGAATGATCCTACACACACAGGGGCATTTGGCTAGTGCAAGAAATCACTCACCAAGTGTTTGAGATCCACCGTACGACAATACCGAAAGGTGGTACCACGCAGATGACCATATCTGTTACAATAAACATAGTGTAGTTCCCGTAACCATGCCCAACCATATTTTTTCTTTGCGTGCATGAGTCCCAAATAGGGAACACGCAAAAATGTCTCTGTAAAACCTGTGGGTACCATATGCTCGGGCTTGAACCACAATACTTTTTTACTTGCTTATTTTACGAAAATATGTACCATTAAATAGTTGAATATTTGCAATCTAATAAGGCATTTTTGCGCTTGTTTTTAAGTGCATAATTCGGAAGAATTCCCTGGCATTGATCAAACTACCAATGGCAACGTAATGTATACAAAACTAAAAGAGTTTTCATCGAATCTTTAATCACAACAGGGGATTGGCTCAACATTTTTCTCGAATCACCCGGTTGAAAACCGTGTTTTAAGGTTAATATTTATTTTCAGGACGGCTTGAAGAGTCTTAACTCAGTTAAATATCTCACGATGTCATGGGGGCCGGAATATTTACACATGTCCACTACAAGTCACGACAACCCTGGAAAAAAATAACTTGTTTATACATGGATTCACCCATTATTTAAGCAAAATACATATAAATATTTTTAAATTGTTGTAAATAAAATGTATTAGTTTTAATTGCCAAATTGTTCCATACAAAACTAACATAAAGGACTCCTATTAAAGTAAATCAAAATACTAATTTGAACACAGTCAATTCAAAACAGTGAACAAGTGAGCAACAATTACAGGAACAGAAAACATTAAAACGGAAAATATTGTTAAAAAAATTTAAAAAAACCATATCAACAAATTTAATTACAAGAACAAAATAAATTTGTATATCCAAAAACAGAAACTGTTACGCAAAAAAGGTGCAATTTTGATTTTTAACAAAGCCTGACACCGTCAAGACCTTTAAATTTTTTAAAGGCTCAAGTAATAAAAAAACTACAAGTTTTATTTGCAAACAGCACAGAGGTTTAAAAGAAATAAATTCCAAAAAAAGGATGAACATAAAAATGCAATTTTACAAATTCACTATTTTATTTCTAATTGTTAGAATTTCCACTGCTGAATTAACTCCACCTGAAAATAGAAATGAGCCTAATTTTCCATTACGCATCATCAATGAATTAAATCAGAAACTCGATATAAAATGGAATGCTGTGGTCACTCTAGACTTTAAACAGGAAATTGAAGATGCGCTGAAATCATTGAGTTTACCTGTACTGTTAATCACAAAGAAATTTGACACAAACATCAAGACATTATATAGCGACCAAGTTCTTACTATAGTGTATTTACAATTTTCATCTTTAAATAATGACTATGAGATCGTGGAAGAACTTTTAAAACATTCACAATATACCCATATTTTATGGATTATTCCGGAAGCCAGCATGACAGACTTGTTGAGCTTAGCAGACAAAAACTGGTTTTCTGGCTATACGAATGTTTTGTATTTCACAGATGGAGGATTATTTAGTTACCAACCAGTGCCCAACATAACAGTTTATCGTATCAGACATCTAACAGAGTATATCGATAGAAAAGAAGTACAAGATTTTCAAGATTATCCCTTAAAAGTACCCATTGTTTCAGTTCCTCCCCGCGTTTATTCTTTTCAAGATCGTTCTGGACAAACAATAACTACTGGATATTTATATAAAATTATTGAAATTTTTGCACAATACCACAATTTCCGATTATTGCATGTTCAAGGTTATAATACAACCTTGGATTATGAAAAACTTACACAGGGTGCGAATAACAAAACTTTTGATATTGCTCCTTTAGGAATGTTTATGTACGATCGTTTAGCAGGTAGTAGTAGCGATGTAATGTGGAATATGAAATTGATTTTTGTAGCACCTTTTCCCCCACCCTTGTCAAGAACTGAATATTTTCTACATCCCTTCACTTTTACCACCAGGATCTGTATTCTGCTACTGCTGTTATTTTGTGTTTTTGCAGTGGCTTTCATTTACTACCGGCAGCCCTACACGAATGATATAGATTTTGGAAAATCCGCTTTATATGTTTTGGCCGTGTTCATCTGTCAATACCACGCAAATTTTAAAGTCGAAATTTTCATGCACAAGCTGATTTATTTTCTGATGTTTATTAATGGTTTCATTTTGACCAATTTGTATTTGGCCAAATTATCCACCCTTTTCGTGCAAGATATTTATGAAGCGAAAATTGAAAAATTGGAGGATTTAAACAAAACTTCTCATCAATTTCTAACAACTCAAGATAATTATAATTTTTTAATCCAGTTACCTGTTATACAAGAATTCGTAAGCAGAAACACAAAAATTGCTAGTGTAAGTGAAGTGTTACAAGCTCACCGTGACCTGAATAATTCATACTTGTACATCGCCTTGGAAAATAAAGCTGATTTCATATTCTTTCAGCAGCGTAATCTGAAAGTTCCTCGGTTGTATAAAATTAGTGAAGCAATCATGATAATGCAGGAGTATGTTACCGCACGTCGAGACTTGCCTTATCTCCAGTTATTCAATCGTTACTTGAAATATATAATGGAATCAGGTATTGCAATCAAATTTATGGAAGATAATAACTTCGATGGCATTCATAGTGGAGAAATTCGTTTCTTTAGTGAATCTGAAAGCAGCGATGTGCTTTTAGATTTTAATTATTTTAAGACTATATTTCTTTTTTTCTTATTCGGTATGTGTGTTTCTCTAATTGTATTTATAGTGGAGTTGTTATATGCAAAATATGTTAAGAAAATCAGCCTTTGTGTTGGAAATCGAATTGGAATAAAATAAGAATCAAGCAAAATTTAAAAATGGTTCTTGTTTTGAAAGTTCATAAATTATAATCGCTTTTATAAACTTCATACTTAAAGTATCACTTACCTTTAAACTAACAAATATTTAAATCCAGAACAACTAGGATTATTTAAAACTTTAAATGTCAATCGATTAAATTTCACTCCATTTCTGAGACATGGCCGTATATATTAGTAATCCACCTGCAATGTCCGCTATGTTAATCGAACGAAATGTTTAGAAAATTGATTAAAACTTCTCGTTTTGGAGGTCGATTCTCATTCTGTGAAACGATTTTTTTTAGATTTTCATAATACTATTGATACTCGGGGGCAAAGTGAAAAAAATAAATTCATTTTTTTTTTTACGTCCCAATCACGTTATAAGCAGAAATTCGAAAACGAAGATGTTTGTGACGCCAATATATGCCAAAGCAGTTGTGTACCAATTAAACTAATCACAAATACTAATGGAAAAATAAAAACGATATGGCGAAATCAAACACCATCCTCAACTAGGCTGTGTAGACCAATCCGCATCCGTTTTGTGCAGGAAACAACTGACATCACGAAGCAAGAAATAGGATACATAAATAATCAAACTGTATTTTTAATGGAAAGCGAAGTACCGTGTAATGGAAAAATTGCACAAATTAAACACAAGATGGTAATGACAATGGTCGACGGAAAGGTATGCAATGCTGCAACGGACACAAAATCGACAATGAAGTGTTACATTTGCAGTCAAACTTCGAAAGATTTTAACGCGTTGCAGAAGAATGTTCCTCTGAACTGTGATGCCTTGAGTTTTGGACTATCAACTTTACATGCACGCATACGCTTTTTAGAATCGATACTTCATCTCTCATATAAACTGCCAATTAAAAAGTGGCAAGCAAGGAGCGATGAAGATAAAGCAATTGTTAAAGAGAAGAAGATATTCATCCAATAAAGACTTAAAGACGAGATAGGAATACTTGTAGATGTTTCATACGGTAGCACTAATGATGGCAACACATCAAGAGGATTTTTTTAGGACCCAGCAGCTGCACTGGAATAAATGAAGAATTAATCAACCGCCTGAAAATAATATTGGAAGCAATAACTAGCGGAATTAATATTGAGAAATTTGAGGAATATGCACATAAAACTGCCGAAGTATATTTGCAACTTTACAACTGTATGGTTAGTTTAAGCAGAATTTTCCGGTGCATCTTCTGATCCTCCTGCTATTAAAATCGGAGAACACGTTTTCAAGTTATGGCAAAATATATAAGGCAACGATTATGGGGTGAAGTATGCCACGCCTTTAAAAGAAAATCCTTACGTACTAGAGAAAAACGGACAACGGGTTTGAATTAAGGGCATCAAAATCCATATAGTCCACATACTTTTATTTCTAGGGTAGACAAAAATTTTTTTTGTTGCGCAGTGTAATTTTTTCAAAATCTGCCACTAGACTTTTTATATCATACTACACCTAAAATTATCAAAAAACTAAAACTTTTAATTCAAAAAACACGTTTAATAATTTTGGCCAGTTTTTCAGGCCAAATACTCCTCTGTGGGACGTAAAAATTAAAATATTGTTTTGCTCATAAAAAACATAAATTCTGCTTTAATCCGTTCTCACGAAAACGATGTTTTGCAGTCAACTGAAAATATTAATACTCCTACTTAAAATATTGATATTGCAAAAGAAGATATTGATGCAATTGAAATGCACCAGCCAGAAAAGCAAAGCGACAAAATTCTTAATATGAAAGTTTAAGCATTATTTTATTTAAACTTTCCTGGAAGTGGAAGTGTTTGTGCTTATTTACTACAATGACGTTCTTGCGCTGAAAAAGGACGTTTTTAAAATTTAAATGCGCTTTCTTGTTGTCTTTGTTTCAAGTAGTTCGTGTATTCAATTAATTTTTTTATTTTATATTATTTTTTTTATAACAGCTAAATAAATTTGTCTTTGTAAGCGTTTAAATCTGCGTGTACACACACATTGCTTTTATTTTTACGTTGAAAAATAATTCTTTTAGATGGATTTTTTGTTTTTAACTCACAAAATATAACTTTTATAAAGGAACTTTTTTGATATCACTTGTAACTGTTACGGTCCCTGTATTATATAAAGATAAACAAAATTGCGCGTGACATTTAATGCCTCCAGCCCCTCATCCAATGGCATAAGCCTTAATGATTTGCTTCATCCTGGCCCAGTTCTGCAGTCACATTTAATGATTTCACTTTTGAGATGGAGATTCTACCGCTACGTGTTTAACGCGGACATTGAAAGAATGTACCGTCAAATCTTGGTGCACCCCAAGCACACCCCTTTTCAACGAATTTTGCATCGTGATTCCCCAAATAAGCTAACCCAAGACTTTGAGTTGAACACAGTCACCTTCGGTGTAAACTCGCAAAAGAAAGCGAATCCACTTCTCCTCAAGCATCCGAAATCTTGCGAAATCATATGTATGTTGATGATGTCCTTTCGGGCGCCCATACCATATCGTCGGCAATAAAATTTCGCGATGAGCTTATAGCAGTTCTCAAAACAGCGGGTTTTGCGCTACGAAAATGGACGTCTAATAACGAAATGCTGCTGCAAGGTCTGCCTTCAACACACTTGCTAGGTGAAGAATTCCTTCAACTGTCTGAGTCCAGTATTACGAAAACTTTAGGGCTCAGGTGGAATGCTGGTAACGACCAATTTAATTTCAAACTCAAAGCTAAACCGAATCGTTAATTAACCACAAAAAGATGTGTGCTTTATGAAATTGCCAAGTTATTCGACCCAGCTGGATGGCTATCTCCCAAAATTATAATGGCAAAAATAGTCATGCAGCAAATATGGAAAGATGGTACTGATTGGGAAAGATTTAAACGCCCTTACGATGTACAAATGGCGCGAATTTCTCGATGACTACATGAAAATTGAAGAAGTCAGAATTCCCCGTTTCATAGATTACGATCCTTCCTACAAAGTCGAGTTGCATGGTTTCTGCGACGCGTCGGAAAAGGCGTACGCAGCCGCCATCTATATTCGCTCTGAAAATGAAGGATTTGCCACTAGCCACCTTTTGGCAGCAAAATCGAAAGTTGCCCCAGTTAAATTTGTTTCCCTACCACGTAAGGAATTATGTGGAGCAGAATTGCTGGCGAATATGATCGATTCTATTCAAGCGCAGCTCAATCCTAGAGACTATAAACTTTTCCTGTGAACAGATTCCACCATCGTGTTGGCGTGGTGGAGAAAACCGGCACATAAGTGGAAAACGTTCGTCGAAAATCGAGTTTCGTCTATAATCGAAAAGGTAGAAAAGGATTCGTGGTCTCATGTCGAATCAAAAAGTAACCCCGCTGACTTGGCCTCACGTGTTAGGGTGTTAGATATGTTTTTTGCACTGTTCTTTACAGTGCAATAGTCTAGTAAGCCAACTGTTTGTATCCAAAACAGATGGCGCTAGAAACGTAGTTTTTGCACGGGCCGTTACAACCAAGTTCTATAGTGCACGAGTAGTGTTAACTCATCATTATCTCATAATAAGTAGTTTGAAGTTACACCACTTCTGCGCTGATAGCCTCATTTACAAAGGCTTCCATTAAGATTTATAATAAAAAAACATTTTTTTAATAAATTCTTATAAACTTAGCCTAAAGAAATATTTTTTTACAAATAAATAAAATAATTTTTTTTAATGTCTTCGTCCATATAAAGAGACCTACAAATCGGGAGATACAATTTTGTTAAAAATATTCTTAATTGAAGTCTCAAAAGCACCTCCCTGCAAGGGATTTAAAAAATTCCTGCGTTTTATGGTAGCGGCCAATAATGTGTAAATAAATGAATAAATTTGTCTATACTTATAACTTATAAATAAATAAGAGAGAAAAAACGAAGTTTTTGTTTATTTAATGGCATTTTTATGATTGATACTTGGGTTTGTCCACTATATTCACTATTACACACTTAAATCACTACAGCTTATAAATAAATTATACAAATCTTTGAAATTATTAACCAATTTTATTTTATTTGTTTTAATAAAAGGAATCAAATTGTTTTGTTGAAGCTTAAAATCGTTCTATTTGTTATAAACATTTATTCTTCATAAGAGTTTTAAATTTATACACAAGTTAATCCATGTGAAATCCATTTATTTGTTATTAAGTACTTTTTTTTAAACGTTAAAACAAAATTTACAAACAAATTAAATAAAAAAAGAACATTAAGAATATTGTTCGATAGCACAGTTTTTTAACAAATGGATGTGACACCTAATCTTTATGTAAAAACAAGTTAGAGTGCTATATTCGGCTGTGCCGAATGTTTGATACCCTCCACCGACACTTCGAATGTTTAAGGAGTAATATCTGTATGATGTCTTTTTTTATTATAATCTTTGTAAAAACAGACATCTGCATTAAAATTTGTTGCGGTTTAGACCCATATAAAATTATTGGCCGACAATCAGAATCAATTTTTAAAAGCTTGAGTAGAATATCAGTTTAAGCTGAACTTAAATGATTTTCAGGAGAACAAATTATATAAAATCCATGGTAAGCTTTGAACCAATCATTCCAAATTCTGCAGAACGATTTCTGTTATGCCCCCATCTTCACCAAATTTCACAGTGTCATTTCTAGTTCTATAAAACTGTGATGTACCAAATTTTGTTATGATAGCATTATTTTTTACGTTTATAGGCGTACTAAGCTGTTTTCCGGGAGTAAGGTTTATATGGGGCCTAGGGTAAATTATGAACTGATCTTCACTAAGTTTCACGGTCTGATGTCTATCCTATAAAACTTTTATGTTCCAAATTTTGTTATGATAGCATTATTATTTACGGATTTAGGCGTACTAAACTGTTTTCTGGAAGTAGTTCTTATATGGGGCCTAGGGTAAAATATGGACCGATCTTTACGAAATTATATAGTTTTACTTCTTGTCCTATAAAACTTTGATGTACCAAATTTTATTATGATAGCGTTATTTTTTACGGTTTTAGGCGTACTTAAATGGTTTCCGTAAGAAAGGTTTATATGGGGCCTAGGGTAAATTATGGACCGATCTTCACGAAACTTAACAGTATCATTTCTAGTCCTATAAAACTGTGACCAGCCAAATTTTGTTATGATAACATTATTAATTATGGTCTTAGGCGTACTAAACTCTTTTCCGGGAGTAGGGTTTATATGGGGCCTAGTGTAAATTATATACCGATCTTCACGAAATTGTACAGCGTGATTTCCAGTTGAATAAGACGATTTCTTGCAAAATTGTATGTCATTCTGTGCATTATTCCACCATTTATGTTAGTTTTTGTAACAAACTTATCAATTTTTTTAGGTGGTGGTTCCACTTTTTGATTCATAGCTCTGATCCTACTAAATGGATTCTGCTGAATTTCAATCCCAAACTGCTTAGAATAACGACAAGCAATTTGACACCCAGTTTGTTTAGTTCTTTCGAGTTTTTCGAAAGTGAGCGTGTTTTCAACCGACGGACAGACAGACGGACATGGCTAAATCGACTAAGAATTACTCAAGGACCCAGAATATATATACTATATGGGGTCTGAGATGAATAATAAAAAATTTTCACACGGAATGACAAACTTAATATACCCTTTTCACAACTAATTGTGGTGGAGGGTATAATGACCGCTGAATCCGAATGTCAGAATGGTCAAAAGTTTCGAGTTATTCTAAAATAAGCGTTATTTGTATTTTTTATTCTTCGTCTTACTCATGAGTCGGGCCAGACCTATTTCAATATTAAATGTTATTTTACTATATTTAACACTATGGTACAGACCTGGTATCCTTCTAGAATAAAGTTTGCCATAAATAGCTGAAAAAAGATATCCTGGAAAGGATATATATGAAAACTTATTCGAATATTTTACTGCATACATCACATTCGTAACAGATGTGGTCTGGCCAGACCCATCATATTTTGTATAAAAGATGCCATATTTCTAACATTATTTCTTGCTGTTTTGAATTATTTTTTATTCAGCTGTCTATTATTTAATAACTATGTAAATTTATACAACACACAAACTAGTAACTCCATCTACTTTTCAATTAAAAAATATCAATTATGTAAATTTATAAAACACACAAACTAGTAACTCCATCTAGTTTTCAATTTGAAAAAAAAAAACAATAAAGACAGTAACTAGTAACTCGCGTTCGGATGCTGATTTTTACATGTGAAGAGCGGAGGCTAATGACTTATAAAATAATAAAGCTGCTGAGAATGGTTATGAAGTTTAACCGTTCACAGCTGAACAGAATGATGATGAGGATTACATTCCAAATAAAAACGCTTCATCCGATGCTTCTAGGGACGATGACCGCATGTACAAACTGGTCAACAATACTCTGCCAATGATTATTTCTATAGTAAAGTTGGACCAAAATAGAATAAGCAGCAACTTAATGTTGCTATACGCAGCGTCAAAATAATATGCGTTTCGGAGTTGGGCCCAAGAGATTTTGCACACCAAATATTGCATTTGATCATCACTAAAACAAATTGGTAAAAAAATTAGATACATAAATAGGAATTTTGCTGGCAGGTAGTATTTCCAACAAAAGTGTTCTGAAATTGTGTTGTGTTCAGAGAACTCACCTATATTCAGGGGAGCAAAGTCTTATTACCGCTAAATTGCACTGATACTTTCATGATGGTAGAACACGCGAACGTCGACCACTGATTAACTTAATTGGCATATGGAATTTGTTTTAATGGAAGTCATTCAAGGTGAAAATGTTATTTTTTTGCTCTCAAAGCCGTACTGTTATATTGGTCGCAAAAATGTTGCGGTAATTTTTCCATATAAGAAGGCTCGTTAGGTCGCTACCAAACTTCCTATTTCTATTACCATCATTGTTTGGATTCCATGAAGATTGTTTTTAATTTTCAGCTACATAAGTGCCAAAAAACGGTAACTGTGTCAATTTACTTTCAAGTATCCATTGCATAAAATTCCGGTTTGACAATGCAGAGTCAACACCATTTACCAACAAAACTATCCACCGAAAGATGGACTTTGGTTTTATTTTGCAGTTTTTTAGAAAAATTGCAAGCGAATTGGTTCTATTTATTATTGATAATCGAATATTCTTATACATACTCCAAAAAATTTTTTTTGTCAAATTGTGCACATTGGAAAATTAAAATTATTCTATAATTCTAAAATTAAAGTAAAAATCCGTAAAGCTAATACATTTATTTTATTTCCCTTTTTTATAACAAATAAAATAGTATTGCATATTACAAACATCTGATATACATTTTATAAAATAAAACAATCTATTTTTCAGTTTTTAGAAATATTTTGTTAAAACATGTTAATTTGTATATAATAAATAAAAATAATATGAATATGTACGCATATAATTTCATATAATAATTTTAATATTTTATTTAAATTATAAATGTGTATAATATAACATTAAATTAACAATTTTATTTATATTCAAAGATTGGTTGGGTCTGGCTAGACTCATGCGTTACGAATGTGAAAATAAAAACATGTTTAAGACCGTGGGTTAATAAATATGATGTCACTTAAATGCAAATATCTTAAAAAGAATAAGAAGGATTAGATATTTCTTCTTTTTAAATGAAAGATAATGAAATTACTAAAATAACCATGGTTAGCTTGTAAAAATTGGTCAAGAAGTGACAGAGTGACAGTGGACAAAAGTTCAAACTTCATGAAAAATTTTATGATTTTTTGCAATTTTGCTCTTTTCAAGTTATTTTTTTTTAACCAAACCTTAACCCTTTCGCTACAAGTTTTTACTGGGTTACTAAAAAAATCCAATTTTTTGGATTTGTATTATTATTGGCCCTAATAACAACAATCAATACTCACTTGTGAAAAAAATGCACCCTAAATGTATTTTTTGGACTGTATCCATATGGATACATCTTTCGGTTATGGTAAAGAAATTTTGTTAAAAAAAAACTAACATAAATAACGGAATAATGCACGGAATTCTAAAAGATTTTGCAAAAATTCGTTTTATTCGAGGGGAAACCATGCTGTAAAATTTCGCGAAAATCGGACCATAATTTACTTTTAGACCCATATAAGCCATAATCCCGGAAAACAGTATATAACGCATAAAACCTTAATTAATAATGCTATCAGAATAAAATTTATTACTTCACAGTTTTATAAGACTAGAAACCGCACTTATAAATTTCGTGATGATCGGTCCATAATTTGCAAAAGGCCCCATATAAAAACCACTCAGCAGCATCAAACTTAATATTATTTTATATCCGTTGTGTGTATATAATTCAACACCATAACTTGCGTTTGTATCCATATGGATACATACTATGTTTAAAAAATCTGCACAGCTTTTTTCAGGCTTAAAACAAAAAACTATTGATGCAAAAAATATCTGTAAAATTCAAAAAAATCGTCTGGAATATGCGAAAAAGCATAAAAACGAAGATAAATTAATATTTTTTGGCCCATAAGAAAAAATATTTTTGTTGTGTTGCTTTTTCGCATATTCCAGACGATTTTTTTGAATTTTACAGATACAAGTGGCTTTTTTCTGGGAACACTAAGATATATCCCATGTTCATGTAGTGCTTAGCTAACACTTGCTCCTAATGTTATTGCTCGTTCCTCTGCTATTTTTACTGTACTGCGCCAGGGATTAGCCTTTACTCTTCGCACTTTGGTCCTCTTCTCCACGTCGGACAAAGTTTTAGGTCTGCTAGAGGGTGGAAGTTCTTTAACATTTTTCACATTTTTGTACTTACCTTATAATTTTTTTTCATATAATTATGACATCTGCCAATAGTACTGCCTATTTCTCTCAAAGATTTGCCGTAAGATGCCAATTTTACCACTAAATTACGAGTTTCTACTGTAGTCTGCTTACCCATGTTAACATGTTATTTACAAACTAAAGTTAACATGACTTTTAATTGATCAGTATAGATAGGAAAGATAATTAAACATCGTAATATGATTTTAAGAAGAAAAAAACAAAAAACTAGGGGTCAAGTTACCTTTATGACGCAGAAACATGGAAATAATATGAGATTGTACACTTTTTTTTGACGCGTAAAATAAGGCGTTTTCTGAGATTAATGTTAATTTGAACATGAAGAAGAAATAAATGACAAATTTTTTTTATTAAAATAAACAAGTACTGAATACACTTCAAAAACATAAAAACAGATTTTTTGTACTCTCCCCCTTTTAACATCTACGGACTTATAAATGTGGAACTGTTCGGTGTACACTTTCTTTTGACGCTGACTGTATACATGTTTTTTGAAATAAAACAAGTTAGAGTGCTATATTCGGCTGTGCCGAATCTTTGATACCCTCCACCGACAGTTCGAATGTTTAAGGAGTAATATCTGTATGATGTTATTATAATCTTAAACTGTGACGATTTGTTATTAATTATGGTTTAAGGCAACCAAACTGTTTTCCGGTAGAAGGGTTTATATGGGGCCTAGGGTAAATTATGGACCGATCATCACGAAATTTCACAGCGTCATTTCTAGTCCTTTAAAACTGTGACGTACCAATTTCTGTTATGATAGCATTATTAATTATGGTTTTAGGTGTACTGAACTGTTTTCCGGGAGTAGGGTTTCTATGGGGCCTAGGGTAAATTATGTTCCGATCTTCACGAAATTTCACAGTATCATTTATAGTCCTATAAAACTGTGACGGGCCAAAATTTGTTATGATTGCATTATTTTTTACGGTTTTAGGCGTACTAAACTGTTTTCCGGGAGTAGGGTTTATATGGGGCCCAGGGTAAATTATGGACCGATCTTCACGAAATTACACAGTTTTATTTCTTGACCTACAAAACTTTGATGTACCAAATTTTGTTATGATAGCATTATTTTTTACGGATTTAGGCGTACTAAACTGTTTTCCGGGAGTAAGGTTTATATGGGGCCCAGGGTAAGTTATGGACCGATCTTCACGAAATAACACAATTTTATTTCTTGTCCAATAAAACTTTGATGTACCAAATTTTGTTATGATAGCATTATTTTTTACGTTTTTAGGCGTACTAAGTTGTTTTCCGGAAGTAGGTTTTATATGGGGCCTATGGTAAATTATGGACCGATCATCACGAAACTTAACAGTTTAATTTTTAGTCCTATGTAACTGTGACTTGCCAAAATCTGTAGTGATAGCATTGTTAGTTAGGGTTTTAGGTTTAATATACTGTTTTCCGGGAGTAGGGCTTATATGGGGCCTAGGGTAAATTATTGACGGATCTTCACGAAATTTAACAGGGTGATTTCCAGTTGAATAAAACGAACTGTTGCGAAATCTTATATCATTCTGTGCATTTTTCCACCATTTATGTTAGTTTTTGTAACAAAATTATCAATTTTTTTTAGGTGGTGGTTCCACATTTTGATTCATAGCTCAGATCCTATTGAACCGATTTTGCTGAATTTCAATCCCAAACTGCTTAGGATAACTACAAGCAATTTGACACCAAGTTTGTTGATTTCTTTTGAGTTTTTCGAAAGTGAGCGTGTTTTCAACAGACGGACAGACGGACAGACGGACAGACGGACAGACAGACGGACATGGCTAAATCGACTTAAAATTACTCAAGGACCCAGAATATACATACTTTATAGGGTCTGAGATGAATAGTAAAAAAGTTTCACACGGAATGACAAACTGAATATACCCTCTTCACAACTAATTGTGGTGGAGGGTATAAAAAATGTATTTTTCAAAAAAAAATTTATATAAAAAAACGTTTTTTTTTTTTTAAATGCTATATTTTTCTCAATTTTGCAAAAATCCAAGAGTTTTTCATTAAAAATAATTCATAAGATCTTAAAAAACAATAACGTGCCGCTATCTAAGCCAATTCTATGACCTGGAGATTGTCTGATGCCTCCACAGTTGAGTGTATCCATATGTATACAATGTAGCGAAAGGGTTAAGAAATTAATGTTTTTTTATAACTGGAAAATCTGTGCCGATCTAAAAGTTGTTGCCATGGTGAATGGTTTGCAACAAGGCAACACAAACTATTGCTGTTTTTGTGTAAATGGGACAGCCGTGCGCGTCATGAACACTATGATCGAAAATATTGGCCGGATAGAGTAAATTTTACGCTTGGCCAATATAATTTCATTTACAAAGCTCTGATAAAAAAGAATATTAAACTTGGCTTATACAAAAGATTCGTCAGAGCTTTGCTAAAAAGAAGAAACAGTGTCAAATTTGAATACCTGAAAACAGTTTTTCCCAACGTATCAGATGCAAAAATTAAAGACCTCTTCTTTAATATTAAAATTTTTGTGGATTCACGGATAACATAGCTACTGAAAGATTTCAAATTTGTTTAGATTTTGTCTGAAGATGTGTCATAGGCATGGAAGTCATTTGGTTTGGTTGTAACAAGCTTTCTGGAGAATTTCAGGAGCCATAATTATGAAGACATCATTTAAGATTTTTTGAAAAAAATATGAGAAAATTGGTGCAGTTTTAAACACGATTTTGTTTTTGTTTATTTTTTTAAATTTACATTCATTTTTATATCTTACTTAAAAAAGGAGTTACTATGTGGTTAAAAATGCACCTTCTGAACGATATGTGGTTGTTTTAGTAATTTTATTATCTTTCAAAAGGAAATATAAATCAAAAGTCCATTGAATATTTTCAAAGATACTTTTATTGAAGTGACGTCATCTTTTTTAAAATCACAATTAACGGTTATTTTGGAATATCTCGAAAACTGTCTACTTTTGATCTTCGGATTCAGTGGTCACGGCTTTGTTCAAAATTTGTGACACAGTGTGATTGGCCTCAATGATTAATATTTTTTACAAGAGAACAATTTTTTTTAAGTTTGTAGACTTTGACTTCCTACATGGTAGTTAAGTGTTTATTTTTCCAGTATTAAGTTATTATAAAGATTTTTTATTTTTATATTTTCCATTTTATTCATTTCATAGATGATTAATAAACAGAACTATTTTTTTAAAAATCAATCACAAGTTATGTGACAAAGTAATAAAATCTTATATAACTACATAATATATAGTACTGATCAATCATATGTAATAATATAATATTTTATAAATCCATTTCAAGACTAGAAGTTTTAATCGATTTTCTTAGCCCTTCGTTCGGACTACTTATACATTCGAACATGTTCAAGAAATATAGTGATATTTAATCAATAAATATTTTCAATTGTTTTTTAAGATATCGTAGTTTTACTCGATTTAAACAATTGTTATGCTACTTAAAACGGATTATGCTTATTAACTTTCTAAACAGGAAAGTTTACATAATTTGCTTGATTTTAATTTGACTCCAATTCGATTTCCAAAACCAGTGCTGATTTTCTTAACATATTTAGCATATAACAATTCCACTATAAATACAATTAGAGAAACACACATACCGAATACGAAAAAAAGGAATATAGTCTTAAAATAATTAAAATCTAAAAGTACATCGCTGCTTTCAGATTCACTAAAGAAATGAATTTCTCCACTATGAATGCCATCGACGTTAGAATCTTCCATAAATTTAGCTAGAATACCTGATTCCATTATGTATTTCAAATAACGATTGAATAACTGAAGATAAGGTAAATCTCGTCGTGCGGTAAAATACTCCTGCGTTATCAAGATTGCTTCATTGATTTTATACAAACGAGGAACTTTTAGATAACGCTGCTGAGAGAATACGAAGTCCAATTTGTTTTCAAATGCCATGAGCAAATATGAATTATTCAGGTCGCGGTGGGCTTGCATAACTTCGATTCCACTTATAATTTTTGTGTTGTTGATTATGAGTTCACGCATTTCAGGTAACTGGGCTAAAAAATTATAATCAGCTTGAATTATTAGAAGTTGATATGAAGGTTTGTTTAAGTCCTCCAATTTTTCAATTTTCGCTCCATAAATGTCTTGAACGAATTGAGTGGATAATTTGGCCAAATACAAATTGGTCAAAATGAAACCATTGATGAACATAAGAAAATAAATCAGCTTGTGCATAAAAGTTTCGACTTTATAATTTGCGTGATATTGACAGATGAACACGGCCAGAACATACAAAGCGGATTTGCCAAAATCTATTTTATTCGTATAGTGTTGCCGGTAGTAAATAAAAGAAACTGCAAAAACACAAAACAACAGCAGTAGAAGAATACAAGTCCTGGTGGCAACAGTGAACGGATGTAGGAAATATTCAGTTCTTGACAGGGGTGGGGGATAAGGTGCTGCAATAAGCAATTTCATATTCCACATAACATCGCTACTGCTGCCTGCAAAACGATCGAACATAAACAATCCAAAAGGCACAATATCCAAAGTTATGTTATTCACACCCTGTGTAAGTTTCTCATAATCCAAGGACATATTATAACCTTGAATATCTATTAAGCGTAAGTTATAGTATTGTGCAAAAATTTTAATAATTTTAAATAAATATCCAGTAGTTATTGTTTTTCCAGAACGATCTTGAAAAGTATAACAACGTGGGGGAATTGCCAGAATGGGAACTTTTAAGGGATATTGTTGAAAATCTTGTACTTCTTTTCTATCGACATACTCTTTTAGATGTCTTATACGATAAATTGTTATGTTGGGCACTGGTTGGTAACTAAATAATCCTTCATCTGTGTAATACAAAACATTCGTATAAGCAGAAAACCAATTTTTGTCTGCTAAGCTCAACAAGTCTGTCATGCTGGCTTCCGGCATTATCCATAAAATATGGGTAAATTGTGAATGTTTTAAAAGTTCTTCGACGATTTCATAGACATTATTTAAAGATGAAAATTGTAAGTACACTATAGTGAGAAGCTGGTCGCGATATAAAGTTTTGATGTTTGTGTCAAGTTTCTTTGTGATTAACAGTACAGGCAAACTCAATGATTTAAGCGCATCTTCAATTTCCTGTTTAAACTCTAAAGTAACCACAGCATTCCATTTTATATCGAGTTTCTGATTTAATTCATTGACGATGCCTAAAGGAAAATTACTTTCATTTCTATTTTTAGGTGGAGTTAATTTAGCAATGGAAATTCTTACAATTAGAAATAAAATAATGAATTTGTAAAATTGCATTTTTATGTTCATTCTTTTTTTGAAATTTATTACTTTAAACCTCTTTGCTGTTTGCAAATAAAACTTGATGTTTTTTTTAGTACTTGAGCCTATAAAAATGTAAAGGACTTGACGTGACGCCTTCTGCTTTGTTAAAGATGCAAATTTTAAATACAATGTCGGTTTATAATTCTCCTTTTTTTAGTTTTTGCTAGCGAATGCTGGTTTTTAGTCTACAACTTTTGTTTTTGGGCTTGAAAATTATTTTGGTGTTTCCTTTAAGTTTTTTAAAATTTTTTGTTTTATTTTTTTAACAATGTTTTCTTTTTTTTTGTTTTTTTGACTGTTTTTATTTTTTCCACTTTTTTTATTGTTGTTGACTTGTTTACTGTTTTGAATTGACTGTGTTGAAATTATTATTAATATGTTCTTTTGTATGAGTCCTTTATGTGAATGAAGTTTTGTACTGGATATAATGGAACAATTTGGCAATTAAAAGTAATACAATGTATTTACAACAATGTAACAATGTTAATATGCACAACAATTTCACATAAATAATACAATATTCACATATGGGTGTTTCCAAAATAACGGTCATTACCGATTTTCGGAGATTTTTTTAAATAAAATTCTAACCGACCCAAATATGCCACGAGGATTGGTCCATCTTGGACTTACGAAAGTTCAAGCAACTGTAGCAACCGAAAGAATACATAAAAAATGTAATTTCAATACTTTTTTTGACCATTAAAAAAGTAACGTAAATGTGCTGTTTTCAAATGTCGGAAACAAACATCATGTATTGTAAAATTTTGCACAGGATATGCCAAATAAAATATCTGATTAAATTCTTTGAAATGTTTTGTTTAACCCATTAAGGCCCTGCGTTGCGTTTTCGCAACGTTCACTTAAACCTTCCCTCAGGCATTTTGTTGTTACGTGATATTGTTATAAAGCACAGTGAAATAAAATTTAACTTAATATCTAATTATTATCTAAATAACTTAATATCTTTAGCAGCCTTCTGAAATTCACTGCAACCGCTTAAACTAATTTCTCCGCTGTATTGAAATTTATATTTTTTAATACCAGAAATAACTCTGCATAATTTTGGGATGATTGGTTCATAGCTTACCATGGCTCCAATATAAGTTGCTCTCTTGAAAATCGTTTAAGTTCAGCTTAAACTGTTACGAATCAAATCCAAGCTATTTAAAATTGCTAAAAAAAAGCATTTAACTTTGTTGTTACGTGATATTGTTATAAAGCACAGTGAAATAAAATTGAACTTAATATCTAATCGACCTGTTTTTGGATTTGTATCATACATAAGTTTGTTTTATAAAATTTTTAATTTTTCCTCTTTTTTTGGGAACTTCTGGAAAAAGTTAAAAAAAACAAAGTAATATATAATATACCTATCTGAACCTTCTGAAGGAGGTAGCTAACATGCGAACAATAATATTTCTACTCAAAAATCCAATCATCTATAGACATTTGAGACTTTTTTTATGATTGGATTCATCCGTGATGCGAAAGCGCAACACTGGGCCTATACCATATACAAATTACATAAAATTTTCAAATAAAATATATTTATACAATCACTTGCTATTTAAAACAACATAATAAAAACTTGTATACATGTTAATTATAAGTTGTTGTTATTTTTTTCACCTTTTACAAACTAATGGCCAATTTTTAAAATGCAGGATATTTCGCAGTAGGTAAATTCTCTATGACAATATATTTTTTTTTCTTATGCCCAAAGTGTGTTATTTTCCTAGAGGGAAGCGAACTTACACCAAAGTTGTCCCGTGATAGGTCTTTGGTGATAGAAACCGGTTCTAGTTCTAACACTTTATATGATTAAGACCTATCACTTTAACATGGGGTTGTCATATTTCAATAAAACAAGTCCCAAAAAAAGTGTCACACCATCGGTGAAGACTGTACCCTTTTTGTTCTTAATATACCAGTTAGATGATAAGTTCTCCTTTTACTGGTCATAATTTCTATCTTTTTGAACTTGTTTTATTTTCACAAATCCCAGGACGAGTCTGTTGGAACAATTGACACAAATTTCCCCCAGGGTTACTTCAATAGGTGCAGTAAGAGAAAATCGAACAAGTAGTGTGAAATTATCCCCTCCCAGGATATTAAAGAAAACCAGTAAGAGTGCTATATTCGGCTATGCCAAATATTTGATACCATCCACTGACAGCTAGGATATTTAAGGAGTGGGCATTATATTGGACCTGTGGTAAATTATGAACCGATCTTTACGAAAGTTGACAGTGTGATTTCTAGTCATATAAAACTGTTACAGAACAAAATTTATTTATATGGGGCCTATGGTAAATTATGGACCGATCAATTACAAATGTGAGAAATGTGACGTAGCAGTGCACCCAAAGTGCTTTGGAGCATAACATAATTGAATTAAAAATGATATGTATATGAATATCTTTTTTAATTGTTTCTTCCTAAAGACGTGAATAAAAAATTTTAATTAAAAATGTTTGCAAATACGCTCAATTGTTATATCGTTAAGGCCCAACGTTGCGTTTTCACAACGGGGGTTATCTGGGCTCCCAAGTATCCGATTTGCCCAAAAAAAATTTTTTTTTTTCATATTTAGGTATAAACAATAAAATTTTAAAAGCTTCATCATTATAGCTCAATGGGATCATGGCTCGGGCCTTAATGGGTTAACAAAAATTGTAATTGATTTTTATATAAATTGTGTCACTTTTAAAAAACTTGTTTATTGGTGTCTTTGTAAATCGCTTTCTTTCGTTTAATGTGAATAAAAACACGTTTTTCGATAGCTTAATAAAAAAAGCCGATTTTTGTAAGCTTAACATCCGTCAAATTTTGGATAGAAAGAGTTTGGAAGCAATTTTCAATAAAATCATGGAACAAGTTTTATATTACAGCCCCCCAGCAATTGTAAAGCAAGACACATTTGGCCTTCATCAATCAGTGATAACTTTACATTATTAGTAAAGAAAAATATTTTAAATGGTCCCACATAGAATGCAATCATCTGTTAAAATTGAGCAGCTAATAGAAATATTATATTAAGAAGGTAAAACTGGGAGAGAAATTCGAATTGATTGAAAAATGTAAGAACACAGTCTGCGACATTATCAAAAGATTTCACGATGAGTAAAGGTTAACCAAAAAAAGCCGAGATGGTCCAGGTAAGATATTTAATGAGGGGAAAAAGCGTTAGGTTAGGTTAAGAAGGGTTATGTGCCTAAGGGCACACATCCACTCGGAGACCAATGCGGTCCATTGTGAATCCCTTCAATGAAAAAACGTATATATATATTTTTCTTACGTATGAGGTGGATAGAATTAAGAAAGTTAGTAGGTACCACGTAGAACTATTTCCCTCTATACAGTCCCATCAACAGAAACAGCCGCATAAGTGTTCTAAGACCACCCCTGTGCAATCCCAGTAGAACCCTGGTTGCCCCCACGTCCAATATGGGCCATAGTGCCCTTGACACCCTGCAATTCGTTCTGTTCCCCCAGGATCTGTTAATGTCATCACGGAATTTTTCCCGTATCACCCGTAAGTAATAACATAGAAGGGGCGGGGGGGTGCTTTACCCCTGTCCCTTAATACTAAGTCCAGATTTTTAAAACGCTTAACCAAAAGCCATTTTTTCAAATAGCAACTATTAGGAATATTCGAAAACCAGTCATTGAGAAAAGTCGAATAATCGATCTCCCTACTTGGAATACACATTCGAATTAATATGAAAATTTATAACAAAAATGTTACTCACCATGAGAATTTAATTCCCAGATCCTATTTGTAAATTAAAAACTTTTTTGGTAAATATATTTTTCTAACTAATGGAACGATTTTAAGTTAAACAAAACAATTAGATGAGCATTCCTTTAATTAAAAAAAAAAGCTTTATAATTTCAAAGATTTGTATCGTTTGTTAATTATTTGTAGTGATTTAAGTGCGTAATATTGCACATAGGATCAAACTGATGGACACCCTATAACATTAATTTGTATACCCTACTCCTTTACTGGTGTATGCAAAATTACCCAAAAAGTATACGCATCCCAAAATTGCACAAGCGTTTGCAAGACCGAAAGTGCTCTAAATTAAAAAAAAAATTTATCAATTACTTGTTTTTTACTTTTTCTACAACAGCTTATTTTTCCAATATTAACTGTAAAATCCGAATGAAGAAAAAAAAATAAGGCACATTTTTGTGTCCAACGCATAATCGGACAAATCCAAGTATCAATGATAGAAATGCCATTAATTTAAAAACTTTGTTTTTTTGTCTCTAATTTATTTATACAACTCATTTCGTGTAACTTTGGATTATTAGTTAAGAAAAATATTGAGAATTTCCCGAAAAAGGCAGTTTTATATGTATCTAAATTATCTTAAGCTTTTCTTAAATCTTTTTAAAGAGATTTCCTGATGATCTGGCCTAAGCACCCAGTAAAATGCGCATATAAACTAGCTTTTACTAAACCGTAAATTAAATACTTCTTTATATGTACATATATTATCAAACCGAGACAAGGTTATGTGTTTATTGAATTTTTCTTCATTAGAATTATATATAAATATAAATGTTATAGCACTTTGAATTAGGGTTACATTAAATACGATTAGTTTAAGGTTAGGATGCTATTTATTTTCAATTTGGATTAAATATGTGGTTTTTAGTTTAGGGGGATTTTATTTTTAATTAGGTTTTAACACAAAGGGTTAAGGGTATATACATATGTAAAAGAAGAGGTAATTTAATAAATCTCTGTAACCAACAAACATACACTTGCTATCGTAAATGCTAGGGTAATTATTCAAGGTTGTTTCGATGATAAATGTTATTTCAGTTCACTTTATTTAACGTTTTTTTCACTTATTTGTTTATTTAGTTATTTACATTAAGGTTATTTTATTAAGTAACTTTCACTCGGGATTTAAAAACTTGAACGCTTACACGATATTGGCTTCTCGAGTTTATTCTATGAGTGTTTTGTAAAGTATTACAACTGCTGTTAGTGTGGGAGTTTATCCAAAATAGAAGTAGTAGTTTTATAAGAAAGCTACTAAATAGAGTGTGAAAGAAGGCTTTTTATTTCGAAAAAGTAAGCGAAGTTTTTACTGGGAAAAGAGGAATTTAATCATAATATTCCATCTCAAAGTTGCTTCAATTGTTTTTATTTGTAAGGCTTAACCCTTTCACGTCAATGGGAAATATTTCTCCCAAAACTTAAATTGATTATTGTATTAAAGAATTTTTCTTGAATATTTATTTTGACATTTTGATGTCGTACAACATTGATGATTTACTGTAAATAAAAGTAAAAAGATACTTAAACGTGTATAGAATAATCAAGAAAAGAAAATCCAATTTTTTTTGCCGTAAGGACATTTCGATTTGGATTGTGTTGTCATGGATATTATTATGCTTTTAGGTTTTATAAGTGATAAATATTATGTGATGTTTAAGAGAAATGATAAATAATAAAACAAATGTATAACTTGTCAATAGTTGTTAAATTTTGTTTATTTACTCTATGAAAAATATTTTTCAATGACAAGCAGAAGTGTAGGGAGTTAAATTTACGCGAAAATAAGATAGTACAGCTGCTAATGGCGGATTATAGTGATAGGGAAGATGAACTTAACCTAGATGAACAAGATCGAGGCTTTTTAGAAGAAATTAGTATTGTGAACATGTAAAAAAACGCATTATCAGTAGAAAGAGTAAATTTTCACTCTAGTACATTTCGCCAACAATTATAAATTCTTCTTTTTACATTGAATTTGTTTCCACTGGGAAAAATAATTCTAAAAAATTCCACAAAATCTAACCACAAGATTTTTATTTCTTTATAATTTTAGTTTATTTTGTATAAAAATCAACTAAAAAAATTCATTGGATATTAAAAAATAACCAGGGTTTCCTTATGGACGTGAAAGCGTTAAGGCTCAGTTAGTCGGGAGTATTTAACAGTAACGTTCCAAATCAGCTGCTTCATTTTTATGTAAGAAATAGATTGGTCTTACTTTTTTCCGGTAAGGTTAATTTACTGTAAATTCCGGCTAACTGACCCTTTATAAATCGGTACTTTCTAGCAATCCTTACATAATAGTCGTATTTATGTGTATATTGCGAATAGTGTTGAGGCAAAAATCTTTACCAGTCCGAGTTTTTAGATCTATTTTTAGATCCTTGCCGTTTTAAAAGGATCTTCCTTGATTACTTTTCAAATCGAGCGCTTCTTCCTCTTATTAAATATTTTACCTTAGCCATCTCGGCTTTTGATGGTTAACCTTTAATCATTGTGAAATCTCTTGATAATGTCACGGATAATTTCACATTAAAGAAAGAAAGACACCAATAAGCAAGTTTTTTAACAAGGACACAATTTATATAAAAATCAACTACAATTTTTGTTAAAGCCAATTTTGTACGGTGACTCAAGTTTAATATAATTAACTTTAACTTGTGTGTGGCCATTGCAGAAAACATCTTTTAATTATAGTAACTATTGGGCGATTCTATTCTAGACAACTTTTAGCATCAATTTTCAAATCACACTATTTGACACTTTTTGATGCCAATTTAAAGTAAAATATATTTTATAATAATATAATTTTTTTAGACGTAAGCTAAAATATAAATTTGTTGTGCACTTCGAATCATTAAGATTCATAGATTTGGCGCGAACAGAAAATTCATTAAATGTTGGACCCGTCATGGCTTAAAGAGAAAATTTCTTATTATTGGATTATATTTCTCTACGATGTTTGATTTGATAATCATCGTCTGATATCTCATCTTTCACAATAAAAAAGAAAAATACAATAAAAGTTTAAAAATTAACAGAGTTTTGTGTTTTTGTGGTATGATCTTATGAAAGTGGGCCGATTTGGTTGCACTCGTCATGCACTTTAAAACTCTCTCGTGGCTATTTGATCGTTTCAAAATTCTTGTAAATAGATAACAATAGTATATAAAAAAATGTTACCCCTTCTAGAAATAACTTAATTGCAAATGTGTTTCTTTCTATTAGTAAAAGACGTTTAAAGCGTCTAAATGTTGCACCCGTCAGAATAGAATCGCCCTATTGTTTTCTCTGCGTGCAAAATTTTGTTCTCAGCAAGGAAACATTTTACGTTACGTATAAGTAATATTCATTATAAGACTATTTAATATTACTTATACGCATACAATTTTTTTTTCATTATTTATTTATTGAATCTTCATATATATAATATGAACTAACAATAATTAATCAAATCTTTGCCTAATACTTTATTCCATGTCCTGCCAGTGCCAGACAAAATTTTTCGTCATCACAGGTTTTGTTCACATTTATATATGTGTTTATCGCTCATCTAAATGGATAAGTGCTGCAGTGTCTCTTCTCCTTAAGCGAGTGTGGCCGCTATCATTTAAAATATTTCGAGCCACTGGATTCGGATGAAATTCGAGCCTTTTTAAGTATTTTACTGCATATTTCGAAATCATAGTTTTAACTAATGGGACATTGAGATCCATGTGGATATTTGCGTTTTTAACCTACCAAGGGGCAGCTGTGATTATTCGGAGAAGTTTATTTTGGCCAGTCGAGTTTATCAAAGCCAGTCGAGATGTGCATGAGGGCCAGGTTAGTAGGTTAAAGTGTAATTAACAGTATAAAAAAATTAGCTTTGTTAATTGCACAAAAAACCAAAACAAAACTAAATAAATTGTTAAATTCATATGTACATACATATTACAATGTATGTATGTATATTATGGTGGCACCGAAATTTTAACTTTCGATTTTCGCAAATGCCCAGCCGTTTAGTTTAGTGCCGATTAGTCTAAAATATAACTGGTAAAATTTTCAGCAATATCGGACCACTTTAAGTGCTGCCCCAAAGAGCTCAAAGTTCAAATTTAAGTAAATTCTATATTTTTTTATTAGGAATTTTCTTCGTTGTTCTTGGATTGGCACGAACATTTTTCATTAATTTGATGAAGGGTAGTTAGAATATTTTATGAATATTTTTTGGAAAAATGTACCCTTCTGAGCTTATAAGGGGCAAAATAACCCAATTTCTTAAATGCATACAAAGCTTTAAATTCAGCAAGTTTTTCTTTTTTGAAATGGAGGGCTGAAGCGAACCAAGTCAAAAAAGAAAATTCGAATATATTAAGTTTGAGTAAGTAAATTGCCATTAATTACTGGAGCCACTGACTTGAGTTTATTACCGTTACCTTAGGAACGACACTGTTTTTGATTTACCCGATTACAGAACTAGATTGGGTTAAATTTTGCGGAGATTTTCGCACCAGATTTGAAATACATATACTTGATATTAGGGTGACCGTTAAAATCAAAAGTTGGATTTATTTAGGTCTCACTCGCCAATTTGGTGGGTATTGATAAAAAAACAACTAAAACAAATTTTTAGGGCAGGTAATACGAGTTGCCATTTTATATCAATTATAAATATTTAGGTTTGAAAAATTTGGAAATAGTACCAAATGAGTCACGGGGGTACCACCGTACTTTTTGGCTTTGAATTGTATCAAAAAAGTACAATTGCACCAACTTTATAAACCGTGGTACGTTAGAAACAAATGATATGCGTTTGACAATTTTTTTTTTAAGCAAACGCACACAAACACAAATATTAAAGCTGAATTGACGTGTGTAAGAAAAATCAGTTCTAAAGAAAAAATTCGCATCAATGCTGCTGTTTACTTTTTATTTTAATTAGGTTTTGTTCAATATGAGTTTTAGAGAAAACTTGTTAAGCCAAAAGTTGTTGGAAACTTTACTAACAATAACTTCTTAGAACACGATTTTTATGTAAAATTAATATTTTCCTAAATATAAGGCATACAAGTCGGACTTTACGATTTTTCTCAAACTTTGGCGGGCTTGAGGGACGGCTTAGCCTTCGCCGATCGTCCTAAAAATTTTTTGGAGTTGTTTTTTTATCAATACCCACCGAATTGGGGGGTTAGAGCATGGAAAAATAGAAAAAACATTTGATCCATTGTAACGAACCAAACCGCGAGGGCGTATTTCTCAAGGGGTTGTGCTACCTTTATAACCGGCCGTGCTAGTGGAAAATGGGGTGGTTCTTACCCCTATAGAAATAGCTTATTGATCGCCACACAAACTAAAATTTAGGTAGCTACAAAATCGACAGCAAAACCAAAAAAAAATGCGAAATACTAATAATAAAGCTGATCCAAGGTAAATAAAGGAGAAAAGTAGTAGAAGAGGAAAAGGTGTAAAAAATCCTCTTGTATTTTCTCTACCCACCCAACCATGCTATCTTTGTCTAAAACTTCTTCCCAGATAGCCCATCACTGATCTACATATAACTACCCTTAACCTTTCATGAACTAAAAATCAAAATATTTTAGCAATTCATTTTGCACCATAAAAATTCAAGTTGTTTTATTTTTTCATATAAAAAAAAAATAAATAATAATTATAAAAGAATTGACTATTTTAAATGTATGATGTATACTCTAGTCTAATAAAACAAATGTACAATTTTTAACTAAACAAAAATAAAAAAAAAACAATTTGCCACTAGTGAATAATATTTAAAAATTCGTAAATGCTGTCCTATTAATGTATAATCGTAAAGACAAAATTATGGTCATTTAATACTGTTACTAGGGTTAACATATCAAGAAAATGTTAATATTTTAAAATTAAAGTTATTATCGGTATTAACACAAAACAAAAAAAAAGAAAAAAAAAATGTTTAAGTTATGCACTAAATATAAAAAAAAACCAAAACATTTTGGTTCGGAATTCTAAAATATGTATTATGTTAAATTTTAAACAAAATAAAAAAAATACATGGTTATCAATAATTTACTATTCATAAAACTAACATCGTATATTTTAAAATTCGTATTTTATATTTAGTATTGTAAGAGTGAAAATTCAAATATAATTAATAGTGACTCACCAACTTTAAATCCCACGAAGACTTCAGGCCTGCAGTCTCCTGGAAGTTTGAGTTTTGCTTTGATAATGTTAATTAGTTTAAATAATCACTCAAAGTTTTAATAGATATGTATGTTTAAAATAAATAAAACAAAAAAAAAAAAAAAAAAAAAAACGAACGTAAAAAAACCCCCGAGTTAACATTTTCTTTAACAGAGTATAAATTAAAAACCATAAAACTCATAGAAATTACAAATAAATAAAAATTAAAAAAAAATTAAATTGTCAAATAATGATATTAACTAGTGTCATTATTGAACAATGGTATTAAAATGAAATGAAATTAAAGTATTGAATTAAAAGGGGGAGGGGAAAATAAAAATATTATTTAGGTAATTTTTAAGAAAGACTAGTCCGATAATACGTAGTAGCTTTACAAATTAACCTTCAAGTAGGAAAATCCAGATAATTTCCTTGTTTAAATAAACAAGAAACAAAGACAAAAACAGACGAGTTAAATATGCTTAGAAAACTATACTGCGAAATATGTTATTTCTAAGTTGTTTGTTGCAATTTTGCTAAAGGTATGAGCTCAACAGTGCTCCTTTTAGACGAGGGGGTGGAAAACTAAACGTATGCACTTTATATTAGGTTTATGGTCACCAAAATTAGGGCTTGAACCGATGGTGAATCCAAACAATAGAACATATACCCACAGTATGAAGAGTATTCCGCCGTTTTCTGCCACACGTGGCCTGTGCAGCCACAAAAATTTCTGCACAAAAGAAAAATTTTAAAATCAATACCACGGAAAAACGAACCATCAACAACCAACACTTACCAACACAATTGTCCTTTCCAGCCTAAATTTTAAGGAACAATTTCTTAAAGAGCAATTTATAGGCTCCCTTCTTTTAACACAATTTTCTTCACAAACGAATATAAATGTACCCACCAACTTTTATTTATGTAGCACAAAATACAAAAAAAAAACCCGATGTTTTTAAACCAAATTCTAAATCAACACAATAAAAAAAATCAAATGATATGATGTTAAAATTAAATTTATTTAACTGAATTGTAAAAAAAAACAATGCCTCACACCATACAGTTAACGACCACCCTAACGTGATATATTGTATGACTTGGTATGACAATAAGTTCTTTAAACAAATTTAAGAATTTAAGCCCATTGGGTAAAAATTATTGGGTTAAATTTAATGCAAATTTTTTTATTTTTAATAATGGGTAAATTACATAATAAAGTGCAATGATCTGCAAATATAAATAAAAATTATTTAAAACTAGCAAAACGTCACAGGATGGTTTTTTGACAGGATTGTCATATTCAAAATTCAATGAAATTTAAGATGGTAACGGAGATAACATTTTTAGATTTGCAAAAGAGAAACCTTTAGAAGGCTTTCCACGCAATGACTTTAAAGAATTTTTAGAACTGATAATAATAATATTCTGAGGCGGAAGTCCGCCAAAAGGCATTTAATTAACGAAACCTGGAGCTACACATTTAGCCAGATGGATGGCAAAGGCCAGTTATTATTTGAAAATACTTATTTTTCGAAAACAATTTACTACATTAACCGAAATCGAAGTTTAAGGTTTAATCTTGATTTTTTGTTAAGTGCTATTCGCAATTCTAGTTTAATGCTGATAAAGCAGGCCAAGCTCTTTTAAACGACATTGAATTCTTGAGAAATTTGGAAATAACAAAAAATTAACCAAAATATAGCAGATAAAGCAAAATTTCTTAACCACTTAACCATTTGAATGAAGAATGTGTAGGCTTTTCGTTATACGATGATAGAATAGATTTTTAAACTAAAGCCAAGTTTGTTACAAAGATGGAAGTTAATGTCTCAGAAAATAATCTGGATGAAGATGAAGTAATTCCGAAAAAACTTATTAATTCAGGAGGAATTGTTCTCAAAGAATACTAGCGAGCTTTTAAAATTTCTACAGATGTTTTTAAAAGTAGAGCCAAGTTTATGGAATGATTTACCCGAATATCGAAGGGCAAAATATATAATTGGGAAATTAAAAATAAAAGACGACTGCACCGAAAGAGGAATTAAGCCATGCAATAAAAAAATCACCAAAGATGAGGATCAGAGGAAACATCTATTCAAAGTAATACAAATTTTGTTGTAATTCTAACTAAAGTTTAAGATTTAACATAAACTTGTTTTTTAAAATTTATGAAGCGATGATTACTTAAGTTTCCTTAAAATGATATAATTTATTAATTTAGCAATTCACATGCTTATAATTTAATAATAATGCTTTTAATATTTGCATGAGCAAATAAGGCTTTATAAAAACATGTTTTAATTCATATTTAGTTCAATATGCAATATGTGTCATTTTGTCTTCAACAAGAGTGAAGGATTGACGCTTTTTTAACAAAAAGTTTATTTACATATTTCAGCTTATTTAAAACAAACTGTTTGTAATACATATAAAACCGAGGTTTGTTTGATCCACAGGACAATGGGAGGACTAATTTTTTCAAAAGTTTTGCTGAATATTCTTATCACACGAAGGAATACATTTTACAAATTTCACGCTGAGCCAGGAAGAAACAGATAAAATTCTATATGAATACTTAATGAAGATAACGAATTTACTGAAATTTTACCTTTGACCTCTTTGGGGCAGCACTTAAAATTCTCCGATTTCGCTCAAACTCTTTATATTTATTGTCAAGACCAATTAGCACAATATTCCATGTACGCTTCTTTGAAATTCAGCAAAAAAATTTCGTTCATACACTTCACTGCCACCCTAACGTAAATATTTAATTTTTGGAGATCACGAATTATTAAAACTTATTAATATTTAGTAGTTATCATTAATAGCAACTTGTAAAATTAATTTTCTTTCAAGAAAATTTTTTTTAGTATTATTAAAGCATTTAAAAGCTCATCAGAGATTCTATTTCTAATCCTTGTTGAAATGTATGTATATTGCCTGCTAACGAACACGTGCTCTTGCTTCCTTGAGACGTTGGTTTTATAGTAAAAACGTTAGACGTCAAATTCTTTTTTTTAAGGCTTTGGATCATGATCTGGTGTTGGTGATGGTGTATCGTGTACATTTTCATTTTCTACTTCAAGAAGCTTTTTAGACAATTCATCAGAAATTAAAAAGACCGTTGACTTATTGGCGTAGGAAAAATAGTTCGATTTGTAGGTAGTTTTTAGTAATTTTAGTACAGAATATATTTTTAGTGCTCGTTTTTGATTTAAACGATGCTAACAAATTAAATTCTCAAAAAATTTAATTTGAAATTCCCGGAAAAATTTTCCCGGAATTAATTAAAAAATGTCCCGGGATTCCCGGCAATTCTTTCCCGCGTAGAAACTTTAGTTTTTCCAAATATAACAATTAGAAAAATACTAAAATTACATGAATATTTGCAGCAAAAGTAAGGAAAACGTTTCTAAATTACACATTATTAAAATAACCGGTTTATTGTACCAAAATTAGGTTATTAGGTTATTCGAAAAATGGCTTTAGCAAAACTTAAAAACAAAATTTCTTATTGTCAATTATCTATCAACAAAGCCGTTATGAACAACCAAATCATGCATAATTGACAATGATCAAGAAAACAAGAGAGTAGGGATTCATTTAATAGAAGTGCTTATACCCCCCCTCTCATCGATGAGCAAATATTCTTAACGCACTTTGGCGGACAGGATTATATTTTAGATAGAATATCTGTATGACGACATGGACAAAATGCTTTCAGAGGTCGTACGGAACGTAGAAAGCGTCATATAAGAAAACAACAATTATGTTTTAAAATTTTATATCTTTATTTAATTCTTAGGAATTCCTCAAAATATACTTAAATAAATTTACAACTAAAATATCATTATCATATAAATTAAAATAATTAAACAGTTTTAAAATATGTTTAAAACTTATATTTTAAGATCTTAAACTAATAAATAAACAACAATAAACACGACATAGAATTGAATTCCAGGGTAACTATAGATTAAAGTTTAACAATTATTATTTAAAAGTAACCAAAAAGATTTATTTGGATGTTGATCAGCAGAACAAAGAACTCGGCAGATTATTTTTTTTTTTTTAAATAAAGAGAAACCCAATTCTTTCCAGGATTTTATAATGGATCAGTGTTAGCAATGTAAAATTAGAGTTTTATAGCTGGTTGTAATGGTAATAAATTACAAGCAAATACACCTTTAATTTTATATTTTGTTATATTATTGGAGTGCAAAGTATGTTCAATATTTAATGAATTCATAGTGTTTGAATAATATTACGCGTTTAAAGTAAGCCCGTTATTGCTTCAGTAATTGGTTTTCCAAAATGCCCGTTAATACAAAAAGTTCCCTGGTTTATTCAATTGCCGCAATAATAATTATTATTATGATCTGGTGTCAAATCGAAAGCTAGTTAAAAGTATTCGTTATCAAAAAGTTCTTTTGTAAGATCAAATTTTCGAATTATCGAAATGATGAACTCCAGGTTCTTTCCATAGTGTTTGGTAACCTTGAGTAATCATTATTCCTCCGTTATTATAGATAAGAATGTAAGAAAATTGTGGTTTGTTTAAGCTTTGATATTGTTATAAGTAAGACTTTGAGTATTTAAAATTTTTATTCGCTTTAGGGTTTTATTTGTATAATATATTTAGCTTTAAAAATTAGTATTGTGGTTATTTTGTTGAAATTTTTATGTTTTTTAATTCAAATTTTTAATATTCTTAATTAGGCTTAGTAGTATGTTATTGCCCGTCCTACGGCACTTTTTCCATACAAATTTGGGATCATCCCTAGATGGGAGTATGTACACATTTCTAATAAGAGGAGGTATAAATATGTTGTATTTGGCTCCCTAGAAAATATGATTCATGCCTGGATTTGAGTAAGTAGCTCTAATTGTGTAAGCAAAATAATTTTTATTTATCCGTCTGTCCGTTTGAATGGCTGGTTTAAAAATAAAATAATTTGTGTTTGCATCTTTAAAATTTTTTTTGTATGTAACAAATGAGAATAAGTTAAACCCGTGTTTCCATCCCTGGGATGAAACTTTTTTTTTGTAATTAAACCTTTTTAATTTTCGAATGTGGGATGATGCCTACGCTACGTTGGTTTGAGTCGGCATATATGATCGGTTGATCGGTTTGCTACGGTCGAGTTAATTAAGGTCATTAATTCATCTTTTGCTATATGTGTGAATGTTAATGCAACACTAAAATGTTTAAGTCAATTTCTTATTGGAATCATCCCAGCACTACATTATATGTCTTATGAGATGACTGAGCCGTATATGTGTGTATATTAGACTACCTGATCCATTTTAATTAAATGGACTACTCCCTGGACTGGTTCCAATGTAATGCAAGCATGGACCATATCATTCTTAAAAATTGTTTGTAGTAAGACGACATGTCTTCGATTTTTAACTACTTGTAATCCACAGCTGGGTTATATGGTCATGCCACAGGACATCGTAATGTTTAATAGACCATGTTTTTACCTACGTTGGGGTTTCTTTTGGACTAGTCCTAGTCCCTTATGAGGCTTTATTTTACACGCGTGTTTGAACTAGTCCTATCGTTTGCAGGGTTGCAATTTGTTAGCACCTCCACTTCTATTGTCTGTGTATGTGTGTGCGTGAATGTGGTTATCGTGGCTGTGTGTGTGTGTGTGTGTATATATGCAACTGTCGTGGTTGAGGTGCAGGGTGTTTGTTAGATGTTCGTAAAGAGTAGGGTGTGTGTAGATACAACCATGTCGGATGGTACATTTTTTGTAATATGAAACCCTTTTATTTTTCAAATAAATTGTACATACGTGACAAATTTAAATTTCATAAAGATTTTTTTTATAAAGTCCTTATTTCAAAATTCTTGAAAAAAACAAAGAAATTTGAGTATTAGTTGAGCAGATGTGTAGGTGTTGTAATTTTTCATTATATGAAATAAAATAATGCAAGAATTAAAACTAAGAAAAACAATAAATAAATATTTTTTAAAACCTGCTGATTATATCTTTTTATAATTGT
Source organism: Pollenia angustigena (assembly GCA_930367215.1). Taxonomy (NCBI): domain Eukaryota; kingdom Metazoa; phylum Arthropoda; class Insecta; order Diptera; family Polleniidae; genus Pollenia; species Pollenia angustigena. The sequence continues at coordinate 99,403,094 of OV884059.1, read as the reverse complement.
CTTTTTTTGTAATATGAAACATTTTTATTTTTCGAATGAATTCTTCATTTGAACGTGATTAATTTAAATTTCATAAAGCTTTTTTTTATAACTGTCCTAATTAGGGTTTCTAATTTCCCGGGATTTTTCTATTCCCGGGAAACGAGACAAAAAAATCTTATTCCCGGGATTCTAAGAATAAAACAATAGTTTTATTAAATGAGTTCAAGACAATTCAAAGGCTTTATAAAATTTTTTAGAATTTGATATAGCCTTTTCAAGATGATCTTTAAAGATAGTAGATGATCATCATCTGGTGTTGGTGTGTCGTGTACATTTTTATTTTCGACTTTAAGAAGCTTTTTAGACATTTCATCATGAATTAAAAAGGACTATTGATTTATTGGCGTAGGGAAAGAAGTTTGATTTGTAAGCACTATTTAGTAAAGAATATATTGTTATTAATCGTTTTTGATGTTATCGATGATAAATTTCAAATTAAAATTTCAAAAAATTTAATTTGAAATTCCCGAAAATTCCAGGAACAAAATTTACACCCCCCCCCCCCCCCCCCCCGGGATTTATTTAAAAAAGTCCCAGGATTCTTTCCCGCGTAGAAACTCTAGTCCTAATCTCAAAGTTCTTGGAAAAATAATGAAATATGAGTCATGCATAGGCAGGTGTTTACAATTCTTGGAAAAACAAAGAAGCCGCTGATGCTGCGGTTTTTGATTATATGAAATAAACTAATGCAATAATTTAAACTAAGAAAAAAATAAATAAATATTTTAAAAAATCTGCTAATTTTTTTGTAATATAAAACCTTTTTATTTTTCGAATGAATTCTACATATGTACGGACAAATTTAAATTTCATAAATCTTTTTTTTGAATGAGTCCTCATCTCAAAATTCTTGGAAAAACAATGAAATATGAGACATGCAAGTGCAGCTGTTTAGAATTCTTGGAAAAAACAAAGAAACCGCTGATGCTGCGGTTTTTGATTAGGACTGTAGTCTCAAAATTCTCAGAAAAACAAATTCTCGGAAAAACAAAGGAATATGAGACATGCAGATGTTTAGAATTCTTGGAAAAACAAAGAAACCGCTGATGTTGCGGTTTTTGATTATGTTTTTCTTCTTTATTAATTTTTGAGCTTTTGATTATATAAACTTATGTGACACTTACCCCTAACTTATTACTCCCCTCATCAACAATTTTGGATATAAATACGACTACTCCTGAGGAGACAGAATCATTCTTGTTCTGATAGTTAAATCAGTGTGTTCTATACTTAAAAAGTGAAATGGCTGGCGGTTTTATTTGTGAGTTTTGTGATAAAGTATTCACTTTGAATACAAATTTAAGAAGACATGTTCGATTGCATCATGATGGACCATCATCATCGTTTAAATGCCAAACATGTAATTTACATTTTTCGGATCGTAAGGAATGGCACCGACACACACATTCTAATACAAAAGGTGACGACAATGATGAAGAAACTAATATTTACTGTGAAGATTGTGAAAAATATATAAAAAAAAACAAATTGGCATTACCATATAAGATCAAATGCACATAAACTTAACTGTGCTGGGAAAGCAGATAATAATAGTGATGTTAAATGCATAAAATCATCATTTAACAATAGAATTGTCACATTTTTAATTGAAAACAACAATAAAAATAATTTAATACCTGAAAAATTTTTAACGGAAATAAGAGAGTAATTAATAAAATTATTAACAGACACCATGCAAAAACACGGAAACATAAAATTTAATATGGAACTGTATGGTGAATATGTGCTGATTAAGGAAGGTGAAGATTCTTGTATGGTGGATATAAAATCCCATCAGACTAAAATGAACATTCTTACTATGCTTTCAACAAGAGATGATATCCTAAATGTTTACAACGAACAATGTAATATTATAATAAAAAAGATGAGTGAGTTCAGGAGCGTGATAGTGGTTGGGCATTAATTGAAATAACACGTTTGGAGATGAATATAAATCAATATAAGTGTATCAGAGGATCACAATACCTTCCTTTACCAGCAAAAATAATGCAGAAAAAAGCATGTGTCAACGTACAAAATCGAGACGAGTACTGCTTCAAGTGGGCTATAATATCAGCACTATACCCAGTCGATCCTGATTATACAAAGAGATGTTCATCGTATAAAATAAATAATATTGAAGATGACATCATTTTGCTGAATAATGGAATCAAATTAAATTTCACCAACTTAAATTTCCCTCTTCCGATTAATCAAATAAAAGATTTCGAGATTATGAATCCTGAAATAAGTGTGAATGTGTTTGGACTAGAAGATGATGCTGTAGTGGGACCATACTACTTTACCAAAGAAGAAAAGTCCAAACACATCAACTTATTACTGCTAGAGGATGGTGAAAGATTCCATTATGTATGGATCAAAAATATTTCAAAGTAGGTTCACAATATTTATATTCTATTTATATATGAATATATTATATTAATTTAAATCATTTTCTTTTTTCCTATTAATTACAGATTGCTAAGTAGTCAACTTACAAAACATGGAGATCAAGTATACATCTGCAATATATGCTTAATCCATTTTCATACAGATACATCGTTAATAAAACATAAAGAGGAATGTAATAAAATGGTTACAAGGATGCCTAGTATAGATAAAAGTAAGCTTAGTTTTAAAAATTTTAAAAAGCAAATGGATGTGCCTTTTGTTGTATAAATTAATTTTTAGGTGTGAATGGTCCATCCTGAGCAATAAAAGCCTTTTTATATTTGATTGAAGTTATATTTTAGTTTATTAAAGTTCTTTTTAATTTCTTATCACACTAATTTAAATTGAATTTAGTGATTCTAATTTTTAGCTCTTTCGTATTTTATTTCCTTCCACTATGTAGAATTTTAAAAGTATTCTTATTAAATTTAGTTTTTAATTTTAAAGGTATTCTTATTAAATTTAGTTTTTATTAGTCTAATTTAAATTGTTTTAAGTAGTTCAAATTTTAAGTTTTTATATTTTTACCTTTCTACTATGTAGATTTCTATGGCCTTTTATTAAATTTAATTTTAACTTTCTTTTGTCATTAACATTTACATTTCATAGTTTTAAATTTTATTTTACTTTAAGTTTATCTCTTCTATAATTTTATTTTACTTAAGTTTATCCTTTCCAATTTAATTTTAATATTTTTCTTCATTAGTTAAATTCTAATTTTAAATTTTTTCATTCACTTAAATTTTACACTTTTGCATTTTATTTTAAGTTCATTCTTTTTAAATTTAATTAATTTCCTTTAATAATTTCTACGATAGTTAGAAACTTTGTCTTTGCTTTAACGAGATCGAGATCTGACTGACTTTTATTTTCAATGAATAAAAAACAATGAATAATTTCTTTTACTATTGCTAAAGCAATAACGGATCATAAAATATCAATGAAAGAGAAGATCAATGAAAATGTTTGCGTAGTAACAAGAGTATGAATTAAAAAGTGAATAACTTATTTTACTATTGCTAAAGCAATAACGGATCATAAAATATCAATGAAAGAGAAGATCAATGAAAATGTTTGCGTAGTAACAAGAGTAAGATTCGTATTTGCATTTTACTATCATCACATTAGACCGTTCCTTAACTACTCCCCCTTTTAAGATTCAGACGTCCCCGTCTGAAACATTATAGGCCGAGGCAAGAAATTTAATACTGTCTTTATGAACAATTCTGTTGTCGATTTTAAGTGTGGTCCCCAAGTCTTGTTGGACTATCTTTTCATTGAAGACCTTACTAAATTTATTCCCTAAACGCTTGTTGACTCTCACATAGACCTTATCTCCGGGATTGTATGTCCTTGTGGTTGTGTTTCTGTTATGGTAATTTAAGTCGGAGTTCTGTTTAGCCGTAATTCTCGACTGGACTTTTTCCCTTAAGTCCTGTGGTATAGCCTGGATTATGTCGATAGGTCTCATTCCAACAGTGGAGTGAATTGTCCTATTATATTTCGATGTGGCAATGAGAATAAGGTCGAGTGGATCGGTGGAGTTGTCGTCTAATCTAAGACATCTTGCGATTTCTGCCAATGTGCTATGAAAGCGTTCCACTTGCCCATTGGATGTGCTATGGAGGGGTGGAATTGCATAGATATCGGCACCAAAGTTATTTTTAACCATCGATCTAACTGTCTCAGAGTTAAGAGACTTTTCGTTGTCGCATACTACTACCCTTGTGTTCCCGAAAAAATTTAATGTTTCCAAAAGTGCTGGCCTTACATCAATGATAGCCCTTGAAGCAATAGGCTTAACAACAGCGAATTTAGAAAACTTGTCCAAGCAAGTTAAAAAGAAAAGTTTGTTCGTATTGTAAATGTCAATGTGAAGTATTTCTCCTATGGAAGAAGGTATTGGGGTTGCGGCTATTTCCTGTCTCTGTGGGTGCCTCGAGTATTTTGCTTCCTGACATGTCTTACAAGTTGCTATGATACGCTTCAATTCTTTCTTAATATTGGGAAAGTAATAATCTTGGAGAATTTGGTGGGTATTTTCCCTAAGGGATCGATGAGCCCTGTTGTGTTCGTTGTTAAGTATTTCCAATTGGTCACTTGGATTTAATATGTCGGTGACAAACTTTTTAGTATATCGGAATTTGACCGAAGGATAATTTGATATCAAAAAATGCTGTATTTGTGCCAGACTGTGTAAGTCACAATGTATTGCATTTACAACATGAGGGCTTATTGATGTATGAATCGAGTCTAAAAGGTCTTCAATAGTTCTGTATGAGATTCGATGACGGATACGGTCTCTAAATATTACTTTTGTTTCTTTCTTTACGAAGTTTTCCTTGATAAGGATAATTTGGTTTCTAAAAGAATTTACTGGATTCTCAACACTAGGTATAACTTCAGTAAGTGATATCTCACTAGCACAGGCTTGAATAGAAGCCGATGATTCTAAATCTGCTGCCATATTTAAAAATTGTCTCGATAAAGCGTCCGCAACGACGTTATCTCTACCCGGTTTGTAAAAGAACGATGGTGAATACTCTTCAATAAATGCTTTCCAGCGCTTAATTTTTGAATTTGGGTTTCTGTCAGATACGGAAAAGGTCAAGGGTTGGTGGTCTGTAAAAATATTTAGGTTTTTTGTTCCATAAAGGTAGTGTCGAAGTGACTTAAGTGCCCATACAATCGCCAATAGCTCCCTTTCATTGGTGGCGTAATTCTCTTCTGCTGGTGACAGGGTCCTTGAAATCATCGTAATTGGACGTCCACCTTGTGAAAGAACTGCACCAATTGCATGAGAGGACGCGTCCGTCGTAAGATCGAATGGTTTTTGGAAATTAGGGTACAGAAGTAGGACATCCTCAGAGGCAAGCAGCTTCTTTAACTTTTTAAATGCGGCTAAAGCTTCCCTATCCAATTCGATTTTAATTAACTTTGATTGTCGAGCGCCTATATGACCATTCTCTCCTCGTAAGTATTTGGTTAATGGCTTCGCGATAGATGCATAATCCTTTACGAATCGCCTATAATAACCTGCGAGTCCCAGGAACGATCTAAGTCCTCTCAAAGTAGAAGGGATTTCGTAATTAACTATAGCCTCAACCTTACTTGGGCACGTTTTAATACCCTTAGTTGAGACAATAAACCCGAGATATTCCACGGAGGTTTTAAAAAACTTAGATTTCTCCAATGATACGCGCATGTTTGCATTAAGCAATTTTTTAAAAATTTTGTTGATATCATATATATGATTCCGCTCAGAGTCGGAAAATATTATGATGTCATCAATGTAGACATGACAACACTTTCCTATCTCTTCCCGCAAAATATCATCGATGGCGCGTTGGAAAATGCTTGGCGCATTTTTCAAGCCAAACGGCAAGCGGCAAAATTCGTATTTACCGTTATTCACACTGAAAGCGGTTTTTTCCCTATCACGCTCAATTAAGTTGATTTGGTGAAAACCACTCTTTAAATCCAGTGTTGTAAAAAACTTTGCTCTTCCAAGATTCGCCATAATGATAGAGGGATCAGGAATAGGGTATTTGTCGCAAATAGTCTTCGAGTTTAATTTCGTAAAATCGAACACAAGACGTTTATTAGGATTACCGAATTCGTCGAACCCTTTTTTTTCTACTACCCAAACTGGGCTATTATAAGGAGAATGCGATGGTCTTATTATACCATTCCTTAGGAGTTCTTCTACCTCCTTGTTAACAAAATCAATCATTGAGATTGGGTACGATTGGTATCTGGAATATATTGGTTCCTCATCTTTTGTTCTAATTGTCGCCGATATTTTGGTGTTGTAAGGAAGGGCTTCATTAGGATTCGCAAAGACCGCCGAATTTTCATGAATTATATTGTAAAATTCCCCTTCAATATTTTTCGGAATTGTGTCCAGCGTCAAGTTATTTGTTGCGTCTAGATTCAAGTACTTTAACGTTTCGTGCCCCCCTTCGAAAAACATTATATTTTTACCCGTATCGATTATCCCATTTATTTTTTTAATGAAGTTAAAACCCACTATACCATCGAATATTGGTAAATTTTCTAGTATGTAAAATGTTTCAGTTCTGTTAAATACATTTACCACAGTTGAGTGGTCAATTCTGCTAGCTCCATGCACCGATTTTACTAGAAAGGGCCTTGAAAGTTTCTTTATACCTTTTAGATTCCTAATGTTTTTTAAATAACTTTTGGTAGATCCAGTATCCACCAAAAGTTTAATATTATTACCCCCTATTTTTCCTTCGATGTAGGGAAGGACTGAGTTACCCCTAAAAAATGTATCTCATCTTCGAAGGATATGTCTTGTCCGGTTTGGTTTTCCCGAAAATTGATAAGGTTTGATTCCTCCTCCCATGAGTGCTCCGGTTGCTCTTCATGCTCTAGATGATTTACGATTTGCCTATTCTGAAAAGTTGGTCCGGCTGTAGACCTGAGCGTACGCATACTGACATCAGAATCTAATGCCTGTGAATGGGGTAAATTATGGCTTTGGACATTTGGTGGCCGGCAGTCTACTCGAGAGTTCGATTGGGACTTGGAGTGAAATTGTCGTGGCTGAATAAAAGGTTGTCGCATTTGATTGCTAAAAGACGGGTTTCCCACTGGTGGTTTCGGATAAAACGGAGAGGGCGTTGGGTAAAACTGTTGTGGCTGAACATACTGCTGTTGTTGGACTTGACTGTGTGAAAGTGAGTTTCTAATTGGTGGTCTCTGGTAATAACTAGATGGCTGGATATTACGAACAGAAGCATTTAAGTTATGAAACCCTGGATACGTCTGCTGAAAATATCCCTGCTGCACGCTGCCGAGCCCGTTATTATAAATTGTTGCAAAACGATACCTATTTTGGTTTGTTTCTAATTCCTGCGCCATCGCCAAAGCAGTAGGCAGATCTACTGGTCTACATGCAAACAAGGTATCGCATAGGGGTTTATTGAGACCCGAAATAAAAACTCGGAGTGCATCCATCCTATATTTCTGGTTAAGGGACTGAATCAATGTAGAATCTCCCTCATAAGACATTATAACCTTGTTTATTATGGAGGTTAGTTTACTTTCAATGTCACTATAAAATTCAATTATAGGCCTTTGGCCTTGTCTTAAGGTTGAAAGTTCTTGCTCTAATGTGTAAATAGAAGTTTTATCAGAGTACGCAAAATCTAATCTATTAAGTATGGCATAGAAGTTCAAAACAGTATTGTAGCTACTTAAAACAGAGTCTGCCCTCCCTACAATTTTATTTCTTATTATGGCGACAGCCTGATAGTATTTGGAACTACCCTGATATCGCTCAAACAATTTGTGGGCTGTAACCGCGGCTTGACGCCAAGAAATATACCTAAAACCTTCGCCTTTAAACTCGGGGAGAGACTTAACAATGTCAAGCGGTTCGTCGCACTCTACACCTTCAGTGATTTCGATATCTTTGTATTCTTCTGCAGCAGATGGGGGTTGAAGAGCATCAATTCTTGCATTTAACTGGTCAACTACGTTCCGAAACTCTGATCGGGTCCGTTCTGTTGCCTGCGTAACAGCACTATTAACAATCGCCCGTAAAGCCTGTTCGTCCATGGTTTCCCGTTTTGTTTTTCCGTCGTTAATGTCAAGGCCTTGAAGTAGATTAATAGTCCTATCAATGTCTTCAATGGTTTTCCCAAGGCAGTTCATAAATAACTAATCTATAATCAGCACTATACGTCAAAGAGTTTAGAGTTTTTAGCCACGAAAAAGGAGAAAAATTACACCCGAAAATATTTTCGTATCATCTTATTCTTTATTGTTAATTAATAGCAAAGACGGGCTTCTAACTCAACGTAGGTAATTATTACTTTTTTTAAAATAAATTAAGTTTTGTTTAATTTAAATTTAGTTTTTAAGAAGAGAGAAAAATATATTTTTTTAATGTCCTCTTTTTGCAACTCTATTTTTTTTAATAATTTTTGATTTTGAATTTTTAGTCAAATATAATTTATATTTATAATAAAATAAAAATATCTATAAATATTTTTCTCCCTGCCGTTCACAATTTTAAATGTTAACTTAGTACTAATTTAATTTATAGTACGAAATATAATACCTTTATATTACTAAAAAAAATTTATGACCAATGGTGCTGGTTCCTATTTGGCTTAGCCTTTAAATTAGTTACCCCGATGCTGGTGGTTTGATTAAACGGTCAACTACTTCTACCTCTGGCTTGTTGGGCGATGGACAATGTTGGCGACAATGGTGTTGTTTGGGATTTGTTTTTATTTGGTTAAAAGAATTTGCTTAGTTTGTTAGAAGTCTCATGATATTTGGAATTTATTAAAACTATATTAATCTTCTTTTATATTAAAACAATTTTAATTTTGAACACGGTTTTGTTATTGTTGTGGTATTTTTTTTTTTGGTTAATCACGTTGGGCGCCAATTAATTTTTAAGTGTGAATGGTCCATCCTGAGCAATAAAAGCCTTTTTATATTTGATTGAAGTTATATTTTAGTTTATTAAAGTTCTTTTTAATTTCTTATCACACTAATTTAAATTGAATTTAGTGATTCTAATTTTTAGCTCTTTCGTATTTTATTTCCTTCCACTATGTAGAATTTTAAAAGTATTCTTATTAAATTTAGTTTTTAATTTTAAAGGTATTCTTATTAAATTTAGTTTTTATTAGTCTAATTTAAATTGTTTTAAGTAGTTCAAATTTTAAGTTTTTATATTTTTACCTTTCTACTATGTAGATTTCTATGGCCTTTTATTAAATTTAATTTTAACTTTCTTTTGTCATTAACATTTACATTTCATAGTTTTAAATTTTATTTTACTTTAAGTTTATCTCTTCTATAATTTTATTTTACTTAAGTTTATCCTTTCCAATTTAATTTTAATATTTTTCTTCATTAGTTAAATTCTAATTTTAAATTTTTTCATTCACTTAAATTTTACACTTTTGCATTTTATTTTAAGTTCATTCTTTTTAAATTTAATTAATTTCCTTTAATAATTTCTACGATAGTTAGAAACTTTGTCTTTGCTTTAACGAGATCGAGATCTGACTGACTTTTATTTTCAATGAATAAAAAACAATGAATAATTTCTTTTACTATTGCTAAAGCAATAACGGATCATAAAATATCAATGAAAGAGAAGATCAATGAAAATGTTTGCGTAGTAACAAGAGTATGAATTAAAAAGTGAATAACTTATTTTACTATTGCTAAAGCAATAACGGATCATAAAATCTCAATGAAAGAGAAGATCAATGAAAATGTTTGCGTAGTAACAAGAGTAAGATTCGTATTTGCATTTTACTATCATCACATTAGACCGTTCCTTAACTTATACGCTGATTTTGAATGTATTCTGGAAACAGTAAACATTCAAAATTCTAAGAACGTAAAATCAACACAAAAGCATATTCCATTTGCTTATAGTTATTTTATTAAATGTTCGTATAACTCAGACTTAGATATTTTTAAAATTTATACTGGAACTGATGCGCCACGACATTTTTTTAAAACTTTAGTTGACGACATTTTAGCTATTTACACTAGTCATCTAAGTGTTATTAAACCAATGAATTCCTTAACACCCCTGCAACAGATACAACATTATGAAAGCAAGACTTGTTATATTTGTACGAAATCTTTATCTAATGAAGATAAAGTAGCTGACCATTGTCATCTAACTGGTCAATATAGGGGTGCTGCTCATAATCAATGTAATTTAGAATATCAAATTACAAATTTCATCCCTATATTCTTTCATAATCTTTCGGCATATGATTGCCATCTGTTTGTAAGAGAGCTTTCAACAATTGAAGGCGATATAAATATTATACCTTTAAATAAGGAGCTTTATGTGTCTATATCAAAAAGAATTTCTATAAATGAAAAAGATACAATTGAGTTACGTTTTCTCGATTCATTTAGGTTTATGCCATCGAGTATAGCAAAATTAGCAAGTTATTTGTCCGACAGTGATTTAACGGTAGTAAAATCCAGCTATCCAAATGATGAAGAATTTAATTTAATGAAACGTAAGGGTGTCTTTCCGTATGATTATTTAGATTCGATGAATCGTCTTGAAGAAATTCAATTACCACCTCGGTCAATATTTTTCAATAAATTAAATAATGAGTCGTGTAGTGTGGAGGATTATGAACATGCACAAAAAGTATGGAAAACATTTAAATGTAGAACATTAAAAGATTATCTACTTTTATATTTAAAAGTAGATATTCTTTTACTTTGCGATATATTTGAAAATTTCCGTAAAGTTTGTGCAAACATTTATAATTTAGATCCATGTCAATATTATACTACCCCAGGTTTATCCTGGGATGCAATGTTGAAAACAACTGCAATAGAATTGGAGTTGTTGACTGATATTAATATATATAATTTTGTCCTTCGGGGCATTAGGGGAGGTATTGTTCAATGTTCTAATCGACATTCAATTGCTAATAACAAATATATTAGTGATTATGATTCTAACAAAGAATCAAACTACTTAATATATTTAGATGTTAATAACTTGTATGGCTATGCAATGTCACAATACCTCCCCTATAAAAATTTTAAATGGGTTGAAAATTATAACCATTTCAACGTTAATAATATAGCAAAAGATTCTCCATTAGGATATATATTAGAGGTAGATCTAGAATATCCATCTACATTACACGACTATCATAATGATTTACCATTTTGTGCTGAGAATAAAAAAATTGAAACCATGAAACAAAAGAAACTAATAACTGATTTAAATAGTAGAACTAATTACATAATACATTATCGAAATCTTCAGCAATGTATTCAACATGGTTTAGTTTTAAAGAAAATACATAGAATTCTTCAATTTGACCAATCAAATTGGTTACAAAAATATATTGATTTAAATAACCATCACAGAACACTAGCAAAAAATTCATTTGAACAAAATTTTTTTAAATTGTTGAATAATGCAGTATACGGGAAAACTATGGAAAATGTTGATAAGAGGAAAGACATTAAAATAGTATGTCAATGGGAGAATAGAGGAAAACGTTTAGGAGCCCGTGCTCTTATAGCTAAACCAAATTTCCATAGTTCACTTCAAATTCATGAAGATATGCATGCTATCCAAATGAATAGAATTAAAACTGAATACAACAAACCTATTTATGTTGGATTTGCAGTCTTAGAAATATCCAAATTTAAAATGTATAGTTTTCATTATGATTACATAAAGCCTAAATATCGTGAAAACATTAAACTCAATTATATGGATACTGATTCCTTTATTTACGACATTAAAACAGATGATCTATACAGAGATATTAAAAACGACATAAATACTCATTTTGATACATCTGCATATCCGATAGATAATGTCTACAATATCCCACTTCTTAATAAAAAAGTTTTAGGGATGATGAAGGATGAGTGTAATGGTAAAATTATTAAGGAATTCATTGGGTTAAGAGTTAAAATGTACTCAGTGAAAATTGATAGAGAAGATAAGGAAATTAAAAGAATTAAGGGCGTTAAGCATTGTGTAACCAGTAAATTAAGTATAAATGACTTTAGAAAATGTCTTTTAGAAAAAAAATTATACTATAATTCAATGTATATATTTAGATCTAAGATACATCAAATTTATACTCAAAATATAAGAAAACTAACATTAAGTTATTTAGATGATAAGAGATTTATTAGAGATAATGGCGTTGATACTTTTGCATGGGGTCATTATAGAATAAATTACTATTCTGGACCTATGGAAGAGGATAACGACATTCTTCTCAATGTAAATATAGATTTTAATTAAGTTTAAGTTTTTTAGATAATAAAAAAAATTGTAAATAAAAAAATTATGAAAAAAGAAGACATTAAAATGTTGTTTTTATTTCAAACCATATTTATTTAATAAAAATATTAAACAAAAAAAAAAAAAAAAAAACCACAACTAACTCTAATCTTACCCCAAAAAAGCCTTGTTGTTGTTTTTATTTGTTTTTCTGTATATCTGGAGAACGGCAAGTGCCAAAGTTTCCAAATTAGATACAAAATATTGGTTTTATTACACCTAATCTGCTTTCGATCTGCTTTTAATCAGCTTTTGATCAGCTTTTGATCTGCTTTCGACCTGCTTTTGATCTGCTTTTGATCAGCTTTTGATCTGCTTTTGATCTGCTTTGTATCTGCTTTTGATCTGCTTTGTATCTGCTTTTGATCTGCTTTGTATCTGCTTTTGATCTGCTTTAGATCTGCTTTGTATCTGCTTTTGATCTGCTTTGTATCTGCTTTTGATCTGCTTTGTATCTGCTTTTGATCTGCTTTGCATCTGCTTTTGATCTGCTTTATATCTGCTTTCGATCTGTTTTATATATAATCTTACTTATAATTGAATAAAATTATTAAATTCCTTTCTATAACGACCACCATTAATTGGATCTTCCATACTACCATCAATAAAACCATAATTATCTTTCCAACATTCCTTACAAATTGTTATAAACTGTTTAAATGACATATCACTGATAACATGATTATTAAATATATGCTTTAAATTCATTTCATCTTGTTTAAATATTATAATCATATTTGCATTATCACGTATCAAATGTTTAGGAATTTTCGTAGATGTTTGACATAATACAATCTATATGTTTATATCTACCCATACAAAAGTAATCTCTTACAGTGTCTTGTATACCACAAATTACATCATCGAATGTTATTATAGAGTGTGGATTTGCTTTAGCTGGACTTAAAACTTTTTCATTTTCCGAGAATGTAAATAGATTTTGAATATATGTATATGTTTTTCAAACAAAGACCATTAGGACTTTCTATAAGACTAATCATTACATAAGTCTTACGACAGTTTGATGGTTCAACAATTAATGCTGTTATTGAGCTTGGTAATAGTGTGCTATGTACAATATTAGCTTTTTTCATTTTTATCCAAATAAAATAGATGAAACTGTTAAAGATGTTGAAACTAAAATACAACTGCTAACAAATAAAATTAACCATGCTATCGTTAATAACATAGAAAAGCTGTATAAAGATGTTGAAGTCATTACCACTGCTAACAAAGATTTCGAAAAGAAAATATCAGACTTAAAAAATGAAATTAATCAAGCTATCGTTAATAACATTGAAAAGTTCTATAAAGATGTAGAAGCTATTAGTATTGCCATTCCAAATCATATAAAGAAGGAGGAAAATCTTATTATTATTCCAAATATATATAGACACATATGTATATTGTTTTATCTTTATCGGAGGACGTTTATCAATATTTTTAAAAAGGTAATCTTCAATATTGTTAAATCTTTCATCTATGCCATCCAATTTTAAAATATATTCTTCTACTTTATTAACTCTTTCATCCACTTTTTTCATATATTCTTTATTTACTTTTAATATTTGTTTCTCAACTGATTGTTCAATAACATTTTCCTCCTTCTTTATATGATTTGGAATGGCAATACTAATAGCTTCTACATCTTTATAGAACTTTTCAATGTTATTAACGATAGCTTGATTAATTTCATTTTTTAAGTCTGATATTTTCTTTTCGAAATCTTTGTTAGCAGTGGTAATGACTTCAACATCTTTATACAGCTTTTCTATGTTATTAACGATAGCATGGTTAATTTTATTTGTTAGCAGTTGTATTTTAGTTTCAACATCTTTAACAGTTTCATCTATTTTATTTGGATAAAAATGAAAAAAGCTAATATTGTACATAGCACACTATTACCAAGCTCAATAACAGCATTAATTGTTGAACCATCAAACTGTCGTAAGACTTATGTAATGATTAGTCTTATAGAAAGTCCTAATGGTCTTTGTTTGAAAAACATATACATATATTCAAAATCTATTTACATTCTCGGAAAATGAAAAAGTTTTAAGTCCAGCTAAAGCAAATCCACACTCTATAATAACATTCGATGATGTAATTTGTGGTATACAAGACACTGTAAGAGATTACTTCTGTATGGGTAGATATAAACATATAGATTGTATTATGTCAAACATCTACGAAAATTCCTAAACATTTGATACGTGATAATGCAAATATGATTATAATATTTAAACAAGATGATATGAATTTAAAGCATATATTTAATAATCATGTTATCAGTGATATGTCATTTAAACAGTTTATAACAATTTGTAAGGAATGTTGGAAAGATAATTATGGTTTTATTGATGGTAGTATGGAAGATCCAATTAATGGTGGTCGTTATAGAAAGGAATTTAATAATTTTATTCAATTATAAGTAAGATTATATATAAAACAGATCGAAAGCAGATATAAAGCAGATCAAAAGCAGATGCAAAGCAGATCAAAAGCAGATATAAAGCAGATCAAAAGCAGATACAAAGCAGATCAAAAGCAGATACAAAGCAGATCAAAAGCAGATCAAAAGCAGATACAAAGCAGATCAAAAGCAGATACAAAGCAGATCAAAAGCAGATACAAAGCAGATCAAAAGCAGATCAAAAGCTGATCAAAAGCAGATCAAAAGCAGGTCGAAAGCAGATCAAAAGCTGATCAAAAGCTGATTAAAAGCAGATCGAAAGCAGATTAGGTGTAATAAAACCAATATTTTGTATCTAATTTGGAAACTTTGGCACTTGCCGTTCTCCAGATATACAGAAAAACAAATAAAAACAACAACAAGGCTTTTTTGGGGTAAGATTAGAGTTAGTTGTGGTTTTTTTTTTTTTTTTTTTTTTGTTTAATATTTTTATTAAATAAATATGGTTTGAAATAAAAACAACATTTTAATGTCTTCTTTTTTCATAATTTTTTTATTTACAATTTTTTTTATTATCTAAAAAACTTAAACTTAATTAAAATCTATATTTACATTGAGAAGAATGTCGTTATCCTCTTCCATAGGTCCAGAATAGTAATTTATTCTATAATGACCCCATGCAAAAGTATCAACGCCATTATCTCTAATAAATCTCTTATCATCTAAATAACTTAATGTTAGTTTTCTTATATTTTGAGTATAAATTTGATGTATCTTAGATCTAAATATATACATTGAATTATAGTATAATTTTTTTTCTAAAAGACATTTTCTAAAGTCATTTATACTTAATTTACTGGTTACACAATGCTTAACGCCCTTAATTCTTTTAATTTCCTTATCTTCTCTATCAATTTTCACTGAGTACATTTTAGCTCTTAACCCAATGAATTCCTTAATAATTTTACCATTACACTCATCCTTCATCATCCCTAAAACTTTTTTATTAAGAAGTGGGATATTGTAGACATTATCTATCGGATATGCAGATGTATCAAAATGAGTATTTATGTCGTTTTTAATATCTCTGTATAGATCATCTGTTTTAATGTCGTAAATAAAGGAATCAGTATCCATATAATTGAGTTTAATGTTTTCACGATATTTAGGCTTTATGTAATCATAATGAAAACTATACATTTTAAATTTGGATATTTCTAAGACTGCAAATCCAACATAAATAGGTTTGTTGTATTCAGTTTTAATTCTATTCATTTGGATAGCATGCATATCTTCATGAATTTGAAGTGAACTATGGAAATTTGGTTTAGCTATAAGAGCACGGGCTCCTAAACGTTTACCTCTATTCTCCCATTGACATACTATTTTAATGTCTTTCCTCTTATCAACATTTTCCATAGTTTTCCCGTATACTGCATTATTCAACAATTTAAAAAAATTTTGTTCAAATGAATTTTTTGCTAGTGTTCTGTGATGGTTATTTAAATCAATATATTTTTGTAACCAATTTGATTGGTCAAATTGAAGAATTCTATGTATTTTCTTTAAAACTAAACCATGTTGAATACATTGCTGAAGATTTCGATAATGTATTATGTAATTAGTTCTACTATTTAAATCAGTTATTAGTTTCTTTTGTTTCATGGTTTCAATTTTTTTATTCTCAGCACAAAATGGTAAATCATTATGATAGTCGTGTAATGTAGATGGATATTCTAGATCTACCTCTAATATATATCCTAATGGAGAATCTTTTGCTATATTATTAACGTTGAAATGGTTATAATTTTCAACCCATTTAAAATTTTTATAGGGGAGGTATTGTGACATTGCATAGCCATACAAGTTATTAACATCTAAATATATTAAGTAGTTTGATTCTTTGTTAGAATCATAATCACTAATATATTTGTTATTAGCAATTGAATGTCGATTAGAACATTGAACAATACCTCCCCTAATGCCCCGAAGGACAAAATTATATATATTAATATCAGTCAACAACTCCAATTCTATTGCAGTTGTTTTCAACATTGCATCCCAGGATAAACCTGGGGTAGTATAATATTGACATGGATCTAAATTATAAATGTTTGCACAAACTTTACGGAAATTTTCAAATATATCGCAAAGTAAAAGAATATCTACTTTTAAATATAAAAGTAGATAATCTTTTAATGTTCTACATTTAAATGTTTTCCATACTTTTTGTGCATGTTCATAATCCTCCACACTACACGACTCATTATTTAATTTATTGAAAAATATTGACCGAGGTGGTAATTGAATTTCTTCAAGACGATTCATCGAATCTAAATAATCATACGGAAAGACACCCTTACGTTTCATTAAATTAAATTCTTCATCATTTGGATAGCTTGATTTTACTACCGTTAAATCACTGTCGGACAAATAACTTGCTAATTTTGCTATACTCGATGGCATAAACCTAAATGAATCGAGAAAACGTAACTCAATTGTATCTTTTTCATTTATAGAAATTCTTTTTGATATAGACACATAAAGCTCCTTATTTAAAGGTATAATATTTATATCGCCTTCAATTGTTGAAAGCTCTCTTACAAACAGATGGCAATCATATGCCGAAAGATTATGAAAGAATATAGGGATGAAATTTGTAATTTGATATTCTAAATTACATTGATTATGAGCAGCACCCCTATATTGACCAGTTAGATGACAATGGTCAGCTACTTTATCTTCATTATAGTAGGCATCCTTGTAACCATTTTATTACATTCCTCTTTATGTTTTATTAACGACGTATCTGTATGAAAATGGATTAAGCATATATTGCAGATGTATACTTGATCTCCATGTTTTGTAAGTTGACTACTTAGCAATCTGTAATTAATAGGAAAAAAGAAAATGATTTAAATTAATATAATATATTCATATATAAATAGAATATAAATATTGTGAACCTACTTTGAAATATTTTTGATCCATACATAATGGAATCTTTCACCATCCTCTAGCAGTAATAAGTTGATGTGTTTGGACTTTTCTTCTTTGGTAAAGTAGTATGGTCCCACTACAGCATCATCTTCTAGTCCAAACACATTCACACTTATTTCAGGATTCATAATCTCGAAATCTTTTATTTGATTAATCGGAAGAGGGAAATTTAAGTTGGTGAAATTTAATTTGATTCCATTATTCAGCAAAATGATGTCATCTTCAATATTATTTATTTTATACGATGAACATCTCTTTGTATAATCAGGATCGACTGGGTATAGTGCTGATATTATAGCCCACTTGAAGCAGTACTCGTCTCGATTTTGTACGTTGACACATGCTTTTTTCTGCATTATTTTTGCTGGTAAAGGAAGGTATTGTGATCCTCTGATACACTTATATTGATTTATATTCATCTCCAAACGTGTTATTTCAATTAATGCCCAACCACTATCACGCTCCTGAAATTCACTCATCTTTTTTATTATAATATTACATTGTTCGTTGTAAACATTTAGGATATCATCTCTTGTTGAAAGCATAGTAAGAATGTTCATTTTAGTCTGATGGGATTTTATATCCACCATACAAGAATCTTCACCTTCCTTAATCAGCACATATTCACCATACAGTTCCATATTAAATTTTATGTTTCCGTGTTTTTGCATGGTGTCTGTTAATAATTTTATTAATTTCTCTCTTATTTCCGTTAAAAATTTTTCAGGTATTAAATTATTTTTATTGTTGTTTTCAATTAAAAATGTGACAATTCTATTGTTAAATGATGATTTTATGCATTTAACATCACTATTATTATCTGCTTTCCCAGCACAGTTAAGTTTATGTGCATTTGATCTTATATGGTAATGCCAATTTGTTTTTTTTTATATATTTTTCACAATCTTCACAGTAAATATTAGTTTCTTCATCATTGTCGTCACCTTTTGTATTAGAATGTGTGTGTCGGTGCCATTCCTTACGATCCGAAAAATGTAAATTACATGTTTGGCATTTAAACGATGATGATGGTCCATCATGATGCAATCGAACATGTCTTCTTAAATTTGTATTCAAAGTGAATACTTTATCACAAAACTCACAAATAAAACCGCCAGCCATTTCACTTTTTAAGTATAGAACACACTGATTTAACTATCAGAACAAGAATGATTCTGTCTCCTCAGGAGTAGTCGTATTTATATCCAAAATTGTTGATGAGGGGAGTAATAAGTTAGGGGTAAGTGTCACATAAGTTTATATAATCAAAAGCTCAAAAATTAATAAAGAAGAAAAACATAATCAAAAACCGCAACATCAGCGGTTTCTTTGTTTTTCCAAGAATTCTAAACATCTGCATGTCTCATATTCCTTTGTTTTTCCGAGAATTTGTTTTTCTGAGAATTTTGAGACTACAGTCCTAATCAAAAACCGCAGCATCAGCGGTTTCTTTGTTTTTTCCAAGAATTCTAAACAGCTGCACTTGCATGTCTCATATTTCATTGTTTTTCCAAGAATTTTGAGATGAGGACTCATTCAAAAAAAAGATTTATGAAATTTAAATTTGTCCGTACATATGTAGAATTCATTCGAAAAATAAAAAGGTTTTATATTACAAAAAAATTAGCAGATTTTTTAAAATATTTATTTATTTTTTTCTTAGTTTAAATTATTGCATTAGTTTATTTCATATAATCAAAAACCGCAGCATCAGCGGCTTCTTTGTTTTTCCAAGAATTGTAAACACCTGCCTATGCATGACTCATATTTCATTATTTTTCCAAGAACTTTGAGATTAGGACTAGAGTTTCTACGCGGGAAAGAATCCTGGGACTTTTTTAAATAAATCCCGGGGGGGGGGGGGGGGGGGGGGTGTGTAAATTTTGTTCCTGGAATTTTCGGGAATTTCAAATTAAATTTTTTGAAATTTTAATTTGAAATTTATCATCGATAACATCAAAAACGATTAATAACAATATATTCTTTACTAAATAGTGCTTACAAATCAAACTTCTTTCCCTACTCCAATAAATCAATAGTCCTTTTTAATTCATGATGAAATGTCTAAAAAGCTTCTTAAAGTCGAAAATAAAAATGTACACGACACACCAACACCAGATGATGATCATCTACTATCTTTAAAGATCATCTTGAAAAGGCTATATCAAATTCTAAAAAATTTTATAAAGCCTTTGAATTGTCTTGAACTCATTTAATAAAACTATTGTTTTATTCTTAGAATCCCGGGAATAAGATTTTTTTGTCTCGTTTCCCGGGAATAGAAAAATCCTGGGAAATTAGAAACCCTAATTAGGACAGTTATAAAAAAAAGCTTTATGAAATTTAAATTTATCACGTTCAAATGAAGAATTCATTCGAAAAATAAAAATGTTTCATATTACAAAAAAAGACAATTATAAAAAGATATAATCAGCAGGTTTTAAAAAATATTTATTTATTGTTTTTCTTAGTTTTAATTATTGCATTATTTTATTTCATATAATGAAAAATTACAACACCTACACATCTGCTCAACTAATACTCAAATTTCTTTGTTTTTTTCAAGAATTTTGAAATAAGGACTTTATAAAAAAAATCTTTATGAAATTTAAATTTGTCACGTATGTACAATTTATTTGAAAAATAAAAGGGTTTCATATTACAAAAAATGTACCATCCGACATGGTTGTATCTACACACACCCTACTCTTTACGAACATCTAACAAACACCCTGCACCTCAACCACGACTGTTGCATATATACACACACACACACACACAGCCACGATAACCACATTCACGCACACACATACACAGACAATAGAAGTGGAGGTGCTAACAAATTGCAACCCTGCAAATGATAGGACTAGTTCAAACACGCGTGTAAAATAAAGCCTCATAAGGGACTAGGACTAGTCCAAAAGAAACCCCAACGTAGGTAAAAACATGGTCTATTTAACATTACGATGTCCTGTGGCAGGACCATATAACCCAGCTGTGGATTACAAGTAGTTAAAAATCGAAGACATGTCGTCTTACTACAAACAATTTTTAAGAATGATATGGTCCATGCTTGCATTACATTGGAACCAGTCCAGGGAGTAGTCCATTTAATTAAAATGGATCAGGTAGTCTAATATACACACATATACGGCTCAGTCATCTCATAAGACATATAATGTAGTGCTGGGATGATTCCAATAAGAAATTGACTTAAACATTTTAGTGTTGCATTAACATTCACACATATAGCAAAAGATGAATTAATGACCTTAATTAACTCGACCGTAGCAAACCGATCAACCGATCATATATGCCGACTCAAACCAACGTAGCGTAGGCATCATCCCACATTCGAAAATTAAAAAGGTTTAATTACAAAAAAAAGTTTCATCCCAGGGATGGAAACACGGGTTTAACTTATTCTCATTTGTTACATACAAAAAAAATTTTAAAGATGCAAACACAAATTATTTTATTTTTAAACCAGCCATTCAAACGGACAGACGGATAAATAAAAATTATTTTGCTTACACAATTAGAACTACTTACTCAAATCCAGGCATGAATCATATTTTCTAGGGAGCCAAATACAACATATTTATACCTCCTCCTATTAGAAATGTGTACATACTCCCATCTAGGGATGATCCCAAATTTGTATGGAAAAAGTGCCGTAGGACGGGCAATAACATACTACTAGGCTTAAGTTCATGAAATTTTATTTTTCATTAAATTATTTTTATGAAGAAAGGAATTTTACAACATGAAAATTAATTAAAATTGTTATTGATAATCTTTTATTCTTGACGTGGCTGGGGCTCGAACCCCGGCCGGCAGGTTACCATGACATGTTTCGATCGCAACCACTCGATCTCCTCAGATGGATTTGCCGTCTTACACTCGCAGCAATCGACGACTGCTGACGTCAATAGTCAAACATCAATCCTTAAACCAAATTGTATTCTAACATTTGGTAGATCGAAATTAGCTTTCCTGAATGATTATCCATTTTCATTGATTTTACATGTTTTTTCCTTACTTCTGTTTTTCCTTTCCTTTCTTCATAAAAATAATTTAATGAAAAATTAAATTTTATGAACTTAAGCCTAATTAAAAATATTAAAAAATTTGGATTAAAAATATCTAGCTTTTCTAAAATCTTTGGAAAAGGTTTCCTGGTGATCTGGCCTAAGCAACCAAGAAGCTAGCTTTCCCTCAACAATAAATTCCAGTGTATTTATCAAATATTTATCACGTCATACAAGTCAAACATCAATCCTTAAACCAAATTGTATTCTAACATTTGGTAGATCGAAATTAGCTTTCCTGAATGATTATCCATTTTCATTGATTTTACATGTTTTTTCCTTACTTCTGTTTTTCCTTTCCTTTCTTCATAAAAATAATTTAATGAAAAATTAAATTTTATGAACTTAAGCCTAATTAAAAATATTAAAAAATTTGGATTAAAAATATTTAGCTTTTCTAAAATCTTTGGAAAAGGTTTCCTGATGATCTGGCCTAAGCAACCAAGAAGCTAGCTTTCCCTCAACAATAAATTCCAGTGTATTTATCAAATATTTATCACGTCATACAAAAATCTTTATAATAAATTTTGTATTCCCGAAAATAACTTGCACTCCATTTACAACCAAATTTAATCTTTTTAAATTAAAATGTGGAAAGCTAAATGGATTTTCTTTTTTCTATTCAGTAAATCCAAAAATTAAAAATTTTTTCGCAGTTGTGCTAGTCCAACGTTATCTTAGGTTAACGAGTGATTTCTCTATTTTATTGTAAAAATTAAAAATATTTTTAAATTTTTTTACATGAAAAAAATGGTTCAAAACAAAATATTTTTCACATATTTTCAACTCTGTCGATTCCTTTTTCGTTGAAACTTTTCCACTCTTTTTAAAAACTCTTGAATTGTAAAACTCTGATTTTAAAAATTATTTTTTATAGTTACAACATTTCAAAGATAACTTCTTTCTCATTTAATCTTTAAAAAAGAAAAATTCATATAAAGAATGTGTGCAATGAAAAAAGCAATTAAAAAAAAAGAAATGGGTTCAAAAAAATGAAGAGAAGCTGAAGTTCATAAAATTCTCGACTTTTTGGCAGACAATCGCCATTTTGAGGTAACTTTTTTGTAGTCGAATATTATGATGAAAATAACACCATTCACCTCGTTTTAAATTAAGTAATCAATTAATTCACTTTTAACACTTTAATTCGGCATCTTTAAAAATTATCAATTACTTCCACGAATTATTTGACAGATTATTTTATTTTGACAGTTTGTACTTTAAAAAAAACCCCCGTTCTCGTCAATAAGAGTGTAATTTTTCTTTCTTCCAACCAAAAAAAATTTAAATGAATACCCACATATATTTAAAATTAATTCTTATTTTCGTTAGTTTAGAAGCTTTTAAGCTTTTTAATTACCATTTAGACATTAATAAGCAAAGATAAAGAAGTCGACGGTGATGCAACATCACATTGTACATATGTTTTATATCGAGGGTTATTTTTCAAATAGTGCTATCTGAAATTTTTCAAAAATTTTTTTTTTACAGAAATGTGTTCACTTACGGAAGGGTCATCTGTCATTTAAATTTGAAAAAAAAAAAAAAAATTTTCCCAAAACGTTTTTTTTCATAAATATTTTTTGTGCTATCTAACACACACGTTTTTTTTTTTTTGGTAAAAAAGTGCTATCTACATAAAAAATATTACTTCATATAATAAAATGATAAAAAGTGTTATTACAAAGTAGACATATTATACATCAAATGGTTAGGAATTGTGTCTAGATTTAATAAACTAATATAATTTTAAAATTCGTTGTAGAAATTTTGCAAAAAAAAAAACTGCAAAAAATTTGTCGATGAGTTTTTGTCTATAGTAAATATTTTTTTATTTATGGAGTTTTTATAGCAACGTGTTCACTGACTGAATAAAAAATCGTGGAACTTAATTAATTAAAGTCTAAAAAGTATTCATTGCAGCTCATTTTATTTTTGTTCAAATAGTGCTATCTGCTTATTTCAATGTTCAAGTCGATAAAATTTTAATTTGTAAATAGTGCTATCAGACATATAAGCGCGAATATCATGAATTTAAAAAACATTAATATATGTATGATTTAGTCGTTCATTTTTAATAACATTGTAAAATAAAGTTTAGTTATTACTCCTAGAGTTATCGAATAAATCAGTTTTTTCGCTCTCCTGTAAAGTTGTGATTTTTCAGATAGCACTATTTGAAAAATAACCCTCGATATATATCGTCATCTTAAAGACCTAATAACCTATCTGCAAAAATTTCAAAATTGAGTTTTTTATAGATCTTTATTCCCTATATTAAAACGCATATGGCAAAATTTTGACCATGCAATTTTACAAATGACAAAGTTTTGTACCTAGAGGACCGTTACGCACAAAAAAAGAGAAAAAAACATCAAAAATCACTATAAAAGATTAATTTTGTTGCATAGTGTAATTTAAACAAATATTTAGTACTTTTTTTTTTTACTTAAACCAGTAAAAGAAACTAAAACTGTTATTATTTAATGTATATAATATTCATATGTATTTCATATTCATACTAATTAGTACGGCCTATCTGCATTTTTCAGATTTTGACATTTCCAAAAACCAAATAACGAAGCTGTGCTTAGGAAAACAAAATTTTCTCAACCGCTATATATTTCTGGTTTCATTTTAATCAAAATGTGTACTTTTCGTTTCAATATTGTAAACATTTTAAATTTTCTAACGTTTTTTCTCTCACCTAAAAACTTTTGAAAACTGATATGTATTATTTTTTTTAATTTAATTTTACATTTTGATTATTCTTAACAATGTTTTCATAAGTACAAATCAAATGAAACAATATTTTCATATCATAAAAAATATATACTTATGAAATGCTAGAGTGATAAATATTTGTTTAGCCATTTTCAGTTTATTTTTTTTTTAAATGATCGTAGTTGTTCTCGATTTGAATAGTCCTTATTTTAAAGGCAAGTGCTACTTAAAACGCATTATTTTTATGAACTTTGAAAATAGGAACGTTTAAATTTTTTTTTTTTTTGATTTCAATTTGACTCCAATTCGATTTCCAAAACAAGGGCTGATTTTCTTAACATATTTAGCATATAACAATTCCACTATAAATACAATTAGAGAAACACACATACCGAATACGAAAAAAAGGAATATAGTCTTAAAATAATTAAAATCTAAAAGTACATCGCTGCTTTCAGATTCACTAAAGAAACGAATTTCTCCACTATGAATGCCATCATAGTTAGTATCTTCCATAAAATTAGCTAGAATACCTGATTCCATTATATATTTCAAATAACGATTGAATAACTGAAGATAAGGTAAGTCTCGCCGTGCGGTAAAATACTCCTGAATTATCAAGATTGCTTCATTGATTTTATACAAACGAGGAACTTTGAGATAACGCTGCTGAAATAATACAAAATCCGCTTTATTTTCCGCGGCCATGAACATATTTGACTGGTTCAGGTCACGGTGAGCTTGGTATATTTCTCCTCTACTTACAAGTTTGGTCTTTTGATCTACAAATTTTCGTTTATCAGGTAACTTGTCTAAAAAAGTTAAACTATCTTGGGTTATTATAAGTTGATGTGATGTTTTATTTAGATCCTCCAATTTTTCTATTTTCGCTTCATAAACATCTTGCACAAATAGAGTGGATAATTTGGCCAAATACAAATTGCTTAGAATGAAACCATTGACGAACATCAGAAAATAAATCAGCTTGTGCATAAACCTTTCGACTTTAAAATTTGCGTGATATTGACAAATGAACACGGCCAAAACATACAAAGCGGATTTGCCAAAGTCCAATTCATTCGTATGGTGTTGCCGGTAGTAAATAAAAGACACTGCAAAAACACAAAATAACAGCAGTAGCAGAATACAAGTTCTGGTGGTAACAGTGAAGGGATGTAAGAAATATTCAGTTCTAGACAGGGGTGGCGGAAAAGGTGCCACAATAAGTGCTTTCATATTCCACAAAACATCGCTACTGCTACCAGCAAATCGATCGGAAATATGCAATCCTAAAGGCACAATATCCAAAGTTTTGTTATTCACACCCTGTTTAAGTTTCTCATTATTCAAGGATATATTATAACCTTGAATATCAATTAATCGGAAATTATGCTGTTCTGCAAAAATTTTAATCATTTTATATAAATATCCGGTAGTTTTTGTTTTTCCAGAACTGTCTTGAAAAGAATAACAACGCGGTGGAAATGTTATAATGGGTACTTTTAAGGGATATCGTTGAAAATCTTGTACTTCTTTTCTATCGACATACTCTGTTAGATGTCTTATACGATAAACTGTTACGTTGGGCACTGGTTGGTAACTAAATAATCCTCCATCTGTGTAATACAAAACATTCGTATAGCCAGCAAACCAGTTTTTGTCTGCTAAACTCCACAAGTCTTTCATGCTGGCTTCCGGAATAATCCATAAAATATGGATATATTGAGAATGTTTTAACAGTTCTTCGACGATTTCATAGACTTTATTTAAAGATGAAAATTTTAAATACACTACAGTGAGAAGCTGGTCGCGATATAATGTCTTGATGTTTGTGTCAAATTTCTTAGTTATTAATAGTACAGGCAAACTCAATGATTTCAGCGCATCTTCAATTTCCTCTTTAAAGTCTAGAGTGACCACAGCATTCCATTTTACATTGAGTTTCTGATTTAATTCGTTGATGATGCGTAAAGGAAAATTAGGTTCATTTCTATTTTCAGGTGGAGTTAATTTAGCAATGGAAATTCTTACAATTACAAATAAAATAATGAATTTATAAAATTGCATTTTAATGTTCATTCTTTTTTTCGAATTTATTTCTTTTAAACCTCTGTGCAGTTTGCAAATAAAACTTGTAGTTTTTTTATTACTTGAGCCTTTAAAAAGTTTAAAGGACTTGACGGTGTCACGCTTTGTAAAAAATCAAAATTTTAAATTAAAAGTCGGTTTAATAATTCTCCTTTTTTCAGTTTTTGCATGAGATTGCACCTTTTTTGAGTAACAGTTTCTGTTTTTGGATCTACAAATTTATTTTGTTCTTGTAATTAAATTTGTTGAAATGGTTTTTTTAAATTTTTTTTTAACAATATTTTCTTTTTTAATGTTTTCTGTTTCTGTAATTGCTGTTTACTTGTTCACTGTTTTACATTGACTGTGCTTAAATTATTATTTTTATTTACTTTTAAAAGAGTCCTTTATGTTAAGGACGTTTTTAATGGAACATATTGGCAATTAAAACTAATATAATGTATTTACAACAATTAAACAGTATTTATATGTATGTACAACAATTTCACTTAAATAATACAATATTCACACATATAAACAAGTTATTATTTTGCAGGGTCGTCGTGTTTGGTAGCGGTCATCTTTAAATATTTCGGCCCCCATGACATCGTGAAATATAAAACTACGTTAAGGCTCTTCCAGGCGTCCCGAAAATTTACCTTAAAACAAAGTTGTCAACAGGGTGGTTCGAAAAAAATTGTAAGCCAATCCCCTGTTGTTATTAAAGATGAAACCCAAATAGTTTTGTATACGTTACGTTGCCACTTGTAGTTGGATCATTGCCTGTTTTATACGCGTTTAATATGCGGTAAAATTTAGAATTATGCTTTTAAAATAAGTAAAAATATGTATTACGAAAAACAAAGGTGTCTTATTAGATAGCAAGTATTCAACTATTTAATAGAACACATTTGCATAAAATAAGCAAGTAAAAATGTATTGTCGTTTAAGCCCGAGCATACCCCTGCAAATAAAATTGGACCACTTGATCCATTTTGATAAAATGGACTACTCCATGGACTGGTCCGATGTAATGCAAGCATGGACCATGTCATTGTTAAAAAGTGTTTGTAGTGAGACGACATGTCTTCGTTTTTTAACGACAAGCATTCGTTTTTAAACGACTTCAAAACTAATCCTCTTGAGTATAACATGGAGTAGTTTTAAAACTACTCCTTAGTGGTCCAAAGGTGGGTTATATGGTCCTCTCCGAGGATATCGTAATGTTAAATAGACCAGGTTTTTTCCATAAGTTTGGGTTACTTTTGGACTAGTCCTGGTCCCTTGTGGACTACTCTTTACACGCGTGTTTGGACTGGTCCTATTATTTGCAAGAATGATACCCACAGTCAGGGTTACCGTTAAAAATTTTCGAAAAACGTCACAAAAATGGGATTTTCCAGAAAAAGGGGTCAAAAAAGGGTATTATATTAAAAAAGGATCAAGCGTTTTATCAGCAGTATTTCCCATTTTAAAGAAAATAAAAAGACCAGGTTTTTTATAAAAAAAAAAAAAATAGTAATTTCAGAAAAAAACTTTTTTTAAGGACTTTTAATAAATTTATGGCTTTTTTGAAATATTAAAAATTTCCCAAAATTTTTGCTATATTCGCAAACTTTTCCGAATTTTTAAATTTTTGCGTAGCTTTATTGAGGAAATCGTCGCCGTTTGTAATACATATAAAACCGAGGTTTGTTTGATCCACAGGACAATGGGAGGACTAATTTTTTCAAAAGTTTTGCTGAATATTCTTATCACACGAAGGAATACATTTTACAAATTTCACGCTGAGCCAGGAAGAAACAGATAAAATTCTATATGAATACTTAATGAAGATAACGAATTTACTGAAATTTTACCTTTGACCTCTTTGGGGCAGCACTTAAAATTCTCCGATTTCGCTCAAACTCTTTATATTTATTGTCAAGACCAATTAGCACAATATTCCATGTACGCTTCTTTGAAATTCAGCAAAAAAATTTCGTTCATACACTTCACTGCCACCCTAACGTAAATATTTAATTTTTGGAGATCACGAATTATTAAAACTTATTAATATTTAGTAGTTATCATTAATAGCAACTTGTAAAATTAATTTTCTTTCAAGAAAATTTTTTTTTGTATTATTAAAACATTTAAAAGCTCATCAGAGATTCTATTTCTAATCCTTGTTGAAATGTATGTATATTGCCTGCTAACGAACACGTGCTCTTGCTTCCTTGAGACGTTGGTTTTATAGTAAAAACGTTAGACGTCAAATTCTTTTTTTTAAGGCTTTGGATCATGATCTGGTGTTGGTGATGGTGTATCGTGTACATTTTCATTTTCTACTTCAAGAAGCTTTTTAGACAATTCATCAGAAATTAAAAAGACCGTTGACTTATTGGCGTAGGAAAAATAGTTCGATTTGTAGGTAGTTTTTAGTAATTTTAGTACAGAATATATTTTTAGTGCTCGTTTTTGATTTAAACGATGCTAACAAATTAAATTCTCAAAAAATTTAATTTGAAATTCCC
The DNA here is from genome assembly GCA_930367215.1 of Pollenia angustigena. NCBI lineage: Eukaryota > Metazoa > Arthropoda > Insecta > Diptera > Polleniidae > Pollenia > Pollenia angustigena. The sequence continues at coordinate 99,373,940 of OV884059.1, read as the reverse complement.
GAAAATTCCCGGAAAAATTTTCCCGGAATTAATTAAAAAATGTCCCGGGATTCCCGGCAATTCTTTCCCGCGTAGAAACTTTAGTTTTTCCAAATATAACAATTAGAAAAATACTAAAATTACATGAATATTTGCAGCAAAAGTAAGGAAAACGTTTCTAAATTACACATTATTAAAATAACCGGTTTATTGTACCAAAATTAGGTTATTAGGTTATTCGAAAAATGGCTTTAGCAAAACTTAAAAACAAAATTTCTTATTGTCAATTATCTATCAACAAAGCCGTTATGAACAACCAAATCATGCATAATTGACAATGATCAAGAAAACAAGAGAGTAGGGATTCATTTAATAGAAGTGCTTATACCCCCCCCTCTCATCGATGAGCAAATATTCTTAACGCACTTTGGCGGACAGGATTATATTTTAGATAGAATATCTGTATGACGACATGGACAAAATGCTTTCAGAGGTCGTACGGAACGTAGAAAGCGTCATATAAGAAAACAACAATTATGTTTTAAAATTTTATATCTTTATTTAATTCTTAGGAATTCCTCAAAATATACTTAAATAAATTTACAACTAAAATATCATTATCATATAAATTAAAATAATTAAACAGTTTTAAAATATGTTTAAAACTTATATTTTAAGATCTTAAACTAATAAATAAACAACAATAAACACGACATAGAATTGAATTCCAGGGTAACTATAGATTAAAGTTTAACAATTATTATTTAAAAGTAACCAAAAAGATTTATTTGGATGTTGATCAGCAGAACAAAGAACTCGGCAGATTATTTTTTTTTTTTAAATAAAGAGAAACCCAATTCTTTCCAGGATTTTATAATGGATCAGTGTTAGCAATGTAAAATTAGAGTTTTATAGCTGGTTGTAATGGTAATAAATTACAAGCAAATACACCTTTAATTTTATATTTTGTTATATTATTGGAGTGCAAAGTATGTTCAATATTTAATGAATTCATAGTGTTTGAATAATATTACGCGTTTAAAGTAAGCCCGTTATTGCTTCAGTAATTGGTTTTCCAAAATGCCCGTTAATACAAAAAGTTCCCTGGTTTATTCAATTGCCGCAATAATAATTATTATTATGATCTGGTGTCAAATCGAAAGCTAGTTAAAAGTATTCGTTATCAAAAAGTTCTTTTGTAAGATCAAATTTTCGAATTATCGAAATGATGAACTCCAGGTTCTTTCCATAGTGTTTGGTAACCTTGAGTAATCATTATTCCTCCGTTATTATAGATAAGAAGTAAGAAAATTGTGTTTTGTTTAAGCTTTGATATTGTTATAAGTAAGACTTTGAGTATTTAAAATTTTTATTCGCTTTAGGGTTTTATTTGTATAATATATTTAGCTTTAAAAATTAGTATTGTGGTTATTTTGTTGAAATTTTTATGTTTTTTAATCCAAATTTTTAATATTCTTAATTAGGCTTAAGTTCATGAAATTTTATTTTTCATTAAATTATTTTTATGAAGAAAGGAATATTACAACATGAAAATTAATTAAAATTGTTATTGATAATCTTTTATTCTTGACGTGGCTGGGGCTCGAACCCCGGCCGGCAGGTTACCATGACATGTTTCGATCGCAACCACTCGATCTCCTCAGATGGATTTGCCGTCTTACACTCGCAGCAATCGACGACTGCTGACGTCAATAGTCAAACATCAATCCTTAAACCAAATTGTATTCTAACATTTGGTAGATCGAAATTAGCTTTCCTGAATGATTATCCATTTTCATTGATTTTACATGTTTTTTCCTTACTTCTGTTTTTCCTTTCCTTTCTTCATAAAAATAATTTAATGAAAAATTAAATTTTATGAACTTAAGCCTAATTAAAAATATTAAAAAATTTGGATTAAAAATATTTAGCTTTTCTAAAATCTTTGGAAAAGGTTTCCTGATGATCTGGCCTAAGCAACCAAGAAGCTAGCTTTCCCTCAACAATAAATTCCAGTGTATTTATCAAATATTTATCACGTCATACAAAAATCTTTATAATAAATTTTGTATTCCCGAAAATAACTTGCACTCCATTTACAACCAAATTTAATCTTTTTAAATTAAAATGTGGAAAGCTAAATGGATTTTCTTTTTTCTATTCAGTAAATCCAAAAATTAAAAATTTTTTCGCAGTTGTGCTAGTCCAACGTTATCTTAGGTTAACGAGTGATTTCTCTATTTTATTGTAAAAATTAAAAATATTTTTAAATTTTTTTACATGAAAAAAATGGTTCAAAACAAAATATTTTTCACATATTTTCAACTCTGTCGATTCCTTTTTCGTTGAAACTTTTCCACTCTTTTTAAAAACTCTTGAATTGTAAAACTCTGATTTTAAAAATTATTTTTTATAGTTACAACATTTCAAAGATAACTTCTTTCTCATTTAATCTTTAAAAAAGAAAAATTCATATAAAGAATGTGTGCAATGAAAAAAGCAATTAAAAAAAAAGAAATGGGTTCAAAAAAATGAAGAGAAGCTGAAGTTCATAAAATTCTCGACTTTTTGGCAGACAATCGCCATTTTGAGGTAACTTTTTTGTAGTCGAATATTATGATGAAAATAACAGCATTCACCTCGTTTTAAATTAAGTAATCAATTAATTCACTTTTAACACTTTAATTCGGCATCTTTAAAAATTATCAATTACTTCCACGAATTATTTGACAGATTATTTTATTTTGACAGTTTGTACTTTAAAAAAAACCCCCGTTCTCGTCAATAAGAGTGTAATTTTTCTTTCTTCCAACCAAAAAAAATTTAAATGAATACCCACATATATTTAAAATTAATTCTTATTTTCGTTAGTTTAGAAGCTTTTAAGCTTTTTAATTACCATTTAGACATTAATAAGCAAAGATAAAGAAGTCGACGGTGATGCAACATCACATTGTACATATGTTTTATATCGAGGGTTATTTTTCAAATAGTGCTATCTGAAATTTTTCAAAAATTTTTTTTTTACAGAAATGTGTTCACTTACGGAAGGGTCATCTGTCATTTAAATTTGAAAAAAAAAAAAAATTTTCTCAAAACGTTTTTTTTCATAAATATTTTTTGTGCTATCTAACACACACGTTTTTTTTTTTTTGGTAAAAAAGTGCTATCTACATAAAAAATATTACTTCATATAATAAAATTATAAAAAGTGTTATTACAAAGTAGACATATTATACATCAAATGGTTAGGAATTGTGTCTAGATTTAATAAACTAATATAATTTTAAAATTCGTTGTAGAAATTTTGCAAAAAAAAAAACTGCAAAAAATTTGTCGATGAGTTTTTGTCTATAGTAAATATTTTTTTATTTATGGAGTTTTTATAGCAACGTGTTCACTGACTGAATAAAAAATCGTGGAACTTAATTAATTAAAGTCTAAAAAGTATTCATTGCAGCTCATTTTATTTTTGTTCAAATAGTGCTATCTGCTTATTTCAATGTTCAAGTCGATAAAATTTTAATTTGTAAATAGTGCTATCAGACATATAAGCGCGAATATCATGAATTTAAAAAACATTAATATATGTATGATTTAGTCGTTCATTTTTAATAACATTGTAAAATAAAGTTTAGTTATTACTCCTAGAGTTATCGAATAAATCAGTTTTTTCGCTCTCCTGTAAAGTTGTGATTTTTCATATAGCACTATTTGAAAAATAACCCTCGATATATATCGTCATCTTAAAGACCTAATAACCTATCTGCAAAAATTTCAAAATTGAGTTTTTTATAGATCTTTATTCCCTATATTAAAACGCATATGGCAAAATTTTGACCATGCAATTTTACAAATGACAAAGTTTTGTACCTAGAGGACCGTTACGCACAAAAAAAGAGAAAAAAACATCAAAAATCACTATAAAAGATTAATTTTGTTGCATAGTGTAATTTAAACAAATATTTAGTACTTTTTTTTTTTACTTAAACCAGTAAAAGAAACTAAAACTGTTATTATTTAATGTATATAATATTCATATGTATTTCATATTCATACTAATTAGTACGGCCTATCTGCATTTTTCAGATTTTGACATTTCCAAAAACCAAATAACGAAGCTGTGCTTAGGAAAACAAAATTTTCTCAACCGCTATATATTTCTGGTTTCATTTTAATCAAAATGTGTACTTTTCGTTTCAATATTGTAAACATTTTAAATTTTCTAACGTTTTTTCTCTCACCTAAAAACTTTTGAAAACTGATATGTATTATTTTTTTTAATTTAATTTTACATTTTGATTATTCTTAACAATGTTTTCATAAGTACAAATCAAATGAAACAATATTTTCATATCATAAAAAATATATACTTATGAAATGCTAGAGTGATAAATATTTGTTTAGCCATTTTCAGTTTATTTTTTTTTTTAAATGATCGTAGTTGTTCTCGATTTGAATAGTCCTTATTTTAAAGGCAAGTGCTACTTAAAACGCATTATTTTTATGAACTTTGAAAATAGGAACGTTTAAATTTTTTTTTTTTGATTTCAATTTGACTCCAATTCGATTTCCAAAACAAGGGCTGATTTTCTTAACATATTTAGCATATAACAATTCCACTATAAATACAATTAGAGAAACACACATACCGAATACGAAAAAAAGGAATATAGTCTTAAAATAATTAAAATCTAAAAGTACATCGCTGCTTTCAGATTCACTAAAGAAACGAATTTCTCCACTATGAATGCCATCATAGTTAGTATCTTCCATAAAATTAGCTAGAATACCTGATTCCATTATATATTTCAAATAACGATTGAATAACTGAAGATAAGGTAAGTCTCGCCGTGCGGTAAAATACTCCTGAATTATCAAGATTGCTTCATTGATTTTATACAAACGAGGAACTTTGAGATAACGCTGCTGAAATAATACAAAATCCGCTTTATTTTCCGCGGCCATGAACATATTTGACTGGTTCAGGTCACGGTGAGCTTGGTATATTTCTCCTCTACTTACAAGTTTGGTCTTTTGATCTACAAATTTTCGTATATCAGGTAACTTGTCTAAAAAAGTTAAACTATCTTGGGTTATTATAAGTTGATGTGATGTTTTATTTAGATCCTCCAATTTTTCTATTTTCGCTTCATAAACATCTTGCACAAATAGAGTGGATAATTTGGCCAAATACAAATTGCTTAGAATGAAACCATTGACGAACATCAGAAAATAAATCAGCTTGTGCATAAACCTTTCGACTTTAAAATTTGCGTGATATTGACAAATGAACACGGCCAAAACATACAAAGCGGATTTGCCAAAGTCCAATTCATTCGTATGGTGTTGCCGGTAGTAAATAAAAGACACTGCAAAAACACAAAATAACAGCAGTAGCAGAATACAAGTTCTGGTGGTAACAGTGAAGGGATGTAAGAAATATTCAGTTCTAGACAGGGGTGGCGGAAAAGGTGCCACAATAAGTGCTTTCATATTCCACAAAACATCGCTACTGCTACCAGCAAATCGATCGGAAATATGCAATCCTAAAGGCACAATATCCAAAGTTTTGTTATTCACACCCTGTTTAAGTTTCTCATTATTCAAGGATATATTATAACCTTGAATATCAATTAATCGGAAATTATGCTGTTCTGCAAAAATTTTAATCATTTTATATAAATATCCGGTAGTTTTTGTTTTTCCAGAACTGTCTTGAAAAGAATAACAACGCGGTGGAAATGTTATAATGGGTACTTTTAAGGGATATCGTTGAAAATCTTGTACTTCTTTTCTATCGACATACTCTGTTAGATGTCTTATACGATAAACTGTTACGTTGGGAACTGGTTGGTAACTAAATAATCCTCCATCTGTGTAATACAAAACATTCGTATAGCCAGAAAACCAGTTTTTGTCTGCTAAACTCCACAAATCTGTCATGCTGGCTTCCGGTATAATCCATAAAATATGGGTATATTGCGAATGTTTTAAGAGTTCTTCGACGATTTCATAGACATTTTTTAAAGATGAAAGTTTTAAATACACTACAGTGAGAAACTGTTCGCTATATAATGTCTTGATGTTTGTGTGAAATTTCTTATTTATTAACAGTGCGGGCAAACACAATGATTTAATCGCATCTTCAATTTCCTGTTTAAAGTCTAGAGTGACCACAGCATTCCATTTTACATTGAGTTTCTGATTTAATTCGTTGATGATGCGTAAAGGAAAATTAGGTTCATTCCTATTTTCAGGTGGAGTTAATTTAGCAATGGAAATTCTTACAATTACAAATAAAATAATGAATTTATAAAATTGCATTTTAATGTTCATTCTTTTTTTCGAATTTATTTCTTTTAAATCTCTGTGCAGTTTGCAAATAAAACTTGTAGTTTTTTTATTACTTGAGCCTTTAAAAAGTTTAAAGGACTTGACGGTGTCACGCTTTGTAAAAAATCAAAATTTTAAATTAAAAGTCGGTTTAATAATTCTCCTTTTTTCAGTTTTTGCATGAGATTGCACCTTTTTTGAGTAACAGTTTCTGTTTTTGGATCTACAAATTTATTCTGTTCTTGTAATTAAATTTGTTGAAATGGTTTTTTTCAATTTTTTTTTAACAATATTTTCTTTTTTAATGTTTTCTGTTTCTGTAATTGCTGTTTACTTGTTCACTGTTTTACATTGACTGTGCTTAAATTATTATTTTTATTTACTTTTAAAAGAGTCCTTTATGTTAAGGACGTTTTTAATGGAACATATTGGCAATTAAAACTAATATAATGTATTTACAACAATTTAACAGTATTTATATGTACAACATTTCACTTAAATAATACAATATTCACACATATAAACAAGTTATTATTTTGCAGGGTCGTCGTGTTTGGTAGCGGTTAAGGCTCTTCCAGGCGTCCCGAAAATTTACCTTAAAACAAAGTTGTCAACAGGGTGGTTCGAAAAAAATTGTAAGCCAATCCCCTGTTGTTATTAAAGATGAAACCCAAATAGTTTTGTATACGTTACGTTGCCATTTGTAGTTGGATCATTGCCTGTTTTATACGCGTTTAATATGCGGTAAAATTTAGAATTATGCTTTTAAAATAAGTAAAAATATGTATTACGAAAAACAAAGGTGTCTTATTAGATAGCAAGTATTCAACTATTTAATAGAACACATTTGCATAAAATAAGCAAGTAAAAATGTATTGTCGTTTAAGCCCGAGCATACCCCTGCAAATAAAATTGGACCACTTGATCCATTTTGATAAAATGGACTACTCCATGGACTGGTCCGATGTAATGCAAGCATGGACCATGTCATTGTTAAAAAGTGTTTGTAGTGAGACGACATGTCTTCGTTTTTTAACGACAAGCATTCGTTTTTAAACGACTTCAAAACTAATCCTCTTGAGTATAACATGGAGTAGTTTTAAAACTACTCCTTAGTGGTCCAAAGGTGGGTTATATGGTCCTCTCCGAGGATATCGTAATGTTAAATAGACCAGGTTTTTTCCATAAGTTTAGGTTACTTTTGGACTAGTCCTGGTCCCTTGTGGACTACTCTTTACACGCGTGTTTGGACTGGTCCTATTATTTGCAGGAATGATACCCACAGTCAGGGTTACCGTTAAAAATTTTCGAAAAAACGTCACAAAAATGGGATTTTCCAGAAAAAGGGGTCAAAAAAGGGTATTATATTAAAAAAGGATCAAGCGTTTTATCAGCAGTATTTCCCATTTTAAAGAAAATAAAAAGACCAGGTTTTTTATAAAAAAAAAAATAGTAATTTCAGAAAAAAACTTTTTTTAAGGACTTTTAATAAATTTATGGCTTTTCTGAAATATTAAAAATTTCCCAAAATTTTTGCTATATTCGCAAACTTTTCCGAATTTTTAAATTTTTGCGTAGCTTTATTGAGGAAATCGTCGCCGTTTAAAAAATAGCCCCATATATTAACCGAAGTCAGCTATTTTACAGGCCACTATCAACACTGTCGAAAAGTTCATTGCTTTATGCCATTAGTAAGGGCTACCCCTTCGGAGTGCAAAATCATTGTTAAGAAACGAACACCAAATTGTATTTTTTAAATAAATTCGAAAATCTAATTTGTGAAGTCGTAAAAAATGTTTTAAAACAAACTTTTTGCGTAAACTAACTACAATAATTAGTATTGTGGTTATTTTGTTGAACTATTTATGGTTCTCAATCCAAATCCTTAATATTTTTAATTAGGCTTAAGTTCATGAAATTTAATTTTTATTAAATTATTTTTGTGAAGAAAGGAATTTTACAACATGAAAATTAATTAAAATTGTTATTGATAATCTTTCATTCTTGACGTGGCTCGGGCTCGAACCCTGGCCGGCAGGTTACCATGACATGTTTCGATCGCTTTTAAGAAATGTTCGTTCTGTATTTTTTTATTAAATCTTCACTTGAAGTCCATTTCACCATCTCCTCTTCGAACAAATAAAGAGAACAAAACATGGAATTTTAAGGTTCTTCCTTGAGTCTGTTCCAAAGTTTAATTTTAAGCAATACTAATTTCGAATACATATATTTAGCTGAAGCACTACCATTCAGCAGTGCTTACAAATGTGAGTGCTATTTCCAAAAAAGGGTCAAAAAGTGGCACAAAACAGTTAAAAAATATACAAGAGGGTTATTAAAAAAGGGTCATAAAGGGTACCAATACCGTAGAAAAAGAGTCAAATTGATACTTTAGTAACGGTAACGCGGCACACAGTTTTTACAGAGACATTTTTGCGTGTTTTCAATTTGGGATTCATGGGCAGTAATGGACCCACCAGAACAATATTATGTTCTCAGTTTAAAATTATATAAGAGTTATATGTGCTAAATATTCAACCATATCGTAGTGTGGGTTTTTGTGGCGAAGGTTAAGCGTTTTTAAAGACATGGTATCGTTTTTAGCAAAAATGACAACAATTACAACACTGTTTACAAATCTTTTACAAAAAAGGTTATCGATGTTGGTATAGTTGTTGCAAAAACTGGCGTTAAGTTTTTTAATTACACCAACGTATATAAAAAAATTCTCATCTAAATATGCCTACTCCAACCACGATCAGGATATGAGAACTCTCGACATGCCATTTTAAAATTTTGCATTTCGTAATTCTATGTACATAGATCGATTTTTTAAAGTTTGGTGAGGTTATTTAGGTGGAAATATTATATTTCTGCACCGAATTTATTTTAAATATTAACATTTGTAGATGGTTAATTGTCTATGTGCCTATTCTTCAGGAAAAGCTTTGTATGGAGACATCTGAAAGTATTTACAGATTCTCACAATTTTAATTTGGCCCTTAGGCATCCTTATGGCAATTTAGAGGTATGTAGCGAATTTCATAAAATTATCTTTAAAATTTCGACCCGTGATTTGCGTAAAGGGTAACATTAACAGACAAGCTAACTGACGGAAAGAATTAGATCCATTCAGAAAGTGATTATGAGGTGATCGGTCTACTTAAAGGTGGAACTATTAATCAAAATTGAACCCCTGGCTCGGATAAAAACTCGTTTTAACATGGCAGAGAGACAAAAACGTATATTTGCAATGATTGTTTAACAGAATAATTTATATATTTTACAATTATAATAAAAAAGACTGATTTATTTTAAATTAACACAAAATAAGTACAAAATTTTGTTTAGTTTATTTATTTGGCTGCCAGCGAAAAGCATGAGTTGAATGAACAACGTGTACGAAGAGTCGAACGGCGGAAAAATTTATATATTATTTTGTTCATAAAAAACCTTAATTCTGGTTTAATGCGTTCTCACGAAAACGATGTTTTGCAGTCAACTGAAAATATTAATACTGCACCTGAAAATATTGGTATTGCAAAAGAAGTTATTGATGCAATTGAAAAGCACCTGCCAGAAAAGCAAAGCGGCAAAATTCTTAATATGAAAGTTTAAGCATTATTTTATTTAAACTTTCCTTACGATGGTTAAGAGAGTGTTTGGGTGGAAGTGTTTGTGCTCATTTACTACAATGACGTTCTTGCGCAGAAAAATAACGTTTTTAAAATTTAAATGCGCTTTCATGTTGTATTTGTTTCAAGTAGTTCGTGTATTCAATTAATTTTTTTATTTTATATTATTTTTTTTATAACAGCTAAATAAATTTCTCTTTTTAAGCTTTTAAATCTGCGATGGGAAAATTCAGGGCTCTGCGTTTTCTCTTTTATTTCGTAGGTGTACACACACATTGCTTTTATTTTTACGGTGAAAAATAGTTCTTTTATATGGATTTTTTTTTTTAATTCACAAAATATAACTTTTATAAAGGAACTTTTTTGATATCACTTATAATTGTTACGGTCCCTGTATTATATAAAGATAAACATATGTATGTATATAAAATTAAAAGTAAAAACTTTACATTAAATATTTCATTTAATTCATCACACATAGAGATCACAGTAAATTATTTAATAACATGCAGCAAATATTAGTTATACATTTCATAAGAATAACTTTTATTTCCATTAACGTTATCTGTAAAAATAAAACAGGTATCTATAATGGTTTCAAATCGAATTTAATATAATTTGTTTAATAAACTTTTTATACAAAAGAAATAATTTTTTGAATAAGGGAGCATATCCTTTGTTGCATTTGAATAAGTTATACACGTGTTGCTTTTAAAAGGGAGTACAAGTCATAACATTGTTTTATTAGAATAAATGTTTGCTAATCAATATCTAATTAAATGTTTCTTTCTATCATTCGAATAAAATTTAATAACAATGGTTTTTGAAGAATAATCTGCAAGACTGGTTTGCACTGCAAATTACAGATAAGTCTGCACACTAGGCAATGCTGGACATATGGTCATTGCTAGAGCTACCAGTAAAAAAAAATTGTTACAAAATTGCAGCTCCTTGCGGTAAATTTGTGTCAATTGGTCCAACAGACTGGTCCTGCATAAAATCTTTAATTGAATCGATAGTACGGTCCATATAATTAAATGTTTGAAGATTATTTCATGCAAATGTCGACCGTGTCTGCGCCTCAAATGGTCCATCCGCTTAGTGCAATTTTGGCATACCCTTTCCAACATTTCGGCCGGTATCTCATGAATAAATGCTTCAATGTTGTCTTTCAATGCGTCTATTGAAGCGGGCATGTGTGCATAGATATGAGCTTTAACATAGCCCTACACAAAATAGATTAAAGGCGTTAAATCGCACGATATAGGCGGCCAATTGACCGGTCTCGAACGTGAAAAGTAGCTCTTGCAATGCTTCTGACTGATCTTCACTCCAAATTCGACAAATCTGCTTATTAACGTACCGAAAAACCGCTTCAGTGGGTCGATTAAACTAACCATCAAATAGAAAATGCGAGCGAAGAACTTTCTTAACAGCATTTTGTACTGAATTCGATAATTTGCAAGCGTTGTTCGTTTGTAAGACGATTCATGGTTAAATTATAGACCAAACTGAAGATGTTTGACAGTGAAACAAAACACGAAACGTGCGTCAGCTGTTTAAACCAGTGTTGCCAAAAAGATAATAGCTAAAAAATCACCCGATACAACCGATCTCTACCACCAAAGACCTATCACAGGACTACTTTGGAGTCAGTTCGCTTCCTTCTAGAGCTGTTATAAAAGTTATCGATGTCAAATTTTATATAAATGCCTACATTTATATAGAAGTATGGCATTAAATGCTTTTTTCGGTTTTGCTCAGTATGTTCTATACTATTTACAGCATTATTTAATTAAAATATACTTTCGTTTTTCCTTATGATGTTCAAACATTGTTGTTAAAATAAAAAAGTATCTGCTAAAATATTGCATTTCTCTTCTACCGCACTAATTAAAATAATCTTTAAGAAAAGGTGTGTTTTCATTTTAATGTTTTTGATGAGTTCCCAAACGGAAAAGAATATTTTTCTTACGTAAATACCTGTAGCCTGTTATTCCACAATTTGTTCTTATATTTAAAAATTTTAAAGCTTCGCGAGCTTATGACAACAAGGTTCTATCTCAAATTTAGTTTAGGTGCAAATAGAACCTTGTTGTCCTTGGGTCACGTTTTGAATTTCTCCACAGATAAAATTTATTTCTTTTTTGGTATACTTTATTCTATTTCTGCAGTGATTGTGTTCATAAATATGGGTGTACTTAATACTTCTGCGAAGTTTGGTTGAACAAACAGTTTTTACTCATGTATCAAGCGCATTTAGTCCAATTTGCTTTATTAAAGTTATGTATATTTATCTTACATTTGTATTTTATAGAAAATATTATTTGTAGGTTATTTATTATAAATAAGAATACTGTTGAGAGGCTCCTTCTTGGGTCAGCTTTTATAAACGTACTTTAATATGGAACGACGATTTCAAGGTGATTTGGTTACATATTTTTACAAAGAATATTTCCACAGCAATTATTTTTGTGGCAGCCCCAAAAACGGGCTCTGCAATTAAAATCACATCTTAAAATATATTTTCTGCTTTAAATTGTAATTGTTTACTGTTTGAGTTTACGCTTAAGCCACCAGGGAAATAACATGGATATAAATGTAAGAATTCATTTCCAGTTGTAACCTTATCCCCTATGTGCTCAATTAGTTTCGTGTTCTTACGTGGTATAACTCGTGTGTTATATTTTTCCTTATTATCAGCCATAACTGTAACAGTAAAAGTTGTTGTGTAAAATATACATTTTATATCCTCCACAACTAGTTGTGAAAAGGGTATACTTAGTTTGTTATTCCTTGTGAAACTTTTTTAATATCCATCAAACATCCCGAACAGTATATGTATTTGAGTCCTTGTGTATTATTAAGTACAAAAGTGTTATGAATAAAATGTGGAACAACCGCCCAAAAAAATTGATAATTAATAATAATTGATAATAAGAATCAGTTTTACGTCAATTACCTTTCCTCTGGAGTAACAACACTTACAAACACATAATCACCAGTTAAGTTACATGTCATGTTTTCACCTTAATATCACAATTTCTTCCTTGTTATCATAATATTGTATTTACTAACCACGGGATAAGTGCTTTAAGAACAATTAACATAAATTTCCCTCAGGGATTGTTTAAATGATTATTTTATTTATTTAATTGTTTTCCAATACAACAACATTTATAATCTTATAATTACTGTAAAGGATTATAACATATATGAATTTCATTAAAACATTAATATGTATAATAAAAGTAAAAATAAAAACAATAACTTGACAACTCTGTTTCTATGATAAAACGATAATTTACCAACAGCTAAAATTAGGAGTTTTTTGTCAGTAGTGTTCGAAAAATTCCTACTCGTGATTCGAATGAAATCAAGTACCTCAAAAAAGAAAATTCCTCGTCCTTTCCGTTTTTTTAAATTCGACTAAAGTATCAATTTTATGATAAAAAGTAAAAAAGAAAATAATTTTTATTATCTCATTCATCCCAATCTTAATTAGTTTTATTCATTTAATGTATTTTTTCATCAATGAAAAGAAGAATAAAGTCTTTTTTATTTTCTGCAAACTACTTCCCTATACGGAAAGGCTCCCATACATTTCCTGCATCCAAAATTATCAAATTTTGGAGAAAAAACATTGTTAAATCCTATAAATCTACAATAACGTCGAGGGCTGGAAAAAATCTAAAAGTCTTTCGAATGTTTGGTGGGAGTTGAACTGCTTGGTAAAAAACGGGAACTATTATCGTCTTGTCACATTTTCTCCCTATGGAATTTGCTGGAGGATGATAAATTTCATTGGAATCAATGGAAACTTGGAAGTAACAAAACTTTTCAGTTAATTTGCGATCTCATTTTAATAACTCCTCATTAATATGGTAAAGTTGTTCGACAAAGCAAGAAGATTTAATTAGCAAAATAAAAGTTAAATTTAAAGTAAAAAAAACAAATAAAACCCAGAAAAGAAACAAATTATTCGTTAAGAAGCTAAAAAAATCAAAAATAATAAGAATTTAAAGCTCGGTATGTTGATGTGTTTAATAGAAAAGACCAAAAAATAAAATTAAAAAAATGAAAAACCTAAAAAATATTGTATGTTCATCATTGCAGAGTGGCTCTGCGTTAATTTTGAAAAGTGAATTATGAAATAAAGAAAACAAAAATTAACATCTCGAAATTAGTACTGGGAAACTATCGATAGTCTTAAAATATCGATAGGAAAAATGCCGATATCGATATTATAATTATTTAAAATGCAGCTATGAAAACATGGTACTGCAGCTATAATCACAGCTTTTCTGCAATGTAGAACATTATTTTATTATCAATGTTAACCAAAGGTTACGCAAAAAGTATGTGAAATATTGAGGGAATAAAATTATTCTAAAAATGCTTAAAAAATAAAATTAATTTTATAGAGGCACATTCGAAAAAAATGGTTAAGCTGTTATGATACTTGCTATTTTTTGTATTTTTTCTATATTGGAGAACAGTGCAAATATATTTGCATAGGAAAACTGACTAAGTGTAAAGAGTATGATTATATCATAAAAAATCTTGAAATGTCAAACAAATATACATGTGTTATCGATAAATAATCTAAGACTGTCAAAAAAAATATAAAATTTTTTTAACTTAAAATTGACATTTCCAGAATAATTGTTAGCACTGTTGCCAATTTTTTTAGTTTTTGATCGAAAGAAACGGTTTTTAACATTTTTTATCTGGTTTTTTGTGGGGAAAAAACGTGGGCAGTATTGTTTGTCTTGTTTACATTTTATCAAATTGTATTTCTTGTTCTTTCTCGCATTTATTGTTTCATTCAGTCAATCCTAAAAAAATCCAATACAAAAAATAGCAAGTATCATAACACCTTAACTATATATTATGAAAAAGGAATGATATTTTCGTTTAAACGTTAAGTTTAGTTCTATTTATTTACTTCTTGTTGTTTTTTTAATAAAATATTATGTTTATGGTTTTCTTTTCAAACAAATCTTTATGAATTTTTTGATACATATGTCTGTTGCAAATAGAATCAAGTTGTTATTCTACCTTTTTTCGTTTTCTATTCAGTTATTGAAATTAATTTAATTTAATTTTATTTTATTGAAATTTATTTTTTAGGAACAATTTTTTAAAAACTGTCATCTAAAATAATGTGCTTACTAGTGATGATATACTATCGATATTTTCTGCTATCGATATTTAACGATAGTTCGGATTTCACTATCGATATAACTATCAACTAAATATTTGTACTTGTGTAGGAAAACTTTAAACCATTTTTTATCTGGCTACAGTTCGTTGCTTTAATCACTTTATTAAAAGTTCAAATATGACGTATGTATGTACGTACGATACTTAAAACGACAGTTTTTGAAAAATGTTGCTGGTGTCAGGTAAAAAATATTGGTTTCTTTGCTTTAAAGTATGTATTTCTTTTTTATAACAACTACAACTTATTTCAATAACTGTATAAAACAACGAAATGAAGTCCAATTAAGAGCTTGATTATATTAAAAACATACATATGTAGCATGTATGTATGTTCAAATAGAGATTTATTGGGAAGAAAACTTTAAACATAACATTTTATTCAAAACAAAACAATAAGTAAGTAAATAGAACTAAGCTAAACGGTTTAACAAAAATAATATTCATATTAGAATTTTTAAAGTTCCAAAAAATGGTAGTTAGCAAAAAATTAATGCTGAAGAAATACATACTTATTTATGTATGTATCCGGGCATCTCCGTCAAAAGGTTCACCGTGGCCGAAAATTTAAAAGTTATTAAAAGCTGATTATTTTACGACAATGTTATAGAGAAATATTTAGATGTTACCAATTTTATAAATTTACCCATAAATTTGTTCACTTAGATGAACAATCAGACTGCAAAGTTGTGCAAACGCTATTTCTTAAATGTTTTATTGTGTGTATACTTTAATATTTAGCTTTCTTAAAAGAGGTGATATTTGATAAAAATTATTCCAAAAAATTTTCTTACATGGTCTGTAATCTAAGGAAGAGTTCAAAGAGAAATATGTTATTTGGATTAACGCTAAATTTGTATTTTTTTTTTTTTAATCATTATTCAGTTAAATTATTACGGAAAAATTTCATGTTCGAAATGTCACGTATCGACCCAGATTTTGGCTTAAAAAAAGAAAATACAGAAGATTTTGGAATCAAACCAAGACATTTTAATGTTACATTGCTACGTAGAATTCTGAAAGTAAATTGACTAAAAAATTGTGCGAGCTTCGCTGAATTACGCCTTTTTATACATGGCCACAAAAACTACTTTTGTTTTTTTCACGTTCGAACCGCTACAGCTTTTGCCATTATCTTTGACCTAGAATCGCGCCCGCCATAAACTTAAGCATAGATAACAGTGCTTTCTTAGTGCTATAACTTAAGTGGTAAGAGAACGTAAAAATATTTTTTGTTTAAAATGTTATTGCATTTTTGATGCGTACGACTGTCACGTTCAACACTTTGGAATTACCCATATACTGATTTTTTAACGTTCAAAATAAAAAGGCATTAACTTTTTGAATAGAAATTGTCCAACTTATTTGTTTTTTTTTTGTTATTTTATAATATAACGGCACCTGAAAGCACCATTCTGACGGAGCCAAAGTATGAGGCACTATGATATGTTTTATTGCAAGTTTAGATAATGTTCTAAGTCTGTGTTCATACGACTCATGTCTTATTGACAAGATTGCTACTTTATAGGAGAGAGGTATGGGGGAAAAAGAAACGAGTACACAGATGCATGTACTGTCTTTACGTTTTGCTTTTTTATTCGTTGTTTAATTTTGTTATTGTTGTCAATATCAAAAAAGCACATGTCGTCAACATGACATGAATCATTTGAACGCCAATTCATGTGCAAAGAAAAAAAAGGAAGAATCTTGTCAATAAGACATGAGCCGTATATAACGATTCTTTGGGATAACGGGTATTGTTATGGGAACATGCTACCTAGTAGTTCGGCCGTGCTCGTCGGATGGGATGTGTTCAGTTCCCGAAATGTAGTTTTGAAAACACAATTTTGAATCGCCAGCAGAAAATTTTAAATTTAGGTAGCTTTAAGACATAAACGATGGAGAGAAGAAAGGAAAATGTATCGGATGAGTGTAGGGGTAGCTTAAGATCTTATTTGCTACACCGGTCTTTATCCACCCACCATGCTGTCAAAGTGAACTATTAGTTGACAGCCCAATAATAAAAAAAAACTACAAGAATTTACCTAACCCATTCTTCCAACTTCACCTTTCGTAATAAAAGAAATTAGTAATTCATGTTATAAAACATTATAATATTTCCAAATATTTATTCTCATATAAGAAATTATTGAAAGAATTCATGAAAATAGTAAATTACTTTTAAAGTTACCATAAGATTAAAAAATTTGTTTTAAAATTGTATTTAATACAAATAGAGATAATTAATAAAAAAAAATTTTAAATGGATTCAATTGTAAGTATATTTAGATTAAATTTTCATTCATATGTTATCTTAATTATAAAAAAAAAATCAAACCAATTAAAGTGTCTTGTGGGTGTAAAGTGTTTTACATTCGTAATATGAATATCTAAAATAACCAAACAACACTTAAATGTTTAACAGCTCAGTAGCAACATTTGTTGCATCCGATTCATTGTATTATTTTAAGGGTTAAGGGCTCTCGAATGAACATCAGCCGGTTTGTTTTTAAATTTTTTGTTATTTCCGTAGGCTAGTTAACGTGTTTTTCGGGGTTTTGATTATTAATTTGTATTGAAAAATAAATTTCGTAGTGTGGGTAAGATTGGTGTGGTCAAGAACCAATCCCGGCCGAGGAGAGCTAGCATAGTAAATGGGTCCCGCCGACCACCACCTTTCTAAAATTCTCAGTGTACATTTATTGCACCGGGAAATTAAATTTCTAAAATTTCAATAACCATATCTCAAATTACAGCCTTTAGCCAAAAGATTATTTGTAATTACAACTGGGTCGAATATCGACCCCTTTGCGCGAAATTATCGTGTGTTACAAAAACCAAATTTTACAGGACAGCCATTTTTCTACTTTTCTCTGCTTTCGCTTGCAATATCGAAATGAAAATATGCTTTCAATTTTTGGAGCAACGAAGTGGAATTCGCCTACAATATTTTGTCAGGTGACGTCTCTTTGAATGTAGAACAAGACTGCATCAAAAACTCAATTTAAAAAAAATTGGCGTATACGATAATTTCGCGCAAAGGAGTCGATATGTTAAATCCCAAAAGTACAGCGTTGAAAGGTTTTACATTTTAAGTAGCATAAGTGAAATATCAAAATCATAATTTGTTTCAAAGCTAAACAAGCAATTTCATAAAAATTTTCCTTCGAGCAGAAATCTACTCCCAAAAAGTTGTTGTCGTCAAATTTTTTGCCAATGTCAACATTTGTAAGACAATAATCCCTTTTAAAGCTATTTTAACCCTTGTGTTAATATCCGGGTTCCGGGGTTCCCAAAGTGGTACAGTTACACGAAATAAATAAAAAATATTTTTATGAATAAGTGGGTATAAAATAGTATAAAATGTAAAAAAGGTTAATTATAAATAAAAAAAATGTGAAATATTGTTTTATTATTAAAATTAGTTCAATCTTACATTGCAAAGTAAAGAGTTAAAAAGCTGATATATTTAACTACTCTTCACTTATTAAACATTTTCATTTTAAGACGGTGATGTTATTGGAAGCAAATACTTACCGCCCTCGCTTACGAATAGGAAGTTGAAAATGTCATAACCACATTCGCTTACAAATAGGGATTAAATACGTCATGACTTCGTTCGGTTACAAATTGTCAAACAAATTGAGTTTCTAATTTAATTTACTTTCTATTGCAAAATTTGCCTACCCTCCATTAAGGATGTATTTATACTCAATAAGCCATAGAACGATACGATTGCAAAACGAGATATTTTCATGAAAAAAACGATATAAGGCATTTTCATTAGCAGTGGAAGGTACAACGGCAAAAAATCAATTCAGATCTAACTATGGACTAGGTATTGAACTTTTTGTAATTGGTCAATACGATAAAAAATCGGAATTAGTCCATACTTTTTGCCGAAATTTTTAGAATGGCATCAGCGTGTCAAGGCCGAAAAATACGGACATACGCGGTTACCAATGAAAATTACAGAACTATCTTATCAAATATTTTTCCCGAAAACTATCGTCGTCAAATTTTATGCCAATATTAATATTTGTAAGACAACAACAACATTTAAAGCCATATTTGGTGTGAGCTATGGTTAAATTAAAACTCATGGTTTGCCATATGTAGCATGTAAAGCCCCAATGAATTAAAATACTGTGATGTCAGTTTTTTTTAAAGATTGATTTATAATTTATAGAAACCAAATAAAGCGCTAATATTTAATCGACAGCTCGATTCCAAAACATCCTAAGTTAACTAAGAATGTTTTAAAATGTTTTAATCTTTGAATTTAGTATTGTTCAACTTTAATTTTTTAAACTGTTGGTGCTGATCGGCTTATCCAAGACAAAGTTAAGCAAAAACAAGTTCTCCTGCAAAACTCACTTTTTCGACTTGGCATGTTTTGCAATTGAGCTGCCGAAATATACTTTCTCTTGGCAAAGTCCACAGTTCGTTTTCGAGTTTTAGAAAAATAAATAGCAGCTTAAATTATAATAAGCAATTTTTTATTTATAGTATTTATTTCACATATGAGTAGCCGCTCTATTTACAAATTTTTTTAGAAAATTCCATTCTACTACTAAAAGTTTCAATCGGTTTTCTTAATCCATCATTCGGACTACCCATATACTCGGCCATGTTTTAGAAATCGAGTGAAATTTAATCGATAGATATTTTCAGTTTATTTTTTTCCATGATCGTAGTTGCTCTCGATTTGAATAGTTCTTAATTTAAAGGCAAGTGCTACTTAAAACGCATTGTTTTTATGAGCTTTGAAAACAGGAACGTTTACAAATTTTTTTTGATTTCAATTTGACTCCAATTCGATTTCCAAAACAAGGGCGGATTTTCTTAACATATTTAGCATATAACAACTCCAGTATAAATACAATTAGAGAAACACACATACCAAAAGCCAAGAAAAGAAATAAAGTCTTAAAATAACTAAAATCTAATAGTACATCGTTGTTTTCGGATTCACTAAAGAAATGAATTTCTCCACTAAGAATGCCATCGACGTTAGAATCTTCCATAAATTTAGCTAGAATACCTGATTCCATTATATATTTCAAATAACGATTGAATAACTGAAGATAAGGTAAGTCTCGCCGCGCGGTAAAATACTCCTGCGCTATCACGATTGCTTCATTGATTTTATACAAACGAGGAACTTTTAGATAACGCTGCTGAGAGAATATGAAGTCCAACTTGTTTTCATAGGCCATGGACAAATATGAATTATTCAGGTCAATGTGGGCTTGCAACCCTTCGCGTACACTAACAATTTTTGTGTTGTTGACTATGAATTCTCTTATATCAGGTAACTTGACTAAAAAATTATAATTATCTTGAGTTGTTAGAAATTGATGTGAAGTTTTGTTTAAGTCCTCCAATTTTTCAATTTTCGCTTCATAAATGTCTTGAACGAATAGAGTGGATAATTTGGCCAAATACAAATTGGTCAAAATGAAACCATTAATAAACATCAGAAAATAAATCAGCTTGTGCATAAAAGTTTCGACTTTATAATTTGCGTGATATTGACAGATGAACACGGCCAGAACATACAAAGCGGATTTGCCAAAATCTATTTCATTCGTATAGTGTTGCCGGTAGTAAATAAAAGAAACTGCAAAAACACAAAACAACAGCAGTAGAAAAATACAAGTCCTGGTGGCAACAGTGAACGGATGTAGAAAATATTCAGTTCTTGACAGGGGTGGGGGAAAAGGTGCTGCAACAAGAAATTTCATATTCCACATAACATCGCTACTGCTGCCTGCAAAACGATCGAAAAAAAACAATCCCAAAGGCACAATATCCAAAGTTTTGTTATTCACACCCTGAGTAAGTTTCTCATAATCCAAGGACATATTATAACCTTGAATATCTATTAAGCGGAAGTTATAGTATTGTGCAAAAATTTTAATCATTTTATATAAATATCCAGTAATTATTGTTTTTCCAGAACGGTCTTGAAAAGAATAGCAACGAGGAGGAACTGAAATAATCGGTACTTTTAAGGGATATTGTTGAAAATCTTGTACTTCTTTTCTATCGACATAGTCTGTTAGATGGTTGATACGATTAATTGTTATAATGGGCACTGCTTGGTAACTAAATAATCCTTCATCTGTGTAATACAAAACATTCGTATAGCCAGAAAGCCAATTTTTATTTGCTAACCTCCACAAGTCTGTCATTCTGGCTTCCGGCATTATCCATAAAATGTGGGTATATTGCGAATGTTTTAAAAGTTCTTCGACTATTTCATAGACATTATTTAAAGATGAAAATTGTAAATAGACTATAGTGAGGACCTGTTCATGATATAATGTCTTTATGTTTGTGTCAAATTTCTTAGTTATTAACAGTACAGGCAAACGCAATGATTTAATCGCATCTTCAATTTCCTGTTTAAAGTCTACAGTGACCACAGCATTCCATTTTATATCGAGTTTCTGGTTTAATTCATTGATGATGCGTAAAGGGAAATTAGGTTCATTCCTAATTTCAGGTGGAGTTAATTTAGCAATGGAAATTCTTACAATTAGAAATATAATAATGAATTTGAAAAATTGCATTTTGATGTTCATTCTATTTTGAAATTTATTTTTTTAAAACCTCTTTGCTGTTTGCAAATAAGACTTGTAGTTTTTTTAAGTACTTCAGCCTTTAACAATTTAAAGGTACTGACGGGACACCTTCTGCTTTGTTAAAGATGCAAATTTTAAATAAAATGTCGGTTTTATAAATCTCCTTCTTTTAGTTTTTGCTAGCGAATGCTCCTTTTTAGTCTACAACTTTTGTTTTTGGGCTTAAAAATTATTTTGGTTTTTCCCTTAAGTTTTTTTTTTAAATTCTTTGTTTAATTTTTTTTAAAATTTTTTCTATTTTGTGTTTTTGATTGTTTTTATTTTTTCCGCTTTTGTAATTGTTGTTCACTTGTTCACTGTTTTAAATTGACAGTGTTGAAATTATTATTTATGTGTACATTTAAAAGAGTCCTTAACGTTAAGGAAGTTTTGTACTGAATCTAATGGAACAATTTGGCAATTAAAACTAATACAATGTATTAACAACAATGTAACAATGTTTATATGCACAACAATTTCACATAAATAATACAATATTCACATATGGATGTTTCCAAAGTAACGGTCGTAATCGATTTTCGGAGATTTTTTTAAATAAAATTCTAACCGACCCAAATATGCCACGAGGATAATTGCTTTATTTTGGACTAACGAAAGTTCAAGCAACGGTAGCAACCGAGAGAATTCATAAAAAAATGTAATTTCAATACTTTTTTTGACCATTAAAAAAGTAACGGTCGTTACTTTATAAATGTGCTGTTTTCAAATGTCGGCAACAAACATCATGTATTGTAAAATTTTGCACAGGATATGCCAAATAAAATATCTGATTAAATTCATTGAAATGTTTTGTTAAAGGAATGGATTAATCTTCAAACCAAAAACATTAGTTTCCAAACAAATTTTGTTTTTAATGTAATGATTTGTGTCTGAATTCATTTATTATGGGTAACAAAAAAAAATAAAAAACAAAATGATTTTTGTAAGTATAAAGAAAATTAAAGTTAAGGCTCAGTTAGTCTTTACTTTCTGTTTCTGTTCTGTTCCGTGCCGTTCTGTTACGAAATTGTGTTAGTTACTTTTTCTGTAGTAACTTATCAGCCATTTATGACAAATTTATTAGTTTTGCACCGTTCGTTGTTTATTTCAATAGCTTTAATGTACATGAATTTGAAGTAATTAAATTTTATGAATTTTTAAAATCAAAAAACAGTTTATTTCAATAAAAATATGTATTTTTTATAATTTATTTTTGCGGAAAATAAATTCAAAATAATAATTTCATTTTTGAGCTATAAGTGGTCATTTTCTGTGGAAACACCCATATATAAACAAGTTATTATTTTGCAGGTTCGTCGTGATTGGAAGTGGTCATGTCTAAACATTCCGGCCCCCATGACATCGTGAAATATTTAACTGATTTAAGGCTCTTAAAGGCGTCCCGAAAATAAATATTTATTAACCTTAAAACACGGTTGTCAGCAGGGTGGTTCAATGGAAATGTTGAGCCAATTACCTGTTATGATTAAACATAGTTAAAACAGTTCCGAAGTACCGCCCTTTAAGTTGTTTGTACCCTGCGTCGCTATTTGCAGTTTGATCATAGCCAGGGAAGCCGGAAATATGTACTTAAAAAACCGTTTATACGTGTTTAATATGTGGTTAGATTTTGAAAATATTTGCATATAATAACCATAACCATACTAAAACAGGTGCCTCTGTACCCGAACGTACTTTGAAGTCATATTTTTCTTAAACTAAATAAAATACAAATTTGAGGCTCCACAAGTTCCTTCAGATAACCATTTTCTAAAGATTTTTTCCATCTAAAGCACTCTTGATTCTTTTGGATTGACTCTGGAGCCACCCAAAGTCGAATAGTCCTTTCCCTCCTGATAAGGGTACCCGGGTACCCTTATATAACTTTTTGCATTTTGTATGAAAAAAAAATTATAGTATTTTTTTGTTTATTGGTTATTTAATTAAAAAAATATTTTACATCAAACTTTGTACATGTATAAAAAATATATAAACCTGTTCACTAATATTGCTGCATAAAAGAAAAAATAAAAAAAATTAACATCTAGTGCAGCGTGGAGCAATAGTTTTGCTATGCGTAATGCGATTTTGGATCAGTAGTCACGCAAAGGTAGCAGCGACCCTTTATTGGCAACCGTCCAGTTTTATCTCGTTTGGTTGTATCTGATGGGACCGCAGCATCCTGAAAAACTTCTTAAGGGATGGTTTTATTTGTCATAAGCTCTAGAGCTGCCCGGACGTTATAGCGTCGTGTTATTTGATTATCATTAGCTCTTTTGTTCATATTTTTAGTTGCCAACTCCACGCCAAGTGATGTTAAAAATCCTCGACGAGAGCTTTGTTTTACTTTTGCGCTTGGATCGAGGCTGGAGTATACACAAAATGCACCCAATGCAGCCATGTCAATCATATTGAAAAAAACTGCCAATGGCCATCTATTTTTTATGCGTTTGGTGGTATATTTAGACACCATCTGGTCCATAACATCTACTCCGCCTTTTGTTTTGCTCTAGAAGTCATTAATCTCCTCTTTTCCATTAATAGTTGGCTCCACTCGAGTATAATGCATTGTTGACAGAGGGAAAACACACTTCTTCTTTTTGGTCACAACAGACAAAAGTGTTCCGTTTTTGTTGAAACCATATTGGGGTGTACCTATATCGTCCGTTGGGTTTGGATGTAGCTCTTTTGGTATATTTGTAGGCTTTGTTTTGTCGAAGGGTACCGACGAGACTTATTCCTCTAACTTGTAGCCGATTGGCCAAAGGAAGTGAAGTAAAAAAATTGTCGGTTGTTACATTTATTCCAGATTGCTTGTAGAAATCCACCAGATCTAGAACGATGTTTTCTCCTACATTTACCTGTCGTTGACCACAAGGTGGCTTGCCTGTGTAAATGACTCCATTCAAAGGATAGCTATTGGCTGTGTTACACAAACAAAATATTTTTATTCGGTATTTAGCTGGCTTTGAGGGAATATATTAAGTGAAACTGGTTCTACCTCTAAATGGAAATAACTGTTCGTCTACTGTCACATTTTCATCTGGAAAATAATTTACACGAAAACTGCAGCAACATATTCCATATATCGGAGATAGCAGCAGCTTTGTCTGTTTGTTTGCATTGTCAAACGTATTACGCGTAGTATTTGTTGAAATCTATCGCGACTTAACGATGCTTTGTATAAAGGTTGACTGAAATTCCCCCATAGAATTGAAGGAGGATCATCGTTGTCACCATTTATACCCATGATCAGTAAAATTCCAATAAAAGGATCAAGTTCTTCCATTGAAATCAACCGAAATTGGCGAGGTTTCAATGTTAAAACTGCAATATCCGCAGCATTTTTCTGATTGAAATCCAGTGCTATTTCATTGCCTTTTTCTGTTGCTGCACAGAAAAAAATAAATATTGATATCAATTAAAAAATTTGTGATATTAATTAAAAAATTAATTATATTTCCACCAGTAAACAAATTAATAGTATCAATTAAACCAGTTAATAGTATTAACTAAACGTTTAATTTACTTGATTAAACGTTTAATTCACCTGATTAAATTTTTAATTAAAACTGATTTTATTTTTGATTAATGCTTTAATTGGTGAAAAATTTTGGAGAATTTTTTCTGTGTGTGTCTCAGGATCTCATTTTTTGTATTTTCTGACAAAAATTCATCAAATATTTCTTTTGCAGTCATCACTTTATTAAATTTGCGATGTGGTCCACCTATGTACATAAACAATAAAATATATTATAACATATGGTGTTTATAGAATAAAACCAACATTTTTTGCGTATAATATTTTGGGATGGAGTTTTAGCATTTGGTATCTCTTGGGAATACCATTCAGTCTGATCACTTGCTATATATTTTGAAGCAGTATCTGAAACTTCGCCACGCAATTCTAATTCCTCGTTGTCTTCTTCCTCTGGAGTCTCAACTACACCTTCCATTTCTATATCCGAGGCTTCATCTGCATCAGGAAACCATTCATGTTCGGTGGGATTCATCATGTCGTCGTCCTCTAATTCCATTTCACATAAGATATCAATATTATCTGCAGTTTATCTAATACAAATGCGTAAAATAAATGAATGTAGTTAAAAATAAAAAAAAATATAAAGAAAACTTACGCGGGGATGTTAAGATATCCATTTCGCGATGGTAAATGATCTAAAGAATTCGATGATGATATATTTGCCCTTATTTTGGGGGCACCTACCTTAGATGATGGTCCCGCATCAGAAGATATTGGTTCAGACACATTCATTTCCATAACAAGTGCATTACGTTTACGCGATATCGAAAAAATGTATAAAACAAAAAAAAGCAAGGACACGCAACCGTACGCATCAACACCAAAACCGAGAATGCAAAATATAATCGAAACGATGCATACCCACAGTATAATTGTGTATAACATATAAATACAAACAGGGGATTCCCCGTTTTAAAATACATAGCATAAATAATAACGAACAAATAAACACAAACGGGTACCCGGGTACCTTTGTCAGGAGCCAACGTATGTAAATGCTGTCAGTACGGTTAGGCTTAAGCAAGCAAAAAGTATTGTCGGTCAAGCCTGAGTATATGATACCCTAGACCATGGTTTTAGCATACACATTTTTGCGTTTTCCACATTTTGGACTCATGTGCAGTAATGGACCAACCAGAAATTTGTTATCTTATGAGGTTAAAATTGATATAAGAGTTATTTGTGCTAAATATTCACCCTTATCATAGAATCGTGGTTAGCAAAAACAACAACAAATGCTACACTTTTTACAAATCTATTACAAAAAAGATTTTCTTGCAAAAACTGTCGTTAAGTTTTTTAATCACGACAGCGTATTTGTAAAAAATTTCTCTTAAATATGCCTATGCTAACCACGATCTAAAGATATCTTAGCCTGTAAAAGGTTTTTTCGTCTAAAAGCAATTTATTGACTTGGTTTTCATTGGTCAACTCTGGGGCCTAGTTCTGGCAGTCGTGATCGAGTACTTTCTCGATACTGAGCGAATCGAAATTATTTTTTCAGTATTGTGAAACTCAAATTTATGCCTTGCAACAATGAAAAAATAATTCCGATTCGTTCAGATATTAAATTGCTTTCGAATCGAGAAAGTACTCTATCACGAATGCCAGAATCAGGCCCCTCGACCTGCCATTTTAAAATTTTGCATGCCATAGTTCAACATAGATCAATTTTTATAATATAACCATTTTAAGATGGTTAATTGTCTATGTGCCTATTCTTTCGGATATAGATTTTTATGGAAACAGATTTACACCATTTTAGTTTGGCTTCGTCCTAATGACAAATTAAAGGTTTGTAGCCAATTTTGTGAAATTATCTTAAACTTTGACCTGTGTCTTGTGCATAAGGTTACATCAACAAATAAGCAGCCTGACGGAAATCGGCAGATCGATTCAGAAAGTGATTATAAGAATATCGACTTACTAAAAGGTGTAACATAAAACTCTATTAACCAAAATTTATAACAATAAAAAGCTCTGAAACGAATACATATTTTGCTTTTGCATCCTTTGGTCGTACCAGGAAACCCTTTCAACTGCATATTTACGGTTTCCCTGATCAAAATATATTTTATCTCGTTATAAACCCATTAAGGCTCGAGCCATGATCCCATTGAGCTATAATGATGAAACTTTTAAAATGTTATTGTTTATACCTAAATATGAAAGAAAACAAATTTTGGGCAAATCGGATACGTGGGAGCCCAGATAACCCCCGTTGCGAAAACGCAACGTTGGGCCTTAACGATATAAAAATTAAGCGCATTTGCAAACATTTTTAATTATTATTTTTTATTCACGTCTTTAGGAAAAAGATATTCATATACAATTCATTTTTAATTCAATTATGATGTGCACCAAAGCGCTTTGGGTGCACTGCTACGTCACATTTCTCATATTTGTAATTGATCGGTCCATAAGTAACACGTATGTACGCCTAAAACCATAACAAATAATTCTATTGTAATAAATTTTGTATATATATGACTAGAAATCACACTGTCAACTTTCGTAAAGATCGGTTCATAATATACCACAGGTGCAATATAATGCTCACTCTTGAAATATCCTAGCTGTCAGTGGATGGTATCAAATATTTGGCATAGCCGAATATAGCAGTCTTACTGGTTTTTCTTTAATATCCTGGGAGAGGATAATTTCACTTTACTTGTTCGATTTTCTCTTACTGTACCTATTGAAGTAGGGACTAAAGTTGCATGTTCAGAAGGACGGCCTTAGTGGTATACCTTCAACATGCAACAAAAGCCTATGTATTACCTCCTCGTGGTGGTTCCTGTCAACATCTCTTTGAGATGGCTGAAATACAAGGCTCTAGCCGAGGCTGTCTAGGAAATGGCGGAGCGAATTCCAAAAGTCTAGCGTCCTCGAATTTATTCAATGGCGTGAAGTATTAACCATAGTACTTACGGTTATATGGCATCCTCGGGGATCAGTGCCCGCAGGTGTCCCTTACCACCTGTCTGATCATTGGTTGAGGTATCGGTTTACCTTACCACTTGCAGTGGTGGCTCTTGTAAGTCAAGGGATTTGGATTAGAAAGCCAAAATTTTTGTGAAGTAACACTTTTTGTGGAGGAAAAGGACGTTTGCGTTGTAGCGTTGTAGACACGTGGTATGTGAGTAGGTATGTGATGGAGGTATGTGAGAAGGATGAGAAGGAGTGATAACAAGAAGTGTTGGAAGAGGTGCAGTGTACGAGGTGGCTGATGGTGTTACCCAAACTAACGCGGGTAGATGTTTTCCAAATTGCAATTGGAACTAGTGGAGTGGTTCGGTTGCGAGGAGGAGACATCTGTGTCCTGTTACTATTTAACAGGAGCTGTTGACAGAAAACACGCAGCAAGAGATTTGAATGTTTTCAGTTCAGCCGACTGTTAACATATTGCAAGATATGCGCGAATTTGTCAAGCTTTGTACATCGACATTTAGAGAAAAATGTAAAAAAACTGAGTCGCTAAAACCCACCATGCAATTAAGTCATAGTGCAGATATGCATGTAAATCTTGGACATATGTACCTATTGAAGTAACCCTGGGGGAAATTTGTGTCAATTGTTCCAACAGACTCGTCCTGGGATTTGTGAAAATAGAACAAGTTCAAAAAGATAGAATTCATGACCAGTGAAAGGAGAACTTATCATTTAACTGGTATATTAAGAACAAAAAGTTTCAAAATGTAATGAATTACAGTACAGTCTTTACCGATGGTGTGACACTTATTTGGGACTTTCTAAAATTTGGTTCTTAAATTTAGTTCTGGGGACTTGTTTTATTGAAATATGACAACCCGATGTTAAAGTGATAGGTCTCATTCATATACAGTATTAGAACTGGAGCCAATCTCTATCACTAAAGACCTATCACGGGACTACTTTGGTGTAAGTTCGCTTCCCTCTAGGAAAATAACACACTTTGGGCATAAGAAAAAAAAAGAAATTGTCATAGAGAATTGGCCATTAGTTTGAAAAAGGTGAAAAAATTATCGAAAATTTCAAAACACATACTAAATAACCACATAAATAACAACATATATACAAGTTTTTATATTGTTGTTTTAAATAGCAAGTGATTGTATAATTATATTTTATTTGTTAATTTTGTGTAATTTGTATATGGTATAGGCCCAGTGTTGCGTTTTCGCATCACGGATATATCCAATCATAAAAAAAGTCTCAAATGTCTACGATGATTGGATTTTTTTTCAGTTGAAATAATAATGTTCGTATGTAAGCTACCTCCTTCAGAAGTTTCATATAGGTATATTATATATTACTTTATTTTTTAAACTTTTTTCAAAAGTACCCAAAAAACAGGAAAAATTAAAAATTTAAATTAAAAATGTTTATAAAAAAAACTTATGTATGATACAAATTCAAAAACAGGTCGATTAGATATTTAGTTTAGTTTTATTTTACTGTGCTTTATAACAATATCACGTAACAACAAAATGCCTGAGGAAAGGTTTAAGTGAACGTTGCGAAAACGCAACGCAGGGCCTTAATGGCTACCCACAGTTTTTACATTGACATTTTTGCGTGTTCCCTATTTGGGACTCATGGGCAGTAGTGGACCCACCAGAACTATATTAAGTTATCAGTTTAAATTTTATATAAGAGTTGTTTGTGCTAAATATTCACCCATATCGTGGTGTGCGTTTTTGTGGCGAAGGTTAATTGTTTTTAAAAAATGGTATCTTGGTTAGAAAAAATGACCACAATTACGACACTGTTTACAAATCTATTGCAAATCTGTCGTTAAGTTTTTTTAATAAAGACAGCGTATTTGAAAAAGTTTTCATCTCAATATACGTATTCCAACTACGATCAGGATGATTATCTACCGATGTATTCACCTATAAGAGATTGTTTCGTCTAAAAGGGAAGTGTGGACCTAACATTTTGAAATTTTGCATTTCATAATTCTATATACAAAGATCGATTTTCTAAAATTTGGCGAGGTTATTTAGGTGGAAATATTATATTTCTACACCGAATTTATTTAAAATATCAACATTTGTAGATGGCTAATTGCCTATGTTCCTATTCTTCAGGAAAAAAACTTGTATGCAGCCATCTGAAGTGTTAACAGATTTTCAACATTTTCATTTGACTCTTAGGCTTCCTTAGGGCAATTTAGAGGTATGTAGCGAATTTCATGAAATTATCTCTAAAATTTCGACCTGTGATTTGCGCATACGGTTACACTAACAGACAAGCAGTCAGGCAGAAATAGTAGGGTCGAGTCAGAAAGTGATTATGATGCCCTCCCAACCGATGATTGTGTGGGTAATAGCAAAATCAATTAACTAAAATTTAAATTAATTTTAAGAAAATATGCTTTAACAATATGGTCTTTTGAATAAAATATCCAAAAAATGTCTGCAAAGGGTTTAGTTTGCAAAAATATGTGCGTATAAATACATGCCAAAATTTAGAAAAAGCTTTAAACGGATAAATATTTTGCTTTTGCATCTATTGGTCGCACCAGGGAAAACTTACCATTGCATATTTACGTTTTGCCTGATTAAAACATATTGTATATCGTTATTCATCAAGTTTTGGGCGCGACTTAGGAATTCTCGTATCTTTTCTCCGTTATGTTCAATGTTTTGCACGTGGCAAGAAAGCTATTCTAAAACTGAGCGTCATCTTTCGATCAACATACACTCAAAGCAAAAAGCAGCTTCCAATTAAAGATGCCCTAACATCGGAATTGTGACATTAATGTTATCCCAGATAGCATTAACAAGGCATAAAGTCATATTAATTCATTGACGCACGTCATCATAAAATTTTGACATAATTTCTGCGTAATCTATGCTATGACTACAGTTGCATCAATTCTCTGCCACATTTTGTGTATTATTAACATTATTTTCATGTTAAAAAAGAGAACTAAGAAACAAAAATTCCCTTATTCTATTTGTATAAATTATTTAGTTAAATACATAAAATTTCTAAAGTAAAATGATAACGTTCTTCTGTAAACAAAGGGCGGAAGTAAATAATAATATTCTCTTACTTTGACCTACGTCAATCCCAATGAGTCATTTCTCTGATGTTACTGAGTCATAGCACTGATGACATTTTTTATTAAACTGACTCCGATTCATTAAATTCTATGATGAAGATTTGTCATCCCATTGTTGATACAATTTTACCAAGTGAAGTAAGGCTGACATCACAATGGGCAAAAGTGCCACGGGGTCAAAAAATAAAATCAATTTCATAGTTCTGATGTTAAAATACATCAGCTTTATCAGTGTACAAAACACAAAAAACTGCATTAGACACGCTTTAGAATCAATTTTATATCCATGAAGTCTCTAGGACTGTAAAAAATACGTCTGAAATTGTTTTGAACTTATCTTTAATCCAGTAGGTGACAAGCTTTACTTTAGGCTACAGACTATCATCACAAAAAATGATGGGCATAAAATATACTTTCGTTTTTCCTTATGATGTTTCAAAAATTGTTGTTAAAATAAAAAGTATCTGCTAAAATATTGCATATTCCTTCTAGTGTACCGTACTAATTAAAATTATCTTTAAGAAGAGGTGTGTTTTGTGTTTTCTTTTTAATATTTTTAATAAGTTCCAAAACGGAGAATAATATTTTTCTTATAAAAATAGCATGTCACAATTAATGTTTATATTTAAACATCTCAGTTGTGATCATTGGTGGTGATCATTTCTTCTATATATGTTCCTTAATTAAATTAAAGCTTCGCGAGCTTATGACAACAAGGTTCTATCTCAAATCTAGTTTAGGTGCAAATAGAACCTTGTTGCCCTTGGGTCACGTTTTGAATGTTATTTGGCAATTTCCCCACAGATAAAATTTAATTCTTTTTTTGGTATACTTGATTCTATTTCTGCAGTGATTGTATTCATAAATTTTGGGTGTACTTAATTAATACTTCCGTAAAGTTTGGTTGAACAAGAAGTTTTGATTCATGTATCAAGAGCATTTAGTCCAATTTGCTTTATTAAAGTTATGTATATTTATCGGTTTTAAAGAAAATATTATTTGTAGGTTATTTATTTTAAATAAAAATACTGTTGACAGGCACCTTCTTGCGTCAGCTTGTATAAACGTACTTTAATAGGGAACGACGATTTCAAGGTGATTTGGTTACATTTTTTTACAAAGAATATTTCCACACCAATTATTTTTGTGGCAGCAAATCATCAATAAAAATCACCTCTTTAAATATACTTGCTGCTTAAAATTGTAATTGTTTACTGTTTGAGTTAACGTTTAAACCACCAGGGAAATAACATGAATATAAATGTAAGAATTCATTTCCAGTTGTAACCTTATTCCCTATGTGCTCAATTAGTTTCGTGTTCTTACGTGGTAATAACTCTTGTGTAATATTTTTCCTTATTATCAGTCATATCTGTAACAGTAAAAGTTGTTTTGTATAATAAACATTTTATATCCTCCACAACTAGTTGTGAAAAGGGTATACTTAGTTTGTTATTCCTTGTGAAACTTTTTTAATATCCATCAAAGATCCCAAAAAGTACATGTATTTGAGTCCTTGTGTATTATTTAATAGATGTTGCCATGTCCGTCTGTTCGTCTGTTGAAATCACGATTACTTTCGAGCGATTTTCAAATAAGAACAATATTGGTCTCAAATTGTTTCTAGTTTTCCTAAGCAGCTTTGGATTGAAATCCATTCAGTAGGAAAAGAGTTATGAATCAAAATGTGGAACAACCACCCAAAAACTAATAATAATTTTATTACAAACACTGGCATATATGGTGGCGGAATGGACATATTGATATAAGATTTTGCACAAAGGGTTCCTTTAGAGCCTTCGTGGAGATAACCATAAAACCTACTCTCGAAAAACACTAAACAACGCTTAAATAAAATATAGAAATTTTGGAATGCTTAATATGATTTAATATGACTAATTTTTAACTGCCAAATTTAGTGAATATCAGTCTAAATTTTTCATATTTCCCATATAGCTATCGGTGGAGGGTATCAAAGATTCGGCACAAACGAATATAGCACTCTTAATTGTTTTCATTAACCAAGTCTCACTAAGAAGGCGGGCATAAATTTTATTTATGTTTATAAACTAAAAAAAATTCATATCGTAGTAAGAGGACTTTTAATGCGAGACTGGTCATAATCTGAAATTGGTGAAGTGAATTTGTTACTTTAACATGGCGCTCTCATAGGAGGGGGTTAGTTGGTACCTTTATGACAATATCGGTTTAACCAATCCCTGTAGCAGCATTGTCCGGAGTTAACCATTTTAATATGAAAGATCCCCTTCGTATATATTAAAAGAGCCAGATAAAAGCAGCCAATACCCGCAGACCGTTTTGACTGTTGGCTATTTTATTAGAATCAGTTTTACGTTAATTATCTTTCCTCTGGAGTAACAACACTTACAAGAACATAATCACCAGGTAAGTCACATGTCATGTTTTCACCTACATTGCACAATTACTTCCTTGATATCATAATATTGTATTTACTGACCACGGGATAAGTGCTTTAAGAACAATTGTTTAAATGATTATTTTATTTATTTAATTGTTTTCCAATACAACAACATTTATAATCTCATAATTATAGCAAAGGATTTTTACATATAAGAATTTCATTTTAACATACATACATATAATAAAAATAAAAACAATAATAGGTGTGTTCATTTACAGAAAATTATGGCTTATTTTCAATGCAAAGAGAGAGTAAAAAAAACAATTAAATTTTAGAAACAAAAAATTAAATGAAAACTTCTGATACTTAAATAAGCAATATTCCAAAATCGACTTTTAAAGAAAAATCACTTTTTAATTGCTGAAAACGGTTCTTTAGGACTTCAGCAGCAACTTTTTCTGCAACTTTTTCATAGGTTCGTTATTTACAAAATTACCGTTATTTTTAGGTTATTGAAGAAAATCTAAATTTTGATCTTTAAATTTCAAGAATTCGACCAAATGATGTTATAAAGCCATGATGGCTTTATCTGCCATTCAAATAAAAAAAAAAGGCTTTTTCTCACTACTGAATGAGAGATAAAGCCATCATGGCTTTATTTCACATGGTATTAAAGCACCCTCCTAAAAATTCAGCTAACATTTGCAATATTAGAAATGGCTTTATCTCTCATTTCAGTTCCGGAGACACTAAGGTTAAGTATTGAAATCTGGCTTCGCATACTTAAGTTTTCTGCGTGGCGGCCTGCGGCCGTGCTGAGGGGTTTTTTCCTCCAGTAGACGCTGCAGGTGGCTTCGCTGAATAAAGTGTTCCTGTGTGCGTCACAAGAATAACCAAATGTTTTTCAATGAAAACTAAGGATTTTCCATTTTACAGAATGTATACACCATGCATAGCAATATTTTGAAAAAATATGGCTTCATCTCTCATTTGCGAAAAATAATATGTCTATATCTCTCATTTCGCAAAATTGTAAATATGACCTTACCTAGACCCAATCGACTGCAATCTAGAAATAATGACTTTGTTTGGTGTATGCCAGCCAGCCAAACGGACTTAATCGATTAGTACACTAAAAGGGGGTGCTCAGATCCAATATTTTTATCTGTTACATACTTCAGTACGATACCAAAATATCCTCTCTATCTATGGTTTTGTGGGTATTAAAACAGATAGATTGTAATAATTTTTAATTTTCTTTTTGGAAAATTTGTTTTTCTACCCACACCACCAAAGGCAGAA
Source organism: Pollenia angustigena (assembly GCA_930367215.1). Classification (NCBI taxonomy): domain Eukaryota; kingdom Metazoa; phylum Arthropoda; class Insecta; order Diptera; family Polleniidae; genus Pollenia; species Pollenia angustigena. Next base: position 99,338,860 of record OV884059.1, on the reverse strand, counting down.
ATTATATTAAGCGTTTGTGCTGAACGAAAATAGTGCTTATTATAAATTGTAAGAATTGGTCCAAAATTACACATTACCCTCATACAAAAATCTTTCCGGAATATAAGTTTGTGCCCATTTATTATCAATTTATATTGGTATTTACATTAAATTTGACCCAAAATATTTTATTGCAATCTTAATAATTTTACCAAATCTTATAGGAATCTATCCATATATCCCATACAAATACCACAAATGATATAACTTCCTTAGAAATTTGGGTATTTATATAAAATTTGGCAACGATAACTTTTAAAACAGCTACTATGTGAACTTCTTATTGGTACGTTTATTTAAACCATCGGTCCCATATAAACCTCCTCCCTAAAATCACTTTAACCCGAAAAAGCTCATATACATAGATTTAGATATCTAGACAAATTCGTCACATATAAATTTTATTTCAATCTTAACATCATTACAGAAATTCGTGATTGGCAATGATCCATAGTTTTATTTATTACACACATCAGTACAATCGAATAATTGTAAATAGGTATTAAGTTTTCTTTTTAGCAGAGTTGTTTTTGTACAGGATGTTTTTCGTTAATGCTGAATTTTGCCTATTGCAAATGGCGAAAATCGGACCACAATTCCACATAACCCTCATACAAAATTCTCTCCGGAATAAAGTTTTGTACCGTCTAATTATGTTGTTATTTAGATTGAACTCAACCCACATTTATTGTATTGCAAATCAATTTATCTTACCAGATTTTCTTGAAATCGGTCCATATTTGCCATAGCTCCCATATAAAAATCACTCCCGAAAATAGCTTTTAATGCAGTTAAAATGTCGAAAATTACGTTGGATTGAATTTAAGCCATTAAAAGAAACATCTAAGATGTCAGTATCATCATTCGATTTGTTGAGGACTGCATTGCATATTTGGTAATATTGTGGAATGTTTTCTTCGATGGCTATCAACCACATTCGTCTAGTTACCACGGCGAGGTATTTTCTATAAAACACTGTCACTTTAAATTTAAAATTATATTTTTTGATACAATTATAAATTTAGTTAATTAAAACTGACTAAAATCAAGTCTAAACTAATTAACACCAAACACCAATTAATTTAAAGTAATACCAAAAAATATTTTAAAAAAATAGTAAAGCAACACCGAATTGTTTCAAAAAATATATAATGCACCTATTCTTTACATTATTACCAACTAATAATTGAAATTATATAAATTAAAATTATTCATATACACAAAATTCTAGAAATCAACGGTAACATTTAAAGCAGTGACGCTCATTCAAGCAAACAATTGTTTAGAAGCGCTACCACTTTGTTTTTTACGCTCATTAATTTAGTTGCACATGTACGGAAGATGAGTTGATGTTGTTTCATTTTAAAAAAATTGTTAATGCTTTTACAAAACTGTCATAAAAGCATAAATGTACAAGAATTTAGTGCAGTTTTTTTTAGATATAATTCTTACTTTTAAAATACAAACATGCTCGCAGTTCCCACTGAATTTTTTTTATAGTAAAATTGGAAAACTTTCAATTCTTACAGTTTTTTTAAATTTTTAAAAAGTTACAATTTTAAAAGCCAAAAACAAAATAAAAAATTTAGTTTTGACTGTATTATTATAAATGTTTAACAACCAAAACAATTTCTTTCTATAAAATTTAAATAAAACTGGTGCGCATAGTTTTGCGTATCTCTGTATTTTAAAATGCTCTCTCAATACATATGCAAACCATTTTTGAGCACCAATGATTTAAAGTTATTCATATGCAAAAATCAACGGCAACATTTTAAAATAACAACTCTTACAAAAAGAAAACAAAACATTTAAAATTGTCTGTCTCTTTTTTCTTATTTTCTACTGATCTCCAATTAAAGGCATAGGAGAGAAATCGTATGTTGTTGTTCTTTTTACTATGTAAATTAATTTTTAAGTGTGAATGGTCCATCCTGAGCAATAAAAGCCTTTTTATATTTGATTGAAGTTATATTTTAGTTTATTAAAGTTCTTTTTAATTTCTTATCACACTAATTTAAATTGAATTTAGTGATTCTAATTTTTAGCTCTTTCGTATTTTATTTCCTTCCACTATGTAGAATTTTAAAAGTATTCTTATTAAATTTAGTTTTTAATTTTAAAGGTATTCTTATTAAATTTAGTTTTTATTAGTCTAATTTAAATTGTTTTAAGTAGTTCAAATTTTAAGTTTTTATATTTTTACCTTTCTACTATGTAGATTTCTATGGCCTTTTATTAAATTTAATTTTAACTTTCTTTTGTCATTAACATTTACATTTCATAGTTTTAAATTTTATTTTACTTTAAGTTTATCTCTTCTATAATTTTATTTTACTTAAGTTTATCCTTTCCAATTTAATTTTAATATTTTTCTTCATTAGTTAAATTCTAATTTTAAATTTTTTCATTCACTTAAATTTTACACTTTTGCATTTTATTTTAAGTTCATTCTTTTTAAATTTAATTAATTTCCTTTAATAATTTCTACGATAGTTAGAAACTTTGTCTTTGCTTTAACGAGATCGAGATCTGACTGACTTTTATTTTCAATGAATAAAAAACAATGAATAATTTCTTTTACTATTGCTAAAGCAATAACGGATCATAAAATATCAATGAAAGAGAAGATCAATGAAAATGTTTGCGTAGTAACAAGAGTATGAATTAAAAAGTGAATAACTTATTTTACTATTGCTAAAGCAATAACGGATCATAAAATATCAATGAAAGAGAAGATCAATGAAAATGTTTGCGTAGTAACAAGAGTAAGATTCGTATTTGCATTTTACTATCATCACATTAGACCGTTCCTTAACTACTCCCCCTTTTAAGATTCAGACGTCCCCGTCTGAAACATTATAGGCCGAGGCAAGAAATTTAATACTGTCTTTATGAACAATTCTGTTGTCGATTTTAAGTGTGGTCCCCAAGTCTTGTTGGACTATCTTTTCATTGAAGACCTTACTAAATTTATTCCCTAAACGCTTGTTGACTCTCACATAGACCTTATCTCCGGGATTGTATGTCCTTGTGGTTGTGTTTCTGTTATGGTAATTTAAGTCGGAGTTCTGTTTAGCCGTAATTCTCGACTGGACTTTTTCCCTTAAGTCCTGTGGTATAGCCTGGATTATGTCGATAGGTCTCATTCCAACAGTGGAGTGAATTGTCCTATTATATTTCGATGTGGCAATGAGAATAAGGTCGAGTGGATCGGTGGAGTTGTCGTCTAATCTAAGACATCTTGCGATTTCTGCCAATGTGCTATGAAAGCGTTCCACTTGCCCATTGGATGTGCTATGGAGGGGTGGAATTGCATAGATATCGGCACCAAAGTTATTTTTAACCATCGATCTAACTGTCTCAGAGTTAAGAGACTTTTCGTTGTCGCATACTACTACCCTTGTGTTCCCGAAAAAATTTAATGTTTCCAAAAGTGCTGGCCTTACATCAATGATAGCCCTTGAAGCAATAGGCTTAACAACAGCGAATTTAAAAAACTTGTCCAAGCAAGTTAAAAAGAAAAGTTTGTTCGTATTGTAAATGTCAATGTGAAGTATTTCTCCTATGGAAGAAGGTATTGGGGTTGCGGCTATTTCCTGTCTCTGTGGGTGCCTCGAGTATTTTGCTTCCTGACATGTCTTACAAGTTGCTATGATACGCTTCAATTCTTTCTTAATATTGGGAAAGTAATAATCTTGGAGAATTTGGTGGGTATTTTCCCTAAGGGATCGATGAGCCCTGTTGTGTTCGTTGTTAAGTATTTCCAATTGGTCACTTGGATTTAATATGTCGGTGACAAACTTTTTAGTATATCGGAATTTGACCGAAGGATAATTTGATATCAAAAAATGCTGTATTTGTGCCAGACTGTGTAAGTCACAATGTATTGCATTTACAACATGAGGGCTTATTGATGTATGAATCGAGTCTAAAAGGTCTTCAATAGTTCTGTATGAGATTCGATGACGGATACGGTCTCTAAATATTACTTTTGTTTCTTTCTTTACGAAGTTTTCCTTGATAAGGATAATTTGGTTTCTAAAAGAATTTACTGGATTCTCAACACTAGGTATAACTTCAGTAAGTGATATCTCACTAGCACAGGCTTGAATAGAAGCCGATGATTCTAAATCTGCTGCCATATTTAAAAATTGTCTCGATAAAGCGTCCGCAACGACGTTATCTCTACCCGGTTTGTAAAAGAACGATGGTGAATACTCTTCAATAAATGCTTTCCAGCGCTTAATTTTTGAATTTGGGTTTCTGTCAGATACGGAAAAGGTCAAGGGTTGGTGGTCTGTAAAAATATTTAGGTTTTTTGTTCCATAAAGGTAGTGTCGAAGTGACTTAAGTGCCCATACAATCGCCAATAGCTCCCTTTCATTGGTGGCGTAATTCTCTTCTGCTGGTGACAGGGTCCTTGAAATCATCGTAATTGGACGTCCACCTTGTGAAAGAACTGCACCAATTGCATGAGAGGACGCGTCCGTCGTAAGATCGAATGGTTTTTGGAAATTAGGGTACAGAAGTAGGACATCCTCAGAGGCAAGCAGCTTCTTTAACTTTTTAAATGCGGCTAAAGCTTCCCTATCCAATTCGATTTTAATTAACTTTGATTGTCGAGCGCCTATATGACCATTCTCTCCTCGTAAGTATTTGGTTAATGGCTTCGCGATAGATGCATAATCCTTTACGAATCGCCTATAATAACCTGCGAGTCCCAGGAACGATCTAAGTCCTCTCAAAGTAGAAGGGATTTCGTAATTAACTATAGCCTCAACCTTACTTGGGCACGTTTTAATACCCTTAGTTGAGACAATAAACCCGAGATATTCCACGGAGGTTTTAAAAAACTTAGATTTCTCCAATGATACGCGCATGTTTGCATTAAGCAATTTTTTAAAAATTTTGTTGATATCATATATATGATTCCGCTCAGAGTCGGAAAATATTATGATGTCATCAATGTAGACATGACAACACTTTCCTATCTCTTCCCGCAAAATATCATCGATGGCGCGTTGGAAAATGCTTGGCGCATTTTTCAAGCCAAACGGCAAGCGGCAAAATTCGTATTTACCGTTATTCACACTGAAAGCGGTTTTTTCCCTATCACGCTCAATTAAGTTGATTTGGTGAAAACCACTCTTTAAATCCAGTGTTGTAAAAAACTTTGCTCTTCCAAGATTCGCCATAATGATAGAGGGATCAGGAATAGGGTATTTGTCGCAAATAGTCTTCGAGTTTAATTTCGTAAAATCGAACACAAGACGTTTATTAGGATTACCGAATTCGTCGAACCCTTTTTTTTCTACTACCCAAACTGGGCTATTATAAGGAGAACGCGATGGTCTTATTATACCATTCCTTAGGAGTTCTTCTACCTCCTTGTTAACAAAATCAATCATTGAGATTGGGTACGATTGGTATCTGGAATATATTGGTTCCTCATCTTTTGTTCTAATTGTCGCCGATATTTTGGTGTTGTAAGGAAGGGCTTCATTAGGATTCGCAAAGACCGCCGAATTTTCATGAATTATATTGTAAAATTCCCCTTCAATATTTTTCGGAATTGTGTCCAGCGTCAAGTTATTTGTTGCGTCTAGATTCAAGTACTTTAACGTTTCGTGCCCCCCTTCGAAAAACATTATATTTTTACCCGTATCGATTATCCCATTTATTTTTTTAATGAAGTTAAAACCCACTATACCATCGAATATTGGTAAATTTTCTAGTATGTAAAATGTTTCAGTTCTGTTAAATACATTTACCACAGTTGAGTGGTCAATTCTGCTAGCTCCATGCACCGATTTTACTAGAAAGGGCCTTGAAAGTTTCTTTATACCTTTTAGATTCCTAATGTTTTTTAAATAACTTTTGGTAGATCCAGTATCCACCAAAAGTTTAATATTATTACCCCCTATTTTTCCTTCGATGTAGGGAAGGACTGAGTTACCCCTAAAAAATGTATCTCATCTTCGAAGGATATGTCTTGTCCGGTTTGGTTTTCCCGAAAATTGATAAGGTTTGATTCCTCCTCCCATGAGTGCTCCGGTTGCTCTTCATGCTCTAGATGATTTACGATTTGCCTATTCTGAAAAGTTGGTCCGGCTGTAGACCTGAGCGTACGCATACTGACATCAGAATCTAATGCCTGTGAATGGGGTAAATTATGGCTTTGGACATTTGGTGGCCGGCAGTCTACTCGAGAGTTCGATTGGGACTTGGAGTGAAATTGTCGTGGCTGAATAAAAGGTTGTCGCATTTGATTGCTAAAAGACGGGTTTCCCACTGGTGGTTTCGGATAAAACGGAGAGGGCGTTGGGTAAAACTGTTGTGGCTGAACATACTGCTGTTGTTGGACTTGACTGTGTGAAAGTGAGTTTCTAATTGGTGGTCTCTGGTAATAACTAGATGGCTGGATATTACGAACAGAAGCATTTAAGTTATGAAACCCTGGGTGCGTCTGCTGAAAATATCCCTGCTGCACGCTGCCGAGCCCGTTATTATAAATTGTTGCAAAACGATACCTATTTTGGTTTGTTTCTAATTCCTGCGCCATCGCCAAAGCAGTAGGCAGATCTACTGGTCTACATGCAAACAAGGTATCGCATAGGGGTTTATTGAGACCCGAAATAAAAACTCGGAGTGCATCCATCCTATATTTCTGGTTAAGAGACTGAATCAATGTAGAATCTCCCTCATAAGACATTATAACCTTGTTTATTATGGAGGTTAGTTTACTTTCAATGTCACTATAAAATTCAATTATAGGCCTTTGGCCTTGTCTTAAGGTTGAAAGTTCTTGCTCTAATGTGTAAATAGAAGTTTTATCAGAGTACGCAAAATCTAATCTATTAAGTATGGCATAGAAGTTCAAAACAGTATTGTAGCTACTTAAAACAGAGTCTGCCCTCCCTACAATTTTATTTCTTATTATGGCGACAGCCTGATAGTATTTGGAACTACCCTGATATCGCTCAAACAATTTGTGGGCTGTAACCGCGGCTTGACGCCAAGAAATATACCTAAAACCTTCGCCTTTAAACTCGGGGAGAGACTTAACAATGTCAAGCGGTTCGTCGCACTCTACACCTTCAGTGATTTCGATATCTTTGTATTCTTCTGCAGCAGATGGGGGTTGAAGAGCATCATTTCTTGCATTTAACTGGTCAACTACGTTCCGAAACTCTGATCGGGTCCGTTCTGTTGCCTGCGTAACAGCACTATTAACAATCGCCCGTAAAGCCTGTTCGTCCATGGTTTCCCGTTTTGTTTTTCCGTCGTTAATGTCAAGGCCTTGAAGTAGATTAATAGTCCTATCAATGTCTTCAATGGTTTTCCCAAGGCAGTTCATAAATAACTAATCTATAATCAGCACTATACGTCAAAGAGTTTAGAGTTTTTAGCCACGAAAAAGGAGAAAAATTACACCCGAAAATATTTTCGTATCATCTTATTCTTTATTGTTAATTAATAGCAAAGACGGGCTTCTAACTCAACGTAGGTAATTATTACTTTTTTTAAAATAAATTAAGTTTTGTTTAATTTAAATTTAGTTTTTAAGAAGAGAGAAAAATATATTTTTTTAATGTCCTCTTTTTGCAACTCTATTTTTTTTAATAATTTTTGATTTTGAATTTTTAGTCAAATATAATTTATATTTATAATAAAATAAAAATATCTATAAATATTTTTCTCCCTGCCGTTCACAATTTTAAATGTTAACTTAGTACTAATTTAATTTATAGTACGAAATATAATACCTTTATATTACTAAAAAAAATTTATGACCAATGGTGCTGGTTCCTATTTGGCTTAGCCTTTAAATTAGTTACCCCGATGCTGGTGGTTTGATTAAACGGTCAACTACTTCTACCTCTGGCTTGTTGGGCGATGGACAATGTTGGCGACAATGGTGTTGTTTGGGATTTGTTTTTATTTGGTTAAAAGAATTTGCTTAGTTTGTTAGAAGTCTCATGATATTTGGAATTTATTTAAACTATATTAATCTTCTTTTATATTAAAACAATTTTAATTTTGAACACGGTTTTGTTATTGTTGTGGTATTTTTTTTTTGGTTAATCACGTTGGGCGCCAATTAATTTTTAAGTGTGAATGGTCCATCCTGAGCAATAAAAGCCTTTTTATATTTGATTGAAGTTATATTTTAGTTTATTAAAGTTCTTTTTAATTTCTTATCACACTAATTTAAATTGAATTTAGTGATTCTAATTTTTAGCTCTTTCGTATTTTATTTCCTTCCACTATGTAGAATTTTAAAAGTATTCTTATTAAATTTAGTTTTTAATTTTAAAGGTATTCTTATTAAATTTAGTTTTTATTAGTCTAATTTAAATTGTTTTAAGTAGTTCAAATTTTAAGTTTTTATATTTTTACCTTTCTACTATGTAGATTTCTATGGCCTTTTATTAAATTTAATTTTAACTTTCTTTTGTCATTAACATTTACATTTCATAGTTTTAAATTTTATTTTACTTTAAGTTTATCTCTTCTATAATTTTATTTTACTTAAGTTTATCCTTTCCAATTTAATTTTAATATTTTTCTTCATTAGTTAAATTCTAATTTTAAATTTTTTCATTCACTTAAATTTTACACTTTTGCATTTTATTTTAAGTTCATTCTTTTTAAATTTAATTAATTTCCTTTAATAATTTCTACGATAGTTAGAAACTTTGTCTTTGCTTTAACGAGATCGAGATCTGACTGACTTTTATTTTCAATGAATAAAAAACAATGAATAATTTCTTTTACTATTGCTAAAGCAATAACGGATCATAAAATATCAATGAAAGAGAAGATCAATGAAAATGTTTGCGTAGTAACAAGAGTATGAATTAAAAAGTGAATAACTTATTTTACTATTGCTAAAGCAATAACGGATCATAAAATATCAATGAAAGAGAAGATCAATGAAAATATTTGCGTAGTAACAAGAGTAAGATTCGTATTTGCATTTTACTATCATCACATTAGACCGTTCCTTAACTTGTATAAACACAAAAAAGAAGCATAAAACGGTGTTTCTGTTATTTGTTTAAATTGTTTTGCTCACACGTATGTGAATATTTTCTATGTATTTATAACACTTTCTAACGCCTATAACTCCTAAAATACTGAATTTTAATAAAATGTACATTGTGCACTTCTACCAAAAAATATCTTTCGAATGATGTATAATTTGTTAATGTCCAATGAATAGTATAGTCGTTAAAGGGAACAAACGAAATAAACTTGCCTACTTATATACACATGTATATGATGATGATGATGATCTCTTACCTCTTTATGTGTTGATTCTGTGATTAACCCATTTTAGTCGACTGGGTATTTAAATACCCAAAAAAGTTAAAGTAGTAAAAAAATTCCTGAGTTGGCTTGATAAGAGATAATGACTGCAAGTTGCTTTTTTATTTAATACTAGAGATTGACTAATGTAAGAAAAATTAAAAAAAAATTTTTTTTAATTTTTACCTTTAGTTTGAGAATTGGAAAAATTGAGTTTTTTTGTTTGTCAAAAAATGATCAGAAAAATGGTTGTCAAATAAGGGATAATGCGAAAAATGAAAAACGCCTGCACATTCTAAGTAGCCTTAGGTGCAGCATTGTAATGTGAAAAAAATAAAAGCGATTTTTCAACCCACTGGGCCGTCACACCCTAAAAAGTGAAAATGGGTATTTAAATACCCAACCGTCCATAATAAGTTCTAAAATTAACTATTTTCTCTATATTGAAATAATTATTTCTGGCGTAAATAAAAGGCGAATTTATAGTTTTTAAATATATTTATAGAAAATTAGAGGTTATTTAGACTTTGCAATTTTAGATTTATCTGGTGTGACACTTCTATGGTAATCCAAGAAGCATGGTGCTGGATGCAAATTCGCCTGGCACTTCAAACAACCGTACTCTGTTTTGCCACCGCACTGCCGGCAGCGAAGACGTGCTGAGAGTTTTCCGATTAAATGATCGATGCGATCATATCTTACATCCATTTGTGCTCCGGAAATCATAATCTTACCGGCATTTTGGCGATTAAACTTCATCATTTTCATCTCGCATACTTCCACCCTAAAATCAAATTGAGACATTTGGGGTTTTTTTTCATATTTGCGACAAAGGCAATGCAGTTTCCATGCATTCACCATAGCCGCATCGAAAGCGTTTGTAACTAATGGCCAATACCACTTTTTGCCCCGAACTCGAATGCGATAATTGTTCATGGCGTTATCGAAAAGGTCCACACCTCCCATGTATTTATTATATTGGTTGACTAATTAGGGTTGTTCAATTGCAACCATTCTTCGTTGTTTTCGATCATATCGCCTTGCGCGAATCATTGGTGTATGACTTAAATAATTCGATAATAATGTTACGGCCTAAAAAAATAATAACGGAAGCAAATTAATTGATTAATTTCGTAAACAATTTTTGTGAATAACGTACCGAATTATCGTTCCAACGTACAGCAATTATAGAATTGTCCACATCAAAACAAAAGTCTGTAGTCCCACGGGGCTGTTTGCGCATTTTCTTGACGTCCATCAGTGGAGCATGATTAGTCCGATTTTCACGAACAGTTCCCAAGGCAAAAAATCCACCACCCGATAAACGTGTTAATAGTTTATGGCTTTAAAAAAAATTGTCAAACGTTACGGTATGCTTCGCAGGAACATCAAGATGAGAAAGAAGGGAAAGTACCACCCTTTCTCCTAATTGTAACTCCGAGTTATCCTGTTTCGTTGCGCCTGCGTATGGCATAAACTGAAACAAGTAGCCTTCGTCAGAAGCCAAACACCAATATTTGTAACCAAACCTAATTGGCTTTCCTTTGATGAACATTTTGCATGAATGTCTGCCATAGTAGGCTATCATTTGCTCATCAATAGAAAGATTATGGAAAATACTCCAAACTGAAGAAAACTTTTTGTTTATCAGGCTATTTAATGGTGACACTTTAGAAAATTTGTCGGTAGGATCTAGTGCCGAATTATCGCAGACATGAAACAATTGTTTGATACGTTTAAATCTATCTCTTGGCATACATTCTTTTATCATCACACACCCTAGTGATTCTCGGTTTGACCAGTAAGCATTTACTTGTGGTAACGTGTGGTAGCCTGTTATATATAAGACGCCCAAAAACGTTTTGATTTCCGTAGGTGTTGTTACAAATGATGGACAATTGTTTGCTGCAGCATACTTGTTGGTGGAATTCACTATAAAGTCCAACACCTCCTCATCAATAAACAATTCCCAAAGTTGCTGGGGACTCATTTCGCCAATCTGTACATATAGAGCTTTGTGTGATGTCTCCGTATCATCCAAAGGCTCCTTCTCAAACTTGTAATTATGCTTTCGAGACCATTTTGGTTTAATTCCCTTATCAATTTTACGTCTCTTCTTACCAACCTTACTAGAGGTCACTGGCAATTCATCATTCTCGTTTTCAGCAGATAGTATATCTTCATTCCATCTACTGAAACGTTCTATTTCGTAAGTCCCAGTAATCTCGTGAGGCAGATTTTGGTCGTCATTCAACACTTGTAAATTGTCATCCAACTCCTCCGTATCACTTATCTCGTCGACGTCATCGGGTGGTAATATAACAACATGAGTTGTATCTGATTCTCTTTCAAAATCTTCTTCCCCATCGGACCAGCTATCGAGAATTTCTTGTAATTCGGCAGTAGTACGTATTTTCTGATGACGATTCATTTTTGTATTGGTTATTTATAATTTTTTTTCGTATAAATTTATGTTTTTATGCACTTGTTTTATTGTAAAAAAAATTCTCTTGCTTTCACCTGTTCACTTTGCTTTACTAAAATAAACTACATGTAAAAAGTTCAACAAGTCTGAAAAAGGAGAAGCAAACTGGGAATCCCCGTTTTAAAAACAAACTACTAAGCTATAGAGTTCAAAGTTGGATTTACTTTTTACGGCGTAATTTTAAATTTTTGTAACGCTCTTCGAAACAACTCTGTACATTTTAAATGGCACAGTGGGGTGTACCGGAACTTTGAGTGGTAAAAAAATTAATAATTTTGTAAACAAATAAATTGCTTTTTATTTATACTGAAATAAGAAAAACAAAATTGCTTAAAAATATTTAAAAAAGTATATCGTTAAAGACGGTTGGGTATTAAAATACCCATGGCCTATCTCAGGAATTGGGAGAGGTAATTTTTTTTTTTTTACCAAGCAACTTCTATGGACCTCCAGGTAAAATTCTGAAAGTTTGGTCAAAATCGTACGAGCGGTCTATGAACCGTCTTTAATGGGTTAAATTTAATTTTCAGTGTGTTGAAGTTGAGGCTTTTTATATTGTGAAATCGAATTCCATCGGCTTAGATGATTTTGACACCAGGTTTGTAAAATTTATTTTACCTCGGATAGTTTGTTTCGTTACACATATTTTTAACAACATAATTATGACCAATATACTACCAATAATTTGGAAGTATGCTAAAATTGTTCCAATACCAAAAACCAATAACGAACATCGTCCGATAGCTATTATAACATATTCTAGTGAAGTATTCGAACGTTTATTATATAAACGTGTGAACGACAACCGACTGTTTGCTGATCGCCAATCTGCTTTCAGACCAACGCGTAGTTACATAAGCGCACTTACAGATGTTCTAGAAGAAATTCGTGCCAATTTAGACGGCAGCAAAATTTCTATATTGGTTCAATTAGGCTATTCTAATGTATTCAACAGCGTTCATCATTCCATTCTTTGCATGAAACTAATGAAATTTTTTGGGTTTTTGGCACTTACAGGTAGTTTGATTCAGTCCTATTTATCTGATAGAAGTCAATCTGTGGTGAATCATGAATTAACAGTAAATAGAGGGGTTCCACAGGGATCAATTCTTGGGGCCTTGTTATACTTAATGCATGCCAAAGATCTCCCGCAGCAACTGCGATACTCTTGTGTACAAGTGTATGCTGATGATGTTCACTTATACCTAAGTTGCACAAGGGACGTATTACTAACAGGCTTATATCACATAAATTTTGACTTAAATCAAATATTTTCCAGGGCATCTGCTTACGGATTGCGAATCAACCCGAGTAAATCAAAATGTTTTGTCCAAGAAAAGTATAAGAGTTGAGACAGATATGAATGTTGTTACTGGTGGCTCAAGAATTGAGATTGTGAATACAGTTTGATATCTTGGCGTTACGCTTAATAGCACCTTAACTTCATGTGGCCAACACAGCACTTAACAAATCGTAATATAAGAGTTCGTCTGGCTAAGGCATGGTGCCTGTAATTCCCTCGATGTAAGAAAAATTAACCCACTTAGCTCAACCGTCCTTTTAAAAGTACATACAAATTGAGAGAAAAGTTCCGCTATGCATGCCTATTTCTGTGCATTCTTCTTATAATTTTTTTGTTTATTCTTTGTTATGAAGCTTCTGAACTTGAAAACATCAGTTGATGAAAAAAGTTCATCTTGCTTTAATAGCATAGCGAGTGTTTTGTAAAAGGTGTTTTTGCTTTTAATATTGCGCAATGGAAAGAAACGTGTAAGTAAATCATATACGTCTAGTGATCTGTAATTTTGTTTTTAAATTATTTAGAGAAACATCGTAGTTGAACAACAAATAAATGTTAAGCGTGCGTAATGCTGTATTGCAGCGCTATGGTCGTTTTTGCCACTGCGTACTTTTAAAAGGACAGCGGCAATATATACTACCTTTTTTATAATTTTCGTGTTTTTTATACAGTAAGTCATACCGAAAGGCATTGAAACCAAACGAAATTTTGGTAGAAATTGATCAATGGAGTGCTGATGAGGTTTTATTGTACATCGCTCCCCCCGACAACGCTAATGCTGATGTATAAGACGAAGACAGTGGCGATGAAGATAATGTGTTCCACAATAATTTGCCAGGTGGACAGCTACGTGCCGAGGCAGAAATGGTGCATAAAGATGTACCTGAATACGAGAGCGATGGCGATGTGTTAAAGACTGGCAGCAAACGGATATGGTTCCTAGCCTACCAACATGTGAGGCATTTTCCGAATGCCAGCAAAGTCCAGATTCCATGGAAATATTTCTTAAACTTTTTGATGAAGTTATATTTAACTTGCTTGTTCAATACACATTAGAGGAAAAAAGTGGTATTTTGCGCTTATTTGTCATTGTATCGACATGGCGGAGCAAAATAGCTTGTTATTATATCGTTCGTATGGCGGAAATAAGAATCATTTGGCTTTTAGAAGAGTGATTGCAAACGGATTACAAGAATATTTTAAAAGAACCTCAAAGAGGGGTTCAAGCAAGTCCAGCGCCAACCTTTATATGTACTCGCGATTTGATGGACAGGGCACCTAGTACAACAGAAGGAAAAGAAAACTCGTTGCACATATTGCCATAAGAAGGCCAACTTTTTTGCAACAAGTATAATGTCGTATCACACTCCAACTTAAAACATAATCGTTTTTCCTTCTATTATTGAAAAAAAACAGCTGTACAAATTACATTTGTACAGTTCAAAATGTTTTTAATGTATGTCAAAATGTTTTTAATGAATTTAAATCTGAATTATTGTAGTTTTCTAATCTCTGTTAATCTTTAACTTTTCATGAATTATACTCACCTCGAATAAAATCGCAAGGTTGATGTAAGTTGACCGCACTGCAATATTAGTACTCGTCGCAAATTTTCCAATTGTCAATTGTAGCTAATTTTCGTTAACTTTATGCTGGCGCAACTTACCTTCGAGTTTGTAACTAGTACTTTAAATACTCTCTTTTCAACATCAGAGCGATCAACATCAACAGTTACCCAGCAGTGCGGACAGCTTAAGACCACCTTGCGATTTTCTCAAGAATTTATTTGTATCAAACCGTATGTATTTATGCCATAAAATAAAAATTGAATTGTAATAAACCCCATACTTGGAAAAAATTCTAAACCCTCTCTTTTCACTTCCTACCCTTAAATCACCCTATTATAATTACTCCTCTGGAGCAATTATAATAATAATTCTCCTTTAGATAACCCACCGTTTGAATCTCAACGGCCAGCTACCTAGACGAGGATTATTTTATACTGGTGTCAACCCATACACCAGTACATGGTCCTTCGACGTTCCAACCAACCAGTGGTCCAAAAGGAAATACAGACATCAGAACTGCAGGGTCTTGCTGAGTTGTAAAAAATAAGAAAAAACCATTGTCTCTTTAAGAAGCAGCAACAACAAAGGAATAAGTAAAGCACATAATTATGAGGTAAATGATATGTAGTTAGTAAAACAAGAGAATTAGTTGTGAAGTGATTAAGGAAGAGGCAGGAAGCCGACGGTATTGTGCTAAAACCCAAAATTTAAAACCGAATTTGAAACTATTGTGAAAAAACCGAAAATAGAAGAAATTAAAAAGGGAATATAAGTACCTATTGTGAAAAATTAGAGAAAAAACCAAAAAATCGTTATTGATTTGAAAAATAAATTAGGAAAAAGACCTAAACGGCATAATTATAGTGGAAAGAAGAAAAAAAAACGGATACCTATTTCAAATTAGTGAGGAAAATAAGTCTGGTAAATGGTGAAAAAACCCAAAATTTAGTGTAGATATTGTAAGTTAGAGGAAAGGGGTCGGGAAACGGCAAATAAAGTTAAAATCGGAAAAAAGAATTGTATGTGAAATAAATAGGTATACAGGAAAAAGTTAATTTGGTAAAGTGAATAACGGTCAAAAGAAAGGAAAAAAAATACCGGTTTCAAAGAAAAAAAAAAAAAATCCGAAAAAGTTGAAAAGATACCGTTTTCGAAGAAGAAAAAAACCAAGAAAGAGGAAAGATACCAATTTTGAAAAAACAACAAAATATAAAATTATTGTCAGTTATACATACATACATATGAGTGGATAGTGAAACATATGAGTATATACCTACATATAAACGGTGATTTGAAGTTGCACCAAAAGGAAAAAATTAGAACAACAATAGTAAGGAGAAATATAAGGTATTTAAAGAAAAATAATTTCAAAAACAAAATACACTTTGCAATACATACATACACTTTTCCGTACAAAGTAAAAAACATACAAACATATTAACACATGGTTAATATTGCATAATTTGCAAGTTGCATTACAAAGAGAAGGAAAAAAACAAACTTTAATACTTTTTCTTTGCTTGCTAATCTATTAACACTCACCCATATTTGTTTATCTAATCTACACACTTAAAGAGAAACCCAATTTAGTTTGCGGATCGCATTCTCTTAAAACCGCGATTTATGAGAATTCTCTCACAGGTTACTAAAAACCTTTAGCTCTTTTGAAACTTTAATCTGTTTAAGGGTTGAAAATTTTAACATGAAATGTAAATTACAAGTTTAAAACTTTAGTGTTGGAAAAAAAAGAAAACGGAGATATAAAGGGAAAAGAAGAATATTTTTTTAATAAAGAAACTTAAGGAATGTAATAGTTAATCAAAATTGGAAAAAGAAGAAGTGAAGTTGTTTCGAGATTGTGTCAGATGTGGGAAAAGTTAAGAGTTGAATTGAAATAATTTGAATAGGAATTTTTACATACATTGAGAACTAACTTTAGGTTCTCTTTATAACTCGAAAAAGGAAAAAACTCAGTTTCGGCAAAATTATTTTAGGCAAAACAAAATAAGAATATCAATTCTCTTGTTACTTTTTCATGTTAATAGATTTGGATTACGAAGTACACTTAACTTTTAAACAGCGTTACCGCAGTGATATTTTTTCTAAATTAAATTTTCGGTATTAAAGCACAAAAGTAAAACTTAAAGTTTCCTACTAACACATCTCATAGGAACATTTGTTATTTTTATATACCTATATTTTATTTATTAAATAACATAAAGTTATAGTAAATAAAGGTCGGGTTGAGCACCACCTTAAATGAATATATTGTTTATTAATAAAGAATTTTTTTTAAAATACCCTTTTTGTAACCCTTTTTGGAAATTTCCAACGGCAACGCTGCTTGGAAATAAAGAATTCATTATAATAAAAACTGGAAAAAAAATATTCTATTTTACCAGCCAAAAGAAAAAATAAATCGAAGATAAAATAAATAATTGTGTTTGGTCACTAAGGTTTAGTACATGAAAGATCCTATCAACATACATTCATATATAAATACAAAGGGAAAAAACCACCACCAAATGTGCCAAAGCATTATTTGCACAGTATTGTGCTCTTAAGATTTTTTTTTCTCAATTTTTTTTACATAATAGGCGACCGTAAAATTCTCAGTGAAAACATAAACAAATAAGTAGAATAATAAAACGGAACAAAGTAGGATTATTACCAACCAGAGACGGAAACTTCAATGGTACACGAATATTTTAAGTAGAACTTAATAACAAAATTTATTAACTAGCAAGTTGTATTGGGGGAAGTCAATGTAACTTGTTAAAGAAGCGTACTACTGGATACTCTTGATTTACCCTTTCAATTTTATAAATAACATAATACACTTATTTAAATATAACCAAAACCATCCACAATTTAAATATAAATATTTAGATTGTAATAACGTTTAATTTTTTTAATCAAAGTTAAATTAATTTACCCTTTTGTTCCATATTTTATTTGTGACGTTGGTTAATTGGAAAAAAAAATGTATCCATCCCTGTAAACATAAAGAAAAATTTTCACAAATAAAACTCAAACAGTGTTACCGCTGTGTATTTCACTGATATCCCGGATTAAAAAATTGACTAAGTACAGAGCTAACACGCAAAATTGTAATATAAATTGTGAATCTTTCTAATTAAGAAAAGTCAATTTTATTTATTGGTTTATTAAATTATTTAAAATTTCTTACGCTTTCGCTACGGAAAACAAAATAACGAGTAATTTATAATATTAAAGATTAAAAAGAAAGAAAACTTAAAATAAATTTACACTTAAATTTATTTGCAAATTTGAAAATAAAACAATTGTCCATACTGGTGCACATAAAAGGAAAAATATTGACACGATACTCAAACGGAGTTACCGTTGTGCATTTTACTAGAATCCCAGAAATATTGGTGATTATCCCACGGAATCAAATAATTCGGTTGATAATATAGCACACTACTAGTTTCCACAGTCCAAAAATAGATTCTTAATTATATTTGTTATTAACAGCAAAATTGTGAACCCGTCTTGCAATATTACAAGTATTGAATATATTGAGTTGTAAAACATTAAAGTAGCAATAGGCATTATATTCAGAGATTAGATAATTTTGCTATTTGTAAATAGAAATTTGTTTCGGCTTTAAGTCTAGCGGCAGTTAAAAGGGAAAGAAAATTTTTACGATATTTATGCAAATAGAAAATTTTCAAGAAATAAGATTTAATATTCAAAATATATAACTTAATTCTACAAGTAGAATACACGCTCTTACGAATCCCTGTAATTGCAAAGTTAAAATAATTTCCATCAAGTTTCATTAAAAACACCCCTATAAGAAAAATGACTTCCACTTCCACACCTACATCTTCCATTAGGGAAAAATTTGTGTTCGACTGTGAGCATCTGCTTCAGTTTTGTCATAAATTCAACAGTGCTCCTATTGAAAGTCATAGTGAGGCAATTCTTGAGGTGAAACTAAAAGATTTGGACTCAAGATGGCACAAGGTAGAATCCTCGTATGAGAAAGTGATGTTAGCTCAAAACGAGTTAGTTCCACCAGAATTTAAAGAAGAATCAAAATTGAGTTTTGATGCGTGTTCAGAGGCATTCTACCACTGCAACTCCCAAGCTCTTGAGCTTATGAAAGCTTTTGAAATAGATCGAACCCATTCTCAAGGATTCGAAGCGGCCCCACGATTCTCTTTGGGACGGCAATCTACTGCTCATAACATGGTGTCAGATACTGCTAATATTTTTCTAAAACTCCCACCCTGCGACACACAAGCTCACTCCCGTCACGAAATTATACCACCTCCGAAATAAAACGAGAGGCGAAGCTGGTGCTATTGTTCAGAGATATCCTCTTTCTCATGACAATTTTGATCTCGCCTGGCGGGCGCTAGAAACTCGGTATGAAAACAAACGAGTTTTGGTTGACAACCAAATAAAAATTCTGTTTGACATACCATCAGCCACAAAGGAAGATAGTGATTCTATCAGAAGAATCCAATCATCCGTAAATGA
Organism: Pollenia angustigena; assembly: GCA_930367215.1. Lineage (NCBI taxonomy): Eukaryota > Metazoa > Arthropoda > Insecta > Diptera > Polleniidae > Pollenia > Pollenia angustigena. The sequence continues at coordinate 99,319,641 of OV884059.1, read as the reverse complement.
CTCATTAGCAACCCTTAGAACCCTTGGTGTTGAAGTGAGTAGTTGGGACCCAATCTTGATTAGATTAATATCCACGAAACTCCCAGAAACCACACTCTCGCTTTGGGAACAATCCCTCACATCCCCCCGTGAGTTACCGAGTTGGAGTCAAATGTCTCAATTCCTAATTGATCGGTATGAAGTTGTAGAACGTCTTACGAGTATAAAAGGCTCAAAAGATTGCTTCACAATAACAAAATCACCACAGACTAATAAAGTACAAGCATATGCGTCTCAGGAGAGTTTAAGCTCTTCATCCTGCAAATTATGCAATGAAGTTCATTCATTACGAACATGCCCAAAGTTTCGGTCTTTCACGATACAACAAAGACTGGATTATGTTTTTAAGAACAAGTTTTGTAATAACTGTTTAGCCGCATCCCACCTTAAGGCACAGTGCGGAAGTAAACATACTTGTTTTCATTGTAAGAAACCCCATCACACGTTATTGCATATGAGGCAAAAAACTCATAACCCAACTCAAATACCAGAAAGTGCTCAGTATACGGAAATTCCTAACTCTCATAACAAAGTTTCTCGAAAATTCTCCACGCAAAACACTCAAGTAGTTCAAAATAAAACATCAGAAGAACTGCCTCAAACCTCAAGTAAAGTGCAGGCACATTGTGCTAGTAGTAAAGTGAATGTGTTATTGCGCACAGCATTGATTGAAATAGACCACAGAGGTGAGCTATTTACAGTCAGGGCATTAATTGATCCTGGCTCGCAACGTACTTTTCTGACTGAAAGAGTGAGGAATAGGCTTCAACTTCCATACGAAAAGTCGCACTTTGACGTCATTGGCATTGGTGGTCAATGACAATCAGCAAATAAAGAATGCGAATTTGTTTTATATGCCAAAAGATACAATCTGAGAATTCCCATAAAAGCAATTGTCTTACCAAAAGTCACGAAAAGACTTCCAGCTTACACTTTTAATAAACCTCTTTCCCCTGAACTTGCAAACTTAGATCTAGCAGACCCCACTTTCAATAAAGCATCTCAAATTGATCTTATTCTGGGGAATGATTACGAGCACTCAGTAAACATTGATGGCATTAAGAAAAATATCTGCGGTCAAACATCGGCGTATAATACCATTTTCGGATGGGTACTCAGTGGTCCAATTGAAACCCAAACAGTGCAAACCCTTACAACGACAGTGGCTCCCTCTGAGACTGCGGAGCTTAATGTACTTTTGAAAAGGTTTTGGGAGCAAGAAGAAGTCCCCATAGCTCGCACAAAATCAGCAGAAGATGAGTTCTGCGAAAAATTTTATACTCAGACCACTACGCGCGATGAAACTGGTAGATATATTGTTAGGCTACCCTTCAAGAAAGAATTTCCCGAGACAGTCTTTCTAGGATCATCAAGATTCATAGCCTTAGCCCAGTACTCTACCATGGAAAAAACACTGGCCAAAGATCCCGGCCTTCAAACACAATATAAGGAAGTTATAAATGAATACTTAACTCTTGACCACATGGAAGAAAGTCCATCAAATGAGATTATGTGCAAAGGTAAATATGGCTCATATTATCTACCACACCACGTGGTTATTCGACCAGAACACAAAACGACGAAACTCAGAGTCGTTTTCAATGCATCTAGAAAGTCTAAATCCCAATTCTCTCTAAATGACATTCTGTACACAGGCCCCACCCTACAAAACGATTTGATATCCATTATTCTCAACTGGAGAAAATATCAATACGTTTTCAGTGGCGATATACAGAAAATGTATCGCCAAATACTAGTACACCCTGATGACAGACCCTATCAGAGAATTTTATTCCAGCCACACTCGACTGGCCCTATTCAAGATTTTCAGCTCAAGACGGTAACTTTCGGGGTAAACTGTGCTCCCTTCCTGGCAATTCGGACCCTAATTCAACTTGCCTATGATTCCGAACTCGCACACCCTAAAGCAGCATCAATACTGCGCACAGAGACCTATGTCGATGACATTTTGACCGGAGGTTATACCGTAGAAGAAACCCTAGAAGCTCAAAATCAGCTGATCGAAGCCCTAAAATCAGCGGGATTTCCTCTTAAGAAGATTACCGCAAATAATCAAAAACTTTTATCCCATTTACCCAAAGAGGATCTGTATGATTCAGACTTCCTCCGTTTTCATGATACCAGCTCCACAAAAACCCTAGGTATAAAGTGGAATGCTCTAACAGACTCATTTACATACAGTTTTTCCCCATTTGAACATTCCACAAAAATAACCAAGCGCCATATTCTGTCATCAGTTGCGAAACTGTTTGATCCAGCGGGATGGATCACGCCAATAGTAATAAGGGCAAAAATTCTAATCCAACAATTATGGCAAGAAGGCCTAGATTGGGATGACGAAGTTTCTTATGAGTCACTGCAAACCTGGAACACTCTTGTACAGGATCTATCACAAGTTGAACTTGTTTCTATATCAAGATGGTTGCAGTATTTGCCCTCTGACACAATAGAAATTCACGGGTTCTCAGACGCTTCCAAAGCGGCATACTGTGCCACGGTATACATGCGTTGTGAAAACAGTAAAAACAATACGTTCTCTAATTTAATAGTAGCTAAAAGCAAAGTCGCCCCAATGCAGACAATTTCACTTCCACGGTTAGAGCTCACAGGCGCAGTCTTGCTTGCAAACCTAGTTAAGTACGTCATGACATCATTGAAGCTAGAACCAAAGCAAATATATTTATGGACAGACTCGTCTATAACGCTAGGTTGGCTGTCAAAGCCTCCCTCTGCATGGGAAACCTACGTCGCAAATAGAATCTCTCAGATTCACAGTTTGGTGCCAGATGCGACGTGGATACACGTCTCTTCTCATGATAATCCTGCCGATTTAGGAACAAGAGGCTGTAAACCTCAAGATTTGGTACACAATTCACTTTGGTGGCATGGACCATCATGGCTATCAAAACCCGCGTCTGAATGGCCTAAAAGAAACCCATTAAAAGTCACAAAACCCCCTGAAGTATCCCAAGTTCTGCATGTAGAGGTGCAGAATGATCAGATTTTAGACAGATTCTCGTCCTATAGCAAAGGCCTAAGAGTTGTATGCTATATTTTTCGATTTTTCAATAAATGTATTAGAAAGATTCGAGCAGGCGTTCATATAACTATTGAAAACAGCATAACACAACCAGAAATGAAGTTTGCGAAAGACAGACTTATTATCTTAGCTCAATCCCAATTTTTTCGAGATGAATATCAATGCCTAAAGAGCAATAAAGGCCTATCTAACAAAAGCTCATTAAGGTCTCTAAACCCATTTCTAGATGAAAACTCAATTATTCGAGCAAATGGAAGATTATCTCAAGCGTCTCTTCCATATAATGAACGGTATCCGATAATACTACCAGGTAAATCACGGTTTTGTTATTTGTATCTAGTACAATTGCACCAATTTCTTGTTCACGCAGAGTGCAGCCAGATGTGTAGAATGGTACAAATGGAGTTTTATATTTGCAGACTCAAACCTCGAGTGAAAAGTATAATACGGCAGTGCAAAACCTGTATAATTTATAAACAAACAGCCGGTTCCCAAATCATGGCTCCCTTACCTGCTGAAAGATGTAGTTTATCGCTACCATTTTAGGTAACCGGAATAGACTTTGCCGGCCCATTCGAAATCAAAACCTCAAATCTACGAAAATCTCCATCAGTGAAAGGATACGTTAGTGTCTTCGTTTGCTTCAGCACAAAGGCAATTCACTTAGAAGCATGCTCTGACCTCTCCTCAGCGGCTTTTCAAGCGGCATTTTCCCGCTTCGTTGGGAGGCGGGGGCTACCCCAATGGGTTATAACAGACAACGGAAGAAATTTCCTGGGGGCCAGTAGGAAACTCGAGCAAGAGTTTTCAGACTTTTTAGAAGACACTTCACAAGAGATAGCTCAAAAATACGTTGCTCACGGATTCGAGTGGAAGCTTATTCCCCCTTACGCACCACACATGGGCGGCCTTTGGGAGGCTGCAGTGAAAAGCTTTAAATTTCACCTTAAACGTATCGCGGGCGCTCAAAGGTTCACTTTCGAGGAATTTTCTACTATTTTAGCCAGAATAGAAGGAGTCCTTAATTCCCGGCCTATCTCGGCTCTATCCGAAGATCCTTCAGATCTAACGGCCTTAACTCCCGGACACTTTTTACGGGGAGCACCCCTAATGGCATTTCCAGAGCAAAATTACGAAAATATATCTTTAATCAATAGGTGGGAAAAAATAAAAGCCCTCCACCATCAGCTGGCCAGGCGATGGAAAGAGGAGTATCTTAGGTCGTTTCACAAAATATACAAGTGGAGAAATTACGTCCCGAATCTTCAGGTGGGAGATCTAGTAGTGGTCATGGACGACCTTCAGCCTCCCCACGAGTGGCGTTTAGGGAGGGTTGATAAAACCTTCCCCGGTCCAGACAATAACGTACGTATCGCGGACGTACGCACGGCTGCTGGAGTAATAACGCGTCCAATCGCAAAGTTGTGCTACCTCCCGTGCTTGGGCAACGAGCCTGAAAAATCATAATTTACACCCCACACTCATTATAAATAATTACACTTGTCATACCCCTTATAACTAACCACTTTACACATTTAACCCATTATATTTTATCCAAATTACTAACACTCATAATTTCTGGTTTCCTATTGTTTAATTTTCCACAGGTCAGATCGACGATCATCCACAGCTCGGCAAAGCCGTACCAGAAACAGCACCATCAACAATCGTTTAAGACGTCAACAGCCTGGCATCTTTAAATGCAACGTGTGCAACAGATACCACCCCTTAAAGGTCTGCCGTAAATTTTTGAGAATCGACGTAGAAGCGAGAAAGGACGTAGTGGAGCGACATAAGTATTGTCGAAACTGTTTGGCCAAGAGTCATACCATCAGGTCTTGCACGTCTATGGACTCGTGCAGAAAGTGTGGTGAACTACACCACACCCTTTTACACCCAAGTCGACGCCGCACGGTACGTGACAGAAGTCACCAGTCCAACAGGCGATCACGTCCTACACAACAAACGACAAATATAACCACAGAAAGGCACCGAACCTCCGAAGCACCGCAGATAACCACCAAGCCACGTAGTCAGCCAGCAGCGGTTACCACCCCGAATACAAAAATCTTAGCTGAAGCCATAAGGTCGATAGCTCAAGTGCTCTGTGCAACAAATGCTTCATCATCCACTTCCTAATTTAGAGGCGGCGGCATGTACAAATTACATTTGTACAGTTCAAAATGTTTTTAATGTATGTCAAAATGTTTTGAATGAATTTAAATCTGAATTATTGTAGTTTTCTAATTTCTGTTAATCTTTAACTTTTCATGAATTATACTCACCTCGAATAAAATCGCAAGGTTGATGTAAGTTGACCGCACTGCAATATTAGTACTCGTCGCAAATTTTCCAATTGTCAATTGTAGCTAATTTTCGTTAACTTTATGCTGGCGCAACTTACCTTCGGGTTTGTAACTAGTACTTTAAATACTCTCTTGTCAACATCAGAGCGATCAACATCAACAGTTACCCAGCAGTGCGGACAGCTTACGACCACCTTGCGATTTTTTCAAGAATTTATTTGTATCAAACCGTATGTATTTATGCCATAAAAAAAAATTGAATTGTAATAAACCCCATACTTGGAAAAAATTCTAAACCCTCTCTTTTCACTTCCTACCCTTAAATCACCCTATTATAATTACTCCTCTGGAGCAATTATAATAATAATTCTCCTTTAGATAACCCACCGTTTGAATCTCAACGGCCAGCTACCTAGACGAGGATTATTTTATACTGGTGTCAACCCATACACCAGTACACAGCAATTTCGTTATTTTAAAATAAAAACAAAGTACAAATTAAAAATAATTTAAGTAGGGTATTTAGCTACCGTCCCTTTAAAAGGACGTCCGATATCGGCTTAACCCTTCTGCACTCCTTGGGTCAATTTGACCCAATTTTGGTTTTCAAACGCAAAATTTGTCCCTTTAAATATAAGATATGGACGTGAAACTTCAATTTATCCATTACAGGGACAAAAATTATAAATTTAAATGAAAATAATAAAATTTTAGTTTTTCCTTCCCCCTCCAAAAAACACGATTTACACACATTTAATATCCTTTGGGTCAATATGACCCAACATGCGATATTGCAAGTTTAGTTCCACTTTAAAATTTGTCTTCTATTGAATTGAGTTCATCTTCATTCAGAATCATCGATCAATAATTTTTTCGGTCAAATAATCAATAGAATCGCTTTTGTTTTTATTACACTTAAATATGAAATGCTGTTAACATTTTATTGTTGGGTCATATTGACCCAAAGGATCATAGGAAGGGCACATATCCAAGGGATGCAGAAGGGTTAACTATAGATTTTAAGAAAAATAGTTGTTTAATAAAAAATGTTTAAATAGCTATGAAGATTTAAAATTCAAAATAAAAGTTGAAAATTTCAAAAAAAAAATTATTTCCGGCGCTATCTGGGTTAACATTACTAAAAAAACATTGTCCGTTATACTTATAGCCTAAGGAGGTATGATAGAATATCATCATATTCTCGCCGGCTTACTAGCATTTCTTTGGGCGATATTTCCTACAGCCGCATTAAAATCTCATCACAAGTAAAAATATCGAATTTTATAAATCCATTTTAGGGAATCCACTCTCGTTCTGTGATAAATGGATGTGAAAAGAACTTTCATTTTAGTTTTCGCAACTGCTTTTCACTTTATTTAAAAAAAAAAAAAACTCTTTTCTGATTCTCGTTGTAATTTTAATTAAAGGGTTTCATTCCATATGTGGCTACGAAATTTTTGCCACTATGCTAAGAAAATTTGAAAACAAGTGTCAAACCAGAAAAAAGAATATGACTGTATTAACAATTTTATTTTATTTATTCCATAAAAATCGCTATGCTACTTTTTCCATGCTTTTCACTTAAAAATAATTTGTGTAGAAAAATCTTTTAAAAAAGAAAGTTTAATACACCGTTTGACAAAACAATAATCGCTTGTGCTGTAAAATGATGAAACCATTTTGTATAATAATATTTTGATATTGGCTTTAATTTTTGCATTGAACGGGAATAAAAAGTATTATGAAAATCTAAAGAAACTTTTCATTTAAACGTTTCACAGAAATGGAGTAAATTTAACAGTTGTTATGGTAAAGGTTAATGACAACTAAAATAAGAAATATATAAAGTGGTTATAATTTATGAACTATCAAAACAGGAACGTTTGTAAAATTTGTTTTATTTAAATTTTACTCCAATTCAATTTATAAAACAATGATTGATTTTCTTAACATATTTTGCATATAACAACTCCAGTATAAATACAAATAGAGAAACACACATACCGAATAAAAATAAAAGAAATAAAATCTTAAAATAATTAAAATCTAATAGCACATCGCTGCTTTCAGCTTCACTAAAGAAACGAATTTCTCCACTTAGAATGCCATCGAAGTTAGTATCTTCCATAAATTTAGCAAGAATACCAGATTCCATTATATATTTCAAATAACGATTGAATAACTGAAGATAAGGCAAGTCTCGACGTGCGGTAAAATACTCCTGCATTATCAAGATGGCTTCATTGATTTTATACAAACGAGGAACTTTTAGATAACGCTGCTGAAAGAATATGAAATCCACTTTATTTTCTAAGCCCATCAGCATATATGAATTATTCAGCTCATTGTGGGCTTGAAACGCTTCGCTTACACCAACAATTTTTGTCTTTTTAACTACAAATTCTCGTATATCAAGTGTTTTGTCTATATAATTATAATTATCTTGAGTTGTTAGAAATTGGTGTGAAGTTTTGTTTAGATCCTCCAATTTTTCTATTTTCGCTTCATAAATATCTTGCACGAAAAGGGTGGATAATTTGGCCAAATACAAATTGGTCAAAATGAAACCATTAATAAACATCAGAAAATAAACCAGCTTGTGCATAAAAGTTTTGACTCTACAATTTGAGTGATATTGACAGATGAACACGGCCAGAACATACAAAGCAGATTTGCTAAGATCTCTGTCAATCGTATAGTGTTGCCGGTAGTCAATAAAAGAAACTGCCAAAACACAAAATAACAGCAGCAGCAGAATACAGATCCTGGTCGCAACAGTGTAGGGATGTAGAAAATATTCAGTTCTGGACAGGGGTGCGGGATAAGGTACCATAACAATCATTTTCACATTCCACAAAACATCGCTACTACTACCAGCCAAACGATCGTAAAAAAACATTCCAAAAGGCACAATATCAAAAGATTTGTTATTCGCACCCTGTGTTAGTTTCTCATAATCAAAGCTCATATTATAGCCTTGAATATCCATCAATCGGAAGTTATGGTATTGTGCAAAAATTGTAAGCATTTTATATAAATATCCAGTAGTTATTGTTTTTCCAGAACGGTCTCGAAAAGAATAGCAACGTGGAGGAACTGAAATAATGGGTACTTTTAAGGGATATTGTTGAAAATCTTGTACTTCTTTTTTATCGATATACTCTGTTAGATGTCTGATACGATAAATTGTTATGTTGGGCACTGGTTGGTAACTAAATAATCCTTCATCTGTGTAATACAAAACATTCGTATAAGCAGAAAACCAATTTTTGTCTGCTAAGCTCAACAAGTCTGTCATGCTGGCTTCCGGCATTATCCATAAAATATGGCTAAATTGTGAATGTTTTAAAAGTTCTTCGACGATTTCATAAACATTATTTAAAGATGAAAATTGTAAATAAACTATAGTGAGAACATGGTCGCTATATAATGTCTTGATGTTTGTGTCTAATTTCTTAGTTATTAACAGTACTGGTAAACTCAATGATTTCAGCGCATCTTCCATTTCATGTCTATATTCTAGGCTGACCACAGCATTCCATTTTATGTCGAGTTTCTGATTTAGTTCATTAATGATGCGTAAAGGAAAGTAAGGTTCATTTCTATTTTCAAGTGGAGTTAATTTAGCAATGGAAATTCTTACAATTAGAAATAAAATAATGAATTTGTAAAATTGCGTTTTTATATTCATACTTTTTGGGAATTCATTTCTTTTAAACCTCTTTACTGTTTGCAAATAAAACTTTTTTAGTGCTTGAGACTTTAAAAAATTTAAATGACTTGAGTGACCCCTTCTGCTTTGTTAAAGATGAAAATTTTAAATTCAAAGTCGGTTTTATGCTCTCCTTTTTTTGTTTTTGCTAGCGAATGCACCTTTTTTGAGTTACAGTTTCTGGTTTTGGGTTCACAATTTTATTTTGGTTTTTGTATTTAAATTTTGTTGAAATTGTTTTTTTCTACTTTTTTTTAAATTTTTTCTATTTTGTTTTCTGTTTCTGTAATTGTTGTTCACTTGTTCACTGTTTTGAATTGACTGTGTTCAAAATATTATTTTTATTTAATTTTATAAGAGTCCTTTATGTTAAGGAAGTTTCGTAATGTTACAATTTGGCAATTAAAACTAATACAATGTATTTACAACAATTAAACAGTATTAATATGTACAACAATTTCACTTAAATAATACAATGTTTACATATATAAAAATGTTATTATTTTGCATTGTCGTCGTGAGTTGTAGTGGTCATGTGTAAATATTCCGGCCCCCAGACATCGTGAAATATTAGGCTCTTCAAGGCGTCCCGCAAATAAAAATTCACCTTTAAAACGCAGTTGTCAGCAGTGTGGTTCGAAAAATATGTTGAGCCAATCGCCTGTTGTGATTAAACACTAAAAGTAACCCTTTTAATTTTTTATTGATTGCGTCGCCATTTGTAGATTGATCATAGCCAAGGAAACCGGAAATATGCACTAAAAAACAGTTTATACGCGTTTAGTATGCGTGAAAACATGCTCTAAAAATTGGAAAAAATATGCATTAGGAAAACCAATATGCCTCATTAGATAGCAAACATTCAATAATTAACAAGTTAGAGTGCTATATTCGGCTGTGCCGAATCTTTGATACCCTCCACCGACAGTTCGAATGTTTTAGGAGAAATATCTGTATGATGTCTATTTTATTATTATAATCTTTATAAAAACAGACATCTGCATTAAAATTGGTTGCAGTTTAAACCTATATTAAATTATTGACCGACAATCAGAAAGTTGTATGCTTTTTTCAGCAATTTTAAATAGTTTGAGTAAAATATCATGATTCGTAACAGCTTAAGCCGAACTTAAGTGATTTTCAGGAGGGCAACTTATATTGGAGCCATGGTAACCAATGAACCAATCATCCCAAAATTCTGCAGAAAAAACATAAATTTCAATACAGCGGAGCAATTAGTTTTAGCGTTTTCAGTGAATTTGAGAAGGCTGCTAAAATGAGATCTAAGGTAAATTACATACCGTATATCACAAAATTCCTTATAATTTTTTCTGACCACATAAATCTTAGCTGGAAAAAAGTTTACCGCAATATCTATATCTGCTACGGTTTTAGGCGTATTTAAATATTTTACCAGAGTGGGCTTTATATGGAGCCTAGGGTAAATTATGGACCGTTCTTCACGAAACTTTACAGTGTCATTTCTAGTTCTATTAAACTGTGACGTGCCAAAATTTGTCATGATAGCATCGTAAATTACGGTTTTAGGCGTACTAAACTTTTTTCCGGCAGTAGGGTTTATATGGGGCCTATTGTAAATTATGGAACGTTCTTCACAAAATTTAATAGTCTTATTTCTAGTTCAATAAAACTGTGATGTACCAAATTTTGTTATGGTAGCGTTATTTTTTACGTTTTTAGGTGTACTAAACCGTTATCCGGAAGTAGGTTTTATATGGGGCCTAGGATAAATTATGGACCGATTTTCACGAAATTTCACTGTCATTTCTTGTCCCATTAAACTGTGCAAGCCAAACTTTTTTATGAAAGCATTGTTAATTACTCTTTTCCGGGAGTAGGGCTTATATGTGGATGTAGGGTTTATATGGGGCCTAGGGTAAATTATGAACCGATCTTCACGAAATTTCACAGCCTTATTTCCAGTCCTATAAAATTTTGATGTACCAAATGTCGTTGTAATAGCTTTGTTTTACGGTTTTAGGCGTACTTAACTATTTTCCGGAAGTAGGGTTAATATGGGGCCTATGGTAAATTAGGACCCATCTTCACCAAATTTCACAGTCTTATTTCTATTCCACTTAAACTTTGATGTACCAAATTTGTTATGATAGCATTATTTTTTGCGGTTTTAGGCGTACTAAACTGTTTTCCGGGAGTAGTGTTTATATGAGGCTTAGGGTAAATTATGTATGGATCTTCACGAAATTTTACAGCGTGATTTCCAGTCAAATAAAACAAATTTTTGCAAAATCTTATATCATTCTGTGCAATACTCCACCATTTATGTTAGTTTTTGTAACAAAATTAACAATTTTTTTTAGGTGGTGTTTCAACATTTTGATTCATAGATCCTACTGAACCGATTTTGATTTCAATTCCAAACTGCTTAGGATAACTACAAGCAATTTGACACCAAGTTTTTTTATTTCTTTTGAGTTTTTCGAAAGTGAGCGTGTTTTCAACAGACGGACAGACAGACGGACATGGCTAAATCGACTTAGAATTGCTCAAGGACCCATAATATACATATATACTTTTTGGGGTCTGAGATGAATAATAAAAAAGTTTCACACGGAAGGACAAACTTAGTATACCCTTTTCACAACTAATTGTGGTGGAGGGTATAAAAAGAACATATTAGCGTAAAATAAGCAAGCAAAAAGTATTGTGGGTCAAGTTTACGCATGTGGTACCTTACACCACTGTTTTTACAGACACATTTTTGCGTGTTCCCAATTTGGGACTCATGTGCAGTAATGGACCAACCAGACATATATTATGTTATGAGGTTTAAACTATTATAAGAGTTATTAATTTATTTATTATTATATTATACGTCTTCGGAATTTTTATTTTTATTTAAAAAAAATAATTGATTTCAAAATTATACACATAAAAATATCATTCATAATTAACAATAATACTACTTAGTGTTAGGAAGTAATCCACGAGGACAAAACAACAGGAATTGTTTTTGGACCAACTCAATGGCATTGGAATGGATTTTAAAATAGGATCCCAATATTATCGATCCATATTCAAGAATAGGTCGAATTAGTGCCATGAATAACGTTTTACCAATATACGGATCATTAAACTCTTTATCCCAACGTTTTATATAACCCAGTTTTCCCCTTGATATATTTATTATAAATGTTATATGCAGAGTAAAACTCAATTTAGGGTCAAGATCTTGCAACCTGTCAACTTATTTCACTTTATAATCACACAGAAAAAAATCGGCAGCAATCGGGTTATTTCTAACAAAGCGCATTGATTCACATTTTTCTAAATTGCGCTTCATAAAGTTGATGTTTCACCGTTCATACAATAAGTTTAAATCCTTTTGAAGTCGATGGTGGTCTAAAAGTTGGTTAAAGGTTACATAAACTTTGACATCATCAGCAAACATTAAAATATTCATTAATACCCACAGAAAACAAATTGGTTGGGAAACGGTTGCAGTAATAAAATATTGATCAAGAAATATAATTTATTATTGCAACTATTAAAAATGTACAGTTCTAACTGATTTTTAATTCTCTTGATTATTAAAACGTTATTCTAACTGAAATATGATTCCTTCAATTCTTTAATTAGTTATGATAACTAATCTAATTTAGTTCTAAAAGTTAGTACAAATGGTTAGAATCACAATCGAATTTAATACAGGGTACTTCTGAATATTGGTCTTTGTAATTCATAATTTCAATAAATTCAATTTCGTCAATAAATTTTGTAGTATAAATGTTAATTCATTTATTGCAGCTAATTATCGATTGTAAGTATAGTTTCAATTCGAGTGCAACAAATGAAAATATAATTATTTGGTATTCTATATTTCTGTCAGAACATTAAATATAATAAAATAATTTTAATTTTATATTAAAATAAATAAGTTTGCGCTCAAAAACGGAAAATGTGCAAAAACTTAATAAATAGGGGTAAGTAGTTTACGTATTTTTATAATTATGTACAAATGCACGTAGATATGTGCATATGTATGTATTATATTTCCTATAAATACATCATAAATGTACCCAGCTAGCATTTTCAATCGAAAGAATCTACTGGGAATCTCATGAAGAGCATTAATCGACGACGAGCGCAATTTTTAATCGTAAAAGATTCCTCGCACGGGAGAAACTCTTACACAAGCTGATTCCTCTCTCGGGTCATTGCCGCCAGCCTCAACACTTGCAGCAAGGACGCATTGTGTGTCGGTATTTGATACACGAACTCAAACTTTTATTTACTATTAATCATACGCATAAGTGTTTGTCTTTGAATCAGGAACGATCATTCATATTAAAAAATTAATCATACGCTCTGGTGGCTGTCTTTGAATTAGAAACTCTTTTTAATGTTAATCTAACCCTCTAGTCAGTGATGTTACATACTTTTTTGAAAAGTCCGTAGAAGGATACAAAATATATTTAGTTTTGTCGCCTTTTTGAAAAGTCCCTAAATTTTTATGATTTTAAAAAATCTGCGTTTCTTTTCTCTACGACCATCTATTTAGAAGACATTCTTCCGAATATGGATTTTTCCTAACGTATAACATAACTGCCTCTAGTGTATGTCTGTCTGTCTCTCCTTGAAACAGGAACTCTCTCTCCTACTTAATAGTGATCATACGCCCTTTTGTCTGTCTTTAAAACTGGAACTCTCTCTTTAAATTAATATTCATCTTACGTCACAGTGTCTGCTTGTCTTTAAAACAGAAATGCAATCTCTTTTTGCACCGCCATACGATTTTACTGAAGACATCTGAAATTATTTTTTAGTTCAGAAGTACATTTAGTATACCAAACGCCTTTTCATAAAATTCAAAAACTTTAGAGGCCCATATTTCGGGAACCCAAGCTAACTTTTCAAAACCCTTTGACAGATTTGCTCTTTCAATATTCCAGTTTCATTTCGCATTGCAAGTATTGAGGCTGGTTTGGTTTTTTGTTGCACAGTACATTGATCGTAGGCGAATTCGTTTGAGATTTCTGCAAAGATTTTCTAATGAGGCTTTCAAAAAGCACATCAAGAATTTTATGAGAGTCTTGTAGGAACTCCCTTGCAATTTGTAGAATGCTGAGCCACCTAAACAAGAGCATCAAGCTTCTTTTTCATACAATTTATACGAAACAAACCTTTAGATCAGGAATTCAACAACAATCCTGTTGGAAAATCTTATTTGGCAGATCCTTACGTCGGCTTGTTTAAATAACAACAAGTGAATTTTCATGTTTTAAAAACGCTCTTATTTAGGTAGCTCAGTAATTGTTATATGACTCATAAGGTTCATTCCAAGATTAAAAGACAAGCGTGTCAGAAAATTTATAAAAAACTAATAAATAAAAAATTTAGATGTTTTTATTATTGTTACTCATCAGATAATCATCAGAAGATTCTTTGAAGAGTTAGACAATCGTCTAACAAACATCCGATGCTATCTGGGCAATATCTTAGACATATATACAATCCATATACATGTACATATTGTTTATATTTTGCTCCGCGTGTACATTGGTCAAACCAATATGTTATAAGTACATTATATGAAAATCGCTCAGTTTTTTAGTGATTTTCATATTAATTTACAGCTTCAATCACTGTTCGTATTGTAAAAACCACATGTTAATTATTCTGTTTTACTTCAGACACTAGAACAAGATGACATTGATGAAGGAAATTGCATTGAGTTGAAGCCCAAGACTGTTTTTGTTGGTGCATTAAGGGATAAGCTGTACACCTTTGGAAATCCGTTGGATGATGTGGAAAGCTGCAAGTATATGTTTATATAAAATTAAATAATTTGTAAACCATACATAAAAATATTAAAAAATAAATATACTTACAAAACATGGAGTTTAATGGAATTATTTTGATTTTCTATCTAATATAACGGGAAAATGGTTTATGTAACCGGTTAAAAAATTTATTGATAAAGACAATCAAATCTTTTGTTATGAACACCAATTATGTGTTTATTCAATTGCATCTATCACATATTCGGGTGTTAGCATATTATTGTTTTCTAAAAACCATACTAACAACTTACAATATCTGTTGTTATAACTGAAAGTGTACTAAAATACAATTGTTGCTATCGAAAATATTATGCTAAGCATCGAAATTTTTAGTAATTATAACCGATTTGTGTGATAGTACATGCAACCGACGAAATTCGATTGGCGCCAAATTCGGTTGTGATCACGAATCTGTTTTCTCTGTAAACGATCTTGAAAGTGGTATTGCGCATTTTTTATACGTTTTAAGCCATTCTGTTGTCAACGCATAGCGGCTAAACTTCTTTGTTTAACGTAAACATAAAACCTATGCCACAAAAAAAAATATTTCGTGATACAGCAAAATAAATTTTACTATGATCTAAACGATTGAAGTATTCTTCAGAATTGTTACCTCTCAACTGATGGATAGCCGAGATTGCAAATACATTCCTACCGAACTGGAAGATGGAAAAACTAGACTATGCAGATTAAAACCATTAGAAAGCCAATAAAGAGAATGTGAAAAAATGCAATGTATATTTACATCCAAAAAGTTTTGAAGCGTGACATAAAAAGTAGTTTTTTTATACAATACGAAAACTATACTTTTTATATTTTATGAAATCGAAAGAAACCTGTCTTAAAATATGTTTTATGCAATTAAAATAATTTTTTTTTTAAATTACAGAGTAAAAAAAAATTATGTTGAATAGCGGCCAACGTTCGCGCTTGCGAAAACCGGGTTCCGACGGCCCCAGTAGGGCTAGCTGAATTTCGTGAACGGATTTTAAATCAGGAACCCTAAATAAGATAAGAACTAAAATTTCATTGAAATCGGACTACTTTTATGTTTCGCGGCCGGAAATGGGTTAAAGCAACGAACTGTAGCCAGATCAAAAATGATTTAAAGTTTTCCTATACAAATACAAATATTCAGTTGATAGTTATATCGATAGTGAAATCCGAACTACCGTTAAATATCGATAGTGGAAAGTATATGTAGATAGTATCTCATCACTAATAAGCACATTATTTTAGATGACAGTTTTTTAAAAATGGTGTCATTTAATTTTTTTATTTTTTAAATTATTATATTTTTATAACAACTGAAATAAATTTCAATAGCTGAATAGAAAACGAAAAAAACCATAAACATAATATTATAAACTAAACTTAACGTTTAAACGAAAATATCATTTCTTTTTCATAATTTATATTTATTATACTAACCATTTTTTTCGTTTGTGCCTCTATAAAATTAATTTTTACTTTTTAAGCATTTTTAGAATAATTTTATTCCCTCAATATTTCACATACTTTTTGCTTAACCTTTGGTTAACATTTTTTTTTCTTCATTATTTATATATTGAATCTTCATATATTAAATATGAACTAACAATAATTAATCAAATCTTAACCTAATACGTTATTTTTTGTCCTGCCAGTGCCAGACAAAAATTTTCTTCATCGCGGGTTTTGTTCACTTTTATAGGTGTTTATCGCTCATCTAATTGAATAAGTGCTGCACTGTCTTTTCGTCTTATTTCGTGCTAGTGGGTTCGGGTGCAATTCGAGCCTTTTTAAGTTTTTTACTGAATATTTCGTAATCATAGTTTTAACTAATGGAACATTAAGATCCTTGTGAATATTTGAGTTTTTATTCGAAGTAGTTTATTTTGGCGCCTTTGAATTTTTCCGATATTAGAGGCCGAGGCAGTGCCCCATAACTGAATTCCATAGCACCAGATTGGCTTTAAGATGGAGTTGTAAAGAAGAAGTTGGCAGTCGAGACTAAGGACAGAGTTTCTTCCAATAAGCCAATGAATTTTAATGGCTTTTATTTTCATTTGAGTTAATTTTGCTTCAATATGGCTTTTCCAGGTTAAACGGCGATCTAGATGAATACCGAGGTATTTTACATGCGAATTTTGAGGTATTATTTGATTATTGATTTTAATAGGGGGGCATGATTCCCGACGTAAGGTGAATGTTATATGTACGCATTTTTGCTCATTGACCTCTATCCTCCATTGCTTTAACCATAGTTCGAGTTGAAATATATGATCCTGTAGGTACCGAGATGCTTCTTGACGGTTTTCGTGCACCCTAAAAAAAGCTGTATCATCAGCAAATGTTGAAGTTTGTGTGTAGTTGTTTGTTGGCATATCCGAGGTATATATTAAGTATAAAAGTGGGCCCAGGATGCTTCCCTGAGGGACTCCAGCGTCAATTTGCTGAGGAGAGCTTAAATAATAACCTTCTTTAATAATAAATTTTCGACCGACTAAGTAGCTTTCTAACAGCTTGTGTGTGTTTACCGGTAAGTTGAGCTTCAATTTATGTAATAAGCCTTCATGTCAGACTTTATCAAAAGCTTGAGAAACATCGATGAAGAGAGCGGAACAATATTTTTTTTCTTCAAAGGCTTTTCTTATTGCGTTTACTATACGATGGGTTTGCTCGATTGTGCTGTGTTCTCTTCTAAAGCCGAATTGGTGGTTAGGAATACATCTATTTTCATTTAAAATTGTGGTTAATTTTGACGCTAACAGCTTCTCAAACAGCTTTGATATATTAGAAAGTAAGCTTATAGGCCTATATGACTCAACTTTTGTGTGATCCTTTCCAGGTTTAGGTATCATGGTGACTAAGGAGACCTTCCACTTTTGAGGATAGTATTCAAGGCGTAAAATAGCATTAAAAATTAAAAGAATAATTTTCTTTGCTATGCTGGGTAGCTCCAAAAGCATTTTCTTGCTGATCTTATCCAAACCAGGAGCCTTCTTGGGGTTTAAATCACAAATAGCCTTTTCGATTTCTCTTATCTCAAATCTTAGCGGAACAGCTGCTCTAGCAGCAACAGGTGGTAACTCGACCGCAATATCGTGACATATATTTGGGGTAAATACGTTTTTTAAATGATTGACAAGCAGATTTCCTTTTTCAACATCATTTCTTGCCCAACTTCCATTAAAGTTTCTTAATGGTGGCTTAGAGACAACTGGCCTTTTGAGATTTCTAGCTGCACGCCATTTTGAGTAGTCTGATTGTGGGGTTGCATCAAGTTCCTTAAGTTATTTTTCCAGAGAAGCCGTTTTCTTAGTCTGCATTAACTTTCTTAGTTTTTTTGTACACTCTTTAAGTAAGTTCTTAAGTTGAGGGGATCTGTGCAATTGCCACTCTCTTCGAGCCCTCCCTTTTTCAGACAAAAGATGCTCGACATCTGTGGAATATATTTTAATAGTTTTTGTTTTTTTGGGGGCAATATTGGAATGTTGAACAGCTAGTTTCAGAAAACTGTCAAAATTGTCAATAGAGCGATCTACATAACCCGGTGTACTGAGCGGAATATTTTCTGTGCAATGGGTACTGAGATATTTTTTATATTTCAACCAATTAATTTGCGTCTATTCTATTGGGGTTCATTATAGTAACAATTGTAGGTGTGTGGTCGGAAGATAAATCTAGGGAGGCTTCAACATGAATCGTGTCTATGGGAATGTTTTTAACCACGCCGAAATCTATGATATCTGTTATGTTTTGATGATCAGTAGGCCAATATGTTGGTTGTCCGCTCGCTACCACATTTAAATCCATTTTAGAAATTGTGTTACATAAAACACGACCCTTTGGTGTTATAAGTCGTGACCCCCAGAAGGTATGTTAAGCGTTATAATCGCCAGCGGCTAGGAAACACGGTCCTAATGATTTAAAGTATTTATAATATTGGTCCTCCGGTATTGAAAATCTAGGCGGGGAGTATATCGATGAAATTACTAGGTTTCTATTTAATTCCTCAACGCAAATGTTCGTTGTTTGGAGATAATCTTCACGATGATCACACATTAGGTAGTGTTTGACTCGGGTTTTTATTAAAATGGCAGAACCTCCACAAGCTCTATCTCGTGGGTCCTTGGTATCATATAGTATATAACCATTTATTTTAAACGTATTTCTTGAGGTCAAATGAGTTTCAGAAATCATCATGACATCAATTTGTTTATTTCTAAGAAAGTATTCTAATTCATTTTTATGTTGGCGGATGCCGTTTGCGTTCCAAAACCAAATTTTTAAACAGTTCATGGTTTGTTAAGTACAGCTTGCAATAACATCGATTGCATTCTAAGCATTTCCTGCATCATATTACCTATTGTGTTTGTAAAATTATTTACCGTTTGCACTAATGTTTCCATGGTTTTTTCTAAACGACTTAAATTAGAAACCTGAGTTTCATCATTACTTGGCGAGACACCTTGCATTGGCTCATGGTTTGATTTTAGGACGTTAGCGTAAGAGGTTCTGTTATTACAAGGCTGGGGGGCTTGAATTGCATTTGTGTTTACCTGATTTGTTACTTCCATTTGAGTGGGATTAGTTTTCGGTCCGACCGACTGCTTGACGATATTATATACAGGGCATCCTTTATAATTGTCAGTTTGATTACCGCCACAGTTGCTACATTTTTTTACGTTGGGGTCGGTTTTAGACTTGTCGCAAAGAACTGTTCCATGTCATTCACCACATACTACGCAAACAGGGGGTAAGTAGCAGTATGCCTTAGTATGGCCAAATTCCTGGCAGTTAAGACATTGAACAGGACCATTTCTTTTGTGCGGCTCCTCAATAGTTACCCTTCTGTACAGAATATATTTTAAATTATAAATTGGATGCGTTTCATTTTTTTCAGCTTTACGTCGCCGGGTTCTAGCTCCACTCGAAATAGTGGTTGGGGATTTTTTTCCCCTATTTTTGATATTTGTTACGTTTTTGATTTTAAAGCCCTTCTCTTCCAAAAAAGCTTAAATTTCCCCTGGGTCTACGCATGATTCTATGCCCTTGATTACTACCTGAAGACCTTAACTGCTCTTCAGTTGATATGTATAAAATGTAGCAGTAGCAGCTGGTGTTTTATAAAAAAAACACAAAAGAGAACCATAAGGTCAGATGTGGCCAGATTGTTGGCGGCGCTGGCATGCTGGCGTAAGTCCGGCTAGGGCTCGCTGTATTGGGGTGGTTCTTGCCAACCAATCAAGCACTTGGCTACTACAAAAAGAATCATGCCAGCCAATTTGGGACAAAAAAAAACAAAGATTAAAAAAGGAGCCCGAAAGTGAACGCAGTAAAAAAAACTCATCTATTGTCAGTATTAACCAGTTTTACACCATGTACTCACCTGTTGCACCTCTCACCTGAGAGTTGAGTTGGCGGGTGTTATGCCAACTTCTGCCCTCCCACCTGAAATCCATTCGGACTTCACCGTGATGACCTGAACCAAAAATTTGATCATCCCAAAGTCTACCATTCATCTCACCATCGCCCTCCTATTGGCTTCACCCTAATGAGTTTAGCTACTCATTATTTTTAAAATAAAAACGCATTTACAATTTTATTTTCAAATTCATTATAAAATATATAACCGTTTTATTGAAAAATTTTAGGAATCAAGATATTTTGCCTTACATATCAGAAGTTAAATATAAAATGATTTACAAAAAGAAGAAAATAAAAATAAAAGAAATATAAAAATTTACCAACAAAAATTTTATTATAAAAGGCAATGAAAAGTTAGTATACAAAAAAAACTTTAATTTATAACCAAAAATTAATTTACAAGAAAACAAACAAAAAAAGTTTAATTGATCTTTTTTATTATTTTCCAGGCGAAGCTGGATGACAGGGACTGCCGTCGGTCCGTCAAGCGTCCTAACTAAATGTTGCTGTACGGGGTAAGAAAGGTCCTATTTCAACAAAAAAAACAATACATATAAAAGTTTATTTCCCACAGGATAAGGAAAACACCCATTACCTCCTGGGCAATAACCCTAAGACGACTAACAGGCCTGAGCTCAAACCCTAAATTCGACGCGCACCTGGGCCAATACGCAACCAGGGACTGATTCGAAAGGTAACAACTGCAAAATATGTTTTCCCTATTAAAAAAAACCAATATATATATTTTTTTATAAATCGTCCGTTTAGTTGTCCGTCGTATAAGTCCGAGTCAACACAAATGGCAGAATACCTGACCTCTGGAACGGTGATGTTGGGCTGGACGATTCCTGTTCCCACGATGGATGTGGCAGCGAAGAGGTGGTGGCTGTTGTTTATACTTAGTGCGGTTTATATATATACTTTAATTAATTACAAATTTAAAATTTTTCGCTTTAAGTATTTTTTTTTATAAGCTGTTATTAGACTTTAACTTTTACCTTAGTCCTTTTAAATTGCTTTTTTTTTATTTTATTTTATTTAGCTTTACTTTTTCTTAGTTGTTTTTATTGTTTTTTTTTTCAATTTCCGTTTCAAATAAATTGTGATTCAATTATGTAAATATTTGTTTTACTTTTCTACTTCCTTGTTTAAAGTTTTCAGATTTCATTTCAATTCAATTCATTTCAATATAGATTATTCAGTTTTATTATTATTTTCAATTCCCAAACTTTTCTTAAACTTTGCTTTATTTCACTTTAATAAAATTGCAAAACTTCAACCATCACTGCCACCACTTACCACATCTTATCTTCAGGCTTAAAAATAACAAAAAGGGCCGACATTTTGCTCTTTGGCGGCCAAGAAGCCTCGGTCGAGCAAAATGTCGTCCAATACCATTTTTCAAAAAAAAAACTTTCAGCAATTTGATTTTTATTTTGTTTGTTTGCTTGTGTATTTCTTTGTTTATTTTTCCTCTTCTTGCTACAATTTTTACTTGGTCTCTTTTCCCTACCCTACCTTGGTCTCTTTCTATCTATTTTCGGCGTTGCCAACCTTAACTTCCATTAACCCTTTAAAGGGTACACACGACAAAAAGTTTTTATTCAGAGTCTCAAATCTTGTAAGTGCTTTTCGAAAATCATTCTCGTGATTCTCCTGTATTTTCGTCTCGTTAATGATACCTCGCTTTCTTGCAGCTATATAAAAGGAATTTTTACCTATCACCGAAATTAAACTTTTTATTAACTCATTAGAGTTTTGCTCTCTAAGGTATATCGGGGGTGGCTTAGACGATTTAATGACGTTTGGTGCTTCAGAGGATTCATCCTCCAGAATCGAAAAACGATTTTGTGTATTTATTTTATCAAAAGATGGTACTTTTGAGGCCGAAGCAACTGCTGCAGAGGTAGGGCTGCGTCCCCGTTTAAGCACTTTTATGTACCTGTCCATACCAACTTGTAATGTAGGCTTTTGACAACTTTTTACAGGGGGATTTTCCATTGCATTTGTGTTTAAGTTCATGGTATCATTTCCCACTAAATTTGTTTTTGACGTCACGGCAATACTTGCTGGCCTGGCAACACTTGTCACCAAATCTAGTTGAAGTTCTTTTAATGAGTCACTATCTACTGTTTTTGTTAACACCGAGGGTGATAGAGAACGTGTTCGAGTAATTGGCTTAGCCGTTAAATAGTTTATATTATTTTGTTTTGTTTTATTTATTTGTGCATTATTTTCGTTTGCTTGAACTAAACCGTAAACGTTTCTTTAATTTTGTCTTAGTGTTGTTTCACTGTTCGTACTCATGCAAAGAGTTGTTTTTGTTTTTCACCGTTTTGTTTTGCTTTAATATTTTTATTATCAATTGTATTTTACAACAACAAAAAAAAAACAAGAATTTAAATTTTAATGTTTTTGTTCAGAATATGTATACACATGTATGAACATTCATTCGTATATATTTTTACTGTTTTATTTAATTTAATTTTATCGTTTTAAATTGTTCACTATTATGTTAAATAATTTAATTAACAAAATATATTATTTTTTTTAAGCGTCTATTCGCTGCTTGTATTACAAAATCAAATGTGATTAATTAAAAGTTCAAATCGTATGCGGGGCTAAAAATACACGTCTGTATCACAAAAAAGCACAAACATTAACATTGATAATAAAATAATGTTCTACATTGCAGAAAAGCTGTGATTATAGCTGCTGCAACATGTTTCAAAAGCTGCATTTTAAATAATTATAATATTGATATCGGCATTTTTCCTATCGATATTTTAAGACTATTGATAGCTTCCCAGCACTAATTTCGAGACGTTAATTTTTGTTTTCTTTATTTCAATCCACTTTTCAAAATTTACGCCGAGCCACTCTGCAATTATTACTTTTTTTTTTGGTCTCTTCTATTAAACACATCAACATACCGAGCTTTAAATTCTTATTACTTTGGATTTTTTTAGCTTCTTTACGAATAATTTGTTTCTTTTCTGTGTTTTATTTGTTGTTTTACTTAAAATTTAACTTTTATTTTGCTAATTAAATCTTCTTGCTTTGTCGAACACATTTACCATATTAATGAGGAGTTATTAAAATGAGATCGCTAATTAACTGAAAAAGTTTTGTTACTTCCAAGTTTCCATTGATTCCAATGTAATTAATCATCCTCCAGCAAATTCCATAGGGAGAAAATGTGACAAGACGATAATAGTTCCCGTTTTTTACCAAGCAGTTCTACTCCCACCAAACTTTCGAAAGACGTTTAGATTTTTATCCAGCCCTCGACGTTAATGTAGATTTATAGGATTCAACAATGTTTTTTCTCCAAAATTTGAAAATTTTGGATGCAGGAAATATATGGGAGGAGCCTTTCCTTATAGGGAAGTAGTTTGCAGAAAATAAAAATGACTTTATTCTTCTTTTCATTGATGAAAAAATACACTAAATGAATAAAACTAATTCCGATTGGGATGAATGAGATAATAAAAATTATTTAATTTTTTATTTTTTATCAGAAAATTTATACTTTAGTCGAATTTAACAAAAACAAACTTCTTACCTTTTTAATTATTTCTATAAACATGATGCATTCTCTTATTTTTGATATTTAGCCAATTTGTTGTTTAATTGATTTGTTTTTTATTTAAGCTAATAGGGCCTAAGATTAATTAATGTAAATAAAAATAATTTTTTTATTACAGTTTTCCCGACGTTTCGTCGATTTTTTGTCGACTTTTTCAAGGGAGCGTCTATTTAAAATTTTAAAAAATATATAAATTAACATGAATACAAATAAATTACATTAAAAAAGTCAAACTTACAATATGAGCTTTCACATTAAATTTCTCCTTTTACATGTAACATAAACATATAAAAAATAAAACATAAAGCTGCGTTCACA
This sequence comes from Pollenia angustigena, assembly GCA_930367215.1. Taxonomy (NCBI): domain Eukaryota; kingdom Metazoa; phylum Arthropoda; class Insecta; order Diptera; family Polleniidae; genus Pollenia; species Pollenia angustigena. Next base: position 99,295,379 of record OV884059.1, on the reverse strand, counting down.
ATCAAAAAAACATTTTCACTTGGTGTTCATAATAGAGCAACAATTTCTTTTGTAACTACACACATTTTGCATCAAGAAACCGTTTGCAAATTTTAGCCACAAAAATATTATGCATTTATTTTTATTTTTTTTAACATTTTGTTAAAATTTTCATTCAAAACTAAATAAAATTATTTTAAACGTCAGAAACAATTTCATACAAATTGTTGCTGAAGTTCTAGTTGACTCAACTTTAGTTACATTTTTAAAAAAGTTTTAGTTACATTTTTGTTCTAAAAATGAAAGGAAAATATATGAAATACTTTGGGAAGAAAAAAGATAGAAGAAAAAACGAAATTGTTTTTTTTGATTGTGAACTCAGCTTAAATTTAAAGTTAAACACATATCAAAACAAGTATCACTGTAACGATTTAGTAATAGCAACCCTATAATTTGCGTTAATATTGTTAGTGTCTTCTTTGACATTCATCGTTTTCTTTATGTTTTCTAGTATCCTTAGACTTTCAATTGTAAATCTCTTCTTATCCCCGCTTACTTTATCTAGTATTCGCACCCCCTCAAAATCAATTTTATGTTGTGTATTTAAAATGTGTGTTGATAATGCTGTCGTTTCTTTTTTGCTTTGTATATCCATCATATGTTCTCCCATTCTAGTTTCAAGGGATCGTTTTGTTGTTCCAATGTATATGAGTTCGCAACTTTATTCGTTATTCCATTTACATTGTAATTCATACACAATGTTTTTTTGTTGTTGTTTGTCTATTGGAGCTTTTATTGCAGAGAATATGGTGCTTAGTGTTTTATTGGGTTTATAAGCAAAGCTTATATTATTTGTTTCTATTGACGTTCGTATGTTTTTATTATCAGTTAGGCCAGGGATGTATTTTACACTGTAAAAATATGTTTGTGCTTTTTCTATATTAGTGGTGTTATTATCTATTGCTTTTAAGGATATTTAAAATTATATTATTGTTTTTGGTATGAAAAAGTTCATCGTGTAAAATCCTGGAGATGAAATTTTTAGCAGCGTTAACTATTTGATTTTTCGGTTGGGTTGCGTGGAAATTCATTATCCTTCCTGGTGAGGTCTCCTTAGCGAACCAGTCAAAAATTATGGAATTTTTCCTTCGAATTAGTTTGGTATCCAAATACGCTATTTCCTGATTTTTCTCCCTTTCAATTGTTAATTGTATCTTAGGATGATACTTGTTAAATGTGGACAAAATTTCTTCTTGGTCGTCTGATTTGATGATCGCTAAGATATCATCTACATATTTAACTATGTATTTTATAAAAATGTTCTTATTTTTCAATTCTTCTATCGCACTGTCAAGCAGGTTTTCAAGTATTATGTCTGCGATTGTAGGGGATAGTGGGTTGCCCATGGGCATGCCAAAAATTTGATTATATATTTTATCTTTGTATATAAAATAATTATTATCATTGAGACAAAATTGGAGAATCTTAAGAAATTGAGAGCTTGACATTTTTGTGTGATTTTTTATTACGTTCCATTTTCCCATTATTGTTCTTATTGCCGTTCAAACTGGAATGTAAGTAAATAATGAGATGACATAAAACGATACAATTGTTTCCGATCTATCAAGTTTTATGTTGGTGAGTTGTTTTTTAACTTTTATTGAGTTTTTTATGTTATACGTTTCAGAGATTAAATGTTTTAAAATTGTTCCAATGTATTAAGACATGTGGTAGCACGGTACCTGGACTGATGACACAATAGGTCGAAGGGGGGTATCAGGTTTGTGAATTTTTGGTAACCCGTAAATTCTGGGTGCCGTAGCGGCGGAACAAAAAAGTTGGCGCTTTTGCCAAGAGTCTATATGGTTGTTTTTAAATAAATCTGAAACAATGTTGTTGTTTTCTTTCTGTAGTTTCAATGCAGGGTCTACTCTTATAGTTTTATAAGTGTTTTTGTCTTCTAGTAGTACTTCCATCTTCTTTTCGTATTTGTTTTTATACATCAGCACGGGTTTGTTTCCTTTATCTGCTTGTACAACAATAACGTCGATGTGTTTACGTAGAATTTTTCTCGTTTTTTTCAAAAATTGTAAGAATGAATTTGTCCTTTTCTGTGTTTTTAATGTTTCTTTTAAAAGTTGTAACCTTGTTTGTTACTTTAATTCTAGCGATGTCTTTCTCTTTATCTATTTCTATCTAATTACTCTGCCCGAGGTCTTGAGATTAAAAAAACGGAAAGGACGAGGAACTTCCTTTTTTGAGGTACTTGATTTCATGAGAATCACGAGTTGGAGTTTTTCGAACACTACTGACAAAAAACTCCTACTTTTAGCTGTTGGTAAATTATCGTTTTATCATAGAAACAGAGTTGTCAAGTTATTGTTTTTATTTTTACTTTTATTATACATATTTATGTTTTAATGAAATTCGTATATGTTATAATCCTTTACTGTAATTATAAGATTATAAATGTTGTTGTATTGGAAAACAATTAAATAAATAAAATAATCATTTAAACAATCCCTGCGGGAAATTTATGTTAATTGTTCTTAAAGCACTTATCGCGTGGTTAGTAAATACAATATTATGATAACAAGGAAGAAATTGTGATATGTAGGTGAAAACATGACATGTAATTTAACTGGTGATTATGTGTTTGTAAGTGTTGTTACTCCAGAGGAAAGGTAATTGACGTAAAACTGATTCTTATTATCAATTATTATTAATTATTAATTTTTTTTGGGCGGTTGCTCCACATTTTTATTCATAACTCTTTCCTATTTAATAATACACAAGGACTCAAATGCATATACTGTTCGGGATCTTTGATGGATATTAAAAAAGTTTCACAAGGAATAACAAACTAAGTATACCCTTTTCACAACTAGTTGTGGAGGATATAAAATGTATATTATACACAACAACTTTTACTGTTACAGATATGACTGATAATAAGGAAAAATATTACACACAAGTTATTACCACGTAAAAACACGAAACTAATTGAGCACATGGGGGATAACGTTACAACTGGAAATGAATTCTTACATTTATATCCATGTTATTTCCCTGGTGACTTAAGCGTAAACTCAAACAGTAAACAGTTACAATTTAAAGCAGCAAGTATATTTTAAGAGGTGATTTAAATTGCAGAGCCCGTTTTTGGGGCTGCCATAAAATAGTTGTTGGGGAAATATTCTTTGTAAAACATTAAACTAAATCACCTTGAAATCGTCTTTCCCTATTAAAGTACGTTTATACAAGCTGACCCAAGAAGGTGCCTGTCAACGGGATTCTTATTTATAATAAATAACCTACTAATAATATTTTCTATAAAACCGATAAATATTCATAAATTTAATAAAGCAAATGACTCAATGCGATCGATACATGAATAAAAACTTCTTGTTCAACCAAATTTTACGGAAGTATTAAGTACACTCAAAATTTATGAATAAAATCACTGCAGAAATAGAGTATAGTTTACCAAAAAAGAAATAAATTTTATCTGTGGAGAAATTGCCAAATAACTTACAAAACATGACTCAAGGGCAACAAGGTTCTATTTGCACCTAAACTAAATTTGAGATAGAACCTTGTTGTCCTAAGCTCGCGAAGCCTTAATTTAATTTAGGAACATATATAGAAGAAATGATCACCACCAATGACCACAAATGGAATTTTTAAATATAAGAACAAATTGTGGAATAGCAGGCTACAGGTATTTACGTTAGAAAAATATTCTTCTCCGTTTGGGAACTTATCAAAAATATTAAAAAGAAAACACACCTCTTCTTAAAGATTATTTTAATTAGTACGGTACACTAAAAGGAATATGCAATATTTTAGCAGATACTTTTTTATTTTAACAACAATGTTTGAAACGTCATAAGGAACAACGAAAGTATATTTTATGTAAATAATGCTGTAAAATAGTATAGAACATACTGAACAAAACCGAAAAAAGCGTTTAACCCTTGTGCTAATACCCGACTTTATCCACCTTGTTTAGCACCCGGAGTACCCGGGTACCCCTATACTATAATGTATAAATAATCAATATTTTTATGAAAAAAAAATAAATTTTTAAACATTTTAAAGGCTTATTAAATTATATTTATGTTGAAATATGATTTTTTAACTTTGTATTGCACAATGGCTTAAATCTTAAACTTTTTATGCAGGACAGTATTTTTTATTATAACAGTTGAACATTTTTGGTCATACATGATATGTAAATGAGACTTCCCCGTATTATAAAACTAACGCTTTGGAAACTAAACTTATGTAATTGTATGAAACAGAATTTAGTTTCTTGAATTTTTTGAGCAATTCAAACGTGTTTGTGTTATCCCATTAAGTGTATTGTAGTGTATTGGGTACCAGGGTACCAGGGTGCGCATGATGCGATGGTTAAAGTTGAAGCAAATTGTTTTCAGTATTAAAGGAGCAACAAAATAAATCTAGAATCCGAATTCGCTTTTTTTTAAGTTAAATAACGACGATTCAGAAGCTTGTTTAAAATATTTAATTCTTAATACAATTTTTCATGTAAATATACCTAAGTGGGTACCCCGGTACCCGGGTATTAACACAAGGGTTAATGCCATACTTCTATATAAATGTTAACATATATATACAATTTGACATCGATAACTTTTATAATAGCTCTAGAGGGAAGCGAACTGATACCGAAGTAGTCCCGTGATAGGTCTTTGTTTTTAGAGACCGGTTCTAGTTCTAACACTTTATATGAATCAGAGAACTGCAACGAGCACCCGTTTTTATGATTTTTGATACTCGCCTTAAAACGAGTTGCGGTGTAGTTAATACAGCCTATTGCTTTTGTATGTGCTCGCCCAGCTCGTAAGAAATTGTGTTTGCAACATACGAGCCTTTAGTAAACGCAATGAAATTTATATGAGTTCTGTTTTGTATTGCTTCGTAAATTTATTTTTTCAACATTCGGCAATAGCATTCGTACTTCTGATAAATTAACTAATTTTCTCTCTTTTATTCAATGTTCTATATCTGCTCTTCGCTGACCTAGAGTTATAATTGCCTGAGTTCACAAGTGTTTACTCGCAGAAGTCGTCATTTGTAGTAATACTTAAAGCAGCGTTGCCAGATGGTTTAGGAAAATATCAATGATCGTATATTTAAGTAAACATGTAGGGCTAAATTCATTATGAAATAAAATGAATTTAAAAGTTATTATAAGAAAAATTTTCGTGGAAAATTTTAATTAAAATATATAACGAATGCGACAGGCTTATGAATCACAATTTTTTCATACGTCAATTTCATTTATATGTAAATATTTTAACAAAAATTTTGTCCAATGACAACGCAGCGCAGTCCGTTATTTCATTGTGCGACGTAGACACAGAATTTACTTTTTATAATTTATACATTTTTGACAACAAATTTTACAAAAAACACACAATTATATTCTATGATGCTGAAGATGCACATAAGAACATTTTTTTAAATAGCTGAGTGCGCTCTTTATTAACGGTAAAAATCAAACTCATTCCAAGAATCCATAAATAATGAAGTAGAAAAAGATAGTAGAGAAGCAGTAATTATGACTGATGACTTTGATTTATTGCAGTGGTGGCGCAAAAATGAAAAATATTATCCTCGGTTATGCAAATTCGCTCAGCATGTACACTCAATACCGGCAAACAGTGTTGCATCGGAACGTGCCTTTTCATTAGCGGGTAATATTCTAACTGAAAAGCGAAGCAGGTTAAGGCCGAATTTATTGGATAGTTTATTGTTTTTAAATCCATTTTTTTAAAAATTTTCCACAAAATATTACCTTAAAAGATTTTTGTTATTTTATAACAAATAAGTTTGAATTAAATTTGGTTTCTTTTTTCATAAACTTGAAATGTAATTTTTAATTTAATGTATGTAAAAATGTAATCTTATAGATAATAATAAATAAAATACTTTAAAAAAGCATTACTAGTTTACATACATAAAATAAATAGCAAAACCTACACTGAATCGTCTAACCTATGACAAATTATAAAATCTGGCAGCCATGTTTTCACTTAATGATGAATTTTAAATATACGAGCATATACTAAAAGAATATGCCGTGAATGTTGTTGTTACGAGCTGGTCGTAACATCTAAGCCGTGTAAGTTAAATACAAAGAAGTTACCGAATATGAAAATAGAAAAAACACGAAACTTTGCTTTGAGTGGTTGTGATATTGTTCATACTTTTTTCTGGGCTCTTACTACTTTATGTAGTAAACACATGTACAAGTAAAAAGTAATTGTGTAATATTTATTGCATGAAGCTCACTTTGTATGAAGAACGAGCCAACGAGCCAACATATCAGTAAAAGCGAGTGCTAAGAAGTATTCGAGACTAAAAATGATTTAGTAAACAGCGAGTGCGCTCGCAAGTATTATGTATTGTTGCAGTTCTCTGATATGAATAAGACCTATTTACACGGGGTTGTCATTGGGGGTCAATTGACACCATGTGACCAGTCACACATCTATTCTCAATGAACGTGTTTAGTGCCAGTTACTACAATATAGTATTATGTATCTCAATACAATGTAGTATTATTTTAAAAAAACAAGTCCTAGAATTAGTCCCAAAAAAATATGTCACAGCACCGGTGAAGACTGCACTGTAATTCATTACTTTCACTACCTTTTTTTCATTAGGAACCAGTTAAATGATTGGATCTCCTTTCACTGGACATGAGTTATTTCTTTTTGTACTGGTTTTATTTTCACAAATCCCCGGACTAGTCTGTTTTACCAATTGACACAAATTTACCACAAGGAGCTGCAATTTTGTAACAATTTTTTTTTTACAGGTAGCTCTAGCAATGGCCATATGTCCAGCGTTGCCTAGTGTGCAGACTTATCTGTTATTTGCAGTGCAAACCAGTCTTGCAGATTATTCTTCAAAAACCATTTTTATTTAATTTTATTCGAATGATAGAAGGAAACATTTAATTACATATTGATTAGCAAACATTTATTCTAATAAAACAATGTTATGACTTGTACTCCCTTTTTAAAGCAACACGTGTATAACTTATTCGAATGCAACAAAGGATATGCTCCCTTATTCAAAAAATTAATTCTTTTGTATAAAAAGTTTATTAAACAAATTATATTAAATTCGATTTGAAACCATTTTAGATACCTGTTTTATTTTTATAGATAACGTTAATGGAAATAAAAGTTATTCTTATGAAATGTATAACTAATATTTGCAGAATGTTATTAAATAATTTACTCTATCTCTATGTGTGATGAATTAAGTGAAATATTTAATGTAAAGTTTTTACTTTTAATTTTATATAGTACGTATGTTTATCTTTATATAATACAGGAACCGTAACAGTTATAAGTGATATCAAAAAAGTTCCTTTATAAAAGTTATATTTTGTGAGTTAAAAACCAAAAATCCATATAAAAAAATTATTTTTCACCGTTAAAATAAAAGCAATGTGTGTGTACACCTACGAAATAAAAGAGAAAACGCAGAGCCCTGAATTTTCCCATCGCAGATTTAAAAGCTTAAAAAGAGAAATTTATTTAGCTGTTATAAAAAAAATAATATAAAATAAAAAAATTAATTGAATACACGAACTACTTGAAACAAAGACAACAAGAAAGCGCATTTCAATTTTAAAAACGTTCTTTTTCTGCGCAAGAACGTCATTGTAGTAAATGAGCACAAACACTACCACATAAACACTCTCTTAACCATCGTAAGGAAAGTTTAAATAAAATAATGCTTAAACTTTCATATTAAGAATTTTGTCGCTTTGCTTTTCTGGCTGGTGCATTTCAATTGCATCAATATTGTTACGTAACTGCCTTTCAATAACGTTTTGGTTTATTTCCTTTATAATAAACCTTTTCGAGTTCTTTTATTGCAATTCAAATAAAACAAATAAACACAACAGTTTAATGTATAACACTTATTTATTAAGAACTTAGTCACTTTAACAACCGTAATTTACAGCTTTTATTTAAAACTCACTATTGTAATCAACACACTACAATGTTTTATAGTTTTCTCCGCGTGATGCGCTCTTAACTTGACAAAGTCTGAACTAATACTGTTTTTTGATGCTAGCCGCCGCAAGTATTTATACTGTAATTCAGCCATCTAGAACATTCGAAATATTTCTCGAAGGTTCGAGGCTTTACTTATTCACCACTCTATAGTCAATTATGATTGGTGGCGGTACTTATGTTTACATAATTTCACCACTTATACTAAAGCTTTTTTAACGGTCATTTCTAGTTCCTTCTGCACATTGGGATTGAAGTGTACTAAATTATAACAATTTTTAATAACAATGTGAAGTAATAAAATAACTAACAAATACTTAATAACAAAGACATACAAGATAAATAATAATTACAACTTATTCTTAAACAATAATTACAACTAACTAAAGTTACTTTCGTAACAATATATATGAATATTGTTTTATTTAAGTGAAATTGTTGTACATATTAATATTGTTAAATTGTTGTAAATACATTGTATTAGTTTTAATTGCCAAATTGTTCCATTAAAAAACTTCCTTTACATAAAGGACTCTAATAAAAGTAAATAAAAATAATAATTTGAACGCAGTCAATTCAAAACAGTGAACAAGTGAACAACAATTACAGAAACAGAAAACATTAAAACAGAAAATATTGTTAAAAAAAAAATTGAAAAAAAAAACCATTTCAACAAAATTCAATTACAAGAACAAAATAAATTTTAAGATCCAAAAACAGAAGCTGTTACTCAAAAAAGGTGCAATCGCTTGCAAAAACTTAAAAAAGGAGAATTATTAAACCGACTTTTAATTTAAAATTTTGATTTTTAACAAAGCGTGACACCGTCAAGTCCTTTAATCTTTTTAAAGGCTCAAGTAATAAAAAAAACTACAAGTTTTATTTGCAAACTGCACAGAGGTTTAAAAGAAATAAATTCGAAAAAAAGAATGAACATAAAAATGCAATTTTACAAATTCATTATTTTATTTCTAATTGTTAGAATTTCCACTGCTGAATTAACTCCACCTGAAAATAGAAATGTACCTAATTTTCCATTACGCATCCTCAATGAATTAAATCAGAAACTCGATATAAAATGGAATGCTGTGGTCACTCTAGACTTTAAAGAAGAAATTGAAGATGCGCTGAAATCATTGAGTTTGCCTGTACTGTTAATAACTAAGAAATTAGACACAAACATCAAGACATTATATCGCGACCAGCTTCTCACTGTAGTGTATTTAAAATTTTCATCTTTAAATAAAGTCTATGAAATCGTCGAAGAACTGTTAAAACATTCTCAATATACCCATATTTTATGGATTATTCCGGAAGCCAGAATGACAGACTTGTGGAGTTTAGCAGACAAAAACTGGTTTTCTGGCTATACGAATGTTTTGTATTACACAGATGAAGGATTATTTAGTTACCAACCAGTGCCCAACATAACAATTTATCGTATAAGACATCTAAAAGAGTATGTCGATAGAAAAGAAGTACAAGATTTTCAACGATATCCCTTAAAAGTACCCAATATACCATTTCCACCGCGTTGTTATACTTTTCAAGACCGTTCTGGAAAAACAATAACTACTGGATATTTATATAAAATGATTAAAATTTTTGCACAACAGCATAATTTCCGATTAATTGACATTCAAGGTTATAATATATCCTTGGATAATGAGAAACTTAAACAGGGTGTGAATAACAAAACTTTGGATATTGTGCCTTTAGGATTGCATATTTACGATCGATTTGCTGGTAGCAGTAGCGATGTTTTGTGGAATATGAAAGCACTTATTGTGGCACCTTATCCGCCACCCCTGTCAAGAACTGAATATTTCTTACATCCCTTCGCTGTTACCACCAGAACTTGTATTCTGCTACTGCTGTTATTTTGTGTTTTTTCAGTGTCTTTTATTTACTACCGGCAACACCATACGAATGAATTGGACTTTGGCAAATCCGCTTTGTATGTTTTGGCCGTGTTCATTTGTCAATATCACGCAAATTTTAAAGTCGAGAGGTTTATGCACAAGCTGATTTATTTTCTTATGTTCGTCAATGGTTTCATTTTGACCAATTTGTATTCGGCCAAATTATCCACTCTATTCGTGCAAGATGTTTATGAAGCGAAAATAGAAAAATTGGAGGATCTAAATAAAACATCACACCAACTTATAATAACCCAAGATAGTTTAAATTTTTTAGACAAATTACCTGATATACGAAAATTTGTAGATCAAAAGACCAAACTTGTAAGTAGAGGAGAAATGTACCAAGCTCACCGTGACCTGAACCAGTCAAATATGTTCATGGCCGCGGAAAAGAAAGCGGATTTTGTATTATTTCAGCAGCGTTATCTCAAAGTTCCTCGTTTGTATAAAATCAATGAAGCAATCTTGATAATGCAGGAGTATTTTACCGCACGGCGAGATTTACCTTATCTTCAGTTATTCAATCGTTATTTAAAATACATAATGGAATCAGGTATTCTAGCTAAATTTATGGAAGATACTAACTATGATGGCATTCATAGTGGAGAAATTCGTTTCTTTAGTGAATCTGAAAGCAGCGATGTGCTTTTAGATTTTAATTATTTTAAAACAATATTTATTTTTTTCTTATTCGGTATGTGTGTTTCTCTAATTGTATTTATACTGGAGTTGTTATATGCTAAATATGTTAAGAACATCAGCCCTTGTTTTAAAAACCAAATTGGAGTCAAATTGAAATCAAAAAAATTTTTAAACGTTCCTGTTGTCAAAGTTCATAAAAACAATGCGTTTTAAGTAGCACTTGCCTTTAAAATAAGGACTATTCAAATCGAGAACAACTACGATCATTTAAAAAAAATAAACTGAAAATATCTATCGATTAAATTTCACTCGATTTTTAAACATGGCCGATGGATTAAGAAAATCGATTAAAACTTTTAGTCCTAGAATGGAATTTTCTAAATAAAATTTTTAAATAGAGCAGCTTCTCATATGTGGAATAAAAACTATAAAAAAAAATTGCTTATTATAATTTAAACTGCTATTTATTTTTCTAAAACTCGTGAACGAACTGTGGACTTTGCCGAGAGTAAGTATATTTCGGCCGCTCAATTCCAAAACATGTCGAAAAAATGAGTTTAGCTGGAGAACTTGTTTTTGCTTAACTTTGTCTTGGATAAGCCGATCAGCACCGACATTTTACAGAATAAAAGTTGAACACTACTAAATTCAAAGATTAAACATTTGAAAACATGCTGATTTAACTTAGGATGTTTTGGAATCGAGCTGTCGGTTAAGTATTAGCGCTTTATTTGGTTTCTATAAATTAAAAATCAATCTTTTAAAAAACGGACATCACAGTATTTTAATTCGCTGGGGCTTTACATGCGACATATGGCAAACCATGAGTTTTAATTTAACCATAGCTCACACCAAATATGGCTTTAAATGTTGTTATTGTCTTACAAATATTAATATTGGCATAAAATTTGACGACGATAGTTTTCGGGAAAAATATTTGATAAGATAGTTCTGTAATTTTCATTGGTAACCGCGTATGTACGTATTTTTCGGCCTTGACACGCTGATGCCATTCTAAAAATTTCGGAAAAAGTATGGACCAATTCAGATTTTTTATCGTATTGACCAATTACAAAAAGTTCAATACCTAGTCCATAGTTTGATCTGAATTGATTTTTTGCCGTACCTTCCACCGTTAATGAAAATGCCTTATATCGTTTTTTTCATGAAAATATATCGTTTTTGCAATCGTATCGTTCTCTGGCTTATTGAGTATAAATACATCCTTAATGGAGGGTAGGCAAATTTTGCAATAGAAAGTAAATTAAATTAAAAACTCAATTTGTTTGACCAATTCAGTTTTTTTGATAACAATGTGAAGTACCTATTTGTAACCGAACTAAGTCATGACTTATTTTATCCCTATTAGTAAGCGAATGTGGTTATGACTTTTTTTAACTTCCTATTCGTAAGCGAGGGCGGCAAGTATTTGCCTCAAATGACATCACCGTGTTAAAATGTCAATGTATAGGAAGTGAAGAGTAGTTAAATATTTTAGTTTTTAAACTCATTACCAGAGAAGACAAAAAAATGCAATGTTCAATACTTTTACAGCAAAAAAAAAATATAAAAAAAGCAACAAAAAATTGATAAAATAGCAAAAAAAAAAAAGCACTAAAAATGTTTTATTCTAATTCTTCCACATCGTTAAAATTATTACAATATACTATCATGAGGGCTTTTATGTTTTCAAATTTTAATTTTTTACGTCGATCTGTTCTACATCGACGGAGGTTGACGGTGCAAATTTAAATTTGAGAATTTCATTAGAGGACAAACTTTTTACATATTCATCTTTTGGAACAGTACCAGACTCTAAAATATAATTGATTTCCAAAAACTGCTGGTCCCGGATTTCTTTTTTAATATTTTCTCAAATTTCTTTTTGTATTGTTGGTCCTCGATCTTGCAAAGTCCGTTAAAAACTGTCGATAAAGCATTAGCGCTCTTTGAAATTAATAATCCCGCAGTTTGCAATTTTTTTATAGCAACGAAAATGTTTACAAAATTGTATTTTAGTTCGGAGTTTTTAAATATTTTTTTAGATTGCACAATTGAGTCAGCATCTTGACTGTCAAGTTCTAAAACAACGGCTTTAACTTCTTTAAGATGCTCAGCGTAGTACATTGCCGCTTCTAACCAAGTACCCCAACGAGTTGGGCATGGAGACGGCGGAAGTACCACATTAGGATTTATTTTTAGAAAGAGTTGTTTTCTCCGCGGTGCCTGTAAAAATTTTGTTTTTGTAACATATATTTTTAACATACATACGTATGTATGTATATATTAAAAAACGCAAGAACTTTCAAGTTCTTTTTAATACACTCTTTATCCATTTTTTATAATTTTCTTATAGAATTCTGTTAAATAGAGAAATATTTGTCATACAATTCTTTTACTACAAAAATCATACTAAAAAACGACTTTTAAATTCTTGCGTTTTCGATTTCCAGAACACCTCTGAATAATAGCTATATTAACATTTAACCCATTAAGGCCCGAGCCATGATCCCATTGAGCTATAGTGATGAAACTTTAAAAATTTTATGGTTTATACCTAAATATGAAAGAAAAAATCGGGCACGTGGGAGCCCAGATAACCCCCGTTGCGAAAACGCAACGTTGGGCCTTAACGATATAAAAATTAAGCGCATTTTCAAACATTTTAAATTAAAATTTCTTATTCACGTCTTTAGGAAAAAAAAATTAAAAAAGATATTCATATACCATTAAGGCTAAACAGCCTCCGTGGTTTACTTCAACTATAAAACGACTAATTGAAAAAAGAGATTTGGCATATAAACATTGGAAGAAATTTAAAAACGCCTGAGTTACTGAGCGATATTACCGTTCTTATCAAAAGTTATGGAAAATCGTATGTATGGGCAAATGAATGAGTATTTAAAGGATCAGTATCCAACGGATAGACAGTCTGGTTTTAGACAGGGCAATAGCTGCATTACGGCTCTGATCGATGTAGTAGAAGAAATTAGATCTAAACTGGATAAGAATATGGTATCCTTGCTTGTGCTTTTAGATCACAGTAAGACTTTTGATACCGTTGATCACTCGATTTTACTCACTTAACTAAAAAAAAAAATCTTTAATTTCTCTAACTCGGCTAACAAACTTATTTCCTCTTACCTTATAAATCGAAAACAAGCGGTTACTTTAAATGGTGTGACATCTAAACCAGTTGAATGTGGAATGCCACAGGGCTCTATTCTTGGTCCATTGCTTTTCTGTATGTACATTAACGATTTGCCTGAGGCTCTGAATTACTGCAGTGTTCAAATGTATGCTGATGACGTTCAGCTGTACTTAAGCAGCACGATGGAAAATGCCCAAAATTGTATTGACTGTATTAACAGTGATTTGGAGAATATACATAAATGGGCATGTATTAACGGCTTGTGTATAAGCCCTGACAAATCGAAATTCATCTTCATATCAAGAAATAATAAAAAACGACTGAATGACAATATATTTCTACATATTAACAACTCAAAAATCAATTTTGTTCAATCGTCCTCGAATTTGGGAATCACATTTAATGCCGAACTTTCTTGGACTTACCATATAAATATAACAGCTGGTAAAGTTCATGGGATGCTGAGAAATCTGTGGGCTGTGCAATAATCGACTCCGTTTGAAATAAGAATGCTTTTGGCAAGAACTTATTTAATACAAGTTTTACTTTACGGGTGTGAAATATTTGCCAATTGCGATGCTATTGACTTTAATCGCCTCGAGGTAACATATAACAATATAGCCAGATACGTTTTCAACATAAGTAGACGAGATAGTATATTATCATATTCATACCAGTTACATAATATAAGTTTTAAAAATTTACTAAAATATAAAAGCCTTATAATGATGCATAAGATTATTTATCTGAAGAACCCAGAATATCTTTTCAACAAAATTATTTTTGCACAATCACCACGTGGGAAAAACTTGAGATCACAAAAATACAAATATCTTATGTCTACAAGACAATTTTTCAATTACACAACGTGTCTTTGGAACGACTTACCATCATATATCCTAGTACATATTGAATCTAAATATGTATGTCTAATGTTAACTGTGTTATGTTAGTTTATGTTAGTTTTTATGATTAAATTTATTATATGCAAATTAAATCTTCTTAATGTTAATATAACAAATGTTACTTACTATCACTGTAATTTATAAGATTTATTCTTGTTGTGATAGTAATTCAATAAAGAAACAAAATGAAATGAAATGAAAATGAAATACATTTCATTTCAAATTCAATTATGATATGCTCCAAAGCATTTTGGGCGCACTGCTTCGTCACATTTCTCGCATTTGTAATTGATCGGTCCATAATTTACCATAGGCCCCATATAAAGCCCAATCTCGAAAAATACTTTAGTACGCCTAAAATCATAACAAATAATTCTATGGTAATACACTTTGTTCTGTCACAGTTTTATATGACTAGAAATCACACTTCACACAATCAACTTTCGTAAAGATCGGTTCATAATTTACCACAGGTTCAATATAATGCCCACTCTTGGAATATCCTAGCTGCTATTGGATGGTATCAAATATTTGGCATAGCCGAATAAAGCACTCTTACTGGGGTTTCTTTAATATCCTGGGAGAGGATAATTTCACATTACTTGTCCGATTTTCTCTTACTGTACCTATTAAAGTAACCCTGGGAGGAATTTGTGTCAATTGTTCCAACAGACTGGTCCTGGGATTTGTGAAAATAGAACAAGTTCAAAAAGATAGAATTCATGACCAGTGAAAGGAGAACTTATCATCTAACTGGGTTATTAAGAACAAAAAGGTTAAAAAAGTCATGATTTAGAGTACAGTATTTACCGATGGTGTGACACTTTTTTGGGACTTCTAAAATTTGGTTCTTAAATTTAGTTCTGGGGGCTTGTTTTATTGAAATATGACAACCCCATGTTAAAGTGATAGGTCTTAATCATATAAAGTGTTAGAACTAGAACCGGTCTCAGTCACCAAAGACCTATCACGGGACTGTGGTGTAAGTTCCCTTCCCTCTAGGAAAATAACACACTTTGGGCATAAGAAAAAAAATCTTTATGGATGAAGTTTCCTGATGATCTGGCCTAAGCATCCAGTGAAATGCGTATAGGAATAGCTTATCCCATCAACAATAAATTTCAAGTGTTTTTATCCAGAATAAAAACTGGGAATTAGGCACGAATAACAAAATCTTTAAAATTTTGTATTCCCAAGGAAATTACTTTTTGATAAAAATAAGAAATAGTCATAGAGAATTTACCCAATAAAAAATTTTATCATTTTGCGAAGCACTAATGGTACATTTAAAAAAATAAGCGCACAATCATGCGCTACGCAATAAGACATACAGAAATGCAGTAAAGTAAGTGAAAGAACTCTCAACAACTTTTATAAAAAAAAAAAATAACATTTCAAGTGCTACGGCATTCCCTTACTACGAAGCAGGTTTGTAAGGGAGAAAACTAAAAAATAACTGTATCAAAACATTCAGTGTGTAAGGCTGATCGTTACATATAACAATTTTTATATGCGCTGAATAATGCGCTTCATGTGTCAAAAATGTATTGCTTCAAAGTGGGAACTCGCCATACAAAATTCATGTCTTCCGTAAGCGCAATGGTAAGCGAAACGTTTATGTTTCTCCCTTACAAACCTGCTTCGTTGGAAGCTCCATTTTTTATTGGTTACCTACTGCGAAATATGCTGCATTTTAAAAATTGGCCATTAGTTTGAAAAAGGTGAAAAAATTATCGAAAATTTCAAAACACATAAATAACAACAACATATAATTAACATAAACAAGTTTTTATTTTGTTATTTTTAATAGCAAGTGATTGTATAAATATATTTTATTTGATAATTTGATGTAATATGTATATTAGTGTGACCGCAAGTTATATGGGCAATTATTTTTTTATTATTTTCATTTGGCAAGCCCCTTAGAATGATTCCAAACTAGAAAAAAAATATATATAAACAATTTTAGATCGTATGCATAGTTATTAGCCGTGCATTGAGCCCACAAAGTTTGCTAAAATGCTATTTTTCTCACTATGGGTCGCTTTAATTATTGATAACGTCCGTAATATTTATCCGGAAAAAACCAAATTAAAAAATAACACCGAAATGGTCACATATCTTCGCATTCTTTGCCTGGTGATTACACTACGTGACAAATTTCCAACAAAGTCGGGACCAAATTATTATGACAGCTAAACTTTGTAAACTATGTTAAACTTTCCCCTGAATCCGAATATGAAGTCAGAATGGTCAAAAGTGTAACAGTTTTTGAGATATTCCAAAATAACCGTTATTTGTGTTTTTAAAAAATGATGGGAGTATGTATTTCGTTCTTTTTATTTATTAAATAACCATGAGTCGTTTGAAGAGATGAGTCATTAAATGGCATAGTTATAGTGGACAAAACTTGTTTTTTTGTTTTGTTTTTAAACCAAAAAATAAAACTTTTTTAAGTTTTATAACTTACGACATTAGCCTATTTCGATAAGAACATTTTCTGCCCAATAGGGTCCAGATCGGTGCACAAATTACATAGTTACAGAAGATTAATTGAATTAACCCACCTTTTGATTTGTATCAAAACACAAAAAATAAATGCTATCAGCCGTTACAACCAAGTACTATAGTGCAAGAGTAGTGTTAGCTCCTCATTATCTCATAATAAGTAGTCTGGGGTTACACCACTTTTGCGCTGATAGCCTCAATATACAAAGCTAAAGTTTAAGTAAAAATAAATATTAAAAATAGCTTAAAGCTATTGAATTTCTATGCGGATACATTTACTAAATGTAGCTTTGTAATTTTTGTACCAATCTTTGTCTTGTTGGGAGCAAATTGTTCATATTTAAATAATCTAATGTGGCATGCAGTAAGACATTAGGATTTTTAAATCATTTATTTAAAAACAATAACTTGAAAAGAGCAAAATTGAACAAAATCATGAAATTTATAATAAAGTTTGAAGTTTTATCCACTATCACTCTGCCATTTAATAACTCATCTCTTCTGGGCCCCCTATTATACTTAATTTATACTTCGAACATGCCAACAAGCAACTACACACAAGCTTCGACATTTGCAGACGATACAGCTCTTCTAAGCGTCCACGAAAATCGTTATGAAGCATCGCGTTACTTACAGCATCATATATTTCAACTAGAAATATGGTTAAGACAATGGAGGATAATGGTCAATGAGCAAAAATGCGTTCATATAACATTCACCTTGCGCCGGGAATCTTGCCCCCGCCCCCCCCCCCCCCTATTACAATCAATAATCAAATAATTCCTCATTGTTCGCATGTAAAATATCTCGGTATACATCTGGATCGGCGATTAACGTGGAAATGCCATATAGAGGCAAAATTAACTCAAATGAAACTAAAAGCCATTCAAATTCATTGGCTTATTGGAAGAAATTCTGTCCTTAGTCTCGATTGCAAGCTTCTACTTTACAACTCTATTCTACTTTACAACTCTATTCTACTACTACAAAATATGCAGTAAAATATTTAAAAAGGCTTGAACAACACCCAAATCCACTAGCTCGAAATATTTTAAATCATGGCGGAAACATTGTTCATAAGATGTAGCCCTAGAATATTTGTAAATAAGATTTTTCTCTAAAATAAATATTACGGAAGTTATCAACAATTAAAGCGACCCATAGTGAGAAAAATAGCATTTTAGCAAACTTTGTGGGCTCAAGGCACGGCTAATAACTATGCAAACGATCTAAAATTTTATATATATATTTTTTTTTCTAATTTGGAATCAAAAACATCAAAAAAAAATAAGGGCCACCCTAATGTATATGGTATAGGCCCAGTGTTGCGTTTTCGCATCACGGATATATCCAATCATAAAAAAGGTCTCAAATGTCTACGATGATTGGATTTTTCAGTAGAAATAATAATGTTCGTATGTTAGCTACTTCCTTCAGAAGTTTCAGATAGGTGTTTATTATTATTACTTTATTTTTTTTAACTTTTTTCAAAAGTACCCAAAAACAGGAAAAATTAAAAATTCAAAATTTTTATAAAAAAAACTTATGTATGATACAAATCCAAAAACAGGTCGATTAGATATTAAGTTAAATTGTATTTCACTGTGCTTTAAAACAATATCACGTAACAACAAAATGCCTGAGGGGAGGCTTAAGTGAACGTTGCTAACACGCAACGCAGGGCCTTAATGGGTCAAGAAAATATTTGAAACACTGAAAATAGATTTATTGACAGTTTCAAAGTTTTTTCGAATGAATTCAGCTAATCGATGGATACCATGTGCAAAACATGTTAAATGAAGCATTTTCGGATACATTGCCTTCAGAGGACATTTTCAACATAGCATATTTGCAGCTGCATCCGTTACTACAAATAACACTTTGTTATATTTTATGCCTAAATTAACAGAAAAATTATATCAAATCTAAACTCGATTTCTTTTCTACTTTGCTATATGGCCACAATATTTGTAACGAGCCATTACAAAATGCTGCAACAGATGTGCCATTTGCCGTTTCAAGTACTTGCATGTTCAATAAAAAAGATTTATTGTCTTTCAATTCTTCTAAGACTCCAAAAATAAAATTTGCGAGATATGTTGTTCGCTGTCCATAGTTTCATCTACAGAAATCCATATATATTTGTCTTTGGCTACTTGACGCATTTTTTCTATATTCTAATTCTGGTATGTGTTTCTGGCGAATGCAAGTTTCAGACGGAACCGACATTTGGGAATCTTTCTCAATGAAATTTTTGAAACTGGGAGAACTAACTTTTTTTATTGGTATATTGGATTCTAACAATGCTTTACAAAGATCCTTATGAAATGTTGTGGCAGTTGGAGTCACTGGATATTCATTCCGTAATTAGTTTCTGTGGAT
The DNA here is from genome assembly GCA_930367215.1 of Pollenia angustigena. NCBI lineage: Eukaryota > Metazoa > Arthropoda > Insecta > Diptera > Polleniidae > Pollenia > Pollenia angustigena. The sequence continues at coordinate 99,275,824 of OV884059.1, read as the reverse complement.
GGTTCTCTTGCTTAGAAGACGCCAATTGGTGTTTACCACATTTTATATGTTGATCCACATTAGACTTTTTCGAACAATTTATTTTGCAGCAGCATACATATATTGCAAACGAGCCAATTTTCTTCAATTTTAAAGACTCCTTCATATGATTTTACCATTTTTAATAATAAATTTCTATTACTTTTCTCTTTCGGCATTTTTTTAAACTTTTTTATTTATTTCTATTTTTAACAGCCTACTATGATTTCAGATGATTGTTTTTAAAATGAAAACAGAGTTGCAAAAAGGTAGTAACCAAGGCGAATTCACTTTGTGTATAATATACATTTTTATACCCTCCACAACTTGTTTTGATGAGGGTATACTTAGTTTGTTATTCCTTGTGGAACTTTATTAATATCCATCTAAGTTCCAAAAAAGTGTATGTATTTGTTGGAATCTCGATTACTTTCGCGCGATTTAAAAATCAGACTAATAATTGTCTCAAATTGTTTCTAGTTCTCCTAAGCAGCTTTGGATTGAAATGCTGCAAAATCCGTTTAGTAGGAAAGAATTATGAATCAAAATGTGGAACAACAACCCAAAAAAAAATTGATAATTTTATTACAAACAATGGAATGGACATATTGATATAACATTTTGCAGAAAGTGTTCCTATTGGAAATAGGTCCATAATTTACCATAAAGCCCACTCTCGAAAAACACTAAAGAACGCTTAAATAATTAAAGAAATTTTGGCCTGTCGCAATTTAATTTGACTAAAAATCACGCTGTCAAATCTCGTGAAAATCGGTATATAATTTTTCATATTTCCCATATAACAGTCGGTGGAGGGTACTAAAGATTTGGCACAGCCGAATATTGCACTCTTAATTGTTTTCATTTACCCAAGCTTTACTTAGAAGGCAGGCATCAATTTTATTTCTGTTTGTGAACTGAAAAGATTTCATATCGTAGTGAGAGGACTTTTAATGCGAGACTGGTCATAATCTGAAATTGATTAGTTAGAGGCTTGTGGCATTTGCTAAGATTGTAAATTAATATTGTGTAGAAAATTCTGTGTAACTATTCCTAAAGTAAAGCTAACTTACACCAAACTTGTCACGTAACAGTTCAAAAGCGGTAGGAACCAGTTCTAGTTCTAATACTTTATCTGAGGTGGATTTGTCACTTTAACATGGCTCCTTAATTGGCACCTTTTAATAAATAAATAAATTTCCCGCAGGGATTGTTTAAATGATTATTTTATTTATTTAATTGTTTTCCAATACAACAACATTTATAATCTCATAAAGTAAAGGATTTTTACATATAATAATAAAAATAAAAACAATTAACGAACTTTTAACGAAAAATTACTTTTAATTGCTGAAAAGGTACTTTTGGGATTTCAGCAGCAACTTTTTTTCTGCGACCACTCATAAGTCCGTTATTTACAAAATTACCGTTCTTTTTAGGTTATTGAACAAAATCTAAATTTTGATCTTTAAGTTTCAAGAATTCGACCAAATGATGTTTGGCAATTTTGTACAAAACCCTTAAACTTCAGTTTGTCAATAGTATGAAATGGGAATTAAGCACATTATAACGAAAGCTTGATAATTAATTTTTGAATCCCACGAAAAACTTTGATAACTAATATGCATGTGGCAGTGTAAATAAAACTGAACTGCCAAAATAAAATAAAGAAATTTGTTTTATTTTTGTTTTTTCATTACACACTTACAACTACATTTAGAGTTGACAAATAATCAACCAATTCTGGTCGGGATTGTAAGAAAAGATAAACTAACTGTTAATTGTTGTTGTTTTTGTTTAAGCTTTGATATTGTTACAAGTAAAACTGGGGCTTATAATTCTTATTCGCTTAACAGTTCTATTTGTATAATATCTTTAGTTTTTCTAAAATCTTTTGATGAAGTTTCCTGACGATCTGCCCTAAGCAACCAGTGAAATGCGCATAGGAATGGCTTATCCCATCAACAATAAACTTAAGGTTGTCAATAGTATGAAATGGGAATTTAGCACATTATAACGAAACCTTAAGCGAGTATTTTTGCTGAACATGTGACCTCATAATATTTGCAAATACAGGGTGTTTTGATGCATTTTCCAATAAAAAGGAATTTTGCGCCATGTAGCGCCAATAACTTGTATATTCAGCAGTTAGAAAGGTATTGTGGATAACACAACAATTTATCAGCACGGAAAAGAGTGGGTGGGACCCAGTGATGCCAGGAGAAATTTCCAAAATTCCCTACGTGTTTAACAAAAAAACCAAAAAAAATTTCCCTAAGCTTTTCCCTACGTTAAAAATTTATTGTTTTTAGCAACAGGCAAACCAATACATATTTTTTAAACATTTTGTAAATATTATAATAAAAGCATTTATTAACAGCAAGAAAAAAAACCAAAATAAATATGCAAGTGCCATTCACGCACATATAAAAATTCAATTTCAAAATTATCAATGTGTGACAAATTTATATCCTTTAATCTAGAGCAGTGAAGGGCACACACATACTATCACATTTATGCTTGTGTTGACGAAATAACAACAAAGCAACTGCCGAACGTACATTGTCACAGACCACACAAAGAATTTTATAGTGTACATTAGGCTGTTGCAAAAGTACAAAAAACAAATACTTAAACACATTCCCTTTTTTTCGTGTATTTGTTTTATTGAACCTTCTCTTTAGAGAGACAATTGCTGTTCTCTTTTATAAGAAACAAACATGGTGTTTATTGTTTTTGAAAAAAATAAATAAAGCAAGTCTTAAGCATGGTAAGAAGTAAGCAAAATAAAAACAAGAACATGCACATGTTTGGACTTAAGACAAGAAGTTCTTAAACCATTTACTAAAATACTTGAGTATTTTTGTAAGTTTTATTTTGTTTGTATGAAATTTCGCTTTTGTTTAATTTGATGTTATGATAAAATTATCAACATAGCAATAGTTATATAGGTATACCTAGATACGTATGTACATACATATGTATATTCCATAAAATTAACTGCTAAATTAATGCTAAAAATAAAAACCAAGAGAATTTCCGTAAAAATATTTACCTACATATCGTCATTTAAATTTACAAAAGCCATAAGTTGCGTTGGAAAAATTTTACAGGAGAAGACAAAGACTTAAATCAAAACTAGAAAAATTTTTATTTTTATTTTTATTTTATACTGTATTAAAACTATAAAAATTACCAAAAGAGACAAAATATAAATAACGGTAACACAAAGTAATAGTTTTTATTTTAATAATTAGTAGGGATGAGATTTTCATGCACTAAAAAATCAAAAATATGCGCATAAAACATGCACTAAAAATTCAAAAGTACGCATTAAAAAAATAAAAAATATGCACTAAAAACTTGACCATTTTCAATAAAAAAACCGTTTGTTTTTTTTTTTTTATTTTATTTAATACAAAACAAAATAAAAAATTCTATTGTTGTTTTTATTCTATTGTTATTCAAAGGTATAATATTTTTTAGAACTTACCCCCCTGTTCATCGATTTCGAACGAAGACTTCGTTCGCTTAACTTTAATGTAAAACAAAAACAATGTTTTATAATTTGTTTTTGTTTTAAATGTAAGTTATGCGAACGAAATCTTCGTTCGGAAATAGATGAACAGGTAGTTTATTTAAATAGTAACTAAATCATTTAAATTGCATAGTCAAATAAATACTTTTTATATTATCAAAAGTAAGCCTTTGTCTGTTAAAAAGCTTTTGTAGATGGAAAATGATCTCTCAACGTCAACCGAAGTTGAAGCATACTTCAAGGATGCAAATACATTTGAAGAATATTAATTTCTAATTTGTTTTATTTCTTGAAATCCTCTATTTTTATTTGCAACAGTTTTTGGATTTGTTTTTTTTTTATATGTCGGGATATTTTTCTATCCACATGTTAATGTTACTTTCTGCCATATCAATTAATTTGAGTTGACTATTAAGTGAACTTAATCCTGTATGAAACCAATAAATCAATATTATCGAATTGGCTTCTAATTTCCTCCGCAACTCGGTGTAACCCATGTGCCAATCAAGTAGCATGTAAAAGTTTTCGATAAATTGTTTTAGGACAATTGGCAGCCTTAACCATGTAAGGTGCTGCATCGGTTAAAAATTTAAGGATCTTTTGTCGAAATCTTGTATTTTTTAGACAATTTGGAAATTTTTCGAAGAACTTTTTTTTAATATGGAAATTTAAAAATATATATCACTCAAAACTGTTAAAATATGCAAAAATATGCATTTAAAACCAAAATATGCAAAAATATGCATTTTCACCAAAATATGCAACAATATGCAAAAACAAATCGATGCCATTTTAACGCAAATTTAATGATTCGGAAAGATAATTGGTCGACATCGGTTTTAGACTATCGACAAAAAACATGCATTTGCATGGAAATCGCATCCCTAATAATTAGTAATAATCTGCAAATAAGACAAATTAAAAAGCAATAACCATTGCTTGCATTTAATGCTTAAAATACCCACATTGTAAAATAAGAATCTTGCAAAGTACTTACAGAACATTAGCAAAAAAAATGTTTACTGTAATTTATTTATAGTGAGTAAGAATGAGTAAATACAAGAACTCTGAGCGTATAAAGAGAATAATTTCTTTTATTTGTTTTTTTTTTGTTTTGAATTTATTTGCTTTGATTCCCTTTTGTACTTAGCTTTACTCTGAGAATTTTTAAAAAAGCAAATGTTTTTGAATTTAAATGTACTTAGTGCAAAAGCCTAGTGTACATGTGTCGACGTCACACAAGCAGCATTTTTATTCCTATGCACGCCTACATAGCATTTGCAAATGTGCCCTTCACTGATATAGAACAACGATCATCACGCTATGCCTCCGGGGGCCGAGCACTTTTCGTGAATTTCACACACACACAACACGAAGGTTAACGAAAAAATTGTAAAAAGCCATAATTTAAAAAAAAACAAGAACAAAACACATAGTTAATGTCTCAAACAAGTAAATTTATTTTCCGCTCTTTGCACTCACCACTACATACACGTTTTTAACTGTCTCTCTTTGTGATGACCACTGATCTAGAGAGAAAACATAGTCAAACTTCGTATTTGATTTTTCATTTCCTCATTTTTTGTCCATTTTTCGAGAATACTTATTTAAAAATTTATTTTTTAATAAAACTTACCACCAAATAAATGGGAAGTCTCTGTAAAATTTTTAAAAAATATTTTCTTCAGTTACCCTAAACTAAAATATAAAAAAAATGTCCTTTTAAAAAAATATCATTTGAAATTAAATTGTTCTATTGCTCTTATTTAGTTAAGAAAGTTTGATATTCGCTTTTAATAATCGCATACATTTTAGCGAATGTGAGTTCGAAAAACTGCGAACGCGAACACAAATAAGCGAAGTTCTGTAGATTGCTCTTTAATAATTCTAAGACTATTGTTGGATATTCTTCGGTTAATGATTTGCGCTATGATCGTTTTAACTGCACTAAGGATGCTTATGCCTCGCCGGTTTTTACAGTTTGTCCGGGCACCCTTTTTGGGGATATTTACCCTTCTTCTAAATTTAAATCAAGTTCAAGTGTGAGCCAGAAATTCTGGATAAGGGGAAGCAATATGCTCCCTGTAGAATGGGGGTCGGCTTTGAGCATGCCGGGCGCTATGTTGTCGGCTCCAGGGGCCAGCATCCATAACTTCTGCGATATCTGGTCATTCAATGGAAATATCTTGCCTTATTTTGTGGGAAACGCAGGTGCATATGTTTTCGTAGTTAGAGGTTGTAAACGAAAGCATATCTTTTACAGATGCTGTGAACTCCTTCGACGTTGGTCTTAATAACTAATTAATAATTCATTTCAGTAGCATAAATGCCCGTTTTTTTTAATACACACTCTGTTTCTTAAATGATGTAGCGACTTTTGTTATGTAAGTTCAGAGCTTGTACAACAGTTTAATTTCATGGCAATCACAAGAAGTGAAAAATTAATTTTTATGTTAACAACAGTTTCTGTGCTATTACTTCTATTACATTACAGAATGATTCTGAGACATTTATGTTGCTCGCTTTTATCTTGAGTCAAAACAAATATATATTGATATTACATACCTTTCCCCATCATTATGATATGAAATTTAAAGATTGTATATAAGTAGTGCTGCATGCAAAGATTTATGTATGTATGTAATTATATACTGTGAGCGTCAAAATAAAGTGCACAGCTTGTTTTATAAAAAGAGTTATGTTAGTTATAAAAAGTTAAATTTCTACTTTGCCTAATTTGATCAGACTTCAAGATTGCTGTCATCTGTGAAAAATACGTTGCTTCAAAAAGTGACAAAAGCTAAAAAAAACGTGATAAAAGGTAGAAATAAGAAATTCAACGGAAAAAATATAGTCTCTAAAGTGAAGCGTGATAGGGTAAGCTTTTGTAAAACGTCCTAAATAAACCCATTTCCGGCCGCGAAACATAAAAGTAATCCGATTTCAATAAAATTTGAGTTCTTATCTAATTTGGAGGTTCTGAATTCAAATCCATTCACAAAATTCAGCTAGCCCTACTGGGGCCGTCAGAACCCGTTGTTCGCAAGTGCGTAAGTTGGCCTCTATTCAACATTTTGTTTTGCTTTCTAAGTTTAAAAAAAATTTTGTTTTAATTGCATTTAACATATTTTAACGCAAGTTTCTTTCAATTTCATAACATATGTTTATTGAACATATAAAAAATTATAGTTTTTTCATTTTAAAAAAAATTATTTTTTATAAAATACATTGCATTTTTTGCACATTCTCTGTATTAGCTTTCTAATGGTTTTAATTTGCAACGTCTAGTTTTTCCATCTTCCTGTTCAGTAGGAATGTATTTGCAATCTCGGCTATCCTTCAGTTGAGAGGTAAAAATTCTGGAGAATTCTCCAATCATTTAGATCATAGCAAAAGTTATGTTGCTGTATCACGAAAGTTGTTTTGAGGCATAGGTTTTTCGTTTTTTTTTTCTATTGAAACAAAGCAGTTTAGCCTCTTTGCGTTGACAACAGAGGGCTTAAAACTAATTGGTTGAATTTAGTCAAAATTAGTCCCAATTCACACGTTGCAAGTCTTATTGATTATCTTGCTACTTTATAACGAGAGTGAAGAGAGGAAAATAAACGTTTCTCTCTCACTCTCTCTTGCCTATAAGGTAGCAAGCTAATCAATAAGACTTGCAACGTGCGATTGGCACTTAGTAACCGTTGTGACTTTTTATTATCTGCCCAACGGCAAACTAATATGCTGCTTGTTTGATCGAATTGGAAGTCAGAATCACTCAATCTTTCAAGGTAATGTCATTTTTGTATTTGATCCTTTTATGATAACGTCGAACATATTCTGGAAAAAATACCGCAGTGATCACAATTCTTTAATTTCAGAATATAACTTTAATCGAGCTCAGCTGAATTTGGTTGTTAAATAATAAAAATTTTTCCCGATCTATCAGTCTGGTGTCCACTTAGGATCCGTCCGTATGAAACTGTTTGTTATTTTGATACATTTTGTTTGCGTATGGCTTCTGCAGATGTTAATTATTTTTCAGTAATGTCCATATCCTGCAAAGGCTACTCTTGATTTCAAACATATATTTTAAACGTTCCAACAACTTCTTGCAAAACAGTGTGATAATTAAAAAATGAGGTCAGAATATATGATTAAAATTAATATAAACATACTATATAATTCAAGGGAATTTCATTTTCGTCTTTGCATTCCTAACCTGTGACTCTATCGATCGATACTATCTGGTGAAAGACATAAACGGTGTTCAAACCATCATCTCATTTTCTCAATTATACCAATAATTTCTTCAATGGTAAAAATTTTACGCGTCATATTTTATGCAACATTCGATTCCAAACTTTTAAGACACTAAAAGCACAACGAAATTCACAACTAGAAGACGAAAATCTAAAGACACAGCTTTTCGTCAATCCACTAAATATCTTTCAACACGCAGCCAAAAGGAAATTTTATATGTTGAATAGCAGCCAACGTTCGCGCTTGCGAACACCAATATTTACCTCTGTCTAAGTCATCTTTGTTGTACTTTTTTGTGGTTTTGTGTTTTGATTTTAATTTTTTCATTCTTTGCTGTAAAAACTGCATAGTTACAATTTTAAATTTTGGACAATTTATACATATGACTGGTTGAATGAAATTCCTCTAAAATATGTGGTGTAGAAAACCACGTACGTGAACTCGCAATAACTTGAACTAATTTTTACCATAGCGATTCGCGTTTTCGAGTTTGTTCACGTTATCGAATGCCAAAATTTAAAAAAAAAATAACGCCTCTATTTTAAAATAAATAGATTAACAAGTATTTTAAAAAACGTATTTTATTCATTTTTAATAACAATAATTCATTTGACTTTGCATATAATACATAAAAAAATTAATTTCTTATGAATATCATAAAAAAATACACATAAAATTAACAAAAACGAATAGAAACATTTTTTTGTTTAAGGAATGTTTTTAAGGGATAAAAAATTTCACAGGAAAAAATCGGTCATCTTTTTTTAAAAGTTTTTTTTTTTTTTTTGTTGATCATGTTTAACAAAGCTTTTTCTTTAAGCACTTTTCTCCAATGATGCAAAGTATGTTAGATCTGGTAGGTGCTTCAAATACAAGCTCTTTGAACATGTCAACTGTTGAATTTATATATTGTAATGTTTTAATGAATTAATATTTTAAATATGTACTTTGTATAAAAGATTTGTTTTGCATCACTATTGCCTTGAAATTGGTGTAATTAGTTTTTTATATGTATGTAGTTTTAAGTTTTGAGTTTTTAGTTAATAAAAATTATTCTGGACAATATATTCAATAGGTTATGGGCTAACATTGCTTTGAAAAATTACTCAAACAAAATAAAAAATGTTTTTGAAGTTTATAAAAATAAAAAATAATTATTCGCAGTAAATTTAAGAAAATATTGATTTATTTGGGAAATTATCTGTATATTCAAGAGTATAATTGTTTAATTCGAGAAATTAAGAAAATGGAATTTTCAAAAACTTTAAAACCGCTATCAGGTGAGAAAGATTGGCCAATATGGAAGAGAAAGGTCAGGGATCTTCTTGAATTCTATGAGGGAGCACTGGATGTCGTAGAAAGAAAACTAAATAAGCCAGAACCCATAGGAATTAATCCCACAGAAATCCAAATAAGTGAACACAAAAAGAAGGAAGATGCTTATCGTAAAGCGAATAGCTGTGCAAAAAGTCTAATAACGATAACAGATGAAATCTATTTTAAGGTAATGGATAAAGAATCTGCTAGTGATGTGTGGGATGCTTTACACCAACAGTTTGAAGCTACTTCTAAGGATCAACTATATAAAATGTGCAATGATCTGTTTTCATTTGAATGGAATCAAAATCGTGACGTTTCAACTCATATTTCCCAATTAAAAAGTTTATGGACGGAAATTAATAATGGTTTACGCATTAAACAAGAAAATATTTTGCCAGATTTATTGTTAATTTGCAAAATTTTAAATATATTGCCGAGCTCCTATGAAATGTTCAAATCTAGTTGGATGATGCTAACAAGAGACAGTGACAAATCGTTGGATGAGTTGATAATGCAATTGTGTCTGTACGAAAGAAATTTTAACAAAACAGAAAGTGGTGGGTCTTATTCCAACAGTCAGGAAGCTTTAGTTTTAAACCAGAAGAAAGAAACAAGAGGTAAACAGCAGAACAAATCTTATTGCAGAAAAAATGAAGATACGTGTCACTACTGTAAAAAGAAAGGACATTGGTTAAAAGAATGTCGAAAGTGGATAGCTGATGGTCGTCCTAGTAAGTCAAAACAAAATTCGATTCATACTAATGTTGCACTGCATTTAGAGTCAGTTGAAGTATATGCCGCAGAATCTTGTGAAGATTGGTGGATTGATAATGGAGCCACAAAACATGTTACAAATTCCAGTGAGTATTTTGCAAGTTATACTAAGTTTGATGAACCTCATACCATACAAGCAGCTGGTAAAGAAATTTTGGAAGCCCTTGGAAAAGGAACTATTAAAATTGTGACAATGTACAAGAATCAAGAATGCATAATAGAACTACGAGATGTTTGGTATGTTCCTGGAGTAACAAGAAATCTATTTTCGCTATTGGCTGCTCATGATAAAATACCATCAAGTGTATTTAAGTCAACTTCAACCGAATGTGAATTCAGAGTTGATGACAATATTATGCTAACCGGTTCACGTCATATGAATGGAACGCTATATAAAGCTAATATACGTTTAGTTCAACCAGACATTAATATAAACTCAGCAGTAGATAGAAGCTCTATTTTACAATTATATCATGAAAGATGGGGACATCAAGACAAACATCATGTCAAAAATAAATTGGAAAGAGAAATGGGCATTAAAGTTAAATATAATAATGACATTTGTGAAAGCTGTGTTTATGGTAAAGCCTGCAGACTGCCATTTGGAAGAAGAGAAACAGCAACATGTCCAGGTGAGGTTATATCTACCGATGTTTGTGGCCCTTTTCCTCCTTCGTTCAATGGTTATAAATATCTTATCGTATATAAAGATGACTTTACAAAATATCGATATGGTTTTATAGTGAGAAACAAATCAGATGTAAAAGACACATTGATTGAAGTGATTGCCAAAATAAAATCTCAAGGTCATACAATAAAAACATTGCTTAGTGACAATGGAGGGGAATTCGTTAATGATGAAGTAAAGAAGTTACTAGCTAAAAATGGAATCATACAGAAACTAACTGCCCCATACACTCCTCAACAAAATGGAGGTGCTGAAAGGGAAAACAGGACAATTGTAGAAATGGCAAGAACATTTAAATTTTCTAATCCGGACGTTGTTTTTCCAGAAGAATTGTGGGCAGAATTTGTAAAATCCGCAATTTATATTTTAAACAGAACTGGAAAATCTTCAGTTGCATATATCAGCCCTTATGAGTTATGGTATGGTAAAAAGCCAAGAATTCGACATTTGCGAATTATTGGTTCTATTTGCTACGTTCATATTCCTAACCAAAAACGTAAGAAGATGGACAGGAAAGCAATTAAAGGTTATCTCGTTGGTTATGATGGTGATGAGAGGTATAGAATTTACACAGCAAAAGAAAACAAAATTCACTTTTCGAGAGACGTCAAGTTTAGTGAAAAAGTCAAAGATTGTTTCAGTGATAGAAATTTAACTGGTAAGGACAAAACACAATCCGAAAAATCTATCACAAATACAAATGATAATGAAACAATAACAATAAAAATTAAACAAAAAAAAGAAGATACTGAATTGTTCAATAAGGCACCAAATATTATTGCAGAAGATAGTACTACAGAAGACGCCGAAAAATCAGCAGAACCAGATATTGTAGTGGAAGGCGATGAAGGAAGTGCGGTGCAAGATGCCGAACCGCAACATCACAATAAACGTCAAAATAAAGAATCGCAAAATGAAGAATCTTATAATGAAAATGCACCAAATGTAAAGCGCTTAAGAAATCGTACTATTCAAATTTCAAATGCAGTGGATAGAGATTGCATATTGATGTCAATAGAATTTATCAATCAAGTTTCAACTCCAACAACTTTTAAAGAAGCCCTTGAAAGCAATCAAAAATGTGAGTGGATAAAAGCTATGCAGTCGGAAATAAATTCACTAAAAGAAAACAAGACGTGGACACTTACAGATTTGCCAAAAGGTTCAAAGCCACTTCCAGGAAAGTGGGTGTATAAACTAAAGACAAATCCTGATGGCAGCGTAGACAAATTTAAGGCAAGGCTTGTTATTAAAGGTTTTAAGCAAAAGTATGGTGTAGACTATGATCAAACGTTTAGTCCAGTTGCAAAGATGTCAACAATACGATCACTTCTTAGTGTTGCTGCTACTGAAGGTTTATATTTAAAACAATTTGATGTGTCAACAGCGTTTTTATATGGTGAATTGCAAGAGACGATATATATGAACCAGCCAGAAGGTTTTAATGACGGAACAAAAAGAGTTTGTCTTCTCAATAAAAGTATATATGGCTTAAAACAAGCATCTAGGTGCTGGCATTCACGTATGGATACATTTTTAGAAAATATCGGATTTAAGCCCAGTTCAGCTGATACTTGCCTTTATATCAGGGATAAGAATGGTAAAAAGTTAATAATTGCCCTCTATGTGGATGATGGGTTAGTCGCAGCTAATGATGAAAGTGATCTAAAGGACTTCTTAAATGATTTAAAATCTCATTTTAAAATTGTGGTAAAGGAGGCTAAATGTTTTCTTGGTTTAGAAATTGAGAAACATAATGATGAAATAAAAATACATCAAAAATCATTTGCTGTAAAAATACTTGAGAGATTTAACTTTTCTGAATGTCGCCCGGTAACAACACCCATGGAAAAAGCAAGCAACCAAGTTAAATCAGGGGAAGTCGTAAATGAATTCCCATACCGGCAAGCTGTAGGAGCTTTAATGTATCTGATGTTGGGAACAAGACCAGATTTGTCGTATAGTGTTGGATTTTTATCAAGAAGCTTAGAAAAACCTACTTTAGAAGATATACAAAAAGTAAAGCGAGTTTTCAGATATATCGCTGGTACATTAAGTGTTGGTATTACGTACAAGGGTAAAGGACCAAAGGGGCTTAATTGTTATAGTGATGCTGATTTTGGTGGATGCACAACAACAGGGCGTTCAACTTCAGGTGTTGTTGTATCTTTTGCTGGAGGAGCAATTTCGTGGTTAAGTCAGAGACAGCCCATGGTTACAACATCAACCACTGAGGCTGAAATCGTAGCTGCATCTGAGGCCGCAAAAGAAGTAATTTGGCTTAAAAGACTTTTAAAAGATATTGTTAATTATAACGAAGTTCCTGTAATTCAAATTGATAATACTGCAGCAATACGATTAGCACAGAATCCGGAGTTTCACAAGCGAACTAAGCATATTATGATAAAATATTTTTATATAAGAGAAAAGGTTACTGATGGCACTTTGAGAGTATCCCAAGTCACTACTGAAAATCAAGTTGCTGATATGATGACAAAACCTTTATCAAAACCAAGATTACAATTTCTGCGAAACTGTTTAAATATTAATTAATTGAAACACGGGGAAGTGTTGAATTTATACTCTTTGAACATGTCAACAAGTTGTAGCTTAAGTCTTGGTGAATTTCTAAAGCCTTTGCTTTTAGCATCAGTCCGCTTACCGGTAATTTTTTATTTCGCTTGCTAACGGTATTTTCTTTTCTGCAAAAAAATTTGACATTTTATTTAAAAAATTACAATTTGGTGCCTGTTTCTTAAAAATTGTTTTATTTTAAAAAACTCACCCTTTTCGGGAGCAAAATTTTTAAGAAACAGACACAAAATGGCATTTTCTTTAAATAAAATGTCACATAATGGAGCAAACTGTTGAATTAGCAACCCAACATTCTCTAGCCAAGCCACTGCCACTTTAATTTTTTTGCAATAATTCAAGAATATTTACTTTATCTTTCAAAGATAACACTTTTGGTTTTTTTTAATGAGATTTTTCACTTTCACAAATAACACGAATAACGTATCGATGTTAAAAGCAGCTAACATGTCAGCGTATACATACATGGATACAATTAAGAAAAAAGAACGCTGTAACATAAACCAATAAGTGAACTCAATTGAGGGATTTCCCAATTAAAAAAATAAACTTTTTAAAAAGTAAATAAAAATAAAAAAAATGTGTTCACGTTTTAGAGCTTCCAGATTTTTTCACGTTTTAAAATAGTCTGTGTGAAAATAAATTTGTTCACGATTCTGAGACGTTCACCCTTTTGAGTGTTCACGTTTCCGCGAGTTCACTGTATAGCTTAAAAAATTTATAATTAATAAAATTGTTAATTATTGTTTATTAAAGCTAAGAATGCATACGGTACGTATTCAATAAAAATTTAGGCATAACAGTTTAAAAAAGCAGAAAAAATACCGATTAAAATTAAAAAGTTTTCTGTTCGCAAGTGCGATAATAGCTTTGGTAATAGTAGTCACTGTCTTTATTATGAAGCATGCGCAGCCGTTACTAAGGTCATATTTTTTTCCTGCTACCAACTGAAAAAAACTCCTATATACCGAGTGCGTAAATTGCGCAGTTCATAGGGAGAACTGCAGATATGTATGTACATAATACAAAAAACACAGGTTAGGCGTATAATGATACGCAATTAAGATCTAAGTGGCATGGCATGGTATGGCATGACATATTGGGTGAGGGTAAAAGTTCAGCGCTCAACACAAAATAAAATAAATAAATCCGTAACAAAATGAGTTCCAATTAGAAGAAACAAACTCAGAAGGGATGCAAAGCTATGGTTTACTTATACATCGACGTGAGAATTGTTATAAAATGTGAAAACGATAAAGGAAATCGGAATGTTAACGTGAATTTCGCTTAGCTTGAAAAATGGTTGTTTCTTAAATAAAAAGTAACAAGTCTTCATATTTCTTTGACAAATTTAACGCAGCTACAGACAGCAAGAAAACGTGGAAGCATAAAGGAGAAATTGATATTGGAAAATCGACGATTCGGTCATTTGATGTCGACGTTAATTCTTTGAATGAGAATTTTGTCAATAATCAGCATCCCATTATTCAGATGAATTTTTAGGGGGGTGCTTTAATACCATGTGAGATAAGGCCATGATGGCTTTATCTCTCAATCAATAGGGAGATAAAGCCTTTTTTATTTGAATGGGAGATAAAGCCATCATGGTCTTAGCTCACATTAGCAATATTAGAAAATGGCTTTATCTCTCATTTCAGTTCCGGAGACACTAAAGTTAAGTATTGAAATCTGGCTTCGCATACTAAAGTTTTTCTGCGTGGCGGCCATGCTTAGGGGTTTTTTCCTCCAGTAGGACGCGGCTGGTGGCTTCGCTGAATAAAGTTTTCCTGTGTGAGTCACAAGAATAAAAAAATGTTTTCAATGATAACAGAATGTATGCCATCACAATATTCTGGAAAATATGGCTTAATCTCTCATTTCCGAAAAAAAAAATATGACCTTCCTCGACCCAATCGACTGCAATCTAGAAATGCCAGCCAGCCAAACGGACTTAATCTATTAGTACACTAAAAGGGGGTGCTCAGAACCAATATTTTTATCTGTTACATTATTCAGTACGATAGAAAAATATCCTCTCTATCTATGGTATTGTGGGTATTAAAGCAGATTGATTGTAATAAGTTTTAATTTTCCTTTTGGAAAATTTGTTTTTCTACCCACACCACCAAAGGTAGAAAGTATATTTTGCGTTTGTGCTGCATAAAAATAGTGCATATTATAAATTGTAAGAATTTGTCCAAAATTACACATTACCCTCATACAAAAATCTTTCCGGAATACAAGTTTGTGCCCATTAATTATCAAATTATATTGGTATTAACATTAAATTTGACCCAACATATTTTATTGCAACCTTAATAATATTACCAAATCTTATTGGAATCGATGCATATTTCCTTAGAAATGGTGGTATTAATATAAAATTTGGCAGCGATAACTTTTATAACAGCTACTATGTGAACTTCGTATTGGCACGTTTATTTAAACCATCGGTCCCATATAAACCTCCTCCCTAAAATCACTTTAAGCCGAAAAATCTCATATACATAGCTTTAGATATCTAGGCAAAATTCGGCACAGATAAATTTTATTTGAATCTTAACCTCATTACAGAAATTTGTGATTGGCCATGATCCATTGTTTTATTTATTACACACATCAGTACAATCGAATAATTGTAAATAGGTATTAAGTTTTCTTTTTAGCAGAGTTGTTGTTTTTGTACAGGATGTTATGCGTTAGTGCTGAATAAAAATTTTTGCCTATTTCAAATGGTGAAAATCAGATCATAATTCCACATAACCCTCATGCAAAATTCTCTCCGGAATAAAGTTTTGTACCGTCTAACTATGTTGTTATTTAGATTGAACTCAACCCACATTTATTGTATTGCAACTCAATTTATCTTACCAGATTTTCTTGAAATCGGTCCATATTTGCCATAGCTCCCATATCAAAACCACTCCCGAAAATAGCTTTTAACCTTCATAAGGTCTTCAAATTTGCTGACGTTAACGATCTTCGGGTCAAATTTGACCCAAAAGAAAATTTTATATAAAAACTATTGTTTTTCAATTATGTAAGTATGATTTTAAAGTTGATATTTTATTGAAGCAGCATTTAATATTAACATTAATTGTGAATACACAAGTTTATTTATTATAAAGAGCAAATTTATACTGAATAAAATTTTATAATTACATACATATATAAATTTATTTGGCTACACAAAGTTATTGTATTAGAGTGCTGTTTACATACAAATTTCTTACAAGTGCAACATACAAGTGGTGTTTTGTTATCTGATTTGGGACATTATTGGCAACGACTTCTTTTGTACGAATTTTTGACTGGTTCACACATTCTTTCCTTGGTTTTGTTTGAAGATGACGGCTGTTGTTTCTGCTCAGTAACTGCGCGCAGTTTTTTTGCAATTTCCCGCGAAAATTGGGCTCTGGGTAATGTTTTTCGCTGCTTTATATAGGGCGTGGCAATATCAAAATCTAAAATTGCTAAAATGTCGACGTTTGGCAAAACAGTTTTCGTTCTAGCCACGGTTAGCTGATGTGAATAATAGAAAAGCGTTGTATGCTGACATATCTAGTATGTTACAAAATACTACTTAAGGCCATCATTGGTTTTCCTTTTGCAAGAATAACATGACACAACCTTATCCAGTGTATCTACCCCTACTTTACATTTATTATAATCTTATATGATTTGCGGTTTTTTGTCCTCGCGATTACTAACTTCTGACCTATGATGCAAAGTGCTGAGAAGATTCACAGACTTAATCTTTTTTGGGAATATATGAAAGGAGGGTAGTATCCTTGGTGAAACAAAAAAATTATGAGAATACAGCTCTGCCTTTAGAGGCCAAAAGCTCTGGTGGCAATTCGATCTTGTTTTTACGTATAGTTCCTACTAAAGTAATTTGCTTCTCTAGCAATTTTTGTCCCAATTGGTAGCATGTAAAAAAATTGTCTGCATTCACATTATGACCTTTCAGACCAACTGTCAAGTCAAAAACTACATGCATTCCTTGGTTTCTTTCAGGCATAGCTCCAATTTCCTTTCCTGTATACGGTTGTATATTCCAAGCATAGCTAGTGGACGAATCGCAAAGAACACATAATTTTATACCATACTTCGCTGGTTTTGATGGTATATACTGCCGGAACGGGCATCTTCCTCTGAATGCTTCTAGCTGCTCATCAATTGTTACGCCTTGAGATGGATTGTAAAGTTTGGGCAGAATTTCAACCCACATATTCCAAAGCTCGCGTATCGGCGCAAACTTGTCTAAAATTCGGCGTTCTCTGCGGGTATCCTTGTTATCAAATCTTATTGCTCTCGAAAGATTTTTGAATCTTTTTAACGACATGATTGCTCTAAAAATAGGTTTTCCTTTCTCAGAATCCCACAAACTTTCCGTACTTTCATTGTTTGATCTATACACTCAAGCTAACAAAAGTGAACCAATAAATGCGAACATTTCGTTGTCGTCAACTTCTTTCCAATCAACACCAAATGCACGTTTACCTTCATTATTAGTATACTTCAAAATAATGTTCATCACAGGAGGTGGAAAAAACAATTGAAAAATGGAAATCTCTTCCGTTGTAATTCTTGAACAACAATAGCGGGTCAAGCCTGGCGTCATGCTAATAATGTTCTCCGTTCGGAATCTTCCATGGCTATTTGCAAGAGGTTCCTTGAAATATCTTATTTCACCACTTTTTGATGTCATTCCTTCAGTAGCTGCTTAATAAATTTCATCCCCACTAGAATTTTCAGATGTCTGAACATATTCCAGATGATCTTCATATTCTGAACAAATTTCTTCTTCGTCCGACAATATTTAAAGCATAATTTCTATTTCACTCTTATTCATTTTTCTAAAATAAGTACAGAAACAACAATGTCTAACTTTGATGCGTCCTATTAGTTCTTTGTTTGTACAAGGACTAAAAACTATATTGTTATAAGCAAATAAGAAAAACATTGCTTTTGTATTTACCCGGGGAATCTCAGTTTTCATACAAATAAAATGTTCAGCAAGTATGATGAAGAGACAAATATATATATACATTTAATTGTAGTACTGCCAAAGCTCTGAAAAAAAAATTCAAGATTTTTGCTCCAGGTCTAATAGGACCCAAAGACCTAAAGTGTAAAAAATTTTATAAATATTTTTCACGATAAAAGGAATTTTTTCAGGTGAACATTTTTTCACGTTATTATTCTTCTTTGAATTACATTTTTTCATGGGAGGTGTTCATGATCGCAAATATGTGAAGAGGGGAAAAATTACGAGGGAAAAATTATTCACGATAGGCGTGAATAAGTCTCTTCTTTATTTGTTCTTCTCTTTGCTTCACTGTGTGTATACGTAGTAAAATAAATAAATATTGCGTATACGCGTCCACAACGACTGAATTGATGAACCTGAAATTATGCAATACTTTATGCAAATATGAAATAACGCGTAATAAATGTAAAACTATACCATTTAATATGATGATTCGCTCAATCATTTCTTGTAGGGTAGTCATTAACTTATCATTAAGTATACGCCGATTGTTATATGAAAAATTTAAAATTTTAATAATAAGTTGACAACCAAAAAATATATATATTTATAGTATATGTATATCTGTGGCATTTTGAAAAACTTTCTTAAGTCAAATTTAAAAAGATGAAAACAATTCTATAATCATACGAATTTTTATTCACAAAACATTTGATCTTTAGTCAGATCGCTCCATATATAAGCAAAAAACCGATATAAGCAAAAAACCGTAATTTTACCCAAAAATCTCCTTGTTGTTATTTTTTAGATGTTCGTCAATCTGAAACGAACTTGTACCTCTGAACGATTCGCATATTGAATTTGTTTAAATAATTTAGTTAAATACATCAAATTTTAAAATTAGAATCATTACGAAACCCATAGCGAATATGCTGCTGGTGTCCTATAATTGAGAGTTCGTCCTTCAACAAAGGGCGGAATACAACAAAAGTGAAACAGACATGTATAACGGGTAAAAAAATAACAATATTCTCTCACTTTCTCTCACAATATTCTCTCACTTTGACTGAAGTCAAACCACATAACTCAATTTAATGGCAAACTGCTTATTTTCTGAAATAATCAATTTCGTTTCTTAAAACAAGAAAATACAAAATCCAAAAATAATTTCTTGCTTTTAACTTATTTTTTCGTATTTAGTTAAAATTTTGTCATGATCAAAAAATTCACATGTTTGGTATATGATCAAAAACTTCTTAAATCCAGAAATTCAAAAGTTGCTAGTTTTAATTACACATAAAAAATATGTTTCAGAGTTCAAGCTGCATTTATTTAATTTAAGTCTAGTTTTCTTGATTTTTAAAATGAATCGGATTTCTTGTGTCAAGAAAAAAATGCTAGGGATTTTTTTAATTTTTTCAGTAAATACACAATAAAACTTGGTTTAATTAAACATATTTTTATTCAAATCGGCATATTAAGCGAATTAAACAAAAGTTTATTAATTCATAATGAGTTTTCTTTAAGTAACTAATGCTACACGTTTTTATGTTTTCATGTATAAAAAGTAAAAGAAAAAGCACGAGTTCCTATTTAGTTTATATTTAGTTCAAGGTAAATGTATGTTAAGCACTTGAATAATCCATACTTGAATCAATCTTTCTGTACTTGATTCAAGACAATCCGTACTTACCGTAACTCTTCGGATTGTTTTAAGTACGGATAGATTTATTTTTCTTTTGAGTGTAGGTTCTCAATTTCAAAGAACAAACTTGTATTTGAATAGAGTAAGTATTTCTTACTTTTTTAATAAAATTTTGAATATGAATTGAACTTGAATCTAGTTATTTCTAACTATTTCAAGAAACACAATTCTATTGTTTAGGATAAGAATATTTAGTAGATAGGTAATGGGGATCTTGGACTGTGTCCGGTTCCGATAATATGAAAAAGAATGTGTGGTGTAATAGATTATCCAAGTTCAGAACCATTTCCGGTATACGAGCAGACGAGGTGAAAATGAATAACAGTTTGTCCACTTATATATAGATGACGCTGATTGTGAAGTTCAGTTTTTTAGACTTAGATGGCGCATACATTTATCTCATTTCCGATAGGATTTTAAAAATTTTGTGAAGAAAATACCAACAAAATGTGTATTTTGAGGGGATTTAAGCGTTGATTTGAATATTTATTTAGGATTTTAAAAATTTTGTGAAGAAAATACCAACAAAATGGGTATTTTGAGGGGATTTAAGCGTTGATTTGAATATTTATTTAGGATTTTAAAAATATTGTGAAGAAAATACCAACAAAATGGGTATTTTGAGGGGATTTAAGCGTTGATTTGAATATTTATTTAGGATTTTAAAAATTTTGTGAAGAAAATACCAACAAAATGGGTATTTTGAGGGGATTTAAGCGTTGATTTGAATATTTATTTAGGATTTTAAAAATATTGTGAAGAAAATACCAACAAAAATGGGTATTTTGATGTAAACTCTATTTTAAGTTTTAATGTCAACTCTATTTTAAGCTCTATTTTATACAAGCTCCGAAACATTTATTTAATTTCCGAACCATTTTATCATGTTGAAATTATTTTTTTACCATTTATCTTAGTTCCGAACCATTTGTATAATTTTGAAATTTATTTTAAGCAAGTTCTGAAGCTTTTTGGTGAGGTGAAGTTTATTTTTTTTTAACCACTAATCCTAGTTCCGAGCCAGTTTGTTGTAAGATTTCATTTCAACAGTGATTCTAAACAGTTTAATTTTATCAAAACTATCGAAGCCAAAATCGACAAAATAGAAAATAAAAGTTCAAAATTATGGTATAACCGATATCTTTTCACATCAATTTTATAATTCTCAAGTAAAAAACAAGTTTGCGATTCTTTTAAAACTGTTTTTAGAATTAACACAATAGTCAAAGAATTTAAATTTAGTTTTGTTTTCTTCTTTGTATTAAGAAATATTTTGTTCCCGTTTATGCTGACATTATGTTATTCTTATTTGCAGTTTGTTTTCTTTCATAATATAACGTCTCCTAAGAAGATTTAAAAAGAATTTGTATTTTGTTATAAAATGCTGACGATGTGTCTGCATGTTTGTTTACATTAATCTGATGAAGAAATCTTTTTGTTATATTTAAGAAGCATAAACATGATTGAGCGTGTTAGAATGTATAATTTGTTTATAAAACAAAACATTAATTGCAGTTTGTTTTCTTGCCCTTCTTAAAAGGCTTAGTGGAGTATACTTCTGAAAACTAGGTTTATTTACATTTGAACATTGAAGATTTGAACAATGAATTTGAGCGATTTTGAAATTGAATTTGTCGATGAAAATTCTATGGAAGAGATCCCTAACAACCAAATGGCTTACTACGATTTTTTGTGGGAAATTGAGTATTTTTTGGAAGACGAAGAGGGTGATAAAATCATTTTAAAGGCAAATGACGGGTTTTATTTGGATGAAGAAGGAGATCGCTTCATTAGAGAACTAGATTTAAGTTTATAGATGTAAATTTGTTCTTATTTTTATTCAAATACTTTTAAGTAGTTATTAAATAAAATATATGTACATACTAAAAAACTTTTAAAAGTAAAATAAATGTTTCTTATATTGCATCACATTTCGAAAATAATTTTCAATGGCTGAACATATCCATGTATAAATAGCGTATACAATTCATTTCAACAGCAAGTACATTGTGATTTATCGTGGAGTTCAAATAGTATTTTTAAAATTTGCGGTTGAAATTATGAAAGAAAAAAATTTAAAATGGTTAAAGATCTAAAATTCGATTGCAGTGAAGATCAGCATTTAAAACAATCTTCATTTACGCCACGCTATAGCATGACTGATATTTTCCATAGAGAAGAAGAGCGTTTAAAAACTTTTTCATGCTGGCCATTAAAATGGGTAGATAAAAGAGAGTTAGCTATGACTGGCATGTTTTATAGTGGAGATTACGACAAAACAAAATGTTATTTTTGCGAAGTTGAAATTTGGAATTGGGCGCTTACTGATCAACCTTTAACAGAACATTTGCGTTGGTCACCAAATTGTGCTTTACTGAGAAGATGTTGTACCAATAATGTACCTATTAATTGGAATGTGTTAAATCAACTACTACCACCACCCTGTTATGATACCTGTGGTCTCAGAGAAGTAGAAGGTAAAATACGACACGATAATTTTTCTAACATTCCTCAGTATAATATTGAAATTAAAAACGATAATATCGCTAGAAGCAATCACATTACTAATTATGATGATCAAGTTATTGAAATCCCAATTACATTTGTCGAATCTTCAAATACAATGATGCAAAACGCTGAAATTTCATCATCCATAATAAATGTAGCAAAATATTTTTTTATTTATCATTTTTTGTTATTAATTTTATTTATTATTTTATTTGTATTAGAATACATTTTATTTGCTGAAATAGAACTGAAAATAAATAAATAAATAAATAAAAAAAAGAGAAAAAGTTTTGATTTTTATTATTGGTCTTTATTAAATATTAAATGATAATTATTTATTAAATTTATTACATTAATTTTTCTTAATATATAAACCGCACATCTGCACGGAGTAGGCCCTTCTTCACAATACGAGCTGTACCATGGGCAGCATTGGAAATGTGGCTCCCCATCATCACTTTCAGCAACGCCGAAGTCTTCATTTTCATCCAGCATTGGTATGAAACTTTCTATGCACAGCCTGTGCTCATGCAGGATAACTTCCTCAAATTTGGTTAAAAATTTTACTAAAAATTCTTTTAATGTACACATTTTTGAGTTGTATCCGCTTGGCGTCCTACTTGTTAATGTTTCTCGTTTTTAAATTTCTAGTTATTATTTCACAACATTTTACTTAATAACTAGAGTGAAAGAGAAAAGTATATTAAATTTCTCACTTCTATTCGGTTTACTTAATAACTAGAGTGAAAGAGAAAACTATATTAAATTTCTCAATTCTATTCGGTTTAATTAATAACTAGAGTGAAAGAGAAAACTATATTAAATTTCTCAATTCTATTCGGTTTAATTAATAACTAGAGTGAAAGAGAAAACTATATTAAATTTCTCAATGCTATTCGGTTTACTTAATAACTAGAGTGAAAGAGAAAACTATATTAATTTTCTCAATGCTATTCGGTAATTTGTTCTGTATTGGTTCCTATTTATTTGGTAGTGTTATTCCATATTTATTTATATCGATTTCTTTCTTTAGAGCAAAGGGAAGAAATGTATGTCTTCGTCTCATTTATTCACATGATTATATATCAATAAACTTTTTCTTGATTAATAAAATAGATTATTTTTGATTTAGTTAAGCTCTTTTCAATTTAGAGAAGTGGTTTTAATCTCAGTTGAAAAAAAGAAACTAACGTGATCGGTTGTGAAAAATGGAACCCTCGAAAAACTTAGTAACCAAATTTAATACTCTGAGCTACAGCAAATCCTTAATTCACATTAAGGATCTTGCAATATCTTCTAAACACATTATTATGAATGCAAGTAGAGTGAATACCAAGTATGGGAGCTCAATAAAAGTTGAGCTTGAGGAGAATATATTGTTTTTGCCATATCGCTACAATACGCTAACTGACGAAGATTTGAAGAATTTATCATCTGGATCGTATCTTATATCCAGGGAAGGGGAGAAAAACTTGCGATTGAAGCCATTTGAGGAGGGTGATATCTTTGAAGCCAATTCTAGATATCCCATATACGCAAACTTTAACAGTTTTTAAATTATATTTTAACGATAAAAATAATAATAATATGTACCTTAAAATAATTAAATAAAAAAAAAAAACATGGTTTTTCTTTTTAAAATAATTTCAATTGTTTTATTTATTAATTTCTTTTTCAGTTATTTTATATAAAAATTCAAGACATAAATGACCACAATTAAATGAATCATAGTTTTGATGTTGATTGTAGTTATATTTTATATTTCCTCCTAGGTACTCAACTAGTTCCAATGGTGGTTGTAAATTTCCAAAACTATCATAATATTCTATTTGTTTATTGTTTTTATAGTAAGCTACCCAATGTGTACCACTACCGATTGTAGAATCCAAATTAATTACTCCACATTCAATATTTCTGGGATGTTTTGGTATTGCGTCTAACATGAAAATTCCTCTAAAATGTGGAATATTTTTTGAGAATTTTCGTATATCAATATCAGTCAATGGACTTTTGGGTAGCTTGTTTAGAAGTTTTTTGCTTTTTCTTCATAAGTTAATCCATATCCTTTCTTATATGGTTTGAGGTAAAGTCCTTTACCCATTGCTATTGCTTCCATATTCTTATTGTGTCTAGTCGCTTCATCAAGTTGGAGTTTAGCATTCTTTGCTGCATTAACTGCTTTTGCTATGTTAGCACCTCCACTCGATAGGGTACCAATTACACCTAAAGCTGTTAATATTGGTATTAATGGTAAAACACCACCAACTTTTGGAACACGTATTACACGTGGTACTACAATTTCAGATTTCCTTCCCTTTAAGGATTTGTTAATGGTTTTACGTGCAATCTTGATAGCAGCGTTAAGATCTGTTGGTTTTTCTTTTCTTAAAATTTTTGTTGTTGCTTTTAGCGTTGAATTGAACAGTTTTCGTCCAATAACTTTATTCGATTTTGATTTCCTATTACTTTTGTTTTGCTTAGTCATCCCCATACCGAGTTTAGTTTTTGCTTTCATTGCGTTAGTAACCAAATATGCCAACGATTTTTCTGGAAGACTGCTATCTTTTGAAAGTACTCGTTCCCAAGCTCTGTTCTCAAGAATTTTATCAGCTTGATGTCTTATATTTATATCTCTACTTTTTGAATAAGCAATATCGTGTTCTTTACATGCACCGTCTAATAGATTAATTCCTTTATCACCTCGTTCTAAACGTTTTTGTAATTTCGTTCCAGGACCACAATATTGATAACCAGGAAGATGTAGTTCAAAAGGAAGTGAATTTACCAATTTATTAATTAAACCTTCTCCTCTGACGACTTTATTACAATTAATCTTGTTTTTAAAACGTATTACCATTTTATTTAATTTTATTCTATAAGAAAAAGAGAATATTTAATTATTTCATTTAGTTCTAAAGATGCGTTTAATAAAACAACATAAAAATATTTTTGTTCGTAATACGGATTCTTCAACGAATTTAAATTCAAAATGTAGACATAGTTCTATATTACCGAATTCTATTCGTGCGCTTATTGTAGGTCCTTCAAATTGTGGCAAGACTAACGTTATGATAAGCTTACTAGAGAGTCCTAATGGACTGAAATTTGAAAACATCTATTTATACTCAAAATCACTATTTCAGCCAAAGTATGAATATTTAAGAAAATTGATAACACCAATTAAAGGAATGGGGTTTCATACGTTTTCTGATAATGATTCTGTAATACCTCCAGATGAAGCACAAAACAATTCAGTTATGATTTTCGATGATGTTGCATGTGAAAAACAAAACAATATACGTGCATATTTTTGTATGGGTAGACATAGAAATGTAGATTCATTCTACTTATGTCAAACATATACAAGAATTCCCAAACATTTAATAAGAGATAATGCTAATATGATTATTATGTTTAAGCAAGATGAAATGAATATAAAACATATATATGCTGATCATGTTGGTAGCGATATGAGTTACGAAAAGTTTCATGAAATTTGTGGAGAATGTTGGAAAGATAAATATGGATTTTTGGTTATAAGTAAAGATGATGAATTAAATGATGGGAGATATAGAAAGCAGTTTGTTTATTTTATAGCAATATAAATTATAGAATATATTTTATACGATTATTAGTATAACATCAACCTTTAAAGATATTACAACAATAAAACGCATTGTTAACCAACGAATAGCTGATCTGATGTCCGATAAAAAAATTAATGAAAAAGTTTTAAAAGAGTTGATAAAGAGAAGAAATGTTTTAAAAAAGAAATTTCGCAGTATAAAAATTGGTGAAGCTGATACTCGTGAACAACTTAAAGATACATTTAAACCCATAACAGAACCCCTGAAAAATTTCATTAATAGTTCGAAAAATACCAAAGTAAATTTAAAAATTGAAAAGAATAAAATTAAAAATGAATCAAAGCAACAAGAACAATTTAAAACAGATTCTTATATTCCAATTATAAAACCAGAAAAAAATATATTATCTACTGCTGCAAGTAACTCTGAAGATTATAATGATGATGATGATGATGATGATGATTTTTATTCTCAACCAGAAACAGAAAATCCAAATAATCATATAAATTTTAATGATTTGTTATATTTAGAAAAAAGAAATGAGTTAGACACACTATATGGAGTACATAAAGATTCAAATAATGAATGGAAATTTGGTGATAGTAACATTCAATTTAATGAAGATAAGATTCAAGTTGGAAACCAAATATGGGCACTCACTCCAGGTTTATTTTCATTAATGTTTCAAAAAATACCAAAAAACTATGATAAATCTGAGTTAGATATTTATAAAAAAATATTAAATAATACAAATGCCTATAAAATAGGTTATAGCTCAGATGGTCATATAAGGGGTACAAGAGCATATAAATACAAGAACATTATCAGAAAATTGATTAAACCTAAAAATCCATCTACCAAAACACCTCAATCTCCCACTTCATCTGATACAATAAAAACAACAAATGAAAATTATATTGGAAGTGGGTTAATGAATTTAAATCCAAATAAACCCAACTATATATACTGGGATGATCCAAATGAGTTGATAGATCGACTTAGACTCCTGCTCGCATCACAAGCTGCAGGCCACAGCAATCATAATAACGAAATTGTTTCTATTATTGAAGAATTATACGAAGCTAACATTATTGAATAACTATAAAATTAACATTAAGTAATGTCTGTCGACAAATTTGGTCACTATATTAACGATACAAGTGGCATAATTTCTATGAAAAATGCACCTAAATTGCTTGGGTTCTTTATGGATACAGATAACAACATTGATGTTCAAAACAAAAGAATCAAACATATGTCGAATGCTTTGGAAGAAAACGATGGTGTCAATAAAATGTTTTTGCAATCTCAAATTGAAAAAACACAGAAGGAGGTAATGGATCAATTAAACAAGAATATTAATGAAGTTTATCAAATAATAGAGAAAATGAAAAAAGATTTTGAAAGAAGACTCAAAATCTTAAATCAGAAACTATATAACAGGCTTGATATTAAAAATAAAGAACAGGAGATAACAATATTCCCTTAAGTAAAGAGGACTTACTTAATAATTATGTATTCAACAAAAAGAGACTTAGTAAATGAACTTCATAAACCAGCCCGAAAAAATTTTATACGTCGAAGAGTTGTAATGAAAGGCATAGATGATCTCTGGCAAGCTGATTTAGTTGAAATGGGGAATTATTCTACATATAATAAAAAATATCGATATTTGTTAACGATCATTGATACTTTTTCCAAGTTTGCATGGGGTGTTGCACTTAAAACAAAAACAGCAACTGAAGTATTTCAAGCAATGAAAAGTATTTTAAAATTAGGTCGAGTTCCCAAAAACTTGCAGACTGATGATGGTAAAGAATTTTTCAATAAACAATTTAATATCCTCATGCACAACCATAATATAAATCACTACTCAACATTTAGTATAATGAAAGCCTCAATAGTAGAACGATTTAATCGAACTCTAAAAGGAATGATGTGGAAAGAATTTAGTTTTAATGGTTCATATTATTGGCTTGATATTTACAAAGATCTAATTAATAAATATAATAGAAAAGTTCATCGCACCATTAAAATGGCACCAATTGACGTTAATTCTGGAAACGAAATGAAATTATTGCAAACCGTTTACAATCATTTAAAAATATTTAAAAAATCTAAATTTAATGTTGGAGATTATGTACGCATAAGCAAATATAAACACATTTTTGAAAAAGGTTACACTCCCAATTGGACTACAGAAATTTTTAAAATTAAAACAGTAAAAAATACGTATCCTGCAACATACATACTAGATGACTATCAAGGAAATCCAATTGAAGGTGGTTTCTATGATGATGAACTTTCAAAAACTCGATTTCCTGATACATACCTTGTTGAAAAAATTCTTAAAACTAAAGGAGACATGGCATATGTAAAATGGTTGGGATTTTCTAATCAACACAATTATTGGATTAATAAGATTGATATATTGTAGTTTGTAAGAGTAGATATAATTATAATAATAGAATGTAAGAGTTAATGTATTGTTATTATTAAATAAAAAAAGAACAAAAAAATATATGTAAATAAATTATTTTTAAATAAATAATATTATGTTTTTTACTTTATTTGCAATTCAACAGTCGAAATGTCAATAACTCTCACTTTAAGCTCTAATTCAACTGAGTTGACGGCTAACTATTTTCCTCCAATTGAGTTGGACGGAAAATATGAGTGTGCACTTACAGATTTTCATTCATACAATAGTATTCCAAATGTAGATGTTTATAATAATATGTTTCATATTGGCGAACAAGTAATTGAAATTCCCATTGGATCTTATGAGCTAAACGATATAGTTGATTATATTAAAGAACAATATCAACGATATAGTCCTCAAAATAAAATTAACATTGAAGCTAATAATAATACGATGCAAGTTAAAATAAAAAACTCTAATGATCCAATATACTTTAATAAGAAAAATACAATTGGGAAGCTTTTGGGATTTAAAGAAAATATTCTATTACCTAATAAAGAGCATTACTCAGATCTTCCAGTTAATATTTTTAAAGTAAATCTTTTACGAATTGAGAGTAATATAGCTGTCAACACATACATGAATAACTCCCAAGCACATACTTTACATGAGTTTGCCATTAACGTCCCACCTGGCTATAAAATAGATGAGATTCCTAGGAATCTAATTTATTTACCAATCAACTGTCGAGAGATAAGCTCCATTACTCTGCGAGTGGTTGATCAAGACGGTGGTTTACTTAATTTCCGAGGAGAGGAAATTACAATTCGATTACATTTAAGACCAACAAAGTAATGATAATTTACAAGAAGAATATATCTAAAAACAAAGTATTAAACTCTTCTTCTAACAAAATATTGAAAAATAAATTAAATTCAAAGAATTCATTAAAAAATATAAATTTAACGCACTCAAATAAAGAATTTCTAAAATCATTAAATTTAAAATTGAAGAAACCATGAGTTCAATAATAGATGTTCTGGATAAACCTTTGTCCGATGAAAATATAATTAAAAAGGCCTACCATACGTATACCCCATATTTACAATCTTACAATAATAACGATGAAATTCGTATAACAATACAAAATCAAGACTTGTATGTTTTGCCATCGGAAAGTTTTATATATGTAGAAGGATTTGTTAAAGATGATAGCAATTCAAAATTAGTATCTTCTGCAGCCAACATTAAATTAAAAAATAATTTTGTAGCACATCTATTTGATGAAATCCGTTACGAAGTAAATGGTGTTGAAATTGATCAAACAAGACATTTAGGAACATCAAGTACTATTAAAAATTTGGTTTCATTATCACCAATAGATAGTAATGGAATGCAAAATGCTGGATGGAATAAAATTGATGACATTGATCTCGTAAATGGATATTTTAATTTTTATGTACCACTGAAATTGTTTTTGGGATTCGCTGAAGACTATAACAAAATATTATTGAACGCAAAACATGAATTGATTCTATTACGTAATAAAAATGATGAGAATCTTGTTTATTCAACTGTTTCTACCGAAAAGGCTAAATTAACAATTTCAAGTATATCGTGGAGAATTCCCCATGTACAACTATCAGATTTTTGTAAATTAAATATGATAAAAATAATAAACAGTGGTACTTCAATACCAATTGCATTTAGAAGTTGGGATTGTCATATAAATCCACAACTAAATATGTCTTCTAATCATGTGTGGAATGTTAAGCTGGCAGCGAATAGAGAACGCCCTCGTTTTGTTTTGATTGCATTCCAACATGAAAAGAAATTTATACACTGCGATCTGACTAATTTAAAAGTACATTTAAATTCAGAGTCTTATCCATATGATGACCTTAACATAAAGTTTCAGAATGAACGTTATGCAATTCTATATGATATGTATCTAAGGTTTCAAGAAAACTACTATATGCGAGACTCCCAGCCGCTTCTCACATCTCAAGAGTTTAAAAATTATTCTCCAATAATAGTAGTAGATGTTAGTTATCAAAATGAATCTATTGTCAGCGGACCAATTGATATAAAAATTGAATTTGAAACAGCTACTAATGTTCCAGCAAACACATCAGCTTATTGTATTCTCATTCACGATCGTATTATTGAATATATACCATTAAAGGGACAAGTTCGAAAAATTTTATAAATCCTAAAGAAGATGTCTTGTAAACATGTTTTCATTGATTTACAAGGTTTTAAATTAAAATCAAACAAATTTATCGTTAAAGAAGTTGCAATTGTTTTCAATTCTATGGAATATATCAATTTTATTATAAGACCGCCTTTTGATTTCAATTGTTTATCACAAAAGGAGCAAAAAGAAGCATATTGGTTAATAAAATATTTTCATCATCTTAAGTGGAATACAGGAGTAGTATCATTTAAGAGTGTTTGTAATTTTTTAAAAAATAATTTAAAAAATTCTACAATATATGTAAAAGGAACAGAAAAGAGCCAATGGTTGGAAAAAATGCTGCAGAAAAAAGTTTTAAATATAGAGGATTTTGGATGTATAAATTTAAAGGAACTTAATAAGAAGTATCCAGAAAACACATTTTGCAGTTATCACAACTATGGCGTTTGCGCTTTAAAAAATGCTATTTTACTTGAAAGAGAAAATCTAATTTGAAATAAGAACAACAATTTTTTAATTTTTAAGTTTTATATTTTAACTTTTTTCTTTAAAGATAATTATTATTATTAATTTAAAAACAGTAACATACACGTTATTTTTAAGAAACTAATTAATAAATATATATATTTTAATGGTTATTGTATAAGAATAAATGTATTTAGATGTAATCTTATATATGTATATAAAATAATAAAATTTATTTTAGTAAGTATAAAAACAAAGCCTTTTATTTTCATTAACCACTGCTATCTCAATAGTAATAAACAAAAGTATTATTATTCAATTTCCATATGAGTTTCAATTCTATCTCTAAAGTGACCCCAAGCTCTAGTATTTATTCTATCTTCCATAATATTTCTTTTATCATCCGTATGATTAAGTACTACTTTATGCAACTTTTGTGTATACAATTGATGAGCTTTAGTTCTAAATACAATCATTTCATCAGAAACTATTTTCTGTTCAAATAAACACTCCTTATAATCATTTAATGTTAGTTTTTTAATTACACATTTTTTGACGCCTTTAGACTTTTTAGTGTCCTCCGAATTAATAGTTGACAAGGAATACATTTTTGATCGTAAACCTACAAATTCAATCATTATTTCTCCCTTATTTTCGTCTTTCATCATTCCCAATACTTTTTTGTTTAGCTGTGGTAAATTAAAAAGATTGTCTTTGGGATATTCTGACGTATCGAAATTTATACTGACATCGCAACGAATGTCATCATAAAAGTCATTTGTTATAATTGAATAAATAAATGAATCGGTATCCATATAATTTAAGGACAAATTTTCTTTAAATTTTGGAATCATATATCTGTAATGGAAGTCATACATTTTCCATTTGGATAACTCTAATACCGAAAATCCAATATATATAGGTTTGTTGTAGCATGGCTCCATTTTCTTCAGCTCTACTGCATACAAATCATCACTAAACTTTATCAAACTTAGAAAATTTGGCTTAGAGATTAATGATCGTAAACCTAAATGGTTCTTATTACTATTTTCCCACTCTGTAGCAATACGTATATCTTTTCTTTTATCAACACTTTCCATCGTTTTTCCATAAACTGCATTATTAAGCAGTTTAAAAAAATCTTTTTCAAAATTATTTTTTGCATTTGTTCTGTGCAGCGTATTTAAATCAATATATTTTTTTAACCATGGAGACTGTTTGAATTTTAAAATTCTATGAACTTTTTTCAAAACAAGACCATTGGTAATACATTGTTTTAAAACTCTATAATGTATAGTGTAATTTTCTTTAGGCGTCAAATCTGCAATTAATTTTTTAAATTTAGACTGCCCTGGAGTTTTATTTTGTGGACAAAATGGTAGATCATTATGAAGGTCATGAAGAGAGTCAGGATATTCAAGATCAACTTCTAAAATATAACCATATTCTGAGTTATCTGATATATTTTGTACTCTAAAATTTTCAATATCTTTAGTGTTCATCCAATCAAATTCCCCATAAGGTAGATATTCTGACATTGCCCACCCATATAAATTGTTAGCATCTAAATACATTAAATACTCTGATGCTTTTTTCTCATCAAAG
The DNA here is from genome assembly GCA_930367215.1 of Pollenia angustigena. Classification (NCBI taxonomy): domain Eukaryota; kingdom Metazoa; phylum Arthropoda; class Insecta; order Diptera; family Polleniidae; genus Pollenia; species Pollenia angustigena. Next base: position 99,243,164 of record OV884059.1, on the reverse strand, counting down.
TTTTCCATATATTTATGGTTTGCCTTAGAATATCTTTTTGAGCATTGCACTAATCCACCTCGTATTCCATTTTGCATAAAGATGTATTTTTCACTATCAGTAAATAGCTCTAACGTTACATCAGTTGTCTTAAGCATTGCATCCCAAGAGAGACCAGGTGCAGTGTAGTACTGACAAGGGTCTAAATTATAAATACTCTTACATATTTGTCTAAAGTTTTCAAAAATGTCAGTTAATAGAAGAACATCCGATCTAAGGTAGAGTTCTGTATAGTCAAGAAGGTTCTTACACTTGAAATAACTCCATACTTGTTTGGCATGTTCGTAATCGACTACACTGCATTCCTCATTACTTAAAATATTGAAAAAATTATCTCTACTTGGAAGCTGATTTTCATTAAACCTTTCCATTGAATCCATGTAAGAGTATGGGAATACACCCTTCCTCCTGATTAGATTAAATTGATTATCATTAGAAAACCGTTCTCGAACTGTTCGAAAATCATTAATGTCAAGATTTTTAGCTAAGGAATCTAAGCTAGAAGACATAAATCTTATTGAATCTAAAAACCTAATTTCAAATCCCCGATTTTTATCTATTTTAATATAAACAGATAATGAAATATAACGCTCTTTATTCAAAGGAATAACTTTTATTGTCGCATTTTTTATTGTTGACAGCTCTTTAAAGAAAAGATGCATGTCATAAGCAGAAAGATTATGGAAGATCACTGGTATAAAATTGGGATTTTTGTATTTTAAATTACACTCATTATGAGCAGCTCCTCGAAAATTACCAGTGAGATGACAGTGGTCTCTAACTTTATCATTATAAAGAAGTTTTTTACAAATGTGGCAATTTGTTGATTTATTAAAAACCTCAATATCATTTACTTTCATTAACACTTTCTCTACTTTGGAGAGATACTGATGGTAAATATCTGTTGCATCTTTGACAATTTTGTCAACAAAGACTTTAGATGCATTTTTCCCTAAATAGTATCTGTCAGATTTAATCTCCTTAAAACTACATTTAATATAATAATTAAAAGCACATGGAATGTGCTTTTGAATATTTGTTGTTTTGTAACTCACACTTTCATCTAATTTTTCCAAAATTGACTCAAAATCAGCATAGATCACGAACGGAACATCCACTTGCTTCTGATGGTTTACAAACGATATATATGCATCTTCGGGATTAGGCATCTTTGAAATCTTCTTTCCACACACATTTTTATGATTTTTGGAAACTGTCTCATCATGTGTATGGTATAAACACGTATTACAGACATAAATTTTGCTTTTATGTGAGGTAATACTGGATCGAATTAGTCTACAATAAATAAAAGAATTTTTTATTCGATTTAGAAACAAATAAGTATATACATTCGTATGTATATTTATTAATGTAAAGAAAAACTTACTTGGAAATATCATTTATGAGAACATAGTGAAACTTTTCATCGGAATGCAAAAGCAGTAAATTTATGTGGATGGTTTTTTCCTCAATCGTTATATAATATGGTCCAACGATTGACTCACCATTATACCCAAATACATTTACACTTATCTCGTTTTGTTTTTCAAACTTTTTTATTGACTTCAAAGGCATAGGAAACTCCAATCCCTTAAAATTAAGATCACATTCGCCCAGAGCAATTTTATTACTATAGATGTTAATGCTATATGAATTGCAGTTTTTTCTTTGTTTATTGCTTAAGTCTTTACGAAGTGCTGCAATTAAGCACCATTTAAAGCAAAAAACATCTTTATTTTCAATATTTATACATGCACCTTTAATATTGCTAATTCTCTTTGGTAATGGTATAAATTGGGATCCTCTTATAATGCTGACCTTGTTTACATTCACTTCTACATAATTTATTTTAGTGAGTGTCCATCCACTGTCCCTTTCCTGAAATTCACTCATTTTTGTGGATATTTCGTCTACATGTTTGTCATATGACTTACTGATATCCTCAGCAAGCGTTATTAACATCATTTTAGAAATATGCACAATTGATGCCAATTGAATTTCATCATTCACCAATTTCATATATTCACATAACAACTCCATGTTAAATTTAAATGTAGTGTGTTTGATGCCACATCTTTTTAATTCTTCAATTACAACTGCCTTAGCATCTCTAAAGAACTCCTCCGGAAACAAAATTTCGTCGTTTTCATTCACCAATCTATAGGTTTCAATTCTTCCTTTAAAATTACTTTTCCTGACAGTTAATGTTTTATTAATATTAACTGTTTGGCAATTTTTTATATGGCGATTTGTTCTTATATGCGCATTAAATGATGTTACCGGTATTAATTCATTGCACTCATTGCAATGTTTATCATTAGCACTTTGAAGAGGAGGTGATTGGATGGTAGCGTGAGTTTCTTTATGTTCAACGAGTTTTCTTGAACTCATGAAAAGTTTCTTGCAAATGGGACAGTGGAGGTTAATGTGCACCTTAAGCATTTTTTTGGAAATAGACGTATTGCATATCGAACATACTTCATAGTCGTTAGCATCAAAACTTTTAAAAGTATTTCTATGCAATTCCATATGCACCTTAAGCATTTTTGGACAGCTGAGCTTCAAAGAGCAAATTGAGCAATATACAGGAGTCATTTTTAAGTATTTTATTTAGCACTTTCTGTATTAACAAATTTTTTAAATTTAAATATAAAAATAACTTTTTTCTTTTCTTTTGAACTTTCAAAAAAGGTTTATTTTTTTGATTTTTATTGATTTTCAACTTTATCAAAAATTTTGTTTTTTACTTAAAACGTTATTTTTTCTTAATGCTGAAAAATATATCGTCACTCTGAGGAATGTTGCGGTATACTGACTAATGACAAAAATAATCTTTTCTTAATTAAATTGGAAATCTGCTTAATGTTCAAATGTAAATAAACCTAGTTTTCAGAAGTATACTCCACTAAGCCTTTTAAGAAGGGCAAGAAAACAAACTGCAATTAATGTTTTGTTTTATAAACAAATTATACATTCTAACACGCTCAATCATGTTTATGCTTCTTAAATATAACAAAAAGATTTCTTCATCAGATTAATGTAAACAAACATGCAGACACATCGTCAGCATTTTATAACAAAATACAAATTCTTTTTAAATCTTCTTAGGAGACGTTATATTATGAAAGAAAACAAACTGCAAATAAGAATAACATAATGTCAGCATAAACGGGAACAAAATATTTCTTAATACAAAGAAGAAAACAAAACTAAATTTAAATTCTTTGACTATTGTGTTAATTCTAAAAACAGTTTTAAAAGAATCGCAAACTTGTTTTTTACTTGAGAATTATAAAATTGATGTGAAAAGATATCGGTTATACCATAATTTTGAACTTTTATTTTCTATTTTGTCGATTTTGGCTTCGATAGTTTTGATAAAATTAAACTGTTTAGAATCACTGTTGAAATGAAATCTTACAACAAACTGGCTCGGAACTAGGATTAGTGGTTAAAAAAAAATAAACTTCACCTCACCAAAAAGCTTCAGAACTTGCTTAAAATAAATTTCAAAATTATACAAATGGTTCGGAACTAAGATAAATGGTAAAAAAATAATTTCAACATGATAAAATGGTTCGGAAATTAAATAAATGTTTCGGAGCTTGTATAAAATAGAGCTTAAAATAGAGTTGACATTAAAACTTAAAATAGAGTTTACATCAAAATACCCATTTTTGTTGGTATTTTCTTCACAATATTTTTAAAATCCTAAATAAATATTCAAATCAACGCTTAAATCCCCTCAAAATACCCATTTTGTTGGTATTTTCTTCACAAAATTTTTAAAATCCTAAATAAATATTCAAATCAACGCTTAAATCCCCTCAAAATACCCATTTTGTTGGTATTTTCTTCACAATATTTTTAAAATCCTAAATAAATATTCAAATCAACGCTTAAATCCCCTCAAAATACCCATTTTGTTGGTATTTTCTTCACAAAATTTTTAAAATCCTAAATAAATATTCAAATCAACGCTTAAATCCCCTCAAAATACACATTTTGTTGGTATTTTCTTCACAAAATTTTTAAAATCCTATCGGAAATGAGATAAATGTATGCGCCATCTAAGTCTAAAAAACTGAACTTCACAATCAGCGTCATCTATATATAAGTGGACAAACTGTTATTCATTTTCACCTCGTCTGCTCGTATACCGGAAATGGTTCTGAACTTGGATAATCTATTACACCACACATTCTTTTTCATATTATCGGAACCGGACACAGTCCAAGATCCCCATTACCTATCTACTATATTTCAATATTTGAATCTACACCATTTTTCATTTCAAATGAGAAAATTCAAGATGAAATTGAGAAAATTCCAAATGAAATTGAGAATTTCAATTTGATATTGAGAAAATTCCAATTGAAAATGAGAAATTCAATTTGATATTGAGAAAAATCCAAATGAAATTGAGAATTTCAATTTGAAATTGAGAAAATTCCAAATGAAATTGGGAAATTTTTATTTGGAATTGAGAAAATTCCAAATGAAATTGAGAAAATTCCAAATGAAATTGAGAAATTTTAATTTTTCATTGATTAAATATCTATATAATTTTTATTATATTCATTTAACAAACATGCATAACTAACAAGGATCGAAAAATATGAAAATAAATACAAGTCGCAGTATTATTGACCAACAGGCATATCTTCCAGATCCAGAGCAGATTGGTAAAACGATGAAGTATGCTGTATGGCTCTACTGCAATCTCCAGTAGTTATACATGTCTTAGAAGCATTAATCATCTGTTCTAAAAAGACAAGCCTCTGTTCTCCTACATGGGTGGGAATTACGTTCGGTACATTCATCGTTGTTTTTACCGGTACATTAATCGTTGTTTTTATTTTTGACCAAATAATTTCAATGGGGTTAAGCATCGGTGAATAGAAGCTCAATCGCAGGAGCGTAGCTGGATAGTTGTCAAAAATAATTTGTAGCCGACTGTGGCACTGAGCATTGTCATATACCAATACGAGAATCTGGATGCCTGTTGGTCAATAATACTGCGATTTTTATTAAGTTTAATTTTTTTCGATCCTTGTTAGTTATCTATGTTTGTTGAATGAATATAATAAAAATTATATACATAGATAATTAAATTTTATCAATGAAAAATTCAAATTTCTCAATTTCATTTGGAATTTTTTCAATTTCAAATTTAAACTTCCCAATTTCATTTGGAATTTTCTAAATTTCAAATTGAAATTCTCAATTTCATTTGGAATTTTCTCAATTTCAAATTGATATTCTCAATTTCAATTGGAATTTTCTCAATTTCAAATTGAAATTCTCAATTTCATTTGGAATTTTCTCAATTTCTAATTGAAATTCTCATTTTCATTTGGAATTTTCTCATTTTCAATGAAAAATGGTATATATTTAATAGCCATAACATGATAACTTTCTATACATTTATCATATTATGTTAAAGATGCAATCAAACTATTTTTACTCTAATCATATTATGTTAGCGCAATTTGTAAAATAATTTTGAAGAAGTTGTGTCGTTTTTTTTATTTGTGAGCGGTTAAACAATTAAAAGATAAAATTCCCTAAAAAAATAAGTGTAAAGTAATTAAAAAATTAATATATTAGCGGAGTTCATTCAAGTATTAGTGATGAAATAGTGCAAATGCAAAATATCATAGTTTTTTTTTTGTAAAATCAAACAACAAAACACACAGAGATTCCGTTTATTTTATAAAAGTGCTACGATATTTCTGTGGTTTTCATGGGCAACGTCGAACGAATTGTTCAGGAAGGCCGAAAAACCATTCTAGATCAAACTATGGGCAAGGTATTGCACATTTTAAACTTTGTCACTACGTTAAAAAACGGAATTGATCCATCTTTTTTCAAAAAAATGTAAAGAGTGTTCAAAATTAGGCAATATGGCATCAACATCTTAAAATCGAAAAAATGGACACACGCGGTTGCCCATGAAAACCATTAAAATGACATTAATCTGATTACTTCTTAACTTAGGGAAAAATATTATGATGTAATAGTACGAGTATATTTAGTCATAATATGATTCAATAATAATCCTAATATGGTGACTACAATCCTAATTCTTATCATAATATGTTGCTCTTAGAATATGTTTACAACGACCATGTTTTTTCTTTCCGAGTATTTTACCGTTAATACTGGAGCAATGTAGATAATTTTTTTCTTACAAATTTAAGGTTTTCAAAGTTGATTTTTATACGTTAAAATAAAAGTAAGGACGTAATGTTTAAACCGTATTAGTGATAATTGTGATTTTGTGCGCGTTATTTTTTTTGAATAAGTAAAGAAATTGTGAGTTACTTTAAAAATAAATAAAACCTAAAGTAAGCTAAATTTAAAGAGACCATAACAGAAAAGGTGGGTCTAGGGGGGATAAGTGATAACTATGACTAGTACTTTTAAGTGTCAAAAGTAAGTACTGTACATTTCAAATGCCAGCACCTGCCACCCTAGTAACCAGTTCATTTTTCGTGACTTCATATATTTTTAATGCATTAGCGTGACTGACTGGGTGATCATTGTCCACCCCAAACAACTTAAGCCAGACACTTGAAATATTGTGTGTAGACTCTCCTCCCAATGTGTAAGTAAAATAAGTAGAGACTTTTGGAAATTCAGTTCATAAGGGGTTAAAAATGGGTAAAAACGGGTAAAACCAGTAACATTATATCTCGTAATCTAACAGAGGTAGACGTAAAATTGGAAAATATCATTATTGAACCGAAAATTGAATTGTCATGTGTTTGGTACTTTTATGAAATTTTGTTTACAAATAAAAGGCAAAAATATAATTTTGGTACTTTTTTTGTAAACCATTTATCTTTTTTAGTAATAAAGATAAACTATAAAATTTAAATTGTTTTCTCTTTTCTTTTAAAGCTCTCATACCTTTTAGAAAATCGAATATATAAATATCGTTGGTACTTTTATGAATACCTGGCCAACCGCTGTATGTACGTGTCCATTTAACCTAGGGATCAAACACTATATTCTTAAGTTGGATACTGAATTTCAGCAATTTACGTAAAGAAATAAAGACCGCAGCCAGTAGTAACAAGATGGTAACCTGGCGAGATGCTTTAGAATTGTATGGAAAAATCTTCGAGCAATTAGAAAAGTAAAAGAAATATTCCATTCAAAAAAACATCAGAAGTCAATTAGCATTTGTACTTTCCAATTACGGATATATTGGTTAAACAATTAGGAGGGATTTAGTTCACTTAACCCAGCAATTCCCATACCTTCAATAATGAAAACAAAAGTTTCAAATAATACATATCAGTACAAAATCAAATTAAAAAAAAGAAAATATTGGTAATTCCGATATTAAAGTGGTGTCATCTACAGGTGACACTGGGCATAATTTACTACACATTTTTAACATTCGGCTAAGAAAGTGATCGAAGTTAGCTTTATTTTTGTCTCAACCTCTCCATCAAATTAATTGATTTTGCAGAAAGTAAAATTAACAATGTGGAATGAAGAATAGCCTGACAAATTCCAAAAAAAAAACCTTAAACGTTTTGCAAGAGAAATTAAGGATTTCAAAATATTAAATAAATTTCAAATATGTTTGATCTGTTATGCAATTCACTATGCTTTTGAAGCCAAATTTGTTTCGTTTAAAAATTGTGGTTTTTTAACACCAGGCGCGGATCCAGCTTCAGCCTTAGGGGGGGGGGGGGGAATTTTGTTTGATACAGAAAAGTAAAAAATTTGTTTTTAAAAGTTTATTAAAAACAATATGTTTATTAGGGTAAGTACTTTTTGCAATTTTTGCGAATATTAAATTCACCATCGTATAGTCCGTATAGAACGTGAAAAAATATTAAGAAATTATGTATTACTTTTTCGCGACCGCGAAGAAAGTTTCCGCACCAAACACGATAAAGTTTTGAATTTAAATTTTTCTCCTTACTATACAAAATTAAAATTTAATAACAAAATTTTGAGTATTTTCTAATAATTTCATGATTATAACAAGATCTTACCATTTGTACGGAAGAGCGCAAAAAAAATCGCGACTCTATTACGCGTTTTTTTTTTTTTTTTAACTAAATTTTAATGGCAAAATATAGATGTTGTGATAGATGAGTTGTTTGGCGGATATATGAAACAGTGATAATTTTCAGCAGCGTAGTTATATATGCGCAGAACGAGCTTTTAATGTTGCACAAGATATTTTTCCATTATGTAAATTAGCTCGCACTTTAAACTTAAAATTTATTTCATAAAACCCAAAAAAATAGCTTTACATTTTTGTTATAAAGTTGCTTATTTTATGTATTTACATATGCCTGTATGCATGAAAATAATTTAAATTTAATAAAGGCTTGAAAACCAAATTTTCTATGAAAATTTTCCTTAATAAACGTTTATTAAATTTTATAACCATTTATGAATATGGGAGCTAAAATATATAGCATATATAAACCATTAATGTACCATATACATATAATGTGTATGGAAATAAAAAAAAAAAAAAATTTTTTTTTTGAGGAGCTTTAGAAATTGCATTTGGTGCGGAAACTTTTTTGGCCAAAATGGCATAAAAAAATTAAATTGCCCATCGCGTGGTGGGATGAAGAAATTTTGTCCAAAAAAAGTCATTAACCTAATTAAAAAAACTCAACAAAAAGGTTAAATAAAATATAAGATCAGTTCAATATACATTAAGCTTTTAAAATAAGCAATTTATGATTTCCTTGTGAGGCAAATTTAGACAGTACAGTCTATCTTCTGTCATTGTTGATCCGAGCCATGTTTTCATTCGACGAAGGGTCGGAAATGAACTCCCGCTCGTAGCTTTACTGACGAGCATTGAAACGAAAATTTTAAATATTTTTCTTAGATTTGGGTAAATATCTTCATCACACTTTATTAAAGCATCTACAACGTTATCTGATAGATCAGGCTCAAGTTTAGATCTTAAGGTACGTTCAGACTAATGAAATATTTGACAAAAATATTTGTTCTCATATTTGCTTCAAACTGTGTGAAACAAAAAAATATTTTGTTTAATGTTCACACTAAGCTCAAATATTAGACAAATTTTGTTTGTTAAAACAGTTAGCAAATAGTGTCAAATAAAATAAATGAAATCATGTTTGCCGTGCGTTCAGACTTAGACAAATATTTGCATCAAATAATTATTTAATGAAAGTGTTCAAAAATAAAAATATATTTCACAAATAGTAAAAATTGCCAAATTAGTGGAAATTTGCAAAAATTTGCTAATAGCGGTATGGTAGCAAAGCCAAATAGTTATTAAAATCAGTAAAACTGTAAAGATTCACAGGGAAAAATCGCTTCTTCGCGAGCATGGCTAAAATTCGCGAAAAATTGCAAGCAAACCCTAAAATTTATTTGAAATCGTTTAAAAAAACAAATTGTCGGAAAATCGCAACAAAAAAAAATTTGGTTTTTGCAAAATAAGCGAAAATTCGCGAAAATTTTTTAAATTTCAAACAATCCATAAAATTGATTTAAATTCCCTTAAAGTATAAGGAATGGCAAAAATTCAGTAAAAATTGGCAAATTAGCGGAAATTTGCAAAAATTTGCTAATAGCGGCATGATAGCATAGCTTAATAGTTGAAGCACAGCCGCGAATAACGTTGTAAACGCCACATTTTGCAAAAACTGTTTTTTTGCTGATAATCGTTGACCTTACTCTCTTTTACAGTTTAAACATCAAATCAACCAAAACTATGCACCTGAACGCCTTTAAAATGGCGTACAAAGTGTCAGCCAGTGGAAGAACATTGCAAGTTACTAACAAAATGATGAAACCGAAATGGTTTTGCAGTGCGGAATAATGTTTTAAAAGCCTTTTGCATTAAAGTTTTTATTATCATTATTTTTAATAATAGAAAAAATAATTTTTAAAGCAAATAATGCTGCCTGTCAAAAAACGTTTTTTTGCTCTCCTGAAAAATTATTATTTTGTAACTTAAAACGTTATTCGCGGCTGTGCTTCAGTTGTTAAAAATCGTTAAATCTGATAAAAATCACAGAAAGAAATCGCTTCTATCACGAACATAGCTAAAATTCGCGAAAAATTGCAAACTTGGAAACAACCCCTAAAATTTACTTGAAATCGCTTAATCGGTCGGGGAAAACCAAAAAAAAAAAAATTGCAAAAATAGCGAAAATTCGCGAACAATTTTAACATTTCAAACAAAACCATAAAATTTATTTAAAGTGCCCAAAACTATAAGGAATGGCAAAAATTCTATAAAAATTGCTAAATTAGCGGAAATTCGCAAAAAATTGCTAATAGCGGCATGATAGCAAAGTCTAATAATTATAAAAAATCTTTAAAACTGTAAAGAATCCGAAAAATTACAAGAAAAATTGCTTCTATAGGTAACATGCCTAAAATTATTTGTCGTTGTTTGCTCTTACAATTTGTTTGTAATATCAAATAAATGTTTGCTCAAAAACTACTAAAATATTTGATTTTTTGTGTTCACATTATGTTCACATTGGACAAATATTTGTTTGCCGGCAAATACTTTTATTTGCTCAAAGTCAGCTGTTATTTTATTTGGCACTCAAAAATATTTTGTGTTCAGACTACGTTAGTGAAATATTTGATGTTTGCTATCAAATATTTCATCAGTCTGAACGTACCTTTAGTAGGTGTTTATCTCTTTTATCAAACATAATCAGCTCATCAGCTAGTATGAGTTGATAAAACTTTGAGGTAGAAGTTTAGGTATGTTCAATACATTTGGGATATCTATTGGGAAAGTTGTTATGAGATTATTTCGTTCATATCTTGTCTTTTCGTTAGGAACCTCGATTTGAACGCAAATAACTTTAACTTTTTCAAAAACCACTTTAAATTGTTCTTCGGCTTTATTTTTTTGATAAGGCTTGATCCTTTTTGAAGATCTATATCGTGCTTTCGTAAAATTATACTAAGCGGCTGTGTTACAATAAGCATCACCCTTAATATGTATATTCCGCAAATAAATTTAAAAGTACTAAGTGAGTTCCTTAATAAAACTGTAGAGATACTACCTTTTCACTCAGATATTTTTTCCAAAGCTTCTACTATATGATGTACACTTGTTGCAAAGACGCATAATGAAAAGAGTTTGGCTTCCAAATACTTTGCTAAAACTGTTTTTGCTTGGGATGATTATATATTAAAAATTTTCTCGTTTCTTTAACAAATGACACAATTTTTTGTATTAATACTACTTTATTGCTTTTAGAAATTAAATTGTTCGATTTATGGGAAAAGCAAAGCGTTTGTTTCGCATTTGTCGCTTTTCCAGAAATTTTGAACAGCTCCATTTTCTGCTGACATCTGAGGACACCCATCTGTTCCATCTCCTACACAATTTTTTAGGTCAGGACCAAAATTTGTCAAAGCTTTAAGAACTATTGATGATAGTGCCTTCGATCAATTGACACATTAACGTCATCAATATCTTTTGAAGCCTCTTCAAATGCGTTTACAACAAAGCCAAAAAATTCTTCCCTAACAACTTTTTGTTGTATGCTGAAATATCTTAAAGATAAGGAAATCTGGCTTTTCCCCGACAAATCACTGCTATTTTGAATTTTGATTCATATAACACATTAATATATACATACATAAATATACTAATAAATACAAATACTAAGGCTTTTTAATAATTCAACCGCACGCATTTTTTTTTTTTTTTTTTTTAACGATAAACCAACACTCAGGGGATGCCCCCTATATATGCAGTGCATTGTGTTGATCAGGAAAATAAGGTTTGGGAAGGAGGAAAGAGGGAATAGTGTTTGTGGACATTTGACTTGAATCTTAATAAATTATAAGTACCGGGAAAGACCGCTGCGGGAAGTTTATTCCACATACGGATAGTTCGACTGAATAACGAATTTTCTCTATAATGCGTTGTGCGAAACACAGGACAATCGACTACAAACGGATGTGATCCACTGGATGAGCGAGTATTACGAAGAAATACTCGGGCGGGTGGAATAAGTTCACTTATCTCAGTGGAACACCTCCCATGGAAATATCGATAGAAAAGTGTCACACAACCCACATTCCGACGATGCCCCAATGAGTCAATAGAGTTGGATACCCTACTGTCATTGATGAGCTTCACCGCCCTCCTTTGTACACGGTCCAGAAGGTTCAAAATAGACTTTGAAGCCCCTGCCCATATATGGGAGTTGTATTCCATCTTCGGTCGGATATAGGTGGTTTAGATAGTAAGGAGATCGGAGGAAGTGTAGTAAGTCTTGCACCGTTTTAAAAAACCTAAACACTTGAATGCCTCTTTCGACACTTTGAAAACGTGTATATTCCAGCGGACGTCGCACTGTATTCTCATGCCCAGAACATCAAGAGTATCCGATTCCTTAATATCAATGCCACCCATTAATACAGATGACATAGTTGGTCCCACGGCCCGTCTGTGGGTCAACATAAAACATTGGGTCTTGCGTGCATTAAATTCGACCCTATTCGCTTGACCCCACTCAGAGATTGCAGCTAGGTCCTGATTAAGAGTGTCATTCATATTTTGCCTTTTGCCCCCAATCTCAACAAGGCTTGGCCTATGATCGAAGGAATATGAATGACAAATGTTGCTGTCATCTGCAAAAGAGTAGATAGGATTTGAAGTATGACCAAGAAGGTCATTAAGAAATATAAGAAATAGCGTAGGAGAAAGGACAGAACCTTGCGGTACCCCTGAATTTACCTGAAACTCGTTTGATGCAATCCCATCTATAACAACACGTATAGTGCGATCACTGAGGAAACTCGATATAAATCGAGATAAATCATTACCGACACCAAAAGCAATAAGCTTTGACACAAGCGCACCATGCCACACCCGATCAAACGCCTTGGAAATATCCAGAGCAACCACTTACCATTCACCAAAGCGGTGAATGGACCGACTCCAACGTTCTGAAAGAAACGCTAACAGGTCTCCTGTAGATCGGCTACCACGAAAACCATACTGTCTGTCACTGAGAAGTGAATTTGTCTCCAGATATTTCACAAGATGGTAATTAAACATGCTCTCTATCACTTTCGAGAGCGAAGAGCAAATTGCGATTGGGCGGTAATTATCAGGGTTAGTAGCCTCACCCTTCTTGGGGATTGGCTGAACATTAGCCACCTTCCAGCAAGAGGGAAAGATTCCCGCACGGTACGAAGAGCTGAAAAGGTTGGCCAATGGACGAGCTAACGTCGAACAGCACCGTTTCAATACCAGTGCTGATATGCCATCCGGCCCCGGTGACTTGTTTACGTTAAGATCCGAAAGAACCCTTTTGACTGCGTGTGATCGGAAAAATATCTTGGGCATAGTACATGATACTCTTTCGACAACGGGCAGTGATTGATTGCTTTCCGGCAAGAACGAATTACTTGCAAACAGTTCAGCCAAGAGGTTAGCTTTATCAATCGGGTCAGTAAATATTTGGTCGTCCTTTAAAAGCGCTGGGATAGAAGAACTAGCACTGTCCCTTACTCTTTTAACGAAGGACCAAAAGGTCTTACTGCCCCGAGGAGCAGCAAGGACCTTAGCACGAAGACACTGTTCGTGTAGAAATTTTTCCCGTCTAAGTACTTTGGCACACTCAGATCTTGCCCTCTTTCGTAACTGATCAGTAGTTGCGTTTTTATTCAAACGCCAACTACTAAACGCCTCCTCTCTGGATCTGACTGCATTTTTGCACGTCTGGTTTAACCAACACTTAAGTTTTGGTTTAACCGAAATTTGCTTCGAGGGAATAAAAAGTTTCATTCCAAGCAAAATTACATTTACGACCATTTTTGCAGCGGCATCAACATTATCGTCAAGGAAACAAAGTTTCCAGTTGAAATGCCGGTAAAATTCGTTAAGCTCGGCCCAACGAACCTTTTCATAAATAAAAATCGAGCGTTTCGGGGCTGTTTTCGAGACGCTATGAAGTGCCGAATATGAAAAGTAAGCAGAAATGGTATTGTGATCCGAATTCTCACTTCGTACTTTTCAGGGTGAGAAGTGAGAAAAAGGTCAAGAGTATTCCGAGATTGCCCTACAACACACGAATTGTGTGTTGGCTCATTTACTAGTTGCGCTAAGTGGTTATGCGCGGCGAATAACTCAACGTATTGGCCCACGGGAGTTGTATGGCTCGAATGGCGAAGCCAGGAACAGTTATGAACATTAAAATCGCCAGCAACTACAATTTCACTGTTCGGACAACTTTCCAGGATTCTAGAAATGGTATCGCAAAGGGCGTCAAAGCCATTAAGAGAAGCCACCGTTTCCATGTTTGGACTTCTATACAGAAATCCGAAATGCAACATGTGTGTCCTGATCTGGAATTTAACCCAGAGGGAACTAAATTCCGCATCACCACATGTAAGATGTTGCTGGTACTGGTACACAACATCGTTGCGAATGTACATCGCAAGGCCCCTATGAAGAGAAAAAAGGGATAGAAGTTGATACCCAGGTATGGGAAAATCCTGTGGATCAGCATCCCCACACACCTGGGTTTCACATAAGGCGAAAACATCCGGCCGATGGAAGCGAATGTGAGCATATAAAGAGAAATAATTCGCTCTCAATCCGCGTATATTGCAGAAGTCTATGCGAAATCTACCTGTCATTACAAATTAAGAAGATTCAAGGCAATACTCCCTACGATAATAAACGTGACAAAAATACCAAATTGCTGTTGAGAAAGTTACTCAATGGCCAGTGTTATACCTTTGTCATTAAGTAACCAACAGCAATCTGGCATGATGCCAATTAAACTTCGTAGAAGAATGGTATGGGAAAAGTGAACAGCAATGGCACTGTAAACGGGGACATAAAAGCCCCTCGTTTGGTCATTGCCAAAAAAAAAAAAAAAATATATTGTTAATCGCGTATATCGAGGTGTAAATGTATCCTGATATTGTGTGGTTGTGTATTTGATGTGTGTTGTGGGTTATTTATGTAGATGATTGTGCACTTGTTTAGTTGTTATTGTAAATTTGATTTTTAAAAGAGTTGAAATGTGTTTTATTGTTTTTGTTGTTTGTTTTATTTTTTTTTTTTCCAATTGAAGCAACAGTTTTTAAGTGAATGTTGTTATTGTTTTTTCATTTTAAGTGTTGTGTTTTTTTTTAATATTTTCAGTTATGTTTTGTGTTTATTTTGTTTCTTTTTTTTGGAATTTGCATTTTTAGTTTAATATGTAAATTTTTGGTCTATGTATTTTGTTGTTTTAAGTTTAAACTATTTCTTTTGTATTTGTTTAAATATTTTTTTTTTTTTTTTTTTTTTTATTTTATTTATTTATTTTTTTTTTTTTTTCTATTTAATTGACGGACGACGTAAACACCAATAATTTAATTTTAACATTAATGGACGAGAACACGGGGACAATAAAGAAAAAACGTGTTAACAGCACGACGGACAAAACACTAATCAAAACACTAGCATTACCAAGTCAAACGTTTAGTATTAGATGGCACCTGCTGGGATTGAATGTAGAATAATAAGTAATTGGATACGGTAAACAAGATATTTCTTTGGAAATATCTAATAAATAACTATTAGGATTAAGATATGGATACTTACTGAAAATCGTTATTATCGTCCTTATTCCCCCCCCCCCCCCCTGAATCCGCGCCTGATTAACACCAACATTTTTGGTGTGGTTATATCAGGTCATTTCCATTTTGACGTGTCGTGATATTTGTACCAAAAATTTAAAAAAAATTAAATGAAGATGTCAAATTTGTAAAAAGGGTTTTTATATATACAAAGTAATGAAGTAGCACTATATTCAGAAAAAAAAAAAAAGCAATGGACGCTAAGCATAAGCAAAAATATGCGCTGGCGTGACGTTAAAAAAACGGAAGTGTATTTTGACTTGCATTACAAAACTGAATAAGACTGCGAATTGAGCAAGACGTTTTGTATAAAACCTTTTTAAGTAAGATTTGGGCTTATATAGATTTATTTTTCAAATTACCAAATTTAAAAATCTTTGGTCGTTTAAAGGGACATTTGGGCATTTTCAGCGAAAAGTCAACTCTTTTTAATGTAACGCCAGAATGCAAAAAAGCTTGTATTTTATAACCATGTTTTTCAAATGATATCCCTTTTGTTTGAAAATGTAGAGCTAGTTGCGCTTTACACCAAAATATAAAAAAGTAAACTATAAATATAAAATTGTTTGAGAAACAATTAAAATTACTTCTGGCGTTACGTGACAAAAAGTAGACTTTTCGCTGAAACTGCCCATATACAGTGGTTATAAATAAGTTGGTGAATCACTTAGTGGTAAGTGCAAACATCAAAATGTGTGGTTAAAGTTAACACTTTTTAAAGTGTTGAAAGTTAGTGAATTGCACTACTGATCTGGAATCAAAATGGTATCTGAAAATAAATTTTTAATTTTAAATTTTTTCTTTTAAGAAAATTGATCTCATTTATTTTAAGAAACAAAAATTTAAATTAGTTATTTTATTTTTTTTTCAAGATATTTGAATAACAATAAACTAAATATTTGATATTTTTGTCTCTAGTAAAATGAAAAACTACTTTTTATTTCGATAGCTTAATATTGTTACGTTTTTCCTTTAATAAGCGCGTTTGAGTTCTTTTAATTGCAAATCCGAATAAAACCACACACTTATTCAACTTAACAAACTTTATTGAAATTAATTATTTTGTTCACAATTGTTAGTTACGAACAGAACCGTTCATTAAAACAAACTAAACTAATTATAAATGAGTCACCCCTTTTTCATAATTTCATAATTATTTCTAGATTTTTCCTGAACCTTCCCGTAATAACTATTTATTATGTTCTAATACCATTTCTAGAAATGACTGGGAAATTTATATAGGAATTATTTTAAAATAACAGTTGTGTTGAAAATTATACATGACAATTTTAAGTAACATAAAACTATAACTTACAAGATAATTTATAACTATAACTATAAATAATTCTTAGATAATTTAACTTTCGTAACAATATAAAAAAGGAGTAACTCGATTGTTTTGTTTGTTTACAGGGGAAGAAAAAACACTTAATAAAATCCGTAAAATTGTAAATAAAAAAATCTATAATGCAATTTTTAATAAAACATCCAACAAATGTTGTACTACAGCCGTTTAAAAGTTTTAAATCCAGATACATGTGGCATGAGCTACCAGAATAGACAAAAGAGCTATTTAAAAAAAAAAAAAATCGAGTTACGCCTTTTTATATTAAGCCATCGATATAAATTGTTTTAGTTTTTATTGCATATTTTTATTTTATTTTTAAGTGCATTAAAATCTCATACCAAGTAAAAATATTAAATTTTATAAATCCATTTCGGGGAGTCCACTCTCGTTCTGCGATAAATTGAAGTGAAAAAAACTTTCATTTTAGTTTTCGCAACTGCTTTTCACTTTATTTAAAAAAAAAAACTCTTTTCTGATTCTCGTTGTAATTATAATTAAAGGGTTTCATTCCATATGTGGCTACGAAATTTTTGCCACTATGCTAAGAAAATTTGAAAACAAGTGTCAAATCAGATAAAAGAATATGACTGCATTAACAATTTTATTTTATTTATTCCAAAAAAAATCGCTTTTCTACTTTTTCCACGCTTTTCACTTAAAAATAATTTGTGTTGAAAAATCTTTTAAAAAAGAAAGTTTAATACACCGTTTGACAAAACAATAATCGCTTGTGCTGTGAAATGATGAAACCATTTTGTATAATAATATTTTGATATTGGCTTTAATTTTTGCATTGAACGGGAATAAAAAGTATTATGAAAATCTAAAGAAACTTTTCATTTAAACGTTTCACAGAAATGGAGTAAATTTAAGAGTTGTTATGGTAAAGGTTAATGACAACTAAAATAAGAAATATATAAAAGTGATTATAATTTATGAACTATCAAAACAGGAACGTTTGTAAAATTTGTTTTATTTAAATTTTACTCCAATTCAATTTATAAAACAAGGATTGATTTTCTTAACATATTTTGCATATAACAACTCCAGTATAAATACAATTAGAGAAACACACATACCGAATAAAAATAAAAGAAACAAAATCTTAAAATAATTAAAATCTAATAGCACATCGCTGCTTTCAGTTTCACTAAAGAAACGAATTTCTCCACTTCGAATACCATCGAAGTTAGTATCTTCCATAAATTTAGCAAGAATACCAGATTCCATTATGTATTTCAAATAACGATTGAATAACTGGAGATAAGGCAAGTCTCGACGTGCGGTAAAATACTCCTGCATTATCAAGATGGCTTCATTGATTTTATAAAAACGAGGAACTTTTAGATAACGCTGCTGAAAGAATATGAAATCCACTTTATTTTCCAAGCCCATCAGCATATATGAATTATTCAGCTCATTGTGGGCTTGTAACACTTCGCTTACACCAACAATTTTTGTTTTTTTAACTACAAATTCTCGTATATCAAGTGTCTTGTCTATATAATTATAATTATTTTGAGTTGTTAGAAATTGGTGTGAAGTTTTGTTTAGATCCTCCAATTTTTCTATTTTCGCTTCATAAATATCTTGCACGAATAGGGTGGATAATTTGGCCAAATACAAATTGGTCAAAATGAAACCATTAATAAACATCAGAAAATAAACCAGCTTGTGCATAAAAGTTTTGACTTTACAATTTGAGTGATATTGACAGATGAACACGGCCAGAACATACAAAGCAGATTTGCTAAAATCTCTGTCAATCTTATAGTGTTGCCGGTAGTCAATAAAAGAAACTGCCAAAACACAAAATAACAACAGTAGCAGAATACAGATCCTGGTCGCAACAGTGAAGGGATGTAGAAAATATTCAGTTCTGGACAGGGGTGCGGGATAAGGTACCATAACAATCATTTTCACATTCCACAAAACATCGCTACTACTACCAGCCAAACGATCGTAAAAAAACATTCCAAAAGGCACAATATCAAAAGATTTGTTATTCGCACCCTGTGTTAGTTTCTCATAATCAAAGCTCATATTATAGCCTTGAATATCAATTAATCGGAAATTATGCTGTTGTGCAAAAATGTTAATCATTTTATATAAATATCCAGTAGTTATTGTTTTTCCAGAACGGTCTCGAAAAGAATAGCAACGTGGAGGAACTGAAATAATGGGTACTTTTAAGGGATATTGTTGAAAATCTTGTACTTCTTTTCTATCGACATACTCCAATAGATGTTCAATATGATAAATTGTTATGTTGGGCACTGGTTGGTAACTAAATAATCCTTCATCTGTGTAATACAAAACATTCGTATACGCAGAAAACCAATTTTTGTCTGCTAAGCTCAACAAGTCTGTCATGCTGGCTTCCGGCATTATCCATAAAATATGGCTAAATTGTGAATGTTTTAAAAGTTCTTCGACGATTTCATAAACATTATTTAAAGATGAAAATTGTAAATAAACTATAGTGAGAACATGGTCGCTATATAATGTTTTGATGTTTGTGTCTAATTTCTTAGTTATTAACAGTACTGGTAAACTCAATGATTTCAGCGCATCTTCCATTTCATGTCTATATTCTTGGCTGACCACAGCATTCCATTTTATGTCGAGTTTCTGATTTAGTTCATTAATGATGCTTAAAGGAAAGTAAGGTTCATTTCTATTTTCAGGTGGAGTTAATTTAGCAATGGAAATTCTTACAATTAGAAATAAAATAATGAATTTGTAAAATTGCGTTTTTATATTCATACTTTTTTGGGAATTCATTTCTTTCAAACCTCTTTACTGTTTGCAAATAAAACTTTTTTAGTGCTTGAGACTTTAAAAAATTTAAAGGACTTGAGTGACCCCTTCTGCTTTGTTAAAGATGAAAATTTTAAATTCAAAGTCGGTTTTATGCTCTCCTTTTTTTGTTTTTGCTAGCGAATGCACCTTTTTTGAGTTACAGTTTCTGGTTTTGGGTTCACAATTTTATTTTGGTTATTGTATTTAAATTTTGTTGAAATTGTTTTTTTCTACTTTTTTTTAAATTTTTTCTATTTTGTTTTCTGTTTCTGTAATTGTTGTTCACTTGTTCACTGTTTTGAATTGACTGTGTTCAAAATGTTATTTTTATTTACTTTTATAAGAGTCCTTTATGTTAAGGAAGTTTTGTAATGTTACAATTTGGCAAATAAAACTAATACAATGTATTTACAACAATTAAACAGTATTTATACGTACAACAATTTCACTTAAATAATACAATGTTTACATATATAAACATGTTATTATTTTGCATTGTCGTCGTGAGTTGTAGTGGTCATGTGTAAATATTCCGGCCCCCAGACATCGTGAAATATTAAATTGAATTAGGCTCTTCAAGGCGTCCCGCAAATAAAAATTCACCTTTAAAACGCAGTTGTCAGCAGTGTGGTTCGAAAAATATGTTGAGCCAATCGCCTGTTGTGATTAAAGACTAAAAGTAACCCTTTTAGTTTTTTATTGATTGCGTCGCCATTTGTAGATTGATCATAGCCAAGGAAACCGGAAATATGCACTAAAAAACAGTTTATATGCGTTTAGTATGCGTTAAGATTTTGAAAACATGCTCTAAAAATTGGAAAAAATATGCATTAGGAAAACCAATATGCCTCATTAGATAGCAAACATTCAATAATTAACAAGTTAGAGTGCTATATTCGGCTGTGCCGAATCTTTGATACCCTCCACCGACAGTTCGAATGTTTTAGAAGAAATATCTGTGTGATGTCTATTTTATTATTATAATCTTTATAAAAACAGACATCTGCATTAAAATTGGTTGCGCTTTAAACCTATAATAAATTATTGACCGACAATCAGAAAGTTGTATGCTTTTTTCAGCAATTTTAAATAGTTTGAGTAAAATATCATGATTCGTAACAGCTTAAGCCGAACTTAAATGATTTTCAGGAGGGCAACTTATATTGGAGCCATGGTAACCAATGAACCAATCATCCCAAAATTCTGCAGAAAAAACATAAATTTCAATACAGCGGAGCAATTAGTTTTAGCGTTTTCAGTGAATTTGAGAAGGCTGCTAAAATGAGATCTAAGGTAAATTACATACCGTATATCACAAAATTCCATATAATTTTTTCTGACCACATAAATCTAAGCTGGAAAAAAGTTTACCGCAATATCTATATCTGCTACGGTTTTAGGCGTATTTAAATATTTTACCAGAGTGGGCTTCATATGGAGCCTAGGGTAAATTATGGACCGTTCTTCACGAAACTTTACAGTGTCATTTCTAGTTCTATTAAACTGTGACGTGCCAAAATTTGTCATGATAGCATCGTAAATTACGGTTTCAGGCGAACTTAACTTTTTTCCGGTAGTAGAGTTTATATGGGGCCTAGGGTAAATTAGAACCGATCTTCACGAAATTTCACAGTCTTATTTCAAGTCCACTAAAACTTTGATGTACCAAATTTTGTTATGATTGCATTATTTTTTACGGTTTTAGGCGTACTAAACTGTTTTCCAGAAGTAGGGTTTATATGGGGCCTAGGGCAAATTAGGACCGATCTTCACGAAATTTCACAGTCTTATTTCTAGTCCGCTTAAACTTTGATGTACCAAATTTTGTTATAATAGCAATATTTTTTACGGTTTTAGGCGTACTTAACTATTTTCCGGAAGTAGGGTTTAATGGGGCTTAGTGTAAATTGTTGACCGATCTTCACGAAATTTCACAGTCTTATATCGTCCCCTCAATAAAACAATAGTGTATACGCATGTACACTATTATTTTTTTATTGCATATTTAGAATCTCCATCATTGATTTTATGTCTGGTCAAAATTTCGTCAAATTCTACTTCCAAAAAGTGGGTCAAAATGTCGTTGGAAAAAATAGTGTATAATTTCTTGTTCAAAATTTTCCTTCAATAAGTGTGTAAGCTCATATGCGCTATTTTACTTGAAATTGCCACTCCAAAATTGTTAAAAGAATAATAGTGTATACGCATTATACTCCATTTTAGTCTGTAGAAAAAAAATTCAATTTATGAAAACTTTAACTCATAAAATAGCTTATAATAATATACACTATTATTTGAGAAATAGTTTCATTCCGAACATCGAAAGCTGCATGATGTCCAAAATTTGTGCCAGAAGAATGTAATTCCTCGTGGCTCGCAGTCATTTTTCTTTAACTTACAAGGTGGAAAGAAGCGAAATTGTTTAGATGAGCCAGATGTAGCAGAGGAAGAGAAAGAAGACGAATGAACTTCTAGTTATTTTTGATTTACGCAATGTATACGTTAATTTATCATAATTTTTTTTTTTAAATTAACCCAAATTGGAATGTAATGAATATGTGCCATTGAATCTATGAATTAATCACTGTTTTATAATGTTACAAATTTATATTTTTGAGATCAAATATTTTAATAAAAATGCCGTAAAATTATTGAATAAAACAGCGTATACCATACAAAATAAACAAAAAAAAAAAAAATATACATATAAAAAGTAAAATAGCCTATATGGAGGACTTGCACTTTGAATGACATAATTATGGTCTTAAAGGATGCGTAGAATAAAAAAAATTGGTCAATCGAAAAATCCAGTATGAAGAATTTTTATTTACCGCGATAATGAGGTTTAAAAAGACATCCGATTTGACAAAAACTTTAAACACGATTTTCTCAAAACCCCAAAAAAATTATACACTATTGTTTTATTAAGGGGACGATATCTAGTCCTATAAAACTTTGACGTACCAAATGTTGTTATGGTAGCGTTATATTTTACGGTTTAAGGCGTACTAAACAGTTTTCCGGAAGTAGGGTTTATATCGGGCCTAGGATAAATTATGGACCGATCTTCACGAAACATCACAGTGTCATTTCTTGTCCTATTAAACTGTGACGAGACAAATTTTGTTATGAAAGCATTGTTAATTAGGGTTTTAGGCGTACTATACTATTTTCCGGGAGTAGGGATTATATGAGGCCTAGGGTAAATTATGGACGGATCTTCACGAAATTTTACAGCGTGATTTCCAGGCGAATAACACGAATTTTCGCAAAATCTTATATCATTTTGTGCATTGTTCCACCATTTATGATAGTTTTTTTAACAAAATTATGAATTTTTTTTTAAGGTGGTGGTTCCACATTTTGATTTATATCTCTGATCCTGCTGAACCGATTTTGACTTCAATTCCAAACTGCTTAGGATAACAACAAGCAATTTGACACCAAGTTTTTTTATTTCTTTTGAGTTTTTCGAAAGTGAGGGTGTTTTCAACAGACGGACAGACGGACAGACAGACGGACATGGCTAAATCGACTTAGAATTACTCAAGGACCCATAATATATATACTTTATGGAGTCTGAGATGAATAATAAAAAAGTTTCACACGGAATGACAAACTTAGTATACCCTTTTCACAACTAATTGTGGTGGAGGGTATAAAAAGAACATATTAGCGTAAAATAAGCAAGCAAAAAGTATTGTGGGTCAAGTATACGCATATGATATCTTACACCACGGTTTTTACAGACACATTTTTGCGTGTTCCCTATTTGGGACGCATGTGCAGTAATGGACCAACCAGACATATATTATGTTATGAGGTTTGAACTATTATAAGAGTTATTTATTTATTTATTATTATTTTATTATATGTCTTTGGAATTTTATTCCTTACGGACTATTTAAAAAAAATAATTGATTTCAAAATTATACACATAAAAATATCATACAAAATTAACAATTAAATTACTTAGTGTTAGGAATTGTGACTATTGCCCTTTTTATTGCATTAGGATTTCATGAAAAGTCGATAAATATATATAAGTTGTTAAATGCATTACTCATTCTCCTGAGATGGTCAGCATAAGTATAATAAGCTCTAACACGTGTAACTGATAAAGGTATAAAATTCCGGGACGGACGTTGAAGAATGTTGAGAGAAATATCATTAATCAAAACTCCACAGCAGATGTCACCATTAATAATATTGAATAAAAATTACACATTAAGCATAGTTCTACGACTTTTTAATGTAGGAAGTATAATAAGAGCAAGTCGAGCAGCATATGAAAGCAAATTCAAGGGGTTAGAACGTAATCCACGAAGACAAAACAACAGGAATTGTTTTTGGACCGACTCAATGGCATTGGAATGGATTTTAAAATAGGATCCCATATTATCGATCCATATTCAAGAATAGGTCGAACTAGTGCCATGAATAATGTTTTACCAATATACGGATCATTAAACTCTTTATCCCAACGTTTTATACAACCCAGTTTATTATAAATGTTATATGCAGAGTAAAACTCAATTAAGGGTCAAGATCTTGCAACCTGTCAACTTATTCCACTTTATAATCACCCAGAAAAAAATCAGCAGCATCGGGTTATTTCTAACAAAGCGCATTGATTCACATTTGTTTAAATTGCGCTTCATAAAGTTGATGTTTCACCATTCATAAAATGAGTTTAAATCCTGTTGAAGGCGATGGTGGTCTAAAAGGTGGGTAAAGGTTACATAAACTTTGACATCATCAGCATACATTAAAATATTCATTAAAAACAATAAGAAAAGCAGCGGTTCAATGTGGCTTCCTTGAGGTACTCCAGAAAGAACATTAATATTTTTAGAATAAATGCTGTTAAAGCAAACGGTTGGCATCCTATCTGGTTAATATGAGTATATCCTATTTATGCAATGCTTTGTAAAACCAATTAATTGTAGTTTCTTTACAAGAAGCAAATGATTAAGTTTATAAAATGCTTTGCTAAAATCGGTGTTAATAGCATCGGTCTGATTTTTTTGAAGAAATCCACGGTTGACAGCGATAGTAAATTGTAAGAGAGTTGTAACCGATCTATAACAAAACTAACCGAGTATTAACCGATTAAACCAAAACCTGGGTTAATTAATCGAGCGACTAACCGATTAAATCAAAAGGCCCATTAAATGAATACCCTAGTATTATTACTAGATTCAATTTGTCGATAAGTCTTTGAAATAGGACAAGCAACGGTTTTTCTTTTTTGTCCTTAATGTTCACTAGGGGTACAAACAAAATAAGGCCCAACCACCACGCTGCAGCCGATATTGTGCTGAAATCCAAAAATGTTTCCTCAGGTCATTTGGGAACAAAAACGTTCCGCGTCGAAGCCGATTTCTGAAAGCCCTTAAAAATTTATTTTTTTATTTTTTTAAAATTTTGTATTTTTTCAAAATTTTTTATTTTAATCCAAATTTTTAATATTTTTAATTAGGCTTAAGTTCATGAAATTAAATTTTCATTAAATTATTCTTATGAAGAAAGGAATTTTACAACATGAAAATTAATTAAAATTGTTATTGATAATCTTTCATTCTTGACGTGGCTCGGGCTCGAACCCTGGCCGGCAGGTTACCATGACATGTTTCGATCGCAACCACTCGATCTCCTCAGATGGATTTGCCGTCTTACACTCGCAGCCATCGACGACTGCTGACGTCAATAGTCAAACATCAATCCTTAAACCAAATTGTATTTTAACATTTGGTAGATCGAAATTTGCTTTCCTGAATGATTATCGATTTTAACTGATTTTACATGTTTTTTCCTTACTTCTGTTTTTTCGTACTTTTGTCAAGAATTTTTCTTGAAGTCCAAGTACATTTTTTGTTTTTTCATTTTTGTCTTTCTCTTTTCTGTTGACCTTTTTCAGCACAACTTGAAGGACAAATGATACAAAGAGCTCGTGCCTTAGCTTTAACAATAATTAGTATTGTGGTTATTTTGTTGAACTATTTATGGTTTTTAATCCAAATTTTTAATATTTTTAATTAGGCTTAAGTTCATGAAATTTAATTTTCATTAAATTATTCTTATGAAGAAAGGAATTTTACAACATGAAAATTAATTAAAATTGTTATTGATAATCTTTCATTCTTGACGTGGCTCGGGCTCGAACCCTGGCCGGCAGGTTACCATGACATGTTTCGATCGCAACCACTCGATCTCCTCAGATGGATTTGCCGTCTTACACTCGCAGCCATCGACGACTGCTGACGTCAATAGTCAAACATCAATCCTTAAACCAAATTGTATTTTAACATTTGGTAGATCGAAATTTGCTTTCCTGAATGATTATCCATTTTAACTGATTTTACATGTTTTTTCCTTACTTCTGTTTTTCGTACTTTTGTCAAGAATTTTTCTTGAAGTCAAAGTACATTTTTTGAGAGAAAGACAAAAATGAAAAAACAAAAAATGTACTTGGACTTCAAGAAAAATTCTTGACAAAAGTACGAAAAAACAGAAGTAAGGAAAAAACATGTAAAATCAGTTAAAATCGATAATCATTCAGGAAAGCAAATTTCGATCTACCAAATGTTAAAATACAATTTGGTTTAAGGATTGATGTTTGACTATTGACGTCAGCAGTCGTCGATGGCTGCGAGTGTAAGACGGCAAATCCATCTGAGGAGATCGAGTGGTTGCGATCGAAACATGTCATGGTAACCTGCCGGCCAGGGTTCGAGCCCGAGCCACGTCAAGAATGAAAGATTATCAATAACAATTTTAATTAATTTTCATGTTGTAAAATTCCTTTCTTCATAAGAATAATTTAATGAAAATTAAATTTCATGAACTTAAGCCTAATTAAAAATATTAAAAATTTGGATTAAAAACCATAAATAGTTCAACAAAATAACCACAATACTAATTATTTTTTATTTTATAATTATTTTTTATATTATAATTATTTAACTATTTACATTTCTCAATGTAATTATATGATTATAATCAAAAATACAATCTAAAAACTATCTTTGTTAAGTGAAATTAATTTTAGATTAAGAGTTTTAACTTAAATTTTAAATTAACACTTGCATTGGGGGAATATAACTTGTATGACCTTGATGGCGCGTTCCGCACAAATGTTGCTGCATTGTGTTTTTGGAATTCTTGATTCATCTTTCACCAAATGTATAAGAAAGCATATTTGAGCATGAGTAAAGCCAGATAATGATTTGTTTCAGGCTTCGAAGTCATTTTTATTGTAACAATGATCTGAAAACCAAATGTTGTACCAAGGGCCACATACAAAATTTTGAAAAAACAGAGTTGCATTAGCAAAAATCGGTTGTTTGTAACTGTTTATGGTTTGTATGGATATATAAGTTTCCCAAACTAGTTTATTACCATAAACAATTTATAAACTGTTTATGGTGTAGGTTTAAATGCATTATTACTGATCCCAAACTTAATTGCATTTGACGCGGAACCTTTTTTAACGATATCGAAAATCTAAAGATGCAGTTCTTATTGTTTTTGTATGCACTACATGGTATGAATAGGGCCATTTTAATATTTTCAAAAATTGTAAAAAAGTTATGTCCCTTATCGTGTTCACCCTTATCGTGGTTGGCGTTTTTGAGGAAAAAGTTAAAGCGTTTTTAAAAAATGGTATCGTTGTTAGCAAGCGCGGATCCAGCTTGAGCCTTACGGGGGGGGAAATTTTGTATGATACAAAAAGTATAAAATTTGTTTTAAAAAGTTTATTAAAAACAATATGCGTATATTATATTAAAAAAAACTCAACAAAAAGGTTAAATAAACCACTTTAATATACATTAATCTTTTTAAATAAGCAATTTATGATTTCCTTGTGAGGCAAATTTAGACAGTACAGTCTATCTTCTGTCATTGTTGATATGAGCCATGTTTTTATTCGACGAAGGGTAGGAAATGACCTCCCGCTCGTAGCATTTTGTTAGTTTTGGGTTGATATCTTCATCACAGTTTATTAAAGTATCTACAACGTTATCTGATAGATCAGGCTCAAGTTTAGATGTTAGTAGTTGTTTATCTCTTTTATCAAATATAATCAACTCATCAGTTAGTTGTGGTTTTAACAGTGTTGTATCTGTACTTGATTACACTTTGAGGTAGAAGTTCAGATATGTTCAATACATTTGGGATATCTATTGGGAAAGTTGTTATGAGATCTTCTGAAATAAATTCATTAAGAGGAATGTAACCTAAAACTCGGTAGTAATCTTCAACATTTTGGATGTGATTATTTCGTTAAAATCTTGTCTTTTGTCGATTGGAACCAGCGCTGACAGGTTTTTGGGGTTTAATCCCCAAAAAAATCCCCAAATCGACATTAACTCCATATAACTTCTTTGATAAAAGTCAAATATTCGCAAATTAAGTCAATTTCAAATTCTGAACATTTTCTTTATTAGAATGTCTTACAAAACTTGAAGCAAAGTTAAAGACTTTTGTGGTATAGAGCGTTACTTGTGTCACCTTTCTGCTAAAAAAATCTGTTCGATATAACAATAGAATTTATGATGCAAAAATTTTAATTTCAAGAAAAAAATATGTTTCTGGATTATTTTTGTAAAGCAGATGTTAAAGAACTAAAAAAGTCCAAAATTAAAAATATTCAAATATTAGAACAGAAGTTATGGTAAGTCAAAGTCGATTCGGGGATTTTTTTGGGTATAAAACCCCAAAAACCTGACAGCGCTGATTGGAACCACGATTTGAACACAAATTACTTTAACTTTTTCAAAAATCTTTTTAAATAGTTGTTTGGCTTTATTTATTTTCTCTTCAAGGCCATGATTAATGTTTTGATAAGGCTTGATCCTTTTTGAAGAACCATATCTTGCTTTTGTAAAGTGATACTAAGTGGCTGTGTTACAAAAGGTATCACACTTAATATGTATATTTAAAAGTACTAAGTGAGTTCCTTAATATCAGGTACAGATACTACCTTTCCACCGAGATATTTTTTCCAAAGCTTCTGCTATATGATGAACACTTGTTGCAAAGACGCATAATGAAGAGAGTTTGGCTCCCAAATATTTTGCTAAAACTGCTTTTCGCTTGGGATAATTATATTTAAAATTTTTTGTCGTTTCTTTAACAAATGATACAACTTTTTGTTCTAATGGCACTTTATTGCTTTTAGAAATTGAGTCGTTCGATTAATGGGAAAAGCAAGGCGTTTGTTTGGCAATTGTCGCTTTTCAGAAATTTTGTGCAGCTCCATTTTCTGCTGACATCAGAGGACACCCATCTGTTCCATCTCCTACACAATTTTTTAGGCCATGACCAAAATTTGTCAAAGCTTTAAGAATTATTGATGATAGTGCTTTCGATTCGTGCCATCAATCAAAACATCAACGTCATCAATATCCTTTGAAGCCTCTTCAAATGCGTTTACAATAAAGCCAATAAATTCTTCCTTAAAAAACTTTTTTTTGCATGTTGAAATATTTTAAAGATAAGGAAATCTGGCTTTTCCCCGACAAATCCGTGCTTTCGTCAAAAATTATCGAATAGAATTTTGATTCATATAACACATAAATATATACATAAATATTGCATTTACTAAGGCTTATTAATAATTCAACCTCACGCATTAACAAGTTGGGATTGAATGTAGAATAATAAGTTATTGAATACGGAAAACTAGATGTTTCATTGGAAATAACTAATAAATAACTTAAAAAAAAATAAAAAATACTTATTGAAAATTTCGTTAGAGATTCCATAAAAAAAACAACAAAAACCTTGCTGGGATTTCCAAAAATTTTGTACATTAAAAAAAATATTATCATTGGGAATTCTTGTATTATCGAAATTAACAAAACATATTTTTATAATTTACGGGGGGGGGGGGAATTTCCTTATTTCCCCCCCCTGAATCCGCGCCTGGTTGTTAGCAAAAACGACACTGTTTGCAAAAACTGTCGTTAAGTTTTTAATCACGACAGCGTTTATGTACAAATTTTCTATGAAATTCGCCTATGCCAACCACGGTCTAAAGATATCTTTTGTAATAATTTTTAGCTACGAGATTTTTTTTTTTATTCTATAGTACTCTTGTTTTATTAGAGAGCCTTAGAGTAGAAGACGGCTCTATTTTATGGCAAAGTTTATTGCCGAAGTTTTGGAATAATAAAACAACTTTGAAGTCCGATTTATTTCTATTTTCATTTACAATTTTCTTCAGCTTATATTCATTTGTGAATATTCAAATTTCATCAATAAACACCAGTCACCTGAAATTGCATAATTTTTAATTTTTAGGTCATTCTTTCTTTGTTTATTTAATAATTTTTTTCGTTGTTTGCATTTTTGCTTGCTTGCATTTCTGTTTGGGTGTGTTCATTTTTTTATATTAAATTACAAAAAGTATTATTCAAAATAATTTTATTCTATTCTTGTGTTTAGTCATAGGATTATAAACTTTTAAAATAGTGACATTTACATCTTGTGTGTTTATTTCTTTAAATTGACATACATAATTTTTCACTTTTCTTTGCGTTTTCTTTTCTAAAAAATACTTTATCTCCTATTTTTATTTCAATATCGTTAGTATTCTTATCTTTAATAGTTGTAATATTGTAAAGTTTATGATAGTTAATTTATAAACACACTTTTCTTACCTACTCTAATTGTTAGCTCATAACTCTCTATCGAGTGTAGAACGTTAAGTGTAGCTTCATATTATTATGTAGTATGTACATATGTGCCTACTAACCTGTAAAACCGGTTTTGTTATTGTTAAACTTAAAATCTGGATATATTTGATATAAAAGTTTATTGAACAAATGTGAAAAACAGAATGAAAAATTATTTAATTCTAAATACATATTTAACAAAGAATTATTGATTATAAAATTCAAAGTACAAATATGCAAAGAAAATTATTTAAGTTGGAAATAAAACAATATATTTCAACACGGCTCCTCAACTTAAAAGGTTTCTTGAATACCCATTGATGAAATACAGAAACTGCGTTTAAAATTAGGTAGTGGCTTTGTAAAAACATCCGTCACCATCTCGCTTATAGGTTTCTATTGAACCTCTATTATTTTTTCTTCAATTGCTTGACGTATAAATTGATATTTGTAATCAATGTGCTTGGTCCTTGAATGATGGCATCCAAACTTAGCCATTAGCTGAGCACTTTGAGAATCACTGTATAGTAATGTGGAATAGCCAGAAGAATAACCTAGTTCAGTTAACAAATATCGCAAGTAGTATGCCTCTTTTACTGCTTCTGCCAGGGCTATATGTTCTGACTCTGCGCTGGATGTTGCTACAACGCGTTGTTTCTGCTAGAAAGAAACAAAAGCCAGTTTGAGATTTTCTGTCATTTATATCTGTGGCTCAATTCGCATCAACATAACTAACTAACTAACGGAACATCCAATTTACGATAAACCAACTTAAAGTTTTTTGTTGTATTTAAATATATGACTATTTGCAATGCCGAATTCCAATGCTGTTTACGTGGATCTTGACAAAATTGCGACAACAAATTTACTGAACAAGCTATGTTAGGACGACTAAAAACAGACAAGTGTAAAAGCGAACCAATAATTTCTTGAAATTTAGTTTAATCAACACTTTCTGCCTCTCCTGAAATTTAAGGTTCCTTTTCTAAATTATGTTTAGGTTGCATTGGAACTTTCGTGGGTTTTGATTTTTCTTGGCTATATTTTCTTATAAGATTTGCAGTATATCCAGGCTGTGATATTGCTATCATTTGTTTCCCGATTTCAATTTCTAATCCAATGCAATGTTTAGGTTTTCCCAAATCTTTGATTTCAAAATTACACTTCAACATGTGTATTAATTTGTTAACTTCTGATTCATTATTTGATGCTATCAGTATATCATCAACATAAAGTGTAACTATCATCATACTATCACCATTTTTGAAATAAATAAATTGATCGTATTTGGACTGAACCAAGTTGAAATTTTTGAATACATCATCTATGCTTTTAAACCATTGACGAGCTGCTTGTTTTAATCCGTATATAGCCTTATTTAATTTGCACACTTTATTTTCTGAATGCTTGAATCCCTCAGGTTGACATATGTATATATCTTCTTCTAAGTTACCGTTTAAAATTGCCGTAGAAACATCTAGTTGACGTAGTTTTAAATTATTTTGAACTGCTAGTGCATAAACGAGACGTAACGAGCTTTGTCGAACAACAGGTGCATAGGTATTCATATAATCAATACCTTATTCTTGCAAATAACCTTTAGCTACAAGTCGGGCCTTTCGTTTATCAATTGTTCCATCCTCTTTTTCCATAAGATATAAGCTTTAGATTTTTCGTCATAACCTATTAAGACGTATTCATTACTACTAGGCTCAAACTTTGATTTTCCTGGTTTATTATTTAATGCAAATGCTTTGCAACCTATTTTGCGAAAATGACGTATAGTTGGTACTTTTCCAGACCATAATTCTTCTGGTGTTTTATTTTTATTTAAGTTCGTGGGGCCACGATTCCTTATATATGCTGCTGTACGAATTAACTCCGCCCACAAAACTTCTGGCAAGTTTGCTTCTATCATAAAACATCTAACCATTTCAACAAGGGTCCTATTAATTCTCTCAGCTACTCCGTTCTGCTGAGGGGTGTACTCTACCGTTAATTGACGCTGTATTCCACAGTCGTTAAGGTATTTTGAAAATTCTTTCCCAACAAATTCTGGTGCATTATCACTACGTATGCATTTGATTTTCTTGTCTTTAGCCAATTCAACATTTGCTTTGAACTCTTTAAATGCATCTAGGTACTCACTTTTCTTTCGAATAAAATATACCCAAACCTTTCTTGAATAGTCATCAATAAAAGTAGCAAAACAAAGCTTTTTCCTGGCAGATTCTACTTTCATCGGTCCACATAAATCTGTAGGGATCAACTGTAAAACATCTGTAGTGGACTTTTCTTTCTTTTTAGGGAAGGGTTCTCTAGTTTGTTTCGCCTGTATACATATAGGACATTTCACACTAAATTGTGTTGTCAATTTTGGAAAGCCGTGTACCATTTCGTGTTGTTTCAAAAATGCTAAGTCACCCGCATTAAGATGTCCTAATCTCTTATGCCATATTTCTAAATTGGATTCTTCAGTTTTTCTGCAAACAGTGTTCGACGATCTCAGTGATTTTATTAATATATTTTAATGCTTTAAAATTTGAGCCAGATTACCTAACATTAAAATTTGGAAGCCACTATCCGTTAACTTCGTTGTTGATATTAAATTACTCTTGATTTCGGGAATATATAAAGTATTATATAACTTGAAATAAGTCTTTCTATTTTTATAAATCAAATTTAATTGGACTGTACCAATTCCTTTTACATCAAGCTCTTTGTTATCTGCTAACTTAACTTTTCCTTTGCAATCGTAATTTATCTCTCCAAATAATGAGTTATCAAAGGACATGTGTGGTGTAGCCCCACTATCAATACACCATATATATAAAAATTATGACTTTCCGTATTTTTAACGTTAAGCTCATTGCAACCTTGAGCACAATCAATTATGACACCTAATTCTTTTGTAACATGATTCTGTTCCATTTTAGTTCGACAATCTTTTGCTTTATGCCCCTTTCGCCCACATTTATAGCACTTATATGGAAATTGAACATCAGACATACCTGTTTCTTTTAATTGATTCTTAATCTGTCTCGTCTTCCACTTCTTTACCTTCAATGCACTTTGCTTATATTCTTCACTCCCAGACTTGTCTCCAATTTCAAATAATCTTGATCTCAAGATATTTAATGAAGGAAATTCATTGGAAGTATCGAATGCAGCACGTACTTCTTTGTACTGATCACTTAAACCATCATGTAGAATTACCACTAACAAACTCTCATCCAGATTTATATTCATTTCAGATAAACATGAAACACAAACATCAAATTTATCGTTTCTACAGATTCCATTTTTAAACTAAGTAAATTTTCAGCTTTGCGCCTGGTTGCTTTGCGGTCATACGTTTCTTGAAGATAATTCCATATTTCACCAGCTGTTTTAATGTTTTTTACCATTCTTATAATGTTTGGTTCTATTGCTATTATTAGTTCTGAGCGAGCATCCAATTCCAAATCATCAGATCAGCAAATGTACATTGGTCTTCTATTGCTTTTTGATTCGCACGCCTTTGTTCTTCAGTAGCTGAGTGAGATATTTCACAAACTACAGGTCTTCTTAAATTGCCCAATACAAACTGCAACAATCTTGTGAAGAATTGCTTTCATTTGGGGTTTCCAAGTTGAATCCTACCGCTTAATGAAGACATTTTTGACAAATATTTTATTTCAAACTCTTTTTATTGTGCTTTACAATTTCTTAGTTTTTGCAACTAAAATCCTTCTTAACAATGGTTACATGTGTGGCCCATAACCTGTTTAAATCTGGACATATTTGATATAAAAGTTTATTGAACAAATGTGAAAAACAGAATGAAAAATTATTTAATTCTAAATACATATTTCACAAAGAATAATTAATAAAATTCAAAGTACAAATATGCAAAGTAAATTATTTAAGTTGGAAATAAAACAATATATTTCAACAGTTATATACACACATACAGGTAATATCAATTTACTTTATTAATATTCTGAATATTAGCTTTATTTTAAGATTAATTATGTATATTAACTTTACTTGGTTTCTGATGATTAAACAATAAAGACATAACAATAGTTTTTTGATTCTAACAGTTTTCTATTTGCCATTTCATGGGCATGTTTTAATTTTGTTTTTTAATTCTGTAATATTATCTTCATAATTATAGAATATATCGTTCGACATGGGCTCAGTTGGCATTGATGCCAATCTTTCATATACAAGTTCTAATGGAGAAAAACCTGTGGTTGAGTGTGGTGTCTTATTATACGCGAATGTATAATACGGAATCCATTCATCCCAATTGTACTGTTCCGTGAAAGAACGCATATGTTCGTTTAAAACCTTATGATTTCTTTCTATACTACCTAAAATATCATGGTGGTATGCCGTTGAAGTTACATGCTTGATGTTCATAAGTGTACATATTCTATTAAATAATTCGTTTACGAATTCAGTTCCTCTGTCCGTCTTTTCTGTATCAAAACCAAGGACCGGAAAATGTTTTTTTTTATTTTGTTTCTAAAAAAATAATTTTGTGCAAGTTTAAAAAATTCTACATTTTAAAAAAAAAAAAAAAAATTCTAAAATAGTTTTGAAAAAAAAGCCGTCGAAAAAATAAATAAAATAAAGTTTTTAAAATAAAACGTTTTCTTTAAAACATAAAATAAAGTTTTTAAAATAAAACGTTTTCTTAAAAAAAAACAAAAACAAAATAATTATGTTTAAGCATTGTCATAAAAATTTTATTCTTCAAAACAAATTTAAATAAAATGTATGGCAATTTGTCGCTATGGCAATTTTAAGTGAAGACAGCGATGAATCGGATGATATTTGGCAGCAAGTGCCAGGTACAAAAACAAACAAACGGCGTTTAACAAAATCTCCAAATAGGCAACACAAGAAAATGAATACAAACGAAGAGTCAAGAACTAATAAACTCCATTTACTTGGTGAAAATGAAGAAAAAATGGAAAGTGAAGATGACCAAGAAGAAGATGATTAAGTCAATAACGCACCAAAGCCTCCACCAATTTATATTCCTGACGTTACAAATACATATTTCAAAAATGCTTAAAACAATTAGTGATGAAATAAAAGACTATAATTATAAGTTTTTGAGAGATAATGAAGTAAGATTAATGATAAAAAGTATTGATTCCTACAGCAAAATTGTTAAATTATTTGAGTAAAAAAATATCAATTACCACACTTTTCAACTTAAACAAGAACAAGCTTATAGAGTAGTTATAAAGGGCATTCATAATTCCACCCCAGTTAGCGATATAAAAGCAGAACTTTTGGTTAGAAATGTTATTAATGTCAGAAGTAGGGTTACAAAGTTGCCATTGGCAATGTTCTTTGTAGACCTTGATCCAAGTCCGACAAATAAAGATATTTTTAAAGTAAAACACATCAACAATGCAATCGTCACTAATGAAGTACCGAGAAAAACTGATGACTAAGTTCAATGTCACCGATGTCAATAATTTGGCCATACCATATCCTACTGCAAACGGCCGTTCAATTGCGTAAACTGCGGATTTGACCATCCCACCGCGGAATGTATAAAAAATTTAGAAACTCCACCAAAATGTGTTAACTGTCTTCAGGATCATACTGCCAATTATAAAGTCTGCTCTTTTTACCCAAAAAATTCATCAAATACGCCACAATAACAATACCCATCATCAACGTACATATGGACAAACACGGAATGTTCAATTTCCTTCAGCAAACTCAACTTCAAACAACCACAGCACTAGTGAACGTATAACATATGCTCAAGCAGTTATGGGTAATACAACCAGTCCCGAAATGAGATTTTTAGAAAGATTAGAACGTATGATGGATAATATGTTTGATATGATGCCAAAAATTATGGAAAAATTTGCAAATAAATCTAAGAATCGCAACATGGAATGCTAATGGAGCATCCAACCACACAAGAGAGATAGAAATTTGTCTTATAACAAATCATTTAGCATCCATGGTGGGGTTCTAGACTATTTAATCCTAAAGGAAAATAAGTCTTTAAGTGCATTTCAAAACTAGGGCTCAAAACATTGTCCACAGGAAGTCCGTCGTATTGGCCTACCGACCCAAATAAAATTCCAGATTTATTAGATTCTTTTGTTTACTCAGGCATACCGGATGTTTTTCTTGATGTGACAGAATCTTATGACCTTAATTCTGACCATTCTCCTATAATTTTAAGCTACAGCACTCTAACAGCAACTATTTAAAAAAATGTTAAAATTATCACTCGTAAAACTGATATTAACGCATTTCAGCATTGGATGGATCGAAATTTAGATCTAAACATATCTTTAAAGACCTGGGACGAAATTGATAAAGCTGTAAATCACCTATGTAGTGTTTTTAAAAACTCTGCTCATTTATTTACTCCTACAATACAACCGTAAAGAGGCCAAAAAGTGTTTATATCTACGGAAATAAGACAACTTATACAAAAACGATGGAGGCTTCGAAGAATTTGGCAGCAAAGCAGAAATCCTATGGACAAAACTAATTTCAATACAGCATGAAACCTTCTAAAAAAGAGAATAGCAGAATTGAGAAATGATGAAGTGTCTTTGTTTTTGAAAAATTGGGCACCTCAAAAGATACTGACAATAGTCTTTATAAAGCAACAAAATACTTAAAACATCCAGTAAAAAGAAATGTCCCAGTTATGAAATTAGATGGCAGCTGGTGCCTTTTCGACAACACATACCGTACACGAAAATAACGTATTTACATTTTTGAATCTCCATACCAAATGGATT
Source organism: Pollenia angustigena (assembly GCA_930367215.1). Lineage (NCBI taxonomy): Eukaryota > Metazoa > Arthropoda > Insecta > Diptera > Polleniidae > Pollenia > Pollenia angustigena. The sequence goes on along the minus strand of OV884059.1, from coordinate 99,205,869 downwards.
TTCCAATAAAATCTATCTCTCCGAGAGAAGTACAAAATGTCATTTCCAAACTTAATAAAAAAAGTCTCCAGGACATGATAAAATGGACTTAATAGTTGCAAAATCACTTTCAAAGAAAGTCATTCTTTTTTTAACACTTACATATATTCTCCCTCCATTTGGAAAAGAGCGGAAATTATAATGATATAAAAACCGAATAAACCAGAGAACCAGATTTCTTCCTACAGACCAATAAGTCTATTAACTACATTTTTGAGAAGCTGTTTGTAACAAGGCTATTACCTATTTTAGAAAAAGAAAACATTATACCTGATCACCAGTTTGGATTTCGTCAACAACATGGAACACCAGAACAGTGTCACAGAATAATAAAAGTAATATCGGACTCACTAGAGAAAAAAATTTATTGATCTGCAGTATTTCTTGACATAAAGCAGGCTTTTGATAGAGTGTGGCACGAATGACTGCTATTTAAACTTAACTGCCTATTTCACGATGTCACTCGAACGTTTACGTTCGCACAAATAACATATAAAACAAAAACAAAACTAAAATATTTGTTTTTGGTTTACATGTTATTTGTGCGAACGTAAACGTTCGAGTGACATCGTGAAATAGGCAGTAAAAAAATTCTACCTGCCCCACAATTTTCATTACTAAATTCATATATACGCGATAGAAATTTGTATGTGAAAGTTGACGACGAGGCATCAAGTATATATCAAATATTTAGCGGAGTCCCACAAGGCAGCGTTTTAGGCCCAATATTATACACTTTATATACTTCTGATATGCCAACATCCGATAATGTCGAAGTTGCGACTTATGCGGACGACACCGCCATAATCACTACCAACAAATGCCAAATTGAGGCTTCATCTGTACCGGGCTGGAAATTTGTGTCAATTGGTTTTAAGGCACTTATCCCGTGACAAGTGAAAGCAGTTTTATAATAAAAAAGGCACGAATTGTGATAGGCTAAAACAGAATATATCACTTAACTGGTGATAATGTGCTCAAAGAGTAGTTACTCCAGAAGGTAATTGACAAACAACTTGTCATGTAACTGGATTTTGTGTGGGAAATGGCTGATTGATTCTACCTGGTTCTATTACTTTAAATTAAGGGGATCCGCCCTAATAACATGGTAAATTTGGGACAATTGTTGCGACAGGCATTATTTTAACTGAAATTTAATGTGTTCATTTAGGTTGTTTCTGTGACCTGTTACAAAGCGTCAAAAAGGTGCCAATTAACCCCCTCGTAGAACATCGCCATGTTAAAGCGACAAGTCCCCTTCAAATAAAGTGTTAGAACTCGAACCGGTCCCTATCACTATAGAGCTGTCACGTGACAAGTTAAGTGTAAGTTCCCTTTCCTCTAGGGTAATGCACGCTACAGCAATGGTTAAGCAAATGGAAAATCACTATAAATGTAGAAAAATTTAATCATGTAACATTTATTTAAGGAAAGAAGAGTGCCCTCTCATATTTATTAATAATTTGCAGTTACCGAAGTCTAACTACTTGAAGTATTTAGGAATGCATATAGACAAACGTCTCACATGGAAAGACCACATCAAAAATAAAAAAAATAAACTGGTAACTTGGAAGCAAGTCCCAACTTAGTTTAGAGAACAAAATAAAATTACATAAAGTTATTTTAAAACCCATATGGACATATGGCATTGAGTTGTGGGGAACGACACCAGTAATTAAAATTTTGAGATATTACAACGCTATCAGTCTAAAACATTAAGGAATATTTCCGGCGCCCCATGGCTTATGACCAACATTCAAATTCATAGGGATCTAAGAATACCATTTATATTAAGTGAAATAAACCGATTTAGTTCTAGGTACGTAAATAGACTTAGCAACTACCAAAACCCATTGGCAATTTCTTTATTAGATGAAACAAATGAAATTAGAAGACTGAACAGGTTTCATGTATTAGGTAATAATGAATAAAATGGTTCGTAATTTATTAAAGAAAATAATAGTTGAATCAGCAGGGTTTTTATTCAAAAGTCTTCATAAAAATTCTTCCAATTGAATATTTTGTGGTTGAATAAACATTAATTTTTAGTATAAAATTAAATTTAGATTTACATGTTGGTTTGAATAAAATTTCTTAAAATATACCCAAAAATTTTATCATGTTAAATGGGTAGTAAGTTTTCATAATCGACTTTACTAAAAATAACAAAAAAATGTATTCAAATAAACAACCTTTAAGGATGTTAAATTGAATAATTTGTCTGTTAACTTAACAATATTTTGTTAAGTTAAGATGATGAAGAACAAGAGCTTTTTTTGGTAATATATTTGTACATACAAACCTTTATGTGCATATGTACAATATTTTAAAACTACTTAATAGCATGTTGAATTGAAGAAAATTCTTAAGCTTTTACAATTATTTTTTAGTCAAATTGAATAATATTCTTAAATGTGAAGAAAATTATTCATATTGAAGAAAATAACGTAGAAATGAAGAAACTTTATTAAAATAAACAGAGCTATGTAAGTCTAATTGAAAAATATTTTTCGTTTTGATTAAATTTGTTCATATGTACACAGAAAAAATTCTCCAAAATTTGTCACCAATTAAAGCATTAATCAAAAATAAAATCAGTTTTAATTAAAAATTTAATCAAGTGAATTAAACGTTTAATCAAGTAAATTAAACGTTTAATTAATACTATTAACTGGTTTAATTGATACTATTTATTTGTTCACTGGTGCAAATTTAATTAATATCACAAATTTTTTAATTGAAAACAATTTTTATTTTTTTCTGTATACTAAAATAATGTAGATTTGAAGAAATTTATTCTTTGTGATTAAAATATGCTAATCAAAAGCAGTAAGTTTCTCAATTTCAATTGTTTGGTGTACAAATTAAGTGCGTATTTAAAGACTAATATAAAAATTAATACAAATAAATAAAAAAAATTATAATTAAATATAAATAACAATCAAAACATAAAAACAAAGCAGGTTTTCAAAAATATACATAAATAAGTATACATTTAATTATAAAGTGTTTTATATTAAGTGTGTATTTTAAGACTAATATAAAAAAATAACAATAATACAAATAAATAAGAAAAATATTGTTAAATGACTATAAACATAAAACACAAAGTAGTTTTTAAATAAATATAAACTTACACGATACAAAATGATATTCGCATGACTGTGAACTTGGTTGAAAATGCAGTGCAAGTCTTGCAAAATGAATTTTTGGCAACAATATGAATTTGTGTTTTTGTAAAAAAATTCATAATGTTAGTGCCACAATCCCACATCTGATTGTCGACATTAAAAGTTTTTGTACAAAGTGTTTCCCCTTGGTAATTAACGTATATAAAGGCTGAATGCTACAAATAGTCATTCTTTCTCACTTGCGCATAATGCCTAAATCGTCCGTCAACTTGGCCTTAATGTCAAAAATGCTGTTTCCGTTTTTCCTTAACAATTTTTCCTTCTTGTTTTTTTAGCTGCTGTAGCGAAAGGTAAACCCCACAGAAATCTAATTAATAAATTTGACTTATTTATCCAAAATCCTAATACCTACTTGTTTTATTTCTATTTTCATTCTTGCAAATATTTCCTATTGGGCTTTTGGCAAATTCTGAGTAAACAAAATAAATACCTTATTTTGTTTATTCGATCGGCTCAGAGACTTATTAACAAATTCCCATCCAGAGCTCCTTCTACACTTCTACACACAAACACATAAATTAATATATTTATAGGAATATTACTACTTAAAGCCACCTGGTAAGAAGCCACAAGGAAAACTTTATGATAAGTAATTTAACCTGGTCCGAAAACTAAAAAACAATGGGACTCTTCAAAAAAGATCTTATTCAAATAAATCATCCTCGAGTGGCAAAAAAAGAGATTTAAATCTAAGTAAGATTTTGATATACAAAATTTTTATTACAGCTTCCAGAAGTAGATATCGATAATAGTATTGAAGCAATATTAAACGAGAACTGTTCTTGGGCAGAAGTTGAAAAGCATTGGGATGCATCTTAAAACTATAGACTAAATGAAGTGGTGAAGACTTAATGTACATCTGATATGCCAAATAAATAATGGGTGCAGTACAAAAAGCCATTGGGATTTCAACTGGTGCGTTATAATATTAGTTTGCTTGTTTTTATAAATCTTTTAATACATCTATTTATTCTCAACTTTGTAGATCGATATGGACTTTAAGCATTTTTACCCAAATGCCGAAAGTTTTCTTAATGGGTTTGAACCGTTCGCTACTAAAACTATTTCTGATTTTCATGATCGCATTAAAGACCAAGCCAGCAAACCCTTATTGCAAAGCATGAAAAAAATTAACAATATAACAGAAAGTAAGATTTGTTAAACATTTACTAATTTTTACCAATAAATAATGCAATAATATTTGTCTTTTCAGATGGTTCATGCATTGGAATCTTTTAACTGCTACATAGCGTTTTAGTTGATTCGTCCAAAATTGTCCATGTAGTAAATGGCGAAAAATTATGCAATAGATACTCTATACGAGACTCACAAAAGAATTTTATTATTGATGGAAGCACTGTTCCAGCCTGCGAGGAGGAGTTATTTAAAAGGCAGGAAGCAAAAACGCAAATCCAACCAACGATGTTAGTATCAGGTTCTATTTTAGAGCCCCAAGAAATAAGAGTTTACTTTGAGGGCATAAAATATAGAATGTATTCTGCAGTTAATGCTATAGATATATGCTTTAATTTTTTTTTACATTTAATTTTGAATATCCGAAAGAATCGATATTGGTTTGGTCTTTCATTCAAAAATATTTTTATAAAATTTAAACAAGTTCTGATTATAGAAGTCCACAAATAAATTCTCTAATATCTAACCTTAAAAAGCATGTTGCAAGGAATTCCAAAATGTTTAGTTGCACTTGTATTGAAAACTTTTAAAAATTAAATCTTATGTTTGTTCCAGTTCTAAAATCAAGTCGATTTGAAATTTATAATAGTACACAATATTTTGCTCCATAAATAATAAATCATATTAAAAAAAAGACGAAAAAATCTCACGATTTCCAATCGAAACGAATTACAGGACAAGGTAAATTTTATTATTTTATCTATCTATCTTCTATCTATATATATAAAACAGGATGTGTGTATGTATGTATGTATGTATGTATGTATGTATGTATGTATGTATGTATGTATGTATGTATGTATGTATGTATGTATGTATGTATGTATGTATGTATGTATGTATGTATGTATGTATGTATGTATGTATGTATGTATGTATGTATGTATGTATGTATGTATGTATGTATGTATGTATGTATGTATGTATGTATGTATGTATGTATGTATGTATGTATTTATGTATGTATGTATGTATGTATGTTTTTATGTATGTATGCATGTATGTATGTATGTATGTATGTATGTATGTATGTATGTATGTATGTATGTATGTATGTATGTATGTATGTATGTATGTATGTATGTATGTATGTATGTATGTATGTATGTATGTATGTATGTATGTATGTATGTATGTATGTATGTATGTATGTATGTATGTATGTATGTATGTATGTATGTATGTATGTATCAGAGAACCTCAAATCTCACTATTTTTGTGCATTTATTCATACGCTAAAATTTACAATAACTCTATACATGCAAAACAAAGTTCAACGTTGGTAATTTTTTTTTCCTTTCGTACACATTTGATATTTTCATTTATTCGTTTTTTATTGAAAGTGCTTTATTTGCATTTTTGTTGCTCACGCAATATAACACAACTGAGTAAATTCAAAAGAGCACATTCTCTATTCTTTTGTTTACATTAACAACAACAACAATAAACAACGATGAGACGCTTTTTCAAAATTAACAACAATAAAAACAACAATAACAAAAATACATTGTACCTACTACTACTACTACTGTACTTTTTGTTTCTATGGAAATTGTGTGTACCTACATAAGTATGTGTGTTTAGTTTCATTTAAATTTTTTTTTTCTTGTACTACATAGTTAATGCTGCATAAATACATGAGTAATGATTGTTTGATTTCTGGCTCTTTCGTTTGTATTTTTTGTTTCTTTACCAAACAATCATTTGCGCTCAGAACACTTAGAATCTTTATAAAAAAAAACGAAGGCAACGATTGTATAGATAACAAAGCACGATGTGCGTTATTTGAATGACTGCAAACCAGCAGCGAATATTTGCGGTTGCGCGAGTTTGACTGTATGACCGTAAGCGTGTGTATTTGTTGTCGTTAATTAAATGCGATTTTTTTTCAATTGCAAAAAGCTATTCTCTGGTATGTATGTATGTATGTATTTATGTATGTATGTATGTATGTATGTATGTTTTTATGTATGTATGTATGTATGTATGTATGTATGTATGTATGTATGTATGTATTTATGTATGTATGTATGTATGTATGTATGTATGTATGTATGTATGTATGTTTTTATGTATGTATGTATGTATGTATGTATGTATGTATGTATGTATGTATGTATGTATGTATGTATGTATGTATGTATTTATGTATGTATGTATGTATGTATGTATGTATGTATGTATTTATGTATGTATGTATGTATGTATGTATGTATGTATGTATGTTTTTATGTATGTATGTATGTATGTATGTATGTATGAATGTATGTATGTATGTATGTATGCATGTATGTATGTATTTATGTATGTATGTATGTATTGATCGTATGGACTCCAAAACGGCTGGGCCGATTTTGATGAAATTTTCAGGGAATCTTCAGAATATTCAGGCGGGTGACACTGTGAAGTCTGATTTTCGGTCTGCGGGCGGAGGCGCGTGGCAAAATCCAATTTTCATATTGGACCATCAATGACATCTATATAATTTGGACGATTTTTTCTTTAAGATGATCGCCATGGTCCAACTTAGGTTTTTACGGAAAGAAAATTTTGCCCCGCCCACTTTTTTCGATTTACCTTAAACCAGAAAACGGCTCCATCGATTTGACAAATTTTTCTTTTAAACGTACTTATTAATCCATATTACGTTTTCAGCGAAAGAAAAATGTACCACGTCTACATTTACGCCCACTTTTTCTATTAAGCGCATAACTTGAGAACGGCTTGACCGATTTGGACGATTTTTTTCTTTAAAATCATCGCCATGGTCCAACTTAGGTTTTTACGGAAAGAAAATTTTGCCCCGCCCACTTTAACGCCCATTTTTTGTCGATTTACCTAAAATCAGAAAACGGCTCCATCCATTTTACTAATTTTTCTTTTAAATGTTCGTATTAATCCATTTTACGTTTTCATCGAAAGACAAATGTACCACGCCTACTTTTACGCCCACTTTTTCTAATAAGCGCACAACTTGAGAACGGCTTGGCCGATTTGGACGATAGCTTTTTACGGAAAGAAAATTTTGCCCCGCCCAATTTAACGCCCACTTATTTCGATTTACCTAAAATCAAATCTTTCAAATGCCACACGCAGAGAAAATATATGGTTGGGCATGGTTACGGCAACAACACTATATTTAATGTAACAATATATTGTTGTTTTTATTTAATATCAACAATATTATAGTTACTGTAAACATATCAATGTTTATCGCAATTATGAATTTGAGTATTGTTGACCGAAAAAATAATTATTTTTCTAACAACTTAATTATGATAACTTTCTAAACATATTATATTTCTCACAACCATATCATGATATTTAATAGCCATAACATGATAACTTTCTATACATTTATCATATTATGTTAAAGATGCAATCAAACTATTTTTACTCTAATTTTTAAGAAGTTGTATCGTTTTTTTTTTATTTGTGAGCGGTTTAACAATTAAAAGATAAAATTCCATAAAAAAATAAGTTTAAAGAAATTAAAAAATTAAAATATTAGCGGAGTTCATTCAAGTCTTAGTGATGTAATAGTGCAAATGCAAAATATCACAGTTTTTTTGTAAAATCCAACAACAAACCACACAGAGATTTAGTTATATTTTATAAAAGTACTACGATGTTTCTGTGGTTTTCATGGGCGTATGTCTTAAAACAAATTGTTTAGGAAAGCCGAAAAACCATTCTAGATCAAACTATGGGCAAGGTATTGCACATTTTAAACTTTGTCATTACGTTAAAAAATCGGAATTGATCCATCTTTTTTCAAAAAAATGTAAAAATCGTTCAAAATTATGCAATATGGCATCAACATCTTAAAATCGAAAAAATGGACACACGCGGTTGCCCATGAAAACAACAGATTTTTCATTTGCTCTTTTGCAAGTCTTATATTGAACTCCGCTATTTGATTAACATTAAGAAAAATTGTAAAAAGCCACAAAATAAAAAATCGATTCAAAAATATTTAAATTTATTTTGTATTTTTATGACAGCTACGAAAGGTGTTGTATCATAATATGATTGCTTCTAAATTTATTATGATTAACATGATGATAATACGATTACTTCTTAGCTTATTATGATTAACATGACAATAATTTGATTACTTCTTAACTTAGTATGATTAACAGAATAATAATATGATTAAGGGAAAAATATTATGATGTAATAGTACGAGTATATTTAGTCATAATATGATTCAATAATAATCTTAATATGGTGACTACAATCATTATTCTTATCATAATATGTTGCTCTTAGAATATGTTTTCCACAACCATGTTTTTTCTTTGCGTGTATTTTTCCTAATTTGGACAGGAAAACGTCTGTCAGGTCAGCTAGTATAATTATAAAAAAATTCAATGCACAATTGTTAGTTTTTTACATTTTTATGTATTAAATAGCGCTAAGATTTTCCTCTTTTACGTTGTTTGTTTTATTTCATAATTATTCTGTACAAGCAGAGAATAAAGTTTTTATAAAGATACTGTATACCATACGTACATATATATTGGGGTAAGGCTTTTGGCATAAATGCCTGTGTTTGTTTTTTGTAATAGGTTAAAGTAATACCGTGTTATTATTAATCTACTATAAAAAAATTACTTATGTTGATATGCCAACGCTTTACACAATTAGGTCAATTATTTAATAAAATTTGTATAATTAATAGTTCAATTTAATATATTTACTGCCAATTTTACAATGTCGAAGGAACGCTTTCTTTAACACAAATACATTTGAAACTAAAAAAAATTTTTGATAATTTATTTTTGCTTAACATTTAGTTGTGCGAAAGAAAGATTTGTTTCGCATTTAGTTAAATAGGCAGTTGATTATTTTGATACTCAAGATTACAAAATTGTATTAAATAATACATAGAACCTTTTTGAATTGTTTCTACTGGGGTTTTAAAACGATTTGAAAATTAACGATATTTTGTTGAATTGAATAAAAAAAGGGTAGTTGAAATTAAGAAATATTTTATATATGAAGAATTTTATTCGTTATATTGACAAATTTGTTTATTTAATTTAAATCAATTTTCGTTATTCGTTATTCATATTGACAAATTTTGTTAAATAGACGGAAAAATTTGTTAGTTGTATATGACCTACTTTTCTTCAAATCTACATGGTATTTTGCGCTATTTACCTATTCACTTTTGGTTCAGTGTATGTATTTTTTATTTAATCTGCCGTTAAAATTATATTGCTCCAAAAAAAAACATTGTTATAATATTTTAAATGTTTTTTAATAAATTCATTTGTTTTTCATTATTAAATGTATTACAAATAAGTATTTATACATTTATAGGCTTAAATTAAATTTGTGTACGAGTCTGTACGAGTCATAAAATTAATTACGATAGGAGCACCACTGAAATATAAATACATAATAAACAAAAACAGCTGTTTATATTTTTTCAATTGTAGCTGACTACACGACTAAAACTGTATTAAGCAGCATTAGTAGTCGTGTGGTCTTGCAGCCTGCTGTGGTGAATCTGTTTAATGCATTAATACCTTGGGAAATATTTAAAATTTGTTGATACATGTGAGAAATAATTAATAAAACAAATAAACAAATAAATATTTTAAAATGTTACCCAGTAGTGGAAGCTTACCATTATATTACGTATTCTTTAAAGTAGCCTTGACAATAATGATAAATATATGTTCTGAGTAGTGTTTTATATGGCAAACTTTTTGCTGCTTTAAATGAAAAGCAAAATATTTCATTGTGGCACATACGAATAAAATTAACCGGGAGGCAGAACTTTTGCTGCTTTAAATGAAAAGCAAAGTGCTACCTCTGTGGTATATGGGAATATTTGAAAGTAAGAGTTTATGTTAAACAGTCAAACAGCCTCCCCCAACTTAAAACTTAAAAAAAGCGTCCTGTTTCAGGATATAATTTTTTAATGCTAATCAAAAACAAGTTAGAGTGTGCCGAATCTTTGATACCCTCCACCGACAGTTCAAATGTTTAAGGAGTAATATCTGTATGATGTTATTATTATCTTAAACTGTGACGATTTGTTATTAACTATGACTTTAGGCGACTAAACTGTTTTCAGGTAGTAGGGTTTATATGGGGCCTAGGGTAAATTATGGACCGATCATCCCGAGATTTCACAGCGTCATTTCTAGTCCTTTCAAACCAAATTTTGTTACGCTAGCGTTATTTTTTACGGTTTTAGGCGTACTAAACTGTTTTCTGGGAGTAGTGTTTATATGGGGCTTAGGGTAAATTATGAACGGATCTTCACGAAATTTAACAGCGTGATTTCCAGTCAAATGAAACAAATTTCTGCAAAATCTTATCTCATTCCGTACCTTGTTCCAGCATTATTGTTATTTTTTGTAACAAAATTATCAATTTTTTTAGGTGGTGGTTCCACATTTTGATTCATAGCTCTGGTCCTACTGAACCGATTTTGCTGGATTTCAATCCCAAACTGCTTAGGATAACTACAAGCAATTTGGCACCAAGTTTGTTCATTTCTTTTGAGTTGTTCGAAAGTGAGCGTGTTTTCAACAGACGGACAGACGGACAGACAGACGGACATGGCTAAATCGACTTAGAATTACTCAAGGACCCAGAATATATATACTTTATGGGGTCTGAGATGAATAATAAAAAAGTTTCACATGGAAAGACAAACCTAATATACCCTCTTCACAACTAATTGTGGTGGAGGGTATAACAAGTATCCAAACCCGTATATTAAAAATATTATACATATTAATGTATAACGTATGTATATTTTTAAAAACGGTCATGTTAACGTATGATTAATATTAAATATATATATAATATTACTTATACGTAACGTAAAATATTTACCTGTTGAAGACAATAATATATATTAGCATCCACATTATTAAGGATAGAAAAAGTTTTGATGCAAATTTTAATAAAATAATGCAACAAATTGTATACTACAGCCCCTGAAATGTTAAAGCAAGATGCATTTGGCATTCGTCTACCAGCGTTCACAAAATAATTATTTAAAAAATTTACTTACGCCTTTCTTTGCTTATTTTTGTAATAATATGAAAGGCTTTTTGATGTTTGAAATATAAAATTATGCAAACATTATGCACAGGCCAGTTGCGGCCTTGTTGAGTGGCGCGAATCCAAAATATATTATTTTCCAAGAATCTGGCACATAATCAGGCTTGCTTTGATCGATAGAATGGGCTATTTTTGCTTGGTTGTTGGGTAGACCTGCAACTTTAGAACACCCCACAAATGAACGATCTCAGTAGAAACTTCACATTACCTGCACGTAAGAATATCATACCGCTCGTGAAGTATGTTAAACGAGGCATGAGTATGAGCACATAGCACTGCCAAGTTGACTGTGCCATTGACTGTGATGACCTGGTCAATATTTGTACGAAGTCGATTTTATAGCTGAATAAAAAATATAATTCAAAATTTATAAATTTAATGCCATAAAAAACATAAATCCAAACACTTTATTTTGATTCTATTATTGAAAAGATTTGTTCTTATCAATATCCACATAACGACGTAGCAACGACCTTTTAATGGTAGCCGACCAGTAATGTTTCCGATGGGCCTGAGAAACTTTCGTAGGGATGGTTTCCTTTGTCATTAGTTAGAGTGCTGCTTGGACGTTAACGTATCGTATTATGCGATTGTCATTGGCTCTTTTTCATGCTTTCAGTTGTCAATCCAACGCCAAGTGATGTCAAAAAACCACAACGGGAGTTTCGAGCTTTTTGGCAATTGAATTTTGAGAATTTACGAAATAAACGCAAAGTAGCCACGTCAAGGTTCAATGGGCAGCCGATACGAGGATGCCTTACTTGGGTTCTTTTAGCAATCCCTTTGTGATAAGCCACGTCAACAATGTTAATAAAATGTCCAAAGCTCAGCTAGTTGTTTTACGTTTAGTGCTATATTTCGAAACCATTTGGTCCATAATATCCACCCGCTTTTTGTTTTATGGTCATAGTCGTGTATTTTTTCCTTTTATTATAGTGTATAGTGCTTTGAAGACAAAAAATAAACATTTTATTCTTCTTCGTTACAACAGACAATAGAGTCCCGCTCTTACTGTGGCGTCGATACATTATCCGTTTCTCTTTCGGAATATGCGCTTGGTTTAGACGGAGGGTATCGACTGTCTCATTCCTGTCATTGGAATCCGATTGCCCAAACGAAGTAACGTAACAAATTGTAAGTTGTTAAATTTCATTCGAAATCGGATCACAAAACACGCAAAATATGTGATGGCTGTAAACGCAATGATACCAGTATAAAGTTTGATACAAAAATGTATTAATTCAAAATAAAAAAACAAAAACTACTGTTATCTTATTTTGTTCTATACAAAAGGCCCTAACTTATATACGGGTACCCATAGGTATAAAAATGTTGTCAGTACGGTTAAGGTGAAGATTCTCATTCATTCAGAAGCCTACACCCATAAGGTTATGTTTCTAAGTTCAATATTATAGAAAATTCAAAAATAACTACATTTAGCACGTAAAAGTAATAAAAGGAAATTTCATTTCCCGGATTTCCCCTTTTTGATACTTTTTACACCCCATTGAAATATCTAAAATTTCAATATTGTAGGAGGTGCCAAAAGTTTAATACGAATATTTCAATACATAGAGAAAAATATTTTGTAAAAAAGAAAAAAAAAACGTTCGAATTTCGTTAAAGTACAAAATTTGTATTAATATTTATCTATATATCTTTATTTCTATGTTTAATGGTTTATAAGATAAATGGGGTTACAAAGAAGTTCCCAAATACACTTTATACTTGTTAACTCCCAAAAAGGGCCAAATTTCAAAAGAGTACCATACACATATCCGCTTATTTTTCTAATGAACAACGACAAGTATTAATTTTGTTATTTTTTTTACTTTTGTAGATATGAGGTTACCGAATTAACCCGTTTTTCCCCTCAGATATTAATAAAATATATATTATGCAGTAAGTAAAAACCTTTCAAATGATGTATTTTTTATTCAAATCGGCTGCAATTTTATAACAAAATTCTGTACTGGTAGGGGTAGCATTTACATGTGTAGATTTATCGATTTTTTCGTTTTTTAAGTCCATAACAGTCTTGCAGATTTGACCTTCAAAAAACAATTTTATTAAATCACTGCAGTTTTTAAATTTTATTTGTATGATACAAACAAATATTTAATAACATATTGATTAGCAAGAATTAATTCTAATGCAACAATGTTATAACTGTACCCCCCTTTTAAAAGCAACACGTGTCTAATTTATTATAATGCAACAAAGGATATGCTCCCTCATTCATTTCTATTGTATAAAATTTATTAAGCACATTTCTATATGAAACTCGATTTAAAATCATTTATGATACAGATACCTGAATAATTTTTTACGAATAACGCTAATGGAAATATAATTTATTCTTATAAATGTATGTGCTTATATGTGCAATATGTTATTAAATAATTTACTGTGATGTCTGTGTGTAATGAGTTAAATGAAATGTTTTATGTAAAGTTGTTACTTTTAATTTAATATACATATGTATGGCTTTATATAATACAGGGGACGTAGCAGTTATAAGTGATATCAAAATAGTTCATTTATAACAGTTATATTTTGTGAATTAAAAACAAAAAATCCATCTAAACCAGTTATTTTTAAATGAAAAATAAAAGCAATGTGCGAACGAAATAATCGAGAAAACCCGACGCCCTGAATTAGCTTATCGCAGATTTAAATTCTTAAAAAGAGAATTTTATTTAGTCGTCATAAAATAATATAAAAATATTAATTTAATACACGCACTGCAGGAAAAATAGGAAACAAGAATGCGTATTTAAAATTTAAAAATATTCTTTTTCTGCGGCACTCCCTAGAGGAAAGGGAACTTACACTTAACTTGTCACGTGACAGTTCTATAGTGATAGGGACCGGTTCGAGTTCAAACACTTTATATGAAGGGGACTTGTCACTTTAACATGGTGATGTCCTACGAGGGGGTTAAATGGCACCTTTCTGACGCTTTGTAACAGGTCACAGAAACTAACTAAATGGACACATTCAATTTCAGTTAAAATAATGCCTGTCGCAAATGTTGTCCCAAATGAACCATGTTATTAGGGCGGTCCCCTTCATTTAAAGTAATAGAACTAGGTAGAATCAATCAGTCATTACCCACACAAAGTCCAGTTACATGACAAATTGTTTGTCAATTACCTTTTGGAGTAACTACTCTTTTAGCACATTATCACCAGTTAAGTGATATGTTATGTTTTAACCTATCACAATTTTTTTCGTTTTATTATAAAACTGCTTTCACTTGTCACGGGATAAGTGCCTTAAAAGCAATTGACACAAATTTCCCGCAGAGCTATCACACAAACCCGCTCCAAACCATCGTAAGAAAAGTCTTGAATTTGTTGTTATTTGGATTGTGCTCTGTGATCATTGAATTTAATGTATTTTAAATACCCAGTAAAAGGTTTTCCGGGTGTTTCAAGGTAAGGGGAAGGGATGCCAATCGGGATTGATTTTAGAAAATCCCGGGATTCGGGATTTTTTTAAATAAACAGCACTTTTTTATTTATTTATGAATATTCAAAAGGTATTATATATGGGCATTTCCTGGGGTCACGAACGTACGTTCGTACGCTTTTGATGTACTAATAATATAGAAAACAAAACTTTCCTTAGCACTTTTTTTGCGATTCGATAGCATTTGGGTTTAAGTTGTCATAATAAGAGTTATAAATGTGTGGTCACGAACGTACGCAAAATAGAAGTCAACTTCGGCTGACAGTAGTGAAATGTAAAAATCTGCGTAATGAAACGGAATTTTCAAAAGTGATTAATTTATTTTAAAAGTGTACTAATGTAGGTCTCCATCCAGAATTTACAAAATAAAATATCTCCCTTAGTTTTTATTTAATTGGCTTATGTAGCGGTCGCGAACGTACGGATCGCGAACGTACAATTTTTCCATATGTTTTTTTATTATCACCATGCATTTTACCATAAATGTCTTGATAGATGAAAAATGTTATGCATCAAAAAATGAAGAAGTCATACGGGTGGAATGGAAGATTTTCCATAGTAATTTTTTTGTAAAAAGAATATTTTTGTTCGTTATTTCCATCGATTAATCGAAAAACTATTAAGATTTAATCATTTGATCGAACGAACAAAAACAATTATTTGAATTATTCGAACAAAGTTGAAAGGCGAATAATTGTCAACTCGAATGTTTACATATTCCTCCTGTCAGCCAAAATTACTAAGTTCTATACTAATGCCCTAAATTTGTAAAACGCAAACGCAATGCTAAAAATAACATTAAAAGCTTAAACAATGTCAAAGATTTATCAAAATTTTGTTGTTGCTTCCCTCCGGGAAATTTGTGTCAATTGGTCCAACAGACTGGTCCTGGGAATTGTGAAAATAGAACCGGTACAAAAAGAAAGAACTTATGACCAGTGAGAGGAGAACCAATCATGTAACTGGTTTATGAAGTAC
This sequence comes from Pollenia angustigena, assembly GCA_930367215.1. Lineage (NCBI taxonomy): Eukaryota > Metazoa > Arthropoda > Insecta > Diptera > Polleniidae > Pollenia > Pollenia angustigena. Next base: position 99,189,901 of record OV884059.1, on the reverse strand, counting down.
AAAAAGGTAGAAAAAGTAATGAATTACAGTACAGTCTTCACCGGTGGTGTGACACATTTTTTGGGACTTTAGTACTTGAATTTAATTCTAGGACTTGTTTTATTGAAATTATTCTACTTTGTGTTAAAATAATACTACATTGTAGTAACTGTCACTAAACACGTCCATTGAGAATAGGTGAGTGACTGGTCAAATGGTGTCGATTTACCCCCTCCAATGACAACCCCATGTAAAAGTGATAGGTCTTATTCATATAAAGTGTTAGAACTAGAACCGGTCTCTTCCACCACAGACCTATCACGGGACTACTTTGGTGTCAGTTCGCTTCCCTGTAGGGTTTTACAGAAATACATATTGCGTTTTTAAATCATCAACGTCACAAGATATGCAGCGTTTAGAATTTAAAAATTCAATATACATTTCTATAGAAAACAACAACAAAATTATGAAACATTTTCGATTTTGTTTTTGCTTTCAATATAATTTTTGGCGTTGCGTTCGCGTTTCACAAATTTAGGGCCTAAGTGTGTCATTCCATGTGAAACTTTCTTATAATTCATCGCAGACCCCATAAAGTATATATATTCTGGCTCCTTGAGTAATTCTAAGTCGATTTAGCCATGTCCGTCTGTCTGTCCGTCTATTGAAAACACGCTAATTTTCGAAAATCTCAAAAGAAATGAACAAACTTGGTGTCAAATTGCTTGTAGTTCCAGCAAAATCGGCTCAGTAGGATCAGAGCTATGAATCAAGATGTGGAACCACCACCTTGAAAAATTGATAATTTTGTTACAAAAACTATCATAAATGGTGGATTAATTTATTCGACTGGAAATCACACTTTTTACCCCAGGCCCCATATAAACCCTACTCCCAGAATACAGTTTAGTACGCCTAAAACCGTAATAAATTATGCTCTCATAATAGAATTTGGTACGTCACAGTTGTATAACACTAGTAATGACACTGGGAAATTTCGTGAAGATTGGCCCATAATTTACCCTAGGCCCGATATAAACCCTACTTTAATTTAATAATTCACAGTTTTATAGGACTAGAAATAGCACTTATACATTTCTTGATGATCGATCCATAATTCACTATATGAAGCCTACTCTGGTAAATTAATTAAATATGCCTAAAACCGTAGCAGATATATTTATTGTGGTAAAATTCCTTCCAACTTAGTTTCATATCGCCAGAAAAAATGTTATGAATTTTGTGATAAACGGTTCATAATTTACCTTAAATTCTATATTAAGCAGCCTTCACTGTGAACGCTAAAACTAATTTCACCGCTGTTTCGAAATTAGGTTTTTAATACCAGAAAGAATAAAAAAAGAATTAATCTTTCTGATTTTACTGGCCAACAAGATTTTGGACTGGAGCAACCAACTATCTTTGTAATTTGGTCATTTGGAGGGCTCAATACGAATCTGTAATTGGTTTTTCTCTATCACGAGATACAAAACATCTTTTTATTCTTTTCTTACATAAAAAATCACTAGTTTATTTAAAAATCAACGTCATTTGTATTTTGTTGGTTCGGTTTCACATATTAGAGTCCAGCAATAGTCTCCCATCATGCTTTCGTCTCAAAATCCTTGATAAATTCTTTTAATTTTCATTAAATATTGGTGAGCACGCTACCCACTGCACCTAGTTTTTTTTTTTTAATTCTAAATGCAAATGAAGAATATGCAAAACATTGTTGGCTTCCACGGTTTGTCAAAGTTTCTGACTGCAACACCAAAATAATGTAAATATGCATATTTTAATGATTCGGATATTGTATATAATTTGTTTTCAGCCAAATATTCACCATACACATGACTTGCTTAAACGCTACTATTATAGAGATTTAGAATGAATGTGGGCTTCTGTCAAATAAATAATTATAAAATTGTAGTGTCAGTATTGAATGCTTTACAGTATTGCCATGATACGATAAAAAATGAACAGATAAGTTTAAAAAACATGCTTCGTTTCTGCAGTCAGTTTTTTCTAAATTTGTAGACCAGTGTTTTCGGTTAATAATTTAATTTAATGCTGACGACCGTGTTTATAAAGAAAAATTAATAATATATAGATCATATCGATCGCACACCTGAAATATTCGAACTGTCGGTGGAGGGCATCAAAGACTCGGCACAGCCGAATATAGCACTGTAAACAGTGTCGTATTTTTGGTCGTTTTGGCTAACAACGATACCAGTTTTTAAAAACGCATTAACTTTCGCCACAAAAACGCCAACCACAATAAGGGTGAATATTTAGTACAAATAACTCTTATAGTAATTTTAACCTCATAACATAATATATAACAAATACTGACTTCGCTAACTAAAGCTTATCCGCGTATTCGGCCTTAGTTTGGAAACAAGGCAGATTTTAGAAGCTTTGCTTAGCGAAGCCGGTGTTTGTTATACCAGAAAGGAGAAAATCCTTATGCCCGACCGAAGGCCGGCTATGCCGGTATTTGTTACACCATAGGGGAAAAATCCTTGCGTCCAAAAGTGTTTCTGTTGTATATTTAATATATTCACCCGGAGAAAAAACAACAAAACCATTTTTAAAATTTTTTTAACCATATTATGTTTAATTTATCCAAATCATTGTCATCGACAACCATATTATGGTTAAATAAATTTTCTTAAAAATAGTTTTGTTGGTTGTGACCATAATAAAACATGTTCTTCTCTGCGTGTAATTATGGACCTTATGACATTTTTAAAAATTACATAATGTCCATTTGCAAAGTGTCTTAATGCCTACGTCCATGGACACTTTGACACTGGACGTTATGACATGCCACCAATCTAAAGCTTAATCCTGAAATGATGCGCTGTTGTCCTGATATTGAATTTTTTTTAATTTATGATACGATTTTGCTGAAATTCACAAAATTTATTTATTAAACCAAAATAAGTTTCCTGATAAAATGTCGACCCGGTAAATAGCTCTAGGGTTAAGTTATTAAAAAATTCTCCACTATTTAAATGCTGTTTGGAAAATCCCAGGCAACGCCGGGACCAAACAGCGTGTAGTTAATATTTGTATATATGTATAAAGCAACCAAATAAGCTTATTCATTGACTAAAGAATTACTTTTTTTTTTTTTTGTAGGCTTTAGTCCATCAAATTTAATTTTTATTAAATTGTTTTTCACTAAGGGAAGGAATTTTACAACTTGGAATTTTTAATAAAATTTATTGTCTTGGCTGAGCTGGGATTTGAACCCAGGTTGATGATCTTTACATGTTTCAAGAATCACCACATTCAATATTTAACCAGTAGTACTGGTGGTTCGAAATTTGCTGTTATTATCACTTAAATTTCAAATTACATGTTGCCTCCTTTCCTCTGTTTTTTTCCGTATTCTTTCTGTCAGGTCTTTGTCTTGAAAACCTTAATACATTTGTTTATTGTGTTTTTTTTTGTCCACTTTCGTCGACATTTTATTTGTACAAATTAAAGTACAAATGTAAACATTAGAGCTTGTGCCATAGCTATTTTAAGAACAATTTTGATTTTAGTTGAACTGTTAATTTTTAATATTCTTTAATTAGGCTTGAGTCCATCAATTTAAATTTTTATTAAATTATTTTTCACTGAGGGAGGGAACTCATTTTGAAAAATGGCTGTATATCGTTAAACACCTCTTATGTACGTAAATACTTAATGAGCTGCAGAATGATTGTCCTTTTTTTAAGGTTCACTCGAAATGATAAACTTATTTGCCACTTGAAGTGCAGGGTTTAACAAACTTTAAAAGAGATTTTAATATTTTTGTTTTTTTTTTATGAAATGGATCTTTATTTACATCACTTTGTTGTCATGGTAAAAAATAAATTAAAATTTCCTTAAAACTATTTTTTGGCACTTGAAAGTTTCTTTAACATTATATAATACAAAGAACTTAAAATTTATCATCTTTAAACTAAATTTTGTATTAAACCTAAGTAACAATTAAAATTAAATACTTTCTTAAAACAACACTTTTCTCGTCTTTCTCCACACTAACTACCGTGAACCCCTATAAATGGGTTGATTCTACTTTTCGCCTTAATTGCAATAAACGTAAACGTTCTTTTCCCGGAAAGAAATTACGTTTGGGTAAATTTAGTCCTCTTTTGGCCATACGAAATGTAAAATCGGGCAGCAAACAAGCTACGGCAGTGACAATGCAAAATAGCCAAACGGGTATGGAACTGAGGAGCTTGTTATAGGCCCAATAGATATCGGTGTCATAGTGGCTAAAAGGGAAATTAAAATTAAAAATAATTAAAGAAAAATATTGGGAATAAGGAATACTTACAAATCTATAACATTATATATAACAGTTGTTAAAACAAATGCTAATATTGATCCAATAATAGTAACTATATACCAATAACTCAGATACTTGGATTCCAGCCATAATTTCAAATTTCCGACTATCACAACCAGCTGCATAAGTAAAGTTCCAAAACAGGAAAATTCTGCGGTTTGTCCCACATTTAAAATGACGTCATTGGTTGAGAAAACAAAGAAGGTAAAATAGAAACAGATTAAAGAATGGTAAATGGCATTTAGGGTCCAAGCCAGGAAGAAAGGCCAATGAAGTTGTTTGTTGTCTGTATTTTTTTTGTAAAGTTCGGGTTCCCTGAAAAAAGAAAATTTAGAATTAATTTTTTTAAGATTCCTTTTATTCCTATACTAACTTCATCAGAGTCTCTTCGGAAAAAGGTTTCTCCGTCAGCGATATAAAGAAAATCGGCAACGAAGTATATATCACATTGTATAGAGTCAAGAATAAGGAATCGTAGACCGATGATGAAGAAAACAAAGTGTGAAATTGGAATAGGAACATAACACCCATAAAGACAATGTTTTTATAGAAAAAGTATAAAACCAGCAGAGATAGACGTGATGTATGATAATGACCATGAACCAGCATTAATCTTTTTAACATACAAAATTTGGCAAAAGCAAAGTCAGCACATCTAGCTGCCTGACGACCTTCTTTACCCATAATGCCAATACCAACATGAGCCTCTTGTATCATGCTAACATCGTTAGCGCCATCACCAATAGCTGCAGTGTTAAAATTTTGAGGAGCTGTCTTGATCAGGGAAACAACCTCACTTTTCTGCAAAGGACTTAGGCGGCAACACAAAACAGCAGTACATTTAATGGCCACATCACGGAATTCATCGGGTGTTTCAGCCAAAGCTACAGCCAAACTTTTGCCATCGATCAGTAGAGCACATTCTCGGCCCATGCCGAAAACAATTTCTCGATCTAGAGAATTTAAATGAGTCAGCATGTCCTCTTTGCGTAAGCACTCAACAATAAAATATTTGAAGGCATTTTGTGGTATGTGACCGCAAGAGAGCGCTATATTTAAGGCTGTTTCAACTTTGTCCCCGGTTAAGACCCAGATCTTAATACCGGCTTTTTGTAAGGAAATCAAAGTATCCGCGACTTCATCCTGCAAAGCATCTTCAACGGCAGTAGCTCCCAACAAATCTAAATCTAATAGAAAAAACATTTAATTTTTATTTGTTGTTCCATTTTATCCTTTAACTTACTACTCTCAATTTTGGCATAACACTTTCCACTCAGCTCCTTACGATTCTCCAATGAACTGTTAGCTTCATTAAGCGCCACCAAAAACTCTCTGTATTCTTCTTCACCTATTTTTCTTCTTGCTATGGCCAAAGTTCGCAGACCTAAACGCGCAAAATCGCTTATATGAGCATCCGTTTTTGCCACCAAATCTCTTGAATTATTGCTACACAATGGAAAGACATAACTTTCAGCACCTTTGGTATAAATCCATTTAGTTCCATTTTCATCTTTGATAATAACACTCATTCTTTTACGATCAGAGGTGAATTCCAAAACATGCAAACGATCGAAATGCATTTCGTTAACTTTTCCCAAATTTAAAGGTCGCGAATAGTCCATGTGGGGAGGTGTAACACGTATCTTCAAAACTTCGTCGTCATCACCCATATAGACAAGACCCAAATGGGCGCAGGCCTCAACCAATGCTTTTTCATCCGGACTGGAAGCTTGGTAATCTAAAGTACTGCAAAAAGAAAAAAGCTCTTCAAATACAAGTTTTAACTAAATTTTCGAATTAAAAATAACATACTTCACAACTTTCTCGATTTCATTTTTTCTTCTCATGGACTCTGCTCTTATAAGTATTGTGGGTTGCCGTTGAAAATTTGGAGCAGCATAAGATTCTCGAGAAGCCGTACTGCTAGTGCGATATATAACTCCGGGCATAGCAGCTGGAATTATAAAACAATTATATAAAGTTTCTTAAAACTTAGTTGGCATTCATACGATGTCTTATTAGACATGTCTGTTTTATTCATTGTCTTTTGAACATGATAAAAAATATTGCATTTACATGATGTCTTTCCAAACTTGTCTGTTTTCATGTATAATTGTCTAATCTTCTTTTTATATATATGAAAAACTTGAAAAATCATATTAGCAAACATGAAAACTCATTTCATGTCTGATTGGCAACACCTCTTTAAGCTCTTACCCGATTGCCAACGAACAAAACAAACGTGTTTGTTAGACATGTCTGAAAAGACATCGTGTCAATGGCACCTTATTTTAATACCGTTTTGGGTTATATAAGCCCCTGGAGTTCCATAAGACTGGGATCTTCGGTGACCCAAAGCACCTATACCGCCGTTAGCACCTACACCATTATTAGCACTACCATATTCTGGCAAATCCATTTCCGATGTAGAACGCTTAAATTGCATGGACAAAGGCCTGCCAGTTGGTATACTTTGCAAAGAGGTAGGAAACATAACCTGCTTTCCTGCTGAACCACCGTTTACCATTTCAATGCCTTGTGGCTGTAAAGACATGGGATGTACTCTTTTATTAACCCTGGTAAAATTTGGGCTTCTCTTAACAATTTGTGGTCTTCTACGCATTTCCACTTTACTGGTGCCATCCAATAACGGATTAACATCTGATGAGGCTTGCATTGGAGTATTTGCACTTGGACAGCACTTAGGATCTGTAGACAGTGATGTCTCCATCGCATTGACATCACTTTGCTGACTAGAGTTATGACTTTCTTCGGTTATATCAGAAATCGAATAAATTTTCGACAAAGCATTCGCACCAGCCGAAGGTGAATCATTTGTAGCTTTTGTTTCAGTCTCTGCCTTGTCTGGCTGTTTATCATCATTTTCACTATTCAAATGACCAGCCACTTGAACTGTATGACAAATTGCTAAAGCTTGGAAGAAGTTTTTTTGATCTTTCTAAAAGCAGAGTAACATAAAAGAAGAAAGCAAATCAAATTGTTCATAATTTGTTATCACTTACTTTAAATTTGTTAATATCCACTTCAACAGCTTCACCCTCTTCCTGCAAACGCGTCTTCTTGTACATGTACTTTCTACCAGCTATCGAACATTGTTGAAATATCATTTCGTTTTTCGTTAAAGTACCTGTCTTGTCCGAAAACAATATATTTATTTGCCCTAATTCCTCATTTAAATTTGAAGTATTAACAATACAAGGTTGATCGGTCCCCTCATCATACAATTGAGTATCCCATTCCATAAATAGGCCACCCAAAACACGATGCATTTCAATGGTCACATACAGAGAAATGGGTATTAAATAATTAAATAATATCAAAAACGATAAATAATCTTGTAAGAATTGTTTTACACTGTAACTATCGGCGGGTGGTCCTAAATAGGCTAAATGTGGTATAACAAACATTTCATCGTATCTCTTAAGGAAATACATGATAGTGACTATGGCTATTAAGGCCACTAAGATAAAGATCAAAAAGCGATTAATGTAGACCTCACTAGAGGCAGATTTATTTCGTGTCAAGCGAGAATTCAGTTGAAGTTTTGTAGTCATACCCGTGTAAACAGCACAACCGATCACACATTCGGTATTTTTAACCCTTGAACCTCTTAACAATACATTTTCCGCTGTCAAAGGCAAAACCTTTCCCTCTGAGCCAGCCAGTTCGATTTTGCCATTAAAACTATATAAATCAGTCTTGGGACTTTCACATTCTATAGCACCCAATTTATGTAATTTATCCAAATCTACCAAAGGTAAATCTCTGGGTACCATTAATGTTTTCAAATTGGATTCGCCATCTAAATTGGCGGTAGTTATAAAACATTTGCCATGGGGATCGGAAGAACGTATTAAAACCAAATCGCAGGGTACATCACAATCTCGTTCGACCAACACTAAATCACCGGGGGCAACAAATTGGGATTCTATATGTTCTTCTACACCATTGCGTATAACGGTAACTGAAAAGTAATATGAGGAAAGTTATTATTTCGGAATTTGTTTAATTTTAAATGAGTTGTTTTTTTATAACCTGGTGAACAATTGACTATATTATCAGTTTTGAAACGCAAAAAGTCTTCATAACCTTGTTTTGCCGCAGTCACTGCAATTACAAATACCAACGGTAGTAATGATGTCATTGGTGATACTGGACTGTCTGTAAAAAAGATTTGATAAGGCATTTTTAATTTATGGATGGTATTAATTGTGACAGGGTATGTATGTGCTATATTAGTAGACAAAATATACATAATATTTGAGTAATTTATTTATTTACATAATATAGGAGACCATTTAAATAGTAACATCACAAGTAATTTAAGAGTTCAAAGGAAATTCCCCAACAAACTGGAAGCATATTCTGCCAAAATTACACAAAACAAAAACTGATGATCCAGAATACTGCCGGTCCCGTCTTTTATGAATACACTGTATTTTAAACCTGACACTTCAAAGCAAGAAAAAGTTTTAAGAGAAATATAAAAAATGGCATAAAAACATAAGCTGAGTCTTTTTGTTTAATCCTTTTTCTTCTCTACACCGTTTGCTACCAAACAAAAAGAGACATCGAAAAAGCGACGTCGCAAAAACCCCCGTTTGAATTGAGTGTTCGAATAAAAACTCTTCAACTAGCGCAGCAGATGATCTTTGATTGAAAAATACTCAACTAAACGAGTTTGTCAACAAACCAGGGCCCAAATCTTTGCACAAGTGTTCGAATGAACTTTCTATTCTAATAAAACTTCGTGACATATCAAAAACGCGATTGCGGCATTCGAAAGCTTTGGAATCGAAATTTGATTAAAAAATGTAGTGGATTTTAATGATTGTATACTAATGGCATAAGGCATTAATTGCACTTTTCGCCCAATATAAATCAACAGTGTTAATAGTGCCCTATAAAAAAGGTGACATCAGAAAAATCGCTGCTATGGTGAACATGGCATAAATTTTCATCAGTTGATGAAAATATGACAAGCAGTGAGGACGTATCAACTTTTTTGTAGTTTTAATTCAGTGAAGGGCACACACATACTATCACAACAAAGCAACAGCCGAACGTACATTGTCACAGACATACAAAGAAGTTTATAGTGTACATGTGTCGACGTCGTACAAGCAGCATATTTATTTCAATGCACGCGTACATAGGATTTGTAAATGTGCCAGTCACTGTTTTAATTTGACAGTGTTTTAAAGCTCCTGAAGATGATCATCGATGTATGGTCGAAATATCGGATGAAAAATATAAAACAAAAATATACAAAAATTTTTGGATTTTTTTATTTATAATTTTAATATAGGTCAACAATAAATATTGAACATTTTATAAATTTGTTTGACCCTAAAGTATTCTCTTTGAAATTACATAAAAATCATCAATTAGTTTTTGAAATATTGAAAAATAAACTTGACAAATGCGGGTTATTCGGCGATATTTTGAAAAGGAAATCACTTTTTAAAAAATTATTTTAATATTTTTCCGTTGATAAAAGTTCGTTATAGGATAAAAGAAAACTTTTGGAAGATTGTATTCAAATCGAAAGGGATCAAGTGGTCCAACTGTTGGTCGATTTATATATTAAGGTTTTGCCGATTACTGTGTAATTATCCGAAAATGGAAAAAACATTTTTCTTGGACTATTTTATACCCTTCACCTTTGTCATTCCGTTTGTAAATTCTATAATATTGATGTTAGACCCTATAAATTATATATATTCTGGGTCCTTATGAGGAGCGAAGTTGAATTAATGATGTCCGTCTGTCCGTTGAAATGGATTTTCCGAAGACCCCATATATGATGGGGGCCAGGTTATTATACATTTATATCACATATGGTCCGGAATTGTTTGCTATTGTAATTCAGCAAGATCGGTCCACAAATGGTAAAACAGCACGACTGTCTCAAATTTGTTCCTTTAAAGGTCCAATTAGACATGACATTACCATACCAATACTGTATTACCAAAACGACATAAACATACCATACAAACCAATTCAATTTTGGTTTCTACGGCCTTACAGTGGCTATGGTAATACTGTGTTGGTAATGTGGTTTTTTTTTTTGTTGTTTTTATACCCTTCACTACAAGTGGTGGATTTTATTTGTAATGTTCAATTTTACGCATACACATTAATGCATGTATATGATATGCCGCTCAAATAAAGCAACAAACACATAGACTCAATTTAATTTAACGCTTCTTCAGTAAAAGCATTCGTAGCCGAGTAGTTAAGTTCTCTCTTGAGACTGAATATATTGCCAGTTCGAATCCCAAAAAGAATTTTTTTTATTTAATTTTTTATGTTCTAAAAAACGATTTTAAGATTTTAAAACAAATTTCAAACATCATCTTTGGCAAAAGAGGAAACGGGCTTAAGTACATATTACATGAATCCCGGGATTCGGGATTGGAGAAAATATTTCGGGAACCCGGGATTTTCGGGATATTTTGAATGCCGGGATTCACGGGATTTTAAAAAAAATTTCGGGATATTTCGGGTTTTTTTAATTTTTTTTTTATACCCAATATAAAAAAAAAATTAAACTGTTTAAAAAACAATTTAATTTTCGAGTTAAAATACACATTTCATGAACATATATTATTTATTTGTAAAAATATAATAAAAAAAAAATTTAATTATTAATTGATCAAAATTCATAAAGACAAAGTAAAGCGGCTCATACACTTGCAATAAAATTGTTCAATTTTTCGTATTGTACAATTATATCGCCAATGTGTAAGTGCTAATTCAAAGGTGAAACCATATATTGGAAACAATCACAAGACTCTTGATTTTTATTGCACAACAATAAAAGTGAATTGTGTTGGCAATATTGTACAATGCTGTTTATGTTATTCCTATAGGTTAGTTCACCTTTTTATTGAATGAATGAAACCATTGTGCGACTTATTGCATACTTGTGTATTGTATAAACTTGTGCGGAATATCTATGAAATAATGTTTTTGTTAACCGCACTAACACAGAGTTGTAAATCATAATACAACTGAACTAGAGTTGAGTTGTATTAAATACCAACATTTTAAGCAAAACTAAGCTGTTCCGTCAAAATTATGTATACAAACTTTGTTATGGCGGCACAAATATGTTTTCAGATTAACTAAACCTAGTTTAACTGACATCTCAAAAATCTAAATGTATTTTGAAATTATCCAAATATTTTAAATTTATCAAATATATTTTAAAATTGTCCGAATATACCTATTAAAAATTTTCAAATACAATTTAAAATTGTCCATAGGTAGGTATTTCGAATCTATTCAAATGTGTTTTAAACTTTTTTTGTCAACAAATACACGTATCTTTATCCCGGGATTAGAAATCAGAAATCGCGAGATTCGGGATTCGCATAATCCCGCAAATATCGGGATTTCCGGGATCTGGATTTCCCGATTGGAAGCCCTAGTACATATATAATTTTTTTGTATTTTTTTATTCTTCGGCATGACGAAATGAAAAGCTGGCGTTGCTCAATAAATATTTATTTATACCTATCTAAAGAACGTTATTTATGTATATAACTTTTTGTTCTTATCTCATCGTGGTGAAGGGTACATAAGATTCGGCATAGCCGAATATAGCACTCTTACTTGTTGATTCATAAAATCAACATTATTTTCTATAGAAGTAAGTTTTTTAATCAAATCTTTTTTTTTTGCATCTAATCTAAAAAGCATTTCTTGTTATGGCCCAAAATGAACTTTATAGTTTAAATACTTTAAAACTTTTATTGATTTTTATTTGTTTGTCCATTGTTTGCAGAATGCCATAAAAAAATAAATCCAAAAACTCTATTTTAATTACGACTTTTTCTTTAATATGTATATTTATGTACATAATTATTTCTAAGCTGCAAATTTTGTAATTTAATCTGCCTGATTGTTTTTCCTTAAGTCATTTTTATTAATTTACTTAAGTTAAGATTTTATAAACAAATTTTATAATTAACCCATAAGTACGTGTATTTTTTCAAATTACACTTCAAATTTATATTTGGGATCAAATTACATTTTTCAACCCAATTATGATCGTAATTGCCCGCATAAAAAGCATTGTTTAAATACAAATTATTTAACATAATCCCACACAAAAATTAAGTCCCACAATTTGTCACGATTTCACAGAGATTTTTAAGAGCAAATGGGGAATAAACAAACATAATTTTTTTATTAGTATTTTTATAAAGAAAATATTAAAAGTTGTTGATTTATCTTGAAGTACATAAATGAAAACTATATTGTTTTGTTTTTGCGCTTTAAAATTGTATTTTTTTTTTGAAACCATTTAGCTAAGCATACACTCCTATACATACATATGAACTAATTATAATTTCAATTCCAAAAAAGGTCTACAAGATGTTGAAAATTTGAAACGTTAAAATAGCACGATCAACCCTATAGACCAAAGAGAACAACTAGAATAGAAAAAGAAAGTAAAAAATCTAACTTAGCTGTGTTGCCACTTTGTGAGTAATTACCCGAATTTGGTATAGTTTTTATTGTCGTGGGTAGAGCGTGGGTAATTTTTCTTAGGTGTAATTCAGGTGCTATTTGAAATTCTTACTTCAGATACCCAAATAAAATCAAGATTCGATTTCAGTGATGAAATTTATTTCTTTTTAAATATTGTTGATAAAAAATGCACAGTCTCCTGAACCAAAGTATCGGTTTCTTTTAAGGAAAATACATCATTCAAAAGTTTGGTAATAAATGTCGCAAGATGCACTCTTAGAATTGAAATATGGTGACTATCATAGTGATTTAGAGCCTGAAGTTTATTGAACAAAGTTTCTCAAACTACAAACTAAAACTTAAAATGGTAAAAAACACAAAACAGATGAATTTTAATCGCAGATTAATAAATATAAAAAATAGGCACCGCGCCTGTCCTTGACGAAACGCATTGCAGACGACCAATTTTGTTTCTCTTTTTCGAGCATTGCTGGCTACGTGTCACGAATAAAATGAACAATGTCGACCTCCAAGACGTCAATAGTTGCTGGTTTATCAACATGAAATAGTGACTTCACAGGCCTACGGAAGAGTTAATTTGGATAATTTGGTGGCGTTGTGCAGGCAAGAATCTATATATCTATGATGATGTGTCTGAGCAAACAGTGAGCGCAGTATGACGTTTCAAAGCGAACCTTTCGTTAGCTCTTTCGGGCTTAAAAACGCCCATTATAAAGGAATCACTGCATTTTGAAGCTTCCTTAGATACATGCAAATAAATGTGGAAGTTAAACTCATTATTTTAGGAGTTTTGTTTGTGTTTTATTAATTGTTTTTAAGTCTTTAATGTTGTTTATTTTAATGTTAATTTATTCTAAATTAAAATAAGAATGTTAACAGTTTGACTAATATTGATCTTCTTTCAATAAGTTTGTTGTGTTTTTTTCTATCTAAATGTCTTTAATTAAATAAAACTTCAATTTTATATCAGGTGTAATTTCATTTAAATCGGGTTATTTTGCTTCATCTCAAGGGTAATTTTGAATTTTTCTGGTGGTAACACTGTAGCTGGCAAACTTAATATTTAATAATAACAAGATATATTTGTATAAGAGAGAAATGTGTCTTTTGTTGTTGTAATATTAAACGAATGGAATATTGAGATAATTTAAAAAGAATTGTATTTAAAGGGTATTTACTCTAGTTGTTTCCTATGACCTAAACCACATTTCTGTCAAATTAATTAAATTTGAAATTTTGATATTTTAGTTCGGCTTGAGTTCACCAAATTTAATTTTCATTGAATTATTTTTACTGAAGGAAGGAAGTTTACAACATGAAATTAATTAAAATTTATTGATAATTTTTTTTCCCTGGCTGAGGCTCGAACTCGGGTTGAATTTACGTCTCGAGATTAACCACATTCTCAATAGTCAAACATCAATCGCTAACCAATGGTATTGGTGGTTCGAAATTTGCTGTAATTAATTATAATTTTTCAATTTTATTTACATGTTTCATTCTTTATTAAAACTTTGTTGAATATTACACTTTTTAAAATATTTTTTAAATTTTTGACTGCCAATCGTCTTTATTTATTATTATATGTCTATTGAATTTTATTCCCTACAGACAATTTAAAAAATAACACTACGTGACAGTTTTTTTGCCAAATGAATTTGACACCTAATCTTTATGTAAATTTGTTCGCTGAATCCGAATATGAAGTCAGAATTGTCATAAGTAGAACAGTTTTATTCCAAAATAACCGTTATTTGTGTTTTTAAAAAAGATGATGCGACTGAAATGCAAATATCTTCAAAAATTTTAAACGGCTTATGTATTTCTTTCTTTTAGTAAAATGTTATAAAATTTCTAAAATAACCATGGATTGTGGTCCCAAAACCACAAATCTCAAGCAAAAGACTTTCACTATACGATGCAGAAAAAACCCCCTATGTGTGTGGGTGGAGGTTATCAAAGATTCGGTACAGCCGAATATAACACTATAAATTGTTTTCATTTAGCCAAGTTTCACTAAGACGTTTCTAATATATTGACATTAATCATGAGAGGAATTTGAATTAGTTATAAACTGAAATAGGCCAGTTTGAGACTTGCATTTGCTTTGATTGTTAATAAACTCAACAGTTTAGGTTCTTAGTTCTTCAAAAGAAAATAGATTTTATTTTAATTTCCCCGCGAATTTGCATTTGTTATTGCATTTTTTATGTTTTTTCAATATTCACAATTTTAATTCGCTCCATTAAGGCAATAAAAAAAATTTTTATATTTTTTTTTAACATGTATCTTAAATATTATTTTGTTTCAAACATAGTAAGCGTAAAATTGTTATCGTCGGACAAAGAATTTTGAAATAAAACATCTAAAATTTAAATTTCATAAAAAAATTTTTCTTAATTTGCGGCCTGGAATTTGATTGCAAATTTTTACTAAATTGAGGTTGCTGATTTCAAATCTAATCTCCATTTTTCTCTATGGCACCTCCCGTACAAAAAAAATTTAAAATTGTATAAAAACCTAAATTTTAGGGCTGCCATATGGCCTATGGATATGACTTATATACCAAAATATCGGAAATTTTTATGAGTTATAACCGAAATACTGGGGTCTAATCAACGCATACGATATCGAGCAAAATGGATCGAAATTATTTATTTTGGTATCTTGAAACTCGATATCGAATGAAATGTATTGAATAGTTTATTCGATACGTTAGTATCGAATGCGGTGATTACACCCCTGAATTCCCAAAAATTACTCTTTTTATACCCTTCAGCAAAGGTAAAAAAGGTATATATAACTGTAATTTCTACAATATTGATCCAACACCCTATAAAGTATATATATTCTGGGCCCTTATGAAAAGCGAAGTTCAAAACCGGTTGTCTCTTATTTTAACAAAATATTTACAAGTTTTATTTAGTTTTTGTCGAGCTGCTCTGTATTCTGCTCGCAAAATGGTGAAGGGTATATAAGATTCGGCACAGCCGAATATAGCACTCTTACTTGTTTATTGTAGATCTGGACTCAAAAGGTTGGGTAAATATTGTCGTGATTATGATTTACCTTCAAATTATTTGAAACTTATGATTATTTGAAACTAATGTGTGAATGATTCCTATCAGGGTTTAAAAGCATCCATCAGCTGAATGCTTTTTATTTTTGCTTTTGCCACTGCTATTGAAATTTGTAATTTTTTTTCCAACAGCCAATGTTTTGTTTTTCGTTTGTGCAAAAAAGCAAATCTCCTATTTTGTATATTTTTATTTTCTGACAACTGCTTTTTTACCAGCCAGCGACAAAAATGGACAACCACATAAAAAGAAAAAGCTAAAAAAAATTATTTCGCCTTTTGCTTTTTTACTTTTTCCTGAAAGAAGAGCTAGTTAAAAAAGACAAACCAAAAAAAAAATCTAAAATTCAAAGAACAAAAATTCTTCTCTGGCTGGTAATAACAAAAAGCCGATTCAATAAAATGAAAAGCAGCGGAAGTGTGTGCTAAAAGCAGTCTGAGCAGAGCTATTAGCTCTGCAAAAAGGCAGATTACAACGAAAAAATACTGATCAGTGTACAAGCAACATGGTTTTTTTATGGTGATGAGGAAAAATAAATTTTTGCCTTTCTTCAGTAATGTTGTAGTAATGTTGTTGTTGCTCGCCAAACAAATAAAAAATTCTTGTTGTGTTTGTTTTGCATGAAAAATATCACTTGTCGTCGTCGAGTATTTTTTTTCGCAATCATGTGCCTTTGCAACCTTTTTTGCTGCTTTTATCTCCTATTTTGCGGCTATTAGCATGCATTGGTTTTTGATTTGGCGGCTGTTTGACAGAAGCTGTTTGTTTCATTCTTTTTCCTACCTATTTTTTCCTACAACATAAAAGTAATTGCCGTTGCTTTTTTTTTTTTTTTTTTTCCATCAAATTGTTAAAAAAGCAAAAGCTGAAAAAAGCCAGTGCCAATTATTTTGTGTGTTTATTTTGCTGCTGCTTTTGAAAAGTGTGGGCTTTTTTAGCAGTGGAACTTGTCGGCTTTTTAATTTTGATTTTTTTTTTAATAGGAAAAAGTCAAAATTTGGCTGCTTTTGCTAATATGGCGATAGCATTTTAAACCCTGATTCCTATGAGATGAACAATAACAACATCGAATTTTTCGATGATTTAATCTTTAAATATTAATTTATTTTAATATTAATTTACGTTTATTCTTATTTAACAAATTGATCTTTACTCACAATTTCATCGTAAACAACTTTAAATGAATTATTTCTGTTTTGTTATTGAATTTTAATGTGATTTTATTTAAAAAAGCTTTTAGCCATTTTTTAGCCCACTGCTGATATGTCATGTTTAAACCTATCACAATTCCTTTCTTACTGTCATAATATTGTGTTCCAAGGTCACGGGATAAGTGCTTTAAGAATATCTGAAACAAATTTACCACAGGGAATGTTTAGATGATTATTTTATTTTTTTTTTTATATATTGGTTTCCAATACAACAACATTTATAATTTTATAATTATAGTAAAGGATTTTCACATTGAACATTTAATAATCTGATTTAAGCATACAAATATAAAAAAAAAAGATATTTATATAATTATTTTTCAATACAACAACATTTATATTCTTATAATTATAATAAATGATTTTCAGGTGGTACGCAATTTTGTAGATACATAAGTAATTTAATGAAGTTTTGTACATAAACATATTATTATAGTCAAAGGACGAAGCCTTTTGCAAGTGATTAATAGGTCCATAAATTTATGAAATGGAGTCTATGTGCCCATAAACCATCTTAATATTTAAGTATTTGGATTAAATTTAACAGAAAAATATTTTATTGCAACCTCAATTATTTAATGAACTATAAATCCCAAAACGCTATTGTTGTCAAATACTAATATGTATTAATTTAAAAATATGTATTACAAATTTAAGAATTATTTTTTTCTTTGCTCGTTTTAGTTAAAAAAGTGTCATATTTGTTATGTTTTTTTTCTTAATAAACTCTAAATAATGAATAATTTTTAATTTTTATTTATTAAAATTTCTTAATTTATAAAAAAAAACCTTATTAATCGGGTAACCGATGATTAACAAAATTAACCGAAATAAACACTTTAATCAATTTGTATAAACATTTCGTTCGATTAACATAGCAGACTTTGTTTTATGTTTTAGATTTAAATTGTTGTTATGGTAACGGTATGTGATACTTTAAACGAATTTTTATAATGAACTTTCAAAACGGGAACCATTTTCAAATTTCGCTTAACCCTTATTTTACTCCAATTCGATTTCTAGCACAAGTGCTGATTTTCGTAACATATTTAGCATATAACAACTCCAGTATAAATACAATTAGAGAAACACACATACCAAATAAGAAAAAAATAAATAAAGCCTTAAAATAATCAAAATCCAACAGCACATCGCCGCTTTTAGATTCACTAAAGAAACGAATTTCTCCACTATGAATGCCGTCAAAGTTAGTATCTTCCATAAATTTAGCTAGAATACCTGATTCCATTATATATTTCAAATAACGATTGAATAACGGGAGATAAGGTAAATCACGCCGTGCTGTAAAATACTCCTGCATTATCATGATTGCATCATTGATGTTATACATACGAGGAACTTTTAGATTACGCTGCTGAAAGAATATGAAATCCATTTTATTTTCCAAGGCTATAAATATATATGATGTGTTGAGGTCACGGTGGGCTTGTAAAAATTCGCCTATACTAACAATTTTTGCCTTTTCAACTAGAAATTGTCGTATATCAGGTAACTTGTCGAAAAAATTATAATTATCTTGAGTTATTACAAATTGATGTGGAGATATGTTTATGTCCTCTAATTTTTCAATTTTCGCTTCATAAATATCTTGCACAAATAGGGTGGATAATTTGGCCAAATACAAATTGGTCATAATGAAACCAATAATGAACATCAGAAAATAAATCAGCTTGTGCATAAAAGTTTCGACTTTAAAATTTGCGTGATATTGACAGATAAACACGGCCAGAACATATAGAGCGGATTTGCTTAAATCTATTTCATTCGAATAGTGTTGCCGGTAGTAAATAAAAGACACTGCCAAAACACAAAATAACAGCAGAAGCAGAATACAGATCCTGGTGGCAACAGTAAAGGGATGCAGAAAATATTCAGTTCTTGAAAGGGGTGGGGGATAAGGTGCCACAACAACATTCCACATAACATCGCTACTGCTACCAGCTAAACCATGGTAAGCAAACAATCCTAAAGGCACGATATCAAAAGTTTTGTTATCCACACCCTGTTTAAGTTTTTCATATTCCAAGGATATATTATAACCTTGAACATCGATTAATCGGAAATTATGTTGTTGTGCAAAAATTTTAATAATTTTATATAAATCTTGAAAAGAATAGCAACGTGGAGGAACTGAAATAATGGGTACTTTTAAGGGATATTGTTGAAAATCTTATACTTCTTTTCTATCGATATACTCTGTTAGGTGTTTGATACGGTAAATTGTTATGTTGGGCACTGGTTGATAACTAAATATTCCTTCATCTGTGTAATACAAAACATTGGTATAGCCAGAAAACCAATTTTTGTCTGCTAAGCTCCACAAGTCTTTCATGCTGGCCTCTGGAATAATCCATAAAATATGACTTAATTGTGAATGTCTTAAGAGTTCTTCGACTATTTCATAAACATTATTTAAAGATGAAAATTGTAAATAGACTATAGTGAGAACCTGGTTACTATATAATGTCTTGATGTTTGTGTCGAATTTCTTAGTTATTAAGAGCACTGGCAAACTGAATGATTTCAGTGCATCCTCAATTTCCTGTTTAACTTCTAGAGTGACTACGGCATTCCATTCTATATCCAGTTTCTGATTTAATTCCTTGATAATATTTAAAGGAAAATAATGTTCATTTTTATTTTCAGGTGGAGTTAATTTAGCAATAGAAATTTTTGCAATTATAAATAAAATAATGAAATTGTAAAATTGCATTTTGATGTTCATTCTTTTTTTTTGAAATTTATTTCTTTTAAGTCTCTTTGTTGTTTGCAAATAAAACCTGTAGTGATTTTCTTTAGTACTTGAGTGTTTAAAATTTTTAAAAAACGTGATGTGGCACCTTCTGCTTTGTTAAAGAAAAAAATCTTAAATTAAAAGTCAATTACTTAATAATTTCCCTTCTCTTAGATTTTGTTATTGAATTCCCCTTTTTAAGTTACAATTTTTGTTTTTGAGTTTAAAAATTTATTTTGTACTTTAAAAATTGCTTTTTTTAAATGTTTTCTATTTTGTGTTTCTGATTGCTTTTGCCGTCTGTTTTTGTAATTGCTGTTCACTTGTTCACTGCGTTAAATTGACTGCGTTCAAATTATTACTTCTATGTACTTTTTAAAAGTCCTTTAAAGAAGGTTTGTACTGGATCTAATGGAACAATTGAACAAAACTAATGCAATGTATGTATTGCAATTAAACCATATTAATATAACAATTTCATTTAAAAATCACTTTTATAAGCACATTATTATTTTACAGGGTCGTCGTGGTTGGTAGGGTCCAGGGTTCCCAACTTTTTTTTATGTCAATTAAAGTACATTGATTATTAAAGGTTAAGAAAAAAAAGTACACAGTATAAATATAAAGTACAATTAATTTCTTTTTATTGTTATATTTAAAAACGTTTTTTATTGCTTTTCGCAAGATTTATCAAAAAATTACACTGTGCTAGAATTTGACACTTTTTATTTGAGATAAGCCGGGCAACTGGCGCTTTAACCTAATTCGGGTACTGTGAATCCAATACTGGTTCAAAAACGGTTCAGTTTACTGAAATTATTAAAAAAACGAAAATCGCAATAAAATTTCCTTTAAACGTAAAATTTTTTTTTAACATGCGCAGTCGTTTTAGAAACATAATTTTATTTCTAGTCTGTATTAAACATTTTGTATGGGAGCCCCCTTAAGGAATGGACATTTTGAAATTTTGTTTTATATGTTATTTAAACGAGCCACTTTTGTTTTCGCAATCTAAAAGCAGGCAGTAATTTGAAAGAGTTTTGCACTCGTGTTTTCAAAGCAGGCAGTTATTGTACTCAAACAAAACAAGCAAGTGAAAAATTGCTGTCAGATTATTTTTTTTTCGAAAAATTGTCCTGCCAATATAAAAAAACATCAACAACTGGCCCTGACTAATTTTAATTAGTTGTTCTTTAGTTTTTCCACAAAAAAACTTGTACAATAAGTATTATACTTTTATGACTAATAAAACCCTGACTAATATAACCTGAATCTATTTTGAATTCTAGATAAATCTAATCATGCGAAATAAAGTATTTTCGCGTACTTTATTATTCTCATAAAGTATAGAGTACAATTACTCGAAATAACGTACAATACTTTATTATAAAGTACGGATGGCAAGCCTAGTAGGGTCATATTTAACTGAGTTAAGATTCCTAAAGGCATGCCGAAAATATATAGTCAGCTTAAAACAATTTGTTCAGTAGGGTAGCTCAAAAAAAATATTGAGCCGGTCACCCCTTAGGATTAAAGTTTAGTTGAAAACAATTAAAGAAATATTTTTATTTAATTTTTTTTCACGGCCATGCATGCCGCCCTCTTATTTTGTTTACATTACGCCGCCATTTGTAGTTAAATCCGCTTAATTTTATTATACGGCTTTTTTCAATAACCGGTTTGCGAATATTCCGAAAAGTTGCTATTTTAAAAAAACCCGGTTTATTCGACTTTTTCAATAACCGGGTTTCGAATATTCCGAATAGTTGCTATTTTTAAAAAACCGGTTTTCGGTTAAGCATTTTAAAACTAACCGGTTGACCGGTTTTAATTCGAACACATAAAAATACAAAAATCAAATTAGATTTTGTAATAAAAACTTAATTAAAATAAAAACAAAGCAATTCACGAAGGTAAGGAACCAACAAAATAATTGGATATGACTTTAGGTTTGTTCAGACGTAACAAATATTTGACAATGCAATTGAAAAAGCGTGACCAGTAAATTGATCAAACTTTGGCTTTATTTTGAATAATTTCTGTTTATTTACTAAACTTTATTGCCTAGATGATAATTGTATAATGTAATTTAGAAACTGTTAAATAATGTTTGCACAAGCCTAACGTTTTGCAAAAGCAAACAATTCTTTAAGAAAACTAGTGGTGACGTGTAAGACATCACATATTTAATAGGTGTGAACATAGCTGGTAGAAGTTTTGAAACACTTTGATTTTAAGAACTTATAGGAATTTAACAAATTTATTATTTGAGATATTCCCCCCAAAATTTATTTTAAATGAGTTTTAATTGATGGTGGTTAAGCATGTCTATATGAATCAGTAGACTTCAAACATATTTTTGAAAAGTTGCAAGCAAAACCTCTTATCCAGGATTATATATTTTGAATTATTTTATTTCAGCAGTATAAAAACGAATAGTAATATAAATATGCATTTTGCATAAAATATATGTCAATTCGTCGATCACAATTAAAGCCTTCCATGAAATTGTTTGATTCCTTAAATTTTGCTTTAAGTTCTTGGTAATTTAAAATAAATAAAACTTAAGAATTTTTCGTTGATTTGTATGTTGTAGTTTTTAGCATGAAGATACGCTAGAACTACTTAACAGCCGTACCACAAAGCAGACAAAGATGAAAAAAGTGGCCCATGAAAAATGCCTAAATCATTTGCGAGGGCAGCTTTCGAAGAAAGAGAAAGAAAACGTTTTGTGGTGGTGAAGTGGCAATGTGTAAAAACAGGCCGCTACTTTCAACACAAATTGCGTAATCAAAACAAAAAATTTTAAAAGGGCAGATTTCGAAGGAAAAGACAGAAAAAAACACAATATTTTCTGTCTCGTGACGCCTCTGTGTGCTCTATGGCCGTAACAAGAGAGGAAGGTGTTACGTTTTCATCCGCTTACGCTGATATGTCATACCCAAACAAGAGCATCAACGTTGTGCCCCAAAGTAGTGTTCACTTTCATGTTTAATAAAACCCACATAATAGAAATAAAAATAAGAGAAAAAACCGATAGATTGACGAAAAAATAGCTAAATTGACATTATTTATTAACAAAGCGGCCAACTTCACTATTAACGCGCTGTCAAAATCGGATTTTCCCATTGTAAAGCGTTGACGCCGCGCTATTTAGGGATGCTTCATACAAATTGTATTGGCATGAGAATTTTTGACAGCTAGAATACGTTTTCCGCTCTTGTTTAGGTATGGCTGTAAGAGTTTTTCATTCTTTATTGACAGCATATTTTGGTAAAGTATTATTTGTAGTCTCTTAAAAACTACTTAGAGCAGAGTTAAGTTTTACTTGGCGTTTATTTAAATAAAGAAAAATACAAATATTTTTAATATAAATACTTAACCCAATTTTTAAAAAAATTTCAGGTTGGTCAGTTAGTAAAAACAGCGACGATATATTGGGCTATCAGCGCAGAAGTGGTGTAACCACAGACTACTTATTATAAGATAATGAGGAGTTCACACTACTCTTGCACTATAGTACTTGGTTGTAACGGCCCGTGCAAAAACTATGTTTCTAGCGCCTTCTGTTGGCTTACTCGACTATTGCACTGTAAAGAACAGTGTAAAGAATATATCTTACACCAGAACCGTAACCAAATTAAATTGTGCGTTACACCCAGCGTTACCGTTGGTGCCACTAAAGTGGCAATTTGCCACTTTTTCGACTGCTTGGATACTATTTGGCCACTTTTACAAAATGCACCCAAAAGTGGTACTTTTTGTGATTCTTGCCACTTATTTGATACTTTTTACGTAAGGAAAAGATACTCTTTTTCTTTCTGTTTTATTATAACTCCCAGCTTTAATATAAGAAAAACTGTTTTAATATATGTAAGCAAGTTTATATCTTTTTTTCTTGTCATGCGTGGTTAGCTGCAAATCGGTTGAATCAATTTTCTATAAAACTGTTTTGTTTATTTTGAATAAGGGGGTAAAGATATCTCGCATATATATATATATTGGTCGTGAAGAAACCGAACTGTTGTGTACCAAAAACTTTTCTTAAATTTGTGTAATTGACATTAAAAGTAAAATCTAAGTTTTTACCAAAAATTGTGTAAAGAATTGATATGTAAAGCAAAAAGCTCAATATATTGAAGTATTTAGACCCATTATTTATAGAGTCTAATGAAGATATAAACTATTTCGAATTAGTTTCAGGGCTTAAAGGTGTTATGATACTTGCTATTTTTTTTTTTTGGATTTTTTTAGGATTGACTGAACGAAACAACAAATGCGAGAAAGAACAAGAAATACAATTTGATAAACAAACCCTTTTTTCTGATTGACATTTCTTATGTTTATTTTTTTCTTTGACTAAAACAAAAAAAAATGGTAAAAGCTTGGGCAGATGAAACTATTTTGTTTTTAATCAGTGAAATAAAGCAGGTGCCCTTCATATATGATTTCAAATCATAAATTTTCAATTAAAGAAAATACCCCGATGTAATTCGTAATATTTTACATTATTTGCATAAATTTTATTGTTTGTTATTCCAAAATAAAATGTAAACAAAACAAACAATACTGCCCACGTTTTTTGCCCACAAAACCCCGTCAAAAAAGCTAAAAATCGCAAAAAAAAAAAAAAAAGTTAAAACCCGCTAATTTCGATCAAAAACTAAAAAAATTGGCAACAGTGCTAACAATTAATCTGGAAATATCAATTTTAAGTTAAAAATTTTTGTATTTTTTTTGACGGTCTTAGATTATTTATCGATAACACATGTATATTTGTTTGACATTTCAAGATTTTTTATGATATAATCATACTCTTTACACTTAGTCAGTTTTCCTATGCAAATATATTTGCACTGTTCTCCAATATAGAAAAAATACAAAAAATAGCAAGTATCATAACAGCTTAAAGATATTATAATTAACCCAGATGCATTTATACATGAATTTAAACTTCTAGAGAGAAAATGACACGAATTATGAACTCATATTTAAAATTTCGAATGCTGAAGATTTTTGGCGTGAAATTGGAACATTTAAAAATAGATATGATGAGTATACCTGTATTATATTCACACTGGTACAAATTGATCTCTCATATTTTTACATTGTCACACAATAGTGCTTCTGCTGAGCGTGTTTTTACTAAGTTAGCTTTAATAAAAAATAAAGTAACAAATAGGTTAAAAGCAAATACTTGCGAATCCATGCTTTTATCTTTAAATTTGTTAGATACTAGTCTTGAAGATTGGGTTCCAAGTGAAGACATTTTACGAAAGTATAGAAGTCGTTTTAAGAACAATTTATTGTAAAAAAATATGTATTAAACTGACCATTAATAAATAACACAGGACGACATTGAAAAAGTTTGTTCAACCATTCCAACTGATTCTTATACTTTTTGAAATGCTAAAGATCACAGGTTTCACCCATCACGTCGTATTTATGAGATACACCAATTATTGTAATTTCGGAAGATGTTTTGCACCACAATTAATAACAAAATAGATAGCTTTATAATTTTATTCGACAGTAAACCTAATTACAAAAGTTTTAAGCTATAATCGGATAAAAACTAGAAATCTTATAAAAAAAAAAACGAAACTATCACTTTTTCAAATTCTTTATTTTTAATCGGTTTCGCACTTTAATACAAATAAATGCAGGGCATGCATACATGCTACTTAATTTAAGTGTTTTAATTTCTTTATTATAGGATATTAGTTTTTATCCAATCTATCTATTATTACTTAAAATTTTTGTAATCAGGTTTGTTGAACAAAACTATAAAACTGGATTTCGTTATTAATTGTGGTACAAAACATCTTCCGAAATTCCAATAATTGGTGTATCTGATATACATATGTGACGTGATGGGACAAAACTGTGCTCATACTCGGCCATAACATTTCAAAAAAACATAAGAATCTGGTGGAACGGGCAAATAAACATCTAAAAAGCTTTTAAATGTCTACCTGTGCAATATAATTTCTTAAATAAATCAAAGAAAATGTATTCAGAAGAAAAAGTGCAAGAAATATATTATTAAATGTAGTATATGCAAAACGCATTACATAAATATCTTATATTTGCTGCAACAATGTCATAATCAAAAAAACATGTTTGGCAGGTTTAACGTTTTTGAATTACCAAAACATTAAAAGTAAATTTTTTATAAAAAATACATCTCCAGAGAAATATTTACAAAATATTCATTTTAGTTTTACAACACATGAGCCATTTGTAAGTAAGAATGTTTGCTTATTGTAATACAATCAATTGTTTTTTAGTATATATAATTAATACACTCATAAAATTATTACAGTAACTGATTGTAGGTTATTAAATTCGTTTTCGGTACTGTTAAAATTGAATAAAAATATAGTTATTTTACGAATAAATTTATTTTTCAACATTTATGTTTGTTATTAAAAAAACAAACTACCAAAAAAGAATGTTTTCCGTATTTTTTTTTGTTAATTTGTTTGATTTTTATCGGTTAAAATATATTTTTTAAAAGTAAAAACTATTCAATTTTAACGAATATGATGTTCAATAAATAAAAAACTTAGAAATTACTGAAAAAATCATTTGTTTTAAATGAAATGTAAATGATCCGTTTTTTAAATGAATTTTAATTTGTTTCAAATGAATTTTCGTTTGAATTTAACTACATAATATTTTGAGTGTATATATTGTTTTTTGTTATGTTTTTATACCATTTATAAAATGTTATTTAAAATTATAATAAATAGAAAAAAAAAACGCAAAAAACATAATGTGGTGTACTTATTTAAATTTTAAAAGAGGTGCCCCTTTTTTAAAAGAAATCCACCTTTTGGTGCCACTTTTTTTGTAGATATCCCCTTTTTGTGATACTTTTTGAAAATATCCGACGGTAACACTGGTTACACCACTTCTGCGCTGATAGCCTCATATGCAAGTATGGGCACCACTACATTGAAAGCTTTGCATGTGTGGCATTGTATTGGCTTGTTTACGTTTGCATTTGTTGGTTTTATGCTCTTTTGCTCTTTGTTTTTTGTGTATGTATACACATCGTTCGCTCTTTTTGCATTTTCATTTTGCATTTGCCCATAGCTGCTCATATGTGACCCCAATTTAGAAACCATTGCTTTACATAATACATGCCGTCAAAAATAAAAACATTTTGTGATTTCTATCCTCTCGAAAGCTAACATACCTGAATAAAACTATATTCAGCTTGTCTGCGTATATTTTTTACCACCGAAGTAAAGCTTAATATACATATAACCAAGTTAGGGACAAACTTATGGCCTTCAGCAATATTTGACAACATAATTAATCTTGCTGCGTATTTATATGAAATTTTATTCAGAATTAAGTTTGAATTGTTCAAGGAAAATGTAGAAACACTTTCTCGAAATCCAAAAATAATTATTAATTCGTTTACTAAGTGGCCTGTGTAGTTAGGCCATTAAATAGATGTTAGTTCAATTCAGAATGTATTACGCATGCACCGAGATTCCAGTGGCCGTATTGCAGTTGTGCGAAGTTGCTATATTTGCAAGCTGGAAAATTTAAATACAAGAAATTTTAAAAGAGAAATTGCTCAAAAGTTGTTTGCAACGACCATTCTAATAATACCACATGCGATACCTGATTAAAAAGATTTTAATGAACTTTTATTACTGTGTATAATATTTGTATTTATTACCATTCCTTTTTGTTTTTATTGTTTTGTGTAAAAAAAAAAATATACAAATGAGTTAAAACACGTCAAACCATCACGAAAATATGGCATGTTCGGCATCAGCACCTCCGATTTGAATGAAATTCAACACAAATGTTATATGTAATTAAACTTTAACAAAACATAAATTTCAGACCCCACATTCTTTCGGCATCCGAAATATGACGTCATAAAAGATGTGAAAAATGTTTAAAAAAACACAAAAGTCTCCTTACAAAAGGGGATAGAACTCTTGAACTACGCAAGATGGTATCGTTTTAAAGGTGAAAGTGCACCCTTTAAAATGATATGCATATTGTGTTTTTCTAAGAAAAGGTCAAAGGTAAATTTTTGAGGTCTTGAGTTCAAAGGTCCATATCTAGAAAAGTATATTTTTTAAAATTCTTAAAAAAATATATGTTAAGTACAATACCCTCTTCAACATTTGCAGAAAATTTAAAGGTGGAGACTCGATTGGTGTCAGAGTTATATACCAGAACGTGATTCTAAGTATGTTTTGTGTTCAAAAATCCCTTGTTGTTGTATTTTAATTATTTTTTTCAGTATATCTGGAGAACGGCAAGAGCCAAAGTTTCCAAATTTAGTACACAAATTTTAGTTATCAATACACACCATCCCACAAAATGTGGGTGGGACTGGAGAAGTGGGCGTGGTACCTCCCGTACAAAAAATATCAAAAAATTTTTGTATCTGAACCGATTTTTCCGAGTTTTTTAGAGAATATTTCCTACTAAAGATTTCCGATCTTTTGATATATACGGCGTAACCATAGATCATATGACAGTCCAAAGATTCAGGTTTTTATACAATTTTTGATATTTCTTGTACGGGCGGTACCACGCCCACTTCTCCAATCCCGACCACATTTTGTGGGATGGTGTGTA
Organism: Pollenia angustigena; assembly: GCA_930367215.1. Classification (NCBI taxonomy): domain Eukaryota; kingdom Metazoa; phylum Arthropoda; class Insecta; order Diptera; family Polleniidae; genus Pollenia; species Pollenia angustigena. The sequence goes on along the minus strand of OV884059.1, from coordinate 99,161,386 downwards.
TTGATACCTAAAATTTGTGTACTAAATTTGGAAACTTTGGCTCTTGCCGATCTCCAGATATACTGAAAAAAATAATTAAAATACAACAACAACAAGGGGTTTTTGAACACAAAACATACTTAGAATACCGTTCTGGTATATAACTCTGACACCAATCGAGTCTCCACCTTTAAATTTTCTGCAAATGTTGAAGAGGGTATAATACTTAACATATATTTTTTTAAGAATTTTAAAAAATATACTTTTCTAGATATGGAGCTTTGAACTCAAGACCTCAATAATTGAGCTTTGACCTTTTCTTAGAAAAACACAATATGCATATCATTTTAAAGGGTGCACTTTCACCTTTAAAACGATACCAATAAAACTAAATTATCTTGCGTAGTTCAAGAGTTCTATCCCCTTTTGTAAGGAGACTTTTGAGTTTTTTTCACATTTTTCTCATCTTTTATGACGTCATATTTCGGAAGCCGAAAGAATCTGGGGTCTAAAAATTTATGTTTTGTTAAAGTCCAATAACATTCAACATTTGTGTTGAATTTCATTCAAATCGGAGGTGATGATGCCGAACGACTTAACGGTTTGACATGGATTCACTCAAATATCAGGTAAAACTTTTTCGCTCTTGTTAACATCTTACCATCAATTTGCGAAGGTGTTGAATTTTCCCATAAGAAATACGAACAGCTAAAAATCAACATATTTACAAGATGTTCCTAAGATTTCGGCTTGCAATTATTTTTGCAGCAATTTTTTCAAATTTGAAATTGCATTAGTATCCAGATTATGAAATTATAGTTTTGAAATTTTTGTATTTTTATCTTTTCTTTCCTCTTCTTTTTTTATATTTTATTTATAAATAGAAATACACCTGCAGCCAACTTCAAGGTAAAAAGTGTAAGAATAGCAAACAAAACAGAATTGCAGAGTTCTTTACCCTAAAACCCCTCCCCAATCTTCTCACCCCTTTGACCAATAAACTCAAGAATTGCTGCAAAAAAAATTGCAAGTCCTTTTACTTAAGTGGCATTAATAGAGAAGTGGCAATAAATTCAATTATTATGGTGGCATAAATAACAAAATGGCATTTGTTATACTCACACCATCTCTTATCTCTAAGAATCACTTTCTGAGTCGATCAAACGATCTCCGTCCGGTTGGCTGGTATGCTGGTTTGTTAGCTGCCCATGTAAACCTTGTGCGCAAAGCTCAGGTTGCAATTTTGGAGATAATTTGATGAAACTCTTGAAATTTTGTCTGTTAGTAATCTAGTGTAGTATGTCATATCACTTTCTTACTTGTCGTCAAAAAAATATTTATGAAGATAATTTAATGAAATTTTTTTCCTGTACAATTCTTATGAGAAGATGTTACCATATTTGCGATAAAATGAGAAATGTGAGTAAGTATAAAATGCCTATAAGAGCTGATTCACCCACGTCAAGTTTGACTCGTCAAGTCTTGAGTTTTTAGGAGAGAGGGGAAAAGAAATGGCATTCTCTTTTCCCGTGTGTGAACGGCACTAACAAAAATAATGAAACCTGTAAAGTGTATTTATTTAAAAGGTAGCTTTTAGAAAACCGTGGATTATTTTGCCTGTTGGTTTTTGTTTTGTTTTCATTTTAGGCCACCTTATCATGTAACTGCAACATGTAAGCTTATGGGTCGATTGCGGATAGCTCATGTTAAAAATATACAATTTTTTTTTTTTTATTTTATATTTTAACATGATTTAGTTCAGTCGTCATCCGTAATCGACCCATTAATTTAAGCAACGTAAGCTACTTAAGTATCATCTTAAAAAGCACTTGAGATCTACATTTCGTACTTAAATAGAGCTTAAAGGTAACTTATATTTATATACGAATTTAAAAACTAACCCTAAGTTTGTTTGTTTCAGTCATTTAATAAATACAATAATTTATGTTTTAAAGTATGTATATTTAATACTTGAAATATTAACATTAAACTTTCATGTAGGAAGTTAAAGTCTACAAATGTATACAAGATTTTTTTCTTGTTAAACATTATTCATGGTTAAGACCACTTATTCATTAACGAAATAAGTTCAAATAAAATTTACACTTAATTGTTAAAAAAAAAATTTAATTAAAATATTCTATCTTGGGCCAGCACTTAGGGGACGACTCCTGATTTCTATTAAAAGCAAATATTCAAACCCAAGAAGAAAATCGTCAGTGAGCTACAAAATTATTAGCTCCACATGAAGTACGTGTGTTCCCTGCAGATAACGAGACTAGTCCATACATGCATGTAAAGAGTAGTCCATAAAGGAGTAGCAGTACTCCAAAACTACTCCAAATATACGGGTAAAAGGTGGTCCATTTTACATTACGATGTCCTAGGAGGGGACCGTATAACCCACCGAAGTAGTCCCTAAACTACTCCATGGAGTACTAAAGAGGGTAAGTTTAGTAAGTACTCCGTGTTACTACAGTATGGAGTACACTTAAGGGGTAGTTTAAGCATTTTTTTTTTTTTTTTTTTTAATTTTTTACTAATCGCCTTTTCTGGTGTGTACTGTATGTAGTCTATTATTGCTATTATTAAGTATTATTTTTCCACAAAGTTCACAAACTTTCACTTTTAAATAAAAAATTAATAATGGACACTATCAGGGCTACCAATGTGTAATACTGTAAACTTTAGAAAAGTATACATCATGCAGTTGTTGGCAGCACTGCATGTTAATTTCTAATAACATGGTCCATACAACAGTACATTGGACCATGTTGTAAGTAGTCCATTTAAGCCACAATGGACCACGTAGTCCGATATTATCTGTAGGGTTGCAAACAAATATGTGACTATCGGCAACGATCTTTCTAATTTTATTATAAGATATTGAGACAACTGTTAAATTAAAAAGGTGGCATTACCAAGTCAGATGACAGTTTTTTGCTAGCCTTTCCTCAAAATTTTGTTTATGTTAAGATCTAGTCCACGTTTTGTGTTGTGATAAGTTTGTTTCATCAAAGTTTTTAGTAGTTTTAATTTTAATTAAAGAAATAATTGACAAAATTAAAAACTAATTGGTAAAAATTAATTATTTCATTACTTTCAGCGCCAGACTTTGAGTTTTGTTGAAAATAATTTTTGACGTATTCGAAGACATGATGCTGCCCAGAGACGAGGCAACATTCGTTGAAACATGTGTAGTACAGTTTCTGGTTGAATTTCATGTTACCTGTTTGGATTCACAGAAATTAAAAATGTTGTTTCAATTTTATGTTTCCAAACACAATGTTTCATCGTGTGTATCGATGAGACTGTTTTCTCTTCCTCATTCCTAGTAAAAAAAATGTGAGTTTTTTGAAGCACTTAAGAGAAAAAGTGCATAATCGAGCGCTTCAATAGCAAAAAATGACAAAGAATAAAATATACAAAAAAGCTGATATTTTAGTGCTGACAACGAAGAATGTTTTAAAGCGAAAAAATAAAAATATATTATAGTTTACTAAAATGATTGAAAAAGGGCATTAAAACACGTAAAAGCAAAAGATTTATGTATATGTTAATAAAGTTAGCCATTAAGAAAGCACTTTTAGAGTGCTTTGTTTGCATGTTAAAAGAAGTGCTTATTATCAGCAGAAAATAGTCCTCCAAACCCGGAACACCTCATGCAAAAATCAGGCATCCCATCAGCAGGTTTGAAGCGATTTGAGATATGAATTCATACATAGAACCTGCTCCTTTTGGAGCACATTTTTACTGGGCTTTTGAGCCTTTGTTAAATGCGGTGCTTTTGCAATTCACGGAGAAAAAGTATGAAGAAAGAAATCGGATATGGCAACAATTGCAAGTTATGAAAATTGGAAAAAATTTATTTGAATAAAAAAATATTCTAGTTTTATGGGACTTAAAAGATAATGTTTTTTTTTGTAGTAGTATATTCAAGAAACACGAAATACTATTGTTTCGATTTTAGTTTTATCGTGTATGGTTAACACTGAAACATGAGTAATAATACATGTTTCAACTAATTACTTTGGGCAGCATAATATTCAAGAACTCGTTTTTTTATTGCAATGTTGTATTTATCGCCGTAGTGATTCCACGATGGAGACTATGCCAAAACTATTAGCCTTTTCACACTTGTCAACATCTAACATTTATCATCAATTGGCGAAGATGTTGAAATTTTCCTATAAAAGCCTTTGAATACGTGTCCACATACATAGAGCTTAAAATCGGCATCTTTACAAGATGTTCCAATATCAATGTATTCATTTAACATCTTCCGACTATATTAGTATCATCAACAGAATAGTTGCAATCTCCCTTATTACAATTGTCGTAAACTACTGTGTCGTTTTTTTGTAATAGATTAAAGTAAAACATAACCTGTGTTCTTTAATCTACTACAAAAAACGACTAAGGGCTAATAAATCCGAGCAAGTTTAAATCTCTTTTTGGTATAAAATGTTTTTAATCCAACAAATATAAATTTGACAACATGTATCGAAGGGTTTAAGGTAGATATAATACATGCGATACTCTGATTTTTAAGCCATTAGTCGTTTACAACAACGACTGAATAAATTCTTATTTATTATATTATTAAACATAATGAATTCTAAATACATTTCGGTGTTTTGTTTTAAAATTTTGGCACTTTTATAGAGAATAAGTATTAAAAAACAAGTTAGAGTGCTATATTCGGCTGTGCCGAATCTTTGATACCCTCCACCGACAGTTCGAATGTTTAAGGATCCCTGCGGGAAATTTGGTTCAATTGGTCCCACAGACTGGTCCTGGGAGTTGTGAAAATAGAACAGGTATAAAAAGAAAGAACTCATGACCTGTGAAAGGAGAACCAATCATGTAACTGGTTTATGAAGAACAAAAAGGTAGAAAAAGTAATGGTATGATACATTTTTTTGGGACTTTCTAAAATTTGGCTCTTGAATTTAATTCTAGGACTTGTTTTATTGAAATAATACTACATCGTATTAAAATAATACTACATTTTTTTAACTGTCACTAAACACGTCAATTGAGAATAGATTTGTGACTGGTCAAATGGTGTCAGTTGACCCCCTCCAATGACAACCCCATGTAAAAGTGATAGGTCTTATTCATAGAAAGTGTTAAAACTAGAACCGGTCTCTACCACCAAAGACCTATCACAGGACTACTTTGATGTCAGTTCGCTTCCCTCTAGGGATGTTTAAATGTTTAAACTGTGACGTTTGTTATTAACTATGGTTTTAGGCGACTAAACTGTTTTCCGGTAGTAGGGTTTATATGGGGCCTAGGGTAAATTATGAACCGATCGACACGAAATTTCACAGTGTTATTTCTAGTCCTAAAAAACTGTGACGTACCAAATTTTATTTTTTACGGTTTTAGGCGTACTAAACTCTTTTCTGGGAGTAGTGTTTATATGGGGCTTAGGGTAAATTATGGACGGATCATCACGAAATTTAACAGTGTGATTTCCAGTCCAATAAAACTAATTTTTGCAAAATCTTATCTCATTCCATGCCTTGTTCCAGCATTTATGTTATTTTTTGTAACAAAATAATCAATTTTTTTAGGTGGTGGTTCCACATTTTGATTCATAGCTCTGGTCCTACTTAACCGATTCTGCTGGCTTTCAATCCCAAACTGCTTAGGATAATTACAAGCAATTTGGCACCAAGTTTGTTCATTTCCAATTAATACGATATCCGTATGAAGTGCTAAATTCTCAATTTTTCATATTTGATAAATACACTGAAATTTATTGTTGAGGGAAAGCTAGCTTCTATGCGCATTTCACTGGTTGCTAAGGCCAGCTCATCAGGAAACCTTTTCCAAAGATTTTAGAAAAGCCAAAAATATTAAACAAATAAAACCCTAAAGCAAATAAGAATTATAAATACTCTTAAGTCTTACTTGTAACAATATCAAAGCTGAAACAAAACACCAACAATAAACAGTGAGTTTATCTTTTCTTACATCCCCCTACAATTGGTTGGGTTCTTTCCGACTCGAATCGTATTTGTAAGTGGGTTAAAAGAAAAAACAAAATTAAAAACCAAACTGCTTCATTCTGTTGTCTTCGTAAGAAAACAACAAAAAAAACCAATTTGCTAATTCAGTTTTATGCACGGGCACATTTTCGGGAATACAAAGTTTATTATTAATACGATATCCGTATGACGTGCTAAATTCTCAATTTTTCATATTTAATAAATACACTGAAATTTATTATTCCTTTGAGTTGTTCGAAAGTGAGCATGTTTTCAACAGACGGGCAGACAGACGGACATGGCTAAATCGACTTAGAATTACTCAAGGACCCAGAATATATATACTTTATGGGGTCTGAGATGGATAACAAAAAAGTTTCACACGGAATGACAAACTTAATATACCCCCTTCACAACTATTTGTGGTGGAGGGTATAAAAACGATATTGCATGTAAGATGTTTCGCATTTTCAACATCTTCCATGCGGTCCTCCGATATGTATACAACTGTAAAAAGGCTTTAGACAACAGCGTCGGATAATCTATCGTCTTCGATAAGCAACTTCGCTCTCTCGTGTTAACGGTCAAAATACTCAAAATTAAACTTTTAAACATTAAAATTTCAGTTTTTCTATCTAGCGAACCCCTGCACACTTCGTAGTGCAAAAAAGAAAATAAGAAATTAACTCGAATGCTCTGTGGCACACAACATTTCTTGTTTTCATTTTCGGTGTAAATAAACAAAACCGATGGTTCGCCAAGGCGCAAAAAGGCTACATACAACTGTCCATGTGAGAAAACTGGATACTCTTAATTCACTAATGATTTGCCTGACGCCTTATTAATAGTAACCGCAAACCCAAGCCGAACAGGAAACTGAAGTCGTTTGAATTTAAATGGCATATCAGACGGAATCATTGGGATGCGTTGAATGAATACATCATCGCCTTTGAATTGTCATGTTAAAATAGTAGCTTCAATTACAAAAGCCATCAACCTTTTAATAGCAAGTCTTGTGCCATTACACAAACGGGGTTTTATATTGCGAAGCATAATAATAGTGACTCCAACTTTTAATTGGAGATTATGCGGAGGCAATCCTGGTAAATCCAACGAATTAAAAAATTCTGTTGGATAATTCACAACATCTTCTACATTGGTAACAGTATTCACAGACTTGCACAAAACCAATTCGCCAGGAATCTTTGATTGAATAGACATACATATTTAGTTCACTAACTAATCATTGCCGCTAAAATTGCTCTGTCACTCAACCATGTATGGCATGTATATTTTTGTGCTATGTTAGGGAACACACGTTTAATCAATTCCTCTTTTGACTGTACGAAATGACAAAAATCATTTGGCAATGTTATCAATCCAGTGTCATTAACAGGCATTGCACCTTCCCAGTTTTCAGCAATTGTTTAGAGAACTTATTAGCAGATGGATCATTCTGCAACTGAACACGAACGTTAGTAGTTTTTTGATGAATGTTTATTTCATATTATAATTATTGAAATTTTATGTTTTCTTCGGGGACTAATTATGTTCAATAGTTTTTTACTAAATTTTGGAATGAATATGGAAGTTATATATTCAATAATGATAGATACTGAAAGGGAAAAAAACTTGGCAGTTTTTTGGTAGATGGTAAAATTTTAATCTATTTTCAAACAAAAAACTTTTAAAAAAAAATTTAGATACGACTATTTAATTGCTTATTTTAAAACTTTTTTTGTCAATTTTGCCTTTGCCATTTTTGGGCATATATGCATAATTATTACCAATGAGACGATAAAAAACTTGAAAATTTGTTTTTTTTAAATCATTCTTTAAAGTCGTGCTTTACATTTATTATAAAAAATAATTAATTCTCAAGTTTTCATCGGCTTAATTACACAATTTTGAAAACAGAAAAATATTGACAGTAACACTTAGGAGGGTGTAAGTTAGAGTTTAGTTATTATTATTTACATCCTAATCCGTACACATAAGATTGGCGCCATTTGTGAACAAAATTAGCAATTAAATTGTATTTACTACAAATCGAATTTACTAACAAAAAAACGACTTTCATTAAAATGTTAACCTACAGAGAGAAACGTCTCTTTTGACGTACGTCAATCTACGTATGAAAAATTTAAATTGCTCAAAAAGTAGTTGCATAAATATTTCTACATATTTAAAAAAAATTAAAGCAAAAGAGGGTTCGGCATTCTGCTTATTCCGAAATTCTCGGATTCTTTAGAACGGTATTTACCATTTGTTATGGCTTGTTAAGACTCATACTCACCAATTAATAGCGATACAACGGTCATGACTAAAAAATAAAAATTCGCTATTCTTCGAAATTGTTCCAGCAAATTTTGTGGCAGAAATGTAATAAACGTGTATTTTGTAGATTTAATACGATTCAGTTTTTCTTTTCTTCTTTTCTTTTTCACCTCCTCATCGCCACCGATTTTAATTTGCAACCAGTCATTAATAGTACTGACACGCGAACCCTGCAATTAATGGGAAAACAAATAATACAATAAATAAATTTGTAAAGCAATTTTGTTAATAAAATATCGAAAGAATATTTGAATTGGTTTTAATTCATTTAATTCCTTCGTAAATTTTGTTTTTAACTTTAAAAATAAAAACTTAATTACAAAAAAATTTGATAAAGATTTAATTGTGCTAAAATTTAAAAGTATTATGCATAATGAATGTTTATAACAAATGGAACAATTATTAAATTCCTTTTATTAAAAAAAAAACTAATTTGCTTATAATTTCAAAGATTGGTATCATTTTTTTTTAGCTGTAATAATTTCAATGCGTTATAGTGAACATAGAAGCAAACTGTTGGACACACTATAACAAAAATTATTATACCCCTTGAGGGAAGCGAACTGACACCAAAGTAGTCCCGTGATAGGTCTTTGGTGGTGAGACCGGTTCTAGTTCTAACACTTTATATGAATAAGACCTATCACTTTTACATGGGGTTGTCATTGGAGGGGGTCAATTGACACCATTTGACCAGTCGCACACCTATTCTCAATGAACGTGTTTAGTGACAGTTATTATTTCAATACAAAGTAGAATAATTTCAATAAAGCAAGTCCTAGAATTAAATTCAAGTACTAAATTTTATAAAGTCCCAAAAAATGTGTCACACCACCGGTGAAGACTGTACTGTAATTCATTACTTTTTCTACCTTTTTGTTCTTCATAAACCAGACACATGATTGGTTCTCCTTTCACTGGTCATAAGTTCTTTCTTTTTGTACCGGTTCTATTTTCACAACTCCCAGGACAAGTCTGTTGGACCAATTGACACAAATTTCTCGCAGGGACCATTCACCACTAGTGGTGAATAAGGATATACCAAGATCCCAAAAAGTTTATATCTTTGGCGTTAGGGAAAATAGTCTTAAAGGCTCAGTTAGGCGAACGTTGCTGTACCCGTAATGTACCGCACCGTACTGTAAGCACGTTGCTGCACTTATAGAACGTTTAAAAACGTGTCATATGTTTTTCCATACATTAACAAAAAGCACGAGTATACATAAAACAAAACACACAGTGATGGGAATCAAAATTGTTCAAATGGTGACCGTTGTGCAGAAAAGGTACCACGTGATTTAAATGGTATTAAAACAGTATTTTGTGTATGTAAAAAATTTTAATAATTTAATATTTTTATTATAGATTTACAATAAATAAATTTGTATTTTAGCATATATAAATTTTTAGCATACATTTATTGTAAATGTGCATACACCAAACAAGGTTTTGATACCATTTAAAGTCTTTTATATGTTTCACATTTCCATTGTATGTGTATATGCATTTGTTTATTTTAAACATCTAATCATATGTATATTTGCATTTGTATATGTTGTACATCTAAACATATGTATATTTGTAAAATATGTTGTATTGTAAGTTATTTTGTCGCAATTCCATGGATATACTGAAAAAAGTACCAAAAAAAAGAGCAAAATTTCCCGCATTCAATGTAACATACAACGGCATGAAATTCTATTTTATACAGATTGGTACGGTACATTGCATTTCGGTAAGCTTTTGTATTGGTTTTCATATAACAAAAAGCGAACAGATGACGGATATAGTACAGATACGGTACAGCAACGTTCGCCTAACTGAGCCTTTAAGGCCCAACCACAATGTGCTTAAGTTGGCTTAATCAAATGTGCGAATACATGTTTATTATATGAGGCAAACCATATTGAACTTAAGGAAACTTTTTGCTAAGTTTAATGAAACTGTCATTTGCTTAAGCAAGGTGCGAATCTAATCGCACATTCCGTACGGAATCAAATGTTTTTTTATTTTGTTTTTGTTTTTTTAAATACATTTGAGAGACTTTTTGTTAATTTTTGACAGTAGGTTAAGCAAGGCTATGCATATTATGGTTAGGCCTTAAGTCAGAAACTATAGTTTTTCGTAATCTTATACTTTGTTCACACTTGGTTTTTTAAATGAACTTAAGCAAAATGTTGATTAAGCTAATTAAATCCGTTCACATTACATGTGAGATGATTAAGAAAAAAAAATTAACAACAAATAAATTAAAATTTCTTTAAAGTATTAAAAGTTTATAAAAATACTTTAACAAAGGTGTCAGAAGATTTTTTTAAACATATTCACGATGAAATTGTGAAATTTTATGAATTATTTAGGGACAAAATAAAAACATTAAGAAGAAATCGTGGTCGGTTGTACACGAGAGGGGTACTTTCATGGTTCATTTATTTTTTGTATTTCTCAGACTTTTTTCCTAAAGAGCAGATACCCAATAAAAACTTCGCCTACAAAATAATGTGTTGAGTAGTCAGAAAAACATAAGAGCACTACTTATAATTCTACTGAAAGAACCAATGAATTTTACATGGGATGTCCCAAAATGAACGCATTCAAAAGTAAGTCATTATTTTTTTACCTGCATACATCCAGAAATAAGAAGTTGTAAAAGTTGTGATAGATGTAGTTGTACAAGAAAGCAACGAAATATAAGTAAAAGAAGCTATTCATTTTGAAAAAGTAAGCGAAGTTTTTACTGGGTAATAACGATTAGAAGCAGTTGTGATTGACTTGAAATATTGATGCCAAACGAACTAGAAACATTGAATTGAAACCAAAGTTTCGTGAAAATCATGAAGATTATTTACCTCGGGCCTGATATAAAGGCCACTCCGTGAATTCGGTTAAAAATGCCCACAACCGTTACAATTATAGATATTGTGGTGAAATTTGTCCTAAATTAATCTTACATGGCTAGAAATAACAACATGGAATTTTGAGATTTTGTCCTAAAAATCTCTTTTAAGCGCCAAAAACTGAAACAAATCCTAATTTTTGGAAAAGTTCGTTTTTATAAATATTTGTTTATAATTTATGGAACCCATATAAAGCCCAAACCTGAAATAAGAGCTGCCGCACATAAAAGCCAAAGGTGGTCTTTGAAGGATTAATTAAAAAGAAGTTTAAGTTCTGTGAAAACTAAAAGTAATCGCTTAAAGCGCACAACATTCTTTTGAAGTAACGCGTTGAAATTTAACATTGTGAAAAAAAATACATGGAAATAAAGCTAAGAACTTTGTATAATTAAATCCTATTAATCATAAGTAATTTTGAAAAAGTAATAAATCTAACCACGCAACCAACCATCAAATTCAGATATTTATTCAAATGTTTTACTTAAATTTGTAAAAAAAAAACTATTTGCAAACAAAAATTTATTTTCTCAGTTTAAGTTTGCATAAAGTTATTAGTTGGGCTTAATAAAGCAGAGACATTAACTTTATTTTAAAGGTTGAACAAATGAGCACTATTTTAGAAAAATGTATGCTGCGCATCGGTGCGCCTTAGAAGTTATATACAAATTAGTACCAACACACGTTAAGTCTACCAACAAAAAGCGCTTCGCGACTTCTGCTATAACTTTTATTGCTGCTGTTGTTGTCATTCTTTTTTGTGTTTCTATTAGAGATCTGCAAATGTTGTGATTTTTTACGCATGAGTCACCATGGAGTGCGTGCATTTAAAAATTTAATTCTCACGAACTAACTTTCTTAGGTTTATTAAAAATCCACACTGATAGAAAAATGCATCTTCATATTGATGGTGCTCTAACATCAGAATTGTGACATCAATGTTACTACAAACGGCATCAATGATGCAAAAAGTAACATCAATCCAATGAATAGCGTCTTTGTACAATTTTGTCATTTTAGTGACATCAATTCGATGCAACATTTTGTACATTATTAACATTATTTTCATGATTACAATGTATTATAAGAAGCTAAAATTCCTACATTCCATTTTTTTAAATTATTTAGTTAAATACATAAAATTTTTAAAGGAGAATGATTACGAAACCCATGGGGCATTGTGCTGGTGTCTTATTATTGTCAACAAAGGTCGTTATTCAACAAACGTGAAACAAAAATATGTAACGGGTAAGTAAATAATAATATTCTCTCACTTTGACTTAAGTCAATTCCAATGACTTTGACTTAATGACAAACTGGCATTAAATTGATGCTAATGTGTCCTTTCTCCGATTTAACCACGTCATCGCACTGATGACATGTTCGTCATTTCTATGATGGCGATGTGTCATCCCATTGATGACATAATTTCATTTTGACCCTGATGACACTTTGGCCAAGTGATGTTAAGGTTGACATCACCATGATGAAAAGTGCCATGGGGTCAAAAACGAAGACACTTGTCAAAATACATCAGCGTTATGACGCCTTTTCTATCAGTGTATTTTTGGTTAATTCGTATCCGAACTCATTCAATGGCAGGCAATTCAGAGGAAGCGTGCGTGATTTAAAAATAATTTTTAATTAATAATTTTTTGTATGGGGGTACCCGTCTCCCCCTCCTATACCTTAAAGATTTTGTTGAAACATGCAGTCTGTTGTAATAGTTACACACATCAAATTAAGTGAGCTTCACTATTGGAAAGGGTAGTCCAACCAAAAAGCACAATGGTAATTGTAAATAAAACAAAAAGTTTTCATAGAATTACCTTACTACCCTACAAAAACAATGACATACATTTGATGCATCATCTGATGGGCATTGCTGATGGTTTAATACATCAGAATTTCCTATCATTTTATTAAGAGCAATATGAAAAAACTGATGTAAACATTCGTGTACGTGTGACATTTTTTCCCACTCATACTTGTGAACTTTAATATATATACGTGAATTTAATACAAAATTGAAAGTGTGTTAGTTTATAAGTTTTGTATGTGTTAGTTTACATCAGCCATTTCTTGCAGGGTATTATCTAAATTTATAGAGGATCTTTGAAAATTATGTGTGAAACATACATATGTTCGGTTAAATGCTCGCCATGGCTTCGCTGGCATACCTCTTTTCGATGTTCCATATTTTCAATGACTCTGAGACATAATGGTGGTTCAATGTCGAATTGTTCTTGGCTCATTGACCAACACTTTTGCTATTTAATATCCGTAAAGGTGCTTTTACACGATCAGTTTTTAGCAGTGTACTTGCCAAATTTCCCACTGCTAATTCATACATGTCATGTAAACGCAAAAAAAATTGCTTATGTAAATGTCTGATGGAATTAGCAGTGTAACATTTTTCAAGCGTGTTCTATTTTGATCTGACAATACATCTGGCATCAGCTGTTTGTTTGTGGCGGCATACATACAGTGAGTCTCGTAATTATTTTGCATATAAGAAAAAATAAACTTTTTAGAAGAAACTTGATTGATATCCATTTATTTATTATATTAAACAGGAATTTGCTTTTATTAACGTGTTAGGAGAAAGACAAAGAATTAAATTATAAAAAAAAAATTAGAACGTCTTAATTAAAGGAATAAAGTGCATTTTTAAGGTCACAAAAGTATTTTGCTTTTAAAAAATATCACGTATATTTACCGTATAACAATGGATATGTCACAATTAATACTTTGTGGCATATCCGTTGTTTTTAGAAACTGCAGCTAATCGTCGTGGTATAGATTCCACCAAATTTTGGCACTTTTCTTGAGGTATTTTTCCACATTCTTGTAGCAAAACTTGTTTCAACTTAGTTTTCGAAGACATGAGGCGTTGACGAACCTTTTCCTCCAAATACGTCCATAAATTTTCTATTGGATTCAAGCCCGGGCTTTGAGGAGGCGTTGGAAAATGTTTGGTTTTATAAAGAATCCACAGTTTCACATCTAAGGCTGTTTGTTTGGGATCGTTGTCCTGTTGGAAATAAAAACCACTTGCTAGAAGCCTCATTTTATTAACACTCGCGTTAAGGTTTTCTTTAAGAATTGACATATACACATGTCTGTCCTTAATTCCATCTATCAAGATTGGATTTCCAACTCCAGAGGCTGACATACAGTCCCAAACCATAACAGAACCTCATTTATGTTTTACTGTCTGCTTGATATTTTTTAAATAACGGGACTCATTCGGCTTTCTCCAAACCATGCGTCGTCCATCTGACCCAAAAATATTATTTTTGCTTTCATCGCTAAATATTACGGATCTCGAAAGGTCAAAACCTTTGGTTAAATGTTGATTAGCGGCTTTCTTTCTTGCTACTCGAGCATTAAAGTTATTTGATCGTAGTACACTACGAAGGGTTTCGTTGCTAACATTGTTGCATAGAGTTCCTCTCAGCTTATAATTTAGTTTTGGAGCAGATAAATGCGGGCTTTCATGAATTTCTTTAAGTATGTTCCTTTAATTTCTGGCTGATAACAATTTTGGACGGCCACGTCGTGCCAAATTTTCAATATTTCCACGCTCTTTTGCAAGCTTAACTATATTTTCTATTGTTTGACGATACCTCTTAAACATTTGCGATATAAAAAAAAACTGTTTAACTTTGGTCATGAATGTGCAAGATGATTTTCCTCTCGGCAAAACTTAATTTCTTTCCTTTCGGCATTTAAATTAGATAAATAATAGCAATATACCTTGAAAATATTATCTTATTCGTACAAAAATATGATTCAAACGTATAAACGAAGCAAGCCCTTATAAAATGTAAAAATTTATAAAAATTACTTTGATAATTTATAACAATATTTGCAAGGATAAGATGTTTTTTTTTAAAGCAAAATACTTTTGTCAGTATTAATTTAGGGTCAAAATAGTTTTAATGTCAGAACAAGGCCATGAAATTACAAGTTTTTATAATTTTGTTATTACGTTACGTTGTAATACATATCAACTGCGTAATAAATGGACCATTTTCTCAAAAATTAAACAACTTGTACTCCATTTTTAGGAATGTATTTAATCTTTAAGGAGTAAAAAATATGCAAAATATTTATGAGACTCACTGTATGTAAATAAATTTTTATTTATCTTTAAAAAAAAAAAACAAAATTTATAATTACATAAATGAAATAAAATGAAAAAATTCAATTAAAATATAATTATGTTAATAATTTGCTGTTATGAACGATTTTAGGTTATGTCAGTTGAAACCAAAAACGAACGTGTGAAAACAAAAATTATAAACCTTTTGTATTTGTCAATTTTTGACAGACATGTGCAATTACATATGGATTTTACATCGGACAAACCCACTGAAAAACAAAAGATCGATTAAAAGCACCTTAAAGAAAGAAGTCCAACGGTGTCAAATCACATGATCGTGACGGCCAATTAACATCGCCACGACGTTCGATAACACGGCCATTGATTTTCTCGCGCAAAAAAAGCCATTGTATTGTTGTCCATTATCATCTCGCGGTAGCGAAAACCATTTACGGTAAATACTTGGGCAGCCTCACTTTCGAAAAAGCACGGCCCGATGACGCCGCTAGCCCATAAGCCGCACTCTTTGTGGATGCTTCGGCTTTCGAAAAATCACTCGTGGATTCTTATATGCACAAATGCGGCAATTCTGCTTTTTAACGAATCCACTGAGGTGAAAGTGTGTGTCACAAAGTGCACGAAATGCATTTTAATTTCGTAAAAGGCTTCAACAATCTTAACGCTCTGCTTAATTGTCTAACTCTTTATGGTTAAATTTGTAAAACACTGAAACAAAGAAGTGCCAAATTAAGTTGGGAAAAAACTTGACGTTAAGGTGTGACGCACACCTAATTATGTTATTATTTTAAGAGTTTTTTTTTACCAAATATTATGTAGATGTTATCGTCGCCAAATTTGATATCAATAAAAATATTTAAAAAGTTGGTTTGGCAATTAAAGCCATTTTCCCAAATAGGAATAAAAAAGTTGTCTGTATACACACAGAAAGAAAAATACTCCGGAAAGACAAGTCGTACCATAACGAATAAAACTTAAAAGTACTTAAAACAATCTTAAATTGGATTACTTTCGAAAATCAAACCCGGAATTTCTTAAAATAAGTAAAAAATTCCCCTTATCGTAAATAGTTTTTTCCCTCGTAATTTGTTCACTTTTGCCTTTGATATTCTCGCTTTATTTTTTCTGGTGAACAGAATATGTATGTATGTATGTTAGTAGTTCTGCGAATTTGTGAAGCTTTCGAAAGACGTGGTGGTTAAATTTTGGAAAATATTTTTTACAAAAAATTTAAAAGGTACAAAAACCTGACGTTGAAATCAAACTATCCCTCCAATTCAAAATATTTTGCTCTGTTTTTTTAACTTTTGTTTAAAATATAAAGGTGTATAATTTTGAACAGAATATTTTTAATTTTTTTTTAATCTTCTTTTTTTACATTCACTGGAACTGATGTCGTGGAAAATTTTTCACGGAAGATTCCCTTCGAGGGGAAAATTAATTTCTTGGGAATTTATTCATTTCAACAAAAAAAAATTATTAAATTTAGGTTACCAAGCTGAAAATTAGTGTGTTTATTTGATAAATGAAACACGACGTAATTACACTTTTTTCTAACAATATATAATGAAATGGTTTTCTTTGAAAATTGTTTGAAGAATTCCATGGACAACTTATCAATGCACGATTTTCTGACATACATACATATGTATGTAGTATATGTATAAGTTTTTTGCTTCTCCAGTAAAATTGTAGTTTTGTTAGTTACGCCTTTGCGTTTTAGCTAACGATATACTTTCTAGAAATGTACATATTAATTTTTACCCATTAGAAAAAGCCTCCATTTTTTGCAATATCTTACAGAAATTTTTTATTTTCGTTTTTAATTCTTGAAAAAAAAAAGTTTTTTAATGGTGGGCAAAATATGTTTGTTAACAAACTAGTGGTTAGTAAAAAAGTAAATATCGGGTGATTTTTAAGCTATTATCTTTTTGGCAACACTGGTTTAAACAGCTGACGCATGTTTCGTGTTTTGTTTCACCGTCAAACATATTCAGTTTGGTCTATAATTTAACCATGAATCGTCTTACAAACGAACAACGCTTGCAAATTATTGAATTTTATTATCAAATGCGTGCTCTGTTAAGAAAGTTAATGTTGTGTTCAGCGAAGAAGCTAATTTTTGGCTCAATGGGTATGTAAATAAGCAGAATTGTCGATTTTGGAGTGAAGATCAGCCAGAAGCATTGCAAGAGCTACCAATGCATCCAGAAAAAGTCACAGTTTGGTGTGGTTTATGGGCTGGTGGCATCATTGGACCGTACTTCTTCAAAGATGATGCGAATCGTAACGTAACTGTGAATGGTGAGCGCTACCGTGAGATGATATCCAACTTTTTTTGCCCAAAATGCAAGAGCTTGACTTGCATGTCATTTGGTTTCAACAAGACGGTGCCACATGCCACACAGCACGGTTAACAATGGACTTATTGAGAGGCGAGTTCGATAAACATTTTATTTCACGTTCGGGACCGGTCAATTAGCCGCCTAGATCGTGCGATTTAACGCCTTTAGACTATTTTTTGTGGGGCTCTGTTAAAGCTCATGTCTATACACACATGCCCGCTTCAATTGACGCATTGGAAGACAACATCGAAGCATTTATTCATGAGATACCGGCCGAAATGTTGGAAAGAGTATGCCAAAATTGGACTAAGCGGATGGACCATTTGAGGAGCAGTCACGGTCAACATTTGCATGAAATGATCTTCAAACATTAAATTATATGGACCGTACTATGGATTTAAATAAAGATTTCATGCATTTTTCTGAATTTTATGTGTTTTTCTTAAACTTTCCTATAGCTCTTAAAAAATCACCCATTACATGCTAATTTTTACTGTTGTCGAAACCATGTAGTAAAAACGTATTTAAAATGTCATTGGTGCTTGAAAAATATCAATATTTTTGCAACAAAATCATGAACAAATAATAAATTGTATGTGTACCAGAGATCTGCACGGAGTCGTACACATTTTGTACCCTGTATGTTATTGGAACGAAGGAAATGTTTAAGTTAAAAAATAGCAACACTGGATTTCTAAACAAATAATAATTTGAAAAATACGTGAAATTTTTAATAGTTACTATGCAAGAATAAAAAAGTGTGAACTATAAAATAAAATCTATAAAAACGTGTTAATTGATTACGTTGTCATTTTTGTACACATTGCAACAAAAAAAAGGTTTAGTCGTTCAAGCCCGACCATTTGATACCCTGTCCCAAAGTATTTCAAAACAAATTTAAAGAGTGTACCCTATTTAAGACCTATTACCCCTCATGGATCCGGCTAAACAAAATAATGTTATGAGGTCAAGATTCACATAAGAGCAGTGCTGCCAACTCTTCACAACTAAAAATGGCTAAATTTTAAGTACAAAAATGGCTAAAATTTGCTGAACAAGATCTTCCCAGCAAAAACTTTACTTACCTGGTAAGTTAGCAAGTAATGTTGGAGAATAGTAAACACTACTTATTTTTCGGCTGAATAACTACTTATTTTTATTCGAGGTGTCCACAGAATTCAGTACTTACTAGAAGTGAAAAAATATCTAGTTATTATTTAACTACTAGTGAGTTGAATTGTAAGTACTTACAAAATAACTAGCACCCATTACTAAAAATCAAAAAGTTTTTCCTGGGTTATTACAAGAAACGCATCAATATTACTAAAGAAAATTTTAAATATTTATTTACTGCACTGAAATTGCACATAAGAGATTATATTTTTTGTATAAATATATTTTTAATAACGATAAACCAAACATAAGAACAAACGTTGAAAAACGAAAAGGTCAAGTTATCGATAAATTTGATTTTATTTAATGTAAAAGTTATTTGCATGAAATTATTTAGAAAAGTTCAACGTTACAACACAACTAATGTAGCATTTATAAAATTGTTTGGTTTAAAAAAAAAAAAACTTTAACGAAATTTAGCTCAATAAAAACGGGTAACGGGGATGAAAAATGGCTAAATCTAGCCACTTAGTTTATTTTCGAAAGTAATAAATTTCGTTTCGTATAAAAATTAAACAACAAAAACTTGATTTTAGTAACTAAAGAATTAAAATAAATTTTTTTAGTTGTATTTAAATAAATTTTAGTTTGCTTTGAGTCATAACTTTTGCCTTAAGCCGAGCCACCATATGTTTACAATAAGAAATTTATGGCTTGGACGAGAATGGTGCAAATTTGTCTTGGTTCAAGCTATATTTTCTGGCGATTTAGAAAATAATTCTTTCCGCTTATGAGATTGGTGCGCCTTAAAGCGATTTTGGAGAGGAGAGGTTTATATGCGAGCAAAATGACCCTAAGCAAAATCGCCCAATGCAATATGTGAAGAATCACCCAGAAATGTACCATACAAATTCGGGTGATTTTGCATAAGAAAAATTACTCTTTTTTGGGCGTTTTTCGTTATTATTAAATAATAACCAGTGTTGCCAAAACTTATTTAGGAAAAAGGCTAGATTTTAGATATAAAAAAAAATAAAAAAATCTTCATTAAAGTAAGGGCCAACAAATTTTTTATAATATGTTTAATTTTGTCCTTCAGCTTTAATGACGAAGTGTCAAATTGCCTTTTACAAAGGTTTGTCAGATGATCAAAAGGTGCAACTTAATTGTGCACAGCACAAAAACTTAATACCGCCTCTGCTGAGCGTTGTAACAAAGTCTTTTGAAAGGATGGTTTTTAGTTATGCCCGTAGCATTTTTGTGTTTTCTTGTTTCTGCATGTTGCTCCAGGCAACTAAATTTAGAAACAAAGTTTTTTGAAAAGGTTTAACTAATTTTTAAAATTGTTTTCTTTTTTATACCCTTCACCCCAGGTGGAAAGGGGTATATATAGAAGTTTGTAATTCCGTTTGTAATTTCTACAATATTGATCTAAGACTCTATAACCCAGTAAAAACTTTACTTACAATCCTTCTTTTAATGACTTCAAGAATTCATTACTTTGTAGCTTTATTCGCCACTTTTTGGATTATTAGTTATATATTAAATAATAACTTTATTATTATATCTTAAATATACAGAAAAATTTAAATTTTCATTATGACAATAAAAATGTCATTATAGTCATTATAGTCAAAAAACATAGTTTTTTAATACAAAAACTACACTGCCCCGGTAGACTAGCTGGTAGCGAGCTAGTCTATCAGCACCGAGGTTGCGCGATCGAATCCCGCCAGAGACAGAAAAAAAAAATTAAATAAGAAAAAAAAAATAAAATAAAATTAATTTTTAATTTTTTCTGCATATCTGCAGAACGGCAAGAGCCAAAGGTTCCAAATTAGGTACAAATATTAAGGTTATCAATACACAGCATCCCAAAAAATGTGGGCGACATTGAAGAAGTGGGCATGGTACCTCCTGTACAGAAAACATGAAAAACTGTATAAATACTTGAAGTTTTGGACTGTCATATGACCTATGGATACGCCCTTTAAACCAAAAGATTGGAAATCTTTAGTAGAACATATTTTCGGAAAAATTCGGTTCAGATACGAAAAAGTTATGACAAAAACATGAATTTTTTTGAAAATACTCATTTTCGGGTACTATAGGTCTTCCTGAGTCCAAGTTTTATAACCCCAGCTAATGAACGTTAATAAGCATAATTGTCGATTTTGTAGTGAAGATCAGCATTGCAAGAGCTACCAATGCATCCAGAAAAAGTTACAGTTTGGTGCGGTTTATAGGCTGGTGGCATCATTGGACCGTACTTCTTCAAAGATGATGCGAATCGTAACGTAACTGTGAATAGTGAGCGCTTGTTTTTGCCCAAAATGCAAGAGCTTGACTTGCATGACATGTAGTTTTAACAAGACGGTGCCACATGCCACACCGCACGCTTAACAATGGACTTATTGAGAGGCGAGTTCGGTGAACTGTTTATTTCACGTTCGGGACCGGTCAATTGGCCGCCTAGATCGTGCGATTTAACGCCTTTAGACTATTTTTTTTTGGGCTATGTTAGCTTATGTCTATACACACATGCCCGCTTCAATTGACGCATTGGAAGACAACATTGAAGCATTTATTCATGAGATACCGGCCGAAATGTTGGAAAGAGTATGCCAAAATTGGACTAAGCGGATGGACCATTTGAGGAGCAGTCACGGTCAACATTTGCATGAAATAATCTTCAAACAATTTCTTTCTTAACACGTTGGTACTTAAATCAGTGAATCAGTGCCCGAGTTACGACCAATATACTGAAACCCTAAAAAGTACTATTTTTATAACCTTCACCACAGGTGGAAAAGGGTATATATAAGTTTGTCATTCCGTTTGTGATTTCTACAATATTGATTTTAGACCCTATAACGATGTGATGTCCCTCTTCCCCACCTTTGCAATTGTTTACATATACTAGCATAATGCCCAATATGATTTTTGTTATCAATCTTCTTTATGATTTAATCTATTTAACGAAATAATTTTAACATATAGAAACTGGGAATTTTTGTTTCTTTTTGCTACTTAAAAACTCGCCAAAAAAAGATAAATCTACGGTTTCTCAACACTGCCTATACTAACAGAAAACAAACAAATACACATACATGGCACAAACCATTTTGGTGAATATAGGCCCCTATTACGGTTCACAACTCAAATAAGTTGATTTGTAATTATTGTATTATGGTTTACAACTTTGCTATATTGCGGTGAACAAAAACATCCAAAATAATTACAACTCAAGGCTGTAGGAAATATCGCCCAAAGAAAAATGGCCCAAAAAAAAAATGAAAAATCGCCCAAATGAAGAATCGCCCAAGCGAACATGAAAAATTACCCAAAAAGGTAAATATGAAATTTTGCCCAAAAAAAAAACGAAAAAGGGCCCAAAAAGAAAATGAAAAATGACCCAAAAAGCAAAAACGAATTTTTTCCCAAAAAAAAAAAAAAAATAATTACTCAATTTGCAAAAAAGTGTTTATTATTCATATAAATTTAGGTGACATGTCATAACGTCCAGTGTCGTAGTGTCCTTGGACTTTATGACACTTTTAAAAGTGTCATAATGTCCATCGAAGAATTGTCATAACGTCCGCAACTTAACTTATAATCAAAAATGTGTACATTTTTTTTCAAAATACCGTTAAAATTTCAAGTGATTTTTTTAAAGATACTAATTTAACCATAATATGGTTGTCGGTGACAATGATTTGGTTAAATTAAACATAATATGGATAAAATATTTTTATAGCTTTTACTCCGGGTGTATATATTAAATATATATATATCCAAAATAAGGATTTCATCTTCTATGGTATAACAAATACTGGCTTCGCTAACTAAAGCTTCTCTGTATAGCCGGCCTTCGGCCGGGCGCAAGGATTTTCTCCTCTATGGTATAACAAAGACCGGCTTCGCTAACTAAAGTTTCTCTGTTTAGCCGGCCTTCGGCCGGGCGCAAAGATTTTCTCCTTTAGGGTCTAACAAAAACCGGTTTCGCTAAGTAAAGCTTCGGAAAACTGCCTTGTTTCCGAACAAAGCCGACTACGCAGAGAAGCTTTAGTTAGCGAAGCCGGTGTTTGTTATACCATAGAGGGGAAAATCCTTGCGCCCGGCCAAAGGCCGGCTATACAGAGAAGCTTTAGTTAGCGAAGCCGGTCTTTGTTATACCATATAGCAGAAAATCCTTGCGCCCGGCCGAAGGCCGGCTATACAGAGAAGCTTTAGTTAGCGAAGCCAGTATTTGTTATACCATAGAAGATGAAATCCTTATTTTGGATATATATATATTTAATATATACACCCGGAGTAAAAGCTATAAAAATATTTTATATATAGTTTAAAAAACGAAAAATCACCCAACAATAACGAAAAATAGCCCAAAAATTTTGGGCCATTTTTCATATGAAATCAGGCCCAATTTTACATGCAATTTTTTTTGGCGATTTTTCATTTTTTTTTTTTTTGGGCGATTTTTCTTTGGGCGATATTTCCTACAGCCACAACTCAACTCAACATAAAACGGGCCATAATTCATTTTAATGACATTCAAACAACGGCATAGCCGAATATAGCACTCTTACTTGTTAATTTTTATTTATAATGTAAAATATTATATGTAATTAGTATTGTGGTTATTTTGTTGAACAAAAAAAAAAATATATTAAAAATTTGGAGTAAAATATTATATATACTACAAAAACTAAAAAATGCTAGAAAATGGCTAATAATGCTAAAAAATATGCTAGATGCTAAATCAGTTTTTTATGCTTAATGACTTTAAAAAATGCTAGATTGGCAACACTGGTAAACACGGACTTTAACCATAGTTTTGAAACATTTTTTTGGGCGATTTTTCATTTTCTTATTTCGACAAATTCTTTAATGAGACTGCCAGATTTAAGCATTACAATTTAAAACTAATTTCGGGATCTATATGGGAAATTTGTGAAACACACTCATTATAAAAATTAGTAATAGTTTTCATAACTCTTTTTCTACTGAACCGATTGTGCTGAATTTCAAAAAAAGAAGTAAACGTGTTTTCTCCACAGAATTATAAATTGTATATGCCCTAATTAACCACTCTTAGGGCTAAAAAATCAGAGCAAGTTAAACTCTCTTTTTGGTTTAAAATGTGTTTAAACCAACAAATCTATAAATCATTAAACATATAAACTATATTTAAACGCATAAAATTGGGCGTTTAAACTATCAATACAGACCATATGAATTTGATAAGACTTATCGTAGGTCTGCCACATGTTATTATTTTAACAACATATAATACATGGGACACTGATTTATAGTTGTTGAGTTTAAACTACATATAAATTTATGTTTAGTTCAACTAAACCAGTTTTTAAGCCATCAGTGAATTATTAGCCATTAGTGTTAGAAAATATGAAAATAGCACACCATAAACTCTATGAATTTTCTTAATACAATCATTTATTTTTTTTTTTTTTTTTTTTTTTTTTTTGAGCATATGGCCCAAGATGTTAGTGTTCTAACAATTCAACTGTATTATAATTTTTTTAATATAAAGTTATAAAAAATAAATAAATTACCATTCCTTTTTTTAACAATTCATTAAATATTAGAAAACAAATTTGTATATGTATGTTGTGGTTTCTATTGATTATTGTACATTACAATTACAAATTACAAAACAATTTATTTTAAAATTATAAACAACTTAAATAAAATATTTGCTATAAGAAAATTAAAACAATTTTATGATTTCTTTATTTTTATTTAATTTTTCCAACAAGTAAATTTAGCAAACCAATTATGAATGAACCATAAACTAAGAATTAATTAAATACATTCAGTATTGCCAGAAAACTTTTATTTCAAGAGCGCAAATTTAATTTTGAAGTCCCCAAAAAAACCCCATTTCAAAACATATGTAAATGTCCAATTTTTTAAGTTTAAATAAAATTGGAAAAAATTTTAAACTTAAACGCTAAAAGGTTACCCTTCATTTTAACGTATGCCTAAAGAAATATGGACTTTAAGGATTAAGGCTAATTTTCACTATATCACAAGTCTTCCGTATTCCATAATACATTGTGAAATAGAAATCTAATGAGTTTTGTTGCGACTGTCAAAAAATCTAATTTAACATGACAGTTTGTGGTCACACCATCACACAAAGTATAAACACTCACACATGAAATAAAATGCAACCCTGATCTAATTAAAAGTAGAAAATTTATTTTACAAAAAGATATCTAGCCACACCGATGAGCTTTTTCACATTTTGTCTAGGTTTCTTGGTTCTTTTCCTTAATTATAGAAATTTCTTTTCATATTCGCGTAAAAAGTTTGAATTGGTGTCCATTCATGAGCGTCCATTGTAAAGAAGCCCCCATCATCCATGATGCGATTCATGGCCAGACTGCTGGAACGGGTTTCTTTGCCTATCTGACTACTCTCATATGTGCTACGTATTTCTAATTTTTAACTTCATTTATTTGCCAACGCATGGTAAGATTTTGAAGTATATCCGGCAAATTCTACCTTCAAAATAGCTCGAGTTCAAAATTGTTTTACCGGATCGTTATTTTCTATTAACGGTTTTTCATTTTCGAGAGCTTTTACTGTCTTATAAACGAAAGATTTTTCAATTTGCGTTTCAGAAAAGTGACGAAAAATTTAAAATTTTCTTTTAAGAGGATTATTTTAACAAAATTTACAAATCAACTTACGACATTCTAATTCGTTTTATGGTTTTTTTTTTTCTTCTTATTATCAATTTATTGAACTGATCTCTAGCCAAATAGTTATAGGGAAAGTGCCGTTACTTTTAAATATTGTTTCATTTTCATTCCGCATACGTTAGTACTTAAAAAAAAATAATAGCGGAACGATTTTCAAAAAAAAAACAAAAAATCAACAAACATTTTTTTAGTTAAAAAAATAAATTAAAATGGGAAACTAAAAATAAGAGTTTTTCTTATCAATCAAAATTTGATACGAATTTAAACACTTTTTGGTAATTTCAAATTAATTATTTTTTTAAAAGCTTTCATCATCAGCTAACGTTGTTGAAAAAAGAGCGTAATTTGAATACACATAAAAAAGTTATACATATGTTAAAGTTCAAATGAGTTTCGTCGATTCGACGAACATGTTACCAGGGTTAATTAAATTTTTCAATTTATAATTCACAAAATTAAAATGTTTTCATTTAAAATATTGACATTGTCCATTCTTGATATAAATAATATGTGATCATTTTCAGTGCGAAATGTGAACCCAGGAAATTGGACCACTTTTTTTTGTTTTTTTTTTTGGGGGGGTTCTTGCATTTTTTTGTTGGGATGTTTTTGCTTTTTAAGTAAAATGAAAAACGGCTCCGTGCAATAACTCCCAGGTGCAATAAGTCCCAGTGCAATAACTCCCAATGAATTAAATCCCAAAATAAATGAAATAAGTCCCAAACTGGAAAAAAGAAATAAATCCCAAAAAAATGAAATAATTTCCACGTCTTAAATGAAACAAATCCCAACTTTTGGGAGTTATTTCATAATGAAATAACTTCTAAAGACATTAATGAAATAACTTCAAAAAACAGTCCATCGAAAGAAATAAAATAAGACCCAAAAAAAATGAAACAATTTCCAAAGAAATTTATTATATATGTATGTATTCGTTTTACTTGAATATTTACATATTAGGTTACCAAAAAACTAACATTGAGTTCTCGACATTTTGACAACAAATGGGGCCTTTTATTATATCCTGACCTCCTGCAATGGCAACTGCCTGCAGTTTAAGCACGCCGGGTACAAGGATTACCTTCTCTATGGTATAACAAACATCGGCTTCGCTAACTAAAGCAAACACCGGCTTCGCTAACTAAAGCTTCTCTGCATAGCCGGCCTTCGGCCGGGCGCAAGGATTTTATAGTCTATGGTATAACAAACACCGGCTTCGCTAACTAAAGCTTTTCTGCATAGCCGGCCTTTGGCCGGGCGCAGGGATTTTATACTCTATGGTATAACAAACACCAGCTTCGCTAACTAAAGCTTCACTGCACAGCCGGTAACCATAAGACACTGCAATTGCAATTAGCAAAATTTTCTTCTTTGATAATCTTAAGTCATTGTATTCAAATAGTTTGAAATATCCCGTTATAAATACCGTTTAAAATTTTAAGCAATTTTAAGAAATTGCAAATAATTGAAAATGAAAAAACTCCCACAAAAAATTAAATAACTCCCACAGCAAATTAAATAACACCGAAAACCAAAATAAAATGAAATAACTTCCACGTTAATTTTTCGGGGACTTATTGCATTTGGATTTTATTTCATTATGAAATAACTGCCAGGCAAAAAATGAAATAACTTCCAAAAAAATGAAATAAAACCGAGAGGGCTGGGAGCTATTTCATAATGAAATTACTCCCACATTTGTATGAAAAATGTTTGTCTAATTTCATTTTATTCTTGGGACTTATTGCACCTGAGAGTTATTGCACGGAGCCATGAAAAACGACTCCAATATCAAGGAATAAAAAATGACAACAAACAAAATCGCAATTTTTACTTTGGGACTATTTTTCATTTAGTAACATGGTGGAATAAGCAGGTGGCATCGTTACGGCAACAAATACAACATTACAACAAAAATGGAAATTATATCACCGCACAGTAGCGCCCGTAGAGCAAACGAGGTTGCAAAAATCAAAATTTTCATGAGCACCGACGAAGTTTTGAATAAACTCATGTTATAGGAAACTTTTCAACGATTTCAAATCTGCCACTCTTAATAATATCACATTTTTAGTTTAGAAGATATAGCCGTTCAAAGTTGACCGACTTTCGGTTTTCAAAAAAACACACAATTTTTAGTAAATTTGTTGCGATTTCAGGTGTAATATCACGAAAAATAGGTAACGAATCGCCTTATTTTTTGTTTGTATTGATTGATGCATTTATTAAATGTGTAATGATAAAAAAAAAATGAACTGTTTGCTTTGTGTTTCTCCTGGTAAATCACTATTTAAAAACTATCCGTTTTTTCACTATTTTTCAACTTTGACGGAAAATAACAAAAATCTATATTTTTCTATATTTGCCATATTTGCAAAATCTGTTCTTTGATTATTTCTTTACATAATTCAAAAATTTTATCTGCCCGTACGTGCCCGTTTGGCTTCTAGAGGTAAAAAAGGTTAAAAAGACATGGTTGCAGAAATTGTATGACAGTAGTTTGATCTAAAATCTAAAAAAACTACTCATTGAAATTAGCAGGTACGTACCTCACTTAAACAATACTTTGGCGTACAAATGGTCAAGAACAATATTGACTACAGGTAGGCACAAATCTTATTTGGACACGTGCATAATATCAAAATTGCATTATTCAGCCTAATTCCATTTGTATGCAGGGAACAGGTAAATTTTTCGGCATGGTAGCATAAGCCTATATATTGCAAATGGTCAAGAACAATATTGACTACAGGTAGGCACAAATCTTATTTGGACACGTGCATAATATAAAAATGCATTATTCAGCCTAAATCCATATGTATGTAGGGAACAGGTACATTTTTCGGCATGGTAGCATAAGCCTATATATTGCAAAATAAGCATAATGCCTGGATTAGTCTACGACTGAAAGTTGGCGCAACAATTACTGAAACCATTAAACAATTTAAGTACTGAAAACATGGCGTTGAACAATTTTAAATTATTTGAACTGTTTAGAAAGTCAACCACACCAAATTTTTTCACGGAAGCTGCTTTAGAAGAACTTGATAGCTTATACGGAAATATTGAGAGAAGCGAAATTATAAAAAATAATTTTTATCTGATATATGCAAATATTAAGGCAAAATGGGTGAAATCTAATCGAACCATTCAGAACTTCAACTCCAAATACGAGGACTGGCTTAATGAAGATACCATCCTGGATATATTGGCAGTAGATAAACCCACCACATCAACCAGAGGAGCAAAAGGAAGGCCAAAAAAAAGTATTGAGGAGTGTTCAATTTTCACAAGAAAGAGGAAACTTGCCGATGCCACCAATGACTTGACCACGAAGCAATTATCGGAAGCGCTGTCTATTAAATTTACAAAGGATAGTGAAAGAGTTAGGTCGCACATAACCAAATCTGTTGCTGATGCAAGCCCACTGCGACTAAAAAGGATTAAGGAAAGCATTCCCACGCCCACAAACGCACACATTAAAAAGTATGGTTCCGAAGAAGCCTTGGCCTTGTTTATGGACTTAGAACTTTCCAAAGAGAAATATGAGAAACTACGGGCATCTTTAACGCGACACGGCGCTGACGTTTTACCCGGATACAAGCATATTACGCAAGCCAAAATAAATTCACGACCACTGCATACGGAATTTACGGAAGTCTCTGCGAAAGCCAATCTGCAGGATCTCATGGGCCATACAGCAAAACGGTTGTTGGAGAGTCTTCCTGAAAATGAGGTGAAAATTCTTCCTGAGAAGTTGACATTGATCAGCAAATGGGGCTGCGATGGATCATCCGGACAAAGCGTTTATAAGCAAAGGATATCTTCCGATGACGCTACAATATCGGACGGAAATATGTTTATGGCATCTGTTGTTCCTTTGCGGCTTAAATCGGATGTTTCCCTTCACTGGAAAAATCCACGTCCGTCATCAGTGCATTATTGCCGACCAATAATGTTTCAGTTTGCAAGGGAATCGGCAGAACTCATAAGGACCACGGTGAAGGACATTGAAGAACAAATAAGCAAGATTAAGCCTACAAAGCTGCAAATTGGAGAAGGAAAATATATTGAATGCAATTACGAGTTCCATCTGACCATGGTTGACGGAAAAGTCGTAAACGAACTGACAGGAACAACCTCAACAATGTCATGCCCGATTTGCAAAAAGAGTCAGAAGAACTTTGGTAATTTAAACGATTCTACAAATGAGGAGAATTACGAATATGGAATGTCACCATTGCACGCAAGGATAAGGTGTATGGAATTCTTGCTAAAACTGGCGTATACCCTACCACAAGAGGAGGAAAACTTCGATGAAAATACATCAATAAAGGATAAGGAAAAGATCAGAAAGAAGCAAATACAGGATGCTTTTTTTAAACAAGTTGGACTAAAAGTAGACTGTCCCAAGCACGGATACGGTAACTCAAACGATGGAAACACTTCTAGGAGATTTTTTGAAAATGATGAGGCAGTAACTAGAATCACTGGAATTGACAATCAAATCGTGAAAAGATTGGGAACGATCTTGGATGTTTTAAACTGCAAAGAAAATGTCAATTCTACAAAATATGGAGAATATGCGTCGAAAACTGCATCTCTTTTAGCAGAAATGTATCCACAGAAGAAGTTGACCCCGACCGTCCATAAAATATTGGCGCATGGCAAAGATATAATTGAGTACCAGTCTTTGCCAATTGGAGAGCTTTCTGAAGAAGCACAGGAGTCTCTTAACAAATTTTATAAAAAATATAGATTGCAGAACACATTCAAAGCATCAAGGGTAAGGCAAAATGAGGACCTCTTCAACATGTTGGCAGCATCTTCCGATCCACTTATATCTTCCCTGCGGCATGTGAAGTCACGAATAGAGTTAGAAAATAATTATAGTTTAGAAATGGTTAGTCTTTTAGATATACCTTCTCTTACGAACTGTGATAAATATTTTACAGAAAATTGAAAAAATAAATTTAAAAAAAAATAATTTTTTTTTTAATTTGTTGGGTAATAATTTAAAACATAAAAACCTAAAGAAAAAAAATAAAAACAATCTAAAAATGTAAAAATAATTTTTTTTAGTTACCATAAAATTGATTTTTCTACTAATTTTAACTTTGATAACCCATAATTAGGCCCCTACAGAGCGTAGCACCCTTTCCAAACGCTCATTTCATAGGCTGAACAGTTATCTATCATATGCTGTTTAAACTGTTCAATTATCTTATTCGGTTCAAAAGATATGATTTTTGCAACGAAAAAACTCAAATGGCGCCACTGTGCACCGTTTACGTAATAAAATACTTAAAACAAAAATCAAAGCGTGTCGCTGAACGTGATGAAATAAATTAATTTTTATTTAATTATGGTCAATATCTTATTTATTTTAACTTAAAATTATCAAAAACTTTAATAAAATACAATAATCACAGCACAAAACGTGGACTTTTTGTAAACAAAATAAAATTAAATTTGCGCTACGTTTAAAGAAGTAGTTAGATCAATTAAAATATAAAAGAATATGCCTACAGTAAAACGGCTCCACGAAAAGCCCCCCAATGAAATAACACCCAAACGAGAAATGAAATATTCGCCAATTTTTTTTTCATACATTTTTGGGTGTTATTTCATATGAAAAAACTCCCAATTTTTTTGGGCCGTTTTTCATTTTTTTTTTTTTGGGAATTATTTCATTCTTCATTTGGGGTTTTCAAATTATGAAATAATCTCCAATGAAATAACACCCAACAAATTTTTAAAATTCGGGGCTTGTTTCATAGCGTGTTAAATTTGGGTGTTATTTCATTTTTAATTCGGAGGTTATTTCATTTTTAACACTAAAGTTAAGTATTGAAATCTGGCTTCGCAAACTAAAGTTTTTCTGCGTGACGGCCTGCGGCCGTGCTTAGGGATTTTTTCCTCCAGTAGGACGCGGCAGGTGGCTTCGCTGAATGAAGTTTTCCTGCGTGCGTCACAAGAATAAAAAAATGTTTTTCAATGATAACTAAGGATTTTCCCTTTTACAGAATGTTGACACCATGCGTAACACTATTCTGGAAAAGTATGGCTTTGTCTCTCATTTGTGAAAAAAATATGGCTATATCTCTCATTTCGCAAAATTTTAAATATGACCTTACCTCTTTTTGATTGGGCGATAAGACCATAACGGCTTTATCTCCCATTCAATTGAGCAATAAAGCCATTATGGCCTTACCTCCCATGGTTAAAAAGCAACCCCCCCCCCCCCCCCCCCCCCGTGTAAAGGCCAAACGTAGAAGGCAAATTGTCTTCCGAACTGCAAAAATAGAGCAGGGCTACAAGGATCTACGGGCGGGTAAAATAACTACAGCAATATTTTTGAACCGAATATATCCTTATTATTAAGAAGACGCCTGCGGGCCTCCACACGATTCATTTCAATAATTTTGCGACTTTGCTGTTGGTCCATATTGACTTCATGAAATCCTTGGTGAAACTGACTCTTTTATGAATTTTGGGCATAATTTCATTTTTGTTGCTGATGGGGTTAATTTCATTGGGGGTTATTTCATTTTCATCATTGGGTGTTATTTCATATGAAATAACATCAAAATATTGGGGGTTGTTTCGTTTTCGTTTTGGGGTTTATTTCATTTATTTTTCGATGTTATTTCATTCGCTGCTTTTGGGTGTTATTTCCTATTTTTTGGGGATTATTTCATTGGGGGCTATTTCCTGGGCGTTATTTCATTGGGGGGCTTTTCGTGGAGCCCAGTAAAACTATTTTTATTTTCTAATTAAAATGTTAACTATTTCTAATTTTTTTTTCTAATTTTGTAAAACTCTTTACGTCACCTTAATTATATTTTAATTTCGAATTTTTTTCAACAATTCAAAAAAATTTTATAAAAATTTCCATGAACAGTATCAAAATCACGAACTGTTATTCCATAGAAGAAAATATTCTTGTGCCCTTCCGCAGGCCGTTTATTTAGAAATTTTTTAGTCAGGGTCAGATTTTATTTTATTTTTAGGGCTTTTTTCTTAGGACTGCATTTTGTTAAAAAAAGTTGGGTCACATTGCATTATCTGGCAACACTGAATACATTTTCCAAAAAAAAAAAAATAATAATAAAAACTGAAACTGTGTTAAATGATCTTAAACACATTTATTCGATATTCGCACATTTCGAAGAGAGAGGGAAAAAAGGTCAAAATGCCAAACAAAAATTTTGCGTGGACTATAAATTATCATATAAAAAATATTAAAGTTTTTTATCTATTAACTACTCGTCACAAAAGATAGGAATATTTTATTTTATTACTTATGTATGTATGTATATGAATAAAAGAAACACGCTTATTTTAAAATAATTGATAATTTTGTCAATATATTCCCACAAAAAATCAAAACTATTAAATCACTTTAAGATCAACACGTTTTAAAGTCAAGTGCCCTTTTCATTCCCTAAATCAGATTGCGATTCAGAAAAGTGTTGTGTTATGTGATTCTTTAAAAGGGGTTTAAATTGCTGTTCAATGTTACTTAATGTACATTTAAATATTATTGATTTTTGTGGCTAATTTTTTATAATTATTGGTTAATATTTTTAAGCATTAACACCCCAGTGATTCCCAAATTTTGTATTTAATAAAATTCAAAATTGCTTGAAAATATTAAAGTTATACTTAGGCAATAAATAACGAAGCAAGATTGTTAGTCGGTGTTCACCCCTCCATATGATATCGTAAATTACAAATAAATTGTAATACATCAATGGATAATTATAGATCCAACATTAAAATACAATAGAAATGTTTTTTTTTACTTTTTAGTTGAAACCATTAAATATATTTTAGCGAGTTGGTATTCTATTTCAATTATAGTTACAGCTCAACACAAATAAGTGTGGCAAGTGTTTTTATAACTCCTACTACACGCAGAACAAAATATAGTTAGAGGTAGAGGCCTGCACTGCAAGAAAAATGCTTCATATATTTAATGAATCATTTTCATAAAAAAATTTTCCTTGGGTAAATGAAAATTTGTATTGTCTAAATGGAATCTCATAGTTATAATCAAGTATTTTCGTTAAAATCGCTTCATTGGATTTCGTAATTACGTTAAAAATTTTCATTGGATATATGAAAACAACATACAAACATAACTATATTCATAAATTAATACAAAATTATAGTTTCCTTAAAAAAATTTTTAATTGTTAATCAAAAAACGTAAGATTTAGTAATTTTATACATCTAATGTAATATGCCATTCAATTTATGAAATCAAACATTTTTTTATAAAAGCAACATATTTCAATAATGCTTTCATAAATTTAAGTTTTCATTATGACAATGAAAAATTTCATTATAGTAATGAAACAAAATCTTTCAATCAACGTTGATATTGTTGTTATGGACAATTTAATCTCACATATACGCTCTTAATTGAGCAAAAAACATAGTTTTTTTATCTAAAAACTACACTGCCCCGGTAGACTAGCTGGTAGTGACCTAGTCTATCAGCACCGAGGTTGCGCGATCGATTCCCGCCAGAGATAGAAAAAAAAATAATATAAGAAAAAATAAAACAAAATAAAAAAATTAAAAAAAAATAAAATTTTTTTACTTTATTAAAAGTATTCATCCAATGAATAATATTCATAGATCTAATGTAATATTTCATTAAATATATTTTAATGAAACAGGTTTCATTGATCCAACGAAGCGCTGCATAGGTTCCTTTTTAATGCAATTTTTCATGGGATTAATGTCAAAATTCATTGGTATTGCGAAGAAAATTCTTTGAGTGTGCGAATCCCATTTGAACACACATTCAAATTATTTTCTTTAACTGTAGGGTCGGTGACTCAAACAAATACTGAAAAGAAGTGTAGACAACGAATATACGTTAGTGGGTGAACGTGAACGTGCTTTACTATAGTAAAAGTCCGGGTATAAAAAATGCTCTTAAAAATTAAAAATGGAATGAAAAATACAAGCTGCAGCGACAGAGGGAAATAAATACACACTTTCTTTATTTGTATACCCTCTACTACTGGTGAATGAGGGTATAATTATTTTGCCATTCCGTATAAAGCTTTTTTTTTTGTTATTAATCTCAGACCCCATAAAGTATATATATTCTGGCTCCTTGAATAATTCTAAGTCGATTTAGCCATGATCGTCTGTCTATCCATCTGTCCGTCTTTTGCAAACTCGCTCACTATAAGTTTGTTACAAAAACTAACAAAAATGGTGGTATAATGCACGGAATGATATTAAATTTTCGTTCTATATGACTAGAACTCATAGTCAAATTTCGTGTAGATCGGTCCATAATTTACCATAGGCCCCATATAAAGCCTTCTTTTGCAAAACAGCTTAGTACGCATAAAACAGTAACATTTAATGCAGCTTTAATGCAAATTTGGTACGTCACAGTTTATTAGGACTAGAAATCACTCTTTCAAATTTTCTGAAAATCGCTCCACAATTTACCATAGGCTTCATATAATGCCATATCTGGGAAATTATTGAAATACGCCTAAAACCGTAGCAGATATAATTATTGTAGTAATATTTGGTGAATTCAGCTTTATATGGCCAGAAATAATACCATGAAATATTGTGGTAATTAATTGGTCCATAATTTCCCTTAGATCCCATATCAAGCAGCCTTCGGAAAACCAGGGTTTAAAAAACTGCAGTCGAAACCAAAAACTGTCGAACGAAAAACGAAAATTTGTGTACAACTTTTCGCTTTTTCAATTTTTTCAATTCAATATATTCAAGGTGTCGAAAGAATCATTCAAGTGCCTCGGTTTTCTAAGACTGTGTAGGATATACTTCACTCCATCTGATCTCCTTATTATTTATACCACCAATATCCGACCGCGTATGGAATACAATTCTCATGTGTGGGCCGGTGCTTCAAAGTCTATTTTGGATCTTCTCGACCGCGTGCAGGAGAGGGCGAAGGTTCTCATTGGTGACAGTAGGGTATCCAACTCTATTGACTCCCTTGAGCACCGTCGCAATGTGGGTTGTATTTGCCTGTTTTATCGTTACTACAATGGGATGTGTTCCGAAGAAATTAGGGATCTGGTTCCCGAAACCCGTACGTTTGTTCGTATTACAAGTTTTTCCTCAAGAGACCATCCTTATGTGGTCGATTGGCAGGTGAATCGTACAACGCATTACAGAGAGAATTCGTTTTTTCCCGGACTGTTCGTATGTGGAATAACCTTCCTGCAGAAGTCTTCCCTCTCACTTACAACAAAGTTTAAATGGAATGTTCACAAACACTACTCCCTCTATCCTCCTTACCACAACCTATTTTCCTAGTTCCAACACAATGCAATGCATTAGTAGGGGTCATCCCCTGAGTGCTGGTCCTAACAGTAAAAAAAAATTGTTTAGCCAGTGACTGTTTACATTTAATAAATCAGAAGTTAAAGCAACCGCTTATTTTTGGCCAATGACAAATGAAGAAGTGGAAGAAATGGCTGTTTTTCTACTTTGACTGCAGTCTTTTAAACGCTGCTGAAAACCACTTTAAACCTATAAAACGCTTTAAAAAATGCCGAAATTTGTTTTAGTTTAGGTTTTTAATTCCATAAATCAATACAGAGTTTTGTGATGATTGGTCCCTAACTTACTTTGGGTCCACTATATTCCCCTCTGGAAAATTGTTTTAGTTTGGTTAAAACTCTTACGAATCATGATATTTTACTCAAATTTGTTCAAATTAAGTTTTATATGACTAGAAATAAAAGCATAAAGCTTTCTAAATGTCGGCCACTTATTCATAAATAGTCAGAACTAATTAAGATTAACCGCAACCAACTTTTATACTGACGTCCGATTTTCTAAAGATTTTTTACTCTGGGTGTAGGAGTAACTAAATGTATATAAAGGCTATGTGACTGATGGGTAGATTCTGACTATTTCTAAAAATCTTCATCCTTACATTTGTACACATGGTTTACAAGAGATGCCGACCAGTCAGGCGAACGGCCAAACATGGCTAGAATTCCGTAACAATGTTCTGAGTCGATGCTAGAAACGGTATTAAAATTTAATCATTTTAACGGCCATTTTCACCAAGTTCGGTTAAAACTAACTTTCAATTAAAGTTCCGGTTACCAATATGTTTTGACAGCTATAACCGGTAGTTAATTATAACCGAACTTGGTGAAAATGGCCGTAAGTTAGGTAAACCTAATTTTGACTTTAATAAATGTTTTTTTTTTACCTTATGCCACTTCCAGGATACACTCTCTTTAACAAAACTTCTTGGGGAATCTGCTTTCTCCCATAGTGGTACATTATAAGTTGTGTCATTTACCCGTCTATAACCGCCCAAATGATCATTGCGGGCTACAAAATTCATGATTTCTTTGACACTTGCACAAAAAACACGAAATTTTTTTTTATATTTTTCTCTCTTTTTACTAACGGAAACGTGTTTTTAATTTAGGATAAATTTTAATATAAAATTATTGGCTTAGCAAAATAAAATTTTGTTTTCTTTTTTTTGTGTTTTAATTAAAGTCAAATAAAATTTTTATTTCCGCAAAAAATTTCAGTTTGTTATAAAGGCGGGTTAGGCGTATCATTTGTTGTTGTTATGATGTCTAATTAATTGGGAGTTCTTTTTTTTAAATTTGTATTTTTTTATTAATTATTTATGATTTTTTATTTTGTAAACAGAAAATATAAAACAAAATTAATTAATTTGTTGCAGGTTTAAACTTAAAGATACATTTTTTTGTTTGAATTTTCTACCTGCTTTTAAAAACGGTTATAAGTAATTTACAAGTTTACGAAAAGACGATCTAGTTAATACTGTTTTGTTTGTTAATTATTTTTAACCAAAAAATAAAATCACATACAAAATTATTTTTAAATATGTATTTCATCTGAAGAGCAGATTGCAAAAGAAAAAAATCACAGCATCAGCAGGGCACAAAACGAAAAAAACTCACAAAATCACAAGTCGTTATGAAGTAACTGAAGTGAACAAAACACAAATAAAAAGTAACTGTTAAATAAACAACTCTCTTAGTATCCGACTGTTTGTGTGTTTTTTTTTTTGTTTTTTTTTTTTGTTGGCGTTGTAAGATTGTATCCATTAGATGCGCGAATTCATTAAATTGTTTTAACAATTGTGTGTTTGTGTTAGATTGTTTGTTTGTTTGCTTGTACGTAAATATAAAGTATTTGTGTTAGAATATTTAAACTAGTATTCACTTATTTTGTTGTTACTGTAACATTATTGTTGTTGTTTGCTCTGTAGAGTATGACTTTTTTAACACTTTACCTATTTCTTCTTTTCATATTTATGTGTTAAATAAACTTTTAGTATATAAAACATATAAAATTTTTGCACACTCGATTTATTTTATTCATTGGCACTTTGCTTTTTCTTTTATTATTGTTATTATTAATACATCTACTGAATTATATTTTTTATCTTTAAACTGTCTTTGTTAGAATGAATATCAATAACATATAGGTGATGCAACTCAAAAGTATTTAAATGAATATAAACAAGACAAAACGTATGCATCGGTTTTGTACTGAGTCTTACGCAAGGAAATCAATCTGGACACGAAAAAGCCTTTAATTTGACTTAAGGCTCAACTATAATATGCATAGCCGTGCTTAACCTACTGTCAAAATTTAGCAAAAAGTTTCTCAAATGTATTTAAAACAAACAATAACAAAATCAAAATCAGAATGTGAGATCAGTTTCGCACTTTGCTCAAGCGGTGCGGTGTTTCATCGGAGAGGATAATTGCTCCTTATTTTTTGTAGTTCTGCGAAAGGTTATGGAAAATGTGTTGGAAAGAGCACGAATTTGCGAAGCAGAAAATGGGCACCACTTGCGAGATATTATTTTTCATAACTAAACTAACAATATTCCCCATTTATATACTGTATTAAAAAGAAAAAAAAAAATAATTACACTACGTGACAATTTTTTTACCAAATAAATTTGACACCTTTATCGTTATGTAAAATTGTCCGCTGAATCGAGATATTCTAAAATAACCGTTATTTGTGTTTTAAAAAAAGATGCTGTGACTGAAATGCAAATATCCAAAAAATAAAATTGTAGCCTATTTCAATACGAACATTTTGTGCCAAATAGGAACCAGATCAGTGCAAAAATGACAAAGTTACAGAAGATTAATTGAATTAACCCACGGCAAATAAATATACAAAGCTAAATTTTTAGTAACAATAAATATTAAAAATTGCTTAAAACTATTGAATTTCTATTTGGGTTAATTTACAAAATCTTCTGTAGCTTTGTCATTTTTGTACCAATATATGTCTTGTTCAGCGCAAAATGTTGATATTAAAATAGTCTAATGTCGCAAGCAATAAAACATTAGGATTTTTAAATCATTGGTTTAAAAAAAATAACTTGAAAAGAGCAAAATTGAACAAAATCATAAAATTTTCAATGAAGCTTGAACTTTTGTCCCCTGTAACTCTGTCATTTCTTGACCAATCTTCACATAATCCGTTTACAATTTTTGAAGATATTTGCATTTCAGTCACATCATCTTTTTTTAAAACACAAATAACGGTTATTTCGGAATTTCTCAAAAACTGTTCTACTTTTGACAATTCTGACTTCATATTCGGATTAGCTGCCAGATTCATTTGGTCACGACTTTGTTGAAATTTTGTCACGTAGTGTTATTTCTTCAATAAAAAGTTATAACGAATTCAAACCCCTTCGTTAATTTTGGGCCATTCTGTACATGCAGTCTACAGCTGACATGAAATGTTAAGTATAGACTTAAGTATAGATTCATCATGTTTCTCATGTTATAACACGGTTGTTAATGCAAATGTTTTAACAGCGCTTTTATAACATCATGTTATAACAGCAAATTCTGTCAGTTGTAGACGGGGAATTATAGATCTTCATATTAGTTTAAAAAAACATATGATGCATGCAGTGTTGCCAATACTAAAAAACATATTGTTTGAAAAACGGCAAAAATTTTGAGTTTTTAATGAAGACTGACTTTAAAAAATATCGAATTCGATAGTCGTATTTCAATATCGATGCATCGATATATCGGTATTTTAAATATCGGCGAT
Source organism: Pollenia angustigena (assembly GCA_930367215.1). NCBI lineage: Eukaryota > Metazoa > Arthropoda > Insecta > Diptera > Polleniidae > Pollenia > Pollenia angustigena. Next base: position 99,121,753 of record OV884059.1, on the reverse strand, counting down.
ATATATCGATTATTTTTTTTTAAATATTCCTAGGTGGAGGGTATTAAAAAAAGGCATTTTAGCCAAAAGTACCTTCAAGACTAATAAGATTATAAGAAATAAGAACATTTAAGAAAGAAAATACCTACACAAAAAATTAACGTATAAAAACAAAGTATAAATACCCCTTTTTAAAACGGTTCGTACAAAAATGTAATTGTGACTGACTTATAAATTGCTCCACCTAATGTGTAAATATCTTGCAAATACGCAAAGATAGTAAACACGAAGAGAGGACAAACAGAAGCAGTACTTCAAACGTTAAATAAATGGATATGTTCATTTTCAATACCTTTCCCGATACTTTTTTAAATACTAAAATGCTGTTTTATTGATTTTTGTTACTTTTAAAATAATTTTTATGGACTCTTAATTAGCACTTCATAATTATTTCTATCGTCATCACCTGTATCGTAATGGCGGCAATTATTTGAATTTTAATCTACAGAAAAAAAGTTAACAGATGTTTTTGCTTTTCGCCAATAAAAAAAAAGAAAAAGTTATTAAAACAAATTACTTTTTGTACTTAATCGATTAAAGATTTAGTTAAATAAGTGAATGAATTTTAACACATTTCAATTAGACTGCAAACAAAATAATAACAAAAGTATTTATTTAGTATATCGTTTTGGACTTTTACGAAAACAATTTTAAATGGTAACATTGGCATAAGTAATTCATTAATAGTGTTTTTGTAAAAAGCTTTTAGCAAGTGTTTTTAATTTATGACTATTTCACATAATAATTGAAATCATGATGTGAATTTTACACAATTAGCAACATAAGCTTATTAAACATTCTACAAACGAAAGCTCATTTGATGTACGTTCGCGAATTTTAGAATTTGGTATTTTTTAAGATTTGATTTGATTATGTCGATTGTCAGTTGGGTTTCGAGTAATTTAAGTTGGGAAAAAAATCATGTTTTAAGTTTAAGGTGGGATAAATTATAAATAAGTTTAAAAAGTTTTAAGTCTTTTTTGTAATAAAACAATCTTTTGTAGACATCGCAAACTATTTTTATTTTCGCAACATTCTTATATTTGACAGATGAAAACATAATTGTGAGAAGAAATATCCACAATAAATCTCATACAAATTTTGATATCGTGATCAAATTTAGAGCGAGGATCTTTTAGTTATGTCAAAATAGTAACTGGTTTTAGCTTTTGTATGAGCGTATTTTCATAAAATCTCTCCTCTCTGATCTATTATAAATGTTATTAAAGGTAGAAGTAGATCTAAATAATCATGTCGTGTTTTTACTTAAAAAGTTGATCGGAAACTTAAAGGTCAAAAAACTAATAGAAAAAGTTATCGTCAACTGTGCATTTCTATACCAAAGAAGCACCCTTTGTGCTTGTATTCGTAGGTAAAGGGTCTTTTTTTAGACGTATAGACCTTCCGATAGGGATAATTTTAAAACTAGCTGTTAAACTAATGAAGTGTGCTGACTTTTTTTCAGTATACTTCGGAAAATCGCCCTGCAAAGTCTTACACCAGAACAACGTTTACAAAGTGCAACTTAAAGAGCACTTTGTCAAATTTACGGTGCTCATAATCGCCCATCAGAGCAGCTAGTACGCTAAGTATGGATCGATTCATGACCACATTTACTTTTTTGGATAATATTCATCCAAATTGAGCTCGTACCATGCGTACAGAATAAGCTATTGCCGCTGCAGACGTGGTTGCAACAGAGGACTTGAATTTATCAATCAGACGCCGTTTCCAGTAACCTGGTATCTGTCCGTCCACTACTTGTAAATTTTCGAGAAGTGATCTTGGCCTATATCCATATAAAGTCCAACAGCTGCAAGAGTTAAAGCCAACGGTCCATCTCACTTGTGTCATGTGCTCGGTGAATGAGCTGAGAATCAACTGGAAGTTGGACCAGATTTTTATTGACAAATTATCTTAAGCGATGAGGCTCATTTCTTGCTTGATTTATGCAGAATTGTAGTTTTTGAAAAGAGCATAATCCTCCTCAGACTTCATTGTATCCCGAAAAAAATCACAGTTTAGCGCGGTGTATATGCCGCAGGCATTATCGTTCTTTATATCTTTATTTTTATATCCAAAACATTTCCGTAAGTGGCGAACGTTACAGGCAAACTCCTCGTGGTTTCTTTTAATTTTTTTTTTTTTTTTAAGAGCGAAAGTCAGGAAAGGAAATAACCCCTACTTATATTTTGAGTTGTGTTGGATTTGGGAAAATAAGTTATGGGAAGGAGGATAAAGGGAGTAATGTACACAAGCATTCGATATGAACTTATTCATGTTGAAGTGAAAGGAAAGACTTTTGCAGAAAGTCCATTTCATACACGAACAGTCCGCCCATAGATTGAAATTTCCCTATAATGCGTTATATCGGGTGATTTTTTAAGAGTTATAGGAAAGTTTTTAAAAAAAAAACACATTAAATTCAGAAAAATGCATGAATTCTTTATTTGAATCGATAGTGCGGTCCATATAATTTAATGTTTGAAGATTATTTTATGCAAATGTTGACCGTGACTGCGCCTCAAATGGTCCATCCGCTTAGTCTAATTTTGGCATAGTCTTTCCAACATTTCGGCCGGTATCTCATGAATAAATGCTTCAATGTTGTCTTCCAATGCGGCTATTGAAGCGGGCATGTGTGTATAGACATGAGCTTTAACATAGCCCTACAAAAAATAGTCTAAGGGCGTTAAATCGCACGATCTAGGCAGCCAATTGACCAGTCCCGAACGTGAAATAAAATGTTCACCGAACTCGCCTCTCAATAAGTCCATTGTAAAGCGTGCTGTGTGACATGTGGCACCGTCTTGTTGAAACCACATGTCGTGCAAAAAAAGTTGGATATCATCTCACGGTAGCGCTCACACCAATGATGCCACCAGCCCATAAACCGTACCAAACTGTGACTTTTTCTGGATGCATTGGTAGCTCTTGCAATGCTTCTGACTGATCTTCACTCCAAAATCAACAATTCTGCTTATTAGCGTACCCATTGAGCCAAAAAAGAGCTTCGTCGCTGAACACAAGAAGCGCGCGATGAACTTTCTTAACAGAGCACGCATTTTGATAATTAAATTCAATAATTTGCAAGCTTTGTTCGTTTGTAACACGATTCATGGTTAAATTATAGACCAAACTGAAGATGTTTGACAGTGAAACAAAACACGAAACGTGCGTCAGCTGTTTAAACCAGTGTTGCCAAAACGATAATAGGTTAAAAAATCACCCGATACGATGCACCGGCCAGTTGACCACAAAAGGATGGCTCTTGAGGAAAAACGCGTATTACGAACAAACGTACGAGTTTCGGGAACCAGATCCCTAATTTTATCAGAACAAATTGCATTGTAGTAATAATAAAATAGGGAAATACAACCAGTGATGCCATTTATAGGAATTTTTTCTTTTTGTAGGCATTTTTCGGAAAATTTCAAGCGTAGGGAAAAAAGAACATATATTTTATTTTATTGTTGGGGATTTTTAAAATGTGATCGCATTTTCAATACATTGTCTAAAAATACGTAAAACTTCGTCTTTTTCATTTAAAAATTTCAATTTTTAATTATGCAATAGCATTTAAGTACAGAAGTAGTATTTTTTAACAGAAACCCTATACTATGTTAGGACTAACAGCCTGGCAATCTTCGAAAATTGCCAATTCGCATTTGCGAGCTATTTTCTTGTTTTTTTTTTTTTTAAATTTGCACTCGCGAATATTTTATGAATTAAATTTATACATAGAAATTAATTTGAAAAAAAAAAATCATCCCTTCTAAACTCAGAGAAATAAAACAATACAATTGCGAATTTTTTTAAAAAATGTTTAATAAAACCTTTGAAGCATATGGAAGGATATATTATTAAAATTAAATTTTTTTATATTTTAGTTTAGAGAAACTGAAGCAAACATTTTCTTAAAATTCTACAGAGCCCTTCCTTTTTTTGCTACCGAGTTTGCTAAAATTTATTAGATACTTATACACATTAAAAAAAATTATTTAAGATAAATTTTCTTGAAAAATTTTAGGTACTTTAAAACGGACAAAAGATAAGGAAATGAAAAATCATATACGAAGTTTTACTTTGTTTCATCTCTTGGTTAATGGATATACAGAGGCATATTTGGATTTTTTGTTTGTTTTTTATTGTTGCTGTAAAAGATTGCTGCGTGGGAAAGAGCAACAAAAGCTGAAGCGTGTACACCTAGACTAACTGAAAAAGTTTCTCAGAAATTTAGCAAGATTTTCCTAGAGAAGTTGAGTTCTGCTTAGAAACTTTCTACCAGAAAAGTTACAAAGTAACGTTTCACTAGATAAGCTGAGCAGAACACAAAAAGATTTTACTAGCAAACTCGATTAGAAAATAAACAACTTGTAACTAGAAAAGTTGATTCGAAATGTAAAAAAAATTTACTCGAAAAGTTTTTAAAAAGTTGACACAGAATCCAAAAAAAAAGTTGAGCAGCAGTTTACTAGAAAAGTTGATCAAAAACGTTGCTTTAATAATTGCAGAAACAAACAAAGCTCTATAATCAAGTTCATGTCGTGGCAAACAATATTAAAATAGCTCAATTTTTATCTTTAGCTCCCACGTTAAGCCCATATATATTTAACTTACTTAATGTTGGGTTGAATGGGAAAATCTATTAGAGCTTGGAACAAATTTATTAATTGATGTACCAACAAAATACAAACAAAAAGTAATATAATTGAACACATTCAATAAATAAAATTGGTTAATATAATAAAAATTAATATATTTAAATAATTTTCAAATTAAATAAAAACACATCTGAATTCTGTAGAAAATATTTCGCTAAGATGAAGAAAATTCTAAAAAATAAAGCAATAAAGGAGAAAGGCAAAATACATTTGTGACACTCTTTCATAGTTTCAGAAAATATTGCACCTAAAATAAATTGCTTTGCACTTGAGTTTATAACAAAGTAATTTCAAATGAAATCGAACATATAATCGAACGTATAAGCAATACGTCATAAGTCATGCATATAAAAACAAGTATGCAATTATATAATAATTCAATTTTATCATACAGACATGAAATTGTAATTAGACGCATCTGTCGCTATAACAAACGTTTACAAACTTCAAAGGTTCACTAGAATTTCACACATAAATCAATTTCTATAACCAAACAACTTGCAAAGTTTTAATATGCAAAAAAACAAAAATAACAAATCGTCAACAATCTTTAGACAAGTGAAACTACTCATTAAAAATATTCACTTATTAATTACATTTCAAATCAAAAAATATAAATTAAATGCATTTTTTGTTTATTTTTAATGTTTTCTTTTTTCGATTCGTTTAACTTTTTTGAACTTTTCACCGCAACAAATTACTTTATGCAACTTTCATTTCCAATCTTAAAACTACAAATCTTTAATGTTAAACAACAACATATTTTTCATTTTTTTTTTTTTTTTTTTTTGGATTTATGAAATAATTTTAGAAAAGTTCACTTCTTTGGGTGTAAAGTCATTTATATTTTTTTTTTTTTTGTGGTTTTTCGTGTTTGAAAAGAAAACCGTTCTTTTGGGATTTTTAAAACGCGCAACACATTTAACCGTTTTCAACGACCACGAACTGCGTTCACTGGAGCATTCCAATACTGACTGATCATGACTGAATTGTTGACTGAACTTGAAACTGGTTTGAGAAGAAATAATCGTCAATGATATTTTTTGTATATTTAAAACTTTGATTTTATCTCAATTCTCTTTTGTGCTCTTTAATTAAGTTGTGTTTATTTCCTTTTCTTAATTTTTTGTTTATAATTTCCCAGCGAACAAATCAAATGGGAGAAAGAGAAATTAAATGCATAGTAAAAAAAACAAACAAGTAAGAAGGTATAATCGGTAAAGCGCGACCTTGCGATACCCTACACCACAGAATATAAAGAAAAATGTTCGATAGTGTGCCCTATTTGAGACCCAAGGGCAATCATAGAGTCGCCATAATCATATTATGTCATGTGGTTAGGATTTAGGAAAAAGTTCTTTGTGTGAATATTATTAAAATATCAACGTCTGAATGATATTTGTTCGTTTTAAAGCTATTTTGGAGATGGGGCATTGGCATCAATGACCAATTTTAGATCAACCAGTACAAAATTTTTGGCGATTAACTGTTCGAATAATTTAAAATTGCTTTTTTTTCGATTAACGAATAATTCGAAAATCTATGTCGATTAATCGAAAATTTGTATTTGTAACACAGTATTCATTTTTTCTTTAATGCAAAAAACAGGAACATTTTCTTCGAGTAACAATTTTTTAAAATATAGTACAACAACTGAAACCAAAGTGATTGGGAATTATTAACTTTTAAGAGCCACTTTTTGGGTTTGAGATTAAAGTTAATTTTATTATATAATTAGCTAATCTGAGAATTAAGTTAATCTAGTATAAATTGAATTTGATATTTTTGGGCGGTGGCTTAAACCATTTAGCGCTACCATACTGAGCACAAATAAATGGCAACATTTTTTGCAAATATCATCTTTTTATCAAGCAATGTGGATGTTTTCAAAGAAGAAGAAGAAAACGCGCGAATTTAATATTGTTTACAAGGTAGAAATTTTTTGCGTTTACAGAAAAAATATAGAATGGAAAATAAAAGTGCTAAGCAATGTTTTAAAATGTATTTTTTGTTTATATTTTTGCAAGTTCTTTATGCTAAACATGTGTATGTTGACAGATTAAGTCAAGTCCGCTTACACTAGCAAAAAAAAAGTTAAAAAAATACAACTCAAAAAGATTAAAGATTACGGAGATTAAAGTTAATTTAATCTCTAACCCAAAAAGTGGCTCTAAGAATGCTTAGTACAGACTTTTACCACAATGATTCAGATGAATAAGATGATTTTTTTTGAAACGAATGAAAACAACCTTCTACCAGACCTTTACAAGTCTGTTGAAAGTACTTAAATTGTTAATAAATTAAAAAGATATTAAAGTTGTATAACGGAAGACTACCAATTTTTAGAAAAGACAAGAAAAGGAACAGAGAAATTGGATATGCTTTATAACGCCATACTTTCAATCTCTCCATCGTCAACAATAAATCCCAATTCATACGTTGCAAGTCTTATTGAACTTAACTTAGCTCCGGCGTTCACACAATGCTTGTCTTATTGATGAAATATGTATTACTTTTTGATGTATGAAGTACACACATACATACATATGTGTTTTTAACATAACGAATGAGAAAACAAAACGTATATGATTAGTACATCAAGCTGAGTACTCGTTGATTAATAAGACTTGCATTGTATGAATTGGGACTAATAGGGCCCATACACAATACCATCATGATTGTACAATCAAGTGATTGTGCAATTAAGCTTGAAGCACACAACACACCAGCATGCTGGTACAAAATTCATTTCTTACCAAAAATTGTGTGGAAAATGTTGTAATGAATAACAATAAAATTTGTGCTGCTGTTATTATTGCTATTATCCTAAAACGAAAACGAATAAGAAGTAAAAAAAAAACATGTTTTAATTTAAATTTTGTTTTAAATTTTGTATTTTTTGATGTTTATGCCTTAACGATTTAACATTTATGAGCTAACACGATACAGTCATGCTGGTACAATCAAAAAAATATCAAACTATTTTTGATAAAGCACCATCAGCTGGTACAATCACACCACAAGCTCATACACGGTCCATCAGCTGGCACAATCACTTGATTGTACAATCATGATGGTGTTGTGTATGGGCCCTATAAGTGAAGAAATCGTTTATTAATCAAATCGTCGCATAATTGTCGTATGTGGATAAAATTACATACGACATACGACAATTAAAAAATTAACAGACGAAATGTCATCAAAACAAAAGTATACTCTTTTTGAAAGATAATAATTAGAAGATTAGCTTAAATTGTGATGCTTTTTTATTTAAAAAGTTTTCCTCTTTTATTACCTCAAGTACCTTCTGTTAAACGGTTCATTTAAAATAAATGAATTTTACATTAATTTTAAGATTTTTTAATTTTTTAACGGCATATTCCGTTAAATTTAATAGTTGTTACTTTTAAAAAATATATTTTAACCTTCAAAAAATCAAACTACATAATAATATAACTTATATTATACTAGCATATACCCGCTACTTGTTTAGCGTCTCCTTTTTCTTCGTGGACATATTTTTATGCGAAAGTTTATTTTTATAACCTTTAAACTTGTTTAAATTCTAGCATTTAACCCGCTACTTTAGTAGAACAAAAAGCTAAAGAAAAATATCAAGTTTCCCGTATTTCCTTTTTTGGGTACTATATTTTCCCCCCATTAAAGAATCAAAAATTTTAGTATTGTAGTGGCAGCTCATAATTTAGTACGAATATGTCAATGAATGGAAGAAAATGTTTTGTAAAAAAAGTACCAAAATTAGTTACGATTTTCACCCCTTAAATGTTCGAATTTCGAAAAAGTACCAAATTCGTATACGTTTTTTTTTTTTTTTTTTTAATAATTTTTGAATGTGGTATACACTTTATTTCTGTGTTTATTGGTTCAAAAGATAGATGGCGTGGCAAAAAAGTACTAAAATTCAGATTTCACCCGTTTACTCCCTAATAGGTCCGAATTTCAAAAAAGTACCAGACACCTGTCCGCTTGTTTTTCTAAAGAACAGCGATAAGCATTACGTTTATTTTGCATCTCTTTTAGTTTTAGAGATATAAGGTTACCGAATTTTCCGGTTTTACCTTTTTTTACCCTTTAAACATATGAATTTCGAAAAATCCCGTCTTAGTGGATCGATTTGGGGAGTGACCAATCGCTAGTCCAAATTTCAAGAGTCAGCGGTTTGGGCTGGGCGATGATGAATGAGTCAGTCACTCACGCAACTCTTGTATATATATATAGATATGTACGAAAAAACTTTATATTTTGGAAGTTTAATTTTTGAATAACAAACATAAATGTAAACAAGTAAGAAAGTATAGTCGGTCAAGCCCGACCATATGATACCCTACACCACAGTATTTAAAAACACATCATGCTTATGTGTCCATGTAAATATGGATTCATCTATGTTTATAAACTTCATGAAAATCGGCTTGAAAGTTTGTGAGAGACAAGAATTTCCCCCTGCCTCCCCTTGTGGTCCTATTTTTTTTAAACTGTATAGCTAATGTGTTCCTATAGATATGGATCTATCTATGTTTTGAATTTCATTAAAATCGGTTTGAGAGGCAGAAATTGCCCCTATCTCCCCTCGTGGTCCGATTTTTTTAAAAATGTATACATTTTGTGTCCATATAGATATGGGACTATCTATGTTTTAAATTTTATTAAAATCGGTTTGATAGTTTCTGAGAGGAAGAAATTTCCCCCTATCTTCCCTCGTGGTCGTACGATTCGGCCCATTTTCAATAGGCTTGGTCCTTGTGCCAATAAGAACCTATGACCCAAATTTCATCAAATTATCTCCATAATTGCGACCTGTACTTTGCGCACAAGGTTACATGGACAGCCAGCCAGCCTGCCAGCCTGCCAGCCAGTCGGACGTACATCGGTAGTTCGACTCAGAAAGTGATTCTGAGTAGATCGGTATACTTTAAGGTGGGTCTAGGACCACTATTTTAAGGCGTTACACATATCAGCACAAATGCATAATACCCTCTCCACTATTGTGGTGTGGGTATAATAATAAAGTCATTTGTAAAATAATAATTTTTATTAAATTTTAACAATACGAAAAACGAATTAAATTACCATCGATCAGTTACTACAATAATTTTATGAGTGTACTTTTAGGACTAGGATTATGCCATAATGGCACATACCCATTAAATTTTAAGTACACATTAGTGAATACACATTATGTAAACTTCATGATTCTCTATAAGTCCATAAAGAAATTGTGTGCTGGGACACTTGTTAAAATGTTTTTTTTTTTTTTCTTTAACATGTGCCCGAGTTAATTGTATCTGTGTATATGAAACTTGTGGATACATTTGTTTGTCCGCATTTATTTTTACAGTTTACATTTTTTAGCTCTTCGTCTTATTCTCTTAATTTTCAGTTCGTTATTTACGGTTTTCTGTTTCAAGTAGAGTTTCTACGCGGGAAAGAATTCCCGGGAATATCGGGACATTTTTTTAAATTAATCCCTGGAAATTTTTTCGGGAATTTCAAATAAAATTTTTTGAAATTTTAATTTCTTAGCATCGTTAAAACCAAACACTAGCAATAAAAATATATTCTTTACTAAAATTACTAAAAACTACCTACAAATCGAACTATTTTTCCTACGCTAATAAATCAACGGTCTTTTTAATTGCTAAAGAAATGTCTAAAAAGTTTTTGAAGTAAAAAATTAAAATGTAGACGGTACACCATCACCTACACCAGATAATGAACCATCTACAAATTCCAAAAAAAATAAATGTAAAGTAAATACAAAAGCCTGAAAATATCTTAAAAAAAGAATTTGACGTCTATAAAGTCACGGGTAACAGGTCAACAAATGTATAATCTTTGTATGATGCGCCTCCTACTATAAATCCAACGTCTGTACAAAGAAATAGAATCTCTGATGAGCTTTTAAATGCTTAAATAATACTAAGAATTTTTTGCTTTAAAGAAAATTAATTTTACCAAGTTGCTATTAATAATAACAACTAAATATTAGCTGCGTTCGTTTACCCCAAAATTTGTACTGGATTTTACTGAAATGCGTTCGCGTACACAAATTTTCATATTACTCACCTACTGGGATTTTACTGGAAAAGTAAACGAACGCACTTATTGATAAGTTTTACTAATTCGTGATCTCCCACAAAATAAATATACATACATGTACATTTATAATATGCATGTACATATGAATGTAACAATTAATTTGGTTTGGTTTTCTGTGGAATTAATAAAGCTCATTTTTTTAGACTGTTGTATACGTGTGTATTCTTTTAAAAAAGTAAAAACTTTTGTCTTGAACTCAAATTCAAATAATCCCGGGAATAAGATTTTTTTTGTTTTGTTTCCCGGGATTAGAAAAAGTCCGCAAAATTAGAACCCTAGTTTCAAGTTAACAATAAAAATATTTTATTTTCAATAAAAAAAAAGTCACAATTATTATAAAAATATTTTGTTAGCGTCTGAGATTATTTTTCTTCAGTATTTGGGACGTAATTGCCGTTGGTTTTAGATTGCAATTTTGGCAAAAACTCTCATTTGTAGCACGCGATCATCAATCATTTGTTAGCTGGAGTAAAACCGATTGTGTGTTTAAGTTTTCGTTGTTTTTGTTTATGCATAGTGAATTTGACTTAGTGTGTATGTTGTTTGTGTCTTTGTAACGTTTAAAATTGTTTGATATGGTTGGACGCTATTGACAGGCAAAGAAAAAATATTAGTTTAATAGTTACAAGTAAGTGATTTTGAAGCAAGCGGTATACTACTATACCGTAAGCGACATTGATAATCAATTAATGATAGACGAAGTCTGAAAAGTTTTAAAATTTCCACCTACATACATATGTATGTAAAAACTTGTGCAAGTCAGAGCGTAATATTAAACCACTGTTATCGTATTGATTTATTCTATCTTGTCAAAAAAAAAGACAGAAACTGCACGCAGAAAAATATATGGTTCGACATTGTAATGGGGGATTTTTTAAAAGTAATTTTTTTAAAAATCTAATAAAACACTCAACTTTGCATCATATATTCAAAATTTTTATTGGAATCGATAAATTGGTATTTGCCATTTACTTTTTAAAAATGTAAATGGTCCATTCGTAACGTCCAATTTTGCACCACTTTTTCGGTCATTTCGGCCTGTATTCCAAGAATAACACACTACTCTAAGGCTGTTATACTGTTTGGCTTGTCCACATAGACCAACGACTTCACATAACCCCACAAGAAATAGTCAAGAGGCGCCAATCACATGATCTCTGCGGCCAACTCACAGGGCCATTTCGAGAGATAAACTGCTCACCAAATTCATCCTTCAATATGTCCATTGTTTCACGAGCTGTTTGGCATGTGGCACCGTCTTGTTGAAACCACATATCAACCAAGTCCAACTCAGCCAATTGGGGCAAAAAAATGCCGCGTATCATGGCTCGATATCGTTCGCCGTTGACGTTTCTTCCACGGTTCTTCTTCTTTGAAGAAAAATGGACCGACGATGCCACGAGCCCATAAACCACACAAAAAACTGTTGTTTTTTTCGGAATGCAACGGTAACTCTTGTACGGCATGTGGCTGTTCTTCACCCCAGATACGGCAGTTTTGCTTGTTTACGTATCCATTTAGCCAGAAATGAGCCTCATCGCTGAACACAATTTTTTGATGAAACAGTGGATTTCCATTGAGCTGTTGTAAGGCCCATTCAATAAAAATTCGACGTTTTGGTAGGATATTCGGCTTTAATTAATCTAACAAACCGAAAACAAAATGTTGTTTTTAATAATACTACATCAAAAAACATTATCGTAAGTTCTGGAGTGCCCCAAGGAAGCCATATTGGTCCAATTTTATTTTCCTTATTCATCAATGACTTGCCGTGCGTAATTAAATATTGAAACGTCTAAATGTATGCTGATGATGTGAAGATATTTCATAGTTATGACAATAACATTGACAAAAATTTGCTGCAACATGATTTGGATGAACTATTTCAATGGTGCGTGCTTAATTTAATGGAACTCAATTTAAACAAATGTAAACATATGCGTTTACATTGTGGACATCAACTTGAACTGGTTAAGGAATTCTCAGATCTTGGAATACTTTTAGATCCTAAATTAAATCTCAAGAAACACATATATATGATGGTTAACAAAGCTCGAGGTATGTTAGCTTTTATAAAACGATGGGCTAAGGAGTTTACTGAACCAATCATTACTAAGCGGTTATATACATATTTAGTCAGACCAATCTTGGAATATGGATCTGTTATTTGGGATCCGAGTGCGGATTATCTGAAAAACATTATTGAATCAGTCCAAAAACAATTCCTTCTTTTTTGCTTGGGTAATTCAACATGGAATCCTAACGTCATTATTCCTCCTTATACTACAAGGCTTGCATTTTTGAAATTACCAACGTTGGAGAGCAGAAGTACTATGCTTAGCGTTTCATTTCTATTCAACCTAATAAATGGTGCAGTCTTTTCTGACTTCCTACTCAGCAACATAAATTTTAATGTACCTCATCGATCAACTCGTTTCTACATTCCAATATATTTACAAGTTTTACAAACTAATTATGCTCGAAGAAAATTGTGTAAACATTATAATGATTTTTATTTTCTTATTGATTTTTCTGTTAATGTTAATGTCATTAAACGTTATATTATTATGCACCTAAATCAGTGTAATTAAATGGATGTCTAAATCCTTTTTTTTTATTATTATTTTGTATATTATGTAAAAATTTTTTATAATTGGTCTGTAAGGATTTATTCCGTAGACCTTAAATAAAAAATAAAAAAAGAAAAAAAAAACTTGTACGAGTTGGATTTTATAGTCTTTCAAATGCAAATCGTCACGTAAAATTTTCCACGTGGTTGAATTTATATTTATTGTAACAAAATCAAGGACCCTAAATAATAATTATGCTCATTTTTCAAGTACCAAAAAATTGACCACTTTTAAGAAATATTCTAACAAGTTGCTCATAATTATTATGTATGATGAAAATAAATATCTGTTAAATATAACTATTACATCCAATTAATATCTTTTTACATTGGCTCATAACTATTATGATCGATAAATATTTATTTCTCTTACAGATAACTATTACTAAAGATTTTTATTGTTATTTACGATAATAATTATTTTGAATATTTTCTTGATATTAATTGTTTTATTTTTGCAGATTATACATGTGCATATAAACATACACATTTAAATTAGTTATAACTGTTATTTTATTTCTTACTGATAACTGTTAAAAATAATTAATAATATATCTATCGAATAGTAATAGTTATGTTTGAGAAATGCTTTTATTTGAAACCCATAATAGTTATCATGAATTTTAAAAAATTAAAATTGGAAATAATAATTATTCTTAATAAATAATATATAAATTTATTCATTATTATTATTCGCAATTTTTATCAAATAAAAGTTATAACTATTAAGTCCTTAAACATAATATTGTTGTCCTATACAAAAAATTGTTATTTGTATTTAATATCAGCAATATTAAATAAACATATCAATTTTTATCGCAATAATAAATTTGAGTATGGTTCTCTGAAAAATAATTATTTTTCTAACAACTAAATAATTATAACTTCCAAGACATATTATATCACTTACAACCATTTAATGATAAATAATAGCCACAATATGATAACTTTCTATACGTGTAGTCATAGTAGGCTTAAGATGCAACCAAAATATCTTTACTTTTAAATATTTTGATAGCGCCATTTGTAAAATAATTTTTCATCAGTTATTCAATAATAATTGTAATATGGTGACAACAATCATAATATATTGCTCTTAAAATGTGTTTACCACAACCATGTTTTTTCTCTGCGTGCGGGGATATGTGAAATAATGCACCGAATTTAACAGATTTCAGTTGACTTGGTCCTTGTGACAATTAAAACCACCGTACCAAATTTCTTCAAATTATCTCTAAAATCGACATGTATTTTGTGCACAGAGTATACATGGACAGCCAGCCATCCGGACAGCTGGATGGACATCGTCAGATCGATTCAAAAAGTGATTCTTAGTCTAGTGGTGGGTCTAGGACCAATTTTTTAAGGTGTTACAAATATCAGCAGTGAAGTAAGAATTTTAGACCTTAATAGATGCGAATGGTAGTTATGTGTAATGGAACTATGCTCCACATCGGAACAACGGCATTTAATAAATATAAAAATAACAGCATAAACGCAAAATGCCCTCTCCACTATTGTGATGTAGGTATAGAAACATTTCAAGTATTTCAAAAAAATTATTTCAGACAGATAATTATTTTAACTAGGATCGCCCGGTGGCCGAAATTCGACCACTTGACACTTACTTTCGAGAAAACCTGTGCGTTATACAACAAAAACGTACAGGTATGTCTGCAAGATAAATTAAAACGCTTTTCAAACACTTTAATTGCAAAAAATTTCGAAAAAAAATATATTGTGCATATCTACACACAAACACCTTTAAAATGATATATGTTTCATTAAAATCGGTGGACGATAAGATACTTAAAAAAAATTGTTCCCGTATTTATATATAAGATTAGAATTGAAAAAAAAACAAAAATATCGGTGAAGTTTAAGATTTAAAAAAAAAAACGAAATAAATAAATCGCTAAAATAACAAAACAAACTAAAAGCAGTTAAAAAAAGTAAGAGTGCCATATTCGGATGTGCCGAATCTTTGATACCTTTGATATGGGATCTACAAATTGTTAAAAAATCTTAATAAAAACGAACGTCAATATTAAAATTCGTCGTGGCTTAGACCTATATTAAATTATTGACTGACAATCAAAGCGCTTTGTGCTTTTATTTCTAGTCATAATTCGTAACAGTTTTAGCCAAACTAAATTATTTTCGAGAGGGAAATTTATATTGGACCCATACTTAATTGTGGTCCATTCATCACAAAATTCTGAAGAGTGAATTCTGGTATTAAAACCCCTTAAGTTTTAAAGTGGTTTTCATAAGGCTGCATAGTATGCGACATAAGGGTAACTTATGTACCGATTATTTCAAAATGGCATGGTATTACTTCTGGCCATTTGAAGCTTAACAGCCTGTTCATGGATTTCGAACGTCATCGATCGCATAGAAAATTACATTTAAAACAAAAACAAAATTCGAACATTCTTCGAAGTTTGTTTAAGTTTTTAATATAATTTTCTATGCGAACGATGACGTTCGATATCGTTAAACAAGCAGTAAGTAAACCAAATTTTACTTGATACGGTTTTATGAGTATTTTAACAATTCCCAGAGTGGAGTGGAGTGGAGTGGAGTGGAGAGTGGAGTGGAGTTAAGGTAATCATAGTTAAGCAAAAAAAAGCTAACAGTTTAAAAAACTCCTAAAAATGCTTAAACTAATTATTAAAAAAAATCAAAGTAGAAAATATAAAAAAAATATATTTGTTAATATTTTTGTTATTAAAACCCAAATTTTTAAAAAATGTTTTAAGGCCAAAAAGTCGCTTTAATTAGTAATCTATCTATCTATATATATAAAATAGGATTCCAAAACGGCTGGGCCGATTTTGATGAAATGTTCAGGGGATTTTCAGAATATTCCGGCGGGTGACACTGTGAAGTCTGATTTTTGATTTTCGGTCTGCGGGCGGAGGGGCGTACAGTGCTTTGGACCTTAGACAAAAAAAAACAAGTCATATATTGTACTTAAAAATGTACAGATCGATAAATAACAAAATAATTCAAATGAATTTTTAAGATTTAATTCTTTTTGGCGGCGCTAGAGGGCGCCAAAGTTTGAGAATTTATAGTAAAAATGGCTAAACAACTACTTGAGTTTTACATAGCGTTTACATTTGCCAGTACTGGCAAGACAGTAGCAAGTCATTCAAACTTTTTCACTAATACATAAACACTTTTACAGCTATTTTGTTTTGCATTGTTTTGCCAACTAATATGTATATGCTTACTGTCTTGCCAGTACTGGCCAATGTAAACGCTGTGTAACATGCTTCAGGAAAACTGTTGTAAAACTGTTGTTTTTTAAAGCACGAGATTGAATTTTTTTCTGTAGTAGTTTACTATCATTAGAACTAACTGTAAAAAAAATTTATTGAATTATTTTCTCATGAGTGTTTTTTTATTGGTTTGAAAAACGCTTATTACTTACTTAAGCTCTAAAAATTTCTTAACTTTGATGGAATATTAAAATAAAAGAAAAATACCGTCTATGGGTTTTTTTCTGATTTCGAATATTTAGACTGTTTTCTAATAACTGCAAGAAAAACAATTGAACAAATTTTACCACAACTTGAAAAAAAAATTTCCAAATGGCTATTTTCATGATTTTTGCTCAAATTTTCATAGTTTTCAGGAGTTTAAAAGACAATATACTACAAATACTGTGAAATAAATTCAAACTAATACCGTTTAATAAAAAACAACAAAATTCAAAATATGTATAATGCCCTTGGTTTTTTATTGTTTCAAGAAAATAATTGTAAAAAATTTATTTTCTGAATTACGTGATTGAAATTTTTTTCTGTAACAGCTCACTGTATTCTTAACCAACTATAAAAAATTTTTTGGTGAATTATTCTCCTATACATATTTTTTAATGGTTTGAGGAATGCTTATTATTTACTTAAGCTCTAAAAATTTCTTTACTTTGATGGAATATTAAAAAAAAAGAAAAATATCGTCTATGGGTTTTTTTCTGATTTCGAATATTTAGACTGTTTTCTAATAACTACAAGAAAAACAATTGAAAAAATTTTACCACAATTGAAAAAAAAATTATTTAAAAAAAATGCTATTTTCGTGATTTTTGCTCAAATTTTCATAGATTGAATTATTTAAAAAAAAATAAACTGGGAACATAATAAGAAATATTAGGTATTAAAGTGGCTTTATGTTATTATAATGAAACGTAACTAATAAATAAAATAAATTTCAGGGTGCTTGTCCAAGCATTGGAAGCCAACTACAAAATCGTGAGAAAAACAAGACTGTCCCATACGAGAAAAACGTCACGAAAAGACACTCATAAAGATTTAATGACTCATTTAATACTTTCCTTAGATCCGTTGTTGTCTTCAAAAAGGAATCCACAGACTAAAAAAAAATATATTTTTTGAAGAAATTAAGAAATATATACTGAGAGAAAATTTTGATGAACACCAGTTAAAGATGACGAAACAAATGTTTCGTTGAGCGGCAATATTTTTTTGGAAGAAGATAATTTATTGTAATAAAAAAATATGAACATATGTAAATAATAAATAAATTAGTTTGAAGAAAATAAATTAGGAATATAATAATAAGTAATTCCAAATAATTCGTTAGATCGGCTCAGAATCACTTTCTGAGTCGATCTAACAATGTCCATCCGGCCGGCTGGCTGTCCATGCTACCTTGTGCATACAGATCGCAAATTCGGAGACAATTTGATGAGGCTCTGACTGGTGCAAACACCAGGCCTATTGAAAATGGAACGAATCGGTCCATAATTTTACAAAAACCATTTTATTTCATCGGCAAGATTAAATTTGGTCCAAGCCAACCTAATTTTATTGCAATCAAAATCAGCTTATCAAATTTTATTGAAATCTTTCTATTTTTGAACATAGCTCCCATACAAATCATTCTCCCGAAAATAGCTTTTAATGCCAGCTTCCTTAAAAATATTAGTATTTACATACAAATTGGCGACAATGACTTTTACGATAGCTACTATGTCATGACAAGATGTTGTCCACGTAGGTCCAAAACAAACCATAGGTTCCATATAAACCCTCATCCAAAAAACTCATATATGTAGATGAAGATATCTAAATAATATTCGGCAGAAAGAACTTTTAAACGAATCTTAACCTCATAACATAATTTTGTTCTGGCGGGTCCATGATTGCCCAAATAGATTACACTCTAGGAAATCTGATTACACTCTAGGAAATTTGTTTTTAAATACTAGCTATAGGATATCACATGGTCGGGCTTGACCGATTATACTTTCCTACTTGTTATTTTTGCAACAGCATTCTAAGCGTTTTTAACTCATTTTTCATTAAATGATGTTCTTGTATTTTTCACATTAATAATCGGATTCTACCAAAATTTGGCATACATATATATCTAACAAATTTTAATACGATTGGACAGTTCTTGTAAATGTTATAGCATTTTTAAGAAAAAGGATATATGGCAGGACCTTGAGTCCTTGTTCAGATTTAAATGAAAATTTGCACACACGTTGCTAATTGTGTGTGTATTAGCATCACCATTTTTTGTAGTTTTGTGGGCATTATTGAAGCTAAAATTACATTTTTCCATTTCAGGTCACATGGGACGTAGGCGTGTCCTTGGACCGATTTGTCCAAAAATTCATATTTTTCTTAACTAAGCTATTTTATGCTAGTGTACCAAATTTCAAAAATTTCTGACAACTCCTTCTATTTATGTCCCTTCGTTATATGGGGACAAAGCACTGTGGGGCGTGGCAAAATCCAATTTTCATTTTGCACCACCAATGACTTCTAAATAATTTGGACGATTTTTTCTTTAAAATGATCGCCATGGTCCAACTTAGATTTATACGAAAAGAAAATTTTGCCCCGCCCACTTTTACACCCACTTTTTTCAAATTATCTAAAATCAGAAAACCGCTCCATCGATTTGACAAATTTTTCTTTCAAATATTCGTATTAATCCATTTTAAGTTTTCATCGAAAGAAAAATTTACCACCCCTACTTCTACGCCCATTAAGCGCATAACTTTCGAACGGCTTGACCGATTTGGACGATTTTTTCTTAAAAATTATTGCCATGGTCCAACTTAGGATTTTACGGAAAGAAAATTTTGCACCGCCCACTTTTTTCGATTTACCTAAAAATCAAAAAACGGATCAATCGATTTGACTTATTTTTCTTTTAAATGTTCGTATTAATCCATTTTACGTTTTCATCGAAAGAAAATGTACCACGCCCACTTTTACGCCCACTTTTCTATTAAGAGCATAACTTGAGAACGGCTTGACCGATTTGGACGATTTCTTTCTTTAAAATTATCGCCATGGTCCAACTTAGTTTTTTAAGGAAAGGAAACATTTAGCCCCGCCCACTTTAACGCCCACTACATCGATTTGACTAATTTTTCTTAAAAATTTTAGTATCTTTTTAACGGATTTTAAAAATCGAATGCAAACATTTTTCATAATTTAGACAGGACAACGTCTGTCTGGTCAGCTAGTCCGCTTTAAAATTGGAAAAAGTATAAAAGATAAAAAAATGATTTCTATACAAAAAGCTTATCAATTATTAAATGATAAATATTAATATAATATTAGTTTATACATTCCTCATTTGCTGCAACATCGTCATAACTCAAAAAAATTATTTTACTGAAAACGACTTAAAAGTTTTAAAAAAGGTTGGCAACCGGTACCGATAACAATACCGCTAGCATACCGTTTTAATTGAATACCGGTATTGATACCGATACCAGTACCAGTAAACGTCTAACATTTTCCTTAATACCAGTGGCATACCAGTACACCCGTTACGTTATTGAAAAATAATGAAAATTTTTCAAAGCTTTTAAAAAAGATTCAAAGTTTAAATACTCGTGCTAATAGAAAAAATATTTGTTAACTTAAAGGATAGACAAAAAAAAAATTTCTGAAAATAAAGATTTCCTAGGTGCATTGCTTTTAAATCCACTTCATATATTGTTATTATTATTATTATTATTATTATAGAACAACAATATATGAAATTATATTAAAATTTAAGAAATGTATAGTGATCTTTGAACCCGTAGACCGATTTTGCTTATCTGAGAACAGTAAGAAGTATTTAAGCAAAAAATCTGGCATCTCGATCAACGGGTGTGGGTGTAATCGAAACTTCTGCAAGTGAAAGGCAGGTGGATTCACATTAAAAATTGAATTGCGCGTTAAAACGCGCTATTTCTATGCGGATTTGACTGGTTGCTTAGGCCAGATCGTCAGGAAACTTAATCCATAAAGGTTTTTGGAAAAACTTAAGATACTAAGCCAAATAAAACTGTTAAGCGCATAAGAATTATAAGCAACAGTTCTACTTGTAACAATATCAAAGTTTAAACAAAAATATCAACAATAAACAGTGAGTTTATCTCTTCTTACATTCCCCACTACAATTGATTTCAATTCTTCCAACATTAATTGTAGTTGTAAGTAGGTTAAGAGAAAACAAATTGAAAACAAAAACAACTTGCAGTAGCATGTTGCCAGTTTAAGTTTTTTAGGCCGTGCACTTGCCAGTTTATTATCAAAGTAATTTTTGGGAATACAAAATTTTTATTTAAAAGATTTTGTTATTCGTGCTTAATTCACAATGTTTATTCTTGCTAAAGACACTGAAAGCTATTGCTAATGGGATAAGCTATTCCTAGGCGCATTTCACTGATTGCTTAGGCCATTTCAGATTCAGAATCTGATCAGTTTGATCAAGGGTGAGGGAAAAAGTTGAAATTTGCCGTACAGTTCTATAAATACATGTTTTATTTGGTTTAATATCTTTAGTTTTTCTAAAATCTTTTTGGATGAAGTTTCCTGACAATCTGGCCTAAGCAACCAGTGAAATGCGCATAGGAATAGATTATCCCATTAACAATAAATTTCAGTGTTTTTATCAAGAATAAAAATTGGGAATTAAGCACGAATAACAATATTTTTAAACGTGTATTTTTTTAAGCTTTGTTTTTTGTTTGGATACCGATATAATTTAAATACCGATAACAATACCGAAATACAAAATAGGTTAATACTAGGGAGATCGAACGGATAGTATTCGACCGGTTTTAACCGATTATTTTATTTTTGTCCAATTCGAATATTTTCAAAATTTCCATTTTTCGAATACCAAATAAACCGGTTATTTTGGTAAAATGTAACAAAAGTCAAAAAACATTATGAGCAATGTAAATACAAATCGCTTATATACATATGCATGTGTTCTCAAAATTCTCCAAAAAAAATTTCAGATTAAAAAGTAATTAACAATTGGACAGTGTTCTAAATATTATATTTGATATTGTGGTGCTGAAAAGGCCCTAAAACTATAAGTTGCAAAGGTTCTTCAAAATCACGACTTATCACCTTTAATTTATCACCTTTAAATAGTCCACAAGCTTGACATAAATATACGCCAAGCAAAACTTGACTCTGTTCCAAGCAGTTCTTAAGAGACTGCAAATAATACTTTGCTAAAATATGCAGCCAAAAATTAATGAAAAACTCTTTAGTAGTTCAAGCATATCTTAATGCTTAAAACTACAACATACCGGCGGAATCAGCGATATGTGAAAATTCATCAGTTTTATTTATTAAACAAAAATTAAGGAATCAAACAATTTCATGGAAGGTTTTTAATTGTGATCGACGAATTGACAGATATTTAATACAAAAAGCATGTTCATATTACTATTCGTATATAATGCAGCAACAAAATAATTTGAAATATATAATCCTGGCTAAGAGGTTTTGTTTGCAACTTTTAAAAAATATGCTTGAAGTCTACTGATTCATAAAGACATGCCTAAACACCAACAAATTAATGTGTAGTTTATAGAACACGAATGCCTTACTCGTCCGTTCAACTTACATTTAAAATAAAAACAAATTTCGAAATTTTGTTTTTGTTTTAAATGTAAGTTGAACGGACGAGTAAGGCGCTTGTGTTCTATAAACACCACACAAAACATATTTAAAATAAATTTTTGAGAATATCTCAAATAATAAATTTATTAAATTCCCATAATTTTTTAAAACCAAAGTTTTTCAAAAATTATAAAACTATGTTCACACCTATTAAAAATTTGACGTCCTACACGTAACCACTGGTTTCCTTAAAAAATTGTTTGCTTTTGCAAAACATTTGGCTAGAGCAAACAGAATTTAACAGTTTCTCAATTACATTATACTATTATCATCTTAGCAATTAAGCTTAGTTAATATATATAAATTGTTAAAAATAAAGGTTAAGTTTGATAAATTTAGTGGTCACGCTTTTTTAGATTTTATCGTCAAATATTTTTAAGGCCTGAACATACCTTAAGTCATATCTATGTAATTATTTTTTTGGTTCCTTTATTTCGTAAATTGTTTTGTTTTTATTCAAACTAACTTTTTATTACAAAACCTAATTTGATTTTTGTATTTTTATGTATTCGAATAAAAACCGGTGAACCGGTTATTCTTAATATACTTAACCGGTTTTTGTGAAATAGCAACTATTTGGAATATTCGAAAAACGGTTTTGAAAAAAGTCGAATAATCGATCTTCCTACTTAATACCGATACCAATACCGAAATAATAGGATACGGAAATTCGTTTCGGTTGCCATCCTTGGTTTTAAATTTACACACAACATAAGGGGAAAGAAAATTTAATTCTTCTCTTAATATGAAGTTACGTTTACAATATCTTCATATGAAATATTTACCACTTTATAAGACACCTTATTTACTATGTGTTGTTAATTGAGTTAAAATGTTAGATTTCTGACTTATGACGTTATTGCAGCTACACGACATGTTTTTGTCATCTGACATGTCAAATTTCCCACTGCAAAATACATACATGTCGTGTGTTACCTTTTAAACTTTGCTTCTGTAGAAGTCAGATGCAAAGTCATCTGACAAAATTTCAATTAGAGCGTGCTCTATTTTCTTCTGACAAACCATCTGACATCAGAACTCTATGCCGTGAAGAAACCGGCAGCGGCGTGCACTATTGACGGAATCATTAGCCGGCTGAAGTTAATATTTTACAATACTGAAATATATATAATCATCGCACCATTGAATAGAATTTATGTAATTATATATATAAAAACCGTTTCATTATAAAATCCTAAATTGGTATCTTTGAATTAAAAGAAAAATATGTTAAGATGGCTAAATTATTTAACGGCGTAAATACAAACTTTCGTGGCGGCATTTTTATTTTGGTTTTTGTAACAACTATGGAAAAAAACAGAGACAATGTCAGAAGCAAATAACATGTTCGTTTGTGACCGAATATTATAAACCTTCTGTAAAACAGCCATTTTGACAACCATGCACAATTACATGTGACTTGAAAAGTTGACAAGTCAGATGTAAAAAACATGTCGTCTACATGCACCTTAAGCGATATGACATTGTACATATAAATTATTGTTTTCCGTAAAGTTTTTAGTTAAAATAATAATAACGACAAAACATTGAAAATAAAGAGCTTTTCATAGTAAATTTAAAGCTTTCGTGTGTAAAAATGGCACAAAAGTTTAACACATCGTAAAGTGTAAAAAAGATAAGATTTCCGTTATCTTTGCCAATACAAATATTAAAAAATACTCATTGTAGTGGAATTTATTTATAAATTAATAATAACGGATATCGACAATAGAATTGATTAAGAACAAAATTAGTCATTTTTTCTTTTAAAATAAATTTTAACTAATTTATTAAAAAACGACAAAAACTTACCCTTTTTCTTAAAAACTTTTCAAAGAATAAATCCATTTTATCCATAATTGTATGCTTTTTTAATTTTTTTTAATTAAAATGTTTGTTAATATTATTAAAATTATATTACTTCTTTACATCTCTTACAAGAATTTTTTTATGACAATATTTAATTTTTATTTTCTTAATATTTCTTGATGTTTTTTTTTAATTTTTCTTAAAAATAAAATTTCGTTTACTTTTTCCACTCACTCACTTGCCAACACGGATATGAACTAAAATATTTACTAAATTTGGTATTTAATATTTGATTAGTGTTGTTACTTAAAATAAATTTCGTTAAAAAGTCACCAAAATATTTACCATCGTAAAAAAAATTGATGGCCCAAAAACACACAACCTTTCGTACGCTTCATATTTATTTCCTATCGAATTATTATCGTTAGACCTTAAAAACAATATCGTACGTTATCATTTTAAAAATGTTTTTTTCTTTGAAATTTAAAGCTTGTCTTTTTTTAAGCAGCCGCAATCAAAACCTTAGAGACAATTATTTACTTCGATTTGTTCATAGTAAATATAAAAATATTAATTGTTTTTTTTTAATCCGTTTTTAATTGAGAATAAAATTTAACTAAAATAAGTTCTTTATCGCAGTAGGCAGACGAAACGAACGTACTAATACATACCCACACTTTTGGGTTTTGAGCGCAGTGTTACCATATACTATTTGAACATCAAATATTAAATATCTATATTTTCGTTAATTGTGATTCACACGTTAACTGGTGTTATTTTTCTCAACATGCGTTAATGTTAATATGCTTTATTTTTCCTTAAACTTATGTAGAGTTCTACGAATACGACAACAAAAGAAAAAACTAAGATTTTAAAGTACGGTCAAGTCCGTATAGCTTTCCATTTTCTTTCTAAAAACTCAGGTCACAAACCTTATGTGTGTGAATCAACATTTGCTTCTTAATTTACAATTCAATCGATTTTAAATTTAACATGTCTCAAAATATAGACGATTAATACTGAATTCGCATTGTCGTTATTGTCAATTATGGACCTAACAAAGCGACATTTGGAAAAGTCATTTTAGCCTACACAACCTCAGGTAAGAACAGTATTAAACGTTTATGCTGAAATTACTAACGAAAAAATTGATAGAAATATATCTTTTACTACACCGATCGCCTGTTTATCATTTCGAGCCATAACCGCAGAAAAAGCTTAAGCGGCAAAAACAAAATTTTACAAAAGAAGGTTCTTTTTATTATAAAAAAAAGAAAACATAGTAGAAATGGCGCTTAAGCTAAAATTGTGTTTGCTATAAAATCGTAACGGTAGCTTGTATGACCATACAATTTTAGGAAATGATGCAAGTTTCGCCAATTAATTAATTTATTAAAAAAGCGAAAATTTAAAATGATGTCACTTGAGCTATTTCTGCGGTTATGGCTCGACTTGTTGGCTGTCTAGCCGAGTGTCCGTGTTTGGGATTGAACTAGTACCAAACTAGTACAAAAATATCCAGTACTAGTTATCAACTGTAAACTTTTCTATACCATCTGATTGGTTAATTTTGCATTAAGTGTGCTTGGAAAATCACTAGTACTATTGGATTTAGCCTTGTACTAGTACATGTGGACCAATTTTGGTGTTTAGGAACCGGTTTGTTACTAGTTTTTGTGTATAAAAAAAATTTGCTCTTTGCATTTTAACATTTTGTTATAATAACAAGTAAGAGTTCTATTTTCTATGCTATGCCGAATCTTATATACCCTTCACCATGGTTGGGAAAGTGCAGAAGTTTATATATAAGTATATCTAAATATATGTTTATTTATACATGTAGTATTAATCGCTTTATTGCATTTAATTATTTGTACATGCTTGCGTACTATTAAATATGTTTAGAAACAAACTGAATTAAAAAAGAGTAATTTTTGGGATTTCAGTATTTTGGTTATAACTTAGCCATTTTTTAACCGATTTGACAGATTTATATACCGACGTGTTGAAGAACAAATTTTCTATTTACTTGAGCTGTTAAACTTGGACTCAGGAAGATAAAAGATAAAAAAATATGAAAATAAAAAAAATTTTATTTTAGTCATACTAAAGATTTTCGATCTTTTGATATACAAGGCGTAACCATAGGTCATACGACAGCCGAAGAAGTCAGGTTTTTATAAAATTTTTGATATTTTCCGTAAGGGAGGTACCACGCCCACTTCTCCAATCCCACCCACATTTTGTGGAATGCTGTGTATTGATATCCTAAATGTTTGTACCTAATTTGGAACCTTTGGCTCTTGCCATTTCCAGATATACAGAAAAAAGTAATAAAAGTACAACAACAAGGGATTTTTGATAAATTAGAGGTAGTCGTGGTTCTTTGCTCATATCTCAGCTATTTTTGGACCGATCTGGCTGAATTTCAATAGCAAAATAATAATAAGCATACCTGATACAAATATATACAAACCAAGTCCCCATCATATCTGGGGACTTTGGAAAACCCATTTCAAAAGGCAGAAGAACAGATGGAAAGACGGACAGACGGACAACCAAATTTAAACTTTCCTTCTCATAAGGATCCAGAATATATGTTTGTACTTTATACGGTCTAAAATCAATATTGTAGAAATTACAAACGGAATGACAAAGTTATATATACCCTTTTACCTTTGGTGAAGGGTATAAAAATGGCATAAATAAATGATTTGAAATCAAATTCTTAAATTTATCAAAATACAAATATGTACTCGGATTTTAGTTTTTTACAAAAAATTGTATCAGCCTTCAAGTGGTGACCTTGTACAACATCGAGTTCTGGTAGTCATAAGCACTAGTACTTTGATATAAAAACTGTAGCCCCGCTAGTACCTCTTGTTCTAGTTATTGTACTAGTGGCATTTTGACAATTAATGCCCAGCCGGATATTGACACATCAATCAATCCATGATTTTACTAAGATCCTGTACAAATGTAATCGAGGAATAGAGGCTTAAACCATCTAAAATGTTGGTGATAAAATTATTTATTGCAATTTAAATCATGTGACCAAATTGGGTTGGAATCGGTCTATATATGTTATATTTATGTCATATACATGTATAATATACATATTATGTATAACACTCCCGGCTAAGTTTCTCCAAGTATCCACATTTAACAGGGATTTACGTTGTATAAAGCGATATCGCTTAAGGACACTTAAAACTCCAAAATATGCCTTAAAAAAATAAAAAAATATGCACTGAAATCTGGAACATTTTCATTAAAAAGGCGTTTTTTTTATTTTTTTAAAACAAACAAAATAAAAATAAAAAGTTCAGTCTTATATTTTTTAAAACTTAGTTTAAATAACTAATTAAAATTTTTGTTTACGTAAACAAATAAATACTTTTTTATATTATCAAAAGGTAAGCCTTTGTCTGTTCGGCAGCAAAAACATTTAGGACATGAAAAATGAGCTTCCAACTCTAACCGGTGTTATAGGAGCATACTTGAAGGATGCCATTTCATTTGGAGAATATTAATTTTCTTATTCAAATCCCACATTTGATTCCAGATCAAAAATAGTTGAAATTTGATTTATTTTTTGAAATCCTTAATTTTTTTGCAAAACATTTGGATTTTTTAATTGGTCGGGCTATTCTTCCTTCAACATTGTTAATTTTACTTTCTGCATATCAGTTAATTTGACTTGAGTTGTTCTAAGTGAACAATATTCCTCAAATTTAGTTATTGTTACACCAATATATCCGTAGTGGGAAAATACAACTGCTAATTGACTTTTAATGTTATTTAAATTTAATATTTCCTTTACCTTTGTAATTGCATAAGCCCCGGTAGCAACAAGTTCTACAATAAAATTTTTTAATTGCTAAAATTTTTTTGAATAGCATTCGACAGCATCTAGCCAAGTTAATACTGACTGCGGTGGTAAGGGTACCAAGGGATACATTTCATAAAAAATTGTAACTCGTAAAGGAGCCTTTAAAAATATATTTTTCACGTATGAAACCAATAAATCAATACTATTGAATTTACTTTTAATTTCCTCTACACCTCAGTACCACCCATATGGGCAAATCCCAAAAATAGTCCACCAACCAAAAATTTTTCAAATGAATTTTTTTAAATGGAATATAAGACTAGATGTATAATTTCATTTTTATATTAAAAAATATGTATTTCAATGACCATTAATGCAATAATTTTTACCAAATCCTACCCCACTGCTGATTTCTTAATGTTATACGTGAATTTAGCATTATTTTAGGTGATTTTTGTGCTTAAAATAGCACTTACAGCAGACTTATCAAAATATAAATTTCGTTAAAAAAAGTTGATATTCATAAGTTAAAATTTTAGTTTAAGAAATGCAATTCATAAAAATATAATTTGTTTTGTTAAAATAAATAAAATATAATAAAAAAATACTAATGGAAAAAGTTTAGCGTGCGTTACGTAGCGTGAGTCACAAAGTGTTCACGGCTTTTGTCAAAAAATCACAACATATTTTGGCTGCGAATAAGTGCGTTTAGAATTCTCTTATAGTCATCTTTCTTTTAGGAATTAGATTTTGTATACCTTTTCATACAAAATTCGCTTAAAATTAGGAAAACGCACTTCAACCTTTGAAGTTACTTCCACTTTTTGTAGCGTGCGTCACAAAACTTAGTGATCAATTATTTCGCAACAAATACTTGCTAAGAAATTATGATATATGCCGTTAGTAAGTTCATATTAATGTCACTAAATACTATATATAAGTTGAAGCTTTCTTTTTTGAAAGACCAAAAAATGTTTATTTTTCAATCAGAAAACGCATGCGAATGTAGCGTTCGTCACGCAGGATTTGCCCATATGACAAGCAAGTAACATCCCTGCGGGAAATTTGTGTCAATTGGTCTCACAGACTGGTCCTGGGAGTTGTGAAAATATAACAGGTACAGAAAGAAAAAACTCATGACCAGTGAAAGGAGAACCAATCATGTAACTGGTTTATGAAGAACAAAAAGGTAGAAAACAAAATGAATTACAGTACAGTCTTCACCGGTGGTGTGATAGATTTTTTGGCGCTTTCTAAAATTTGGCTCTTGAATTTAATTCTAGGACTTGTTTTATTGAAATAATACTACATCGCATTGAAATAATACTACATTTTAGTAACTGTCACTAAACACGTCCATTGAGAATAGATTTTTGACTTGTCAAATGGTGTCAATTGACCCCCTCCAATGACAACCCCATGTAAAAGTGATAGGTCTTATTCATAGAAAGTGTTAAAACTAGAACAGGTCTCTACCTCTCTTTGGTGTAAGCCGTTTTGGATAAAATATTTTAAGCTCATTGGCAGCCTTAAACATGTAAGGTGCTGCACCGGTTAAAAATAGAAGGATCTTCTGTCTTCCTTTTGAAAATCTTTTTCCAAAAAAAAATGTATTTATTGATCTTAAATTTTTTTTGGAAGACTTGTTTTGTGTATTTCGAAATTTTTTTTATAAATTTATTTTATAATATGGAAATTTAAAAAATATATCACTCAAAAATATTAAAATATGCAAAAATATGCAAAAACAAATCGATGCCACTCTAACGCAAATTTAATGATTCGGAAAGATAATTGGTCGACAGCGATCTTCGACTATCGACAAAAAACATGCATTTGCATGGAAATCGCATCCCTAGTTATAACATATAAAAAAAAGTTGCTTTGTAAATTGCTTTTTTTTAAATACAAATAAAGCAGCCTAAAAGTTACCATTGGCAACACTGTTTCCACCTTTAAAGTTCACATAGTGTTTGGATAGATAAAGATTATTTTTACCCCGTTTCTTTTAAAAGTTTGAGTGTACAACTCTCCACTATCAGAGATTGCATCTTATCTATCATTATTGTTTTTTTTTTTTTTATTTTATTAACTAATATTTTATTTTCAGTGTTATTTTTTGTAAAACCGAAAAGATAAAGCAAAAATATTGTGACTAAAAACATAAAAAAAAACGGTAAGTTTCACCTGTGTGAGACCCTACTTCAGTTGCGATTATATGCTCATCTGTTTAGCGCACTTTGTACCCATAAGGGTAAATATATTTAACTACAAATTAAGTCAACAAAAGTCATTCGAGAAAGTAATATTTATTTTTTCTCAGAGTTGGACCTTAGGAAGCAATAAGCATTATGACTCAGTGGATCTTTTGTGCCACAACGATTTTCACGATGACGCATCTCGGCTACGTATGAAGCTTATTAATAATTCTGTCTGTATAGGCGCTATGATAAATTATGGACCAGCACTTAAATATAAAGTTCATCATGGTGAACTGTATCATGGAATATTCTTTTTGTGGCATACAGGATTGAAGCATGTCCGATTTTGTAATCTTTCCATGCCGTAGAGACCCGTTATCTTACCAGAATGTCTAGCGGTAACCTGCTGGGGTGGTCCGAGTGGCGTCTGTTACCGTTATCGCCACCATTCTTTATTTAAGTTCAACCTTGTTTTCATGATTCCTCCCCTTCAGTGCCAAACAGCTGCTCCGTAGAATAGAATAGTTTTGATGACGCATTCGTATATCCAGTATACATTCCTTGGGTTGACTCCCCAGTTTAATAAATATTTTCAAGATTTAACATATGACAATTTAGGAGCTAAATTTGAATTAAGTTTTTAAAACGTTATAAAAACTTAAATATTTTAATGTGATTTGAGCCGTTAATATGCCCATTATTATTATTTGTAAATCTTCATCGGTTTTTTTAAGCATAAAGTATGTATATGTGTTACTCATATTTTTCCAAATAGATAAGCTAATGGGAAAGCTCTGAGTTTTGGAACGTTATCACTTAAAAAAAATGATTCATAAACATAAAATACATAAATATAAAACAGATTAAAATAACGATCATTAAATTTTTATCATATTTATGAACTTATGACTAAAAGCATGTACAAATATTGAACTCAAAAAAAAGTTGTTGATATACCCTCCTAAAAACTAACTTTGACATGTTTTATTTAGATTCCCTAATTTTTTTGGCTCTTGCTAAACCGCATCAAAAAAGGGTCCAAAATTTTATTTTTCATGAATAAAAAGTTTGGTAAATTGTTGTTGTCCAATGAGTGGCCAAATATAATAGATATTTAGGAATTCTTTGATTCTACATTAAAACATTATAAAAATCTAAGCACAGACTCGAGATAGCGAGATGTTTATGTCAGTTTTTTATGCTTTTTAATTCGATTAAAATGAAAATTAAATAACTTAACCATTTTTTTCTGTTACGTCGTTAGACGGGTGTTGACCATCCCATGAGATTTTAGTAAAAAATTAACCCTTAACTGGTCTGTGTTTTTATAACATTCACTTAGCAATCAATAAAACCCCATTTAATAACCACAAAAAGCATATATTTTATTAATATATTTAAATATCATTAAATTAATCCGTTCATGAAAAACATGTTTAAATGGACATTAAAAAAAAAGAAAAAAGTATAATTAAAATTGAAGAAAAATATTTAAAAGTATGTATTCAAATTTAATAAATCACAAAATGCAAGTTAACATGTAAAATTAAAATGAATTATCAAAAAAAATATCGGAAAAAAAAATATTTTCGCGAATTTAGTTCAGTATATTGTTTGCGTGACACATGGTTGGTTTTTCTCAACAGCTGCTAAACACGATTGGCTAACAGATTGCACATTCGCTCGGTATTTTGCATATGACAAGGATACTCTGAAAAACAGCTAATTCATTTGAATTCGCCAGTGCATATACCTTGTTAAATGTGCCTTGATAGCAATTATATTATTTTTTTAAGTATACTTACATTTTTCCAAAATTTTTTTTAAATTTCCTCTAAAATATTTTGATTATGAACGGTTTAATTTAATAGTAACTAAATATATTAATAAAAAGACTACTTTTTATGAGATAATGGAGAGTTAACACTACTCTTGCACTAAAGTACTTGGTGATAACGGCCCGTGCAAAAACTATGTTTCTAGCGCCATATGTTTTGGGTTCAAACAGTTGGCTTACTCGACTATTGCACTGTAAAGAACAGTGCAAAGAACATATCTTACAGCAGAACCGTAACCAAATTAAATTGTGGGTTACACCACTTCTACGCTGATAGCCTCATATGCTTTTTTGGTTATAAAATAGATTTTAAATGATCCCAAGCGGTGTTCAAAACCTTTCTGACGGCGTATTAGAAATGAAAATCGGACAAAAATGGTCAAGTTATTTTAATTTTCCGTAAAATCACATTGAAAATCATCAAAAAACTGACATAAACATCTCGCTATCTCGAGTCTGTGGTTAAATTTTTTAAATGTTTTAATGCAGAATCAAAGAATTCCTAAATATATATTATATTGGGCCATTCATTGGACAAAAAAAGATTTACCGAATTTTTTATTTATGAAAAATACCATTTTTGTAAAATTTTTTGACGCGGTTTAGCTGACTGGAGATTATCGCTAGAGCGAAAATATTTTGGGAATCATCTTAAGAAATGTCAAAGTTTATTTTCACGGGTGTACAGCTGCATTCGGCAACCAATACTATTACATTTTGCGATTGTATGCGTTGTATGAATTTTACATATCCCAACAAACACGAAGTCAAACCTTTGATATGAAATGACTTTGTCATTTGACATCAAACACAATTCTCAAACGTTTTTCAATTGTTT
Organism: Pollenia angustigena; assembly: GCA_930367215.1. Lineage (NCBI taxonomy): Eukaryota > Metazoa > Arthropoda > Insecta > Diptera > Polleniidae > Pollenia > Pollenia angustigena. The sequence goes on along the minus strand of OV884059.1, from coordinate 99,088,815 downwards.
GATTAAACATTTAAATTCAAATTGATAATGATTTGAAAATAAACATTTGATATCAAATGTTTTATCAATTTGATGTCAAATGTTTGTCAAATGTTAAATCAAATCAAAAATAAATTTGGCAATACTAAAGCGAAAAATAAATGTAATCATTAAAAATGGCGATTAAAGTTAAATTTTTTACTTTGCGGTTACATGTGTTTTACTATTAAAAATAAATTTTAATATAAAGTGAACAGCTTATTTCTTGTGAAAAATAAAAATTATTTGTGAGTAATTTCAATGATTAAAAATACGAAAAAAAGGAAAATAAAACGGGAAAGTGAAGAAAGTTTGTTGAACGATCGCGGTGCTACAATCCTCAAAATAAAAGGGAGCCAAGTAGTTTGTCTTTCCAAGAATTAGAGGACATTATTTAATCTTTAAGCTATGGTGCCGAATGTTTATCTCACAGTTTATTTAAATAAATAAAAAATTTATATTAAAAAAAATAAAATATTTTTATTTATATTCCACATTGTATTATAATCCACATTTGAAAAACATTTGAGAATTACGTTTCAAAGCAAGTTGAAAATAAAGGCATTTTTCAATTTGAAAATAATTTCCCCTTTTTTTGAGAACGCTATGATTTTCAAATGATTTTCAAATCATTATCAAACGTTTGTCGTTTGAGAAAACGTTTGATTTCAAATCATTTTCAATTTGAAATCAAACCTTCGTGTTTGTTAGGATGTTGTTGTTAATGTTGTTAAATTCTCTTTAATGGGTGTGCACACCAGTGTAACCACCAACAAAATTCAAAATTACACTTGAGATCAAGCAAAATTACCCGATTTAAATAAAATTACACCTGATATAAAATTGAAGTTTGATTTAGTAAAAGAAATTTGCAAAGAATCAAAAACACAACAAACTCATTGAAAGAAGATCAATATTAGTTAAACTGTTAACAATCTTATTGTAATTTAAAATAAATTAACATTAAAGACTTAATAATAAAACTCCTAATATAATGAGTTCAAATTCCAAATTTTGTTGCATATATGTAGGGAAGGTTCAAAATGTTCATTGCCATTCCTTTATAATGGGTGTTTTTAAGACCGAAAGAGCTAACGAAAGTTTAGCTCTCAATTAACTGTCATACTGCTCTCACTTTTTGCTCAGGCACATTATCATGCTTGAACGCCACCGAATTATCCAAATTTACTATGAAAATCAGCCATCGATTTTCGCAACGTATAGGCGACTTCATGATTTAAATGACGCAACTTATTTTTTCACAATTGAAGGCAATGTGTTGATTAAGAGAAAATAAACTGTCAATTAGACTTCAAGGCCTGTGAAGTCACTGGTTTATGCTGATACGCCAGCAAGTCTGAGTTTAGACGAGCGAATATTTGGAAGGAAAACATCTAGAATTCTCTTTTGTTTTTTCATTCGCGGTCACACATACGAACATGTTGCCGGAAACATTCTGTTAATATTGTTGTTTTTTTTTTCAAAAAGCAAAGTAAATGTCAACAAAGAAAATGAGAACAAAGCATGTCGCCAAGTACCGAACACAAAAACCATTTTCTCTTCCCCACCTGTAATTTGCTACCAAACAAAATGTTTCCCTTCCAAATGTTTCCCTGTCTAAATGGGCACCAACAATTGACGTCTTTCAGCAATGCTCGAAAGGATTGGTCGTCTGCAATGCGTTCAAATGGTAGTGCCGTGTATTAATCTGTGATTAAAATTCATTTGTTTTGTGTTTTCTATCATTTTAAGTTTGTTTGGTCTAAAAAAATACTCTTTATACCATATTAAGTAAACAAAATTCCTGCAGGGTTTTATACAACTGCCCCTTTCGTAATTCAGTTTAACAACTGTTAGGTGTGTTAAATATTTTTCAAACTAAAGCATTTAAAATTTTCCAGACACAAACAAAATAATAATATGTTGGAGTACTGGAAACATTTCTACCCCCAGGCTAGTTTGTAGTTTTAATAACTTTTTTGAAATAAAAAGAGTCCATCTCGCGACATTTATTACCAAACTTTTAAAAACAGTTATATATTTAATGATTAAAGTCCTTTCCTTAAAAGAAACCGAGACTTTGGTTCAGAAGACTATGTACATTTAATCAACAATTTTTAAAAAGAAATAAATGTCATCACTGAAATCGAATCTACATAGATTTTATTTGGGTATCTTAAGTAAGAATTTCAAATAACACCCGAATAACACCTACACGCAAAGAAAAAACATGGTTGTGGTAAACATATTCTAAGAGCAATATATTATGATAAGAATTATGATTGTAGCCACCATATTAAGATTATTATTTAATCATATTATGACTAAATATACTCGTAATATTACAACATAATATTTTTCCCTTAATCATATTATTATTCTGTTAATCATACTAAGTTAATAAGTAATCAAATTATTGTTATGCTAATCATTATAAGTTAAGAACTAATCATATTATTGTCATGTTAATCATAATAAGCTAAGAAATTAATCATTTTATTGTCATGTTAATCATAATAAGCTAAGAAGTAATCATATTATCATCATGTTAATCATAATAAATTTCGAAGCAATCATATTATGATACAGCACCTTTCATAGCTGTCATAAAAATACAAAATAAATTTAAATATTTTTGAATCGATTTTTTATTTTGTGGCTTTTTACAATTTTTCTTAATGTTAATCAAATAGCGGAGTTCAATATAAGGCTTGCAAAAGAGCAAATGAAAAATCTGTGGTTTTCATGGGCAACCGCGTGTGTCCATTTTTTCGATTTTAAGATGTTGATGCCATATTGCCTAATTTTGAACACTCTTTACATTTTCTTGAAAAGAAATGGATCAATTCCGATTTTTTAACGTAATGACAAAGTTTAAAATGTGCAGTACCTAGCCCATAGTTTGATCTCGAATGGTTTTTCGGCTTTCCTGAACAATTTGTTTTAAGACACGCGATTGCCCATGAAAACCACAGAAATATCGTAGCACTTTTATAAAATATAACGAAATCTCTGTGTGTTTTGTTGTTGGATTTTACAAAAAAACTATGATATTTTGCATTTGCACTATTACATCACTAATACTTGAATGAACTTCGCTAATATTTTAATTTTTTAATTTCTTTAAACTTATTTTTTTTATGGAATTTTATCTTTTAATTGTTTAACCGCTCACAAATAAAAAAAAAAACGACACAACTTTTTCAAAATTATTTTACAAATGGCGCTAACATAATATGATTAGAGTAAAAATAGTTTGATTGCATCTTTAACATAATATGATAAATGTATAGAAAGTTATCATGTTATGGCTATTAAATATCATGATATGGTTGTGAGAAATATAATATGTTTAGAAAGTTATCATAATTAAGTTGTTTGAAAAATAATTATTTTTCGGTCAACAATACTCAAATTCATAATTGCGATAAACATTGATATGTTTACAGTAACTATAATATTGTTGATATCAAATAAAAATAACAATTATTTGTGTACGACAACAATATATTGTTACATTAAACATAGTGTTGTTGCCGTAACCATGCCCAACCATATTTTTTCTCTGCGTGTAAGAGCAATTACCCACGCTCTACCCACGACAGTAACAATTATACCAAATTCGGGTAATTACCCACAACACTGGTGCACACGTACGTAATAAAAGATAATAAAAGAGAGAAGAGAAAACGCGGCGCCCTGATTTTGCCGATCGCAGGCAGTGATGTTAACCGTACGGTAATTACCCTTTTTTACGGTAATTTTGAGCCCCAAAAGGTAGCAAGGTAATTTCATTTAAAATACGGTAATATCAAGATTTGGGTTTTTTGATATTTATATACATACTTACATACGAAGGCTTTATGATTTTAACTTATGATAGGTGATTTTCAACCAGTTTTAGAAATAGATGAATGTTATACAAAAAATTAAGAATGTTATGTTTCTGCAAATGCTTAGGTAACAGTGATATTATTTATTTTATTTTAAACTTTTTGTCCGTAAAACTTCGATGAAAACTTCGTACAGACGGTGGTCAGATCTTACAATGTAGTCCTTTTTCTATCAATGGTGCCATTGTCAGATGCATTAATTTTACACATCTGCAAATGAAAATGAGCTTACAGTGTTAACACAATGTTAACACAGTTGCAATTCTTTTTAGGCAATTTTAATGGCAACATTGTAAGATCTGACCACCGTCTGTACGAAGCTTAAATATTAAAACTTTTCAGTTGAAGCAAAACTATATGTTTTAATTTTGTATTAAAGGCATATGAAAAAGAACTTTTATACCAATCGTTTCATCATAAGAAGATGACAAAATAGCACTGTATTTTACAGCGGGTAGATATGAATATTGCGTGTAAATTATTTACAAAACGTAATAAAAAAATTTTTGAGTTAATATTCTCTTGCGATATTCGAATTTTAAAAAATTCTGTCTTAGTTGAACGATACCAACTCAGGTCCAAATTCAAACTTTTTAGCTTCAGTCGTTTAGGCTGTGCGATGATGAATCAGTCTGGCAGTAACGTTAAAATTTTAATTATATGATGATTTTACTTTCGTATTGATAAAAAATACAATAATTTTGGTTTAAAATATGTTTTAAACAAAGATTTTCATTAAAATTTTTCATAAAACACATTTAAAATTTAAATAAATTGTTTTAAAATACTGCTGTGAATGTTTAAATTAAAAAACCTTTGCGTACGGTAATTTCTTCTCAAAAACGGTAATTTTCAGAGGGCCGTACGGTAATGAAAAAATAAAAGTTAACATCACTGATCGCAGGTGTACAGCTTTAACTTTTTTCCCCCATATTAGGTGAGTCGGTTAAATGTACATTAGTGTGTCCCAAAAAAAATTTTTGGAGCTCAAGCATAATTAAAAGTATTTTTGAGATTTTTTTCAGATTTTTCGGAAGAGGTCGCTCAAGTCGAATTTGTGTCAAAAAAGCCGGCCTTTTTTAAGTTTTCTTCATAGCTATGTTAAAAACCACGATTTTCTTTACTTTTAAGGAAATAATTTACAAGCTTTATTTTGGTGCACAAAGACTATAAGTTCTTGCAATGAATTTGCTCATTAGGCACCCCACATTACAATTTTTCGTAAGTTTTCCATAAATATTTAAAATAACGCTTTATAACTTTTAACATTTTTATGAAAATGAAAACAAACAACAGTTGAATTTTTGAATTCGCTCTTACCGTTCCTGAGTAATATCGGTTTTCAGCTTTGTACCCAGTTTATAATATTATTACTCATACCCAACAAACAAAAAATCAACCGTTTTGCTTTTGCTTTGTTTAAAAATCATTTATTACGGTTCTTACGATGTACAAATGTAGTTCTATGCCATCCAATAAAGACATGCAACCAAGAGAAGATTATAAATAATTGCTTCATCCGATTCTTATTTTTGGGTGATAGAAATAAGCCCAATCCAACAGTAAAATCTTCAAAAGCTATTAACCGGGCCCGCAGGATGAAAAAAACTATATGTTCTTTAAACTTATGCATATTTCAAAAGCCCTGCAATTTTGCAAGGACAATTTAAAATTCTATGCCTTGCTAAAATGCAAGGATTTATTTCCAAAATATGTCTTATTTGTTTTAGAAGCTTGCAATATTTCAATTGATTTAAAAAAAAGCTCAAGAAAATCGGGAAGCCAACAAGTCAGTTCAAGATTCAAAGAATCTTTGAACATTACCACGTAGTAAATAATGTGGCAGAACGAGGTGTGGCTTTGGCCACAATTTCTGAAACTGACTTTCAGAATGTATTGCATGGCATATAACATCGTAAGAACCCCAATTAATGATTTTGTAACAAAACGTTGGGTATATGTTGTCGTGATTATGATTTACCTTCAAACTATTTAAAACTTATGATTATTTGAAACTAACGAGTGATTACTATGAGATGAACAATAACGACTTCGAGTTTTTCGATGATTTAATTTTTCAATATTAATTTATTTTAATATTAATTTACGTTTATTCTTATTTAACAAATTGATCTAAACTCACAATTTCATCGTAAACAACTTTAAATGAATTATATCTGTTTTGTTATTAAATTTTAATGTGTTTTTATTTAAAAAAGCTTTAAGTAGAAAAATTCAAAGGTGAGGTAAATCATCGTAATATTTGTAGTGTTCATTGGGTAAGGTTGATTTGAGAAATTTAAATGCCTGTATTCATAAAAAAATTTTAAAATTAATAAAGGTTTACAAAACAATTTTTGTATGAAAATATTCCTTAATAAACGTTTGGCAAATTTAATAACCGTTAATGAATACGGTGGTAAGTCTTCATACTTTCTTGCAGTAATTTTTCTTCTTTCTTGATAAAGTTGCTACAAATGTTCAAAGTCTATAGGATAAATTTTATCATCAATTTTCTGCGGTGATATTTTCCATACATCGGAAAAACGAATTTTAAAATATATTTCTTTGCTTGGGGTGTACTTTATAGCTCTAATGTCTGTAACTTTACTATCACCTTTATTACGCCCAGGTCTGATACTCTTAAGAAATTGAACGTTATCAAATGTTTTGAAAAATGTATGATCTAAATAAATAACATCATAGGGTCTAGAGTTTTTTCGAGCATCTTTACAAACGTCTATGTATTCTGAAGGTACGTTAATTACTCTTTTTTTTCAAAGCTCTTTCTATTGTGGAATGAACGCTATCTCGCTATGTTTGCTCAATATCAATGCCATGTTCGATAGCCACATTAAGCAGTGCATTGCTAATACCACAATTTCTATTTTGACATGTACAACCAAACATAATGACATTTTTTGTTGTCGTAAAATATGTATTTTGTATAGTATTACCGTTTTGCATTTAAATCTCAATTTTGTAAAAAAAAGTGCACTTAGCGTCTTTGAAAATTATACTAACGATATGACCTAAATATATAGCTACCAAGTACCTATCACACCTGGGGTCTTCGAAAAACCGATTTCAACGGACAAACAGACGGAAATCAACTTCGCTACTTATAAGGATCCTTAATATATATACTTTGCAGGGTCTAACATCAATATTTTACCATTGGTGAAAGTTTTATTAATGGGTCCCGCTTGCTACTTACCCTATTTAACTTTTGTTTTCAGCTCAAAATAAAGTCTTTCAAACGGAAGTAGTGTTTATAGTTTATATGAAATTAAATTTCTAAATTTTGCTTCAGTATTTTAGGTGCATTTAAAATTGTCTTATTTTAATTTTTTTTTTTTTTTTTTTTTTGTTTGTTTTTTTGTACAGTTCAATAAAACTTTTGTATGTGTTAATTTTGTTTTCTGTTATCATTAAAAAGAATTAACTCATCCATTTCTTTTATATACAAAGGTGTTTTGGAAAGCTTACGACTGTATTTAATTAAAGCACAAAAATACTATCAATGTGCTTTTTTAACTTAAAACTGCTTTTTTAACTTAAGTTACCATAAAACAGCCATTTTTCAAACAATTTAAAAAAATTTACTTGTGGAAGGGCAAAAATGCTGTATCATAAGTGTAACATGTGATTTGGTAACATTTTTAAATGCTGACCTGACTTTTTAGAAGTGTAATATGCAACACGTTTATGAAAAATAAAATTATATGAAAAAAACTGTATATAAATATTAATTGATATTTAAATAGAATTGAAGCACAGCCGCGAATAACGTTTTAAGTTACAAAATAATAATTTTCCGGAGAGCAAAAAAACGTTTTTTGACAGGCACCATTATTTGTTTTTAAAATTTTTTTTCTATTATTAAAAATAATGATAATAAAAACTTTAATGCAAAAGGCTTTTAAAGCATTTCCGCACTGCGAAACCATTTCGGTTTCATCATTTTGTTAGTAACTTGCAATGTTCTTCCACTGGCTGACACTTTGTACGCCATTTTAAAGGCGTTAAGGTGCATAGTTTTGGTTGATTTGATGTTTAAACTGTGTAAGAGAGTTAGGCTAATGGTTATCTGCAAAAAAAAAACGGTTTTTGTAAAATGTGACGTTTACAACGCTATTCGCGGCTGTGCTTCAATTGTTGAAATTGGCAATTAGTCCTTAAAATTAGGGAATTAATTCATAACTAATTAATATTTCAATCCCAATCCCCAAAAATATAAAATAATCCCTAAAAGAAAATTAACTTACTTTACAATGATGTGAGTCGTGCTGTGCTTAACAAGATCGTTGAACTGGCCTTAGCAACCAGTGAAATGCGCATAGGAACTGGCTTATCCTCCAACAATAAATTTTAGTGTTTTCATCAAGAATGAAAATTGGGAATTAAGCACAACAAACAAAATCTTATTAATAAAAATTATGTATTCCCAAAAGTAGCTTTACTAAGCGAGCCGGTGTTTGATATAACATAGAGGAGAAAATTCTTGCTCCCGGCCAAATACCGGCTATTAGAGTTTGCTAAAAACCGTGAAAATGTGAAACCGAGGTTTCGGTTTTAAAATTATTAAAACCGGTCGGTTTCGGCTTTGAAAATATCAAAGTTAAACTTAAACATATATATTTTTTTTATTTGCTTCAATGCAGGTACTTTTATTAACCCTTGTATACCTCGGCCTGGCCAGGTATTTTTTTTGACATTTTTCCAGTTTTTTTTATATAATTATTAAGTAGATTAGAACGAAATATTATGTATTTCTCAATCAAGTGTTTTTTACAAGAAAATGAGAAAAAAGTGTAAACAATGTGGGCGTCGCAATTGGCATAATGCAAATTTTGTCCATATTGTATCCACGTGGGCCTGGCTAGGCCCTGCCCTATTATATGTATGTATATGAACTGCAGTAAATAAAATCAAAGTAAAATGTATCAAAAAGCATACCCAACACATAAGAATTTTTTTCTTTACTGTTTTTTTTGAAGAATTATTACACTTTCCGACAAAATGTTCCTGCTATAGCCATAAGCCTCCATACATATAAAAGTGGTACCAGCCGGACTCAGGGGTTCGTTAGTGTGAGTTTTTCAATAGCCACAAAAACTCCATTCAAAATACTAGTGGTTCCCGCCAGGCCTAGGTGGCAGTTTGTGCCACACAAATTAGGTGTCTAAGATTTAAAAAGGTAACATTTGTTCTTCTTAGTTTTATTTTGAATTTTAAGATTTTTGAAATACTTTGCCATTGTTGCAAGCTGTTATGTATAAAGTTTTTCTATATGAAGTTCCAGTATTATGTATAATTTGCAATTTCTTTAAGCATAAATATATTGTTAAAGTAAATCCTAAAACCGAGGTTTTTTTGTCGGTTTTCGGTCTCGGTTTTTAGGTATTTAAAACCGCGGTTTCGATTTCGGTTAAAACCAAAAAGCAATCCCTACCGGCTATGCAGGGAAGCTCTAGTAAGCGTTTCGTGCTTTCGAGCTACGATTTTGGAATATGACCCCAACCCTTTAGAAATTTACATATGTGTGAAAATCAATATGTATTTGAAATGCCAAATGCAATTTGAAACTATTCATCAAAATCGAAACTACCCATATGTCTCTTCATATACCTAGCTTTGAAAAACATATAAACCCTGTGTGTTTTAATTACGCTGATCTTTCTATTCAAATTTCATCCAAATTGGTTAGATCTTTTTCCCTTTGAACCCTATTGGTCGCTTTCGCATTCAGTCGAGGGACGGTCGAGTGGAGAGATATACTGGAGGCGAAATGGATGGAGAACAGCGTGCTCACGTTAAAATGGCTTTCATTATCTTTTGGGTACGGAAACTATAGATTTAAAAGATCTCTTCTAAAACTGTAATTAATATTTTCTGAATATAGGAGAGGAGAAAAATACAAAATACTTAATAATAATCCCTCATAGTGATTCTTATTCACTTAGGACATTGCATGTTTAATGCAATGTTTCTAGGGCCAATATTAATGGAAATTCAAAAGGTACCAGTTAAGGAACCAAAAAGTACCACAAAGCTCTCCTTATATATTCTCATTTACTCAGGACATAAATTTTATGTTTCTAGGTCTAATACTAATGAAAATTAAAAAAAGTACCAGTAAAATAATAAATAACTACCAAAAAGTTCTGTTACAGATTCTCATTCACTCAGGATCTTGCATGTTTAATTCTATGTTCATTGTTCCAATATTAACGAAAAAGAAGTACCAGTTAAAGAACGAAAATTTACCAAATAGATCCCTTTAAAGATTCTCATTCACTCAGGACCTTGCATGTTTTTTTATGTTGCAAGTCCACTACTTACATAAATTCAAAAAGTTAAAGTCCAAAAAAATACCAAAACGTTCCCCGAGGATATTTGTCGATTATTTTGGACGACACTGGTAATAAAGTGTCTACACTTTTGACTGGCTTTGGGTACATATATGCACGCGTTTCGATTTTATTAATTGGCTTATCCACTTATATTATTAGTGCAAAAATCTCGTAGAAATATATACAAGAATGTAGTTAAAACTTCGCCTACAAAATAATGTGTTAAGTAATCAGAAAACACACAAAACATAAAACACATACAATTCTACTGAAAGAATTAATGAACTTTACAAGGGATGTCCCAAAATGAACGCATTCAAATGTAAGTCATTATTTTCAGTCAAATACATAGATAAACTAATGGTCCATCCCAACTATCTCGCTCGGGATCTAATTCATTTTCGACAAGAAAGATTCAATAAAAAAAAAATTATTTTTTACCTACATACATCCAGAAATAAGTAGTTATAGAAGTAGCTATAAAAGTAGTTATAGAAGAAAGCTACTAATTAATGAGTGCAGGAAGCTTTTCATTTTGAAAAAGATAGTGAAGTTTTTACTGGGTGATTTTTTAAGAGCTATAGGAAAGTTTAAAAAAAACACATAAAATTCAGAAAAATGCATGAAATCTTTATTTGAATCGATAGTACGGTCCATATAATTCAATGTTTGAAGAATATTTCATGTAAATGTTGACCACGGCTGCGCCTCAAATGGTCCATCCGCTTAGTCCAATTTTGGCATACTCTTTCCAACATTTCGGCTGGTATCTCATGAATAAATGCTTCAATGCGTCAAAAAATAGTCTAAAGGCGTTAAATCGCACGATCTAGGCGGCCAATTGACCGGTCCCGAACTTGAAATAAAATGTTCACCGAACTCGCCTCTCAATAAGTCCATGGTTAAGCGTGCTGTGTGGCATTTGGCACCGTCTTGTTGAAACCACATGTCATGCAAGTCAAGCTCTTGCATTTTGGGCAAAAAAAAGTTGGATTTCATCTCACGGTAGCGCTCACCATTCACAGTTACGTTACGATTCGCATCATCTTTGAAGAAGTACGGTCCAATGATGCCACCAGCATGGATGCATTGGTAGCTCTTGCAATGCTTCTGGCTGATCTTCACTCCAAAATCGACAATTCTTCTTATTAACGTACCCATTGAGCCAAAAATGAGCTTCGTCGCTGAACACAAGAAGCGCGCGATGAACTTTCTTAACAGAGCACGCATTTTGATAATAAAATGCAATAATTTGCAAGCGTTGTTCGTTTGTATGACGATTCATGGTTAAATTATAGACCAAACTGAAGATGTTTGACAGTGAAACAAAACACGAAACGTGCGTCTGCTGTTAAAACCAGTGTTGCCAAAAAGATAATAGCTAAAAAATCACCCGATAGTATCACAAGAACTATTTAGTTCTATAGTCAGTAGTATATTTGCAATGACAAGCCCATGATTAATAGCTGCATCATAAAACATTGCCTGGTCCACTGTTGAAGCACAGCAGCGAATAACATTGTAAGTTACAAAATAATTATTTTTCAGAAGAGCAAAAAAACGTTTTTAACAGGCAGGATTATTTATTTATTTTATATTTTAGGATTATCGAAAATAGTGATAAAAAAACTTTTATACAAAATATCAAGAAAATTGAATTTTAAATAACATGCAAATTAACAGTTTATAATATTAGTTATAACTGTTAGTGGAAAACGTTTTATATCTACAATAGCGATAGCTTTTAAAACATTATTCCACATTTCAAAACCATTCCTATTGTATTATTTTGTTCGTAACTAACAACGTTATTCTTCCACTGGCTGACTCTTTGTATTGCATTTTGACAGCGTTAAAGCGCATAATGATTTAACGATTAAATAGTGTAAGAGAGTAATGTTACCGGTAATCTTTAAAAAAAACCGTTGTTGCACAAAAGTGGATTTGACAACGTTATTCGTGGCTTTGTTTCAGTTGTTCACTAGGTGACAAACTCAATAGTAATGCAGTTCAGTTTCACTATTGACATTTCATGCAGGGTAACTATCTTCTACAAATACATAACAATTACATATATTGCATTATCTAGGCTTAAGTCGATTACAATGGCGTATAATTAATATATTTGAATTAAAAATAAATCTTTATTACTCATACGTCCGTAGCTTATTAAATAAATAGACTTACCATTTTGGCGACTCAAGGTTTTACTAATACAACAGGAGTTTTGATAAACGATTAGATATTCTTTATTGTATAGATGCAATAAAATAATTTCACTTTAAGCGATTTTTAAGAGTTAACTTTTCATTTATTTTCTAATTCTGATAATTTGTTTATTAATTTACTACACAAGCCTAGTTTTCTTAAAAATAGATTGTCGTCATTTTGCCAATACACTTTTAAAATTATTTCCACGATAAATAGTGCGTAAATTTTGACATTCAACACTTTTATCACAAATACCAGCGATTCGCTTAAATATATATAATTACTGAAAAAGATAAAAAAAAACACCCGTTTAAGTGCTAACGCTTACACATTAATAAAAGAAATTTGAAAATTTATTACAACAAGCCTCAACGCTTTCCAGGCAACAAACCAACTACTAACAGTTTTAATATTTGACATTTATCAAATACCAATAATATAAAAAAAACTCTATACAATAATATGAATTATTTGTAGAGATACAATTAGGCGACAGCGTTTTTTTTTTTTTTTTTTGTTATTAGAAAACTTAATATTTCTATACCTAGAACACTTAATATTTTTTAAACTAATTCTTTTAAGTCCTTTCACTACCACATACCGCTAGCGTTGCCAAATATCGGGTGATTTTTTAGCAACACTGGTTTAAACAGCTGACGCACGTTTCGCGTTTTGTTTCACTGTCAGACATCTTCAGTTTGGTCTATAATTTAATCATTATTATTGAATTTTATTATCAAAATGCGTGCTCTGTTAAGAAAGTCCATCCACTTTTTTATCGAAAGATTGTGTTCAGCGACGAAGCTCATTTTTGACTCAATGGGTACGTTAATAAGCAGAATTGTAGATTTTGGAGTGAAGATCAGCCAGAAGCATTGTAAGAGCTACCAATGCATCTAAAAAAATGACAGTTTGGTGCGGTTTATGGGCTGGTGGCATCATTGGACCGTACTTCTTCAAAGATGATGCGAATCGTAACGTAACTGTGAATGGTGAGCGCTACCGTGAGATTATATCAAACTTTTTTTTGCCCAAAATGCAAGAGCTTGACTTGCATGACATGTGGTTTTAACAAGACGGTGCCACATGCCACACAGCACGCTTAACAATGGACTTATTGAGAGGCGAGTTCGGTGAACATTTTATTTCACGTTCAGGACCGGTCAATTGGCCTCCTAGATCGTGCGATTTAACGCCTTTATTTTTGTGGGGCTATGGGGTTCATGTCTATACACACATGCCCGCTTCAATTGATGCATTGGAAGACAACATTAAAGCATTTATTCATGGGATACCGGCCGAAATGTTGGAAAGAGTATGCCAAAATTGGACTAAGCGGATGGACCATTTGAGGCGCAGTCACGGTCAACATTTGCATGAAATAATCTTCAAACATTAAATTATATGGACCGTACTATCGATTCAAATAAAGATTTCATGCATTTTTCTGAATTTTATGTGTTTTTTAACTTTCCTATAGCTCTTAAAAAATCACCCATTATAAGTAAAAGTAAACATAGTTTTGTGAATGACTAGGAAGAAAAAACAGACAAACACAATATTCTGAATGTGATTTATCGTAAAAAAATAACATTTTTATTAATATTGATGTAAATTCCTACACTTACGACTTCTTAAGTTATAATATTTTGTAAAAATTTCTGAATAATGTTAAACAACTTAAACTATTATCGAAAATGCACCATTAAATTATTAGCGGAGTTCAGTATAAGGTTTACGAAACAGCAAATGCAAAATAGCCAGCCCAATTATGAATAAAAATTCCCCAGGAGGTTTTTCCTTTTTCCCATTTTTACAATTGAATTAACATAGGAAAAATGGGAAAAGGGAGAAAGCTCTCGGGGAATTTTTATTCATAATTGGGCTGATCGTAGCTTTTTATTGAAATCTAACGGAAATTCTTTAAATTTTGTTGTTGTATTTAACAAAAGAACAACGATATTGTGCATTTGCTCTTTTGCAAGCCTAAACGCTCAGTTAGCCGGGAGTAACACTAACGTTACAAATCAGCTGCTTAATTTTTTTGTATGTAAACTTTTTTATTTAGGAGTAAGGTTAGGTTACTGTTACTCCCGGCTAACTTTGCCTTAATACTGAAGTCCGCTATAATTCATTTGATTTAATTTAAAAGACGCCAACGCCACAATTGTATTTCAACACAAAAATATCGACTAAAGATACTCTAATTATCATTATATTTTTTGCAAAACAACAAATCAGTAAAACAAAAATTGTTAAAATTAATGATAAGCCACATTTTTTGTTATTGTTGTTGTTTGCACTTCCACCTCTAAAATGTTATCAGTAGATTTGTATACACACCATAATTTTTATTAACTGCCACATTCAAAACTGGTTTTGTTGTTTTTTTTTTGGAAAACGCGTACGGAAAAATTGGTTTATATCTGTTAAATTGTTTTTATTTTCCAAAAAAAAAAATTGAGATTATGAATAGTCAAAATTATATTAAACCCCATTGCAAAATATAAAAAGCGGGGGAATTTCAATAAAAGGGAAACAAATCTATAATTAAATACAAAAAGTTTTTTTTTATTAAAAGTTTACATGAACCTTTTTTAATGCTTTTTTAATAAAAGTATGCAACAAATTTTTTGTTTATAGCCTAACATTTTAAAGAAAGATGCATTTGGCAGTTGTCTACCAGGATAAACAAAAAACGATATTTTGAAAAAAAAACATCGAGTTGCGCCTTTTATATATTAAGCCATAGTGCATTATGCGGTAATGACCTGTCTTACATTTTGTGTGACCTTTTTTTGAAGTTTTATCTGAAATGTAATGTTTATAAATAAATTTTGTTAAACTTTAAGTTTTTTTCTTTTAGGAAAACAAATTTTGAGGTACTATTTTACTGGCACACATACATTTTTAAAGGCAATTTATAAATTTTATTGTCTTTAATAGTTTTTAAGTACAAATTATAATTTCAATTTAAGTTATCTTAATTGTTTTTGCTACTAAAAGTTTAAACTCTTACAACCATAGGTGGGGACGGTGAGGGGGGGAGGGGGGATGCAGATTTTTAAATTTCATACAGTAGTTACATTTACCTTAGTTTAGAAAAATTCAAGTTTTGCAAAAATCAGACCAATGGCCGCTTTCCGCTCATGTTCCAAAAAGTAAAAAGACGGATAGACGGACAAAATAAAAACCAACTTTGCTACTTATATGGATCCATAATATATATCCTTTATAGGATCTAAGATTAAATTGTAGAAATTCAAACGAAATAAAAATCGAACATTTCTGAGATTAAAAAATATAGGCATTTCCTGGGGTCATGGACGTACGTTCGTACGCTTTTGATGTACAAATAATATAGAAAACAAAACTTTTCCTAGCATTTTTTTCGATTCGATAGCATTTGGGTAGCTTTATGTTTAGTGCAAAAGATGGATTTCATCGAGCTTAAGTTTTCATAATAAGAGTTATAAACGTGTGGTCACGAACGTACCCAAAATAGAAGTCAACTTTGGCTGACAGTAGTGAAATGTAAAAATCTGCACAATGGAACGGAATATTCAAATGTGATTAATTTATTTTAAAAGTGTATTAATGTAGGACTCCATCCGGTATTTACAAAATAAAATATCTCTCTTGGTTTTTGTTTAATTGGCGTAAATAAGCCAACGTACGGATCGCGAACGTACGATTTTTCCGTATGTTTTTTTTATTATTATCCCCACGCATTTTCCCATAAATGTCTTCAAATACATAACTGAAATTTAGCTCATAGAATAAATTCGAAAAATGAAAAATGTTGAATATAATATAAAGTAACCTTCGGAAGGAAATAGTTCCCAGTTTCTACTTAACAAAAAAACTTAATACTCCTTTTACAATTGATTGTAATGGAGAGATTATGAAGAAAGAGTGTAAACATAACATATTTCTTGCATGTAAAATCTATATACATATATAAAACAGGATGTATGTATGTATGTATGTATGTAACGTATGGACTCCAAAACGGCTGGGCCGATTTTGATGAAATTTTCAGGGAATCTTCAGGCGGGTAACACTGTGAAGTCTGATTTTTAAATTTCAGTATACGGGCGGAGGGGCGTGGCAAAATCCAATTTTAATTTTGCACCACCAATGACTTCTAAATAATTTGGACGATTTTTTCTTTAATATGATCGCCATGGTCCAACTTAGATTTATGCGAAAAGAAAATTTTGCCCCGCCCACTTTTACGCCCACTTTTTTCGAATTACCTAAAATCTGAAAACGGCTCCATCGATTTGACAAATTTTTCTTTCAAATGTTCGTATTAAACCATTTTAAGTTTCCATCGAAAGAAAAATTTACCACGCCTACTTTGCCGCCGACTTTTTCTAGTAAGCGATAACTTGAGTACGGCTTGACCGATTTGGACAATTTTTTCTTTAAAATGATTGCCATGGTCCAACTTAGGTTTTTACGGAAAGAAAATTTTGCCCAGCCCACTTTTTCCGATTTACCTAAACTCAGAAAACGGCTCCATCGATTTGACTAATTTTTCTTTCAAATGTTCGTATCTTTTTAGCGGCTATTAAAAATCGAACGCAAAATTTTTCCTAATTTGGGCAGGACAACGTCTGTCGGGTCAGCTAAAAAAATGTCTTTAGGAGACCTGAGACTCGGGACAAAATCTGTCTCTGACATTGATTTGAACAGAATTCATTCCTTCATTGAATCAACCGGATGGCTGGGTGAGAATATCAACAGCCAAGTAACGTTGGAACATTTGGAGACGGTGTAATATGGTAACACAACGGAAACTTATTACTGGGCCCACGTGAGCTATGCTTAATTGCGGCTGCCAGTGGAACCTAACCTGACTTCAATCGGAAAAACGGAAAAAACGTTTAATTGAGCTACTTAACATGTCTCTGCATTTCTAAAATGTTGAAAACACAGTCACACCTACAGGTGGTACAAGTTCTGATAAGTCTAAAAGAACTGGCCTTGGAGCGTTTGATGAAAAAAATTATAAGAGGTTCCGAGGAGAATGAGCCTCTTTCCATCCTATGCTGTGTTTTTGCTTAAGAAGAAAAATTAATTATGTAATTCTAGCGGAGGAATTTTTTAAGATTGATTGGAACCTTTTATATTACTTGATCTCTGTGCTGTGTTTTTGCTTAAGAAGAAAAATTAATTATGTAATTCTAGCGGAGGAATTTTTTAAGATTGATTGGAACCTTTTATATTACTTGATCTCTGTAGAGATCTTTTTTAGAAGAAAACATAGTTAATCTTTTTAATATTGCTGTACCACTCAAAACGAGAATTATTAGTAAAAGAAAAAAACCTTGGTTTTCCACCTCCATAAGAGATTCAACTGCTCGTCGAGATTTTGCATACGGTCGATGGAAGCGTTTTAAAACTTCGCAACTACTCAATGAGTTCAAAATTGCACGAAGGCTGACTAACAGGTTAATTAAAAAAGCAAAATCTGATTTCTATGCCTCGAAATTTTCCTCAGCAATAGGTTCAAAACAAACATGGAATACCATTCACGAAATTGGTGTCGGTAAGGTTAAGAGTCAAGAACCCTGTAAAATAGACGTAGATACACTAAATGAAAAATTTGTTGAAGTTCCAATGGTAGATCCAGATCGTACTTACTATCACAATCTCGATGATTCTGAAAATTGAAAATTTTCCTTCAGTGGCATAACTCAAAACGATGTTTTGTCTAGTTGCTTATCAATAAAGTCTAATGCCGTTGGCTCAGATGGAATACACCCTAAATTCTTCCGTATATTATTACCACAACTACTATCACAAATTACATTTATATTTAACAGGATTTTTACATCTAGTTATTATCCTGCTAAATGGAAAAAGACAAAAATCATACCTTTACTTAAGACAACATCTGATTACAGACCGATAGCAATTTTGCCGTTTCTTTCGAAGGCATTTGAACGTATTATCCATAATCAAGTTACATTATTTTTGATTACAATATACTACTAAATGATAGGCAATCTGGCTTTCGTAGAAAGCACAGTTGCATTACGGCCCTTGTAGATGTTGCGGAGGATATCAGAAAACAGGTGGATACTAAAAAGATTTCTTTTTTAGTTCTTTTGGATCATTCCAAAGCATTTGATACTGTGGATCCTGATATTTTATGTTATAAATTGAAAAATATGTTTAAATTTTCTTCAAATACCACACGTCTTATAGCGTCCGAAACGAATAGATGCCAGTATGTTGAAACAAATAATAAGCAATCTAATCCAGTGATAACCAAGCCCCGAACTAAGAAAGCCCCGAACGCACGCACACAAAGATATTATGTGCTTGTGTGCGGTCGCAGAGACTGATGATAGTCTGATGTTTTGGAACGAACAAAGTTGTAATATACATATGAATTGCCGACCGTGTCTGTGTGAAAAATACGATTATTGACTGGCTCGCGCGCGAGTCTATGGAGTGGTTATCACTGATCTAATCTGATCTTACCAGTGATTACAGGCGTTCCACAGAGGAGTATTTGGCCTGAAAAGCTGGCCAAAATTATTAAACGTGTTTTTTGAATTAAAAGTTTTAGTTTTTTGATAGTTTTAGGTGTAGTATGATATAAAAAGTCTAGTGGAAGATTTTAAAAATTAAACTGCGCAACAAAAAAATTTTTCTCTACCCTAGAAATAAAAGTATGTGGATTATATGGATTTTGATGCCCTTAATTCAAATCTGTTTTCCGTTTTTCTATAGTACGTAAGGATTTTCTTTTAAAGGCGTGGCATACTTCACCCCCTAAATCGTTGGGTTGCCTTATATATTTTGCCATAACTTGAAAACGTGTTCTCCGATTAATAGTAGGAGGATCAGAAGATGCAGCGGAAAATTCTGCTTAAACTAACCATACACATTTATTTTATATCTATTACTATTTTGAAGTTATTAAAAATTTAATGGCGAAAAAAAAAATTTACATGCAAAATGCGTCAAATTTTTTGATTTCAACATGTAATAAAAAAATTTAAGAACCAAAAAGTTTAAATTTTTAAGATTTTTCTAAAAGCTACATTTCTAAAGCTTCGTACAGACGATGTACGATGTACGAGCTTACAATGTTCACACAGTTGTAAGACATTTTAGCCAATTTTAATGCAATTTAAGCAACGCTGCTTACCAATATTGTAAGATCTGCCCATCGTCTGTACGAAGCTTAAGGAATAAAAGTTGGTATAATTCGCAAAACTCAATTAACAAATGTTGATTTTAAAGGTTTAAACTCATTCTTGACAGACTGTATGTACATTAGGGCGGGTCGATTTGTATGGATGAAAAAAAAAATTAAAAATCGTAAAGCAAAAACGTAATCTACATAAAATTCTAAGAAAATTCTCCGAAGAAACCATGGGTCTAAAATAAAATCCTAATCCGCGCCTCTCGACTTGAAAATTTTTTACTTGGGTGAAAATTTTTTTTAATGTAAAAAAAATTTTGAGTTGTAAAAAAATATAAAGTCCAAATGAACTACCTTACTAAACAATTTTATTCAAAAAATTCGATTTCTTTTTGGAAAAAGGTATTTTTCCAAAAAAAAAATGTATGGGGATGTGTGGGACATTCCCTTAAAACTATTACGGATAATTAAGAATTTTTGCAATTTATAATTACATATAGGCAGGTATTAATATTGTGAAGTGTTAAAAGTGATGTGAATAACAGTGAATAATGGCGCAAACTTGCGCACACTTTTTTTTTTGGTTTCTAAAATAAGAGATTCCAAATTTTATTGTGGTATCAAACATAATTCGTAGACATTAGACCGGGTCGACCTCCATACCAAAAAAAAAAGTTGTGCCAGTCACCCCCTAGAATGAAAGATAAGTCAATGAAGTTTCTAAAACAGGAAAAAAAATTTTTTTTGCCACGCCCCAAAATACAGCACTTTTGGTTTTTTATATGTAGCGCTGCCATTTAAAGTCCGATCTCATCATATCGCACAGCGTTGTTCATGGCTTGATAGTAGCTTCATTTTTGTCTTTGGTGACTTTTCAATCCGAGCTGAAGTTCTGGGCGCCACTTATGCCATCTCGGAGCCTTCCCCCAAATGTCCAATTTTTTTGACGGTCCACGAAAGTCCTTATAAAACTACGTATGTCTATATTTTAATATGCTCACTTTTATGACACGCCTCCAAATGAAACCCCTTTTTTCTTTTTCACATACACTACATTAAACCAAGTAGAAGTCAATACAAACCAAAAAAATTTTCATCAGTCACGCCCTAGAATAAAAGGTAATATATTAAGTTTGAAAAACTTTAAAAATATTGTTTTTGCCACGCCCTAAATTGCTGCTCTTTTAGTTTTATATATACAGCATCGTCATTAAGAGTCCAAACTCATCGTATCGTATATCATTGTTAATGGCTAGAATGTGCCTTTATTTTCGTATTTAATGCTTTTTTAAACTAACTTAAAACTCTTGATGGCAATTATGATATCTCGGATCCTTGTCCTCTGATGTCTAAGTTTTTTATGTGCTAAGAGAGTCCCTCCAAAACTTAGTATTTCTAGCTTTTAATATACTCGCCATGCTCCAATTTGAGTCGCCTTAAGTGTAGCTAAGATTTATATACACCGACTGCCTAATTAATAATTTTTCGCATATATGTTTTAAGGCATTAATTTTTATGCATTTAGATTACATATTTTGTATATTTTCATTTTTAGAATTCTGCTTTCTTTATATTTTTTTAGTTCTTGTTTTAACTCTGTATCACGGTCTCATATTTAAAATTATGTTTGCTTTTACAAATGTCTTAATTAAAATTTTTTATTTGTAATGTTTAAATAAATAAAAAAATACGGAAAAATAGTGCCAGAAGAGCAAAAAAAAATGCCACGAAAAATGGCACATAATATCAAAACTGGCAAAAAAAAACTAGGCGTTCAGATGGAGAAAGCTTGTCAATAAATTCATCCGTTTCACTTTCATTGAAAATATGACTAGTCCACTAGCAAACACTGCTAAGTTAAAAAAACCAAAGGCTAAGATACAGTTTTTAAAAATTGAAATGCCAAGCCATAGAGAGTGGTTTTCAGGATTATTGAATAATTAACCAAAAATTGCGCGTAACTTACAGATCTTTGTACGAGATTGATAATGGCTTAGGGAGCCATTAAAAAAAAAATAAAATGGATGCTTTTGCAGAACTTTTATTTTGCTATATGTCTAAAACAAAAAGGACTGTAATTTAGGGCGTGGCAAAAAGTATTTCTTGGAGTTCTTGAAACTTAATAAATATACCTTTTATTCTAGGGCGTGACTGATGAATTTTTTTTGGTTTGTATTGGCTTCTACTTGGTTTAATGTAGTATGTATGTGAAAAAGAAAAAAGGGGCTTAATTTGGAGGCGTGTCATAAAAGTGAGCATATTAAAATCTTTACATACGTAGTTTTATAAGGACTTTCGTGGACCGTTAAAAAAATTGGACATTTAGGGGAAGGATCCGAGATGGCATAAGTGGCGCCCAGAACTTCAGCTCGGATTGAAAAGTCACCAAAGACAAAAATGAAGCGCTATCAAGCCATGAACAACGATATGCGATATGATGAGATCGGACTTTAAATGGCAGCGCTACATATAAAAAACCAAAAGTGCTGTATATTGGGGCGTGTCAAAAAAAAAAGTTTTCCTGTTTTAGAAACTTCATTGATATATCTTTCATTCTAGGGGGTGACTGGCACAACTTTTTTTTCGACCCACCCTACTAGACATGCTAACCTAACTTTTAAAAACCTCTTCTTTTCCTTTTTTTGCAAAAAAAAAGTGTATAATTTGTTTTTTTTAGCTTTGGAACGAATTGTTTCAACATGAATATTCAACATATTTTTCTGTTTTAAATAACTTTTGATCAAACCTTTCAGCGAAAAAAAATCTTTGTTAAACCTTTATTCGTTTAGCCGCAAAAAAAATCATATAAACATCCAGAAACCGAAAAAAACATTTAAATCTCATATAATTTTCTTCACTTTCCTGAGTTTAGCAGGGTCTCAGAGCTACAAATCCCAACTAAAAGTCTTCAAAATTTACAATATAATGTAAAATATTGTTGTCTGTCGAGCTGCGTACTTAGTTCTTAAGATTTCTTAAAATTCAGTTTTGCCTTTTTGGCCAGCTTTTCAGGCCAAATACTCCTCTGTGCGTTCCTCAGGGATCGATTATAGGCCCCCTTTTGTTTTCATTGTACTCTATAGATATACCGCTT
Source organism: Pollenia angustigena (assembly GCA_930367215.1). Taxonomy (NCBI): domain Eukaryota; kingdom Metazoa; phylum Arthropoda; class Insecta; order Diptera; family Polleniidae; genus Pollenia; species Pollenia angustigena. The sequence goes on along the minus strand of OV884059.1, from coordinate 99,066,075 downwards.
ACTGTGGAACAATGTCAGGTTAGAATGTATGCTGATGATGTCCAGCTTTATATAAGTTGCGATGTTGATAATATTGATCAATGTGTCGTTACCCTAAATCAGGAATTGCATCGTGTTTACCTGTGGGCTGCAGCTAACGGGCTAGGTATAAATCCAAAAAAAACCAAATGTATCATCATTCAAAAGCGAATATCGAAAATACAACTAACACCAATTATAGAAATCAATAATCAACCCTCACATGGTCTGACCATACAAATTATGCCTGTGGGCTTACCTTTTCTATGCTGAGAACGCTTTGGCAATCTCAATACTGTATACCCATTAATATAAGAGCACTTCTAGCTAAAACGTATCTCATACCCATATTATTGTATGGATGTGAACTTTTTGGAAATTGTGATGATCAAAGTAAGAAAAAACTTAATATTGTTTTTAAAAACATTATACGGTATGTGTTTGGTCTAAAACGATATGGCAGTACTGCAGCTTTTGTGAAACGGTTATACGGCATTTGTTTTGATGACTTAATAAAAACTAGAGTTCTTATCTTTTTGCATAAGGTTATATATACTCATCAACCCGAACATCTTTATAAACGATTGGTTTTCTCAGGATCAACCAGAGGCCGAAGATTAAAATTATTTCGTCACCACAGCCTCATGTCTGAATGGCAATTCTTTATCTATGCAACCCGTCTTTGAAACTTAATTCCTCATATCACATCCTTTAGTTGCAGACGAAACGTGGACTATAACGCTAATGTGACTATAAGACTAATTCATACACAGAAAAAATTATTGGCAGTTTTTTTTCAATTAATAGTGATTTTTGAATTTTAAAATAAATTTGATTATGTTCTTAATTGATTGAATTAAAAAAAATATTTTTTTTCAATTAAAATTTTACTTGATTTGAAACTTAATTTTAATTATAAGTTTAATTGAATCAATCAACTCGGTTGTTTGAATTGAACACTTTGTTGCTTTCTCCTTGCTTTTCTCCCGCATCAAGTGCAACCAACATCTTTATAAATTTATTGTCTTTGCCCTTACATGTACATACCCACAAACACACATGTTTTTGTCATCAAAAAGAACAGTAAGCGTCGCGTGCAAAAAAAACTATCAACAAAGTGAACTGAGATTTGTTATAGACGAATTACAATTATGACCACCACCAATGTCAATAATGAGCCTACATACATATGTTTATTATGCGTAAAATAAAAAATCGCCTTGGGGCTGACCACATTGTTGACGGTGGTTATGGTCGCAAGCGAAATTTGGTGTTTATTTTCTTTGTTTGTTAATTCTTGAACTATTTTTGGCGTCATTTCATGTTGTGCGTTTAAAGTGAATAGCACAAAGCATACAGAGATGAAAAAAGTGACGTATGAAAAATGCCCAAATCATTTGCGAGGGCAGCTTTCGAAGAATGAGAAAGAAAATGTTTTTTGGTAGTAAAGTGGCAATATGTAAAAACAGGCCGCTACTATCAACACGAATTCCGTAATCAAAACAAAAAATGCAAAAAGGGCAGCTTTCGAAGAAAAAGACAGAAAAAAACACAATATTTTCTGTCTCGTGACGCCTCTGTGTGCTCTGTGGTGAATAGGTGAAAAAATGTACAGCCAAATTACACAACAAAAAAAAGTTTTTTGTTTTCAATCTTGAATACCCTGAAGAATCAGAGTTATTCTACAATTTTATACAAAGTTTTATGTATGAAATTCCTTTGTCAAAAAAATCTTCCAAAATTTGTACAATTAAGCATGAGCTATTACAATAAAACAAATAAAACAAGTTATTTTTAAACCATATTTAAATAAACATATATTTTAAATATTATTATTTTGCTTCATTTAACCATTAACTGAATTGATTTAACAAACTTATTCAATTAATAATTTATTTGATTGAATAATTTGCGTAATTGAATTAAGATTGTATTTCAAATGCGCCGTTTAATTTATTCAATTAAAAATTTAATCGATTTAATGTAAAAATTCAATCACTGTTTTAATCAATACAATTATTAAAATAATTAATTTTCTGTATTGTAATCAATTACGTTAGTAATTCATTCAATTAAAATATTGATTTTTTTTAAATTAATTTGTTAGTTCATTCAATTAAAATATTGTTTAATATTAATAATTTTTCCAATTATGTCTGTAATTAAAATGTAAAAAGTTGAAAAAAAAACTCCTTGTTTTGCAATTTTTGCAATTTTGAGTAATTGGTATAATCATTTCGGTGATAGGTGCAAAATTAAACAATTTTTTGCTTGTTTCAATTATTTTGGTGATCAAAACCATTTTTTACTTTTTTCTGTGTATATATACCACTATGAAACATATAACCGAATATAATCAAGTTATGTGAATATAGAAAATAAAAAATTCATATAAATTACACCGACATCAGGCTCATAGTTTTGCAACAGAGTTGCATACCTACTGTATAAAAAATAGTTTAAATAACAACAAGATATTTCATAACTGATACCAAAGGCAAAACTAATTGTTTACGAGTAGAGAGTTATTGACTAAAATTAAAAGATTATGTTGACATTAAGCAGACAGTTTGTCGATACATTGAGAAAATGGCCATAAGTCTTGTGTATGGGACAACAAATAAATAACTAAAATAAGAAGTCCAGAGATACCTTAAATCTCCATATATTTCTAGAGACTCAGATCCGCTTGTTTACGAGCGCAATGTCATGTTATTCTTAAGGAATTCTTAAGTTTTCAAATCAGTTCTGTCGCATCTGAGAGACAATTTTCCACTGCAGGTCTTCTTCAAACGTACTTACGAAATCGTCTATCTCTGCAAAAGTTGAGAATACTTTGTTTATTAAATAAAAATTCTATTGATATTTTTGTAAAAGAATGTTTTATATTTTGTTATTTTTATCATGAATTCAAATTAAATCTTCGTTTTTTAAATCTTATTATGTAATATCAATTAAAAATATTAATAATCTTTTACACTGTAATATTGTATAATAAACAATTTATTTACTCTACTTGAGTTTTGTTAATTATTACTTGAATTCACTCTAACTTGCTTATTATGAATTAGTTGATTAGTAGGTTGTTCAATTAATCGGGTTTTATTTTTGTTCGATTAAACGATTAATCGATATTTAGCATTTTTAACTTATTCGAATAAAATATTAAAATTAATCGATTTATCGAATAATTCTAAATCCAGAAATTTTATAAATAACGAGATTTTTTATTTTTGGATAATTTTAAAATAAATTAGTACTTGATTAAATAAATATTCTTTTTTAAATAAAAGTTATCAATGTTGCTCTTAATTGTTGCTTCACTTTCAGGCACTTAGATTTTAAAAGAATCAATATAACTTTGGATTTTCTGCAACTTTTCACGGACATTCCATCCTCTGCTATGCTTCTGCAAATAATTTCCCCTGGAGAATCGGTCGAAGTATCTTGTTTAAAATATTTATTAATGGACCACTTGTAGCCCTCTTTGATTTTGTTTGTGGAGCATCTTCTTCAAGTACTATGTTATAGTCAGGTGTATGTGGTAAATTAGTGAATTTGTTGAAGCACATTTACGTTAATACATTTGTTACATTTAACATTATTAGATTTATCCTTAGTACAATATTTTTAAATCAAGCTCATTCTTAAGTGAGAAACGTGTTCTAGAAATCAAAATGAAGTGGATTTCAAATCGAGCAAATTTTGAAAACTACCCTGTAATGAAAGTTCAAAAGAAAATTCCATTTTATCTACTTCATTCTTTAAGTGACTATTATTTTTGCAAAAATATAATAGCTATGGTCATTTTATAAATAATTGAATTTAAATTATCGTTCGATTTTAATCTCACTTCATTTCGATTTTTTTACATTTGTTTTAGTACAAAATACTATATTGAGCGGGCAAACGTTTATTTTTTTCATATTTTTAATATACATACTTACCTACTTTGAAGTTTTATGATCGGATAAATAAATTGACTAAGCAAAATTTGTGTTTAGAATACCAAAACTCTAAGATAAAGCATTCATTTAATGATAACGATATTGATGTTAAGCGGTAATAGTTTGTGAGTAGTAGGGCTAAAAATCAAAATTGTTCAACATCTTTACAGAATGTTACTATCTCATTTTGTTCCTTTAACATTTTTCGATTCTTTCAGTGTCATCCCTAGAAAATTGGCAATAAATTCTGTTATTATTGTGGCATCACTGACAAAATGAAAATTGCTTTGAAAGCAGCGTTACCATTTCTCAAGTTTTTCCTTTTTTGCAAGCCTTATTTTGCTTAATTTTGCTAAAATAATTAAACAAAATGAATTAGAAATACATTTTGGTGTTACCTTTTAAAATCTTGGCACTTTTGTAGAAAAAAAGTATTCAAAATATATAAATTTTTTTTTAGAAATGGTAACATTTTTATTGATAGTAGATGTTAGATGTTTCAAGTGTGAACGCGTATTTCACTTTTTCAACATCTTCCATGTGTTCCTCCGAAATGTATGCAAGTGTACAAAGGGTATTAGCAAAGTTTTAAACCACAATACATAGGCCCCTATTACGGTTTACAACTCAACTCAGTTGAGTTGTAATAAATACAACTGGTCGCGATCAGTTGTAATTTTTGTTATGTCTTTGTTCACCGCAGTTTAGCAAAGTAGTAGTCCATAATACAACTCAGTTGAGTTGTAAACCGTAAAAGTGGCCATGCTCTATGCCTAGACTCCCTGTCAATCACAACAGGTGACTATCAGAGAACGGATTTGTGCGATTGCAAAAAAGTTAATGAACACCAACAAATACAGTCGCTTGCGGTCATACAATCAAACTTGCGCAACCGCATACATTCGCTGCTGGTTTGCAGTCATTCAAATAATGCACATCGTGCTTTGTTATTTATTCCATTGTTTAGCTTCGTTTGTCAATTAAGATGTTTGTGTGTTTGGTCCGACAATGATTGTTTTGAAAAAGAAAGAAAAAATACAAACAAAAAAGCCAGAAATCAAGCAATTGTTACTCATGTAGGCATTCAGCAGTTACTATGTAGTACAAGAAAAAAAATTGAAATGAAACTAAACGCACATACTTATGTATGTACTTAGGTACAAACAATTTCCATAGAAACAGAAGATTTTTTTTATCATCTTAAAAAGTACAGTAGTTCTGTATGTACAATGTATTCTTGTTATGGTTGTTTTTATTGTTGTTAATTTTGACAAAGCGTCTCATCGAGTGTTTTATTGTTGTTATTGCTGTTAATGTAAACAAAGCGTCTCATCAAGTGGACAATGACTAATTGAATGCAAAAGTATAAGAATGTGTGCCTTTTGAATTTACAAAATTTTGTTATATTGCGTGCGCAACAAAAAATGCAAAAAAGGCACTTTCAATAAAAAACGAATAAATGCAAAAATCAAATGTGTAAGAAACGATGTAAAAATTACCAACGTTGAACTTTGTTTTGCAGGCAAAGAGTGAATGTAAATTTGAGCGTATGAATAAATCAAGAAAAATAGTAATTTTGCAGTTCTCTGGTGACTATCAAATATTCAGCCATCAAATAAAAAAATCAAAACTTTTTGATTTTCATTAAGCCTTGCCGACAAAGTGTATGTGTAGCCGAAAAAGAACGATTGCACGCACACAAATACATACACTCAAAATATTATGTAGTTAAATTCAAAATTTAAAACAAATGATTTTTACAGTTATTTTTAAATTTTTTATTTATTAAACAGCATATTCCTTAAAATTGAATAGTTTTTACTTTTAAAAAATAAATTTTAACCGACAAAAATCAAACTACATAAAAAAACAAGTTAGAGTGCTATATTCGGCTATGCCGAATCTTTGATACCCTCCACCGACACTTCGAATGTTTTAGGACTAATATCTGTATGATGTTTATTTATTATCTTCTTCTTCTTTTATTTGCCCATCCGTTATTCGGATATTAGCGATCATACAATATATAGTACATTTTATAAAACATACAATTAATTAATTCATTTTGGAAGTCTTTTTTACAATTCAGAAATAATCAGTTCTCTATTTTTGGCGGCATATAGGAGACTTCGTTCTTCACGATAACCTGTCCATTCTTGAATATTTTTTAACCAGGAAAGTTCTCTTCTACCTCTAACGCGTTTTCCTTCTATTTTCCCCTTGAGAATTGTTTGGATAAATTTATATTTGTCGTTTCTCATCAGGTGTCACAAATACGATATTTTACGGTTTTTAACGGTTTTTAAAAGTTGTCGGTCCAGGTTCATTCTTCTCAATACTTCGATATTTGGGACGTGGCATATTGAAGATACGCGCCGGTATACCCACATTTCAAATGCTTCCAATCTTTTCTCATCCGTCGCTTTAACTGTCCATACTTCTGCCGCATATAAAAGCACGGACCACACATAGCATTTGATAAACCGTGACTTTGTTGCAAGACTGATGTCATGGCTGGTCAGTACCTTGCTGTATTTAAAGAAAGCATCTCTCGCCATCTCTATACGACATCTTATTTCCTTTGATGCGTCCCATTGATCATTTAACAAAACTCCTAGATATTTAAAATTTTTTACACGTTCAATTTCTATGTTATTTATTTTTAGCGTCGTGTTATTTTGAGCATTCTTCCTGCTGACAACCATGTATTTTGTCTTTTTAATGTTGATTTTCAGACCATATGATTCACTTACATATGTAAGTTCGTCTGTCAGTTTTTGTAGGCCAGATATACTGCTTGCAAATAACGTTGTGTCGTCAGCGTATCGTACGTTATTGATAAACTTCCCGTTTATTAGTATACCTATTCTCTTTCCTTCTACTGATTCCCGAAATATTTTTTCTGAATATATGTTGAATAACAAGGGCGATAGTATACACCCCTGCCTGACTCCTTTTGATATGGCAATTTCGTCACTAAATTCTCCATTTATTTGAATTCGTGCTGATTGGTTCCAGTATAGGTTTTTTATGCATTGTATTTCCTTCTCATCTATTCCAATGGACATTAAAATTTCCATTAGCTTATCATGTTGGACAGTGTCAAAGGCTTTTTCATAATCTATAAAGCACATGCATACATCTTTATGGACATCTCGACAATTTTGAATTAGTATCTGCACACTTAGTAGCGCTTCTCTGGTACCCATTGCTTCTTTGAAACCAAATTGTGATTCTCCCATAACAGTTTCGCATGTATCATATATTCTCCTGTGTATTATTCTAAGAAATATTTTTAGTGCATGGCACATTAGGCTAATTAGTCTATATTCACTGCATTTTCTAGCATTATTTTTGTTTGGTATGGTGATAAATGTTGATTTAAGCCAATCGTGTGGGTATTGACCATTGTCATAAACGTAATTAAAAAGAGTCACTAGCAATTGCATATTATTACCATCTATTAGCTTCAAAACTTCGGAGGGGATTTCATCTGGACCGGTTGCTTTTTTGTCCTTAAGCAAGTTGATTGCATACTCTACTTCATATCTAGTGATTGGTGTTCCAGTCAAAGGGGTTTCTGCGCTACGGTCATCAGCTGATCTTTCATCATCAGTAAATAATTTCGTTACATAATCTTTCCAAATGCGTTTTCTTTCTGTCATCTCGAATACTGCTTTTTATTTTTATCTCGAATACTGCTTTTTATTTATTATTATAATCTTTGTAAAAACAGACATCTGCATTAAAATTTGTTGCGGTTTAGACCTATATAAAATTATTGATCGACAATCAGAATCAATTTTAAAAAGTTTGAGTAGAATATCAGTTTAAGATGAACTTAAATGATTTTCAAGAGAACAAATTATATAAAAGCCATGGTAAGCTATGAACCAATCATCCCAAATTCTGCAGAACGATTTCTGGTATTAAAAAACATAAATTTCAATACAGCGGTGCAATTAGTTTAAGCGTTTGCAGTAAATTTCAAAGGCTGCTAAAATGGAATATAAGGAAAATTATGGACCGTATATCACAAAATTGCATAACATTTTTTCTGGCCATATGAAGCTAAACTGGAAGAAAGTTTACCGCGTATTTAATTATTTTACCAGAGTGGGCTTTATATGAGGCCTATGGTAATCTATGCACCGATCTTCACCAAATTTCACAGTGTCATTTCTAGTTCTATAAAACTGTGATGTATCAAATTTTGTTATGATAGCGTTATTTTTTTATCTTTTTAGGCGTACTAAGCTGTTTTCCGGGAGTAAGGTTTATATGGGGCCTAGGGTAAACTATGAACTGATCTTCACGAAATTTCACAGTCTTATTTCTAGTCCTGTAAAACTTATATGTTCCAAATTTTGTTATGATAGCATTATTTTTTACGTATTTAGGTTTACTAAGCTGTTTTCCGGGAGTAAGGTTTAAAATGGGCCATTGGTAAATGATGGACCGTTCTTCACAAAATTTTAAAGTCTTATTTCTCGTTCAATAAAACTGTGATGTACCAAATTTTGTTATGATAGCATTCTTTTTACGTTTTTAGGCGTACTAAGCTGTTTTCCGGGAGTAAGGTTTATATGGGGCCTATGGTAAATTATGGACCGATCTTCACGAAATTTCACAGTCTTATTTTTAGTTCCAAAAAATTTTGATGTACCAAATTTTGTTATGATAGCATTATTTTTTACGGATTTAGGCGTACTAAACTGTTTTCTGCAAGGAGGTTTTATATGGGGCCTATGGTAAATTATGGACCGATCTTCACGAAACTTAACAGTTTCATTTCTAGTCCTATTTAACTGTGACGTGCCAAAATTTGTTATGATAGCATTGTTAGTTAGGGTTTTAGGCTTACTATACTGTTTTCCGGGAGTAGGGCTTATATGGGGCTAGGGTAAATCATGGACGGATCTTCAAGATATTTTACAGCGTGATTTCCAGTTAAATAAAACGAACTGTTGCGAAATCTTATATCATTCTGTGCATTTTTCCACCATTTATGTTAGTTTTTGTAACAAATTTTTTTTAGGTGGTGGTTCCACATTTTGATTCATAGCTCAGATCCTAGTGAACCGATTTTGCTGGATTTCAATCCCAAACTGCTTAGGATAACTACAAGCAATTTGACACCAAGTTTGTTTATTTCTTTTGAGTTTTTCGAAAGTGAGCGTGTTTTCAACAGACGGACAGACGGACAGACAGACGGACATGGCTAAATCGACTTAAAATTACTCAAGGACCCAGAATATATATACTTTATAGGGTCTGAGATGAATAATAAAAAAGTTTCACACGGAATGACAAACTTAATATACCCTCTTCACAACTTATTGTGGTGGAGGGTATAATAAAAACGAAAAAACATTATTTTTTGGTAGTTTGTTTTTTGAATAACAAAGATAAATGTTAAAAAATAAAATTATTCGTAAAATAACTATATTTTTATTCAAATTTAACAGTACGGAAAACTAATTTAATAACCCACAATCAGTTTCTGTAATAATTTTATAAGTGTATGTGATTACTTTGTTCATTTGATAGTCTCCAGGGTGCTTAAGTTCGACTACAAAAAATCGATTTTTTACTACATTATCGATTTTCAATTGGAATCGAAATCGATTTACCATTCCCTAATTGCATCCTTTAGCGTTGAATTATTCTTGGCTTATTGACTACACTTTTTTTTAATTATACCCAAAGAAAGAAGTCACATGGTGTCAAATAACATGATCATAACGGCTACGACGTGAGATAACACAGCTATTGAATTTCTCGCGCAAAAGTGACATTGTCTCGTTGGCTGTGTGGCAAGCGGCCCTATCCTGTTGGACCCAAATATCGTCCAGGACCATATCCACTGGCCACACGAGGACCGTTATCTCGCGATAGCGATGAATGACGCCGTCAGCCCATAAACCGCACCCAACCAGGAAGCACAGATGTTTCACATTTCCTACAGATCCGGTTTGCTCAACTTTTCGAACAACTTTGACACATTAGGTCGATTATGCCGACACAAACAGAGAAACGTTATTTTTAATGATTTACTACACAAACACTATTAGAGTTTGTGCTTTCAGCAAATCTATCGAACCGAACACTAAGGAATGATATCAGTGTTCTCGAAATTTACACTTTTTTTAGACAAGCTAGGCACATGGCGTTTTAGCATAATTCGAGTACGCTGAATCCAATGATGCCCACCGTTTTTTTAGGTTAGCGCTTGTTTTCGAGATATACCATTATTTTAAAAATGGAGAAGGTTGCACAATATACATTCGCGTAACTCAAAAACGGTTTGTTTAATTTAAATTACCAAAAAAACCGAAACTAACAAAAATTTCGAAATTTTGATAAAAAAAAATTATTTTTTTCCAAAAAATTCTTAAATTTGGCCTCTACAGCGCCTAGGATGCGTCTAGATGAGTCAAATGTATGACCAACCCCACTCTATTTTTCATTTCAATCATTTATTTCTAACATACCTACGAGCTATCTCCATTGCTTAAGGGGCTCCCATACAAAATGTTCAATGCAGACTAGAGATATATTAAAGAAAAAGTCCCATAAATGCCCAGGAGTTGCCCCTAGTCGGATATAATGTATAACCGACCTCATTTAGTTTTTTGTCTTTAACATTTTCTGGAGACTAACTTTCCCCTTATCTGCACTTCTAAGGGGGGCTCCGATACAAATATTGCGTTTTGTGAATAAAATCAAAAGTTGTAAGCAGATTTTAATCATTTGTGCATTTTCCAATTTTTTATGAATTTTTAAAAAACAAAATTTCGAAATTTTGATAAAAAAAAATTTGGTTTTTGTTTTCTATAGAAATGCATATTGAGTTTTTAAATTTTAAACGCTGCATATCTTGTGGCGTTGATAATTTTAAAACACAATATGTATTTCTGTAGAAAGCAACAACAAAATTTTGACAAATTTTTGACATTGATTTTGCTTCCAATGTTATTTTTGGAATTGCGTTGCGTTTTACACAATAAGGGCCTATGTTTCTTAAACGATTGATTATATTAAAAAAAAGTTTTACTTTTCTTAAAGGAAATTTTATTGCGGAGTTTCGGTTTTTTTAGGAATTTCAATAAACTACTAAACCGTTTTTGAGTTACGCGAATATATGTTGTGCAACCTCCTCCATTTTCGAAATATCGGTATATCTCGAAAAAGCTAACCTAAAAAACGGTGGGCACCATTGGATTCAGCGTGCCCGAATTATGCTAAAACGCCATGTGCCCGGCTTGTCTTATTTTGTAACTAGCACAGTGTATTTAATGTTTATTTTCGAACACTGGTTTTGACACTCCAATATCTCAAGATTTTTCGATTTTATTTGATATACATAAATATGAAAAAAAAAATAAATATTTATTTAAAAATATACATATCGCACACTAAATCATAAACAGGCACAAATCAAAATTTATCAAAACCACGAAAATTTCGTTTGCGTAACTGTCTTCTTTAACTTTTCTTCTTCTACATTTGTGAAACTCAATTTAATTAAAAAATTGCAAACATGTTTTTGAAGTAAGTTTTCTACACTGCTAAACATTTTTGAATTGTGCCTGTTTGTGATTAAGTGTGCGATATGTACATTTTTGTAAACCAAAATGTTTTTGCGAAAACTTTTTAATTAGTTTTTTTATATAAATAAGTAATTTATAATTCTGTATTCTGTTAGATTAAGGCAAGTCTGATCAATCAAACTTTTTGAATAATCAAATAAAAATAATATGTATATGTAACTGAAATAATTTGTCTTAAATGAGTCTTTGTTGTGTTTCCATGAGAAATATTTACTACGCAAAAATTTGATTTTCTGTTGCAACTTATTGTTATATCTTAATATTTTTTGATGAAAAACAAGAAAATAATTTTAAGTTTTATTTTTTTTTTTTAATAATTTATTTTTATTATTGAATCTTTCTTATCGAAATTTACAATATGTATTCAAATCTTAATTCTACTTGTTGTTTATTAGTTGTTACCTGTGTAACCACTAACTGCTGTATTCAAATTTTTAAGACTGTCTTCTAGTAAGGCTCAAAGTATCGGTTCTTTTTAGCCTCTGGTGACCTTCGAACTGAAGCAAACCCCGAGCGAGGTAGTTAGGGTGAACCATTAGTTTACCGATGTAGCTTATTGAATATTTTTTAATTTCCTCCTGGATAGTGGGGACGTTGAGATCTCTGTGGATAATATCATTACGTATATACCATGGGGCGCAGACAATTTGTCGTAATATTCTAGACTGTCTTCTTTGAAGCTTTTGGATGTTAGATGCGCATGCAGTACCCCATAATTGGATGCCATATGTCCATATTGGTTTTATGATGGACTTGTATAGAAGAACTTTGTTGTCTAAAGACAAGTTTGAGTTTCTACCGAGAAGCCAATGTAGTTGAGCTGCTTTAAGTTTCATAGCCGTTATTTTCGCTTCGATATGACGAGACCAGGTCAAACGTCTATCTATATGAACTCCCAAGTACTTTACATGGTTTTCTACCGGAACAGTGATGTTATTTATTTTTACTGCTGGGCACGTTTGTCTTCTGAGCGTGAAAGTTAAGTGAGCACATTTAGCCGGGTTAACCTTTATTCTCCATTTTTCTAGCCATGCCTCTAGTTCATTGATGTGGGACTGCAGATTTTGCGATGCGACTTTTGGGTCATGGTTAACGCTAATAAATGCTGTGTCGTCTGCAAATGTAGAGGTATGCGTGCTCAGGTTTGTTGGCATATCCGCTGTGTATATTATATATAGAAGCGGTCCTAATATGCTGCCTTAGGGGACACCAGCAGTAATTTTCTTGAAGGGGGAGTATTTATCTTGCGACCTTACTATGAATGTTCTGCCTGTTAGATAGCTCTCAAGAAGCTTGTGAGTGTTTTGAGGAAGCATTCGTGTTATTTTGATGAGTAGCCCATCATGCCAAACTTTGTCAAATGCTTGGGAAATGTCTATAAACAGGGCTGAGCAGTATTGCTTTTTCTCAAACGTCGATCTAATAAGGGTGACAATTCTATGCACTTGTTCTATTGTACCATGTTTCGCTCTGAATTCGAACTGGTGATCCGGGATGATGTCGTGTTCATTTAGATGAGGAGTTATACTTAAAACGAATATTTTGGTTGAATTTGAATTTTGGTTTCTTGAATTTGCCCGCGTCGTATAGAAACGACGTAGAAATTATTCTTACCTACCAGTTGAATCAACATGTTGACTATGCTATTTTATGTTTGCTCCCGCAGATAGATAGGTGGCGGCTTAACTTCTTTAGTGGCTGTTTCATGTGCTGATTCTGCTTCTTCATCGTCAGGTATGGATAGTACAGAGAATCTGTTACCATTTGTTGGCAAAGAGACTACGTTAGAACCTTTGTATTGTTTGGACATGCGTTCCGGTTGGGTGGACCTAGGGCTAACCTTTCTCTTAGTTATTGTAATATATCTGTCCATGCCTGTTTGCACTTTAGTACTTTTTGGCACAGCTCCAGTATTTATTAATGCAAATCGTGATGTTCCAGGTTTTTCGTTATTATTCCTCTGGTCAGACGACTTCACACTTTGAACCACATTTACGGTCGGATCAACACACTTGCTCAGGTTGGGCACACTTGCACTTAAATTGCTGTATGGAAAACCAGTTGCGCTGGCAATTTTTGCACTTAAATAATTTTTATTTAATTCTGGGTATCGAATGTTTTCATTGCTCACGCTCGGGGAGCTTACCACAATATACGCATTTCTGCTATTTGTGCTGGGCCTACTCTCCTTATTGGGAGTATTTGTGAGGCTCATTCACAAATCTCTTCGGGCACACTAGTTATTGTTCTTTTTTTTTCACCTATTACAAATATTTTTTTTTCACCTACGGTAAATATTTTTTCACTTTTTTTTTTTTATTATATTATTTTTTTTTTTTGTATTTTTGTTACTCACTGATACACGTCCGTACTCGTCAAGAGCTAGTTCGCAACTCATATAATTTTAAGTGTTTTGATTATTTTTTTTAAGATATTTTAAAATGAAATGCCGATTTTGAAGATTTTTTAATTAAAAAATCATCCAATTTTGCTGATTTTGCCTCTAAAAGTTCTGGCAACACGGAACTTAAAATTTATTTAAATTCGATTCAGGTCGAATATATTCAAAACTTCTTGTGATCGAGATAAAGTTCTTTCTTTAAGTTATTGCGTTGTTATGTTTAATTTTTGCTTTTAGAGACAAAGTTGTTTACATTACATTTATTTATTAAAAATATATGTTTGTTACAGTAAAATATTAAATAGTTATGTACATATGTACGTTTAACATAAAATTTTTGTTCTTTTTATATTTAAGGATATATGTATTCCCAAAAAAATATACTACAAACGGACTAAAATATAAATTAAAAAAAATTTGAACTAAACTACTTAAATCAATCAATCAATACCAATTTAATATTTAAATTGTTGTATAATGAGCCTTGCAGTGAACTGAAATAAAATAATCAACAATTTCTTTGAAATGTATTTTAAATTAAAAAATTCTCTTACCTATAAATTCCGATACCGGATCGTTATCTCCTTCTCCTCTCATAGTGCCAGTTATTTCTTCATTTTCCACCATTGGTAAAAACAACAACACAAACTCCGGTGAATATGGATGAGTAATGGTTTCAAGAACTTCAGTGACAAAATAACGTATTAGAGAGATATCAGTATCTCCTTTTCCCCAACACTGTTTAATATATTTGACGACGGGTACTACACAACCTCTAGTTAGTAAATTCACCATACGATCCAATAACATTTTCTTCATTTCTAATTGTACTAAAATTTCCAGTTCATCTTGTTTCGATTCGAAGAGGCGTATTAGGAGAATTAAAATCTGTTGGTGTAAAGTAGGGTGAACAGCGGCTACCTCATCTAAAATTGCTAAGTGGGTTGGGCAACTATCGGTGGAAAGTTTAAAGTAAGAAGGTTCGGTGACAGTATTTTCTATCCAACGGATAACGCCGACTCCAACAACCGGGAATCTGAAAATAAATTAAAAATTAAAGAAATTAAATGAAATGGAGGTAAATTCGAAAGGCCTAAAAATCTGCTATTTTACAAATAAATTCTATAAATCGTCAAAAAAATCTTTCAGTTAAAATCCTGATTCAAATTTAAAAAATTGTATGTACTTACTTTATACAATTGTATAGCGTTTGCAATTCAGCTATTAATTCCGTTGATCCTTTGTTGACATTGCAAATGGTATGTACTTTCTCTATAGCTTGAATGGTGCTCTTAAGCTCTTCCTTATTTAAAACTCTTTCTGTTAACGGACGTTTTTTGGGAGGTGTGTCGACTACCGAAGCGGCATAAGCTAAGAGGTAAATGTACTTCGATTTATGTTCAGGATTTATTTTTACACCTGCCTTGAAAAGAGAATCAACTAGTAGTTCCAAAAATTGTGGATTTCTTATAAGATCAATGGGTGGTGGATCTGTACCGGAGTAATTGCGATATAATACAGTAATATCGGCGGGATTAAGAGTATTGCGTGAAAGCATAGACGATAAGGCCTGACAGGCCTGGGGATAGGCTGCAGAACCATTAAGAGCCATTGTAATGGGAGTGACATTTTGATTGCTTAAGGATAAGATAACAAAAATACATAAAAATATTGATGGAAAACAAAGAATACTTAACCAACTTTTGCAATGCATATTTCGTTATCTCCTGAGACAAACGTTTCATATTGAAACCCCCCTTCGGCTCCTGGCTTAAAACTTGTATGAGAACTTGGGAATAAACATACGTATGCTGGCCATGACAAACCATGCGAGCACATTCTTGTATGGCGCCTTGAATGTCCTCAGGATTACTTAGAAACTTAGCTATAGATGTTTTTAAAACACGGGAGAAAACTTCAATTTGCTGTGCTGCCGTTGAAATAGAAGTAATTTCACTTTGAAAACCAGCATCCGAAATCAGTTTAATGGTAAAATTCAACATCAAGCAATCTGGATACTCTTCAGCCAAACGATAAATTAGAGAACGCCAAGTAGGATGATCAATCATTTCGGTCAACCAATCTGGTGTTTCACCTTCCTCGGTGAAAATGGTATCGGCTTTTTTCGGATCGAAAGTTTTTAAAATCATATCCTTTAAATGATTTTCCACCATGGCCTGAACGTCAGTGACTTTAACACCAGCCAATATCAGCCATTCCGCTAATAAATTAGCCATTTGTGCCACAGCTTTATAGTTTTCTGACAGCATCATAATGACTTCTTCCGGGGAGCCACCAGATTGAAAGTAGCGTTTAAGCTGTGTAAATATGCCCGGTTCCATAATGTAATCGGGTGTGAGAAATTTCTCCAAACATTCTTGTATAGTTTCTTGAGGGTTATCTTCCGGCATTTCCTAAAATTTTTACGAATATAATAATAATATTGCAATTGTTTTTATTGTCTATTTAAGGTCAACTTACTTCGTCTTCTCCCTGCTGCTTGGGTCTACCTTGTTGCCAGCCCGTTTCATCATATTCCATTATAAAAAATATTTAAAAACTTATTTCGACAAAAATTGTGTAAATTTGTTTAATTTTGTTCGCTTTTGTTGTTTTTGCCACATTCTAAGTAAGAAGCCACAAAAGAAAATGTCAAAACAAGCTATGCGTGCAGAGTTGCACTATTAATAATTTAAAAAACAATCTATATACCAACGCACAATTTATATCGTGAGGTGGTTACTGGAATGCCGCATGGCTCATTTTACAAAAAATGCGTTATAAATTAATTCTATATAATAAACGCGCCTTCTTTTTAAATCCTGATTCCATTTTTTGATATCTCAACATATTAAGAGATATCGACCCCTTACATTGCCTCATGTCCATAATTTAAGAGTTCTCTTAGCAATATTTTGCCTAATATAATGTAGATAAAAACATTTTTGTTCCGTTCGTCAAAACAGTCGACTCGATAAAACACTATTTTGAATTTGGTTTTTAATGTAATAAATGGTATATGGGGCACAAAACAGGTTTATTTATTTTACATTATATAACTTAACATTTGCGATTCTGACTTGAAATCGCATAAAAGATGTTCTGTAAATCGCAGTCGGCAGAAGTTTGTCGACTTTAAATCGCAAAAGTATGCTGAAGGGAACTAGAAGGAGAGCTTGTGGCTACTAAATAAGGCCTTATATTAGGCCTCTTTGCTCATTTTTTCCACTGGGTTATTTCTTAAATCCTTACATATGCAAGCCGAATTCATATATATGCGGAATATGCGGAAAATGATTTACTTTCAGAATATATACAGTTTATAGCGTGCAAAAGCCTGTGTTCCATGGGATAAATCAGCAACGCTTTTTACTGACCATTTTGGATGCACCCAAATATCTCTGGAACTCATTTTGTGCGGAAAACGATTTACTTTCAGAATATATACAGTTTATAGCGTGCAAAAGCCTGTGTTCCATGGGATAAATCAGCAACGCTTTTTACTAACCATTTTGGATGCACCCACATATCTCGGGAACTAACCGAACGATTTTTTGCACGCATCGCTTATTTTGTGCGGAAAATGATTTACTTTCAGAATATATACAGTTTATAGCGTGCAAAAGCCTGTGTTCCATGGGATAAATCAGCGACGCTTTTTACTGACCATTTTGGATGCACCCAAATATCTCTGGAACTAACCGAACGATTTTTTGCACGCATCGCTTATTTTGTTCGTAAAAGTGTATTTTTTAATTTGTGTTAACTATTTTTTGTATTTTTATTAAAAATATTAGTTATTTTTACTGCCCCTTTTTAAATTCCTAAATTCGACGCTAACTTTTTTTACTTTGGAAATCCCCATAAATTCCTAAATTCGACGCTAACTTATTGTTCTTATTCAGAAAAACACCATAATTTGGGTATTTTGTTTTCCCGGTTTTTAAATTCCCAAGTTCGACACTATTTCGTCGACGCTATATTGGCCCACGTCTAAAATTCGCCTTGACTCAACTCGTCAACCGTTCATCAGCTGTTTTCACGGCGAATTAACAAAAAATAGGGAGGCGTCAAAATGTTGTAAAATTGTAAATTATGTTTTAAGTTGTTAAATGTATTTTTATGATGAATTTTTTGAAACGCGCATTAATAAAAGCAAGTTTGTTAATTATAGAGCATTAATATTGTTTAAATAATGCTTATATAAATAAATGAAAAAATGTCCTTAAAAATGTTCCAATATGATTAACTCGGTAGCTCTATTTTGTTTTCTGGTACTTTTTTTTAATTTGAGAAGTAAACAAACTTGCTCAAGTTGACGCATGGCGAATTTATTACAGGTGGTCTTAAAAGCCCTGCTGATATTAGCTAAAATCACTGTTGGATGTCAAAATTTTGTTTATTCTCTTTTATTATCTTTGTTTCTGTTTTGTTTTATTTCTGTATTTGACATTGTACAATGATTTTACAAAAAAAAATTGCTTGTGGTTTTTGTACGAGTTGTACTTGTTGTAGTACCGAGATTACCTGGGATGAATTCGCCTTGAGTTGACGCTTCAACGACATCAAGGCGCCTTGAACGACATTTTGAATATGAACTCGCAGTGGCATATGCAAGGCATATGCAGGGATGTTATATTTGACGACAATGTGATTTATTTGAATGGAACAAACAATGTTTTTCGATTTGTTTTCCGGCGCAAAAACAAATAACGAAGACGGTTTCCCAATACGCGAACATGCAACGTACAACTAACCGTGCGGTAAACAGGGAAATTCGAGATTAATCCCACAGACATCTAGTGATTGGCTTTGCGATTTATTGATTGTCATTGCAAATGCCAATCGAACGGGGAACTGAATCCGCTTAAATTGGAATGGAAGGTTAGTTTGGGGATAAGGACTTCCTCTTCTTTGAATTTGCCCTTGATGATTGTCGCTTTTTGACGATACCACCTTCAGCTGTAAATTATGCGGCGGAGTTCCTGGTACATCAAGCGAGTTCAAAAATTCTGACGGGTAGCTGGTCGGTTCATTTTTGTCGGTCACGCAGTCAACAGATTTGTACGTATGCAGTTGTCCTGCGATTTGACTTTGAATAATTAAGTTTAAGCTGTCGACGTCCTTATTCCTCGCTGCTAGTATTGCCCGTTTACGAATCCAATCGCGATTTTTGTAATTTTGTGCAATGCCAAAGAACACTTTGCTGATGAGTTCCTCCTTGGAAGATGTGAATTCACAAAAATTTTCAGGAAACGGTATCAATCCATTCGAAACATCAACAGGAATTTGGCCGTTGCTAAGCTCCATCAGTTGTCCCGAGAATTTAGCAGCCGATGGGTCGTTCTGCAACGCGACTCTCATGTTTGTGGTCAATTGCAACTTCTGGGCATGCCTCCACAAAGACGACGACTACAGGCACGCGTTAAGTTCATCCGCTGCAGAAGATTTGGGGATGACAGGAAGTGTTTGACGAAAATCCCCGGAGAGCAATATCAAAGCCCCACCAAATCGTCTTAAGTATTCAAAATTCAAAATTTTTTGGTTTTGCATTATTTTATACTTAATTATTTTTTTATGTTTTAATAAAGTAACGAGTGACGATTTTTGACGGTTTTTTCAGAACTAATGACGATTATGACGATAATTCGAAAAAAACATCTAACATCACTGGGCATATGTTACATTGCGTTTAGAAAACATTTATCTAATAGCATATAAAAAAAAAAAAAATTTACATACTGCACTAAATTTTTATTCAAGTAAAAAATTATTGCACCACAGTATCCACCAAATCGCTACGTTTCTGTATACCTTGTACACTTTGTTCGCTGCCCAAAGTATACCCATCACTATTATCGGAAGCCCAATTAAATGAAACAACTTCCCGCTTACGCTCCACATAGTCATCTTCAATTGCCACACTTAAGTTATGCAAAGCGCATATTGTCTCCAAAATCTTACGTACTTCACCCAAATCTTTAGCTTCCAAAGCATATAGAGCATTAAAACGCTTAGCCATAATGTCTAAAGTATCATTAGCTAATTTTAAGCCTGGTTCCAAAAGACTATTAAACTCATTTTCTTTGCGAAAACAGGGATTCGAAAAAGGTTTCATCAAATATGGCTTAAGAGGAAAACATTTGTTACCAATTAAATAGCAGTCCTTAGGCATGGTGTTTTCATTCAGAGCCAATATTTGACCCATTGGTGTCTCATCGAATGAATAAACCGGTTCGAGTTCTACAAAACAGTCTATAACTTTTTGGTCTACATCACAAACAATTTGCAGTATTATAGGAATTTCTGAATCTTCGGAAGCTAAAAATATATTCAAACGTTTTATAGCTAAAACTCCAAAAAGAGAGGGAAATATTTTAAGTTGTGGATGCTTCTGAAAACCCTTCAACTGTAATTGTTGTGACAACTGAGAGTTTGGCCATTTTATATAGGACTCGTATTTATCCGATATTATATTCCAAAATTGACTTATTATTGTTTCACAGTCACTTTGAGAAATTTTGAAACGTTTAGCTATTTCTTCAAAATGCTCATCAGTGGTAAGTTTCCATAGGGATAAAGAGAATACAGTTTGAGGTGGCACTCCAGCGGCAAACATTTTAGGAGTTAATAAGTGACGAAAGAATTGAAAAGTTTTCTGAAAAATATAAAAGCTGTTCAATTTGTTTATTGTTATGTATTTGTTTTAACACAGGACTAACCAAAAAACTCATTTTACTCATGTGTAAATAGCCCTCAAACTCAACATTTTCAAATTCATTTAAGAGATTAACTTCTTTAGTCCTGGTAGAAATCGGTTTCAAGTTATTGTCTCGCTGTTTTTTGTGTTTCTTAATGAAATTCTGAAGTTTGGCAGTCAATTTACGTTTTTTATTACTTTTCTGACTAGACGAAGGCATTTCCCGCTTTTCAATCTCTTTTTCTTTTGGCAAATTTATATCGGAAAGCTGGTGTTTCAGGAAGAAATCTTCATCTTCATTATCAGCTGATTCAAGCAAAGGAAAACGTGCATCCGCATTACCATCTGTTTCATTTGTATTACTGTGCCATAGAAAATGTTTAGGCTTCTTATGGCTATTACTCTCGTCTACCAATATATCCTTACTTATAATCATGGCTATATTAGATAACAAAGCACTTTCTTCCATTTTATATCTTTTATTAATTATTGAAATATTACAATTTTTAGTAATTATTGGCAGACACTTGATTTTTACAGGTCAAACGACATAAGTTTCCCTTTAAGAAAAACACCCTTAAATTGGCCTGATAATGCAAAGGAAGAATCCTTTAGAATTTGAGGAAAATAATTCACAATAATAAAAACGCTTACGGCCAATTTTTAGGTTTGTTTTTATATCACATTTGTTTTCAAAACCGTTTTAAATACTTGCAAATAATTATTCAACTTTGTATTGTACATTATGTATATCGCCAATGTGTTTGTGATATTCGAAGATGGCACATTATATTGGCAAGAATTAAAATCCTTTTGTCATATTTAAATTGAAACCATTGTGCCATTTATTGAATAATATGGAGAAATTAAGATATAATATATCGAATAACATAAACAATATTGTAAATGGAAGGGGCGCTTTAAACACTTTAATGAAACTTAATTTACTAATCGTGTACATTTAAAATCAGTTTCTGTTTCCATTGTATATACCTTAGCAAAGTAGCCTACATTAGAGTGGTTATTAGCCATATCATACTCTCGTACGCCAAATCGATGGGTATAAAGAAAAAACTATCGTAAAAAAAATTTCAGACGAATCACTTTAGATCAGCCATCGGCAAAATCAGGGCGCCGCGTTTTCTCTTTTCTCTTTTATTCTCTTGTATGCTCTTTTATTACGTACATGTGCACACACATTGCAGAGAATTTAACAACATTAACAACAACATATGTAAAATTCATACAACGCATATAATCGCAAAATGTAATAGTATAGGTTGCCGATGGCAGCTTTAGATTAAGGCATGTCGCACGCTCTCCAATGCTTAAATACAATACCGGTCGTATTAATGGAACCTGTGCTATCATTGAAATTTGTTTAGAAAAATCACTTATGGTTACCATGTAAACACCATATCTATGAAATTATTTTGAAAAGTGTTTATGAAGATAAATTTGTCAAAAAAAGGAAGTCCGAATGTAGCCATTTTCGAAAAATTTAAGACTGCATGGCCAAAATTTAATTTACAAAACTTTCGTTCTGGGATTGACCACAAAACTGCATTAAAATCTGAAGACTAGGACTGAATGTTAAAGACAAAGAAATGATTGGGCAAATAAGGGTAGTCAACGACACTGCGGAAATGGGAGTCAAGCTAATGGATGAATATAATTCACTACTGACTAAAATGAAGAGCAAAAATAATATGTATTACAAGTTGTCCAAGATTATAGACGCAAATATCATGGATGTATTAAAAAATCAATAACAAACTAATATGAAAACTTTCTCAAAAATTAAATAAAATTAGAATATTTAGTAAAATAAAAATAAACAAGTTGAATTTAAATTTATGTAAAATCCGATAGTAACGAGTTTTTTAACAATAAGTAAAAAAATCAATATTGATATCTTTGTTAGTTAGGGGGCTTTGCTTTTTGGGTGTCTAAAAATATGTGTAAAGATGTAAATATTCATTAAAGTATAATTTGTTTTTGTCAAGAATAAAAACTGGGAATTAAGCACGAATAACAAAATCTTTTGAAAGTATAATTTAATTTTTAAAATTTTAGTCAAAATCTTTTTTTTTTTGTAGTTCTTTATTTATAATCACTGAGTTGTGATCTGAGACTTGATAAAATCCTAATTTTAATTTTAAGAACCACCCTAAGCCTACATATATTCTCAAATACGCGTCGAAGGAGTGAACATTAACATGAAAACAAAAACAAATTTTACGAAAATTGTTTTTGTTATCTATACACTTTTAAAATCAAATTAACGCGAGAGTTATAACGCGTTTCTTTCTCTTTTAAAAATTGTAAATTTTGTATGATAAAGAAAAACTATTTTTGTCAATTTGGTTTTGTTTTTGTGTTCATGTATATGTTCACTCCTTCGACTCGTATAGTGCCGGTTCACACATGTCAAGTTTGACTCGTCAAGTCTTGAGTTTTTAGGAGAGAGGGGAGAAAAAATGGCATTCTCTTTTCCCTTCTCTCCTAAAAGATCAAGACTTGAAGAGTCAAACTTGACTTGTGTGAACCAGCACATATTAACATAAAAGTAGGGTTGCCATACGTACTGTTTTTAGCAGTACATGTACTGATTTTTTGCAATTGTACTGTTTTATGCACAACTCCTAAAACAGTACGCAAATGTACTGTTTTTTACACTTTGTACAGTTTTTTGTACTTTTTTTTGTTCAGTGTGCAAAAAACCAAGATATTAAGAAAAACCCTACTAAAAACATATTTTCATAATATCCTAATATTTAACAGTACATAGCTTAAAAAATTTTTTGTGTTCCAAACAAAAAATTTCTAAAAAAATACGAGTTTTTACACTGTGGTCATTGTTGTCTCATAAATACACAGTAGAAATCTAAATTATAATGGGTGGCTCGCAGCAGTAGTATATTTTCACGTTGTTATTTTTAAGATGTATGATTTTATGCCTACTTCTTCCAATAGTATTTCCCTTTCCACAGCTGAGAAAGTCAAAAAAAAATTTTAAATACTAAAATAAATACTTATTCCAACATAATTATATTAAATTTTTAGAACTTTTTAATTTTCGGGCATATTCTGGAAATCGAAATCACGTAAAATTGAAAACGAGCAAATTTGGATAACTCTCCATGTTAAAAATGTATTAAAATACCTAATACCTTTGAGGACCACTTTTCTTTACCGAAACTACTGTAATAAGAAAAAGATGAGTTAATTTTTACAAAAATTTTATTGAAAATATTCCTCGTTTTCAATTTCACTTGATTGTTTTACAGACATAAATTTTTTGTTTTAAATTTTATGAAACTTGTTTTTTTTTTTTTTTTTTTTTTGCTATTTTAATATTTTCAGATTTTGTTAAATAAAAATAAGCAAAACTATGTATGTTTTTTGGATTTTATAGATTAATAGCCAATTTTACCAAGTTCAGGTATAATTAACTATCATTATAAATGTAAAAAAACCTATTGTTATAGTAATAGTTAATTACTCCCCGTCTACAACTGACATGATTTGCTGTTATAACATTATGTTATAAAAGCGTTGTTAAAACATTTGCACTAACAACCGTGTTATAACATGAGGAAACCTCTAACATGATGAGTCTATACTTAACACTAACATCATATTATTGTTAATGTTAAGCATTTCATGTCAGTTGTAGACTACATGTTATAGCTGAACTTGGTAAAATTGGCCGTAAATAATTTAAAAATTGTTTGAAATTGGCAAATTAATTTAGGAAAAAAACGTTTTCCCAAATTCTATATGATTTGTGCAACTATGTGTGTGGTGAAAATTGCTTTAAATCAATGAGTTCATTGTTTTAAGCTTAGTTAGGCTTTTCTCCTTTCCTATATGGCTTACACTATTGTTATGGTTTTCCTGGCCAAATGCTTCGTTTGTGACGTTTGCTTTTTAAACGCAAATGGAGCAATTTCGTATATTTATAAAATGCCATAAAATAGAAATCATTCCTTTGACGTTACGCATTTCAAGTGTATTTCTTTATATAATTGTTGTTGCATATTCAATCAAAAGTTTAAAATATTTACTCCCAATTTCACCAAGTAAAGTTAAAACTTACTATTACTTTAACTTCAGTTAACAACATGTTTTGACAGCTTAAACTGATAGTTAGTTATAACTGAACTTGGTGGAATTGGAGGTTAAAAATTTAAATAAATAGTTATGTTTTCGTCAAAAAAATGTACTGTTTTTTTCTTGATTGTACTGTTTTTTTATGTTCAATGTACTGTATTTCCGAATTTAAAATCTGGCTACCCTACATAAAATGCTTAACATTAATATGATGTTAGTGTTAAGTATAGACTCATCATATTAGAGTTTTTCTCATGTTTTAACACGGTTGTTATTGCAAATGTTTTAACAACGCTCTTATAACATCATGTTATAACAGCAAATCATGCCAGTTGTAGGGCACTGCTACACGTTCAATATATATCGTGATATTTGGATCGCGATCCATTTTAAAATATTGGTGGATCACGAGCGTATGCCACATGTTCAATATTTATCGCGTCAGTATTTATGTTATTTTTGTTTAATTTTTTCCACTGCGTATTTTATTTCTTTTATTTTGACACTTTTTACTGACGTATTAACTTTTATTAATATTATTTAATATCATGAAAATGCTACACGTTCAATATTTATCACGCGATCCACGATCCGCGATCTGGATTTCTGGATTTCATATTTTAGGCCATTCTGCGATATGGATCGCGATGCCCGTAGACTTGGAGTTAGAATAGTCATGGCTATTCGTGCCATTTTTTATATTTGAAAATCTGGTATCTTTATTTACATTTTGGTTTAAAAATTCACAATAACAAACAGCTGACCTATTGTTATGAGCTACACGTGCATAACAATTTCCCTTAAACAAGTTTTTATTAAATAAAACAAAAAATCTGTAATTTTTAATTTAAAATGGATGCTCATGACTTATTTAGACAGTTAACTAGAGGAGTAAGGTTCAACAAAAAGAATAAACCTCCTCAAAAGGTAATATTTGCCTGAATAATCAATGTAAAATAAATTACATATGTAAATGTTATCGTACTTAGCTACAACAGCCGCTGGAAAAACAAATAAAGATCGATGAGGATATAATAATCAAAGATGAGGGCATTGCTTTAGATGAAGATGCAAACATTACGGAGTTTGAAAACGACTCTGCTGCAGAATGCCCTAAAGTAAAGCTAGTAGAAAGCGAAAATGATGATGATCCCCAAATATTTGAATTTATATCTGGAGTCACAAGTTCTACAAAATCCAAAAAGAAATCGACGCCTCTAACACCCAAACAACAGGAAAAGAAGATGGAAGAGGAAATGATTCTCACAATACGTAGAGAAAATCGTATAACAGTATTAGGCAAAAATATACCGGCACCTATTACCTCATTTGAAGAACTACACACTAACTATAATATGAATGAGAAACTGGTACAAAATCTAGTTAATTGTAATTATGCTAAACCTACAGCTATTCAAATGCAAGCTATACCCATTATGATCAAGGGTAGACCTCTTATGGCTTGTGCTCCTACTGGTTCTGGCAAAACTATTGCTTTTTTAGCCCCAGTCATTAATGATTTAAAAGCTCCCAAGAAATTAGGTTTCCGAGCTTTAGTGTTGGCACCCACAAGAGAATTGGCTCAGCAAATCTATCGCGAGTGTATTCGCTTATCGGAGAAAACAGCTCTAAAAATTCACATTATTAGTAAAGTGAATCAGGCAAAAATGAAGTTTGGTGAAAATTCTTCAAAGAAGTTTGATATATTAATTTCTACACCTAATAGAATTAGATTTTTATTGCAACAGGAGCCGCCAGTGTTGGACTTGAAGAGGTAAGTTTAAAATATTTCACACTCCAAAATAACCTTTGCAGTTTTTTAAAAGATGTTTGGGTCAATTTTTTCCCATCCAACAGCAGATTATACTTACGTGTTTCGACTTTTTTTATTGGAACTATAAGTAAAACAGTAAAAAATAATTTTTGTATGAACATACATATGTACATATAAAGTTTTAGTAAAAAATTTGCAAATCAGTAGTGCGATTCACTAACATTTAACGAACCTACAATCGTTATATTTGTAACGATTATATTATTACGATAGTATAGAGCTGTATTTTTGTATTCACTTAATTTAATATCATGTGACATTTCTGTCTACAAAATGTCGAAATACGCGAATGCCAAATACTCAATAAACTCCACGTAAATTATTGTCGCTTTAATAACGAAAAACTACTAATTAAATTAATAGCTGACTTAAACCGACAGCGAATATCGTTTAAAATGTTACTGAATAGCAAATTCGATCAATTTTCGTTGTATTCATTTAAACGACATGATTATCTTTATAAAGGTTAGTGAATCCCACTACAGACCCTAAAAATATCTTCATACTTTTTTTTTTTTTTAAATATTTTACAGTATTGAATGGTTTATTCTTGATGAAGCCGATCGTTTGATGGAGGAGGGACAAAATAACTTTAAAGAACAATTGGATGATATTTTAGCTGCCTGCTCTAATCCCAACAAAAAACTTGCATTGTTTAGTGCCACATATACAGTGCCAGTAGCCAAATGGGCCTTAAAGAATCTTAAAAATATAGCTCGTGTAAATGTCGGTACTCAAAATGCTGCTACTGAAAGTGTAGAACAGGAGCTGTTGTTTGTAGGTTCAGAAAGTGGTAAACTTTTGGCTGTACGTGATATGGTGAGAAAAGGTCTGAAACCGCCAGTTTTGGTGTTTGTACAAAGTAAGGTAAGTCACAGTAAAATTACTCTTAACAAATTAAATTTCAAAAGTTTTCGTCTTTAAAGTTTATTTTGTATTGTAATTCGAAATTCCGACCATTTCTTATTTGTGTTCAATATTTATACATATTAGCGTGGCCGTAATTTTTTTTTCTTATATTCTCCCCCCAAATCGGTTTAGTTTTGTAAAAAAAAAAATATACAAAAAACAAACATTAGTCTTAAAGAAAGTTTTGTGCTGAAATTAATATTTTGGAAATTATGAAGAAAATAACCAACAAAATACCAAATGTAAAAACAAATAATAAAAAAATGCAATATGTATGTATGTATATATCTCCAAAGATATTAAACGGATTATGTATTTATTTTTTTTTATGAAAGACAGAGTAACAGAGGACAAAAGTTCAAACTTCATTGAAAATTTTATGGTTTTTTGCAATTTTGCTCTTTTCAAGCTATTTTTTTATACCAAACCATTAAAACTTTAAACGTTTTATTGCATGATAAAGCTACAGAAGATTTAGTGAATTAACCCACATAATATTTTTTTAGTTTTAGGCTCTTTTTTATATTTTTTGCTACTAAACATTGCGCTATGGCTATTTCATTGGTGTGTTTTTTGTGATTTGGTAAAAATTGAAAAGTGGGATATTTCCAATAGTCTTCTGTAACTTTGTCATTTTTTTTACCGATTTGGATTCTATCTAACGTCGTAAGTGATAAAACTCTAACAATGTTTATTGTTTGGTTTTTAAAAAATAAGTTGAAAAGAGCAAAATGGAAAAAAACTTGAAAACTTTTGTGAAATTTGAACTTTGGTTCAATGTAACTTAGTAATTTCTTGACGACCACAGGTCGGTTGTTTTAGTAATTTAATTTTTTTTAATAAAATTAAAGGAATAAAAAATCCATCGAAAATTAAGTTAAAGTGACATCATATTTTTAAAAACCGCCAGTAACGGTAATTTGCCAATATCTCGAAAACTGTTCTACTTTTTATTATTAAGATTTCTGTATGACGTGCTACTTTTTACCATTCTGACTTCACATTCGGATTCAGCGGACAATTTTACATAAAGATTAGGTGTCAGCCGGACACATGAAGTTTTAACATAACTCGGGTACGCTGAATCCAATTATGCTAACCGCTTTTTTAGGTTAGCTCTGGTTTTCGATATATACCGTTATTTCGAAAATGGCTGAGGTTGCACAACATATGTTCGCGTAACTCAAAAACGCTTTAGCTTATTGAAAAAACTAAAAAAAACCGAAAGTCCGCAATAAGAAAGGTAAAATAATATGCACAGTCGTTTTAGAAACATAATTTTTTTTTTTTTTAATTATTTTTTTATTAAAATTTCGAAATTTTTGTTTTTAAAAATTCATAAAAATGCAGCTAGGGCTTCTAATTTTTCCAGACGTATAAAAAACGAAATTGCAAACAAAACAAGAAATTAATAATTAACATCTGTTACCAACTTTTGATTTTATTCACAAAAGTCGAAAATTTTAAATTAATTTAAGAATTTCATAAAACGCAATTATATGGGAGCCCCCCTTAGTTAAGGACAAAAAACTAATGAAGGTCGGTTATACATTATATCCCACTAGGGGCGACTCCCTGGCGTTTTTGAGCGAACATATGTTGTTCACCTCCTCCTATTCGAAATAACGGTATATCTAAAAAACCAGAGCTAATTTAAAAAAACGGCTAGCACCGTTGGATTCAGCGTACCCGAATTAGGTTAAAACGACAAGTGCCCAGCTTATCTAAAAAAAGTGTCAATTTCTATCACAGTGGGTTTATTCGATAAAAATTGTGAATAATTATACCAAATAAATTTTAATTTTATTTATTAAGAATATTTATTATTTCCAAGTTTTGTTTTTTAAAATTGATGATAAAAGTATGTATTTTTCAAGCATAACTATTCGATAGATATATTACTAATGATTTTTAATAGTTATGAATAAGAAAAAACAACCGTTATAACTTAAAATTAAGAATATGTATATATCCTCATGCATAATCTGCAAAAATAAAACAAAATCTTTAGTAAAATTATCAAAAAGTAATTTAAATTTTTGGGAATACAAAATTTTAATTTCAAAAGATTTTGCTAATCGTGGGGAATGTAAGATGAGATAAACCCACTGTTTATTGTTGATGTGTTTTGTTTAAACTTTGATATTATAACAAGTAGAACTGTTGGTATAACGGCCATTTTCACCAAGTTCGGTTATAATTAACCATCGGTTTTAGCTGTCAAAACGTATTGGTAACCGGAACTTTTTCAACATCTTACATGTAAAATATTTCTACATATTAACAAAATTATGGCAATTATTATGGGTCGATTACAGATAGCAACACAACTGAAATTGAGTTGCCAGCAGCAGGAGGCTAATTCTGAATTGCGATGCGAAAATCAATGCGATGGGCAAATGAAATGCGATAGAAAATTGGAAAAGATTTTGGAAAAATTTGTTTTATTTGAATGGAAATCACGCTGTTAAATTTCGTGAAGATCCGTCCATAATTTACCCTAAGCCCCATATAAAAACTATCTCGGAAAACAGTTTAGTACGCCTAAAAACGTAAAAAATAACGCTAGCGTAACAAAATTTGGTACGTCACAGTTTTTTAGGACTAGAAATAACACTGTGAAATTTCGTGACGATCGGTCCATAATTTACCTTAGGCCCCATATAAACCCTACTACCGGAAAACAGTTTACTACGCCTAAAACCGTAAAAAATAATGCAATAATAACAAATTTTGGCTCGTCACAGTTTTATAGGACTATAAATGATACTGTGAAATTTCGTGTAGATCGGTACATAATTTACCCTAGGCCCCATGGAAACTCTTCTCCCAGAAAACAGTATAGTACACCATAATTAATAATGCTATCCTAACAGAAATTAGTATGTCACAGTTTTAAAGGACTAGAAATGACGCTGTGAAATTTCGTGATGATAACTCCTTAAACATTCGAACTGTCTGTGGAGGGTATCAAAGATTCGGCACAGCCGAATATAGCACTCTAACTTGTTTATTTTTGAAGATATTTTTATTTAAGTCACATCATCTTTTTTTAAATCACAAATGAATTATCTCAAAAACTGTTCTACTTTTGACAATTCTGACTTCATATTTGGATTCAGCGGACAATTTTAAATAGACAAATTTAGATAGAGTGTCAGATTCATTTGGTCACGTCATTGTTGGAAATTTGTGACCCAGTGTAGTATAGAAAACAAAACTTTTCCTAGAATTTTTTTGGCGATTCGATAGCATTTGGGTAGCTCTATGTTTAGTGCAAAAGATGGATTTCATCGAGTTTAAGTTTCCATAAAACATGTGCTCACGAACGTACGCAAAATAGAAGCCAACTTTGGCTGACAGTAGTGAAATGTAAAAATCTTTGTAATGAAACGGAATATTCAAAAGTGATTAATTTATTTGAAATGTGTATTATAACAGTCTTTCAACTGAATTGATGCTTGGCCACACACTTCATCAACTGAGTTGAAATTTTTCAAATTAAAATAATTAGTATTGTGGTTATTTTGTTGAACTATTTATGGTTTACAATCCAAATTTTTTTTAATATTTTAATTAGGCTTAAGTTCATGAAATTTAATTTTTATTAAATTATTTTTATGAAGAAAGGAATTTTACAACATGAAAATCAATTAAAATTGTTAATGATAATCTTTCATTCTTGACGTGGCTCGGGCTCGAACCCTGGCCGGCAGGTTACCATGACATGTTTCGATCGCAACCACTCGATCTCCTCAGATGGATTTGCCGTCTTACACTCGCAGCCATCGACGACTGCTGACGTCACTAGTCAAACATCAATCCTTAAACCAAATTGTATTTTAACATTTGGTAGATCGAAATTTGCTTTCCTGAATGATTATCCATTTTTTCAAATTAATTTTAAAATTTAATGATATAAAAGACAATTTTTAAAACACTTAACTTTTTTTAAAAAATCGTTAACAAAAAACTTCCATCGAAATTTGAGACTATGTCATTAGATAATGAGTAGTCGATCGAATGCCTTCACTCGAAATGTTATTCGATAGGTTAAGAACTTTCGAAAAACATTTAATTGTTTTTTTACAAACAATTTACGCACTTTTTGGGAATAATTATTAGATTTCTTTAACAAATAGCGAAAAATGAAAGTATTAAACTTTTTCCAGCAATAAGATAAAAAACAAGTTAGAGTGCTATATTCGGCTGTGCCGAATCTTTGATACCCTCCACTGACAGTTCAAATGTTTAAGGAGTAATATCTGTATGATGTTATTATTATCTTAAACTGTGACGATTTGTTATTAATTATGGTTTTAGGCGACTAAACTGTTTTCCGGTAGTAGGGTTTATATGGGGCCTAGGGTAAATTATGGACCGATCATCACGAAATTTCACAACGTCATTTCTAGTCCTTTAAAACTGTGACGTACAAAATTTTGTTGCGCTAGCGTTATTTTTTACGGTTTTAGGCGTACTAAACTGTTTTCCGGGAGTAGTGTTTATATGGGGCTTAGGGTAAATTATGGACGGATCTTCACGAAATTTAACAGCGTGATTTCCAGTCAAATAAAAGAAATTTTTAAAAAATCTTATTTCATTTCGTGCCTTGTTCCACCATTTATGTTATTTTTTGTAACAAAATTATCAATTTTTTTAGGAGGTGGTTCCACATTTTGATTCATAGCTCTGGTCCTACTGAACCGATTTTGCTGGATTTCAATCCCAGGATAACTACAAGCAATTTGGCACCAAGTTTGTTCATTTCTTTTGAGTTGTTCGAAAGTGAGCGTGTTTTCAACAGACGGACATGGCTAAATCGACTTAGAATTACTCAAGGACCCAGAATATATATGCTTTATGGGGTCTGAGATGAATAATAAAAAAGTTTCACACGGAATGGCAAACTTAATACACCCTCTTCACAACTAATTGTGGTGGAAGGTATAATAACATTCAGTTTTGCAAATTTTCGCAAATTTTAGTCATGTTTGCCATAGAAGCGATTTTTGTATTGTAAGTTTTTTGATTCTTTATAGATTTAGCAATTTTTAATAAATAGTAGACTTTGCTATTATGCCGCTGTTAGCAATTTTTGTGAATTTCCCCTTATTTAGCAATTTTTACAGAATTTTTTCCATTCCTTATACTTTTATGGACTTTTAATCAATTTTATGGCTTGTTCGAATTATTAAAAATGTTCGCTATTTTTGTTTGTTTTTTTTAGAATTTGTAGCCAAGTTTGCGATTTTTCGCGAATTTTAGCAATGTTCGCGATAGCAGCGATTTTTTCTGTAAGTTTTCTGATTCTTTACAGCTTTAACAATTTTAAATAAATACTAGATTTTGATTTTTGCGAATTTCCGCTAATTTTAAATTTTTTATCGAATTTTTGCCATTCCTTGTAATTTAAGGGACTTTTAATCAATTTAATGGCTTGTTTGATATATTAAAAACATTCTCGAATTTTTGCTATTTTTGCAAATTTTCTGAATTTATAAAATTTTTCCAAATTTTTGCGTTGCTTTGTTGCTCTTCTTGGCAAGCGCCGCCGTTATAAAAAAGCCCCATAAATAAACCGAAGTCACATATTTATAGGGCACTATCAACATCGTTGATTTATATGGGTCGAAAAGCGAAATCAATACCTTATGCCATTAGTATACAAGCATAAAAATCTATTAACAGCCAGGCCCACGATGTCACACGTTAACGTTCGCATAGAAAATTACATTTAAAACAAAAACAATTTTTAGAAATTGTTTTTGTTTTAAATGTAATTTTTTATGCGATCGTTAACGTGTGACATCGTGGGCCTGGCTGTAAATGTTTTTTTTTTTTTAATCGTGCTTAATTCCCAATTTTTATTATTGATAAAAGCACTGAAATTTATTGTTGATAAACTTACTGTTTATTGTTAATGTTTTTGTTTAAACTTTGATATTGTTACAAGTAGAACTGTTGCTTATAATTCTTATAAGTTTAACAGTTTTATTTGGTTTAATATCTTTAGTTTTTCTAAAATCTTTATGGATGAAGTTTCCTGACGATCTGGCTTAAGCAACCAGTGAAATGCGCATAGGAATAGCTTATCCCATCAACAATAAATTTCAGTGTTTTTATCAATAATAAAAATTGGGAATAAAGCACGAATAACAAAATCTTTAAACTTAAAATTTTGTATTCCCAAAAATTATTTTGATAATCTATTTAATTTTTAAACAAATCTCGATTCAAAAGCTTTCAAATGCCGCAATCCCGTTTTTGATACGTCACGAAGTTTTATTCGACACGAAAGTTCATTCGAACACGTGTGCGACGATTTGGGCCCAGATTTTTTACAGTGCTACCAGAAGTTTTTAGTGTTGCCAGAATTAATTTTTATATAGCAC